>JAUPMV010000003.1:18619124-19907539 GCA_030848855.1 Branchinecta sandiegonensis | reverse complement strand
CTAGAAGTTCTGCAAGCTCGATTTATTTTGCGACACAGCGGGGGAGCCACAACCATGCGACACGCGGGGCCTGAGTTTGAACTTTGCATTAGGAAACTTGTAGTCGGAGCAAGCGGTGTGACGTATGACGTGCGAATCTGTTGGCAAATGTATTGTGGCGGGGTTCTTAGGGGGTCTAATTGCAAATCTTAAGAAGTGCAGATGCGGACGATACCAGAAGTCAACAGTTTTAATATGTGTTAAGATTAATTGAGGCCAGTATTTCTAGAAAGTAATAATTGCCCTACAAAAGACTAGTGAAAATGGTCGTGTCGAATTGTGTGTGCTATTTTAAATACTTAAATTTTTGCTTGGATACCCTTTATTGGCTAGAAATACACCTCTAACTAATTTCCTTTCAGTTAAAGATCCGGCCCTGGTAATTCAGCAGAAATTTGATCATTTGGTAGCTAATGCTAATAATATTCTGACTCTGAAGAATCTGTTTCCGTTTTTCGATAAAAGTTAATAGTTAAGTAAGTAGGCTACAGTGTGTTGTTTAATGTACGTCAATTGTTATTTATTGTTTTGAAAGTTATTTGTGACAGTGTTTTTTTGTTTTTTTTTAATACTCCTAATTATATATTCTTTGAGGTAAATAAATAAATGAATTGATGAATGAATGAATTACCTGTCTTAGTGGGTAGTGTGCCAAAAACCGTTTAGTAAATCATAAAGAATGAAGCACTAATCACAAACGAAAATGTTTCTTTTGTAATTTTGGTACTTTTCTGCTTTTGAACCTTCGCAGCCTCCCTACCCCCAAGGACAAAAGAAGCCAATTTTTTCTGTTTTTGACCTTTTCGAGGTCCCTGAGCTATTTCCCACACGCAAGAGTTGTCGTGATCGGCTCGGATGGTGTTTCAAGTGTTCATTTGTGTACTAGAAAATAATATAACACTGGACAGCTTGGTTGAGGGGTATTTTACTATCATGATGGTTAAACTATCCGGATATTTTACACTATCGAGATGTTTTGGACCATTACGATATATTTTTGGTATCAAAATAATTTACACAGTATACAGATTTACTGTATCGCTCCGAAGTAAATTAAAGTATCGGATTACAGTTAATCTACGTACCGTCCTTTTCTCTTTCAAGCGACTTTTCTCTTTCACAACAGCTTATTCCCCTACTCAGCTTAATCCAAGTAAAACATAACATGGCAAAGCGAGCACTCTCCTGCATTTTCACGACAGAGTGACACAGACAAACAAATTAAAACATAAAATTTGGGTAAGAAAATTCTCGTCAAATGACATTTTGTGTAACTTTTTGTAAAAAAAACGAAAGTATAAAAGTGATTAACGAAAAACACATTCTTGACGTATGACGTGCGAATCCTTGTTGGCAAATGTATTGTGGCGGGGTGCTTATAAATTAATATTTTAACTTGTGACAATCAATATTTTAGTAGGATTTTTCGCTCTCAAACAAGTCTCGTTTCGCTAAAGTTTGGTCGTCAAAAGTATTTATTTCATTTTTCGAAAAAAAACGAAAGTATAAAAACTGGTAAACGAAAATCAAAATCACATTCGGATATATAAAAGTTGCTTTTCTGACGATGTTTGCATTAATTAGGAAATGTATGAAAATGGTTTTCGATATTTGGTCCGATCGATATCGAACATTGACCAAGAATAGAGGAGTAATATAAAATCTTCTAAAGAAGAAATCGGAGGCGTGACGTGCGCATGCGAACGATACCAGAAGTTAACTAAGTTCTAATATGTGTTCAGATTAATCGATGCCAGTATTTCTAAAAAGTAATGACTGCCGTACAAAATACCAATGGTCGTGTCGAATTACCTGTGTCAGTGGGTAACCCGAGGTATTGTTCAATCCCAAAAAAGGTGTACCCAAATTGTTCCGTAAATCGTAAGAAATGGCATTCATGAAAAATGTTTGCTCTGTTATAACGTCACTCCACTTGCTCCGGCTTCAAGTTTCCTACTGCGAAGTTCAAACTCCAGCCGCACGTGTCGCATGGTTGTGGATCCCGTGTCTCGCCCACTGTGTCCCAAAAGTAGATCGAGCTTGCAGAACTGCCTAGATCCTTAAAGTTTAACTGAAAAGCAAACTTGTTTGTGTATCATTTAGTTGAATATACTAAGTTATTTGGATTCTGCTAAGAGATTTTTTGATTTTCCACAATCTGCTCTCGTAGTGAGGTTCAGAATATCTACGGCTGTCTCCACAGCGCAAGTTCTACTATGACGCGGAATTTTTGAATCTGGACACAAACGCGGCTTTTCAGTGGGTGGTGATAAGCTTGGTGAACAGTGTTTAGTGCCTGAACAGAAAAATTTCATTGATCTTTTCCGCCAAGCATGCGACACAGTTAGTACCACAAATTAGACAGGGAAATTCCACAATTTGAAAATTGATTATTCGTGAATAGCGGAGAAACGAAGTAATGTATTTTCATCGGGTCTTCAAGCCTCTTTAAGTGAATAAGTAAGAGGTAGCAAGACTGTCCCATCTCTGCCCTTTTCAGTTAAGCTTTAAGCTTTGACCACCACACACAACGTAATTGGTTGAACGTAAACTAGTTCTGAAAGTCTGTTCCTATTTTCTTTGTGTCACTCCGCCTTTTAAAACGGCCGGTCATAGTAAATCGCTTACTTACGTGGGGAAGCTTGAGGTGGACTGAATTGGATGAAATTACAAGTACTTGGATCTGAGCAAAATCTCTAGATTTACTTTACACGGCGAGTATCCAATCTTTTAACACTGGTATAAGTTCATCGAAGGTGCCTCAGGTTCAAAGTATGGAATCGAGTGGAACCTCTTTCATTATCAATCGGGAACCTGACAAGTGACTCGTAGCTTAATCACAATTTTTGAGACCCTCACCACCTTTCAACGTGATTTGAAAATATGCAGCTGTACCAAATTTACGGTTTCGATGATCATGTCTTCTTAAACTCTAATCCACTTGATCAAGAGCTTTTTTCTTCTGTTTTATCCACAGTCCGTAAATCTATCTCTACCGAGGCAGCAAAGTCGCAGAGTAGGCTACCCGAAATGAAACCGATTTTACTTCTGTTGACTTTCCTCGGCCAACTATCCGTTCGATCTGGAAACAAAGCAAATTCAGATTCGGCACAGTATTTACCTTTTCATCGATCTTCCAGTGAGATCCATTCCGCAATCAACTTAACTCGCAAAGTTCCGGCTTTCAATGGATTTCGACGGAACTATCAATCGGAGTCAAGAACTTGTTGCGTTTCCTGATTCAGCGTATTACACCGTTTACCTTTATAGAAGCTTCAGTAAATTTGGCCGGAGAAAATTTCAGTCTCTAAGTTTCCAAGCCCTTCCCCACTTCTAAATCTTCAGGTAAAAAGGCCATCTGCGAACGAACGAAAAGATTTTCTATGGAATAGTTATCCCCCACAACTCCGAGAGCCTATGGTCTTATTGTCCGGAAGTCCTGAGCCCGTATGGGCTCAGTGACCTAAACGAGAACGGTACCCTGCTCGAAGACCTTGCGCTGACGAATGACCTAATGGTCGGAGGGACCCAATTTCCTCAACTCCTCGGATGGAAAAACTCACATCCAAATAGAGCATTTCTTTATAAGCCGGAAGTTCCGATCAAGCCTGTGCGATCAAGTTTTAGAGGCACCGACGTAAACAGTGACCACGCACTTGCGATTAGACTCCGAAGCCACGCCGATTTTATTTTTGGCGGAGGCGCGCCGAAAAACCCTCGGCGTGGCGGCGCGCCGCTGTTTGGAGCCGTTTTCCGGACTTTTTAACTAAAATTTTGGAACTTTGGGGCCATACCAGCTATATAGATGATTAGTATAAAAATATCGGTTGACTTGACTGACCAGCCAGCATCTCAACACGATTTCAGCTATTCTGGTATAAGGCGTCATCTCGCCGTTCCATACACGTCTCTGCATTTTTGCTTGGGCCTGCATTTTTGCTTCCCCGTTCTTACGGGTTCCCACGGACGGCGATTAATTTAATTATCATTACTAAAAAAAAATAATCCCTTTCCGATTCTGGGTGGAGTCGATTTGAGGAGTTGCTGATCTCGCTGGCTTGCAAAAAACAGGGTTTAGGAATGGTTAAAATAAATTTCTAAGGTCAACATTTAGTTTAAGGCAAGGACTAATGCTTAGAAAACAAGAAACTCTCGTTTTACTGTTTTTTGAACTGTGCGGTTATAAAATTAAGTAAGCAAATCAAATCAAAGAAAAATGAAAATAAAGTGGACCATAGCTTTTACAGACTCATTTTGTTTCGTCACCCGAACGGGTTTGGCAAGGAAATAGATCAGCAAATTTTCGGAAAAAAACGACATACGGACACATTGCATGTTCTTCTCGTTGTTTTCTGTCTGGAAAGTCCCCAGGAAGTGACTCCCTCTGTTCTCGTGGCTCCCCTTGACTCCTCAATGAGTTCCTGGATAACAGCGAGAGTATTAACAAGAAATAGGGCAATTAAAAAGTAGGTTGTTTTGCCTACAATAACACTTTACAGATGTCTGGACAAATTGAATAACACCGATATAAAGTTAATCGAAAGATCTAATCGTCCGATGAACGATGAACAAGACATTGTACGTAGACATACTATTGTCAAAAGAACAGTGGCAACAATGAAAAGTGTTCACTGAAAAAGAACGGCAGCGCCCCGGTGCCGTTTAAACGGCGTTAGCTTTGGCGCGCTATTTGAAAAACGGTGGCGGCGCGTCTATAAACGGCGTGGCTTCGGGGTCTACTTGTGGTAGCCTAAGTAGCCTTGAAATCGAAGTTAGAGCCTCGTAAGACTGAAAAACAACGGCCTTATAATTCGGATAAGCTGTCAGAAAACCCTGCAAAAGCCGAGTGTCGTCTCGGCCTCAAAAACAGGTTCAAATCTCTCGGCCCCACCCTAGGTGAGACAGGAGAGGTGCTGTGAACCTCTTTGAAGGAGACCGTCAAGCGTACTGCCTTTGAAGTACTCGGCCAAAAACCCTCTGCGAAAGGTCAATGTATTTCACCCCGGACTTGAGAACTATTCGAGGAACGCCCTCAACTAAAACATGATCTCCTGTCAAAAAGCATTAAACCTCCAACATAACAAAGAATCACTTGTACCGGGCCAAGGATAAAGACGGGAAAAAGAGGGCAAGGTGAGATAGGCGGACCCACTCAGACAACAAAGCCCAATTGGCTGAGTAGGCTGCAAAGAGGGGGGACTCCAGGACGGTGTACAGACCCACAAATGAAATAATCGGCAAAAAGAATAACTCCAGTAGCGCCGTCAAGGACGAACAGTGCAATTTGGTGTCTGAACCAGAAGCTGTTGCCGAAGTCTGGGTACAGCAAATACTGAATCGACCCATTCCTGCCGACTACCACGTAAAACCCGAAATCCCATTCCTAACCCTACAAATGAGCGAAGATACCCCCATCAGCTGAAGAGGTCAAAGCACCATCGCAAAAAGTAAAGATGGAAAAGCAATGATCTCAGATTTACCGAGAGGATAATGACGTCAATGATTGACTGCAGGGGTATTGGGCTGCTTCTTTTCACAACAACATGGAGGACGGCGAAAGTACTAGTGGACTGGGCCAAGAGCACCCTACCCTGATCAAACTCTTCAAAAAGGGTGATGCTATGAAATGCAACAACTAAAGAGGCCTAAGCATACTGTCCATCCCGGGAAAACTCTTCGCTCATGTCATATTGAGATGCATCCAAGCTGCGGTTGACGAGCACCTATGAGAAGAACAACACGGATTCCGACCCAAGAGGTCATGCACTGATCTAGTCTATGTCCTGCGCATCGTCACAGAGGAATCCAACAAATGGAACCAAAAGTTTTACATCGCTTTCATAGTTTTCGAGAAAGCTTTCGACTTTATAGACACGATCTTGAAGATCCTCGGTTACTACTGGATCCCACCAAAATCTGGGGCGCTCATCATGGCCCTGTACGAAAACAAGTGCCGCGTGCGACTAAAAGACGGTAACACAAGCTACTTTCGCACAATGTCCGCAGTCAAGCAGGGGTGCGTTCTCTCTCCAGTCCTCTTCATTCTTGTCACGGAGTTCACCCTAAGGGACTACACTGCCTACGGAATCGAGCTTTCCATCAACCGACGCCTTGCCGACCTTGATTTCGCCGATGACGTTGGACTCCTGGGCTCCAGTAAGATAAGGCTACAGGAGTTGATGAACACCATCGAATAGAAAGCCAGCCAGTTTGGTCTCCGGGTTAACTCAGAAAAAACGAAGAGTATGGCAACGACCGACTTCCCTTTTCTTAGGAGATTAAATTTTAATATGTTTAAACTAATTAACAGCAGATTTGACAAAACTGAATGATTTCATAAAATTTATTTGCCTCCGTCATCATAGGGGCACAATTTCAAGCTTATTCAATCGTGTTTCCGCAAGTCTTTGTACAAGTCGAGTTTTGCGTGGAACTTTCTCACCACTGCTTCGTACGTTCACTATGAACACTTTTGCGATTCCGAGATGCAAAAGCGTTCTGTGGTGTAGTATAATCATACTAATAATTATCCTCTACTGATAGTGGACGTTGAGCCCGTGATGCTGTATGTTATCGATGTACACTCCCAACCGGAAACGTGCAGCCCTGTGTTTTCAGATTTTGTGTATACCAGAGCAATTTTCGAGCAACTTCCCTTTAACTCTGAGATGTACGGGCAAGGATATCGAGCGAGTCCTGGAATTCAAGTACATGAGAAGCACCGTGGAGAAGAATGGCTCAAACGCCAGAGAGATCCAACTTCGTATCGGCCAAGCAAGCCGAGCCTTCATTCGCTTGAGACCAGTCTGGCGATCCAGGAAGTACTCCACAAAGCTGAAGCTGCGCCTGCCGAACAGTAATGGCCTGTCCATCCTTCTGTGTCACAGTGAATGCTGAAGCTCAATACGCAGCAGGAGAAGAGGATTCTCGCCTTTGACACAAATTGTCTCCAGAGGATCCTCAACATAACTTGGCAGCAGCGAGTATCAAACCAGAAGGTATGCTGTCTTACTGGTCAGCCGATGATAACAGCCGTTATCCAAACAAGAAGATGGCGATACTTGGGAAGAATGAGAAAGAGGATCCGCCCCACCTACCAGAGGGACCTTGCAAACTTTCACGCAAGTCTGCAACTTGAGCCCAGTCCACCAGAGCGCCTATTCATGGATGCCCCTGGTGACACAGGAGGGCTAAGGTCTAAGGTAAGGTAACCCTGAAAAGAATTCCGGTCTGCGCCTGACCATCCCTTGTTGTTTGTCTGAACCATTGTTTCACAGACAGACGATTGGCTCTTCCCTTGCGGATTTTCTCTGTTTTTTTTGGTTTCGGACTGGAAGGTTAAAAGCATAGCTCTCGCTAGAAATAGTTTTTTCACGATACAATGGTCCGGACGTAGTGTTTTTCAAAAATACTCATAGTTGTCACGTCGAATCAGAGATTCTCTTGATAGCCCTCGTCAACTGTGCCCCGGCTCTGCACGATAATACTTGGTTTTCGTCACGAAAAATTTAAACCGATTTTGGGCCGTGATTATATGCTAAGGAATCGTAGCGAACCACGGCGCCTCAATCCGTGGACACCGCTTGCAGAGACGAAATCAGGTTTGGCAGCTCTTGTTCGCTCACGTCTCAAAACAAAATCAAAGTTATTGTCTGGCAACCCAGGAGAATGGTCCCTGGGGGGTCAAAGCGCCATACTTTTACCCACAACAAGTGAATTAGGGTTGTAGTGGACAATGTGCCAGCTCATCTGTCAGACCCATTTGCAAGGAAAGTTCATCTCGTTGCAATTGAAAAGAACGATGAGATAACTGAACTACGAAAAGCAAATTAAAATAGCCGTTGGAGTATTCAAACAGGGGACCATTCATCTGCTTCTCGCTTAGTCAAAGCACTCGCCGAAACGAAGCCTGAAGCCGAGACTCGAATCGTTTAACCGAAGTTCGTTGGCATCATTCGCAACCTATATACCGGACCATGTGTCCGCAACGATATTGCAAGTTTCATTCCGAACGTAGTGGAAACTTCCCGAATAGGGAGTTTTCAAGTCTACAAGATATACTTTGCCGACAAGTCTTCTGTCGACAAAGCCATTGCTGCTGGTGTCCGCATAGGGTATGAAGCTAATTATGAATCAGTCAACGCTAGTAAATGTCAGTACGTTTGTTTCAACGCTCCTGCTACTCCTCGGAAACCCTCTCTGAATCTTGGAGGCAATGTTCTCGCAACCGACGAAAAACTTCGATGGCTTGGGATAACAATGGCGCAAAGATTTGCGAGGAAGAAGTCAAATCAGCGCTAAAGGAATTAGGTTTGGTTACCTCAAAATTGTGTCGAACCGTTCGAGGTACAGCAGACATGGGCTTGGGAAGTTATATACTGCCTTTTGATGATGATGAAATTTTATTTACGCACTTAAGAAGAGGAAAATATTGCAAGACAAATAAAAGGAAAAAGTACACTGAGCTTTCAATAATGTAGTCAATGCACAAGATTACTTTTGCGCACCGTATGTTAACTTCATTGCTGGATCACATTCAATGCTCAAAATAAAAGACCTTCGACGCATACGCTCGACATTCTTCAGATATCTGAGATTTCTTCTCTACCTTCCACGGCCCATGTGGAACCGCTACCTGATCCGCCGTTAGTTAATTTCCTACCCATTATTGCCGCTCCTTTAGTCCTCTCCTTTCGTTTGTGTTCTCCGATTGAAAATTTTCCTGTCAGCGATCCCATCAATGTGATTCAAAATTAGTCAACCTTTATGGAAACGATTTTTTGAGTGTTTGGCAATTATTTTATATTTCTTTGTCCTTTTTTTCACTTACGCCCTTGGACAGTGCGTCATAAAGCCATTCGTTCATTCAATAAGTAAGCAATTTATTATGACCCACCATTTTGAAAAAGCGGAGCAAATGAAGAAAAGAAATAAAACACATAAACACACAGAAAAAGACACTTAATTTTCAATCTTCGGCCCGGAAGCAGTGGATAAAGTCGTGCGCTCGTTGGTCCCTGTAGTCCATGATTTTTTGAAAGCGACGACGAAACATCCAAAAGGGTAACATTTGCATCTTGAATTTTGAACTTCTCCGTCAATGTATGTTTATGACATAATTTCGACAAGTGGAGCAGGTGCTTTGCATATTTAAAATAACATGATCTAATCTTTTTAATCTCCCCTTCGCAGAACATGAGGGACACCAGAACGAAATAGTAGAGAAGGAGCCCAGAAGGTGCTGTACAAATTTCCCAAAGCTTTACGACTATAGCGCCCCCGGTTCGGGACGATGCGCGGATTGATTTATAAACTTCTTGAACAACCGAAGAGCAAAGCTTTGACAATGAAGATTTGAAGGTTAGGCCGAGCTACCGTAGAGAGTCTGTTGATTTGACGATGAACGATCCAAGAGAGATAGAAGCTTTGGGTGCATTCGAACCATTTGACGAAGGGTTGAAATGCAGGTACTCACATTTCGACAGGTTAACTTCAAGGTCAATTTGAGAAGTTCCGACGACAGCTTACTTACATTTTTTGTGAGTGTGGATCGGCTATGGCTTACTAAGAGCAAGTCTTCCTTGTAGGCCATGTAGCTGACGGCATGGTCTTTATAAAAGTAAGCAGGATGCAAGGAATCGGGCCGATTTGAAGATGTAGGGAGATAAGACTGCCCCTTGGCGAACACCAGTTTGGACAGGAATAATCTCTGACAAGCTACTTTGCCATTTGAAGCTTACTAAAGAATGACCATACCAAAATTTTAACAGACAGATTTTAACAATAAACTTACGAATTGACAAAGTTCCTCTTTCATCCTCTGACACAATTTACAAGTGCCATATGAGTTCTAGCTTTTGTTCTTTCTCTCAGTGGCTTCTCTTAGATTTCATCGAGTCCGGTGCATGTAAAAATTTGCGCTTTTTCAAAACGTACCTTTGGCCAAGGTTTTCAAGAACAAGTTATGCCAGTGCATATTAGAAACTGTAATTCAGTGTCCGCTGGAAAGGGCGTGGTCATTTCATGTTCGTGTTCTGCTAGTCTCTTTCTGAACGCTCTCTCCGTTCGTCACACTTTTTGTGATCACAAGACAAGGTATGGAATAAATGCCATTTGATGCTGATTGAGACAAACTCGGCCCCTCTCTTGTAGCGTAGCAACCCAAATTAAGTTTCTACCTCTGATCTCACGCCAAATTAACTCAATTTTCGGATCGGTTTGAGTATGTTTTGTTGACTTCTCCCAGGATTTCTCAGTTAAGATCGAAGGAAAGAAAAGAGCAAACGCAGACTCTATCTCTAGAGATTTATGTAGTGCGTCATAGCCATTGCCGATTAAAGCTAGGCTTCGCCTTCAGGATTTTTCTTCCGGATTGCAGACATCCATTTTCATCAAGACGAATACGGAAGGTAAAAAACGTATGTAAGTCTGGGAAGTTGGACAGCCCAGATTTCGGAAACTGGAATGTGTCATAGAGGCAACACATTTGGGAGAAGCACTAAATATACAAAAGTTGCAATTGAGAGCCAACAGATATTTGAAGAGAACGTCTAGGTTATGTTGAAGAATAGCAAAACTACGCGTCATCTTTATCATGAAAGCCCTGAAGGGTTGGCTGTGCGGAAGTCCCAGATACCTGAATTCTGCAAGGTGAAGGTGCCTGTCTTTAACCAAATGGCAAAATCGGCATCTGACAATGGGCCCCAGCTTCTCTTAATGACCCCGATAGATAATAAATGACATTTCGTTTGTCTTATTGGAATTAAAAAAAAAACATTTAACAGCTCTGATAGGACAGTTTTGTGTAACAAAACTGGTTTGTGATTTTTTTTTTTTTTAATCTAAATCTGGTTTGCCCGAGAGTTAATTTGCAAGGGGGCTCCGAGATTTCGACTGACTAGTGACCTTCACAGGGTTTAATCCAGCTCTGACGGTAGCAGCTGTATTTTTCTGAGAATATATGGACTTTTGCAGAAAGTTGAGTTATTTAGTGTCAAAGAAAACTCCAAGGAATAAAACGAAGTTGTTTTTCAAGCAGATAGACACAACACTTAGGATTCTGTTATTAAATAATGGGCGTAAGCTACTGAGATTTTATGCAAATTCAATTTATACTTTTCCGCAGTTTCAGTTCCCACAAAAACAAGAGCTGTAAGCTCATATGGCACTTACAAGCATATGTAGTAAGTAATACACCAACAAGGAAAAATGACGGGGGCTAAAAAATTTACCTATGGTTTCACTTTAAATATAAAAATAGGAGAGAGAAAGCAAAAGAAAACAAGAAGGAAAACAAAAACTGGCAAGGCTGGGTCAGATGGAAGTAATGGTCAATTTTTTTTCTTTCCCTTTTTGGTTAACATGCGCCAAACCTGCAAGGCTGGGTCAGAGGATAGAAGTGATGGTCAAAAGTTTTGTTTTCACTTTTCGGTTAAGATGCACACTGAGGCAAAAAGAATCATGTTCTCATGGCGATCTTGAAAAAGTAATTTTGCTTAAAAGTATTTTTTGTATTTTGCGGGTAAGAAAGTTCTTTATCGAATGGTCGGATCGAAGAAGTGACGATGTCTAACCCAACGATACTCCTTCTGCTAATGCTCAAGCAAAGTTTTATCGTCCTAGCACATCTGGGAGTACTTTAACTCACGATCTCCGGAATTCCGGACACCCCTTACAGCCCCCCCCCCCCTAGGTAACCGAATCCGGTCCGATTCTGTCACTGATGCACTTAGGACTTGTGTCTATACTTTCCACCAAGTTTCATCCTGATCGCTCCACGCTATGCGTGTCATAAGATTTCCGGTTCTCCCCTCCTACCCCCCCCCCCAGTTCATCGGATTCGGTCCGGACTTAAATTGAGACATCTGAGGCATGGAGTCTTTCAAGATATCGAGTTTCATTAATATCCGATAACCCGTTCGAAAATTATGCATACCACTAATTTCCGGATTCCGCCGTCTCCCCCTCCCCCCAGGATGGTCGGATCGGACGAGTGACTGTTTCCAAGTTAATCTGGTCGGGTCCCTGATATGCCTGCCAAGTTTTATCGTCCTAGTCCACCTGGAAGTATATCAACTATGGATCGCCAGAATTCCGGAACCCCCTCCAACCCCCCCCCCCCCCCCACGGTGTCCGAATCCTGTCCAGTTCTGTCAGTTATTTATCCCAGAGCTTGTGCTTGTTCTTCCCACCAAGTTTCATCCCGATCGCTCCACTCAGAGAGTTCCACACGATTTCCGGCCCCCCCCCCCCAGATTCATCGGATCTGGTCAGGACTTAAGATGAGACATCTGAGACACGAGGTCTTTCTAGGTATTAAGTTTTATTAAGATCCGATCCCCCATTCGAAAGTTATGCATGCCCCTAATTTCTGGATACCGCAATCTCCCCCTCCCCCTACGATGGTCGGATCGGGCAAGTGACTATTTCCAAGTTAGTTTGGTCGGGTCCCTGATACGCCTGCCAAGTTTCATCATCCTAGCACATCTGGAAGTACCCTAACTCGCGATCACCGGACCGACCGACAGACCGACCGACTGACCGACGCAAACGCATGATCGGTATACGGCACTTGGCCGGAAGGCAGGTCCCATAAAAAAAGGCGTGTCTGCGAGTTTCAGCTTGTAGGTCGGGTGTGTAGCACATACGTCTGTTTCTACGAAAAACATTGAAAAGTGCGGAACACATTCGTTCCGCGGTAAACCACCTTCTTAGTTAATGGGTTTAGCAGGCATATTTATTCTCACTATTGATATGACAGTCCAATAACTCAATGTCTAAAACTCCTGCACAAAACACAGCTTTTTTCTGGTTTTTCGCGATTGTTTAGGGAGATAAATCGGATGCATTCTAGCATTTGGAGACCAGAGTTAGAATGTCTGAATCACAACCATCCAAGTCGCCAGTGAAAACCAGGATTTGGTACGACTGTGGGATCATCTAGTGGTGTGGTCAAGAAGCACCCACCTAGAAAAGCTCAAAATTAAATGTAACGAAAACATCACTCAAAAGGAAAAAGGCTACTGGGATATGGACGAAAAGAAAAAATATGGTTAAGTATGATCGAATGGTAATGGCAAGGGTAATGGTTTCTCCACTATTTTACGAAACATCAGTTTTAAGTGCCTTTAAGTGGCCTACCTTTCAGCGCCTTTCGCTAAGAGTCTTGAGAACGTGGAACGGCACCTTCAAGTGAGGTTAGGGACATATCTGCAAACTGAGTGGAATCCGGAATGATAATGCTGTAGAGAAAGAATGAACGAGCTACATATGGCACTGGTTACTGGGAAGTGAAATGATAAAACAATTTCATCCTTAGTGATGTTTTAAAAAATATCTTTCGTTTTTGCTTTCTTCCTTGTTCAAGTTTGTTTCTAGGGACGATGGGTGTTTTTTTTACCATGTTTCTTGTCTCGTCTTTTCGCACCAAAGCAGGGCTAAACGGTCCAAGCTTCGGTGTTCCTGCTATCGACTACTGAGTGAAGCCGAGAATAGTTTGTGTGAAACAAAAGACAATCTCAATGGGGCAATGGCTCGCTGACAAATTAACGAAAACGAAATGAAATTAGCGTTCCTTATTCAGCAAGCTACCATGTCTATCGAATAGAGGACGACTGGCAGGATCTAAAACCTTTACCAAAAGTCTGTCAACGACCAGGGTTGATATTTGACGGTGCAAAACGGATAAGTCAGCTACATTTTATTCGAGCAATATTTCGGCCCTTCTTGGCAAGGGTCCTCTTCAGGCTCAAGCCGCTCAAGCTGGAAAATAAACTTCAGTTTAAACTTTTAAAACTTTATAAACTTCAAGTTTAAACTGAAGTTTACTTTCCAGCTTGAGCGGCTTGAGCCTGAAGAGGACCCTTGCCAAGAAGGGCCGAAATATTGCTCGAATAAAATGTAGCTGACTTATCCGTTTTGCACCGTCAAATATGATTCGCAGTCAGCTTGGGCCGTAGGAACATCCATAACCAGGGGTGGCCCGAAGCACTCAGACCAGGGAGGGGGGGGGGGGGGGGTGAGACACTTCGTTTCAACGACTTCTGGATCGCAATATACGACTCTCGCGTTGCAGACGAAAATGAACTGTTGCTACTTCGCGGCGACGGCGCACATTCCCCGACAACAAATACTAGAACTGGTGTAAAACTAACTGCAATGCATCAGCTGAAATTATGCTTGTAATCAAAATTTATTTATACATAAATTCACAGTCAGCTTTTTATTTCGCTTTCGCGAAAGAGGAAAGCTTCGAACGCCTGGACCCATGACAAATTAAAGCAAGCGCCGCAGGTGAAATTTTTTAAATCTGTCATTGTCTGGCCAGATTTAACTACTTACCATACAAATTCTAGCCTTTAATAAGTTTAAAAAATTCCGGACCGAATCGCCAAATAAATGACAGACCGTTATCCCAAATAGAGAATACTGCGAAATGCGCCACATATGAAATTTTGTGAAACGCCGAGTAGCCGAGCGTCTTTTTGCGATCCCAGTGAAAAGTAAAGAATAGTTATGAAACAAATCTGTCCATCGGAAAAAGTGACAAAATAGTGGCCATCGAAAGAAAGTAGACACAAAGTAGATCTGTTCCTAATTTATAGCAAAATATAATGTTTAGGAGAGTTGGACGGGGGGGGGGGGCGTACAGAATAGAATGCAAGTTGGACAGTTCCGACTTAATGCGGCCTTGATTTGTAATTTGGTGTCTGGATCGGATCTGGCCACGGTAGGGGAGGGGGGTGAAGTGGGAACTGGAAATTTGCGGATAGGCTATGCTCTGATTCCAGTCTAACTTGATTAGGAAATGTCAGAGATGCGACGTTTATGTTTCCGAGTCGTATTCAGCCACAGTGGGGGGACTTGGAAGGGGATTCCCAGAAAGGTTTTGGCTCGCATAGGGGTCAAACAAGTGGAGCGATTTTAGTAAAACTTGGAATTTAGAGAGCTCACATGCTCTAGATGACATATTTTAGGGTCCAAACTGTATCCGACCACGCTGGGGGAGGGGGGGAGGATTTAAGGGAAGTTCCCAAAAAACGCTCGGATTTGAGTGAAACTTGATAGGTGGTAAGAGAAAATGCTTCAGATGATCCATTTAGTAGTCCGAAGGCCGAACCAGATTCGGACTCAGTAGGGGACGTTGGAGGGGGGTACCGGAAACCGTGTGGCATGTGAAAGATCCAAACGAGTGGATCTTTAGGGTTGAAACTTGGAAGGTAGAAAAGTCATTTTCCCCAGGTGACCCGCGGCGACGGAAATGCTCAGACTTGAGTGAAACTAGCATTTTTAGATTGCGGGGTATTTGGATGTCTCGTCTACTTTTTAGGTACCACATACTCGTATCAAGTGCCATATGAGCTCGTAGCTCTTGTTTTAAATGCACTTGCAAACCTGTTTTCCTCGTTTTATTTCTAAGTAAGCGTGCCTTTAACTTGAAAATTATTAAGCGTTTCACGAGATTTCCTCCCACACAAATATCTGAGTCGATCAGGACTTGACATGAAACATCTGAGACGATAGCTCTTTCAACCTGCCAAGTTTCATTCAATTCCAGTATTCCTAATCACCCGTTCAAAAGTTATGCATGCCACCAGATTCCGTGCTCCCCATCCCTCCACTCCCCCCACGGTGCTTGGATCCAGGAAACGACTATTATCAAGTCAATCTGTCCCTGACCTTTCTTCCATGTTCCATTGTCCTAGCACATTCGGAAGTACCGAACTAGTCTAGGATCACCGAAATTCCGGACCCCCCCCCCCCCCCACAGTGCCCGAATCTGATCCGGTTATGTCAAAGATATGTCCAGGACTTGTGCTTGTTCTTCCTACCAAGTTTCATCCCGATCCCTCCACTCTAAGCGTTTCCCAAGATTTCCGGCTCCTCCCCTCTAGCTCCCCCCAAAGTCACCAGATCCGGTTCGGATTTAAATTGGGTCGTCTGAGACACGGGGTCCTTCCAAATATCAAGTTACATTAAGATCCGATCACCCGTTCAAAAGTTAAAAATTCCTCTATATTCCGGATTCCCACTGCCGGCACTCCCCCCACGATGCTCGGATGTGGGAAGTGACTTTTTCAAACTTAATAGTCTGGGGTTCCTAATATGCTTGCCAAGTTTCATGGTCCTAGCTTATGTGGAAGTGCACAAACTAGAAAACCTGGACCGACCTACCGACGGACGGACAGAAATTGCGATCGCTATATGGCACTTGGCCGAAGGGCAAGTCCCATAAAAATAAAAATCCGGATTTTCGGACGTAACAAACTTTTGGTCTTCGACCGACAGATTCGGACTTGACTTCTGATGTTTAACAAGACCAAAGGTTTCGATGGGATCCCAACAAATCTAACATTTGATTCAAAGAATTTGGTCATGTCTTCGCCATTCAGTCTTCGTCAGATTGCTTGAATATTTTTACTGTTAAAATAAAGTTCAAAAGTGGATTCCGCATGTCTCCTTTCCCCGATACCGAATCTCTAATCGATTTCAGAAACAACTTTGAGCTTCAACCATATTTCCAGTTTCAGCCGAATTAGTGATGCACCGTTTGTCCAGCAAGAAAACTAAGTTCAGATATGGATTCAGCGGACCTCCTTACCCCCTCAGTGAATATCTTATTAGCTTATAAAACACGCATGTTTCTACCGTAACTCTGAAACCCCTCCTCTGCCTCTAATAAGGACCCATCTAAGAACTTGACCAGTACTTTACCAGTGAATCCTCATTGAACAACATCCTCACTAGAACAACATTATTTCCTCGTTTGAACATTATATAAGATAAGATGTTTCACAATGACACAATGACAAACCTATTTCTAACTACCACTAAAACTACAAAAAATGACCTCTATGAATCGTTGACAGCTTGAGGAATCTACCCACTTTCTTTATAGTACCATAACGCGAGAGACATCTTAAACATTTGCTCCATCCATTCCTGATCACACTCATTTACTCCAAATATTTCACTTTTCAAATCATTCTGTTCCCTACAATCACACATAAGATGTCGCACACACTCATTCATATCTCCACACATCGGGCAGAAGTGAGGACCAATTCTCCCATCGGCCTCCCCGTGTACCTCCTCCTATCTACCAGCGGTAAAATATCAGAACGCATACTAATTAATAATTTCAATTCCTCCCTATCGAAACCCGGTTTAAAATAAACACATTCACCCCATGTCTCTTTCGCCTCTGTATAAACCTTAGAGAACCCCTTCGACCTTCGATTATACTAGGTCTCTCCGACGTTCGCAGAATAAAGAAATGATAGTCGGCATCCACGCGCGCAGAGCTATAAACATTTGAGAACAATGTGGTAGGACGGCTATAGCCGAAAATTGGTTGACAAGTTTTGTGTCCGGTATTCACTGGATTCCGGGTGAACTACTTGTCCTGCAAGAACATAACTTTCATATTCGGATTCCTTAATTTAAAACCCCCTCCCCCATCCCTAAATGTAGGGCTGCAGATCCCATCTACGAACTTGACCTTACCCTTGACCCAAAGAATCCTCACACCAAGTTTCATCAAACTATCTCATTCACTTCGAGAGCTATCCTGCTCACAGACAGACGGACAGACGGACTTTTTTGCGATGTCATAGGTATCCCTCCACTTACGTTTTGGGATCCCAAAAAGACGCCGGTTAGCTGACGAGGCTTCAGTTTTTTCGTGTGTAGTTTCACTGTAGTTTTGACGTACTTTTGTTTAATTATGAAAGTACGGTGTGCCGTCTGATTTGCACATTCGAAACACTTTACTCTCATAACTAGAAAACAAGTACGTCAAACCACAATGAAACTACATCCGAAAAACTGCAACTTTAAACAGGTTTGCAGAATTTGATTGTAGAAACAAAACCCGATTCATTGACGAACTAAACTTTCGGCGTTCGCCCGATAGAAACACTGTAAGGTTCTCCGATGCAACATATTAAAGCACATCTGAAAAATTTCTATCTGCCTCAATCTTCATCTGTGACCTTACCACCAAATTAGGTCCGAGTCTCAATACACGATAGCAGATGCTATACACAGCAATTAAAGAACGAGAAGTTCGCTTTCAGAATAACTTAACATAAAAAGAAATCATTTTGGAGTTGTTCGAGTTGCGAGTTTTTGAGGTTTTTTTCGAGTTTCCATGTCCGCCGGTGTGTCCTGATATTTCCATATGATAGTCTTTGGAATTTTACGAAGGCTTTCCAGATGTTATATTTGACGGTGCAAAACGGATAAGTCAGCTACATTGAAGTTCATTTTCCAGCTTGAGCGGCCTGAAGAGGACCCTTGCCAAGAATGGCCGAAATATAGCTCTCATAAAATGTAGCTGACTTATCCGTTTTGCACCGTCAAATATGATTCGCAGTCAGCTTGGGCTGAAGGAACATCTTTTCAGATGTGCTTTAACACTAGAACCTAAACATCACCTTACCAACCTCAACCTCATTTTGTAATCGACATTTTTCCACTGTTGTGGGTGCACCTGTTTCGCGGGTCTCCTGTCATTTCAATTCTGATGGCTTTTCCGTTATTTTGAAAATCCCATGCCTTCTTTTCCGCTTGTAGTCAAAGTTTGACCCACAATCCATGCAAATAACCTTGTCTCTCGCTTTTGATCTATAAGGTTTATTCACGATATCCAGCCAGACTTCACTTTAACAACTAACCTATTGTAATTTTGACAGGCTAAACTCTGAAAGACCTAAGTGAGACAGATACAAATATCATGTGAGTAAAACAGGTAGGCGAATTGCTGCCGCCATGAATCATGTCTCCGACCTAACGGGGTTATGAAACCTGGTCCAAACGACCTTGACATGGACGGATTTACGACTGAAGCTGTGTGAAGTCTTTGGTTTGTGTGGGCCGACAAGGTGGGAGACACCATCACGGTAATCCTCACGGTAGCCAACGTTATCCACAAATTGCTTGAACACAATTCACTCTTGAAAGCAACGTCGCCATTGCTAATTAACTATTCATTGATCTCCCGGCAGAGGTCAAAAGATTTACTAAAACCTTCGAGGAGATCGAGTTGCGTCTAAGACGATTAAAACAACTAAGTATATCACCATGTGGACGTTTCGATATGCTGGAAGAAGAAATCACCGGCAAATTGACATTTTTTGGTCTCGGAAGCTGAATGTTAAGTAGCTCATTTTCAGAATCTTCAAGAAATCACTATAAAGAATTTGGTTTAATTTACGGCGTTTGTTTATTGTGGTCTAGTTTACATCCTTTCTTATTTGGGCTAACGGAAACTAACAAGAAAAAACAGAAAAAAAAATACTTCAAGAAATCGAGAATGCAAATAATTAAATGATTTTTCTACACATTTTCCATATGCCTGCTAAAATAAAAAACATTTTGTTAGATCCATGGTCAAACTATGATCCCAGCCTCCCCATGTCGGGCGCTTCCTACCCGCGCCACTAGATGACAGAGCGGTCGGATCGAGTCGTGGCTTCATCTTGGGTCTTGGGTGGAGGCTTCTAGACGTTCAAAAGGACTCGGATTCTCTTTGACTAAAATGAATGCCCAGGACCTCGGCGAGGCTAAAATAAACGACTGATACACTTAGCAAAAGGCAGGGGGGTGAATCACCCTCACCCCCCCCCCCCCTTCGGGCCAGCCCTGTCAACAACCTCTAACTAATAGGCAAAGGACTCTCGAAAACTCTTCTCTTGACATTTATTTCCTTTTGAATGTCTACATTTGAAACGCTTAGAAGTGAAGGTTTTCCTGGAAAATAATTCCCTCGCCTTCTCCAGCTAGGGCAAGATAGCGGCGAAATTGATTAGGCTAAATATGATTTATTCCCGACACGCCAGGAGAATTGAAGGTGTTAGTATTCCGATGGCGAAAATAATTTGGAAAAACTCCGGTCCCGTAACTGATTTGCTGGGTAACCAGATATAGTTCTTGGTGCGGTAGATGGAGTTTGGGACCCGATAAAAGGACAGTAATGATGGCCCTTTGGTAATTCGGGAAAATTGGTTGGGGAACCAAATGGGATTTCTCCATCTAAAGGGAATAATACTAGACTTCTTCCATGGACCCATTTAATTTCGGCTTAACATCGGCTGATTTTATGGGAAAGGAAGAAATTGACAGTTGACTTCCAGTACACAAACGCAGAACAGACAACGGAACACAGACAGAACCCAAAAACTTCTACGGAAAAAGTATTCTACAGAAGACTGGAAGAAATATTTACCAATTCAGAGAGAGTTTATCCTAAGCAGTCGAAAACTTCATATGGACCACCCCAAAAGCACTGTCATGTCCTATGGGGTGGTCGAAATGACATTCAAGTATTTCAAGTATTTATTTCCGTACTAAAATTGTATAACACTGGACAACTTGGTCTATTGGCCTAGAAGGAAAATAATCTTGTGTAGGCCTAGCTAGACTACAAGTTAAAGATTAAAGGAAATGAAACACAACCGAAAAAGACACATAACGAGGAAAAAGAACAAAAAAGAAGAAGAAAAAAAGAAAAGGAGAAAAAAAAAAGAAAAAAAAAAGAGGAAGATTTATTGAGAGAAAATGAGTAAGTGTGTACGGGTGTTCTTGAAAAAAGTGTTGAAATCTGTTGATAAGTGTAGATGTGTGGGTATACTGTTCCATAGTTTAATGCTTTTGTATATGGCAGAATTTCGGTAGGCAGTTGTCAGTCTTAAAGGAAGAATAAATTGATGGAGAGTAGAACGTAGGGAACGATTTTTGTGTACAGTACGGCACGGTACGTAATAATTTTGGAGAGAAGCAGGTAATTTATCGAGTGAAGCAGAGTGGGCCAGGCGAAGAGTCTGAGCGGTGATTATCTCGCTGAGGGGTTTGATGCCCGTGTCATTATATAGTTGATCTGTTGGGTACAGTTTAGGAAGGCGAAATGTTGCTTTGACACAACGGTTTTGTGCGGTCATTATAGGCTTTAAGTAAGATTTATACGTATTTCCCCAAGCTTGACAGCAGTACATGAGGTATGGTACCACAAAAGCGTTGTATAACATTAACATGATGTCTGGAGCATTACAGAAACAGTTATCATGTTTACATAAATTACAATATAAATCCAACGAAATTTGTACAGAGAACAAAAAACACCACACAAATTACATATAACCAGGTACATTCAAAAAACTAAACTATATTTATTTGATACATGTTTCTTGAGTGGTGGTTTGAATGCAACACCCGTATGTAAATAATTAAGTCGTAAACAATTGTTAACAATTGTTTACGATCAAACTTGGTGGGAAGACAAGC
Source organism: Branchinecta sandiegonensis (assembly GCA_030848855.1). Classification (NCBI taxonomy): domain Eukaryota; kingdom Metazoa; phylum Arthropoda; class Branchiopoda; order Anostraca; family Branchinectidae; genus Branchinecta; species Branchinecta sandiegonensis. Next base: position 19,886,218 of record JAUPMV010000003.1, on the reverse strand, counting down.
ACAAGAATTAGATATACCAGCGATAGAACCGGGTCGGATTTGGGCACTATGGGGGGAGTTAGAGGTGGGGTTGGCGGAATTCGGGCGATCGCGAGTTAAGGTGCTTTCAGTAGTAATTCCTGTGATTGAGAATTAAGGTACTTCCAGATGTGCTAGGAAGATGAAACTTGGCTTGGGCATTAGAGACTTGACAAGATTGGCTTAGAAGTTCTCAGAACTGGCTATCCCTTAAAGTACTAATCCTAACTGCAAAGTACAAAAATACTTTTAAGCCAAATATACATTTTCATCATCCCCGTGAGACCATGATAATTATTGCCTCGAGGGTTTTGCTCAAAAATTAATTTTTAGCACCTTCAAAGTTCGTATCTTAACCGAAAAGTTACAAAATACTTTTGACCAAACAGTGTATGTTCATGATCCCGAAGGCCCCATGATCAATTTTGACTCAAGGGTTTTGCTTAAAGGCATTTTTCCGTGATCCCACAAACAGTTTGTGGGTCGATTGTGGCTCGAAAAGTGTGTTTCCGCGGCCTTTTGTGCGGCCCACAAGTGTGTTTCCGCGACCAACAGGACTTTCGTGGCTCGGTTTGTGGCTCAAATTCGACAAACAACTGGCGAGGTGATTGTCGATTTTGCGGCTCGATTCTGGCGGGAAATTCAAATTAAGCAGCAAAATAGCGTCTAAACAATAAAATTAACTACTTTTTCAAGCATATAGACTTCAAACTGAGGATGCTTTTTGGACAGAATGGTAAGGAAATACGCAAGGAGTTCTGTGAATTGAGATTTTACATGAATTTTATTTTTATTTTCAGATATTTGAAATTACCGCCAAAAAATAGAGAAAACTGTGTTTCAGCGAGTTTCAAGTTGTGGCTCGACTGTGTGGCACACAATCCTGTTTCCGCGACAAACACTGAGAAGTGTGTGACCCACAACTGTGTCGCGGAGAAAGGCCTTAAGGGTGACTTCCTTAAAGTACAAACAATAATTTTGAGCAAAATATACATTTTCATCATCCCCGTGAGACCATGATAATTATTGCCTCGAGGGTTTTGCTCAAAAATGAATTTTTAGCACCTTCAAAGTGCGTATCTTAACCAAGAGTTACATAAATACTTTTGACCAAACAGTGTATGTTCATGATCCCGAAGGCCCCATGATCAATTTTGACTCAAGGGTTTTGCTTAAGGATGACTTCCTTAAAGTACAAACAATAATTTTGAGCAAAATATACATTTTCATGATCCCGATGAGCATTTCATCATTTCTGCTTCAAGAGTGTTCATAACAGATTAATCTCTATCGCCCAAAGCGCGCAACATCACAGCCAAATTCAAAAATAAGATAGTGTTTTGGAACGATACATTCTCGTGATTTCCAAGGACCCATGATCATCCTTATCTCAAGGGTTTACTTACATATGATCACAACAAACTCACGAATTGACGAATTCCTACTTTCCCTCTCACCCGGCCTTACAGTTGTCATCAGGGGCGTCACCAGCCTTTTACTTTGGGGGGGGGGACGTCCGGTTTGTGCCGACGGACTAAGAAATGGAGACCGGTGTAATATAACCGGTATAAAATTAACAAATGCGTCAGTTCAGATCATTCCTTAAATGCACTTTTGGGGGGGGGACTTCCGGTTTGTGCCGACGGACTAAAAAATGGAGACCGGTGTAATAGAACCGGTGTAAAATTAACAAATGCATCAGTTCAGATTATTCCTTAAATGCACTTTTTTTGGGGGGGGGGGGAGACGTCCGGTTTGTGCCGACGGACTAAAAATGGAGACCGGTGTAATAGAACCGGTGTAAAATTAGCAAGTGCATCAGTTCAGATTACTCCTTAAATGTAATTTGGTAAATTAAAGTTCACATATTCGGCTTTTCATTTCAGCTGTCGCAAATAGCTAAGCTTCCAGCGACTGTACCCAGAACAAGTTAAAGTAAGCACCGCAGGCTAAATTTTTTAATTCTGCCTTTTTTCCGGAAACATTTCTCTATACCTACCATATGTAATCCGGTAAAAGAGAAGAAGATGCATCCTCGATTCGGTAGCGTGGGGAAGGCTCGTGGGGTCAATCTCCTAGGGCATGTAGGGTTAAACAAACTAGGGTTACAATATACTTTATTAATCAGTGTACTGATAACTCACTTGATTCCGAGTTTACGTTAAATTCATAGATAATCCTCACTTTAACAATATGGCAATTGCTACCAACTGTACTGTATCTCTGCCAGTCTTAGAATCGTCTCATGATCTGATCTGATCTCCTCATTAAACGAGGAAATTCTTTCTTATATATATATTTTACCGCTCTGCTCAATAAGGCACTAGCCCACCTGCGCACTTGCCAATTTTGCACCCGTCATCAGTAAAAGAGTCGACTTGCTATAATTGAAGTCGGTAAGTCCGCGAACACGGTCAGCTGGCCACGTCACAGTCACACTGCGGTGCATCATGTCCACCAGCTCGCTTTCCTGAGCAGGGGCGTCACGACTGGGGGGGGGGGGAGGGGGGACGCCCCCCCCCACAATGCTGTCGGCCAGTCGGTAAAAAAAAAAAACGATTCCCAGAGTAAGTTGAACTAAGCGCCGAAAGCGAATTTTTTTTTAATCTGTTTTCCGTAAAAAATTTGCGCCCGAATTTTTTTTGCAGAATTTGATTTCTTTCTTATAAAAAGAACCCGATGTGCCGAAAGAATACCGACGCTCGACAAAGGCATTCAGAATTAGATTTCTTCTGTGTTTCTTTATTTCTTACATGTAAATAGAAGCCGATGTGCCGACGAACTTAAGACTTTCGGGATGCGTTTATGGAATTTGATTCCTTACGTGTAAAAAGAACCTGCAGATGTGCCTACGAGAATACCGACGCCCGATAAAGCCATACAGCATTTGATATCTTCTGTGTTTTACTCGACTGGACTGTACAGTGTTGATTTCTGACGTGTAAAAATAACCCCTTGTACCGATTAGGCTTGAACTTCCCGGGTGCGCCCGCTTTTACGTCTATGTTTAAGTGCCTAATGAGAGAGAGAATGCAGAATACAAAACAATGTAATGTTTTGCAACTGTAAATTAGCCAAGAGCTACGAAAGTTGTACAACAAAACTCTCTCTCTCTCTCTGTCCCTCTCTCTCTCTCTCTCTCTCTCTCTCTCTCTCTCTCTCTCTCTCTCTCTCTCTCTCTCTCTCTCTCTCTCTCTCTCTCTCTCTCTCTCTCTCTCTCTCTCTCTCTCTCTCTCTCTCTCTCTCTCTCTCTCTCTCTCTCTCTCTCTCTCTCTCTCTCTCTCTCTCTCTCTCTCTCTCTCTCTCTCAAAGTTTGCAGAATTTGATTTCTTACGCATATATCGAACCCAGATCGAACCAGATGTGCCAATAAGTCGACCGACGCCCAGATACAGCATACAAAATTTTATTTCTTCTGTATTCCTTATGCATAAAAAGAACCCGATGTGCCGATGGCAAGACCGATTCCCGACAAAAGCATGCAGAATTCGGTTCCTTCTATGTTTTGCCCCGACAGATATTTGCAGGATTTTATTTCTTGCGTATAAAAAGAACCCGAGGTGCCGACGAGTCGACGACGCCCGACAAAAGCATACACATTTTATTTCTTCTGTTTTCCTTATGTATAAAAACAACGCGATATGCCGTAGAGAATATCGAGGCCCGAAAAAAAGTATGCAGAATTCGATTTCTTGTGTGTTTTACCCGACAAATCTCTGCAGGATTTTATTTCTTGCATTTAAAAAGAACTCGATGTGCCGACGAGTCGACCGACGCTCGTCAAAAGGTAGGTAGGTAGTTTGGTAGGTTTTTATTTTTAACCAAAACATTGAAAATAACATAAAAATAACATTACTAATATCGTATTGCAGCAAAAAGAAAGTCCTAAGGACTTGTGCTGCATTTTATTATTATAACGTGAATCTAAAAATAAATAGCTAAACATAACAACTTACAATTATACACCTACCCTATGACTTAAGAACAAACAATTAAACGTGTACACTATACACAACAAGAATCCTTAGTATTTACTCCTTACCAGTTTAGCCCCACCCGAACAACTGTGAAAAAAAAAAAAGAGCAAACAAAATTCTATTTCTTCTGTGTTAGTCGGCGCTCCGCGCCGACAAACAAGTGAAGTTTCGTCGGGCTTTTGCTTTTGCTTTTGCCCCCCGCTTCGCCCGATGAAACTACTTTCTAAAGACCTTTGGGGGGAGTCCCCCCCCTCCCAACACTTCGAATAAAACCTTCCACGGAACTGCTGAGTTCTGTGACCCCTCGTTTGTTTTTCCAAATTTCGTTCTCCCATGTTGTTCGCTTACACTTCTTTTCGTTCTCTTGACCACGGGGTCTTTTGACATCTTTCTTTCAACTTTTTCCAATCAGATCATGCCATCACAAATTGACTCGAGAATGAGCAAGCGAATGTGATTTGGAAAATCGAATCACGCGGCTGACGTGACCATGGTAACAGAAGTGTCATTTGGTTCAAGGTTCTAATTTACACTTCTGTATAAAATGATAATGTGAGCGTGTTCCATCGTACTTACCGTAGTACCACGCATGACGTCACAAATTCCGCCTTTTTGCAGTCAAGGCTGGAACGATTTTTCTATTTTCCAGCGGTATATCATGCCACGGTTGAATCCGACCAATCACGTGACAGAGATTCGTGGTTACTACGCTTACCACGCTCCCGAGCGTGGTAAGCAAATAGTTACTATTAGTTACTATTTCGAGAAGGTTGGAACGGTCAGCGTAGTAACTTTTCGTGAGGCTGGAACGGATCTAGTAACTAATAGTTACTACTGGTACGAGGGTGGAACACGCTCTGTATAGAGGGTCAACCGGAGAAACAAGGTCGATTGACAAAGACCCGGTTCAATACGAAACAAACCTACTTGACAGATGACTAATTATATAAATGAATATTAATATTTCCATGACTCACCACTAGACGGGAACACCGCCCCACAAACCCACCGACACTCGGCAAGATCAACCCAAAATCCCCCCCTCCCCCCCCCCCAAAAAAAATACCCAATCCGCAAGCGAAGGTAGCCGTTGGCCGCCAGCATGTGTGGAACCCAACCAAAATTTATAACCAATCAGCTTTCACAGCCCAGACATGCAGACAATTATCCAACTTGGCCGGAAGGAAAGGACAAGTGATAAACCAACCGAAGTTCTATTAAGATGCAGAGACAACGGACTAATCCCAACTTCAATGCTTCACAACATTGGACACCCGGACTCAAGAATTTTTTTTTTTTGCTGATGAAGAATCATAGCTGACGTATCCGTTGTGAACAGTGTTTGAATAAATGTTTCAAAGTCAGCTTGGGCTTAGAAAATATTTATTTATAACCAACATAAAAACATCAAACAAATAACAATTTACTTAAAATTTGTATTTATCATTGGTTCTTGAAACGAAGTTGCTTTTTGGGATCCCAGAACGTAAGTTGAGGGATACCTATGACTTCGCAAAAGTTGTCCGTCTGTCCGTCCGTCCGTCCGTCTGTAAGCACGATAACTCTCGAAGGGAATGAGATATTTTAATGAAACTTGGTGTGAGGATTCGTTGGGTCGGCGGACCAGTCGAGTTCGTAAATGGGCTTTGTAGCCCTACATTTAGGGGTGGGGGAGGGGTTTCAAATTAAGGGGCAAACAAAATATTTTGAACCATTTTGTAATCGGACAAGTAGTTCGCCCGGAATCCAGCCAAAACCGGAAAGTTTGTTAAAAGTAAAAGTTTTATTTGAAGTTGATTAGATGTTTGATTTAGAGGTAGGAAGACATGCTGAAGACGATGGTCAAAACCATTTTCTCGACGGACAAGTAGTTCGCCCGGAATCCGGCCCAAACCGGAAAGTTTGTTAAAATTAAAAGTTTTATTTGGAGTTGATCAGATGTCCGATTTAGGGCAAGAAGACATGCTGAACTTTTATGTGAAAACAATTTTCTTCCCGGACATCTAGTTCGCCCGGAATCCGGCCAAAACCGGAAAATTGTTAGAAGTTAAAGTTTTATTTCTAGCTGACTAGATAACCGATTTAGGGGTAAGAAGAGACGCTGAATCCGTGTGTGACAATCATATTTTACCCGGACATATAGTTCGACCGGAATCCGGCTGGAGTCGGAAAATTTGTTATAAGTTAAACTTTTATTTGAAGTTGATTAGATGTTCATTATTGGGGAAAGAAGATACCTGACTTCGTTTTTGAGCTTTCTTTTTTCGCTGGACAAGTAGTTCTAGAGTTCGGCCGAAACCGGGAAATTGGCAGAAGTGGCAGGAACTTTTCGTCAAAACAGATATGACTCATACGGGTAAACACACATGCTGAATCCATATCTGAACTTGGTTTTCTCAGATGATTAGCTATTTGGCCTTAATCTGTTTCTGAATTTTAATTGTAAGAATGTTCAAGGATTCTGGCGATGACTGGATCTGGCTAAGACAAGACCCAGTTGTCTGGATCAGATATTGAATTTTTGGGATCCCATCGAAAAGTTTGGTCTTGTTATATTTGGAAGAGATTTACTGCATTCAGTATGTGGTATATTAATAGGTTATATTGACCGGATAGCTAAATTGACCGAATCATAGGTGTCAGGTATGCGTTAGTCGCAGCGCAGCAAAAGCCTTTCGCTAGCTGTCGTTCAGTCAGAAAGCAATTGATAGAAATTTGAAAGTATGTCACTGAGTAAACTGGTTTATTTTCCGGGTTGATTATTTACCAAGTTTATTATTGACAATTGAAATAAGAATCCTGATTTGCCGACCAAACTTTTCCCGATAATTGGTGTGTGGCCAGCCCAATCAAAAAGAGCAATTTGTGGTCTCGAACAGACAAATTACCAACGGACGAAACAAGGAAAATAGGTTGACGAAAGCAGTGTACCAAGTTGGGGTAGATAGATCATTCCAGGCTTTTTTGCCTTGCCCTTTTTTTCCCTACACGGCTTGGATGTGTCTTGGAAATTTAACGATGGTGGGCCTTTCTTACCGCAAGGCATGTTCGGGTAACAACTTAACAGATATTTCAGTTATATCCTGTCCAGAGTTTCACGGAGCTGTAGCTCAGAATAGAACATTGTAATCATCGTGTGTTGCTGCCCTGCAAGTCGCAGTGTGTTACCACATACCTTCTACAGTAGAGGTGTGCTTCTCTGAACACTTCCCAAATTTTGGACCATCTTAGTTTCGCATTTCACCCCTCAAAACGCTCAAGGCGAAGAACAATATCATCAAAGAGACAAGTGTCTCTGGTTCCTTTCGGTTCAAAAAAAGAAAACAAGCACTGTTTATGTAATTATTTATTTCGTATTGATGTTGCTCAAAAAATATGACCGCCATGAGAACGGTCAAAAAGCTAAGCGACAACGTGCAAAAGAGCTATTCGACATAAAGACCATTAATTATCGGGAAGATAAGAAGTGTCGTTTCTTCTATCCGCTTTAAAGAAAGCCGTTATTTGACACACGAATCATCAAGATCGGATGAGAAACAGATTTCTAAAAAGTTTTTCTCTTTACTTAACACTAATAAAAATGTCGCTTGACCTCTATTACCCCTGTCATCGCATACTCTTAGGGAGCCATTAGGATTGGCTGCATTGTCCCATTCTCATTTGTATGGAACTTGCAGCAATTAGCTCAGGTGACATACACTGATCACCTTTCCGTTGGTCGGTAGCCCCGGCGATCGCGAGTTAGGATAGGCTACTATCAGAAGGGCTTGGCAATGAAAGTGGTCAGGCGTATCATGGTTCCGACAGATGGTCACTTGTCGGAATCAACCAGACAGGGTGGAGTGGATTAAGAGGGATTCGGGAATCCTATGGCATGTATAGCTTTCGAACGGCCTATCCGACCTGGATGAAACTTGATAGCTGGCAAGAGCGCATATCTCCTAATGCATCCAAACTTTTCAGGAAAGGGAACAAAATGAAAAATTGTTTAGTCCTTGCAAGACCCTCAACACCTCCGTTGCTATGTTGCTAGTCTAGCAGTCGTTTATAATATTGTAGACTAGGAGCAAGTGCAATATGATAACATGGCTCTCGTTTGGGTGCCAGGCGAAAATTGAGGATTCCAATGGCAGGACAAATCTGCCCAGCCATCCATAAATCCGTCTCTAGGCTTAGCTCTCACATTGGCTTATTATACCAAGATGTAGGGGTGGTGAAGGGGCTTAGAAACTCAAGGACCAACACATTCACCCTTCAAATTTATTGACCGGTCAGTGTAGCAGTACAAAGACAGTTCGTTGGAGTCGATCAAAACCGGCTTTGAACTGTAGGACGCAATATATCCAGATGAGCATGACTGAGAAGCGAAACGAAAATCCAAATGAATCCATGCTGAAGAAGGTTCGTTTCGGGCTCGGATGGGTGATTGATAATTAAGCTCCATTGTATTTCATGCTGTCGTTAATCGGAAATTTTCAGTCGGAAATTACGAAGCACATACAAAATTGAATCTTGCACATTCGAGATTCCATGAGACAAAGAAAAAGTCGCCCTGCTAGACAGTACTTACATCAAAAAGCACAAAAAAATCCTAGGTTGGCATCCAGCCGAAAAGTCTGTCCTTATTCCGTGGCAGATGTCCCAAAAGCGTTAGATGGCTTGTGTCTCCTCGGGATAATTACGCAAAGGAATATGTATCCTTTCTAATCATTGTTCTTAATTACTTTCAGGAACCAAGAAGCCGGAATACACAACCCGCAAGCTTTCAGCAGTGTAGCTTCACCCAAGAATTTGTGCCACAAAGCAACTTCCAAATTGGCCAGCCGATCGTGCTGTCGCGGAACGCCGTCATTCAGCCCGTGGGCATGTCGCAATCGCAGATCGCAACCATTAGCATAGGGGAGCCTCCAAGTATCCCCCCTCCTCCCCCTCCCCCGCATATGCCCCCATCACTGCGGCAGTTTCACGCTGAGAGCGGTCTTACTCTTTTGAAGCGGGTTGATCATCCCAGCGTTATGCCACACATTCCCGGACCCAGTAGGCACACAGGTATATCACAGGCAGTTCAGGCGAGGAAACGCGACACTGCTATCTCTATTGATAGATTTTCAAGAGTTTTCTTCCCAGCGAGTTTTCTTCTTTTGAACATTGTGTACTGGTGCGTATTTCTAGACACGGTCAGTGTTCCAGATCTCCAGTGATAATCAGTTATACTCGGTGACTCTATGAGAAATAATGGTATAGGCGTATGTGAGAGACTATGAGCCCGTTAGTAATGGTGGCTATCTAGGGGGCAATTATTCGTGAATCCTCCGTTGGATGCCCGATGAAAAATTTGTAGCCTGCGTAGTTGTATGGTAGTTGTACGAAAAAGTTGCATGTAATACTATGTAATATCAAAGAATACTATCATTTAATGTGCCTCACACTGGTCCAATCTTATGTAGTAGTATCCAGTAGCATCCTTTCATGCCATAGTAGCATCCAGTCTTGCTAATAGTAGCATGCAGTAGTATGCAGTAACAGGGTAGCCTTGAAGTAGAAGAATGTAGTAGCATCAGTTAGTACTGCATGCTACTTTTTCCTACGACTTTGCACTACTATTTTGAGATAAATTTTTCATCGGGTGTTACGTCCCATCGTCATGATGGGCGTTTTGCGTCCATGCCATCTAGCTCAATGGCCATTTTTGCGTAGAAAGCTCGACGTGTGAAGTCACTATCTAGCTGGATGTATTTCTCCCTTCAATAGCGCTCCTCGAGTCCTCCTGAACGGAAAAATGAAGGTGGCACCTCACTCAACGTCAGGTGGCATCATCTGGTGAAGTTTACGCGTCGATGGCATCTTCTGTCGAGCTCATGAGCCATTTACGCCAAAGGTGTATTCTCGCCGTTCCCCGAGGACTCCATTTGAGAAGTCCCAGTGTTTTCTTTGTCTCGGGGACTCACTCCCCATACTCCCCACGGACGGGAAATGCCCCGATTATCATCACCATCATCAAAAAGGACTCCCTTTCAGATTCGGAAGGGAATCAATTTTTGCTGGTGTTGGTGCAATGTAAAATTAATTAAAAACAATCAGAATAAAGAAAACCAAAAATAAAGTGGATCCAGACTAATTTCGTCCTCTACATATTTTTTTTGTAACAAAATCCATTTTGGAAGCATTCCCCGTGTTCTCTCTGTTTCTGTACGCGGAGTCCGCGTGGAGCGACTCCCTTTGTTCTCGTCGCTCCCTTTGACTCCCGAGGAGTCCTCGGGTAACGGCGAGCATACGCCTCAAATGTCCCACTAGTTGGCATTGACACGAAAACACACATACGATAGGACGTAACATCCAACGGAGCCATCTACGCGAAAATGTCCCCCTGGCTGGAGAGAGAAGCATTACCATCTCAAAACGGAATAGCTTAGATCAGCGAGACGATCAGTACTATTCTTTTGTCTAGAATAGCGTCACCAAGCTGTCAAATTAAATTTGCAAGTATCTTAGCGTAAAAGATTCATGCTAGGTCTGACTTTCTTTCCATCTGTATTTTCTTTTTTGTGCTATATAATGTATGATTTTCTCATATTAAACGAAGTATAGCGTTTCTATTTAAGTGAGACAAGGATGGCGATCTTCTGATTGTTTATGGATTTTTTTTGCGTACGTTTCTTACTCTTTCTCATTTGTTAATTAGTTTCTGATTTATTTTTTATACTTTTTTACCCTGCCATATCCTTGTCCCTTGTTTAGTCTTCCTTAAAAGAGTAAGAAATATATTTTATATACCTTACAATAATAATTGTAATCTCTTTAGAATCTTGCAGATACCATGGTATCTGATACTTGAAGTCGTTTTTGCAGTTACCGTGGTGTCTATATTCAGAGACCACAGTACCGACAGTGGTAACTGACCATAGAATCTGAAAAAATCATCTCACTTTCCTCAAATCCACCAACAAAAGAGCCTTGGTTTCTCAAATTTGTCGGAAAGAAGTTTGGTACTTGGGATGTGTATTTCTTTTGGGAAATATAAACACTGTAAAAAAAATTCTGCAGTACTTACTACTGGGATTACTTTTGTCTATATTGGTTCAGGTTCAGGTTCAGGTTCTTTTATTTCAAAAATACTTCGTGACAATATATTTTGATCACTGGGGGCCGGCAGGGATACGAGCTCGTTAGCTCGGCCCCGTTTTAAACACTCACTATATGAACATAGTATAAATGAGTCGTTCCTCTGTAAATACACACACAAAAGAAAGAAAGACTCGTTCCATTCCGTATACTTACACACGCCATACCAAACTCTCCACACGATAAAATAAAAAATAATAATAACACCAAGTCGTGGCCTAAGCTGAAGGAACGCTAGCTTTTTCTAAAACAAGATGAATAATTAAGGGTTGGGGATTTACCGGGATAGCATAAACGTGAACGTATCATATTCAATATCAATATTCTGCCAACAGATGAGTTTTAATTTTCTTTTTCAAAGTGATCAATGATCGGTCCTGTTCAAAAAGGTCTTTAAACTTGTTCCAAACTCCAATAACTTTATTCCTTATCGAAAAACGAGACCTCTCTGTGATGATTAGAGGCTGGCGTATTTTCGAAGCCGATCGGGTCTCATAAGCAGGCAATACCACATCATCCGGGAATAAATTAATAGATGTGAAATAACTAGGTAATGCACCCTGGCGATACCTGACCATGAACAAAAATGCGTGAAATGTAACAAAATGATCTAATGGTAAAATATTTAAAAATAAATACAAGCTTTTAGTTGGGGATTTACCGGGATAAGATAAAGGGGAAGGTAGCATATTTTTCAGAATCCGAAGTGCTTTATTCTGTTGCCTCTGTAGTGGAGATATGTGAACTTTAAAAGTGTTTGAGAAAATCAGAGGACAATAGTTTAGGTAAGAATGGACTAGTGAATAGTAAACTGATTTCAGCGCATTTAATGGAAGATGAAATTTTAGATGATGCATAATCCCCACATTTCTTCCCAGCTTAAGTCTCAGAGTATTAGTGTGAAATTTCCAGGACAAATTCGAATCAATGAGTATCCCCAGATAACGAATACAATCCACACGCGCTATGACTCCGTCCGAACCAGGGATAGCTAGAGCTAGAAGGCTCGAGCATGCCCTTGATACACGTGAATATACCATAAACTTGGTTTTGTCGAAGTTAATGCTTAGCCTATTTACACTGAACCAATTTACTAAGTTTTTAAAAGCGCATGAAAGGTTTTTCCTCAATACTTGCTCGTCGGATCCGGATACACTACAACCCGTATCGTCGGCAAAGAGGATGTTTAGACCTAACCCGTCGACGCACTTGTTGATATCATTAACGTATATTAAGAACAGTAACGGTCCAAGTATAGATCCTTGCGGCACACCGACTTTTTCAGACTGTCCAACTGGGGTTGATACCACGTCACCGCCATCTACGTACTGCTTACGCCCGCATAAATACGACATGATTATCTCGTTAGCTGGTCCTCTTAGCCCACAATTCTTTAGTTTTGAAGACAAGATTCTGTGACAAATCGTGTCAAATGCCTTTTTTATATCGATGAATATAGTAGCAGGGATGTCACCACGGTCCAGGGCCTCATGGACAAACTGTGTTACCGCAATTATAGCATGTTCCGTTGAGTGGCCCTTACGAAATCCAAATTGTGTATTGCAAAAGAAACCAATTTTTACTAAAAACTGTACTATCCTAGTGTATAGACATTTTTCAATCGCTTTTCCGAAAGCTGATAGAATCGAAATCGGTCTATAATTCGACGGATTCTTCTTGTCACCACCCTTGTGTAGCGCTATTATTCTAGCAGATTTCACACAAGATGGGAAGACTCCGTGCTTAAAAGATAGGTTAATTATATGCACTAACATATCAACAATAAACGGGATTGTAATTTTTAGTAGATTAGTAGAGGTTCCATCCGTTCCTTCTGACGATCCGTTTTTCATCTGAGACACTAGTTGGAGTAATTCATGCCGTGAAACAGGAGTTAAAAATATTGAGCATTCTGAAGCTGGGGTAAGAAAGGCCGTAAAGTCCTGTTCGGTTGGGCCATACGATTGGGATGAACTTGCCGTCTCCTCTCCTATCTGTGCAAAATGATGATTCAGTGCATCAACAACTGCTTGCTTTCCTTGTATGACTTTATCTACGTTGTTGATGACGATTTCTTCTGGTAGAGTCTGCTCCTTCTTCTTTCCGAGACAACCGTTGATAAGATCCCATGTTTTTTTGGGTGACCCTTGTGCCTCGCCGAACGCTTTTGCAAAATAATTCTTTTTCTCAGTCCTTAATACTCTCGTAAGGCAGTTTCGATAACTTTTGAATGCTAGCAGTGTTTGTGCATCAGGTTTGGCTATATACTGTTTGAATAATTTGTTCTTTGTTTTTACTGATTGAAGCATTCCCGGCGTTATCCATGGTTTTCTTGGTTTAGCATAGCGTTTGTGGCCGGCAGCGGTTCGTGGGCATGCCTGGTTAAGCGCAGATGTGAATTTGTTGGTTAAGTAGTCAGCTGCGATATCAACGTCGTCGCAATCTAAACAGGGTGACGGGTCAATCAACGACAGAAGATCCTTCAGTTTAGTAATGGATGATGCATCGAGACGCCGGCTTTTCGTCTTACGCGGGTTGGTTATCATCCGTTCAATTTTTAGATCAGTAATCAGCATAAAGTGATCCGAAGTGTCACACACAACTAGATTGCATGAGCTAATTTGGAAATTTACGAGAATGTTGTCAATCAGAGATCCAGTAGACTCCGTCACTCTTGTGGGAATGCGACAACACGGCAACAAACCAGATGACAGGGATGAAGACAGGAAGTTAGTTGCCTGCGTCGAGGGATGCGACGATGTAGAACTTAGTTGCTGACTGTCCAGGAGATCCACGTTAAAATCACCCATAAACACCATCTTCGTCTTTTTCTGGGCTAACGTACACGTGAGCTCGTCAAATTTTTCGAGAAATTTCGACACGGAAGAACTAGGAGGCCTATAGATTACACAACAATTTATTTTCTCAACTGCAGTCTCAATTTCAATCAATAAAAATTCAAATAATAGGTCTTCATGCAGATGATCCAGATCGCTAAGAATTCTATGGGGAATTTCTTTCTTAACAAAAATAGCTAGACCTCCTTTATTCTTCACAGTTCTGTTTTTACATACAAAGTTGTATCCGGGGATATTCACCAAGTCCTGTGTACATTCATTTGTGAATGTTTCACAGGCACCAAAAAGATCAATCATATTACTAGGAAGAAATGCCGAAAGTGTGTCTAGACTACTCATTAACCCACAACAGTTCAAAAACGCCAATCTCAATCCACCCGAAACAGGCCTCTTAATATCTTCAGGGAGTAGGTATTTATTATGCGGAAGGTTCTTAATTAAATCATCATTATCATCATCGAGTCTCAATAATAAATTCTCTAGGTCCAACGGATTTTTTTCAAATTCACTTAGTCGATCTGACAGCTTGCCACAACCGGTATTACTATCTAAAATAATCACTTACCAAGGACATCAGTGGGGAATCTGGTATGACGTGAATAAGCTCAGTATTCAAACCTTTCGGATGAGGCGAGGAACGCAGACCGGTGATCATTCCGGTTGGACGCTGAAAATAAGACAGAGGCAGAAGCGGAACCTTGATTATGAAACGCATAACTAATGCTACGAAAACAAAACAAAAATGGAACAAAGTAAGCACATGAACAGATACGGGAAAAGACATGATGAATGACTTTCCAAAAAAAAAAAAACAGAAGCGGCAATACACTAACTTAAGCGAGTTGTATAATTTCCCAGTCGCTCGCATCACCCGACTTTGACTCAAGCCAGAGTTTCGACCCCCGTTGTTTAACACGTGTGTACTTGGCTGTACCACCATCTCGAAGTTCTTTGCCCTTTGCAAGTAGTGAGTTTCGTAGAATGTTCAGCTTGGGAGGGAGATCGGTGCAGATTCGGACATCACTATTTTTCAGCTTCCCAACTGATTGCAATATCAGCTGCACACTCTTTTCGTTCGACAAGGCGATGAATACTGGTCGGGGTTTCTGCTTATTCGGCTGCTTGCGACTAGTCACGTTAATGTTCTTTTTATCAGGCATCCTGTAACACTTCGCGAGTTGAATATCTTCCCTAATAGCTAGTCTATTTGACAGCAAATCCGTCACGCTATCTTCAACTGACTGAGTTGACCTTTCCGCTGGCAATCCGTGAATAATCAGGTTGTGTTTCCTGTCTTTCACGTCTATTTCTAGCAGCTGGTTTTCCAACTGATCACAACGCGACTTATGGGAATTAAGTTCAGTTTCAAGACCTGATATTCGCGTATCTTGTTCGCTTGCGGTCTTTTTTAGAGTTCCTATCTCCTCGGCCATATCTTTCAGCTGCTTGGACAGATGAGACTGAGTCTTGATTACTGTGTCGAGTTTTTCATTCAGTAGTTTCATTGATTCCTCGAACTTTTTCTGTGTTATCGGTGATGATGCCATACTTCTAATATTAACTATAAGCCGCTTCTATCGGACTTCAGTTCGAAGCCAGTTTATTACGCAACAACTTCAAACGGAGACTTACTGGCAAGGGGGGTGTATTACGACCCCCCACTTTCCAAAAATCGATCCAAATATTTGTTATCCACGTCTCTCTCGACTACCGCTGATCAGCGACTATGAGAAACTCGTTTACAAAGTTTGACTACCGGTCTCCGTGAATGACCAGGCACGACTGGTACGATTGTCCCTAATTCGGATTAATTTATGATTAATCCCAGTAGCAAATACTGCATCCTTATTCGGAGAAACTTTTTACAGTCTATTGCAAAGTAGCCGTGGTATCAGACACCAAGGTATCCGCAAAAATGCAACTAATTACAGTGCTAACTGCTCTTCAAGGCTGAACGTTTTCAGGCGTGTTTCATCTTCTTCGTTTTTCTTCCTTTTCTTTTTCGGCAATTTTCTCAGAATCGGTTTATTGGAGCAAGAAAATCACCTGTCAAAATATGGGCCAACCCAGAGTTCAACCGCTGGTGAGTAAAGGTCGGTATGAGAACACCTCGAGTAAAGTGTTACAGGAAGAATTGCGTCGTTCAAAGATAAAGTTACCCCTTGGAAAGCTTAAGAGAACTCTTGCCTTGAGCCAAAAAGTTTATTTTTTGCTTGTGGAAGACCCAGAGCCTACAATTTGCGAAGTGGAGTTCTATAATTTGTTTCAAAGAGGAGTTTCCCAAGTTATGCGGCGTCCGTTTCTTCAAACCATTTTTAGGCTTTCGAGTGGAAAGCTCCGTTCTAGAAGGCATACAGACAGGCGCTGGTTTGAAGTTGAAGGTGGACATAAATCTGAATGTGCTGAAGATGTACGACCATTCACCCATTATATACAACACATTTTGTTCGAGTAATATCAGAAACAAAAATTTAGCATTTTCCAACGTGGCCGGATTTGCTGCCATCTACAGTTCCCAGCTATTTCTTTCGATTTCTGTCGAGTTGCTCATTCACTTTCTGCGCCTCACTCTGAAAATGACGGGTAGCTCAAGTAGCCTACAGCCAGTGCACGACGTTCAGAATTTGGACAGGATAAGGCTAAATTGGATGCAAAGTTTACTTATTTTGAAATTCCTTCAGCGGTCTTCTGTCTTAGTAGTTTCAGGGGTTGAAAACTTCACTTTAGCTTCAAGAGTTGAGTTCAACTGGCTGCAAAGTCAATTTAGGTCTTGTTACTGTTTTCATCCTTAGACTAATTTAATTACTTACTACGTGTGTCCATAAAAATTAAGCTCTCAACTCCTTGAAACTTTTTAAACAGAACATCGAAAGATAAAAAATATAATCGCTTGTGTAGCCCTCTTAAAGTTCGTCATGGAAACAAGACATATGTTAATACGAGGAAAGCCCATGATTGAAGTTCAGCTCAGTGTTCAGCTGGTCATGAACTCGAACTTCTTGCAAGGTCATCTGGGTAAAGTGAAACAGAAGCAAAAAGCTATCGGTAATCTGTGGAATTCATCCGACTTCAGGAGCATGCAGTCAGAAAAACACCAATTCAAAGGCTATTTTTCAGACTGACTCGAAAAGGCTATGATACTAAACAAAAGTATCGCTGGAACCATTTACGTTGCCACTGAAAGAGAGTCTAGTTATGTTTGCGTTAAAAACTACAAAGAGTTTCAAATCCTCGATTATAAAGTATTGATTAGGTAGGGGAGACCGGTCTGTAGTGCATCGCTTTTTTTCAGCTTGCACTACTGTATTACGGTTATTGTTTCTTTTAACTTTAATTGGACCAAAAGGTTTGCTCAGATCATGTGCATCTTTCGTATTTTTCGTTGTTTTTGCCTACATACCATCAAAGAACTATTCACTTTTCACTATTCACTTTTAAACTGGATGGTGGGTGTGGTCCTCAGTGGATCATCACATAGACCATTGGATTTCTCTACTTACAGTGGTAAATATCGCTTTCTTTCGTCAAATACTTCAGATATTAGCACAAAAGTAAATAACAAGAGCTGGAAGCTCATATGGCACTTGCAAGGCTGGGTCAGAGGATGGAAGTGATGATCAATTTTTTTTTTTTACTTTTTGGTTAAGATGCGCACTTTAAGGGTGCTGAAAATTAATTTCTAAGAAAAACCCTTGAGGCAAAAAGGATCATTTACTCATGGCGATCGTGAAAAAGTAAATTTTGCTGAAAAGTATTTTTTGTATTTTGCTGTTAAGACTAGTTCTTTAAGGAATGGTCGGATCGGAGAAGTGACGATGTCTAGCCCAGTGATGTCAAGTTTCTAATGTTCCAGCAAAGTTTTATCGTCCTAGCACATCTGGAAGTACCTTAACTCACGATCACCGGAATTCCGGACACCCTCCTACAACCCCCCCCCCCCCTCGGTACCCCAATCCGGTCCGATCCTGTCACTGATGCACCTAGGACTTGTGCCTGTTCTTCCCTTCAAGTTTCATCCTGATAGCTCCACTCTATGCGTGTCACAAGATTCAGTACAGAAATGTCAGTGACGTCGGCCGACCGTTTGGTTCATGACAACACTGCATCCGATGATTTGGTTCATGACGGAAACGTCGGCGACGGTTTGGTATACGGACGACACGTGGGCGATGTTGGCGGAAGGTTTGGTTCATTACCTAAACATTGGCAACGTCGTCCAACAATTTGGTTCTTGACCTACGCGTCGGTGATTTCGGCCGACGTTTTGGTTCATGATCGACACCTTAGCGACGTCGGGCAAAGTTTCCGTTCATCCAAGACACGTCGGTGGGGTCGGTGACGTCGGCTGAGAATCGACCGCGGCTCAAATCACCATGTCCAATGTCTTCTTCTTGGCTGAGTCGCAGCTTCCATTCAGGACCTCAGCTTCCGGAGATTAGGTATTATATTGACTGGTATGTGCTCACCTGTGACTGGATCACACAAATCACGAAGTTACCCAGTAAGCCGAAAAGAACTTGGAAAATGGAAAAGTCCGAAACACTTAGGTTTCAGTTCATAAAAGACTCGTTTGCGACATCGGCCAAAGGTTTTGTTCATAAAATACACATCGGCGACGTCGGTCGACGGCTTCGCTCACGGCTTCGGCGTCAGCAATGTCAACGACGACCGCCGATGGTTTCGTTCGTGAAAGATACGTCGGGGAGGTCGATTTGGTTCATGGAAGACACGTCGGTGATGTCAGCCGACTTGGTTCATGACTGACACGTCTGCGACGTCGGCCGACAATTTCTTTCATACAACACACATCGGCGAAGTCGGTAACCGATTTGGTTCATGACCGCCCTTGGGCGACATTGGCCGACGATTTGTTTAATGACCGACAGGTCGGCAACGTCGACCGACGGTTTGGCTTATGACAATACTTCGGCGACAATGGACGAGAATTTGGTTCATGACAGAATCATCGGTGACATCTGCCGACGTTATGGTTCATGACAGTATATTCCGCGACATCGGCCGACGGTTTGGTTAATGACAGAAATGCAGGTGACATGGACCGGTGATTTTGTACATGGCAGAAATGTCGGCCGACGGTTTGGTTCAGGACAGGAATGTCGGCAACATCGGTTGACCGTTTGATTCATTACCGACACGTTGGAGAAGTCGGCCTAAGGTTTGTTTCATCAATGAAATGTCAACGACGTCAGCCGACGGTTTGATTCATGAAACACGTCGGCTGACGATTTGGTTCATGCCCGACACGTCGGCGACGTCATCAGACGGTTTGGTTCATCACCGAAATGTCGGCAATGTCTGCAAGTGGCTTATTTTAAGACAGAAACATCGGCGACATAGGCCGACGGTTTGGTTCAGGACCGACACGTCGGTTACGTCTGTCGGCGGTTTCTGTTCATAACAGAAACGTCGGCATCATCAAACGACGATTTGGTTCATTACATAAACGTCGGTGACATCGGTCAACGGTTAGGTTCATGACCGACATGTTGGCGACATCGGCCGACGATTTAGTACATGACCGGCACGTTGGCGACGTCGGTCGACACGTTTCGATCATGGCAGAAACTGCAGTGACGTCGGCCGACGGTTAGGTTCACGGCCGACGGTTTGGTTCAAGACCGAAACCTTTGCATCATCGGCCAACGATTTGTGTCATAACCGACGGTTTGAAATTTCAGCGACGTCGGCCGACGGTTTGGTTCAAGGCCGAAACGTTGGCATCTTCGGGCGACGACTTATGTCATGACCGACACACCGCCGACGTCGGCCGACGGTTAGACATTTAAGTGACGGTTTGGTTCATGACCGACACATCGGCAACGTCGGCCGACGGTTTGGTTCATGACATAAATGTCGGAATCATCGGCCGACGATTTGGGTCACCTACACACCGCTCACGTCGGCCGACGGTTTGGCTCACGACAGAAATGCAAGCAACATCGGCAGATGACTTGGTTCCTGACCGAAGATTCTTCCATTAAAATCAAATAAAAAAAAAAATCAAATCGTCGGTCGACGTGACGGTCCTGAACCAAACCGTCTGTCTATGGCTCCGACATATCTATCATGAACAAAAATCTCATGAACAAAATCGTCGGACGATTTCGCTGATGTTTCTGTCATAAACCAAACCTTCCGCCAACGTTTCTGGAATGAGCCAAAGCTTCGGATTACGTCGACATAGCGTTGTCATGAACCAAATCGTTGGCCGAAGTGTTGTGACGAACCAAACCGTCGGCCTACGTCACTGACATTTCTGTCATGAACCGAATCGTTGGCCAATGTCGGCAACACTTAGGCCGACGATTTAGTTCATGACAGAAATGTTAGTTGACTTCTCTTTTATGAACGAGATTGTCGGCCGACATCGCCGACGTGTCGGACGTGATGGAAACCATCGGCTGACGTCTTCGACATGTCTTTTATGAACGGAACCGTCGGCCGACATCACCGACGTGTGTTTTATGAAGGAAACCGTCGGTTGACACTGCCGACTTGTCGGCCAAGAACCGAACCGTCACCGACGTGTCTTTTATGAAAGAAACCGTCGTCCGAAGTCGCCGACGTGTCTTTTATGAACAAAGCCGTCGGCTGAAGTCGCCGATGTGTCTTTTTTTTAACGAAACCGTCGGCCGACTTCGCCAACGTGTCTTTTATGAAAAAAAAACCGTCGGCCGATTGCACCGACGTCTCTTTTATGAATGCTTTGGTACGTGACCGACACGTCGGTGACGTCAGCCGACGGTTCGGCAGTCGGTTTGGTTCGTAACAGTCGGCATCATCGGCCGACGATTTGGTTCATTGCAGAATCGTCGCGGCGACATCAATCAACGGTTTGGTTCATGACAGAAATGTTGGCAACGTCGGCCGACGATTTGGTTCATGACAGAATCGTCAGCGACAACGACCGACAGTTTGGTTCATGACCGACACCTGTCAAAATATATTTTTTTAGACCCTGACCACAGTATGCTTTTTTCGGCGTTCTTTAGCTTCGAAAAATGCCCCTTTCATTCCTTTGCTGTGGCAGAGTTCAACCGCTGGTGAGTCAAGGTGGGTATGACCCACACCTTGGTTCGTGTTACAATTCAAGGAAGAACTGCGCCTTTCAAAGTTTAATATTACCCTCTGGAAAGCTTCATAGAACTCTTGCCTGGGGCCAAAAAGGTTGTGTTTTACTTGTCGAAGACCCAGAGCCTACAATGTACGAGCGAACTTCTACAATCTTTGTCAAAGAGGGCTGTCCGAACTTACGCGGCCAAGCTTTCGTTTCTTCAAACCATATTTCGGCTTTCGAGTGGAAAGCTACATTTTAGCAAACATACAGGCAGGCGCTAGTTTCAAGTTGAAGATGGACACAAATCTAAAATGTGCTGAAGATCTGCGACAGTTCACCGGTTATAGCCAATACATTTCCTTCGAGTGCTAATAGAACAAGAGCTACAAGCTCATATGGCACTTGTTACGAGTAGATGGTGTGAGAAACGAGAAAGTTAGTCTGAGATTTTTTTTCGGGAATTCCGATACCCCTCCCCACTGTGCTCGGATCCGATCCAGACCCTAAGATATGTCATCTAAGGCATACTATCTACCTACTTTCCAAGTTTCATTCAAATCACTTCACTCGTGTAACCCCTATGCAAACATTTCCGGGACTCCCCCTCTAACTCCCCCCACTGTGGCCGAATACGACTCGGACACATAGACATCGCATCTCCAACATCTCCTCTTCCGTCCAGAAAGTTTAACTTGAATCGGAGCATATATCTGCAAATTCTGGTTCCCGCTTTATCCTCGTCCTGCCTTGGTCGGATCCGGTTCGGACGCCAAAAATACCTAATCTAGGCCGCATAAGCTTGGTACTGTCCAACTTGCATCCCATTCTGCACATCTGTTTGGTTTTGTGCCTGTCACAAAGTTTCCAGACCCCCCAACCATGGCCGCGTGGGGTTTGTACACATGCTTTGCATATCTAGGTCATCAGTTCTTAACACCTATAAAGTTTCACCTGAATCGGACCATTTTTTCGCAACCTACGGAAGTCAGAAATTCCCGGATTTCCCCTCCCTCAACTCCCCGAAAAATGGTCGGATCCAGGAACCGAAGTATTCCCAGGGTATTGTGCGGGTCAAATAAGTCTATTTGGTCGGGTCTCAAATATGCCTGCCAAGTTTTATCGTCCTTAGCACATCCGAAAGTATCGTATCTCGCGATCACCGGAACTCCTGGAAACCCCCTCCAACTCCCCCCGAAGAACCCCGATGTGATCTGGTGCTGTCAAGAACATATCTAATCCTTATGCTCGTTTTCCCCACCAAATTCCATCCCGATCCCTCCACACCTAGCGTTTCCAAAAATTCCAGTGCCCCCTTCCAACTCCTCCCCCCCCCCCAAGTACTGGATCCGGTCCGGACTTGACACGGAACATCTGAGACAATAGCTCTTTCCAAGTTCCATTCAAATCCGATCGCCCGTTCGAAAGGTATAAATGCCACTAGATTCCGGATTCCCCATCCCTCCACCCCCCCCCCCCCACGATGTTCGGATCGTGCAAACGACTATTCTCAAGTTGGTCTATTCGGATCCCATACATTCCAGTCCAGTTTCATCATCCTATTACACCAGGAAGTACCGAACTCGCTCGGTCACCAGAATCCCCCCCTCCAGCCCCCCACAGTGCCCGAATCCGGTCTGGTTATGTCAACGATGAATCTAGGACTTGTGCTTGTTCTTCCCACCAAGTTTCATCCCGATTTCCGGTACTCCACCTCTGACTCCCCCCAAAGTCACCAGATCTGATTCGGATTTGAAGTGGGCCGTCTGAGACACGAGGTCTTTCCAAATATCAAGTTTCATTAAGATCCAATCCCACGTTTTAAAGTTATAAACACCTCAAGATTCCGGATTCCCCCCCCCCCCTTCCACTCCCCCACGATGCTCGGACCGAGGAAGTGACTATTTGCAACTTAATCATTTGGGGTCCTTGATATGCCTGCCAAGTTTCATCGTCCTAGCTTAGGTGGAAGTGTCCAAACAACAAAACCCGGACTGACCGCCAGACCGACGGCCGGACAGAAACTGCGATCGCTATATGGCACTTGGCCGGAGGGCAAGTGCCATAATTAAAGATTAGCATTTTCTAACGAATCCGGAAGTGCTTCCATCTACTGTTCCTAGCCACTTCTGTTCGTGATTTCTGTATAGTTTTTCTTTCAATTTCTGCACTACGCATTGAGACTGGAGGAATAGATTCTGAAAGCGACGGAAAGCTCAAGTACTACCAGTTTCCGTCCTTGACTACATCAACGATCCATCAGGATAATGTTAAACTGAATGCAAAGTAAATTTTTTAAATTCCTTCTTTCATTGTTCTATTTTTGAAGTTTCGAGAGGTTGAAAACTTGACTTCAGCTTGAACAATTGGGTTCAACGTGCTGCGAAGTAAATGCAGTTTTTTAATTCTTTTTTACAATGTTCTATTTTTAAAGTTTCAAAGAGCTGGAAGCTTGATTTTAACGGACACACGTAGTAAGTCAAAATAGCCTATAAGGATGAAAAACAGTAAAAAGAGCTAATTACTTGTATAGCACTATGGAAACAAGGAAACAAGAAATGTGCTAATAAAATGTAAGCCCACGACTCAAGATGGTTTTCTAAGACACGAGCAATGTTCTGATGGTTTTCTTTCTCTTCTTCCTTAAGATAGGATCCCTGTTCTGAGGCAAGAGCCCTGTTTTGATTGTCAGTGAAAGGGCAGTAGCCCTGTTTAAGCAACGGTAGCCTCATTGACGAACAAGGCTGAAAACATTTGAACTCTCTCTGTGTTCAACTGGTCATAAACTCGATTTTCGTGAAAGGCCATCTCGGTAAAGTGTAAAAGAAGCAAAACGCTACGGGTAATGTGTAGAAATCCATCCGGCTTCAGCAGCACCCGTTCAAAGTGTTGGGCGATATTTGATACTGATAAATGTATCTGATACTGAAATGTATTTGATACTGAACCAATCGGCTTGTCCGTTATTTGTTTTGAAATAAATTGAATTGAATTGAACAGAGGTGGTGGACTCGGACTCTGGACTCGTCTCGAGACACCTTTTTCTGGGACTAGGACTCGTCCTTTGTGGTGGAGGACTCGGACTCGTTTCGTCTCAAAATCCGGCCGAGTCACCCGAGTCCAAGAGACGTCTCGGACCAGCAAATTCAAAATGAAATTGACGTCTCCGGGGACCAATTCAAGAGATTGGCCAAGGGATGGTTATGTCGTAACCTTTGCAAGTAGGATTAAGTCAAATAATACCTTGGAGGTCTAAGGATTAAAATTAGGAACTGGAGGTACCAAGGTTGTAAAGGCTTTTAAAAAATCACAGATGTGAAAATGAGTGATCCTAAGATTTGGATATTTGGATTGCAAAATTCTCTCTACAGATAAAAAGCACAGTGTGCAAATGCAAATTCTGTGGTAGAGAGACCCTTGGTACAACATCAAATTTCAATCGTCATCTTGCCAGGAACCACAAAACTGAAGTAAGTAATTTTGCTTTTGACAGCTTTGACATGACATGTATATCCCATTTCGGAGGCACAAACCTAGTTTTAAGGTTTTTTTTTGTTATTTCAGTTGGGAACCCGTTAATTTTGAAGGACCTGAACACAGATTCTAAGAGTTGTTGAATAAAACAACACTCCCTTAGTTACCGGAATTTGGATCCAGCTTTAATTTGTCACGCTGGTACTGAAACATTAAACTCTTCAATTGAAAATATTAGACCGTAAATTCTCCAAGAATAGCATGTGATCTAAAAATATTTGTGCTCTCTCTATTCCTTTCATATTGGTGTTTGCAAGGGGTACCCTTGCAAGGGGTACACGAAGGAACAAAAATTGATTTAGTTTTTTATTGCGAAAAGCCTAATATTACCAGCAGAGGCATAACCAGCCAAAATAGATCTTAAGGGGCAAGATATTTTTCCTTGCCGACGGGTCTTTTACGACACTTTTACGAAAAATCGCGGCGCTTCGCGCCGACTCTTTTCTTTTAATCGTCTGGCCGACCTTTCGAGGGGGGGGGAGGGGATGGGCATTGTCAACCCGCGCGTGTCTCCTTACAAGCCCTAGTGAAAGTCAGTGAAATAATATTGATTAAAAAACAGCTAGCCTACTGTCGTGAAATCTGTTCCTGTGTCAAACAATATTATTTCAAGAAGGATCGAAGACATTGCAAAAGATGTTGTCATTCAGGTTGCGATTTAACCCAACAAAAATTTTGCGATGCAGCTTGATGAAGGCAAGGAGAAGATCAAAAACAAATATAGAAAGAGGCTGACAGTAAAAAATATGCAGCTAATGACGTCGAGCCGAGATTTGATTTTTTTTTTTGCTACGAAGCAGCCTCGAGGGTTTGTCTCATTGATTTTGTATATATTTTTACACATGTATGCCTTATAATTTGTGATAATAAATATCCTCTTTTTCACGTTCTGAAAAAGAGGGTACGCAATCTTTTCGAACCTTGATTAGGGGTACGCGGTACGGAAAAGGTTGGGAACCACTGTGCAAGGAAGATGAAACTTGGTAGGCAAATCAGAATAGTCTACTCCTTTCGTGGTGGGAGTGGAGGAAATCGCTTGAATTATTTTCAAATGGGTGATGGGATCTAAATGGAACTAAATTGTCTCAGACGTTTCGCATTAGATATTGTATGCGAATATTGTATCCTTTGGCAAAGTGGATTCTTGCGATTCCTGCCTCAAGTGCCCCTAGAGAGCGCATCTTCAGTTCTGGAGGAATTTACATGCGACCACCCAGAGCTAAGATTAGGCACGACCACCTTGGTGCGCTTGTTTTTCTAAAGTGTAACACTGATTGATGACTTTTTTATAATTACTCTGTATTTGAGAATTATAGTTTGACAAAAACAAAACGTATTGTTAGGACTCGGGGCGTGACTCGGTCTCGAGACACCTTTTTCGCGGACTCGGTCTCGACTCGTGAGCGTCACTTCGGTCTCGGTCTTGTCTCGGACTCGATCACAGCGGACTCGCAGCACCTCTGCTAATAAAGGCATATCGATATATCGGACCAAATATCGATATCGAATATTGAAAAGTAAGTATCGAGATCAAAAAGGATATTTGTACGTTTATAATTATAGTAAATACTCCAGCAAATGTTACACTTACATATCCAAAATTGGAGCAATATGTTCACCGTAATTCAGTTTTTAATTATTCGTAGTTTGAGCGACAATTATGCTCTTAAATTTCGGCGAAACGAGCAAACGAGACGTAGCCTATACTACAACGAAACATCGTACCAAAATATTGATATCGATTATCGAACATCGAAAGTGAAAAATATTGCTGTATCGATTCGGATCGCCCAACACAACCCGTTTACAGGCAATTCTATAAACTGACTCGGCAACGCTAAGAAACTAAACCAAAGTGTTGCTGGAACAATTTAAGGAAAGAGGGTCTAGTTAGCTTTGCGTTAAAAACTACAAAGATGCTTAAAATCCTTGATCGTAAAGTATATAATTATGTACTCAAATCAACAAGGCCCGAATAACTGTTTGGTGGTAACCTACCTAGTAGCAGACAATCTATTACTATCTGTCAGCGGCAGCAAGTTTAGCTTCTAATCGTTTGATGTATAGAAATATTATTCTTTATTTAGGTCTGGGAGATACAACAAGCTCACCCTAGAATATAATAAAGTAGGATAAAGTACTGCAATTTGAGCTAAGTAATACGATAGTATAGCAATGGCAAATTATTAGCACTACTTCATATTTAAAATTACATATTCAGACCTACGATCACACCGTTTTATGTTAACTCCATAGCAAAGAAATAACCCGTAACAACCACTCTTGAAGGACACCTGAACAATGAAACCATACTTGAACACACCATGGAGAATGCATTTACAGACATGGCCACGGAGAGCATTCTTCTCCTGAGCGTGACGTTTTCAAAATAGGGATGTTCGTTTCCGGAGGTTTGCACATGCAGACTCCAAGACAAAAGCGCAATACATTCAAATCATGTTCAGCGCTGGCGGGCTCGTATTGGAATTTCTTCTAGATACACGTTTGGGCTTAAGTGGTTAACAAAGATTCCAGAAGAAGGGTTGATTGGAGATATTTGTTCATTTCTAAAATTGTTCGGTACTGAAATAAGGACAGAGGCAAAATAGAGCAAAAATCATAGCTTGGAAACACTATTTCGTATTTGGATTGGGTTTTCTGCAGGCAATGTTAACGGAAGTCATACAGATAGGGATGATACATGGTACTCTTCATTCAGGTGTCCTTTAAGAGTTAAAAACGATCAAGACATGTGTCTTCTCCGTCCGAAGTGCCAGACTTTAGCTGAGTAAGACTCAGCCGGCTTTACTCGGTCAAGAGCTTTTCTTTCACTACACCTGACCGTAAAAAGCTCCCAGAACAATGACGCTCGACATCTATCGGCGATGTGACAAACGAAGCTAGAAACTTGGTTTAAATCCACTAAGGGGCTATAACTATGATCACAGATTCACTTGACCTACTCAGGTGGCTCCCTGTACTAACGTAACGCCACACACACAAAACTGCGTTCTTTGTCACGGGAGTTCTCACCGGTGGTCTCCGGTTTTTCTTATAAGCCGTTTTTGCATTCACCGGTGACTACTCACCAGTCTTATAACCCGTTTTTGAACTAATCGGTGTCCGGTTTTACCTCACCGGTGCGGACTAACCAGAACCTGCTTGGGAGCCCGGCTTCAGCGAGGAGTTAGCAAGTTTTCGTCAACTCACCGGTGAATCATAAAACGCGTTATAAGAGAAGAACCGGACACTGGTGAAAAAACACCAGAGACAACCCGGTGTGCAACGAACGCAGCTAAAGAAAAAGAAACGCATGTAGAAAATATGATACGCCTGACGGTAGTTAATCTTACGATGAACACTAACAAGTAGGGCGTGGTTTTGCAGCCTGAACTAGCCCCGAGGATAATGTTTTGATTAGTGGCGTGACCGTTTAGACATTTTAGAACGTTTAGACGTTCCTCACGTCACAAGCGAGAACGGATTCGTTAGTGTGCTTTGTACCCCAACATTTAGGGATGGGGAGGAGACTAAATTGTAGTCCTACAGGATTGCGTAAAAATTACAAATAAAAGTAATTGAATGGAGAGGTCGTTGAGGGATGAACAGATTGATTTTCATTTATCTGTACACATTAAAACCCCCAGTGATGTTACAACACTGAAGGGATTCCACTCCCGCTCGATGACCACAAGGTTGCATAACCAAATGAAATGCGACCATTCGCAGACCTGGGTACAATAGAAAATAATAATCAACACATATACTCATCCAAGAGTTGTATTCGGTTTTTAGTTCGGAATGATGCTTTGGCCGGATTCCGGAGAAATATTCGAATATTTTTAAACAAGTCAGTGTCTTGACAGAACTGGAGATTTCAAAATCGCAAGTTTCTGCTGGAACTAACTGAAAACAAAAAGTTGGATCAAGATATGAACCAGCTAGCTTTCTCTAGGGGACTGATTAATAGTTCGAAATATGGGTAAAATAGCGTGCTTAGTTGGTAGCCTATATATACTTTCACGGCTTGCTCATATGAACTGAGCCGGCAAAATCTAGGACTAGAA
Organism: Branchinecta sandiegonensis; assembly: GCA_030848855.1. NCBI lineage: Eukaryota > Metazoa > Arthropoda > Branchiopoda > Anostraca > Branchinectidae > Branchinecta > Branchinecta sandiegonensis. Next base: position 19,857,567 of record JAUPMV010000003.1, on the reverse strand, counting down.
AACAAACGGGTCGCCTAATAGAACTAACAACAAACAGTTGCAGATTCGGCCGGAATCTGGCGAAAACCTTAACACTTATAAGTCTAGGAAAGTGCCTGGAGCGCGAAGTAAAAAGTATAGTTTCGTTTGGGATCCTACCGAAGCATCGGGTCTTGTTTTCACCATTAGTCCTCTTTAACCTCATCTCAATGTTTCATGCCTTCATACAAATGCTGTTGTGTAGCCTCGGTTTCTCTACTGGCAATCGGAAGTCCTTCGTAACCGTGCTCGTCCGGACCCGACATGCTCCAATAGGCTGAAAACCGTCAAAATGGCCGCTTACGACACTACGATCGCTTACGACAGCTTAGGATTGCCAGTGGCGGACTCACTTCACTTCTATCTGCTGTGCTGTTATTTTTTTAAAATTTTCAGTTGTGTTTCAGTTAGGCCTAGTCAGTCTCATCGGGCGTTGTGGTTAGTTTGTAAATGTCCGACTTCCGTTGGATCTCGGGTGGTCTATTCGCCAAACTGAAAAGTTGCAGTATTTCTTGTTCCATTAAGTCCCTTCAACCCTATGTCAATCATTCAATCAATTTGATTCGTATCTTTTCCTGTCGCACCATTTCTAAGCGTCAACGCTAAGGTACAAAGCGCACTTACTCTCACTCTCGATGCGAAGAATTTCTGCACAAATTCCATTCAAATATGTCCGTTCAGCGACTAGAGAAAGACGGACGGACTGATTTGCCATGTCACAGGTACACTGACGGAAGTTTGACAGCAATCAAGACAGGGACTCGCATCCTTTTTGTTCACTTTTATCAAACTTCTACAATGAATTCGTAAAACACAACCCTTAAATTTATTTTCTTTATTTTCTTCATTTACTCCGCCTTTTCAAAATGGCGGGTGATAAATAAATTACTTACTTACTTACTTAAATTAGACGTGTCAATCAGATGTGTCAAATGTAACAAAATCAACCATTTGCGCACCTTTATGTCAAATGCTTTGACTTCTACAGTGTATCAGTACTCGATATGACTAAGTCCAGAACACGCCAGTGATCCTCGGGAAGAACGAGAACTCACGACTCAAACTCAACAACTTAGTCCCGTGTTAACCAATCACGGCGATGTTTGGGAGCAGCTGTGATACCGCTTCCGGCTAAGCTAGGTACAGGGCGATTTTGCATCGGCAAGAAGAGCTAGTCATCAAGAGTATTATTTTCAGGTACCCCAAAATCTGTTGAGTAAAACTTCTTGCAGACGAAGTTCACCGAGAAAAGATGTTTCTTAGCATTTTGCAGACCACCGCATTCTACGACTGTTGTGGACTGGACTCGTTTATGTACCGAGAAGGCTAGACTCTAATGTCTCTGTTGGTTCTACGATTTCACAAAGATTTAAACTTTTGATACGTTCACTTGATCACAAGATAAGCAATAGCTTCAGCATCTTAACCACTTTCAAAGAAAAGCCACACGGATTATCCATCTAGTCATGTTCTAGCTCTGGTCCAGCATTACAAACACCACCCAGTAGAAGAGATTGAAAAGGAAGAACAACAGAGGAAAAAAAATTCTGGAAACTCGGTCAATCAGCAAAGCTTTGCTTCGGAGGGCTGCTGAATCCCTCTCCTTCCTCTGTGGCAGTGGTGACATGATAACCTGTGCTGTAACGCCCGACTGAGAGGACGTCTGAGTAACGCACGTGCCTCGTTTGCCTCTAGACTGGCCTGCTGCTAAGACAGTATGTGCTCCGTCTGTTCCATTGCCATTGATTTGTGTTTCTTGATACTTAAAGACAAATAATTATTACAGAGTAGTCTGAACTATAACATAATAACGGTCGAGGAAAGGAATCTAAAGACATACTCCTATCCTCAACAGAGAAATTAGTTGCGTTTTTGATCCGAATTCTCCTCCGAATTCTCCTATTTCGCGTTTTCGGACTATTCAGACGAAGTGAATTCTCCTTTTCTTGCGTTTTTGTCAGAATCGAGAACGGGGAAAGCCTCGCGATTCTGCAGAATCGAGCATTTGCTCCGATGGTGAATTGTCGATTCTCCTCTCTCCGTTCTCCTTCCTGATTGGTCAACAGAGTTCGGATGTTCAATATCCATATACACACATACCGGGTTGCGGACGCGATGCAAAATTAGTGTTTTTGTCAAAAGCGAGAATGGAGAAGTCAGAGGAGCAAAAACGGTAATTTGTATGAGAATCGAGAATTCAGAAGCGAGAATTCGGAACGGAAAATTCGGATCAAAAACGCAACTATTGTGTATAACAGTTGATAAGAACCATCCCCGTCTTAAAGATTGTTCGACGGTTTTTCCTCACAAAAGTGTATAGAGGACCGTTTCGTCCCTGAGTTCTTCTTTATTTTCTACGGTTTTCCCTTCGAGTTTGGATAATTTTGGCTGGTTGATCTGAAGTACGCTGAGCTGACACATCCAAAAACATAGATAAGTCTAGATACAGCTGGACCATATGTGGTACTAATGTCATACAGACAACTGATCTTCGTACTCTGAGCTAATCCTTTGTCCAGAAACAATTGCAGCTGCACCGCCAACACGACTAAAACTCATTTACAAACGTTTGAACGCCATCTTCTAGAACTACAGACATCGTTCATCCGCTTAACATCGGACCTAGATGGCGATCGACGCCAGTCATGCAGGAATAATCATTTGTGGCTTGTTTTGGCAACCTCTATCTGAACCGAACCGCAGATGACGGCTTTTGCATGGCTTTTCAACTTAGCTCTGTTGTTACGTTCAGCTTATAGACCGGTGAGGTTTTTTTGAGCACCTTGTCTCATGATAACGTTTTAGGAAGATTAACAGGAATAATGAATATAGAGCGTGTTCCACCCTACTTACCGTAGTTACTACGCATGGTGTCACGAAATCACGAATCCGACCAATCACGTTATGCGTAGTTACCACGCGGTAAGCAAATTGTTATTATTAGTTACTATTTCGAGAAGGTTGGAACGGTCAGTGCAGTAACTTTTCACGAGGTTGGAACAAAAATAGTAACTAATAGTTACTATTTTTGGAAGGGTGGCACACGCTCACAGACTGTATGTGACGCTTCCGTAAATGGTAATTAGGGATGATGTAAGCTCTTGTCAGGGAGGAATAAAGTTTCGAAATCCTTACTAATTCATAGTAGAAAGAAAACTTCCAGAAGCTTAAAAGTTAGATCGGGTTCGTAGAAAGGTACTTTTAATAATTCAATAGAGTTACTCGGGAAATAGACGTTCATCATCAGCGTCAACTCCAAGAACTTTCAAGACAGTTTTTATGGCACTTGCAGCCTCTGGCTCAAGTGCCATATACCGATCACAATTCCGTCTGTCGGTCTGTCGGTCGGTCCGAGTTTTTTGTCCCGCATATCCGAGTTAGGGTACTTCCAGATGTGCTAGGACAATGAAACTTGGCAGGCATATCAGGGACCCGACCAAACTAACCTGGAAATAATCAGTTTCCCGATCCGACCATATGGGGGGGAGTGCGGGGCGCTGGAAACTTGAAAATTTAGGGCATTTTGTCACTTTTTTCTGAGTTAGGGTACTTCTAGATGAGCTAGGACAATGAAACTTGGCAGGAATATCAGGGACCCGACCAAACGAACCTGGAAATAATCAGTTTCCCGATCCGACCATATGCGGGGGAGTGGGGGCGCTCGAAACTTGAAAATTTAGGGCATTTTGTCACACTTTTTCGAGTTAGGGTACTTCCAGATGAGCTAGGACAATGAAACTTGGCAGGAATATCAGGGACCTGACCAAAGTAACCTGGAAATAATAAGTTTCCCGATCCGACCATATGCGGGGGAGTTGGGGCGCTGGAAACTTGAAAATTTAGGGCATTTTGTCACACTTTTTCGAGTGAGGGTACTTCCAGATGAGCTAGGACAATGAAACTTGGCAGGAATATCAGAGACCCGACCAAACTAACCTGGAAATAATCAGTTTCCCGATCCGACCATATGGGGGGGAGTGCGGGGCGCTGGAAACTTGAAAATTTAGGGCATTTTGTCACACTTTTTCGAGTTAGGGTACTTCCAGTTGTGCTAGGACCATGAAACTTGGTAGGCATATCAGAGACCCGACCAAACAAAATTAGGAATAATCAGTTTTCTGATCCGACCATTTTGGGGGGGGGGGGGTGGAGGGCAGGGGAATCCGGGAAACTGAGAAGTGTGTAACTTTCGAACGGATGATCGGATTGTAATGAAACTTCATAACTGAAGAGAATATATATCTGTAATGTCCCGTTTAAAGTCTTGACCGGATTCGGTAGCCAGGGGGGAGTTAGGGGGGGGAGACCGGAAATTTCAAGAAACGGTTAGAATGGAGGGATCGGAGTGAAACTTGCTGGGAAGAACAAGCATCTGCTCTAGATAAGTCCTTTAGACCATTGTACTGGATCCGGACACTTATGGGGGGGGGGGGGGTCCCGGAATTCCGGTGATGGTGTTTTTTTGGATTTTCACGATGAAACTTGGCAGGCATATCAGGGACCCAATCAAACTGACTTCAAAATAAAAATATTGTCGATCAGATAATGGTGGGGGGGGGGGGGTGGAGGGAGGGGAATCCGCAGGGGAATCCGGGAAATTGAGAAGTGTGTAACTTTCGAACGGATGATCGGATTGTAATGAAACTTCATAACTGAACAGAAAATATATCTGTAATGTCCCGCTTAAAGTCTTGACCGGATTCGGTAGCCAGGGGGGAGTTGGGCGGGGGGGGAGACCGGAAATTTCAAGAAACGGTTAGAATGGAGGGATCGGAGTGAAACTTGCTGGGAAGAACAAGCATCTGCTCTAGATAAGTCCTTTAGACCATTGTACTTGATCCGGACACTTATGGGGGGGGGGGCGGAAAATACGTGCCCCGTTTAGAATGGAGGGATCGGGATGGAACTTTGTGGGAAGAACAAACAGATGCTCTAGGTAAGTCATTTGCTGAATCGGATTGGCTACGTGCACCGCGGGGGAGCTGGGGGGGGGGATGGACCGGAAATCTCGAGAAACGGTTAGAATGATGGTATCGGAGTGAAACTTGCTGGGAAGAACAAACATCTGGTCCATGTAAATCTTTTACATAATTTGACTGGATCCGGACACTTGAGGGGGGGGGGAGGGGTATCCCGGAATTCCGTTTTTGGGGGGATTTTCACGACGAAACTTGGAAGGCATATCAGGGACCCGGTCAAACTGACTTGGAAAAAAAAAATCCTCGATATGATAATCTTGGGGGGGGGGGGGAGTTGAGGGAGGGGAATCCGGAATATTGAGTCATGCGTAACTTTGGAACGGGTGATCGGATTCGAGTGAAATTTGATAATTAAACAGAGTACATTTTTCTCTTGTGACCTTTTTCATTTCCGGACCGAATCCGGCAATTATCGGGGGGAGGGCGGAAAATACTTGACCCGCTTAGACTGGTGTGATCTGGATCGAACTTCGTTGGAATGACAAACAGATGCTCTGGATTAATCATTTACAGAACCGGATTGGCTCCGGTTATTGTGGGTGGAGTTGGAGGAGGGGGAGGGGGGTCTGGAATTCCGGTGATCGCGCGTTAAGGTACTTCCAGATGTGCTAGGACGATGAAACTTCGCTGGAATATTGGAGACTCAACAACATTTGCTTAGAAATTGCTACTTCCCAAATCCGATTATTCCTTAAAGTACCAATCTTGACCGCAAAGTCAAAAAAAATACTTTTAAGCAATATATGCATTTTCGTGATGCCCATCAGCCCATTAGCAGTTTTGCCTCAAGGGTTTTGCTTACAAATGAAGTTCCAGCTCCCTTATAGCGCGCATCTCAACCGCAAAGTCGAAACTTACTTTTGATCAATCAAATCATCTTGACACATGCAAGTGCCATATGAGCTTACAGCTCTTGTTAATTATTATTTTTTTTATTATTACCAATGACCGACCTATATATTTAGCGTCACCTACACTTTCCTCTATCTCTACATTTAATTTTTTTATATTCTTTCTTATCTCCTCTTTTATCACTTATTTCTCATTTTACCATTTTCATGTTTAAAACCTTAAAATTTTCTTTACTTTTTCCTTTCTTAAAATCTCCTTTCCTAATTTTTTTTTCAATTAAAACTTATTATTTATAAAAATATTATCCCTCATTATTTTTTTTTTTTTTTTTTTTTCGCAACCAAACCAAAAGGTTTTTTTTTTAATAATAAGCGGGAGCCTGATCCACTTCGAAAGAGCCACTGACTCAATGCAATAACTGACTGGGCCAAAATACGGAAGGTGGAGTTTAACACAGGGAAATGCAAAATCTTGCGTTTTGGCCACAACAACCCAACACGACCAAAAGTTTCGATGGATCCCAGAAAGAAATGTTTATCGGATTTCTGCTTCATCCAGACTTTAAGATCTTGTAGATTTCCAGGCTTCATTAGAGTCAGTCCTTCTGTTTTTCGTTTCCAATCCAGATAAGTTCCAGTAAGTAATCAAAAGTATCCAGTCAGATATTTTGGATGACTGTAAGAACCATTGCGTCACGCAAGCCAATAGTCATTCTCAAGTTACGCGAGCTCTTCTGAGACCCTTCAGTTGAAACTGGCAATTCACTGGCCTCTCCACAGTGCTAATACAGTCGTTGCCAGCTGATGCGGTGGCTTCGCTCTCCAGCGAGTTACTATTATGAGGGGTTTCGCGAGATCTCGGAATCCCTTTCCAACGAGCGAAGCACGTCGCGAAAATATTGGGAAAGCGATTTTTGGAATAACTTTCCACTTTCCCGCTCGACTGATCGCGAGAACGCATGGAAAGCTGATATCGCCGGGAAACTGTTGAATTACAAACTTTTTCGAATAAATATGGTTCACTTAACAGTTCTTTGATTCTCATATATTCCATCAAAGTCACCTTAATTACAATTGCCTTTTTATTTATTTATTAGTGACACTTGCACTGTGTTTTCCCCACACCTTTGAAATTCCCGCCGAAACATTCAACTTTCCGGGGAGCTTTCCACTAACCTCGTGGAATCACTTTCCGGGGAAGCTGCTTCGGTTTTCCAGAACGCGGAAATCGGGTTTGAAAGTTCGACAACTTTCTGAAGTAGCGCGAAAACCATTGGAAAGTGATTCCGACTTTGCTTTCCAGCTCGCGAAAACCCTCCTATTATTCGGCATGACAAACACAAACTATTTTCTTGAAATCCGAACAGTTTTCCAGATGTGGTGCAGTACGTTTCTAAGCCGTTTATCTCTTAAGCTGTGCTGGATTTCCGACGCAAATTTGAAATTATTCTCCCTTCTCAACCCATGCCCAAGCCCTCCAAGCCGCCTCTGCGTCACGGGCCCCGAAGGGGGGGGGGCTGGGACTACGCTCTCCCCCCTTTGGTTTCCGCGAAATGAAGCCTCTGAATCTTACGTATTCTCAAAGGCTATGTAGAATGACCAGCCCTGCCGTACAGAAAACAGAGATGATACAGATGAAGTATTCAAAGTACTCAACTCAAACGGATTGCCCTCTCTGTTCAAAATTGATCAGCAAGTATGTACGGACCAAAAGCCACTCTTGAAAATTACAGCGGCATTATTGCTCAATTCGGGTTAAAGAACAGTTTTTTTATGGGACTTGCCCTTCTGCCAAGTGCCATATAGCGATCGCAATTTCCGTCCGTCCGTCGATCCGTCGGTCGGTCAGTGGGGTTTTACTAGTTCGGGCACTTCCACATAATTAAATCCAAGACGATGAAACTTGGTAGGCGTATCGGGGACCCGAACAGACTGAATTGAGAATAGTCGTTTGTACGATCCGACCATCGGGGGGAATGGAGGGATGAGGAAGCTGGAATCTAACGGCATGCGCAACTTTTGAACGGGTGTTCGGATTTGAATGAAACTTGGCAAGTGGAAAGAGCTGTCGTCTCAGATGTTCCATGTCAAGTTCGGGTCTGAATGAAACTTGGCAAGTGGAAAGAGCTATCGTCTCAGACGCTCCATGTCAAGTCCGAACCGGATCCGTTACTTGTGTGGGGGAGCTGGAAGGGGGACACTGGAAATCTCCTGAAACGATTAGAATAGAGGGATCGGGATGGAATTTGGTGGGATGAACAAGCTTTATACAACCAGATCATATCGGGGCTCTTTGGAGGGATTTGGAGGGAAATTCGAGGGATCGCGAGTTAGGATACTTTCAGATGTGCTAAGGAAGGTTAAGCTTGGCAGGCATATTGGTGATCCTATCAAATAGACTTAAGAACCCGACATAATGCCCTAGGAAGACTTCCGTTGCTGGATCCGACCATTATTGGCGGGGCTAAGGGAAGGGGATAGCCGGAAATTACTGACTTCCGTAGGTTTTGAACGGGTGGTACGATTCAAGTGAAACTTTAGGCTATGGTGAGAAGAACGGATGACCTGGAGATGCAAAGTGTCCGAACCATATGCCGCCATGGTTGAGGGAGTTCAAGGGGGGATACGGAAATATAATGACATGCACACAAACAAAACGAATTGGCCGAATGAGATGCAAGTTGGACGGTACCGAGATTATGCGGTCTAGAATTGTTATTTGGCAACCGGACCGGATCCGGCCACGGTAGGAGGAGGATGAAGCGGGAACCGGAAATTCACAGATATGCTTCGATTCGATTCAGACTTGATGGACGGGAAGAGGAGATGTCAGAGATGCAAAGTTTATGTCCGATATTTATATTCCGATTTATATTCCGAGTCATATTCGACCACAGTGGGGGGAGTTGGAGGGGGAGTCCCGGAAATTGTGTGGCGTCAAACGAGTGTAGCGATTTGACTGAAACTTGTAGAGTAGATAGATATATGCCCTAGATGGCATATTTTAGGGTTCGGACCGGAGCCGAGCTCGGTTGGGGGGGGGGGGGGGGGTACCGGAATTTCCCAAAAAAATGTTCAGACTTGAGTGAAACTAGATATCCTATTTCTAGGTCCGATCCTAGGGAGGCTGAAGGAGTATTTGTGACTTTCTCATTTACTTTCTCGCACCACCTACTCGAACAAGTGCCATATGAGCTCGTAGCTCTTGTTTTTTTTGGAGTTACACCTTGGAATAATAAGGAAGACTCAGCGCGACTGGTTCGAATAACAAGCGTTCGAACCGAACGACGTATGTTTGGCAGCCACGCTAAAGCCAATGAATGGGTTACCGAAATATTTGTATCAAAATGCTGAAATCGGAGTTGATATTGACAAACGGACACGTCAGCTGAATTTTATTTTATTAGAGCGATCAAGCTGGAAAGTGAACTCGTGGTCACAACTACTCGTGACCAACTTGTGAGCACAAGTTCACTTCCCAGCTTGAGCGGCTTGAGCTTGAAGAGGACCCCTGCCAAGAAGCACCAAATTATCGCTCTAATAAAGTTCAGCTGACGCATCTGTTTGTCACTGTCAACTCAGATTCGCAGTCAGCTTGGGATGAAAAAATATCTTCTGAAAATCGGATCTAGACGGCAGTTGTCGGCGACAGCCATTGTCTCTCTTTTCAATGGCACTATGTCACTTCGTCTTTGACCTAGTTTTACCACATATTTTAACGACTGACTTCAATTACGACTGCCCTACTTTGGGCAAGATAGTTTACGGAGAACACTCATCTGTTCCTCAATGTTTTTCCGTCCTGTGCTTACGGCCTTTTTGGGACTGAATTAATTCATTCATGTGTTCTCGGATGTGAATATTTTAATAAAGGAACTGGTCTAGATCAGCATAATTATTTAGTGCTTATTCCTGTTCTTTTTTTTGTACAACCCTTTCAGTGTCTCACTGCCGGTTGTTTTCATTAAACCCGTCTGTCTCTCTCTCATAACTTACGGATGACCCCACCGGGCTTTTCAGGACTGAATTCATTCATTCATATGTTACCGTCGGTAAACCTGACAAATTATTCAAGCTGATTGGCTGGATTTACTATTCAAAAAACAGTCTTTACAGAGATCGGTTATTAAAAGTACATACCTGGATTTCGTGATTTCCCAAGACCAGCTCAGGTGCCCTCCTTCTCTGCTTGGACCCATATAGCTTACTCGAGACAGATCGAAGACCTCGGAGGAAAATGGACTCTTGGTGGGGCTGGTCGACGAGATCACCGAGGACGACGTTTACCAAAGCGTATTCCATCAGTGAAAAGAAGACAAAGATGGTGCAAGATGACATGAACACGTCAATTGCCTAGGACAAAGGACTGACAATGATGTTCATGGATATTTGTCGGAGAGGGAACAATAGTCTATAAGAAGAAGGATGAGCTGACACTAGAGATCTGCTTGCCCTCCGGTGATGTTATACGTAACTGAAGGGTGAGATTACGAAGAATCTTCTCCAACCATGAATGTCGGTGACGAATTTAAGTGACTCTCAGGCAAAGCAGATGGCTACTTTTTATGGCACTTGCAGCTACACTACCGATCACTTCTCAGTATGTCGGTCGGTCCACTCTTCTCTCGTTAGGGTACTTCCAGAAGTGCTATGACGATGAAACTTGACACGCGTATCAGGGACCCGACCAAACTCACTTGGAAGTAGTCAACTCCCCGATCCGACCACCGTGGGGGGAGTGGAGGGATGGGGAATCCCGAATCTTGAGGAATGTATAACTTTGGAACGGGTGATCTGATCTTGATAAAACTTTGGAAAGATTTCGTCTCAGATGCCCCATTTCAAGTCCGGATCGGATCCGATGAGCGTGTGGGTGGGGGGGGGGGGAAACCTTGTGATACACATAGAGTGGAGCGATTGGGATGAAACTTGGTAGGAAAAACAAGCACAAGCCCTAGATAAATCAGTGATAGAACCGGACCGTATTGGGCACTTGGGGTGAAGTTGTAGGGGGGGGGGGTCTGGAATTCCGGTGAACACATTTAAAGGTACTTCCCGATGTGCTAGGACGATGAAAATTGGCTTGGACATTAGAGACTTGACAAGATTGGCTTAGAAATAGTCAGTTCCTCGATCCGACCATCGTGGGGGGAGTGGAAGGATAGGGAATCGGACCAATCACGTTACAGAGATTCGTAGTTACCACGCTTACTACGCTCCCGAGCATGGTAAGCAAATAATCACTATTAGTTACTATTTTGAGAAGATTGGAACGGTCAGCGTAGTAACTTTTGCAAACGTATATCAGATAACAGGGTTACTGCAAAAACGACTTGATTTTCCATTTTAACCAAGGCGAGGTCAGTTTTCAAATATTTTGCGTTCATTGCAGTCGCCGCGTCAGAGAGAAGGAAGGCTGGATAAGTCGACAAGTGCTAACATGAACAACTCTAATTGCTCGATCTGGAATCTTGGGGCATGTACAACTTTCGAACGGGTGATCGGATCTTAAAAAACTTAATATTTGGAAAGACGGCGTGTCTCAGATGTCCCATTTCAAGTCCGGACCGGATCTGAATATGGGGGGGGGGGCAGGGGAAGCCGGAAATCTTGTGACACGCTTAGAGTGGAGCGACTTAGAGTGGAGCGAGTTCTATGAAACTTGGTGGGAAGAACAAACACAAGCCGTAGATACATCTGTGACCAAACCGGATCGGATTCGGCCAATGTGGGGGGAGTTGTAGGGGGGAGTCCAAATTCCGGTGATCGCGAGTTAAGTTACTTCCAGATGTGCTAGGACGATGAAACCTGACTTGAAAATTAGGAACTTAACAAGATTGGCTGAGAAACTGTGACTTCCCAGATCCGACCATCCCTTAAAGTGCTCATCGCATCTTAACCGCAAAGTACAAAAAGTAATTTGAAGCAAAATATACATTTTCATGATCCCCATGAGCCCATAATCACTTTTGTCTGAATGTATTTGCTTAGAAATGAATTTCTGGCTCCCCTAAAGTGCGCATCTTAACAGCAAAGTGACAAAGAAACTTTTGACCAAACGACACATTTCATGCCCATGGTCTTCGTTCCACAGGGGTTTTGCTTAAAAATGAATTTCTAGCACCCTTAAAGTGCGCCTCTTAACCGAAAAGTCGAAAACATACTTCTGACCGAACGATAAATATTCATGATCCTAAAAGGCCCACGATCATTTTAGCCTCAAGAGTTTTGATTACAGATCAGTTTCTAGCGCCCTTAAAGTGTCTTGTTTGCAAAGTTCTTGTTTCACGGGTCTTGCTTGCAAATGATCACAAAAAACCCACGAATTGGCAAATTCCTACTTTCATCCGCTCATGCTCTAGCCTTGCAAGTGCCATATGAGCTTCTAACTCTTGTTAATGTTAACTTCACATATATAGAAGATATCCGTTGTGCCTAATGCACTGATTTGCCGACGGAAATCCTGTATTGTTGCAACAAGCACTGCAATGTCTCCTAGTGGCCTGATTTCCAAGCCACCGGATCCTAATCATCACGGTAGCATAATCGGGATTTCCCACGGTGATTTCAAAACCTGCTTGCTTCTTTGTTCCTTTGAAGGTACATTTTCCAGGCACACTATCAGAAGCTGGAAACTTTATACAATGATGCGCATCCTTGCATCAAACGGATGCCAAGAATATTTCTTCCACACAAAAGGAATGATTCTTTGAACATTCTAGACCGCCTTTGGTTTTGGTTCAGAAGTTAGCACCAGCAAAGGACCAAGTGTCTCAGCTTTCTTTTGAAGCAAAGAAGGAAATCAAAATGTCTTTTATTCAACTGTTTTTGAATCGCAAACTCGGCCATTTCTCCGCTAAAGTAAAGAGGTTTTGTTACGGAATTTTGGTCGGGAGATTTAGAAAAAAGTCGGGAGATCTCCCGAGAAATCGGAAGGGGTGGAAGCACTGGCCTAATGTGCCCTACAACCTTGTAAATAAGGTTGTCATGGAGTAACGATCAAGTCTTGCCTGCCTATTAGTTCCTTTTTAGCAACCAACAACCGGGAATCTAGAAGACTTTCGTATGCATCTCCTAGTAGGAGAGAATTTAAATGATATTAGGATGCCGTAACCTAGGAGCTTGAATGTTCTCTATGATACAGCTGGATAAAATAATATGCGTTGCAGCAGACGAGAAGGAGTGTTTCTAAGGCTTATCAATTTTGTATTGGTGATCAATTTTTTATTAGTGACTAGGTTAGAAGCTAAGAGGCCATGCGTGGAAAATCCTTTGATACCTGGCTTACGATTTCAGCTTGCGAAGATGATCAAGCGACTTGAAACTCGTGGCATCCTCTAGTAGAAGCACAAGCCTACTGTAAGTAAACCACGCATGGGCTAAGTCAAGCACAGAACTCAATTTGACTTTAAAGTTAAGTCTTTGTGAACTTTATTTGATTTTTGAGATCCCGGTTCGTGCCGTAGATCCCGACGACTTCGTGATCATCCATCCCTCTGTTAGTACGATTACACTCGGAGGGGTTTGAATGAACTAGGCGTGAAGATGCTTAGCGCACAAGCCAAGTTCGTAGATGGGTTCCACGGGTCTAGGCTAGCTCCCCCCCCCCCCACCGGACATACACCTTCCCCCGGCAAAGAGCCCCGGTACCGAAAAAAAAACTGGCGAGCGAGAATACAAATATATAGGAAACTGGATTTTTTTTAGAAACTGAATTTTGACCGCGAGCACTTACGATTTTCACTAGACATGTGAGTTAAATGTAAGCGTGTGACAGAGGCTCACTGGCCAATCGACTCTAAATATCGTCGCTGTCACGCATTAAGGGGCTAAGCGACATTTTTCAAAATGTTCAGGAGAAGAAAAAAAAAGTTTTAGAAATCTATTTTTCAACCGATATTGATGATTTTTATGTCGAATAAAATCTTTCTTCACAGTGGATAGAAGAGAGGAACAATCAAGCTTTTTTTTACCTATATACTAATGATTTTTAGTCGCTTAGCACTTTTTGACCGTTGACGCTTAGCTCTTTTTGACCGTTCTCGTGGCGGTTAGATCTTTTGAGCAACTTGTGTATCTCGCGAGAACTGTTTGTCACAGGACTTCGAAAAAAAATAGAGTAGATGCAGGAGCTAAGATCCATAGTCCTAGTATCAACTAATACTTAATAAAAAATAGAAGTACTTGAGGGTACTTAAGTACTCAATTACTTTCATAATAGCAAAACATTCCAGCACGACGCTAAGTACTACGTGAACCATCTTTGGCGAATCTGAATGGAGATCAGGTAACTAATTATTCTTTCTTCGCCGAATATAACTCGATACAGTCGCGATTAACTGGACAAATATATCACAAGGACTTACGAAAGTTCTCATTTTCACTGGATTCCGGCGAATCCGAAACTATTAAAACCAGACAAAGAACCGACACGAGGCCTACTGAACTTCTAGTCTTTACCTATATCGTCCATAGTACCAACAGGCACAATAAACCCAATAGATTAATTCAGTATATCAGCTTATCGTCACCCGAAACTGCTTGATCAAGGAATCATAAAGCATGGCCAAAAGTTGTTTTTATGCCAGCTTGCATGTGAAGTAATTGTCCCGGACGAAAACAAAATTAGGATGTGGTTTCAATTGCTGGTCGGGCGGCTTTTCGTATACCCAGGCGGGTGGTACAGGGGGGGGGGGGGGCATCGGAAGCTCGGTTTCATCGTATCTGTCACCTATAACTGAAAAACTTGATTTGATGTATTTGCCCTCACATCAGATACTGATGTCCGTTGTTTTTTATTGTTGCTCTTTTGCCAAGGCTTTATAAACCTACTATAATATGCCTACCTAAGTACTAGAGTACATAAGTACTTTTCAAAAAGTACTTATTACTTAAGCAGATTTTTGGAGAAGTACTTAGTATTTATACTATACTTATATGTAGATACTTGTATTACATAATGTATCTGGCTATAAGGAGGCTATAAGGAGGGATAAATAATATATTTGCGGGATCTGGCAAAGACCAGAAGCCTATAAGATCCCATCGTCCGAATGAAAAAGAAGTAGTATCGTAAGTTATAGTATAACAAACCTCTAGCAACTTCGTCATAGGCTATATAAAAAAAAAAATATTTGCTCCTGTCAGAGAAAATCTTCCAGAATGGGCATAATGCTGAATGGGATGCACCTTGCAATTAAACCAAAAATGGCGCTTCTATTTTAGCCCTTCAAACTCATTCGAAAACCCCGAATTCCCGTATGCGCACTGAAGTGAATTCAGCAATACTATTTAATAAACAATATCCGTTTGAACCTGTCCCAATCATGCCTTCGGGGAGAGATGGGTTTTCAAGCTCCTATGAAACGAGCAGAAAAACCCCATCAGTGTGGTTGCTAGTAGTGTTTGGCGATATTTGGATTTTTCGATATATCGATATTCTCACTTTCGATATTCGATAATCGATATATCGACATTGATATTTAGGTACCATGTTTCGCTATAGGATACGCATCGTCTCGCCAAAACTTAAGACCAAAGTTGTCGTAAGAAAGCACCTTGCATGAACTCAAACTTCAAATAAATAAAAACTGAGTTACGCAGAACATATTGATCCAGTTTCGGATTTATAAACGTAAATTATTTTGGACTATGTACAATAATTATAAATGAACAAATATCGATTTCGATATCGATATTTACATTTCGGTATTCGATATCGATATTTGGTAGATATGTCGTTATCAATATCGAATATCGTCCAACACTATAGTTGCTAGAACTTCAGCGCAAATGAACGCCTTCCACGTCATGCTCACATGTCACCGCGAGACGCAGCCGTTTCTACGGAGTTGCATGATAACTTACAGCTTATGGCCAATATCCGGAAAGAGAAATTACTGCCCATGAAAATTTCCCCCTACAAAAGAGAAAACACTTAGAGAGGCTTCTATAAATATGCTCCTATAGGAGGCTCCTATAAATATGCAAATGCAAGAGGACATGAAAGCTTCCATGGAATTTACCTGAAGGAAATCCTCCATAAACCATAACCAAAGAAAAGATATCTAAGACGAGTTTCCTTTGTTCTTCAGCACATAAGATAAAGTGTCAAAGAGAACTTGGATGCTACCTTAAAAATATCAGTGGAGTGTAGGTATCCTGGAGCCTAATATGAAAATCTTGTTCTGGCACCATGCCAGTTGCCCACACTGACCCCAACCAAAAATACTAGCTAAAGGAAATATCTCGACTCTTTCAAGAGTTTCTGATTTCAGGTTTCCCCGGATGTATGGTACTTGTTATCACCATGAAGCTGAAAAACTCCAACCTTTCCGTTCGGAACTGATGACCGCACGGAGAATCCTGACATGACGTACAATCCGCGGAAGACCGCTAATGATAGTCATACAGAATCATTATAGGACGCGCTACTTAGGTATGTCCGTTGTCTGAAGGCTGCCAAAGCATCCTTCTGAAAAAGAAAGTACCATCCAATTGCCGTCTTGCGAAAAGGGGATAAAATCTTTTGCTTACTTTTATATACGAGACGGGAGGGAGCGACTTCTGCGAGTTGGCATGCTGCGTCGATAGTGTCAGCAATGACGTCACTCCTAAGGTAACCCGGGCAGGCACCGCCTCTGGCCGTATCCAGAAGGAAATCCAAGACATAATCACGATCAGACATGTCGGAACATAGGTATGGAACAAATAATAGCCAAGACGTCGTTTGAACTTGAACACAACCTCCAAACACGTAAAATTTCCTGCAAAAAGATTAGCCACTAAGAACATCAAGTCCTTCTAAGAAAATAGAATTTCCGACCCATCAACTAAACTCAAAATCGAGTAAAATTACGATTTCGGCGAGCCCGTTGACCATCGGCGTGGACTCAGTATCTGTGCCTGTCTGAATTCGGTGTAAGTCTAAACAAGCGTATGGTTAAGGATTTGTCCTTCCTTGGGCCTTTTGACGACTGAACTGGGTTGCATCCTTCATCGCCCCAGCCACCCAAATGAAGCATCTGACTAGACAGAGACATGAATTCAAGAAGATAGATTAGTTTAGATTAACTACAAACGTGCCGCCCTTTCTCTAGCTACCTTTATCTGTGGGGGATGGGGAGTTCAAGCAGAAAGTGGTGCGTGCCCTCCAGCGAGCCACCATTTGTAACTCTGCTCAGTTCGATTGGGCGAAATCCTTTTCTGTTGCTTTGTATGATTAGTACTATTAGTTCCACCGTTATTAGGAAATCATACTACCAGTAGATCTGTGTCTACTCAACTGTATCTACCAAAATTTCAGCGCCTAAATTTCAACTCTTAATTTTTTCCAGACTGCCGTTTCCTCCCTGTTAATCCCATTGTCCTAAATTTTTCTAATCTCCAAAACCTGAGATGGAACAAGAGGGAAACTTGTGGGAGTGCATGAAATTATTTCTTTTTCAAATCAAGCAAATCCCCCCTTTCATTTTCATCTAGGATTTTTATACTTTTATCATTTTCTAATAGGAATTCTTGCCAGCCACAACAGATCCATTTTCACCAGGATGGAGCTGTTCTTCTAAATTGTGTTGCTAAGAATGTTAAAGTTTCAAGCTTAGACCAGAAAAACAATCCGGATTCCACGACGCTAGCCAGCATTTGTTTTCCCAAATTTATGGGAAATTTTAAAGGATTCGCTGAAAGGATTCCATATATCTTGATAATAGGCTAGCATCGTGGTTAAGTAGGAATAGAATTATTTTTGAGGAGCAAGGAGGTTTTAGGGAAGGTTATAGCACAATTGATAGGTTTTTATACTTAAGTCATTGATAGAGAAGTATTGTAGAGGGAGGAATAACCTGTTTGTTGCTTTCATAGACTTAGAGAAGGCTTTCGATAGCGTAGATAGAATCCTGCTTTGTAAAAAGTTGTTGAGGATAGGCCTGCCCCGGATTGTTGTTCGATTAGTTGGGGATATGTATAGGCTTACTAAAGGAATGGTTAAAGTAGCAGGGAAGGGATTTTCAGATTTATCTGATTGTGAGGTAGGAGTGAAGCAGGGAAGCACTTTGTCACCGAGGCTTTTTTGTATATATGTAAATGATATTGTTGAATATTTCCAGGAGAAATGGGCACCCCGGTGCGTCTAGGTAATTTGACATTATCACTGTTGCTATTTGCTGACGATGCTGCGCTGGTAGCTAAATCCCCCGAAGAACTGCAGAGTTTGTTAAATATATTAGCAGATTATTTGGACAATAAGAAGATGAAGCTGAATGTTAAAAAAACAGAAATAGTAGTTTTTGGTAATAATAAAAATAATCACAAATTTTTCTATAAAGGTACTGATTTAAAAAGAAGTGATACTTTCAAGTATCTTGGGTTTTTGTTGAATGAAAAAGGAAACTGGAAAGAGCATGTTAAAGAAATGATTCATAGAGGTAAAGCAGTGTCTGCTGCTGTGTTGAGAAATTCAGTGATAAGTGGAATAAAAATTTTAAAAATGCATAAGCAAATATTTCAGTCAAAAATTCGCCCTACTATCCATTATGGGGCTGAGCTTTGGGGGTGTGAGGCTATCCCGCAACTTGAAACCGTTCAGCTGCAACATTATAAGAAATTAATTGGGATCCATCCTACAAGTCCCACGCTAGCCCTTAAGGGGGACTTAGGGCTCTGTTCTTTGCAGAAAGATAGAGCTGTCCAGGTTATTAGGTTTTGGATAAAACTTCTTCAACTGCCAGATGAGAGGCTGTTGAAGGCAGCGTATTTGGGGAGACCCGTCTATTCGCCCACCCGTCGATTCGCCTACCCGTCGATTCGCCCACCGTCGATTCGGCCAACCTCGTTTTTTGAAGCGTCGATTCACCCACTTCTAAAATCCGTCGATTCGTCCAAACGTCAATTCGCCCACCCGTAATAAGACCCAAAAAATCTGTCGATTCGCCCAATTCTCAAAATCAACCTCTGATCTAACGCGGCCTTTGTCAGTGAACGCGGTATCAGAAATCCAGTGAGTCGCAGGGGAGTAATTAAGAAGGTTACGATATCGTCCCATGTAAATAAGGTTGAAAACTAGTCAATGTAGCTTGAGCCAGATTGATCAGAAGCATCAAAAAGAGGACAAATGCAAGAGTAAAATATCAGAACAAAGAGCTACCGTTTTTATGGCACTTGCAGCTCCGCTCAAGTGCCATATACCGATCACTTTTCGGTCTGTCAGGCCACTGTCCTCGAGTTAGGGTACTTCCAGACGTGCAAGTACGATGAAACTCTGCAGGCATATCAGGGACCCGATCAAACTAACTTGAGTATAGTCATTTGCCTGATCCGACCATCGTGGCGTAGGTGGAAACCGCGGAATCCGGAATGTAGTACCATGCATAACTTTCGAACATGTGATCGGATCTTAAGGAAACTTCATATTTGGAAAGACCTCTTGTCCCAGATGTCACACTTCAAATTCAGAATGGATCCGTCGACTTTAGGGGGAGTTGGAGGGGGGAACCGGAAATCTTGTGACATATTCATAGTGGACTGATCGGGATGAACTTGGTGGGAAGTACAAGCACAAGCCCTAGATACATAGTTGACAAGATCGAACCGAGTAAATCGTGGTGGGTGAATCGACTGGTGGGAGTAGTTACGGCGACCCGTATTTGGAACTATTAAAGCAGGGAAAGAAGAGATCCTGGCCATTTCAAGTGAAAGCCCTACTTGATAAAGCAGGCCTGTCTTATGCTTGGAATGAGGGTATCGGTCCTACAACTGATCAAGATAAACTTTGTTGCAGTTTTGCGCGAGCTCAGGAGGATCAGGAAATTCAACTTTGGCATGAACGGACTGTTAATTCAGAGACTCGAAAAGATTATAGGAATATTAAAGAGTCGGTTGGTTTTGAATTTTATTTTAAGTTACGTTTACCGGCTGAAAAACTGCGTTTGTGGTTCCAGATCCGAGCGAATAGTCTCCCTCTTAAGAGTAGGGCTAAATTATTTGAAAGAAATTCCCGAAACCCGAAGTCATGTTATACTTGCTCGTTATGTGGTTTGGAAGAGGAGAATCTGTCCCACTTCCTGTCAAGATGCAAGGGGCTCTCGGATTTGAGAGTAAGATTTTTTGGTGAAGATGGGTTGCTCTTTCCTGGTATCCTAAAGTCATCTTCACGGTCAGCGATAATGGCAGTTACAGGTTTTGTTAAAGAAGCGTTAAAGAGATGTAAATAGTTATTGGTGGTGGGAGTTTAAAGCGTTTTTCATGTGAGTTTATATAATCGCTCTCTCGAAGTGTTTAAAAATTTATGTTTTTGTGTATGGCCTAACGGCTAAATTAAAGTATCTATATATCTATTTATACGTGGCTTCAGAAGTAGGGGTGGTTCGGAGGGGGGGGGGGGACTTATCCCAAATGCTTCAGAGAATCGTACTCTCAGTTGTAAGCAGTCTTGTGTCAAAAATAGACATTTGATTGGTCACAGTTCTTTTCGCTTTTGCTTCTTTTGTAATGGGAATTTCTACCTGGGCGACGTGCAGCAATGATTGGTCGGCTACACAGAGCCGACCGTTTGGTTTAACGTTTTACCATGAAGTTGACAATCTCTTTCAAAATGGTTCATCCAACAAGAATCTTTCTTTCTTTATGTAATTATAAGATTAAGAAATCCCGGCCGGTTGTCAGTACTTGGTTTCGCGCCTACAAGATATAGCGCTTTTGCGGTCTAGCCGGGTTTCCCAGTCACGTTTTCAAGGTCGACGACAACTCTTTTAAAAACAAGCGGCATGAGAAGATAAGACTTGGTCAATCTTGTGTTCTGGACTTTTCTTTTGCTTTTTTTCCGCTTTTTGGGATCCCAAACGTAAGTGGAGGGATACCTATGACATCGCAAGAGTTCTCCGTCTGTCCGTCTGTGCACACTATAACTCTCGAAGGTAATGAGATATTTTGATGAAACTTGGTGTGAGGATTCTTTGGGCGAAGAGTAAAGTCGCGTTCGTAGATGGGCTCTATAGACGTACATTTAGGGATGGGAGAGGGGGTTTCAAATTAAAGAGCAAAAAAACATTTATTAAAAGCTATTGAGTTAGTTGATTTAGGGGTAAGGAGACATGCTGAATCCGAATATGAAAGTTATTTTCTTGCCGGACAAGGAGTTCACCCAGAATCTGGCAAAACCAGACACAAAATTCGTCAACTAGTTTTCGGCTATAGCAGTCCCTACCCCTTTATTCTCAAACTAGTATAGCTATGCGCGTGGATGCCGACATTCATTTGTTTATTCTGTGTGACGTCGGAGAGATCTAGTGTAATCGAAGGTCGAAAGGGTTGATATATAATGTTCAAAGCTGTTCAAGCGAGGATGTTGTTCAATGAGGATTCACAATGGTAAAGTACAGGTCGTAGATGGGTCCTTTAGTCCTATCTTTAGAGGCAGAGGAGGGATTTCGAGTTTACGGTAAAAACATGTATGTTTGGTTGAAGCTCAAAGTTGTTTCTGACATCGATTAGAGATTCGGTATCGGGGCAAGGAGACATACTGAATCCATTTTTGAACTTTATTTTAACAGTACAAATATTCAAGGAATCTGACGAAGACAGAATGGCAAAGACATGGCCCAATTGTTTGAATCAAATGTTAGATTTTTGGGATCCCATCGAAACCTTTGGTCTTGCTACACATGGCACGCACTGCTTTTAGATACGTTCCGTCCAACCTCCACTTCGGAGAGCGGGAAGTCTGGATAGAGTCGACAGGCCCCAACAAGAAAATCGCCAGTTTCACGGGGCAAGTATTGGTATTTCGGTAGAACGATACTTTTCAAGCATTTTATCGTGAAAATATCATTTCTAGTAAGAGTTGTGCATTGCTAGTAAGCTTACCGGTGGCATAAAGGTGAGTACAGTCTCCCGTCGAGTTGTTCACAAGATCCAGCTGCGGGAGCTCAATTCGATCAACAACAAGAGGAACAAGTGGATCCCACTCGAAGACCAGATCATCAGTGGTATGTGACACTGGAAATAAGGTCTCGTCACTTAAACAGCACAACAAAAAAATGCATATTCTCCTTAAGGCTACCAATTTCGTACATGTTCCTTACAGTTGTTTCAAACTGTTTGGTCACAATTGACCTCTGGAATGATCATTCGGAGAATCTTTAGCGCTTATATACACTTTTTGCTTCGTCTGTACAGGGCCGCATCTTTATTGAAAACTGCGAAATCTTAGGAGACTTATCCGCTTGGGGTCATTTTTAAATACATACTTAAACGTTTATTTAGAGCTGTAGAAAAACTATAATGAACCCACTTGGCGAAAAGCTTGAGCACTTCCTTATTCCACATTTAACCGGTACAGTAAATCTGCAAACGATCTAAGCGTTCTTTTCATTGGTAACGTCCGTTTTCCCTGCCAAAGATGTATGAAACTGG
Organism: Branchinecta sandiegonensis; assembly: GCA_030848855.1. Classification (NCBI taxonomy): domain Eukaryota; kingdom Metazoa; phylum Arthropoda; class Branchiopoda; order Anostraca; family Branchinectidae; genus Branchinecta; species Branchinecta sandiegonensis. Next base: position 19,835,309 of record JAUPMV010000003.1, on the reverse strand, counting down.
ACATAAAGTACACGCCCTGACCGAATGGTTAGCACGCCAGACTTCTAAGCGAGGTGTCGCTTCGGAATCTTGGTGATGCCTACAGTTTGGTTTGGGGCGGGGTTTATGGCGCCAAAGTCCACCCAGCTTCAACTGGTAACCTGGAGAAATCTGGGAAAGGTGATAGGAAGGATATGTGAAAGCACCAGAATGGCTAGCCCCCAGCCGCCAATTGCCTTTCTGGCTGAGGGTAGGGAAGTGGAGATCAGCACCGCCAATTAGGCCTATATAGGCTGTTGCTGATACCTTTACCCTTTTTTTATACTACGTAAAGTACGCTCTGGTTTGAATATTTATGCAAGGTATAAATCCACCTTCTGCTGCGGCTATCCGATCAGGATCTCCCCGACGGATTTGTTTTTACATTCATTATGAGGTTGAGAAATCACAACTTTTCCCTGTGGAACTGACTCCGAAAACCCTGATAGGAATTTCGGTCCTAGAGCACCTAACCTGATCATCTGTTCAAAGCATTAGATAAGACACAATGCTGGCAGGAAATGCGAACAGACAGGGATCGACCAAGACTAATGGAGAAATGTGAATGGGAAAAATCAACTACACGGGTTCATGGCATCTTGCATGCCGTGAAACACTGTGCAATTGGCAACACCAACGTTTCGTTTACGACGTCGACTGACAATGCTGTCAGAGTTTAGTCGACTGTTCGTTCGAACACTGCTCCTATCGCATTATCTGACTTTTTATATCCGCTTTAAACGTCAAGCTAGCACGATCGCTTCATTTTATGGCAAACTTTGACCGCTAGGAAGGGTTGATAAATAGCAAAGACGTTTGATACTGTTAAAAAAATTTAACGTTTTACCAACAAATAAACATTTGTACTTTTTGGCGCTTCTATCTCCTTGAAGGACATAAGCTAGCAATTATCTTATTCCTTCATCTTATACAGTTACATTGTCTGTCCTAGACTCACAGTTCACTTTTAATCGAACTCCGTTCCTAGCTCACTTCTTAACCGGCATTGCCTTGCCAGCTTTAAACTGGTTTCACAATGGGAACCAAAACCTTAGGTTACAATGAGATCCCAAAAGATAGGGAATCTTATTATTGGCCTTTTCCATCCAGACATTTGAAGTAGATACTCTAAGCCTGACGTAACCCACTATGAACAAATTCTGATTGGTTTTCTGAGCTTTACTCAAATTATCAATATTCTACTATAGGTATGTGCCATAGGGTTGCATCTACATATAGTCTAGGGTATGCCAAACCCGAGATATAGGCTACTCGGCGTCTGGCACAGGGCAAACCAAAATCAGGAGTGTGTGGTAGACTGCCGGATCGTGAACAAGTTCAGGTGGGAAAAATAGTCGTGGCCATTTTTCAATTCATAACGTAAGTAATTCCGTCAACTTAGATTTTCAGGGAAACCAAAGTGTGACTCAGGAGATATTTCCACTCGGGATTTTCACCGGACGTCAACGGCCGAAAAACCTACTGCTAAGCCAACCTAATCATTCTTTACCAGCAAGTGAAGTCTGGCACAATTTAGTTTTCCACTTCTAGAGTTGACGGAATTTCGTCTCCAAACCACACTCGAGTTTAAAACACACATAGAACAAGAGTAAATGCCATCTGCAACACACCCCCTACATAAAAACTTTTTCTACCTACCTGAGGGGAAAAAATATCCTTTTGAACCACTATTCGGAACGCATTTAAACACAGACCGGATCTTTACTGTTATTTCCCATTAATCTGTTTCCCTGTCCTGGGCTGAATGATATTGCTGCTACTTTTATTCACGTCCCGTACATTCCCCGGGGAATTTATTACCCAATTTCTTGTACCAAATCTCGACTTTTCTAGAGTATAGCGTCCCATTGCTAAGACGCAACGGCACGTCGATCAAGCATTCGCCGCTACGGACTAAAAAGCCCTTTTTAGTGCGAGTCCGTGGCGAGTTTCGTTTCGTAATTACGAATTTTTAGCGCTTTTTCGGCCTTGCCGAGTTTTCCGTCACCCAACGAAAAGTCTGCCGGAATCTTCAACGTCAGCTGACAACTCTTTCACACGTAAGGATGTGATAATCTGCTGTTTATTACTTCTTTTATGTGCTTAGTTTTCCTACTTTTTAACCAAGGCAGGTTCAGTTTTCAAATGTTTTGCGCCCAGCCGCCGCGTCGGAGACCAGGAAGGCTGGATGTATTCGACAAGTGCTAACAAGAGAATCACTAGTTTCAGGTAGGAGTAATGGTATTTTCGGGAACGTTTTATCTGATTCAGTTCATAGGGAAACGATCATTTCTAGTAAGAGTTGGGCTTTAAGTTAAAACGATCGAGTCCCTGATATGCCTGCCAAGTTCCATACTCCTAGCATATGTCGAAGCATCTTAACTCGGGATCACCGGAATTTCGGAACTCTCCCTCCAACTCCCAACACAGTGCCCGGATCCGGCCTTGTCAACTATGTATCTAGGGCTTGTGCTTGTTATTCGCACCAAGCTTCATCCCGATCCGTCCACTCTGAACATGTCACACGATTTCCGGTCCCCCCCCTCCAACTCCCCCTAAGGCCACCGGATCCGTTCCGGACTTGAAGTGAGACATCTTAGACACGAAGCCTTTCCAAATACCAAGTTTCATTAAGATCCGATTCCCCGTTCAAAATTTATGCATACTTCAATATTCCGAATCCCCCCTCCCTCCACTCCCCCCACAGTGGTCGAATCGGGGAAGTGATAATTTCCAAGGTAGTTTTGTCGGGTCCCTAATATGCCTGCCAAGTTTCATCGTCATAGCACATCTGGAAGTACCCTAACTCGCGATCACCGGACTGACCGACAGCCCGACGGAAAAATGATCGGTATGTGGCACTTGGCCGGAAGGCAAGTGCCATAAATAGAAGTCGGAAGAAAGCATTTAAAAACTATATTCACTCAGCAGCCAGTGGAACTTTCTCTTTTCAGTCGTGGACTTCAAGATGAATGAAAATTACGTAACTTTTGTATATTTATAGAAATTAATGAGTACTATAAAGTATTTCTTATCTTCGTCGCTGTGTTGCATTAGATTCCTGTTAGTACTTGTGTAAAACGTAATTCCAGGCGACAGTGACAGATGTGGAGCCGATTTTCCTACCCTCAATTATGACGGAAACAATCAGAGGTGCACCAATTAACAGAATCTCGCACCCCTTGCCCTGGAGATGAACGTGTTATAACAACCCGATTGTTACTTACCAGGTTAGCCATCTGTTTAATAATTACTACTAAGAGCGGTGCAAGGGTTAGGCTTCAAGTTCTCTAGCAGTATGAGGACTTTTAAGTTTACCTTAATTTGCACTTAGGAGAAAATTAAGATCTGAAGAACAGTTGAGATGCGAGACAGAAATTCGTTGAAATGAAGATCCGTAGAACTTTTTAGAAGGCAATTATATCATTTCTCAGTCTCAATACCCAACGCAAAAAATTAGATGATAAACTCAGTAGCAATCACGGACAGAAATGGCTGACCAACAGATCTCAGTCCCATTTTTTTCTGTAAAGTTTTCTTTTTAGGCTATTAAGCAAAAAGCAGATATTTTGGCTACGGGTCAAGTGAACTGTCGCATTGTTAAGTTGAGCCAATGAAGATTTTCACTTGATAGCAGAAACACGGGCTGAACCGAAACCATGTCTGTACAACTTGGGACATTCTCTTCGACTAGAGTGTACTGGAAACGGCTTAACATCTTCTAGCACTGAGCAGGAATCAGAGGGCTAGGATTGGGAGGGGGGCGAGGCAAAAGGGAAAAGCTGTCCTTACTTTCGTCCATTTATGATAGTGATGCTGAAAGTGTGGTTCATTTGATGTGGGAGTGCAGTATAAAGGTCGATGGAGAGGCAGCTGTATGAATAGCGTCTTTAGTGAAGTAGGAAGAGTAAGAATGGTGAAAAGGCGAGTGTTACTTGAGCTTTGAAACTGACCATAGACCAAAGACCGCCCATCACTGAATGATCTTTTTCTGACTTGGGACCAGTCCTTGACCCTCCTTCACACATCAATGTTGGAAAGCCACTCAGAAATTCGGACGATCTCTGAACTTCCTAAGTTACCATAGACCGGCAATTCCCTATAGTTCGGTCTTCAGCTCCCGGAACTTCCGGAATCTGGACTTCCAGATTATTCTTTGACGTCTTCTGTAAATTGCATCTGGAATATGAACGGGTCCTAAAGTATATCAAAATGATCCGGAAAAAGGGGCTTTTGAACTTCCAGATTTCCGGATTTTTAAGTATCTTAGAAGAAATTCGAAAAACATCTGGGAACCCAGATTCCGTAAGGTGAAGACCCACCTTAAGTCAAGTGGTTAGAAACGTCACTATTGAGCTCACTTCAACTGGTCTCCATGACTAGTGGAAGCATAAAGTTTGCATCCACGCCAAGGGGAACCAAAAATTACGAGAAAAGTAAATTTGAGTCATAAATAATTTGCCTTTCCAGCGCCAAAATAAACCTCCTGAAAAACTGGTTGTAACGGATCGATGTTGGTTAACACAGTTTCACCATCACACCCCATCATACTGGAAAAACGAACTTAGGCTATGCAAAACTATTGTCTGTTGGACTTCACCAAAGCCAAATCTACTGTTTGTTAAGTACTGCTCAAACCAGAACTTTTACCTTCGTAGAATCAAGAATAAATAAGGGAAGAATTGAGAAGACTTGAATCATGGGACGTTGTTTTCTGCCCGATCCTCAAGTACCGGGGGTGGAGCCTATTCGGCGCCTGTCCAGACCACAGAGTAAATATTGGCGCTATTTCTTCTGATCGCCGTGCTTCTCGTCAAGGAAGTGCGCCGAATTCAAATTAAACAGAAAGAGGCCGACATTTTGCCCTTCTCCCTCCAACAAATCGCTGCTACCACTAGTTTAAAAGACGGGACAAGGGGCTAAAGTACAGTGAGATGGTAGAAGTCGTGCAATCCTACATTCAAGGATGACGAAAATAAAGGCAGAAAAGGACCGATTTGGACTGAACACTATAAGTTTAAAGAAGGAAGGGACACGCTTCCAAACTTTCATGCAATCTCTATGGCAGATTCTTAGTGATGAAAAAAAAGACTGTCAATAGGATAGATAGTGAAACATTTAGCCAACTGCCCGAGATGATGATATACATTTTGACCAAAAATAATAAGTGGTTATCTCAAATGTAGACGTTCTGAATGGTGCCGTGCAATTATCATTTTCAGTAATCAATTAAAATTTAAAATTAGGAAATAGTTCAAGCCAACTGTTTTTCGCAACTAACCGAGAAATGCTATGAACTGAATTGTGTGTACAGAGTACAACTTAATTCCAACTTGAATGATGTAAAAACATGATAATGAAAAAAAAACGATTACGAAAAGGCATAGACAATGACAAGTTTGGGCAGATGTAAAGTGCAACTATCCGAGATAATGATATACCTTTTTGACCAAGAATAATAAGTTGTTATCACAAACTGATACGCCTTGAAAGATATCCTACACTCAGCAATCATTAATTTAAAATTAGGACTTTATACTGTTTTTTTGCAACTACACGAGAAAATGATATGAACTAAATTTCGTGTAGAGTACAACTTAAAAACAAAACATAGTAACTCATTGAGTACATTTCGACAGCTAAATATTGTCCAAGCTTACTACCTTTTCTAGAAGCGATTCTTTACAGTCCTGAGAAGACCAAAATAAAATTATTAATGTTCACACCAGTCCTATTGAATCTGAACTAAATGCATGCGTGTTAGGTCTATGCTTTAGCATTCAAGTTGCTTAATTGTTCCCCTGAGTCATCAAATGCCGCATTCCCTTGGGCTTCACCGTCTTTGTGAAGGGTGGTGACAACATAAGCTTCATATTGCAATTCTACCCGAGATTGAAAAGGAGTTTCCATTTATATAATCCTCAGAATCTGCACTGTTCGAACTTCCCGCCTTTTCTGACTGCTTCATTACTTTTGCTCTGGAGGTAACATTTAATACTGCAAGAGGCAACACGCGAAGCTCCACCCAGGCTCCACCCCCGGTAAATAAGATCGGACTAAAAGAGATCTAGGATGCTGACATCGGGGTTATGTGAGTTCTCAATTCTTCCCTTATTTATTCTTGGTAGAATGTACGATCAACTTCGCCAAAACCAATTCGTTAACGAAGCAAACGTCTTATTGGATAGGACACTGTTGCGCTACCTCCCAGGGCAATACCGGGAGTCTCCTCTACCAGACCAGTTTGGGGGAGGGTTCCTCTTCCCTGGTATAATGGCATCGACCAAAGACAACGTTATTAAAATAGTGGTAGAATATGTGAGGGGGGATTTAAATAGGAGATTAAAGAGTTTATTTATGCGTAGTACGATCATTATGTTTTCAACGCATTAACTTCTGTTTGGGCACGAAAGCCTTTGTATGTCGTGTATATAAAAATCTGTGTATGTCCCGTTCGAGGCTAAATAAAAACTATTCTATTATATTCTATGAGTTAACTGAGAGACATTTTATCCCGCCATGGCCCACAGAACTTTACAGGGAATTCATTAATTCAATCATACAATCATTCATGAGGGTTCTCTATCCTGACGCTTATTACTGGTGTGAGCTTAGTTCCCACTACTTAAGGTTCCTGTGCAGACCAAATGTCGGGGTACTGCGATCCGACATAATCCTCGGAGATACAAACATCAGGGCCATAATTCAGGAAAGTATCATAGGAACTGTACAGAAAAAGTAGGAAAGATGTTTAGTGCTATCAAAGTTGGTCAGTCGAAAACTAGGAACCGCTCTTCAAGTCAAGTCCGTAACCCCGATTCATATAATTGAGGACAGAACCTCCCTTATTGTCGTACTTTTTTAGAATCCCTTATATTTTGCTCCCTTTGTCTCCTTACTCTCAGCAACTCAACAAGCGACGGAAAAGTAATAACCCGTAAGGGGCGGGTAATTCGGGACTTTCTGACGTGCTGCTGACGTGACCTGCTGACGTGTGTTCTACGAAAGCCTTGTTTGTTCCTTTCAGTATTTGGAATTTGCAGATACAAGGGTTTTGCTAATACTCTATATGGCGAAGTCCAAAATACGCCATTGATCCTCAGGAAGAACGAGAAAACGTCTCACTAACGACTCAAACACAACAACTCAAATGCTGTGTCACCCAATCACGGCGATCGCTCGGGACAGCTGTGGTGCCGCTTCCGGCTCTTCCGCTAGGTAGACGGCGATTTTGCATCGGCAAGGAGAGTTAGTCATCAGGAGTATTGCCTGACCATGCTAAGTGGTCCTTCAAATGGATTCTTACCCCTAAATCACATCTCTAATTGACTTAAAGGACCCCTCTTGCTTGTTCTGCTTTTTATAATATACCTAGCTCCCATACAGAATTATGAGCTTCTAAAATTCCCACCTTTCTCCACTATCTCGTTTTGTGCCTATGAATTTTTAGCGCTTTTTTGGCCTTGCCAAGTTTTGCCCGTCACACGATGAAACTTTGGCCGGAATCTTCAACGTCCGCTGACGACTCTTTCACAGATAAGGATCTCAGAAGCATCTGTTAATTAATTCTTTTATTTGCTTAGTTTTCCCACTTTTTAACCACGGCGCGTTCAGTTTTCAAATCTTTTGCGCCCAGCCGCCGCGTCGGAGAGCAGGAAGGCTGGAGATAATAGACAAGCGCTGACAAGAAAATCGCCAATTTCAGGTGGAAAGTAATGGTATGTTCGAAAACGTTTTCTGTGATCCATTTCATTGGGAAAAGATCATTTCCAGTAAGAGTTGTGCTTTAAGAATTAAACTCAGCAATTTTGCCGGATTCTGGGCGAACTGTTTGTCCAGTAAAGTTTAGACATGTATTCAGCAAGCATGTATTCTTAACCCTATATTAAAGCTCAGATCTTAGGTTAAGCTTTTCCTTATGCCAAATTTACCGATTTTGCCGGATTACGAACGAAGTAGGCTACTTATCCGGCAAGAAAATAAAGTTCAAGTACAGATTCACCATGTCTTCACATCGTGGTCCATCTTGACTCACGCTACGTGGTCCATCTACGAACTTAACCTGTACTTTGACTCAAAAGATCCTCAAATCAAGCTTGAACAGATTAACTCAGCCACTTTGCAAGAAATATCGTGCTAACAGATGGACGGATAAGCGTTACGAAGAATCTGTTTATCCAGCGAAACCGGTCGTGAGCAGTTTGAATGGGTGGTGATTTTCGGAAGGGACTCGTTATTTCGACCATTGTAACGCTTGCATCTCTACCGCGAATCTGTCAACTAGTTAGTATGTTCTTAAGGCATGGTCTTGACAGGTTTAGCAGGTGGCTGACATCTTTAAAATATACCCACGAAAAAAAAAACAAAGAATATTTCTTCGTATTCTGCAAAACATGCTGAACACTTCAATGAACTACAGTTAATCGAACGCAAACCAGTTGGAGGCAGCTGTAGTGCCACCGCTTTGGGAATGTGCGCTCATAGGCGATGCGGACAGACTTCCTAACGTTTGAGAAAACTGGAGACCAAGTTTGAGAAAGTGAAGGCTTGGAAGTTAATATGAAAAGCAGAATTCCAGATACTGATGTATTTGAACCATTTGACGAGGCTCTGAAAATTTACTGAATTATGCTAAGCCATTTCGGAGTTGGACGAGTGGATAACGAATGAGCCAAGAGAAACTGAACTTAGAGATGTACTCGAACTATTAGGTGATGAGCGAAACCTCACATGCTAGAGAGTCCAGATATCAGCCGAAGAAAATCTTCCCTCTTGCGGCTGACTAGCAGCAAGTTGTTAACAGCTGAAAGCCATATGTAAGGGGAATTAGATGACACAGTCCTTCCTAGTTTCCTAATATCCATTACGGCGCAGAACTATGGGGTTTCAAAGCGGCATCGCATATAGAATCGCTTCAGCTGCAGCACTATAAGAGAATTCTTGAAGTGCACATAACTACTCCTACACATGCTCTGAATGGAAACCTTGGAATTTTTTCGCTAAGGAAGTATAGGCTAGTCCAAATTATAAGGTTTTTTATTAAGCTAGTTCAGTTACCAGATGACAGGCTGCTAAAAGGTGCACGACCAGAGAGACATTTTAAGGAATTACGAAAAAATAACTGAGGATCAACTTGGCAAATAAAATTCCAAGCTTCAGAAAATCTTAATTGTATGGTAAAATCAAACATGTGTGTTGGGTTTGAATATTATTTTAAGCTAGGACCTGCTACATTGAAAACTTGGTTCCAGCTGCGATCTAAAAGTCTGCCGATTCTCAGTAAAAATAATTTTTTTAATAGGAGGAAAGCTGGCACGGGAACGACTTACCTTACCCCCTTCGGGGAGGGCTGGTATCGCTTCCCGGTATCGTGAAATCCACGAACCCCAACTTCATCGTCGAAGTATGCAAATATGTAGTTAAAGCCATCAGGGTCAGGACAGGAAGTATAGCTTAGTTTATGCAATAGTTTTAGTAACAGGTGTAACAGTTGATTTGTATGATGGTAGGTACATGTACACAATCTTGTATGGCCTTTTGGCATAATAAACAAAAAGTATCACAGATAAACCCTTATTCGGATAGGGATACTCTCGAGCACTTGACATTGTCGTTTAAATTGTACTGCAGGAGGGCGATAACAGTAACAGAATTTCAGTAGATAGGCCCTGATTTAGTAGTGCCAAGTATTGACGATGAGCAAAGCTGCTCGGAAAGTTGTCATGAAACAACGACAATGAGCAAAGCTGTTCGGAAAGTTGTCATGAAACAACCAGCACCGAATTCAAGCCAGAGCTACCTGTCATCATTCGACCTATTACGTCGAATCCTTCAATTATACATAGTTAATTGTCTTTAGTGCCTTAATTTGATGTTGACATTGCCAATACTATTTTTGAATATTACGACGCAGTAAACGGATTGATTGACGTAAATGTAACAGTCTATAGCAACCTGGTTGATCCGCAAGGGAAGTCGGTTATCACCTAAACTATCGGAGACAAGCATTCAGGTATCAGCAGGAAACTCTTAGCTCACAGGAGGATCAATTGACCAGAACAATGTGTTCATTTGCTCTTCTCTTAAGATGAGTGTATGTGGTATTAACTGCCCGCAATCTTTTTGCACACAATTCTTGGCACTCCGTAACAGTAAGACCTAACAGTTCTGAGGGAATCAATTTCTACTCTCTCTCGTATACAGACTTGTTTTGTTAAACTACAATACACCGATTCAGCAGGTCCGCAATAACAAGCCCTTCCGAAGAAAAAAGGCAATCAAGCAACTATGAAAATAAATAAATTAAAAAGAAAATATAATTTAAAAGAAAATTTAAATAAGGACCAAAGAGGGCGACAAAAATCCAAATCTGTGTGGAAAGTAAATCCCGAATGAAAGGAGCTAGCGCTCCTTGCTAATGGGTTCCATGTGTGGAAAGTCTATTAATCCAAATCTGCGAATACAAACGTCGTCCCAACTTCGTGATTTTTCTATTGTATCGTTGAATGAAATACTGAATTACTCCCAGAAAAGCCGGAGGGTCCATGGCAAGACAACTCCCGTCAATTCAGTACAAACACGAAATAAGAAAAACCTCACAACCCCAGAATGCCCTTGATCCTCCCTATAGCCTACGTAACAAACCTTCATAGACAACGATGGTCCCCAAAGTTTTATTTCTCCTTGATAATCTCCTTGATTTCCTTGTCTCCCTTGATTTCCGAATCCCCTTCACAATTTCTCCTTGATCCTTGATAGATACTACACGTTCAGGCTTCGTCATAAAGCATATGGGAACTGCAGTTTGGAATTCAATTCCTTGTGAAATCCAGAATGCGGTAAGTTTACCTCATTTCAAGGATCGACCAAAGAAACCTTTCTTGACAGACCCCCATTGACAGAGTAAAAGTTTATTTAATTTGCTTCGTTGATTGGTTGGTTTTGGTACGACGGCTTGGTTTCCCAATTATTGTTTTTGTTATTGTTTTCTTTGCTTTCTTCCTTCTTTTCTTTTTTCTTCCTCTTTCAGTTTTTTCTCTTTTTTGAAAAAGAATGTGAAAATTAATTTAAAGTGATTTTTTTTTTTACTGCCCCCACATGCCCATCGGGCTTTCCTTTAGTCAGAGGTATCTACCACATGTGTAAAGGATGGTAGGGTCGTAAAAGGTGTGTTCATGTAGTTTAGCATGTAAAAGTTGGTTTTTATAATAAAGAGTATGAAACTAAAAAACTAAAAAAAAACTTGCCGAATCCTCCTCTTCTATCGTTCCTCGCCCTAAAACTCAAATGTTGCAGCTCCATGCGCGAAACATCAAAATAGAAATATCCTTCATTTGTAAACCGCACAGAAGGCAAAAGTAAAGACAAGAACGCCCTTTCTCTTTCCCGAAATAACTTTTTCTTTCCTCCAATGGCAGAGTATTCTCCCGCAAACTGACCACCATTTTAGCTCACCTGACCGAAGTTGTTATGCAAAGACAGATAGCTAGACAAGTACAGGATGATGCAGCGCACTGTATTAGTGCCTAAGTATCGTTTTTCGATTTTTCCAAGGGGAATCCTCTCCATTGAATCTTAGACCGAACAGATAGAAGTCCCTCTATACTCTACGGCAAAAAATCTCTCTCTCTTGACGGGCAACCACAGCATTCCCATTCCATCTGGTCGGTAGCGCGGATAATTGGTCATTCGCAGTCTGTCCAGCCACTTCAGAGAAAAAGATGTCCAGACAGACGCAGGCAACTGTACTTCGGAACGATACAGAAGCTCAAAGTTCGATCTCTCAACTGGAATAGCAGAAAGTCTATCCGTTTGGCGGGCAACGGCTATAATCCCATCTCTTCTGTTCGCTTTCCTAGCTAATAGGTTATCGGTGGGTGTTCAACCGAGGTAATTGCAGTGGAATTCAGAAACTCTAAAAGCAGATATCTAAGAGGATTTGGCTCTAGGGACAGAATGAAAGGAATCGATAAACTTACGGCTCTCAATTTTCAAAGCGCATTGCTGAGTATCATGTGGGTAGTTCTCAAAGTTCATCGGACACGACAAAAGTAGAGACAGTCTGAAAAAGAAAATCAGTTCACGGTAGTTATCTTCAGGGTCTCCCGGCGTTTTATTGCTCCGGCGACAGACTAGGATGATACCTCAGGAAACGTTTCGTGTTCTCAATGTGACGCCTGGTTGCGACAAATATCCAAGCATTGCGAGATGGCATCAAGTTTCGCTCTGAGACATTAGAGGGACCAGGAGTCTGATACACAGGAAATACATGCTTCTCACCACGTCTCTAAATTTTGGACTATCTTCATATTATTTTTCGCTTATAATAATAGTAATATAGGTTAAGACTTTGCTATTTTAAAATACGAACAATATTGCATTCAATAAATTTCGTCAAGTGTTTTTGTTTAATATTCTTTTTTCTTCAGAAGATCGTGAAATCCGGGAAATTTCTAGTACGACCTCCAATTCCCCTACCGAGGACGAATCCGGTCGGAACCCCAAAATTAATCATCTAGGGCAGATGACCTTCGTATCTTTCAAGTTTCCTGCCAATCGCTTCATATTAGGCGTGCAACAAAATTTACTGGACTCCAGCTCTCTCTGCCGTTGCCAATTTCGGTTCGAAAACATAAAAGGATCACCTTCGGTATCTTCTCTTATCACTCGTGAAGCTTCACTTGAATCTGAGCATTTTTCAAGAAATCTTTGAAGTGACCTTACAATCCTGAAATGAAGATTTCCTGAGCTTCGCCAATGAAACGCCAGTTTTATTAAAATTCAAGTTCTCCGCGCCAGGCTGAACTTTGTGCTGTCGGGTCAGCCATGCAAAACCATGCAAAATCCTAAGCATCACTGCGCAAAATGAAAAAAAAATCCCCCAGCAGAGTCAAAATAATTAAGTGTCTTCAAATTTAAGAAACAGAATAAGTCGGCTTTAAGTTCAACTGTAAGGAATTCCTTAGTCAATCTCCCCGTCTTCAACTGCGAAATCTGGCCTTTTGAGCCTCTTTGAGGCCTCCCATTTGATTATGGAAAGTAATGGTATATTATGTACTTGTATGTTAGTGAATTTTTATTGACATTTTCCTATGCTATTTTTCGCAATGAAGAATTTTTGGATGAATAAAGTGACTTTAAATTTGAAAATTCTATTGTGTCTCTTGTTTATTTTTATTTTTATAGTGCTGTCGTGATTATATTTGTTAAAATAAGTTAATATCTGTAGCTTACCATTTTTCTGGAAATAATTCATGCAGAAAGTGAACAGTGTTCTAGACGACCTTTGTTGAGGCCCATGACCGATTTGCTACACAATTTATACTCATTATTATTATCCACGAAAGGACCAGAAAAACACAGACTTAGGAAAAGACCGCCAACACTAAGTAACAGGAAAGTCTTACAGAGGGAGTAGGCTATTCATGCTTTTCAGTAACCATGGGATTTTTTCAGTGACCTAAAAAGCAAACTACCATCTTTCATACAATTCGAACCCTTTGGTGGCTGCAACAGATCTTTACAGTGAGGCCCTTTAATGCCAAGCTTCCAATACTTCTGGTACAGTCGAGTTGTCGTTTGTGTTCCCTGCATACTTGAATAGAGGCAAACCAGTTTTCAAGTGGATCCTGGTTACACTGTAAAAGTTTCTCCGTATAAAGATTAAAGTTAACTGCAGTATTTGCAACTCGGATTCATCTTATCTCTATTTGGTATTAATCTTATCTGCGTAGAGATAAGGATAATCCGAGTAGCAAATACTGCAGTTAGCTTTAATCTTTATACGGAAAAACTTTTAACAGTGTAATGTTCCCCATCCACTGACGTTGTGCTGGTAACAGGGACATTACATAACTGGCACACGTGCTTTGACGATGATTCTGCAGAAAACGATTGATGAAATGGAAACAGAGCGATTTTTTAACAGCTCCCAGCCGCTAAAAGGCGCTGATTGTTCCAACTCATGGGACTTACGGAAGTTGCCGGTCTTTCCCACTCTTATTGTCTTTGCGTGGGCCCACCCACCGAACTTCCAATTTTCGTCCAAAGAGGCTGCGAACACTCACCAGGTGAAGGAACAGATATCACACCGGGTCGCTGCAGAGGGACACCGACCCTTCTGACACCCAATGCCAACGCAAGACGCGTCCAATAGAGGCAACTCGTGAAGCCTCAAAACATTTCAACCTACCACTATAATATTAGCCTTCCACTCTTAAGTACCCTGAAAAGGGGTCGACTAAAAAGAGGCACGACCGAGGTAGTTAGGAGGCACGAGTACTAAAAAGAGGCACGGAAACTTAAAAGGGCTCTTTCAGACTTCAGACTGACAATGTTCTACCGTTCCTACTTTTAGGCTCTGGAGTTACGAACTCTCACTTCTACTACTTTCTAATCTCTTTTTATTAATCGTGCCTTCCGATGAAAAATTTGTAGTCTGCGTAGTAGTATGGTAGTGGTACGAAAACGTTGCATTAATACTATGTAATAGCAAAGAATACTATCATTTAATGTGCCACAGACTGGTCCAATCTTATGTAGTAGTATCCAGCAGTATCCTGTCTTGCCATAGTAACATCCAGTCTTGCTAATAGTACCATATAGTAGTATGCAGTAACACGGTAGCCTTGAAGTAGAAGCATGTAGTAACATCGTTAGTACTGCATGCAACTTTTTCGTACAACTTCATAGTACTGTTTTGTGACAAATTTTTCATCGGGCTCCTGCGCCATGCCGTGCCGTGCCTCTTTTTAGTCGGTCCCTCCTTAAAGCTACTAAGAAACCACTATACCACTAGCGTTTCACTATTCGCTAGCCTTAAAGCAGAACTGAATCCAGACATTTTTCCGTTCATTTCCATCTTAATACCCAGTGCTATCACCAATCCGCCTCAGGTTTTCCTTCTCAAGCCACATGAAATCTTCCAGTGGAATGGATCGATTGGAATCACTGGTTAGCCTCGCCCCTTCGGGTGTTGGTAATTAGTTCAATCAAAAGTGCGAACTGTACAATCGTACAAACCAATCGGAGATAATGTTTTTTAATAGTGTTTGTCCAGATCTTGGCCGAGGATGGTTAATATGTAGTGTGCTGTCACCAGGAGCGTCCCGAGCCTTTCTTCATTACGGGGGCAAACCTGGTAAAATCTACCGAATCGGTACCTGATTTTTACCGATTTTATTAATTTAAAAAAAAAACACAGCGAATTGCCTTCAAGAAGCTACAATGTAAAAAGGTTGTCAAGTCTGAAGGGGAAATTTGGAGCGTTTTCACACTCTTCCACGTCTGTTTTTTTTTTTAGAGATCCGCCGTCACTAGCCCTTTACCTTTGGGGGACGTCACTTTTGCCAACAGGACTTGAAAATGCACCGACAAAAACCGCAGTTGCTGCAAAGCGACAACGTCGCTAACGGCTATACCCAGGACCAATTAAAGCGCCACAGGCGAAATTTTTTGGAATCCGTCTTTTTCCTTTCAATTTTTAACTGTTTCCATGAAAATTCTAACTTTTAATGTAGTTCAAGCCACCGAAAATTCCAAGCCTCAAACTCCAATTAAATGACGAACCCATCTTCTATATAGTGAAGACACTGATGACCACAGTCTGTCTGGAGAAAAAAGGGGTTCATCCAGGGTAAAGTAGATAAAAAAGTATATTAATCACGGCAAGAGACGAGCTTATTCCTGAAGTACTGCAATCAGTGGAAGTAAAAGTAAAGTAGGCCTAATGAATGGCAACCAGCTGAAGCCACCGTTAAATGGTAAAGAATAAGAGCTAAAGAATTGACACTTACATTACCAAACTCAGTAACTGGGCTGAACCAAATAATGAATTCGTACTAACGAAATGCTAACTAAGAAAATAAAGAAAAGATCGGGAGCGGTATAACAACCGAATTTCATATGGAATAAAACACTTGTTAGAACAATCGAATGTGACAAGTCTGATAACAGATACGGACTAAACAAAAGTCCGGTGAATTACCGAATTCTGTAACGAAGCAGAAGCAAATGAATCTGAATGATCACCAAATTATGAAATGGACTGACCGAAGACCGAATGCGACAGAACAGATATGGACTTGAGAAAAGTCCGGTGAATTACCGAATTCGGTAACGAATGAAACCAAATAAACTCGTCAAATCACAGGATTTACGAAGGGACGACCGAATGCGGTGAGATCGATGCCGACTGAACAAAAACTGATTGAAATTCGATAAAGAACAAACGTGGTAAATGACCCAATTTGGAAATGTGGGGACAAAAGATTTTATAAAATGGGCATCACGGCTTCGCCGCGATGCCCGTTTCGACCGGAATTTTCGTCTTCGGCGAAAATTTAAGAGAATGCCCGAGACGTAGGGGGGGGGGGGCTGCCCCCCCCCCTCCGAACGGCTCTGGTTGTCACAGAGAAGACATATTGTCAAACATGATACATGGGATTTGATACTTTTCTTTTGTGAAATTTACACTGAAACGCAGTAACTGTATGCGCCTGTTGGAAAACAAAA
Organism: Branchinecta sandiegonensis; assembly: GCA_030848855.1. Lineage (NCBI taxonomy): Eukaryota > Metazoa > Arthropoda > Branchiopoda > Anostraca > Branchinectidae > Branchinecta > Branchinecta sandiegonensis. Next base: position 19,818,779 of record JAUPMV010000003.1, on the reverse strand, counting down.
TTAGACCGGTAACCTCTTCACTAAATAAGTCAAGTAATTCGGCGGCTCAATGAGATAAGCTCAAGGGAAGGCCGGGATCTTCTTGAGAAGGATTCCTAAATCAGAATATGACCCCTCCCCTTCCCTGAACACATACACACACAGTCATAGACAACATAAAGTGAACATTCGGCTTCAAAGCCTGTTTCAGACATCGGAGCAAGCTTGGTTCTAAAAGGAAATAGCAATCAAAAGTTGCAAGCCCGAAACGCACAGTTTAGAACAAACAATTTATTGTGAAGTTCTTGTAGCTTTTCCAAAGTTATATTGTTCCTTGGTTTTGCAACTTTTTTGTCTGTGTGGCACTGATAAATTGAGAAATGAGAACCATAAAAAACAGAAACTTCCGTGGTTATTCCATCAAGTAACGCCTCGGAGGACGATAACTTCAGGATTAAATTGTTTTTTAGATGATACGATCTTCCTTCACGAAGTAGATATTCTGGTTGGTTGTCAAGGGGGATTTAGACCTAATTAAGGTCACTGACAAATGTTAGATTACTAAAAATGAAAGGATTTATGGGAAAACGTGCATGTTACCTGGGGAGATATTATTGAAAGATGCGTATCCTATAATCGCTGAAGGATGAAACGAATGACCCCTGGGCTTTCCAAATTTGTTCAATATTATAAAGTTATAGGCCTGGTTATATGTGAAATAGAGGGGAAGGGTCCATAGACGGAGTTAGGATGCGTGTGAAGAAAATTCAATATGATGAATTGTTCAATCTCAGAAATCCAGGTTTCGCTAGCGAGGATAAAAGATAACAGACCTTTCAGTGTTTATGCAGATGCTAAAGATACATGGGGAGAAGAAATTTATTTTGAAAGTGGGTTCAAAATATAAAGAGAAGATGAAATGTAATTGTAAAATTATGGGGAGACAACCTGTCACTTGTAGAAAAAAGTAAGCATTTCGCTTAGTGATATGGAGACATCTGTCCTTAAAGAGATTAAAAAGATGACATCATGTTATTTTAAATATGCAAAGCACCTGCTCCACTTGTCGAAATTATGCCACATACATTGACGGAGAAGTTCAAAATTCAAGATGCAAGTGTTACCCTTTTGGATGTTTCTTCGTCGCTGTAAAAAATCATTGACAACAGAGCCCTACCAGCGCACGACCTTCTCCGCTGCTTCCTGGCCGAAGATTGAAAATTAGTGGTTTTTTTCTGTGTCTTTATGTGTTTTATTTATTTTCTTTCTACTCTAGAAATTTAATTTACTTCTTCCCACTGTGCGATGACAGAGATGTGGGTCTTTTCATCTTCTGTGTGGGTGTAAAGGTTCAGAGAGGAATTTTGTATGGGGGTAGCTCATAAGAAGAATTCGTCTGTAAAAATTACGGGGAATGGATCTTTCATGGGCTGTAATTATTTTCGTTTGCTATGGCACCCCTGGGCTTTAAATGCAGACAAATATCAAATCACATGAAAACTGGTTCTCTGTATTAGCTAACTTAGTGCAGCTAAAAGTCGCAAAAACACACAAATAGTCACCTGACCCTCTTCAAACCAATACTTCTTTTGTAGAAACTCCGGAAGCTAACTGATCCCGAAACCAAGCCCAACTCCCCCCAGCAAAGTAAATCGAAAACTAATCAAGTTTCTAAACGGGACAAAAGAATCACTGCAGCAATTCCCGAGCTGTTAATTCACACCGCTGAAGTGTAGAGACGCTGTTTCACTTACTTGACCATATAGAGAATCGTTTTATCCTTATAAAGCCAAATGTAATGATTTGGTATGGTCATGTCCTGAAATGTGACCCGCTTTGCATTCTTGAAGAAGGAGTCAGGTCGCCAAATTTCCTTCAGCCAGGCAACTGGGAGTAAGCGATATTCTGATGTCATGTTGTCAGGTAACCGAAGTCGACTGTCTTTCCAGGATTGTGCGAAGAAGACGTCCACAACATAAGTCTGGAAAAAATCAAGTAAGATCCTTGCCGTCATGGATTGTTTTTTCTTTCTTTGCGTCGGCTACACGTCCGTCTTTTCTCTTCTCACTTTTGCAATGCATAACAAGAAACAAATAAAACTAAAACGCGTCAAATAACATAACTAAGTTAAAAGCATGGTTTGCCTGATGAAAAATGTATCTCAAATTAGTACTATGAAGTAGTACGAAAAAGTAGCATGCGGTACTAATGATGCTACTACATGCTTCTACTTCAAGGCTACCGTGTTACTGCATACTACTATATGCTACTATTAGCAAGACTGGATGCTCCTATGGCAAGACAGGATGCTACTACATATTACTAAATAAGATTGGACCAGTCTGAGGCGCATTAAATGATAGTATTCTTTGCTATTACATAGTATTACATGCAACTTTTTCGCACTACTACCATACTACTACGCAGGCTACAAATTTTTCATCGGGTCGGGCTGATCGGCTTTGAGATTCAGGTAGTTTAGCAGCATTTATTGTTTCCCAATTCACCTCATGTCCGATGGTGAACTACCTCCTGGGACATTTGGATGGCTTGCACAAAGCTTGGGCAAGGCGTCGGTCCTTTGGTCCCTCTACCTGTCAAAAATTAGGCTACTGCCCATGGCAGACTGCTGGAAAAGAACTGGTTCTCAAAACCAACCAGCTAAACTGACGCCTCGCATTCGAGGCTCAGACTTCGAAGGTTAGAGGCATATATTTGTTTTTTAACAACAGCCTCTTTTACCTGTGGGACAGAGAATACTTCCGTGTAACATCACCGTCAACCCGCGTTCTACAAGAGCAATAACTGACCATGACGCAGATTTATGTTTGAGAGCCAATACCAAAGGCTGTTTCCGACAATCGTCTCCCGGACACGGCCAGAACATAGGAGAGACCTACCCAAAGAGAGATTGCAGCCTACCCGACGAAAACGGAAAGGAGCATAAAAAAAGGTTTAACATTGTGAGGATAGGGCTTTCAACTTTGAGATTAAAGCGGGCCACAAAAATGGTCTTTCTACCACACACACAATGCTAACCATCCCTTATGTCACTATGAATGTTCAAAACCACTAAAAACACCGTAAAACAGTGAACAAATTAAAAAAAAAACCAACCAAATTTCCTAGGTTTGAAATAACTCTGTCTGGACTAAATCTCAGCCGATTATCACGGACAGCTGTCATGGCACGTAGGGAGCCAAGGGTAAAATAATAATTTCCATCTAATGCTCCAACTGTTTATTACAAATACAAACAAATTATAAAACCAAGACCAGTGTGGTACCTCTGAAGACATACAAAAATTATCAGTTAGGTCTCATAATTCTTTGCTAATCAATCCTGGAAAATTCCGCCATCCGCCATTCCGCCAGAAAAGAAGACGCTGTGCGTGGGTTTTTTCTCGAGCCAAAACAGCAACTTGGCAATCGGGTTCAAATCTAAACAAACCCTGGCATGCGATCAAGGAGAGAAGGTAAGCAGAATGTTTGGATTAGGTCTTTAAATATCGCCGCTTGGCGCCATAAATTGTCGAAAACGTTAATTCAACTCTTTCTTGTTTGTATAATCAAAATTTTGTAAAAAAGGTTTCATAAAAAATTAGAGACTGAAGGCTTCAAACTTTTACTACAAGACAAATCTTGCTTACCATTGGTTGGTTTTGGTATGACACGTCATAACCAACCAACAGGACGCGGCACTCGATTTTTGTATTCAAACTTTGAAGCCTCCGTCTCTTATTTCCAAGGATTTAAAAAAAAAAATGAAACCATACAAACAAGAAAGAGCCAAACTAACGTTTACAACAATTTACAGGCCACTACCAAACGCCAATAATTGAGTCCCAAAGTCAAAAGTCCTATACCTCACAATTTTAAACTCTTTTGTTATTCACTGCTGCTATTTACTTCTGCTTGATGGCGGAGATATATCGGTTTTCGTTGGGTAGGGCGCAATGTCTCTATATAGTGCATCTTCTACGAGAAATACCCCAACGTATTAGTGTTTTGTTCAGGGTTTTCACAAATGATCATGCACGGGCAAATCCTGTTTCCTTGAGAGAAAATACTAATCTGCTAAAGACCGTGAAACAGATATTAGTTTAAATACTTGCCGATTGGGTCACTGGTTGATTTTCTACGGTCGTACCTAGTCCCGGTTTGAACTTGCACCTGAATGGGGGTGACCTAGACAATACACTTTCTAGAATTGGCACCATTGTCACCTGGCTCACAGTCAACTTAGTGTTGACAGATCCTTCAAAACTATACTGAGGCGTGTTTAATGATTACCCTTTTCTTGAGATTTAAAATTTGAGCTTTAGTTTTATCTGCTAGATTCTTCCTTGAGACATGTTTAATGCTACGCTAGAGATTTAAAATTTGAGCTCCGAATTTCGGTAGAATCAATCATATGAAAGGCTTAACAGCCGAATAAAAAGCAAATATATTCATTTCTTAATGCAGCTAAAAGAATATGGACAGAGAATGATTTGAAAACACTTACCATGGAACTCTCATCGATAGAATCCAGGCTCATAACAGTAACGTGGAAATTCACTTTAGTCGCATTGCCTAGAAAATCAGATATCGTAAAAACAGAATCGTATCAAGAGTACTGGGTGTTTTTTCTTGTGAAGGAAAACAGCAATCCCCGCGGAGACACTCAGACAGGAAAGCAGATCGCTAGGAAACAATATCTCTGCGAAAGGGGAAAAACAACGACGACGGTAAGTGACCGAAGGACAGTTTTGTCTTGCAATTTCTAGTTACATAACGTGTCACGACATTTTATTAATTTTGTCTATTTTTGGATCGTTTTTGCGATTAGTCGCCAGGGTAGCCACACAAAAACGTTTGGAGAGTGACTTTTGGCACAAAACAGAGAGTGAATTGGGAGTGAAAATTTATAACCTCTCAAAATGTGACTACCTGCATTTCAACCCTTCGTCAAATCGTTTGAATGCATCCAAAGCTTCTATCTCTCTTGGATCGTTCGTCATCAAATCAACAGAATCTCTACGATGGCTTGGCATAACATTCAAATCTTCGTTGTCAAAATTTTGCTCTTCGGTTGTTCAAGAAGTTTCTAGATCAATCCGTACCGCTTATGGGCGCATCGTCCCCAACCGGGGGCGCTATAATCGTAAAGCTTTGGGAAAATTGTACAGCACCTTATGTTGTTCAAGCGAGGATGTTGTTCAATGAGGATTCACTGGTACAGTACCGTAGCCTACAGGTCAAGTTCGTAGATGGGTCCTTTAGTCCTATCTTTAGAGGCAGAGGAGTGATTTCGAATTTACGGTAAAAACATGTGTGTTTAATAGGCTAATAAGATCTCCACTGAGGGGGTAAGGAGGTCCACTGAATCCATATCTGAACTTAGTTTTCTTGCTGGACAAATGGTTCATCACAAATTCGGCTGAAACTGGAAATTTGGTTGAAGCTCAAAGTTGTTTCTGAAATCGATTAGAGATTCGGCATCGGGGCAAGGAGACATGCTGAATCCATTTTTGAATTTTTTTAACAGTAGAAATATTCAAGGAATCTGACGAAGACTGAATGGCGAAGACATGACCAAATTGTTCGAATCAAATTTTAGATTTTTGGGATCCAATCGAAACCTTTGGTCTTCTTTTTTCTATTACTCTTATTAGTTTCTGGTTTCTGGGATCCCAAAACCTAAATAACGGAATACGTATGATTTCGTAAAAGTTGTCCGTCCGTCCGTCTGTAAGCCCGATAACTATCGAAGGGGTTGAGATATTTTATTCAAACTTGGCATGAGAACTCTTTAGGTCAAAGTACAGGCCAAGTTCATAGATGAGCCCTGTAGCCCCATATTTAGGGGTGGGGGAGGGGTTTCAAATTAAGGGACGAAAATAAATGTTTTAAAAAGCTAATGAGATAGTCGATCTAGGGGTAAGGAGACATGCTGAATCCACATGTGAAACTTATTTTCTCGCCGGATGCGTCCGGATTCCGGCCAAAACCGGAGGATTTGTTAAAAGTTTTTTAAGTGTAGTTGATAGTGGGGTAAGAAGACATGCTGAATCCGTACAGGACAATCGTTTTCTACCCTGACAAGTAGTTCGCCCGGAATCCGGCCGAACCAGGAAAATCTTGAAAAGTTTTATCTGAAGTTGATTATCGGTGAGGAGGTACGCTGAATTTTCTTGCCGGACAAAGAGTACGCCCGAAATCCGGCCAAAACCTAAAAATATTCCTTCAGCCCAAGCTGACTGCGAATCATATTTGATGGTGGAAAACGGATACGTCAGCTGAATTTTATTGGAGCTATATTTCGGCCCTTCTTGGCAAGGGTCCTCTTCAGGCTCAAAACCGCTCAAGTTGGAAAGACGAACTTGTGGGAAACACAAAACTAAAGATTCTAGCCTAACGTTAAATATTTAACTTCGTAAATTGTTTCGTGAGTCTTGCTTGGAGTTAAAAAGGTTGCTGTGATTTCATTTTGGACACGGCTGCTGTTTTTGCTGCTCGACTGGGTCGTAGGTCGGGTAGAGATTTTTCTGCATTTGGGTTGAATTTCGTTTTGTTGTAGAGAGGAGCTTGGGGTCTGAATTTTCTTTCACTGATGATGCCTTTCCATGTTTCTGGTAGTGAGTATTCGCCTGTGTCTCTGTTGATCCCTGAACGGTTTTTCGTAATTTCAACGGCTTTTCTTATAGTTTGATGAAGTCCGGTGCATGTTGCAAGAATCTGGGCTTTTTCAAAATGTACAACGTGGGATGGGTTTTCGAAAACGTGTTCTGCCAGTGCTGATTTGAAGGTATAATTTGGACGGTGTCCGTTGGAAAGGGCGTGGTCGATCTCCTGTTCATGTTCTCTGAGTCTCTTTTCGAAAGTCCTCTCTGTCCTGCCAACATAGCGCTTCTCGCAGTCGCAGGGTATCGAATAAATACCTCGTTGGTTCTGGTTTGGGACTTGATCTTTGCCGGTGTTTAGGTAGGACAGTAGAGTGTTTTGAGTCCGGTGAAATGCTTCGATGTTGTACTTTTTTAGGTTCCTGGACAGTTTTTCAGTGACTCTTTGAATGTACGGGAGGTAGACACGGGCATTCTTCTCTTCTGGTTTGTCACTACTAGGAGTGCCAGTGTTGCTTTTGGGGGCCAGATGAATCTTCAATCTTCTTTTGATGATTTTTTCGACTAGTTGGATGGGGTACTTGTTGCCGTAAAGTACGTCTCGGATGTGGCTCAGTTCGGCGTCTAGGAGAGTTTCGTCGGAAATTCTGATGGCTCTGTCGACCAGTGAAATGACGACTGCGCGTTTCACGTTTTCTGGTTGGTATGAATCGTAAGGCAGATACCTGTCGTTGTGGGTGGGTTTCCTGTACACTGAGCAGACGAAATTTGTTTTTCCGTTGGCGATCAGCTATGGGGAGTTCCATTTCTCAAGGGCTGGCAGAATTAACCCTGAGAAAAATCGAGCAAATTGCATTCAGCATCGCACCAATGGTTCCCCGTTTTTACAAACGTTACGTTGACGATGGCTATACAGCCTGGGAGGGTCAAAAAACAGACATTGTTGCTTTTGTCGACACCTTGAACCAAGTCCAACCGACAATCCAGTTCACCACCGAATTTGAGAATGACAACCTGAAACTTCCATACCTAGACGTTATGATCGCCAACGGAAAAACAAATTTCGTCTGCTCAGTGTACAGGAAACCCACCCACAACGACAGGTATCTGCCTTACGATTCATACCAACCAGAAAACGTGAAACGCGCAGTCGTCATTTCACTGGTCGACAGAGCCATCAGAATTTCCGACGAAACTCTCCTAGACGCCGAACTGAGCCACATCCGAGACGTACTTTACGGCAACAAGTACCCCATCCAACTAGTCGAAAAAATCATCAAAAGAAGATTGAAGATTCATCTGGCCCCCAAAAGCAACACTGGCACTCCTAGTAGTGACAAACCAGAAGAGAAGAATCTACCTCCTACCTCCGAATCTACCGTGTCTACCTCCCGTACATTCAAGGAGTCACTGAAAAACTGTCCAGGAACCTAAAAAAGTACAACATCGAAGCATTTCACCGGACTCAAAACACTCTACTGTCCTACCTAAACACCGGCAAAGATCAAGTCCCAAACCAGAACCAACGAGGTATTTATTCGATACCCTGCGACTGCGAGAAGCGCTATGTTGGCAGGACAGAGAGGACTTTTGAAAAGAGACTCAGAGAACATGAACAGGAGATCGACCACGCCCTTTCCAACGGACACCGTCCAAATTACACCTTCAAATCAGCACTGGCAGAACACGTTTTCGAAAACCCATCCCACGTTGTACATTTTGAAAAAGCCCAGATTCTTGCAACATGCACCGGACTTCATCAAACTATAAGAGAAGCCGTTGAAATTACGAAAAACCGTTCAGGGATCAACAGAGACACAGGCGAATACTCACTACCAGAAACATGGAAAGGCATCATCAGTGAAAGAAAATTCAGACCCCAAGCTCCTCTCTACAACAAAACGAAATTCAACCCAAATGCAGAAAAATCTCTACCCGACCTACGACCCAGTCGAGCAGCAAAAACAGCAGCCGTGTCCAAAATGAAATCACAGCAACCTTTTTAACTCCAAGCAAGACTCACGAAACAATTTACGAAGTTAAATATTTAACGTTAGGCTAGAATCTTTAGTTTTGTGTTTCCCACAAGTTCGTCTTTCCAACTTGAGCGGTTTTGAGCCTGAAGAGGACCCTTGCCAAGAAGGGCCGAAATATAGCTCCAATAAAATTCAGCTGACGTATCCGTTTTCCACCATCAAATACAAAACCTAAAAACTTGTTAAAAGTCGCAGTGTATCTGAAGTTGATTAGAGGTTCGACATAGGGGTAAGGAGATATGCTCAATTTGTTTTCAGCTTTAGTTTTTTGCCAGACAAGTAGTTCATCCGGAATCCGGCCGAAACCGGATATTTGGCGAAAGTAAGAAAGAAAGTAACAGGTGTAAACACACATACTGACTCCATAGCCAAACATGGTTTTCTCAGTTGACTTGCCATTGGCATCAATCTGTTTCCAAATTTTAATAGTAAAACTGTTAATACGTAAAAGTAAAACAATTAAGTTTCCCGGATAGGCCTATCTACAAGGCGGAATTGTATGAATAAATATTAAGTTTTGGTTTCCCATCGAAACCTTTGGTCTTGTTACTCGCTGGTGTCTGTTTTTTCCTCCATATGGATTTTTTGATGAAACCATCTCTCGGTGATTTCTCACTAAATTCTGCCTCCCGACCAGGTTCTGGCGCGTCCAAACTGATGAGGAAAACCAGACAATGCCGAGTCTGAAAACGGTTTACAACACTGAGGAGAGCAGTCGTCGTTGAATCCAACAAGACCAAAGGTTTCAATGGGATCCCAAGCATTTAACGTTTGATCCAGACCACTGCGTCTTGTAGATATCCAGTCTTCGCCTGACTCCTTGAACATTTTTAATATTCGCATTTAAGACCAGTTGTTAATCACCTGAGAAAACCAAGTTCAAATATGAATTATATCACGATTAAGGCCAGTGGCTAATCACTTGAGAAAACCAAGTTCAAATATGAATTCATCATGTGCGTTTACGTACCCCTATACGTCATATCTACTTGACGAAAAGGATCAAAACTTCCTGCCTCATCTCCTGCCAAATTTCCGGTTTCGGCCGGATTCCGAGTGAACTACTTGTCCGGCAAACCTCTATTCAACCTTTGATAAACTTTAAGTTTTAAAGATTTTCAGGTTTTGGCCGGATTCCGGGCGAAGTATATCTCCGGGTAGGAAATGTTTGTCATACACGGATAACTTTTACTTCTAACAAATTGTCGGGTTCTGGCCGGATTCCAGACGAACTAATTGTCCGATGAGAAAATAAGTTTCAGAAATATACAGCAACCGGGCTCGTCTAACGTGATGTGACCTCTAATTTGACCTGATGGATCCTTACACCAAGTTTCAACAAAATATCTCAATCCCTTCGAGAGTTATCGTGCCAGCAGAAAGAATGACAGACGGGCGATCGGACAGACGCACATTTTTACGAAGTCATAGGTATCCTGTCATTTACGGTCTGGAATCCCAAAAGTCACTTATAGAAAGGATACCAGAGACTTATCGGACTTCTTCATCCCGACTTCTTCATACAGATTTCCAGTCTTCCCCAGATCCCGTAAGATCCCGTTTATCCCTAACCAGCCACTTCAGCCCCTAGGTAAATTCCTTTATGTCTTTAATTTCCGCTCTAGCCCAGATTACGATAGGAATACTAATGCCAAACTATTTACGAATGTCGATCGACAACGACATTTGTTAGAACTAAGCGAGTTTCCCATTTCGTCCGATTCGGGGAATATGGGCGACCTAGCGGTTTAGTAGTAAAATGAAGCAAGAAGATCAATTATCATATGTTATTTTCATCGAAATAACCGATATAAAAATAAAATAATACCTACAGAATTTTGATTTTCACCGGATTTCGGTGTCAGCCAACCGTTTGATCAAGCAATTAGAAGAACTACAAAAATTCTGGGCTTGGCCGAAATTCGGGCGAATAGCCGCGGAAAAAGCAAGTAGAGTAGCCTATCCTGATCAAGCGTGGTTTCTTGCCCCTCCTTTGACACTAATCCATTTCAAAGAAAACTTTTAATTTCACCGAATTCAGATCTCGGCCAGATTAACGGCAAACTAACTGTCCGGCGAAAAGACAGATCTAAAATAGGAATTCAGCATGTCTCGTTTCCTCTTCGAACAAAATGTTGCCACTTAATTTGAAACCCCCTCCAAAATCCATAAATACTTGACCTAATTTCACCCAATGGATCACCACACCAGGTTTGAAGAAAATAAATCAACCCCTTTGAGAGTTATTGTGCTAAAAGACCGACAGACGACGGACGGACAAAAAACACGAAGTCATAAGAATCCGTCACTTACGGTTCAGCATCGCCAAAACCTGAGAATGAGTATGTCGTAATCGGGCTATGAGACACGAAGTTCGACTAAAGGCAATATGCGTTTTCGCAGATACCATGGTATCTGATACTACGGTCTAAAGTCGTTTTTGCAGTTATCGTGGTATCTGATACCACGGTCAAAAGGCGTTTTTGCAGTTATCGTGGTATCTGGCCAGTTATCGTGGTATCAGATATTCAGATACTACGGTCCGACCGTGGTAACTGGCCGTGGTATCTGAAAAGTCATCTTACTTTCATCGAATTTTGTCAGATTGGTGAGAAAGAAGTTTAGCACTTGGTGATGTAACTGGATATCTGTTTCTCTTTTTGGGATGACTTCGAAAAGTACAATTTCGGCAATAGTCGTTTTTGCAGAGCACCGTGTATCAGATACCACGATAACTGCAAAAACGACTAATTGCAGATCCAGTTACGGTGGTAACTGATACCATGGGATCAGCGAAAACGCAACTAATGCATACAACGACTTGTTAAGGGATCTTAAAATCACCGATTCACAACTACAGGCAGATTTGGTATTATTTGGACACTCTTCCATTGGCTGCGAAACACGTCAAAATTTTCGTAACCGGTCTTTCTGATCAGTGAGCTTCCCACAAACTTTAATCGGGATCCTTGAACGAATCGAAATGAGCTACCAAGCAGGGAAGTATAAAATCCGGCGCAGTAACAGAACTACCGAGGGACTTCAAAGTCTCGGGTGCAGACGGATGCGTCGATTTGCAATCCAGAGTTACAGGCAAGAGGGGTCCAATAAAACTTTATTTTACCCGTAAAACTTATTTCAACCTTCAAGTCACGAGCCTATCTGAGATAACAAAAAAAAAAGAGCTTTAAGCTAATATGGACCTCGCAAGGGTAGGTAGTACGGATAACGGCTAAAGTTTGAGCTGTCAAGGTCGAATGGCTATTCACAGCCCCCCTTTAACTCCCTCGAGTATATGACAATCCTGTCCGTTTATTTTTATATTATATATGGGGTTTGTTGGAAAAAATACTAGGAACTACAAAACCCTCCAGAAGCTTACACTTGTTAAGAGGTTTAAAAAAAAAACCTTTGACAGATTAACCTACATAACACTATAATAGAGAGAGAAATAAGAAAAAAGAGAGGAAGAGAAAAGAAAAAAATAAACAAAATTATGCACTTACTCGGTTCCTGATAAAAAAAAACAACAAAAAAACTATCCAAAATCCCGTCTTCAAAAACAAACAAAACCAAACAAATAAATAAAGTATAAATGGATAAATAAACATAAAGGAACCTGGGCCAACCTGAGAACGACTCAAATCAAGATTACGACAATTTAAAACTGATATTGGTGGAGACAAAGGGTTTTAAGATCTCGACGGAACTCACACAGATACTCTGACCTTCTCCATGATTCTGGCAATTTATTCCAGACAATCGGCCCAGCATGACGTAGCGAAAATAGTGATCTTGTGCTAACAACAGTAACAAGCTGTGGCATTCGTATGTCACCAGCGTTACGCGTTGGATATTATGTATCGCCATAGAGAGATACAAGATTCATTGTCGTAACCCATCTGCACGTATCTCAGCTCACGTTCCACAAGATCTTCCCTTCTCCAGGGGTTCAGTCAGTTTGGTCGGGTCGGTCGGGTCCTTGAAATGCCTGCCAAGTTTCATTCTCTTAGCACAACTCGCGATTACCAGACAGACCGACGGGAGCCGTGAGGCTTCAGTTTTTTGGGGCCAAAAGTAAATCTTGATGTATAATTACGTGGCCAGAAGGAAAATCACTTAGTATAGAATCTAGCTCAGGTACGTCAGAAGGCAAATCGTTAGTAGGAGACAGGGTGGATTTATATATGAAACCCAAAAGTGGTCAAGCTTGTAGGATTACCGCTTATATCAGATGCGCTGGCGATTCAGCAGCTTCGTCTCACATTTTGTCAGTGTCTACTGTAGGGCCAAGCTGAACAATATGTGTTTTCATGCCGAGTATAGCACTAAAAGTATGTCCACAAATATCGAACACTTGTTTACACCATAGGTCACCAGTGGAGCAGAGCACCGACGCTTCCCTTTATTCCTACCTCCATAAGTTTACCGGCATGGGAAAATGCTGTTCTCCTAAGTTCTTTCCCGAGATAGTGAAACATGGGACAAAACGACAAGAAATCTGAGAGATTTATAACTTTTATTTATATCAGCATGGCAAGACCTCCCTAAATTGTTTTCTTAATTGGCGAAATCAAATTAAAATTTTCGAAAAAAAGGCAGTCTGAAACAAAATTATAAGAGAAAGAACCAAGAACAAAGGAACATGGATATCAGTTTCTTGACACCTGATTTTCATTGTGAAAAGTTTCGCAAATAAGCTTCAGTAAATTATTAAATCCCAACAAAAATGAAAACATAATAGAATTAAAAAATACGAATACGCGAACAAGGGGGGAAGTTCCTCGAATAATGAGACAAGCACCAGTAGCCGGGGTCGAAATAATGGTTAAAGGGAGGTACAATAACGTGAAAAGAAAACCAATGAGAAAAGTAACATGATAAATATTCCTCTAGCCCAAGCTGACTGCGAATCATATTTGACAGAGCAAAACTGATACGTCAGCTGAATTTTATTGGAGATATATTTTGGCCCTTCTTGGCAATGGTGCTCTTCAGGCTCAAAGCCGCTCAAGTTGGAAAACAAAATTTCGGAAAAAACAAAATGTAGGGCCAAAACATAGCTCTAATAAAGTTCAGCTTACGTATAAATTTTGCTCTGTAAAAAAAAGCAACACGGAGAAATTTCGCGAATTGTTTTTCCAGAAACAAAGGCATGTAAAAGACGTTTGAAAAAATTAACTGAAAGTCAGAAACAATTCGACGAAACTCGGCGCTGCCGCAAGCCCCAACCCCCAATCAGGCTAAGTGACCACGTGCTCCCAACCCCTTATACAATTTTTGATTACACTATTTTACAGATACATCGTTGTTGACTAATAGCATCGAATGCTTATGTAGCAAAATGAGTAAATGGAATTTAATAAACAAAAACACCTTAGGCGAGCTAGAGGATACATGGTGCTTCGGAACTGTATGTGCTAGTCATTTCGGCAGTAATGTCCTGGAGGAGTTAAAATCGGGAGGCAGGATGTCTCTAAGAATGGGTTTCATAGCAATATATGGCGTTTCTGCTCCTCTGCTCTTGAAACTGAAAAAGAAGCCAAGAAAAACAAATATTTACCATCCACTTTCGGCGGGGCCATTTTGTCATATAGCTTCGGATTTTCGGGGAGAATCTCTTCAAAACGGATGGGTTCCTCGCGAATGGAAAACCTGAAATGCGATCGAGGTCAGTGATGAAAAGATATTTCGTTATTGCACCAGAAATCATTAGCTTGATTCAAGACGCCCGGGTAACCGGAAAAAATCCCAATAACGGGACCAGGGAGAGCACTGGCGTCGGACTCGCTGGAACGGGATAGAGCATGGAGATTTTGGATAGTTTGACACATATGTATGGAACTGATTTGATGCTAAATACGTCGAAAATAATCTCGAACAGTCTACATTTTGTGATTCTCGAATACATTTTGCGCGTTCTCGAATACATTTGCGTGTTCTCGAAGACATATTTTGCCGGAATTTATTTTGAAAAATAAAAATACTCGAATAATAATGCTTGTTTATTGAGCCAAAAGGCCATACAAGATTTAATACACTTCACAAATAAACTATTACACCTCTAGAGATACTATGCTACGTAAACTAAGCTAAATTTTCCTTCCTGAGATTCAATCCTTTAGTCACATATTTACAAACATCTAGGATACATTTGGGGTTCGTAGATTTCAGGATACGGGGAAGCGATACCAGCCCACCCCCAACAAATGTTACTCTCAAATGCGAAAGCTCTTGGCACTCTAAGAGGAAGTGGTTCAAATCCTCCTCCTGCAACTTGCAAAGAGGGCAAAGGTAATTCTCTCTCGTGCCAGCTTTCCTCCTATTGAAAAGTTTATTTTTACTGAGGATAGGCAGACTGTTAGATCGGAGCTGGAACCAGGTTTTTAATGTAGCATGATGTAGTCCTAGCCTAAAGTAATATTCAAAACCAAAAACATCTTTTATTTCAGCATACAACTTAAGAGTTTCTGAAGTTTGGAGTCTAGTATGCCAACCTTGGATTTCTTGGTCTTCAATTATCTTTTCATACTTCCTTAAAATATCTCCCTGATCTTGTGTCGGGCCTAAGCCCTCATTCCATGCATAAGATAATCCTGCGTTGTCTAAGAGAGCTTTAACTTGAGTCGACCACGATCTTGCTCTCCTTTCTTGTAACAAAAGTGAGTACGCACCTTTCAGCAGCCTTTCATCTGGTAACTGAATATTTGTTTGTTATTCTCGAGCTCCTTGTTTAAGTTTAAATGTCACACTTTTTAAGTATTTTTGAATACTTTTATCTTTTCTCAAATACTTCTTGTAGTTTCTTGAAGACCTAAGAAAAAATCTAGAAGACTTTTTGTCGATTCTCGGATACAAAGATCGGTTTCTCAAAGACATATGAGGTATTCTCGAATACATTTTCAACGGATTCAGCCTCAAATCCATTCCGTACATCTGCGACACATTTCTTTACGATTCTACAAACAAAGATGTCATTATTTATATTGTAAAACAACACAGACGCAAGTGTTATGGCTACCGCAGTAAAAACGAAGCTCAATACCATCAAGTATCCGATAGGTGTGGTGTCTTTGCGCACTATTATTTTTTGTTCAATCAATCCTTCAACTCTACACTGTCAGAAGTTTCATAACAGGTAACACGAGGGTGCGCGGTTTCAACAGATAATGCGTAACAGATAACACTTTTGATTTTATCTGTTGTGTTTCAAAACGTTATGTATGAAGTGTTATGTGTAACAAGAACAAGCTTTGTTAGGAAGAGCCAAAAAAGCATCTACTGACTTTATTCCTTATCGTCATGATGTCGGAAAACTGAGCAGATACTGTTTCGCGGTTTTTCGGTTCTTCCTGATGGTAACGCTTATTATGCATAACATTCTGATACACAACAGAGAACATCCGAAGTGTTATCTGTTACGCATTATCTGTTGAAACCGCGCAACCTCGTGTTATCTGTTATGAAACGTCTGACAGTGTAATACTAAACTTGAAGCTAAAGTATCAGCTACAGAACTGACTAAATATTAACTGAAAAGCAAACTTATTTTTGTATCCTAAATTAGAATACAGTGAATTATTTTTACTCTTCCAAGGGATTTTAGTTTTTTCATCTCAGACTCTATACTGACTTTCAGAATATGTGCTGCTTGCACGACAAGTCGAAATTTATCCAGCCGTGGCGAATTTGAATGTCAGCAAAAGTGTGGATTTCTATAGCGAACACAGGGAAGCTGAGAGATGATCAAGGCGAGAGAAGAGGGCGTCTGACGACTGAAAGTAAAATATTTTGAGCATAGAGGTACAAAGACGTAGAGGTATGACAAGACCGTAAGAATAAGTTCATTTAATAAAATCGATTTTTCAGAAACAGCGAAGTAACGCATTTTCATCGGGCCTTCAAGCCTATTCAGGTGAATAGATGATGGATAACTAGGGTGTCATATCTCAACCCTTTCGGGTATACTAGTAACTAGTATTTGAATCTGTCAAACCCACAGCTTATCAACATAGGCAAGCTCAATTTATTTTTGGGACACAGTTCGCGGCGCGGCGCGGGAGAGCCACAACCATGCGACACTTACGGAAACCGGCGGAACTTCGCAGTAGGAAACGTGAACTCGGAGCTAGCGGTGTGACCTTAGATGCAACGGATAAGCTGTGTATGCAAGTGTAATTTAACTGATGGTTAAACTGCGAGTGGAATGGAACTGCGAAGTGTGACGCGATTTACGATTTTCTCATCGAACAAATAGTTCAACAGAAATGCGGGAAAATGGTCAGTAGGCTAAAGGTCTTATCGAAAGTTGAGCTTTGATATGATGGGTATAAGGAGACGTACTGAACCTGTTTTTTATTTTTTTCGCTGAACAGGTAGTTTGCCCAGAATCCGGGCAAAACCGGCATTAGTACTAGAGAAATTCTTTTTTAAAGTTGATTAAAGGTTCAAGGTCGTAGATTAGAGCGTCGATCTAGAGGTGAGAATACATGCTGGTCGCTATGTCCCCGCCGAACAAGTAGACTGACCGGAATCTGGCATATATGTCGGACTTTTCGTAAAGGTAAAACTATTCTAAAGACAGTCGTAACATTCGTAAAGGAGCAAGATCTGAGCTTTACTTCCTACCCGGACCAGTAGTAGTTTGACAAAAATCAGGCCAGAGCAGAAAATCTGGAAGAAGTCTAATATATAATTCCAAAGATAACTCAAAAGCTGAAAAAAAAAGTTTGAAAGGTCCGATAAAGACAAGGTGAATCAGGAACTACTATTTATTCTTGCCTCAGATGAATAGCACAGATGTTTTTGTATCAACTGTGTATGGGGTTCGGCAAAGACGGAACATCTGCGAGATCTGATTATCTGATGATCAACACCCCATGTGATCTTATTGCAAGTTACTGCTTGCAGGATACTGAAAATCACTCTTTCTTTATTATTATTTATTTATCACCCACAACTACAAGAAACAAGTAGTACAAGTGGAGTAAGCTATAAAAAGAAAAATAACTTCAACTAAACACTATCCTCTTCAACAAAAAAATGAATAAGACCGTGATCAGGGCCTATTTTACAAAATGCGTCCACAGAAAGCTTTCTGTGTAGGTCACCGAGCTTTTGAACTACATCCGTAACATTATATTTTTTAACCAAGTACCGATTTCTAGTCCACGGTGGCAGAGAAAGCAGAAATTTGCAAAATTTGAAATACGTAACTTTCATTTTCTTCAAATCTTTTAGCTTCAGAACAGAATGAATACCCGAAAAATAAAGAACAGAATGATCAGAAAACGTTGAGAAACGAAAAACGTTGGAAAAACGTTGTTTTTCCTGACCAAAGCGAAATGCAATCATTGTAATCATCGTGATTTCACAGTACCAAAGTGAAGTTCAAGCGTACGAACTCGATTATTTCTATTCTGTTTCTTTGCGCTCTTTCAATAGTTTCAGTTAATCATTTCTCATTATCCCACAATTTATAATTTTATTCATCTTATTGCAAGTAAAACAAAACCTGGTCAAAACAAGGCAGAGAGCCGTCCCCTTAATTCTCACGGAAAGGCAACACAGCTACAAGTATCCGTTCCCGCAAATGCACCGGGGATCTACGCGTAGGAGGCAGGCTCCGGGCTCAGAGCTGTGTCCCAAAAGCTTCTCACGGGGAAGATAGGAGCTTGCTTAACTGCCTAGGTTAATAAGCTGTGGTCAAACCAATCACCCTCACGGTGATGGTGACGGATTAAGTTCTGAGTCTTTCCGACCAATCACTGTCACGGACACTGCCATCGCAACAACACCCTGGGCTTTCTGCAAAATACCAGAGTTGCGTTTTATTTGAAGTTCGCAGTACAGCGGGAGTGGACAGCGAACTGTTACTAGACGTTTTATTTCTGGCGGACTACGTCAGAAGGTACGCTTAACTGTTCCCTAGCTGCGTTCGTTGCGTTCCGGGCTGTCTCTGGTGTATTGTCACCAGTGTCCGGTTCTTCTCTTATAAACTCGCTGAAGACGGGCTCCCGAGCAGGGTCTGGTTAGTCCCCATCGGTGTGGTAAAATCGGACACCGGTTAGTTCAAAAAACGGGTTATAAGACTTGTGTGAGTAGTCACCGGTGGATGCAAAAACGGCTTATAAGAAAAACTGGAGACCACCGGCGAGAACTCCCGTGACAAAGAACGCAGCTCCTGTCTCACCCAGCCCAGCGTACAAGCTAGCGGGTCCGCTGGCACTCTGCGGGTGCCCGCTGGCAAATAAAACCACTTCGGGCACCCTGCGCCTTCCCAGCGTATGGCGCGCTGGCGAATAAAACGACAACGAACAGTCCGCTTTACTATGAACTTCAAATAAAACGCAATTCAGATCAGAAACATTTAATGAAATTTAATGAAAATGGGGAAGAGGGACGGGGCGAGTCCTCGCTAAGAAATCCATTACCGGATTCCACATTCCAGGTGTTCTGACCTCTAATGGGTTCGGCTGGGAAAGGGTTGGTAAAGGATTTGGTGTGCTTATGGCTTTTGAATTCCAATTTTGGTTTTCATTTTCGTTTGGTTGTTGGTTTTCCGCTTTGTTATGGTTTTCTCGTTTGCAGATCTTCATCCACGTTTTGGCGTGTTTCCCTCGAAATTTTCTGTCTGCACTGAAGAAGGGAGGTGGTTGTCCTCCCGAAATACTCGCTTTTTATTTCAGTATTTCTCGTTGGCCTTTAAACAAGAGCTGTAAGCTCATATGGAACTTGCAAGACTTTGTAAAAGGATGAAAGTAGGGATTTGCCAATTCGTGCGTTTATTGTGATCATTTGTAAGCAAAACCCTTCTGACAAAAATGATAATGGACCCTTGGGATTGGCTGTGATGATGCGCACTTTAAGGGCGCTAAAAATTCATCTGTATTCAAAAACTTTGAGGCAAAAACGGTCCTGGGCCCTTTAGGCTCATGAATATATATGGTTTGGTCAAAAGTATTTGTTTACTTTTCGGTTAAGATGCGCACATTGAGGGTGCTAGAAAAGCCTTAAGGCAAACATGATCATGGGCTCAGGGGGATCATGAAAATGCAGATTTTGCTTAAAAGTATTTTTTTTACTTTAAGGGATGGTCGGATCTGGAAGTGACGATAAGCCAATCTTGTCAAGTCTTTAATGTTATGTCTCTTGTTCTTCCTATACCAAGTGTCATCCCAATCGCTAAAATCTAAGCGTGTCACAAGATTACCGACCCCCCCCCCACATTGATCGGATCCTGTCCGCACTTGAAATGAGACATCTGAGACATGAATCCTTTCCGAATATCAAGTTTCATTAAGATCCGATCACCCATTCAAATGTTGGACATTTCTCAAGATTCCGGATTACACCTCCCTCCACTCCCCCCACGAAGGTCAAGTCGGAGAAACGACTGTTCTTGAGTTAAAACTGTCGATTCCTGATACGTCTGCCAAGTTTCATCGTCCTAGCACATGTGTAAGCATCTTAGCTCGGGATCACCGGAATTCCGGACCCCCCCCCCCTCTAACTCCCCCCACAGTGCTCGGATCCGGTCCGGTCTTGTCAACTATGTATTTAGGGCTTGTGGTTGCTCTTCCCACCAAGTTTCATCCCGATCTGACCACTCTGAACATGTCACACGGTTTCCGGTTCCCCCCTCCAACTCCCCCCAAAGTCACCGGATCCATTCCGGACTTGAAGTGTGATATCTGAGACACGAGGTCTTTCCAAATATAAAGTTTCATTAACATCCGATTCCCCCTTCAAAGTTATAAATACGTCAATATTCCGGATTCCCCCTCTCTCCACTCCCCCTACGGTGGTAGGATGGGAGAAGTGACTATTTCCAATTTACTTTGGTCGGGTCCCATATATGCCTGCCAAGTTTCATCATCCTAGCACATGTGTAAGCATCTTAACTCGGGATCACCGGAATTCCGGAACCCTCCCTCCAAATCCCCCCACAGTGCTCGGATCCGGTCCAGGTTTTCAACTCGGTATCTAGGGCTTGTCCTTGATCTTCCCACCAAGTTTCATCCCGATCCGTTCATTTTGAACATGTCACCTAATTTCCGGTTCCCCCCTCCAACTCCCCCCAAAGCAACCGGATCCATTCCGGACTTGAACTGATACCTCTGAGACAGGAGGTCTTTCCAAACATCAAGTTTCATTAAGATCCGATTCCCCGTTCAAAAGTTAAACATACGTCAATATTCTGGATTCCCCCTCCCTCCACTCCCCCCACGGTGGTCGGATCAGGGAGACGATAATTTCCAAGTCAGTTTGGTGGGGTCCCTAATAAGCCTACCAAGTTTCATCCTCCTGGCATATCTGGAAGTGCCCTAACTCGAGATGAGTGGACAGACCGACCGACCGAAAGGTGATCGGTATATGGCACTTGAGCAGAGCTGCAAGTGCCATAAAAACCCCATTTTCGCCTGTTTTCCTTTGTTTTTTTCGCGAAAAGCCTTCCGGCCAAGACGAGATCGTAAAGTAGACCCTCCTCCGCAGGACCACAGTATTTAAGAGTTCAGTGATGTTAGCAGATCGTACAGAGAGTTTTAGGAAGTCAAGTATTCACACATATTATACCGAATCAATTCTATGCGTGGGTTTAAAGGACACAATATATCGCAAACAGAACGGCTATGATCCCAAAACATCTCCGGACCCACCCCTCAGTGGAGGGGGCACAGAGTTAAATTCCGGTTGATGACTTTAAGAAGTGAAGTTGAAGTGGTGAAACATATCACACAAAATCAAGAGTATCCCAGGAACTTCAAAGGACACGGCTAATCCAGACGAAAGACAACGAAACCATACGTCTACGACGAGTTTCATACTTTACACACTAAATGCTACCAAGTATCGACATTGCAAAAAAAAGCGTAGCTTTTCAGGGTAAACAATCGACATAGCAATCGAACGTGCCATTTCGCAATAAAGCATACTCGTAACCTTGTTGTGTAGCGGTATGCTACTGTAACAAAGAGGGATGAATATCCATTTTCCTCTTCTTTCCAAAAAGTCGGACAGATAGGCTCAGGTTGTACTCACGCAAGGAAAGAGTTCAAGCAAATGACCGATCCAGCCAAAACTGTTTTCCAATATTCCATTTCCTCACAGTATTATCTCGTTGGAGTCTGAAAAAAAAGTCATAGACATAAAAGGATTTGTCCGACATCGAGGCGGACTGGCGATCCAAACTTATCTCGATTAAATCTAGTCCACTTTGTGGAGGGTAAAGCAAGAGAAACGGAAACAAAATTTCGTTCTATTTCGATAACAAGTTTTCTTTTCTAATAAACATTAATAAAGCCTGGCCGGATTCCTGACGGGCATTTTCGGGGGGGGGGGGGGGGGCTGCCAACAGTCCAAGCAGTTCCTTCCCAGTGGTCCTGTCTCAGTGGCAGAGTCTACCAGATGCACGCTAAAGACCAATAGGCCTCATCCCTGCATGAGAACTGTCGTGTTGTCATTATATCACGGTGACTATGCAACACCCACAATCTTTAAACGCACCCATCGCTACATGTCTGGTATATCCGTGCATTTTTGTTTACTTATTATCGATTGAAACTATAGTGGTTGGCAACGATTCCTCTTCCAGTCAGAGACGCTAAAAATCTTAGAATAAAAAAGAAACAAATAAAAAATCATCATAACTGAAACAATAAACGTCCCCTACATTATAAATAACTATATTTCTAATTTTAAATTCTAAACCCTATCCAAAAGTTACAATTTTACCTATTTCCAATACTTTTATCCTAAATTCTTATCAATATTTGTTACACGATTCTTTTACAACCTTTTGACGACAAGCTAAAATAAGGAAACAGTTCAAAATCACACTCCATCAAGGATATCCGCGTATTTAACATTATACCTGTGCCAGCTCAGCAACAACTGACTAGTATTAAAGTCGAGTCTTCAATTGCCAAGTCGTTTTCAAAGCATACTATCATTCTCGTAGAAAAGGAGAGGATACTGGAAGTAGAATGACTTTCCGTCATTATCTCCTAAGACCATAACCCGCGGCCGGGACAGAAACGCGTGGTTTCGGTCCGGCCATCAGAAGCTCTCCTTTCTTTTAGAAAGGTTTCTTAAGTACTAGTTTTTGCGTCTGATTTATTTGCAGCTAGTGAAGACACTGGCAAACGCGAGCAATAGCTCTGAGTATTTCCATGTCTATCCAAAACTGTCTGTTTACGAACTATCCAAGCGTGTAAGAAATCAGAATCTACTGTTTGTTACTCCCCAACCGATTTCGATAAGCCGTCTCAGTGCCGGATTATCGAATAGGCACCCCACGGATTTAGAACATTCAAAGTAAGGTATGACCGCAAGCAAATTGCAACAGAAATGATTTTTACACCATTTAGTAGAGAAAAAAAAACTGTACAGCACATCAGAAGTGAGAAGCCTAGCGGTGTGAAAAACTCTTGTTTTTAGCATTTTCGATTTAATTTTTTATTTTTCAGCTGAATTTGTTTTATTTACTTAAGCCATTAGTTCACATCAAGGGAAACACGTTTCTGATGTAGTTTTATGTGCTGAGCTCGAATATACATCAGATTAAAGATACTGTCAACCGAAAGCGTTTCACATTCATCACTATTCCAGATTCCCGTTTTTCTATTACATTATCCCTTTTTCGCACTTAGGACCGAAGCCAAAAATTCGGTCAAAACGGGCATCGCGGCGAAGCCGTGATGCCTGTTTTATTAAATCTTGTGTACCCACGTTTCCCAATTAGGCGATTTAACGCTTTTATTGGTTCCCATTCTTTATCGAATTTGGTAATTAATCCAACTTTTGTTCAGTCCGAGTCGATTTCACCGCATTCAGTACGTCCCTACGTAAATTCGCTGATTTACCGTATTTATCTGGTCACATTCGTTAGCGAATTCGGTTTTGTTCACCGGACTTTTCTCAAGTCCGTATCTGTTCTATCGCATTCGGTCAGTCCACTTCGTAATTCGGTCATTAAGCAGATTTATTTGGTTCTATTCGTGACCGAATTCGACAATTCATCCGACTTTAGTTCAGTCCGAGTCGATTTCACGGCATTCGGTACGTCCCTACGAAAATTCGGTGATTTAAAGTATTTATTTGGTCTCATTCGTTAGCGAATTCGGTTGTTCACCGGACTTTTTCTCAAGTCCGTATCTGTTATATCGCATTCGGTCAATCAGTTTCATAATTCGGTGATTGATCAGATTCATTTGGTTCTAATTCGTTACCGAATTCGGTAATTCACCTGATTTTTGTTTGGTCCGCATCTGTTACTAGACTTACCACATTCGGTTGTTTTAGGTGGTTCTCCCAAGAGTTCTATTCCATTCTCAAATTCGGTCGTTATACCACTCCCGATCTGCTCCTTATTTTTTACGTTAATTTTTTGGTAGTACGAATTCATTATTTGGTTCACCCCAGTTACTGTGCTTGGTAATTTGAGTGGCATTTATTTAGCTCTTGTTCTTTACGATTTAACGGTAGCTCCAACTGGTTTCCATTAATTTTCTAATGATTCTTCTAATGATTGCAGAACTTCAGGAATAAGCACGTCTCCTGACATGAACACTAGGCTATTAGTGTTTGAGGTAAATTCAGAATAACTGTACTTTACATCTATTTAACCCTGGATGGACCCTTTTTTCGCTAGGCAGCTCTGTGGTTTAATAGGTAGCCTTGGGATCGCAAAAAGGCACTTTGATCATGGGTGTTACCAAAAAATTTCGCCTGCGGCACGTTTAGCAGTCTTCACTATTTAGAAGTAGGGTACGTCATTTAGTTGGCGTTTGAGGCTTGGGAATTTGAGGTGCTTGAACACGTTAAAAGCTAGAATTTGACAGAAAAAAGGCAGATTCAAAAAATTTTGCCAGCGGCGCTTAAATTTTGCCGGGTACAGCCGTTCACGACGTTGTCGCTTGGCAGCAACTGCCTTTTTTGTCGGCACATTTTCAAGTCCTGTTGGTAAAACCGGACGTCTCCCAAAGGTAAAAGGCTAGTGACGGAGAGAGAGCGTGAAAACACGTCAAATTTTCTCTTTAGACTTGATTTTGTACATACTATTCAACTTTTTACATTGTAGCTTCTTGAAGGCAACTCCCTGTGTTTTAGAAAAAAAAAAATGTAAATTCGGTCAATATCAGGTACCGTATATTTCTAAGCCCGAAACCCCAGTTTCGTTGGTACATTCTAACCACCCCAACAAAACCACGCTGATTGTCTCACTTGCCGTGTTTTGCTACCTTCGATGTGTATCACGCTGTCGACGGTTGTCTGCGAGAAGTTTTTCCATCAGAAAAAACGGATATGTAAGTTGTTTCCCTGTTCTCGCTACAAAACAACGGGTCTCAGAAAAGGCTTTAAACGGCCAAAACCGTGGGCTATTTGTTGAAAGCACAGCCTAGTTGTCAAGAATTCAAATATATTAAAATACTGTAAGCTGAAGAGTAAATAATGGAGGGGTCCTTTAAGGGGCTCAATGTTCTTCTTGGGGACAGGTCGTGGGTTGTCCTGGAATTTAGTCGTTATGGAGATTAGCCATTTGGGACTTCTGGTGACTGGTTTGCCTTGAGTGCTTTGTGCAGGGCACTAGTGCCATCGGTTTCCACTCATTGGTGGACCTTTTCTTTTAGGGGAAGGACACTGTGGTACTGCGCGGTCTCTTCACCGGAAATTTGTGATTCCCCCATGCTGCGCCGTTTACCTCGGTACTTCCTAATCAGCGCTTGGTTCTCCGTCATTTCTCCGTCCTCCGCTTCGCTACATCAGCAACAATTTTTTCCTTGGCTTCTTCGTGTCTCATTTTTGTGATGATTTGATTTCGAATGGTCGAAAACGACAGACGGTTTTGCTAACCTGCCTGTCGTCTAGGTATTGCAAGGTTAGGATTCTAATTTTGAGCCCTTCCATCGTAAATATCTGTATGCGTTGAAGACCAGACTCTCCACTCGAATGACACTAAATATAAAGAGGGTATTCGAGCGGAAAAGCAAAGTCGTAATCTCTTTCCAATGTTTTTTGGGCTAGTTGGAAACCGAAGCAGCCTTCCCGGATAGTGATTCCAGAAAGTTAGCGGAAAGCTCCGTGGGAAACTGAATGCTTCGGTGGGAGTCTTGACACTGATGGAAAAAACAGTCTCACTAACAAATGACAAAAAAAAGTGGTAAGCGTCATTGACGGTGACGTCATTCGATTATATGATAATGGAAGAAAAGTCCAGTGAACCATATTTATTCTATAAGGTTTGGAATTCAACAGTTTCCCGGCGATTTCAGCTTTCAATGCGTTTTTGCGATTGGTCCAGGGGAAAGTGATTCAAGGAATTGCTTTCCAACAATTTTGGAGATGCGCTTTGCTCGCCGGAAGGTGATTCCGGAATCTCGCGAAAACCCTCTTATAGCACTCTAAATGATGTGTAAGGAAAGAGTGGAAAAATGTGCACATCCATTGCACTGAACTGGAAGGGATTAACTTTCTCATCCTTTTACCAATGTAAAGAGTTCCAAAAAACCACTTGTATGGTAATGAATGTGAAACATTTTTAGGTTGAACATACCTTGAATCTGATACTGCCTACTCGAATTTAGCACAGAAAATTACATTACGACATGTATCGTACGAAGAAAATGGTAGGCTTTTAGGAAATCGAAAATACCAGCTGGAAAAAAAAATAGAAAGGAAATACGAGCTTTTCCTTGAGATAGGTTTCCACCTTTTGACACATCAAACAGTTTCTTTGTCATTAGAAAATCGTTAATTATTTCTGTTGCGATTTAAGTGCGGTCAAACGATTGTGCTATAACAGAATCGCGAATTTCTTGTATGGTGACGAATGTGAAACACTTTCGGTTGACCGTATTATTCGGATTCAGCACATAAAACCACATCAGAAACATGTTTCCCATAAAGTAAAATTTCAGCTGAAAACAAAAAATAAAAAAGAAAACGCTAAAAAACACGAATTGTGCACCCCGCTAGGTTTCTCAACCTTTTGATATGTTGTACAATTTTTTTTTCTCTACGAGATGGTGAAAAACTCATTTCTGTTGCAATTTGTTTAGGGTCAAGTCATATTTGACACTAGATTGACTGTACTAATCGCAGCAATGTTGGTTTTGTCTTAAAAGAAAAACTACAATCAGGCTTTCTTAAATTTTCACGTTACGAAATACGCATGTGTAATATATAGTATACTGTGATCTATCGTTCGACGTGCAAACAAATACACCCAGCATGTTTGGCTACAGATATTTAAAGTTAGTTCACAGTTAAAGGTTAAATAGGCACGAGTCCACTTAGTTTTCATGTTTGGCACCTCCGTTTTGTGACTGAGCCCCGTTCACAGGCATGCCTAGCCAAGCACAGATGCCTAGGCACGTGCCTAGTATCACCGTTCACACCCATGCCTAGGCACAGAAACTCGTTGCCTGGCTATGCCTGGGCACGTGCCTAGACACCTGTGCTTGGCTAGGCATGCTTTAGAATGCGGCTTAAGCCAAGTTTCGACTTGTGAAAAAGCCGAACCTTGTGCGTGTTGATCAAATTTTTTCTGCCGAAAGGTTACGTGATGGAGAGTCGATATCATCCGTTGAAAGGTCAAATTTCTCGGCTACAGGCTACCTTGTACAGAACTAGGTGTACCTCGAACGTTACTAGGAGATAATTTGCAAACGAGAAGCCGAAATTTCGAATGCCTAGGGGCCCCCCATGTGGTTTCATCTGGTACTGAACCGGCTGTTCCATTCGTACAAGATGTGAACAGTATGTACGGTAATTGCAGGACCATTAGGCTACGTCAAAATCTGACGAAACAATTTGATGAACATGTTTGAATCGACAAGTTGTGTTGATAATTTTCGAAGAATTTTGTAGAGGCTTGCGACTTTTTTTGCTATTACAAATAATAACAGTAATTTTCACAGGATTTCCTCTCTTCTTTGAGTAATTGGCCTCTCTTTCTCTACACGCACATACAGTTTTGTAGAACTATCCCAAACTATCGCCAGAACTGTTTCACAATTTAACTCTCTAATATACCCTGCACTGAACTAACCATTTACGGTACTCACCTTTTGTTCACAAAAAATATCCTCAATCATTTTCCAAACTCCGGAAAAGATCGTTGTACTGCACCGACACGCTTATCTTCTAATGCCAGACGAAACTGAGAAAGGAGAATGAAACTAGAAGAAAAAGGAAGCCGGCGAGGGAATGAAGGAAAGTAACCTTGCGCGCTGCTCCATCTCTTCCAGAATGAAAGAACAGGTGACTCGGATAGAGGATGGGTGGAAGTGCCCTGAAGTAGCTATGACAATGCTAAGTTGCCCAGTAAAGCAGGACAGGATGAGAAAAGCTGTCGACGGAAAAGGCTCTCTAACGAACCCAACCAGAGGACATAAACCACAAACCATACATGTGTCAAGAGACCCAGAGTGAGGAAAATAACATTAGGGAGGGTTTTCTGAAGCTACTTTGGGCGTGGACAGGGTGCCGTGTGGAGAAGGGGAAATGATGTATGGTCCCTCACACGAGATGGCGCCCTGATTGGTCTTGTGCAAGTGTTCTCGCTAGTACCGAGCGAGAACAGTCGTAATGGTTATTCGCAGGTATTGGTGAATGGCTCGCTGTCTTTATTTTAGGCTTTCAATTCTTCCAATTTTGTTTTAATTTTCGGTTTCTTGTTGGTTTTCTGCTTTGTTTTGGTTTTCTTGGTTGTTGATCTTCATCCTCGTTCTGGCATTTTTTCCTCGAAATTTTCTGTCTGCGCTGAAGAAGGGTTTTCCTCCCGAAATATTCGCCTTTTATTTCAGTATATTCGTTGGCCTTTACAAACCCCATTTTCGTTGGTTTCTTCGTTGATTTTTGGTGATACGCAAGTGTTCAGCGACGGATGCGCTCACGAACCAGTTTTCTGACAAAGGAATTTAACACAAATGAAACGCGGAGGTGTCGTATCAGAGGCAAGTACTATGGGGCATAGGATACGAATGACACTAGTAGGTTTACGATAACCATGGTGCGATCTGCGTAAATCTCAAAAAAGGGAATTTATTTACCAGCTAATGGCATCGCGCCAGTGTCTGCAGTCTCACTCGTCTTCAGACAAGCAATTGATACAACTGATATTTTTTTAGCGTAAGAGAATTCAGGGAGTTGCAAACCACCTACCATTGCAAATTTATTCTTTTAATGTATATGTCGTTATCTTCAGAGAGCTAATTCCCTATCCTGGGCATGTACCGCTGGGCTTTTATAGTTGTATTTGCACTTAGGGAATTCTGAGTTTCCACGAAACTCCTTACTGAAAAACTGAATTTCAACGAAACAAGCATATAGAGAAAAAAGTACTAGGTCTGTCATATATTTTCTTTGACTGACTATAACATGAACATGCATTATAGTATTTCAAAATTCAGATAGAACAGTTTACGTTCTTCGATACAACAGTTTACGTGGGAAGCTGACCTGAGTCTTAGCTGGAAAGAAATACTAGGTCAAAATCAGACAAAAAAAAACTTGAAGTCATATCAACTACAATGACGCCCGTGGGCTAAACTTCAAGTGATGTCTTCTCCCCTTTTTCTAGATTTCACAGACCCTCTTTATCAGACTAGCGATAATCCGAGCTCCTGGGCTTCAGTCGTGTCAAAGCGTCATTTTTTGGGAAAATCGTAATTTTGGCATTTTTTTTCGTTTTGGCTAAGACGTCACCTTACATACTCACAACCGGTTGTGAATTCACCCAGAGAACAAAAACAAATTCTACACTCATAAAAGAGCTAAAACTGCATATTATGTGACCCGAAACAGAAAATTACAAATGTCGTGTTACTTCCAAACACTTAAGGATCATCTACACGGCGGGTACTTGTCTCCCGGAGACGAGAGGGGAAAGTGTTCACACGGTACCCGGGTATTTTTCAAGGGAGAGTACTGTCTTGTGGCAAAAGATTCTACGGTTGTAAAGCTCAGGATATCTCTCTACAATGGACACTAACATGTGTCCATTTGGACCACTTCTTATATGGACATAATCAAAATTATGCTCAAAAATTCCGATTTGGTGTTACTGACGTCGAAGAATACCCTTCGACAAACAAATACCCGGGTAAAAAGTTCGCAAAATTGAAGTCCAAAATACCTGGGGATTTGTTGCTGTTGCGGAGAAAAATACCCGCGGAGTACGGGTTAATACCCTCCATGTAAACGTAGCTTTAGGGGTTGTGTTAAGTTAGAGACTAACTGATTGGACATGGCAGTATGTGTCTTCCTGTTTTCTTTTTTCACCTTGCAAATATGTTTGACGAATGTTGCCAAAACCACACCGGAGACGGTACGGATGAAGAGTTGAAACGGAATGTACGATAAAGGTCGGCAATGGCAAAGGATGAAGGTAGGCGACTTTATTACAATAATACAGAAAACAGTGTCTAATATTTTCTTGTGCATAAAAAAAATCAGACGGCAGTGAATCGTTCAACGGATTAGTAGTGACCGTAATATGACTAGAGTGAGGATACAAAACTAATACAAACTTTCAAGTAAAAACGAATCCTCATTTCTATCTCAAAATATAGGCACGCGACACGCAATCGTCTCTGAAATCCTTTCACTTAATTAAGACGGCAATTTTCACAGTTCACTCGGCTTAGTTCAAAGGCTACCGGTGCTAGTCCGATTAATTTCAAGAGTCTAGAGAGACTGCTGGAGTATCGTTGAAGATATTTGTAAGACTAGGAATGCTTCTTAGCTTCCCAACCGTTGGCATAGTGCCGGCTGAGTAGGGCTTTCTGTAGATTACATTTTCTCGTGCGCTTTCAAGCCTCTCGCGCTCTCGGAGACGTTTCAGCAACTTATTCTTCTTCTTCGTGTAAATTATCAGAAAAGCACACACGGCAGCAACGTTGACAAGAATTGCGGCAATGACCGACCCCCACACCAAGTTATTTGCTTGGCATGGAGACTCAGTATCATCAGCAGCTGCTAAGAAAAAAAAAATGTCACAAGCACAGCCTAACTAGCACGTTTAAAGTTCTTTACGGCCCTATGCAAGCAATTCAAACTTACAAATAAACTTACTTTTTGGTAAAGCTAAAAAAGTCGGCAAACAGAAGATGAAATCTATAGCAGAAATTTTAAATAAATGTGAAAATTATAAATTATTAAACTGAATATTAATTTTGTTAATTTGTCTATTCCGAGATAGTCCCCATTCTTCAGTTTCTGTACATACCATTTTTGGGATCCCAAAACGTAAGTGGAGGGATACCTATGACTTCGTGAAAGTTGTCCGTTCGTTTGTCGGCACGCTAATTCTCGAAGAAAATAAGATACTTTGATGAAACTTTCTTTGGGTCAAGGGACAGGTCAAGTTCGTAGATGGGCGCCAAAGCTGTATATTTATGGGTGGGGGAGGGGTTTCAGATTAAGGGGCGAAAATAAATATTTTTAAAAATATAATGAGATAGTCGATTTATGGGTGAGGAGACATGCTGAATCCGGATATGAAAGTTATTTTCTCGCCGGACAAGTAGTTCGCCCGGAATCCGGCAAAAAACAGAAAATTTGTAAAAAGTCAAAGTTGAATCTGAAGTTGATTAGGTGTCCGATTCTGGAGTAAACGGACATGCTGATTCCGAATATGAAAATTATCTTTTCGCCGGAAAAGTAGTTCGCACAGAATCCGGAAATTTAGCATGAAGTTTTAAGACCCAAGGACCTAGTCGATATAGGGTGAGGAGACATGCTGTTGCAACTGTCGAACATACTAAAGATAAACAAAAAGTGAATGCGATCAGTTTAATTATGTCTACATATTTCATTATAAGTCCCAACCGGCATTTACTGGGTCAAAAGGGCAGAATGCATTCGACAACGGTCTTGTGAACAATTTAATCAAATTTGTCGACCAATTTTCGGAAAAACCAGGTGGCTACACCAGTCCCTACCCTACCCCTTTATCCACACAGGCGAGAGGTCTGCGCGTCAGTGACGACACTCGTCGCGTGTATAACGCACAAATGTTTCTTGGGTGTAATCAAAGACTATTTACACATAGCGTACGTATTCTTTGGGTTTAGTCATGGCAGTCTGTCGTTTCGGGGGGTCGAAGGGGGTGAGATATATTTTTCAAGCTTCGTATGAAGTTCGTAGATGGGTCCTGTAGCCCTATATTTAGAGGAGAGGAGGGGGTTTCGAATTAAGGGTAAACAAGTATATTTAATAAGGTAATGAGGGTAAGGATATCTTCTAAGGGGGTAAGGAGGCCCACTAAATCCATATCTGACCTTCGTTTTATTGACGGAAAGTTGCCACAGTTATTTCTAAAGTCGATTAAAGATTGGGTTTCGGGGTAAGGAGACATGCTGAATCGAATTTTGAACTTTATTTCCTTGACAGATAAGCTGGCAACATTCGCCAAAACCCGGAAATTTTTAGGATCCCATCGAAGCCTTTGGTCTTGTTTCTGAAAGTCGACAAGGCCATATAAATTCTAAT
Organism: Branchinecta sandiegonensis; assembly: GCA_030848855.1. NCBI lineage: Eukaryota > Metazoa > Arthropoda > Branchiopoda > Anostraca > Branchinectidae > Branchinecta > Branchinecta sandiegonensis. Next base: position 19,786,664 of record JAUPMV010000003.1, on the reverse strand, counting down.
TGAGCAGCGACAAGCTTTGCCGAACATACTTAGCGAAAAACATTACGATCCTTATGAACGCCGCCTGAGCCGTCCTTTTCTATTCTTCCAAATTTTCTGTTCTTCCACAGGGAAGTACTAACATGTGGAGTCTACACTCGGTCGAAATAAATAAATGAATTGATGAAAATATGCCGATCATCCAGTATTTAATGCAATTACTAGTGAGTTTAAACGCTATTGCTAGCGAGCCCATTCTGTGGATGACACTCGAGGTTTTATGAGGTTTTGCTCTTTACAACTCAATCCAAGCCGAGAGTTATTTTCAATTGTATATATGTTTTAGTTGAAGGTTAATGACAAGTGCCAATTAATTTTCTCGTGCATGAAATGTTGTGCCGCATTTATTTTGAAATTAAATTAAAAAACTAAATTAAATTATTTTGGATTTGCTAGAACCATAGGAGCCTTAGCAGAAGAGGCGACAGACTTTTTCCGGACATCTGATCAGGGTCGGACAGTAGCGGACTGAATTCCTGCACTATTTCCAGCTTTATGATGAAGGTGACGAAAATCCGACAAAGGAACTTGATCGTGCGTCTGGTGCCATCACTCTAAAGTTATTCCAACCCAGGATACACAATAACGACAGGTGTCTAGCGCTCAACGAGTATTTTGAAATTGTTTGACCTTTGTCAGGTAATATATACAACAATTGTTAAAAAATTCGTACTCAGAATAAAAAGTAAACCATTGAAGTCAACACCCGAAATAAAATTTCTAACAAAATAACTAAGACAAAACAACATTATTGTTAAAATCCACAAATTTCGGAATGAAGCTATTACAATATCTTTCCCGGTTACATGCGATCGGCATGAGCTTCGGGACTTTGGTGGATACTTGCCTCGGTGGCCTTGGGCGTTCAACCTCAAAATCAGGGGGTAAAAGGGATCGGAGATTTGGGTGTTCAAGAAGGTTTAGTCCAAAATTTTGACACAACTTCTGCCTCCTATTAGACAGCGCATCCAGAATTAGGCTACTGATTAGGCTACTCTATATATAGGCTACTCTTTCAATTGTTTCCCGATGAGAAACGTGTAGACGGCGTAGTTGTATGATAGTTGTACGAAAAAGTTGCATGTATTGATATGTAATAGTAAAGAATACTATCATTTAATGTGCCTCAGACTGGGCCAATCTTAAGCAGTAGTATCCAGTAGCATCCTGCCTTGTTATAGTAGCATCCAATCTTGCTAGTAGTAGCTTGCAATAGAATGCAGTAACACGGTAGCCTTGACATAGAAGCATGTTGTAGCATCACTTCATACTGCATGCTACTTTTTCGTGCAACTTCATACTACTATTTTGAGATAAATTTTTCATAGGGTTACGCTACAAGCAAACGCAAAAGGAATAAACTAAGAATACACACATAGGTCTTTAATAAGCAGGGTCATTGCAACAATGAATTTGCTCACCGATTCACTAATTTTCAAATCTGAAGTCAAAGTGGGAAGACGTATCGGAAAGTTATAATTTGCAGCTTATGGACAAAAATCACTTACAAAGCAAAACCATTCTAGGCGCAACACGTTACTGTCAATTTCGTATACGGTTCCTTTCGTTAATATGCGCGAGGCTCCAAAAATTGATGCCAGGAAGGTTTGCAAGTCCCTCATGTCACACTGAAAGGCTTCTCAGCTTCAAAGGACCCGTCGTATATCTATTACTGATTGACTTTACGCCTCTAATCTTTTTATCTATCCTCTTTCTGAATCTACTCAGCGACACGACACTAATTCTTGCATTTGTCCGACGTTAACTATTTTTGAGGCCGACCAGGCTCCCACTTATCGCTTAAAAAAACAACGAAAATCTCGTTTTTCTATTTTTGTTTACTTATCGCTTCAGAGGAGCTCAAGTCAGATATACTGGTTACGGAAGTTTTAGTGTGATTTTCATCAAAGCAAAGTGAGACTAAAACAGCTGGGACTGGTTTGGAATCTTCTGAAAGAAAAAAAATTCTAGGAAGAGTTATCTATTTTAGAATGTTGAAATCGGAGTTTGTATCTAGTGCATTTTTCTTTCCTAATTCACTTCAGTTGGATAGGTTGTAAATGGCATAGTCTCTAACCTTCTTGCTCGTGGTCTGTCACCGTTTCTCCCGACGCCAGAGTTCCTCAACAATAAGCTTAATTTATTTATGTATTATTAACACGTTTGACGTTAAGCTTTTAGCTTGTTGCTATGAATCAAACTCGAAAACAGCTAGCCTTTGCAGTTGTTTTAATGTATCCTTTCATTTTTATTTGCTTTCTTGCTTGCAACATAGCACAGTGTTTCCGCCTGAAAAATTGTTTCGTTTTCACGAAAACTCCTTGAACACCCCAACTCTCCGATCCCTTTTACCCCCTGATTTTGAGGTTGAACGCCCAAGGCCACCAAGGCAAGTATCTACCTAAGTCCCGAAGCTCATGCCGATCGCATGTAACCGGAAAAGATATTGTAATAGCTTCACTCCGAAATTTGTGGATTTTTACAATAATGTTGTTTTGTCTTATGTATTTTGTTAGAAATTTTATTTCGGGTGTTGACTCCAATGGTTTACCTTTTTTTGATTACGAATTTGATTTCAACAATTGTTGTATATATTACCTGACAAAGGTCAAACAATTTGGTTGGACAACCAGGAAATTTTGTACCTGAATTATACAATAAATCAATCAAATCAAACGATGGTCCACATTACAGGGTTAATTTTTATCAAGAACAAATGAGCACAAGAACCTCCGTCTCCCTATCTCTGCAAGACGACCCTGCGGAGTAGAGTATATTCCCAATCCCCTACCGATCGATGCAAACGAGCAGAGGGCAGGAGCTACGCGAAACATCACAATTCGTTACACACCTTGTTACACCTTGCACGTGTACAAGCTTGCAAGATTTCAAGTGGGGTTTTGGCAACAGAATCGTTGATCCTTGGGACAGCCTTACCGAAGACGTGGTTAATGCTAAATCGATCAATAGTTTCATGTGCATTGTTGATGGGATTTTTCACTCTGATCAGTTCGACTCAAAATTTCTTAGAGTTATTTAGAGGCGAAAGCCTTTTCTCTTACTTTGTATTGTTATTATTATTATTACTGTTACCTCTGCAAATAGCTATATAGCAGTACAGTCCCGGAAAATGAATATCGTGAGTACCAGCCGATTGGTGGTTTCCTATTGTGACGTCACATGTGACGCAATGCGGAGCGGGTCCTCCTCGTCTGCTACAGTTTTTCCTCCGAAGTGCGCAGAGGGAAGACGCTTTTGAAAGTTAATTTTTCTGTTATTTGTATTTTATTAATTGCAGTCTATTATGTTATTGACCATATTTATGATAAGACGTCGGTATAAATGTCGCAAAATTGTATATACTTGTAGATTGTTATGTTTCGACGCAAAAACAACCCATCGGCTTGTCCGGTCTCTGTTTTTTAGATTATATTGAACTGAATTGAACTGAATAGACGGGTATCAGCTGCACGGGACCAAAGACGGAGGTTACGGGATTTTTTGTTTTTGTTTGTATGAAGTAAAAGCTGGGCACTGACTGGGCAAAAGACGGGTATCAACTCAGAGCTCAGCAAGTACCACTAGCTTTGCTCAGTTTCTTGGGGGCATCAGTCGCTGCACGGGACCAAAGACGGAGGTTCTATGGGATTTTTTGTTTTTGTTTGTATGAAGTAAAAGCTGGGCACTGGGCTAGTCTAACAAATCATGTTTGGATACGGAGAGTTCGCGTGGTAAAGTTCGCACGCTATGGGGAAATCTGCATGCGATGCGTCAAGGTTCGGGAACGAAATTTTAAATACGCATTCGACTGCGAAAACCGGACTGTGTGTGCACTTTTATCGAATGTGAATTCGATTCGGTGAAAGCAGCAGTTCCTATTTTATTAAAGACAGATGGTTGCAAGCTTCTAGTTCACCGTTTTTTTCTGGAAATAATAAATATAGAAATAAATGAAAATACTTATTCAGTATTTCTACGACGACGATAGCCTACTACATTACTGGTATCCAAACAAATAGTTTAAAATAGGAAATAATTATGGTAACCAGTATTATAAATAGTAGCTTTAATGAAAAGAAAAACGAAAATAAAATGGCTCATATTTGGGAATGAACTGTTACAGTTCTAAGGTTATAACTTATCGCTGATTAGAATCAGCGATTTTTTTGTGGTGACAGATGGATTTGGGTCTTCATCCTTGATATACTCGGATTCAAAATTCCCAAAACGCATCTCAGAATAAGGATAGGAGATTTTTTTTTTAATTCCTTCTATATCTACAAACTATTTCTATTCATACTTATTACTAACATCTCATAAATTTTCACTCAATTTGTTCATTTTACCTTAACAACTGACTTCTTAACACACGGACCAATTTACATGATAGCCTACGCACCGAGAGTAGCGAAACATGGGAAGTGCAAAAATCAGAGTTGTGTCGTGAGAAGAATGTAGGTCTACGGAGCGATTCTGGAAGTAGGTTGCACAAGTATTATATTATGTACTAGAATTGAAAACACTCAATTAATTTGACTCTGCTAATTTTTTTTATTTTTTTTCATTTTTTCATCTTGAGCTCTAGTAGTACTGCTTACCCTACAAGTCAAAGTCCATTCAGACGCGGGAAACTTGAATTTCAACAAAAGCCTTGATTTCAATGGCTAGTGACGCAAAGCTAAAGAAATGTTCGATTCCAGACAGGAAGGCAATTTGTGAAGAAAGCTTGCTATTGCGTGTGACACATAGAGGTACCCAAAAACTAAAGAAAAAAGTTCATTCAATGAAAATGGATTATATGTAAAGCAGAGTAAAGAAGTAACACATTTTCATCGGGTTTTCATGTCTATTTATGGGAGTAAGTGGTGGGTAACAAGACTGTCATATCTCAGCCCTATTCGGTTAAACTTGAAATAACCGCAGCCAATCGAAGACAGTCATTGCAATCAAACTTACCGGTTTGACGTACTGCGTAATCCCTCCTCAGCGAATAATTTTCCACCTCGGGGTCGTAATTCAATTTTTCTCTTTTTGTCGCAGAATAATCGGGGGCAACAACCAGCTAAAAAGGAGACAGGCTTTTAAGGCTAATGTACCATTTCACAAGCTCTCCGGAAAGGTGTAGAGGCAGCTGAGAGGGCTGCAGCGGAGTGCATTCGCGAGAGGCTCAGCCTCAAGGGGCGCGAGGACAAAGTAAACGGTAACCATAGGTCTCCACAGATACTTACACTACGTTGCAGTTTTGATAGCCTTCATAGTTCGCATCAAAACCTGAGCATACTAGTCCTAATCCAATCTTTGGCTTTTGCTTGATACAGAACCCTTTGTCGAACACTACTGACAAGTTGAAACTCGTGGAAACGTGTTTTGTCTAATTTTTACGGAAAATTTAAATGGCTGAAAGAAATGGACAAAACTTCAATGGACTATGAGGGTCCTCATTTTTATGTCGGTCTGCTTGACACAGTAGCTAATTCTGTATTTTCGAATGAATTTGAATTTTTTAGCCCTGTTTGAGTCACAAAATCGAAAATCACCTCGAGAGGTGTTTCAACAACAGTGCAAGCCACAGACCTTGTTGACAGCGGAAACAGGTATAGGCTTGTACGTGCCACACAAATACCCCGGAAACACTCATTTTGAGCCACAGTATCTTTGTGGGATTACGGATAAATGCCTCTACTCTTTCTAGTGGGTCACACTCCCTACCGGTCAGGATTTCATTATGAAACATTCTTCTCCTACATAGCAACCAATTTCGAGCAAGTCGAATATACATAAAATGAAAGGAGACCTGAAAATATTCGCAAGGACGAATCTCTTACATGCTGGTACTTAAATATTAGAGATACTACATTGCAAACTATTGGTCCATTTAGAAGAGTTAGATCGGAAATATTCTAGCTTTTGCCATGTTCAGATTACCCACACCCAAGTAGGGGTCTGCATCGTTTGGCTAAAGCAGAAATGGTAAAAAACGTCGAATAAAAAACGGAACAGGAACAGAAATGTCTAACAAAACGGAAAACCGTTTCTGTTTTTCCGCTTTTTTCCCGAAAAACAGAAACGGCCTGTTTTACAAAAAAAACTTTTTAACAGGTATCTCCGTTTTTCCGCTTCTTTAGGTTTATACGCGATTCAGGCGACCATTTGGAACAGAAGGCGGCTGTTGGAAAGTGAATAGCGTGAGGACGGGACTCATGGAGGGAGCGTGCAAGTTATCTGACGAGAGAAGGTTCTTCACGAGTTTAGTTGAGCGAGGTGAAAACCATTACTGCCTGCAACAGTCTAGTAAGCTACGCCCTTTTTATACTCATGCTCACATGCTGGGTTATGTTGGCAGGGGTGAGCATCAAAGTAATACGTCTGTGTACCTCTTATTCCCAACACCCTTTTCAAAGCAAAACAATTTCAAAGTAAAAAATGGAAAGTCCAAATTGTTTTAGTTTCCTAAGTACTATATACTGACACCCCTCTGTGGAAGAAGGGGCACACATACAACCATGGTCTCCCCTGTCAGCCATGCCTCGCCTTTTGAGCATGGTGATCAAAATAAGGCTAAGAATCAAATTAATTTGAACTAGCAGAGGACATCAAGAATCGTCAAATTACTTACTAATGTCTTAACTTTAGATCAAGGCCGTTTCCAGGGTTCAACCCCCCTCCCCCCCCCCCCGAAACATGCAAACATTTGTATAGGCTCTAAACTAAGTCTATCTGATCTATGTCTTTTTGTACTTTTTGTTCCGACCCACGGCCCCCCCCCCCGGAAATAGATTCCTGGATACGGACCTGCTGCAGATGCTACTATAATTACTATTTTGAGCCTGTAAATGACTGGAAACACTTCGCTGGCTAATTTTTAACTGCATAATTACATCTTTGTAGAAAAGTTTCATCAGAAATGGAAAAAAAAACGATTCGTGCTTCCTATTGGTTGGATTTCAAAACAATAAAACGTGTCATAACCGACGAATAGGATGCAAGGCTCCTTTTTTTTTCAAACTCTACAAAGGAAACTCTTTTGCAAAAGTGTTATTGTATCAACAAGAAATAGCTAGACTAACGTTTCCAGCAATTCGTTGGCTCAGTATGAAACTCCGAAAGTTTAGTCTCAAAGTCAGTCGAAAGCCCTATAACTCCTAATGTTAATTTTTTGTCATGCTTCCACTGATGATGGTGTAGAAATATCTGTTTTTGTCGGGTAGGGTGCAATATCTATATTATGAAGTGGAATCTCCGCCGGCAATCTTAATTCGTCGTAACCGTGATCGTCAGGACCCGGCGTGCTCTCATTGTTTGACAATGAACGGATACGTCAGCTATATTTTATTACAGCTATATTTCGGCCCTTCTTGGCAAGGGTCCTCTTGCCAAAAAATGCAGCTGGTGTATCCGTTTTGCATTGTCAAATATGATTCGAAGTCAGCTTGGGCTGAAGGAGTATCTATGTGCTCTCATTAGCCGAAAACCGCCAGAATGGCCGCTTACGACGCGTTACGATCGCTTCTGACAGCTTACGATTGCCAGCAGGGGCGTCGCGACACCTTCCTGATAGGGGGTGGGGGGGGGGGGGGGGAGGGGGTGACTTCAAAATTTTAAAGGAATTTTTCGAAGTTTTACCGGAATTTTCGAGGTTTTACCGGAAATTCTCCGTAGTGACCATCTCTGCAGAAACTCTAGAATACTATTGTGTTCTGACTTCGATTGTGTTGCAAACAACAAAAGTAGGCTGTTAAAGTCTTAGTGAAAAGGCAGTTGAAATATTTTGACACATCTGAGGGGTTTTGTATTTTTCCACTCTGGGGCTCTGGCGTTCAATGTGCGCTGAAAAACCAAAATTCATCCAGACGCGGAGGATTTGAATTTAAACAAAGGCCTGCATTTAGAAATGCTTGCGACATCGGAGGCACGCCTGTAGAAAAGTAGGAAAATGATTTTAGGAGTATTGAGTCTAATATTTTTATTTTATTTTTTGGCAATGTCTTACATTTCTAGTTGGTAAACATATAAAGCGTACGGGGACAAACACATAGAGGTACCACAAACCCGAAAGAATAAGTTCATTCTATGAAATCGATTATCCCTGGATAAGGGAGAAACGAAGCAATTCAAATAAGTGATATGATACTAAACTGTTGGACCTCAAACCTATTCGGTTAAACTTTAAAACTGTCAGTTAGAAGGGTGAGGTAACAGGTATTGTCTTGGCCAGCTTGAACGCTTTCCATACTAGTGGTAAGACATCTTTCAATTTACGAAAAACTTAGAAATATTTTCTTTTTGTTCGTTTCGAGGCTTTCCTGGCGACTTTTCAGATCATGTCGGAACAAGGCTATCTCGTCTTTGAACTCTTCTCGGCTTGTTACCGGTAAGGTGTCGAGAAACCTGCCGAAACTGGAGTAGACGATACCGTGAAGTTATTGCTGGAACTGTATTTGTAGTTGGAAATGACGAAAATTTCAGTAGGTTGCCTAATTCTTGAAAGATATAGAACTTAGCAGATTACCGGATGTGTTGTCTGTCTGCAAGAATCACTCTGGTAAGTTGTGTGCCTAGGTCATTCTGGTAAGCTGTGAGTCTAAACTTATCCGAAAAGGTGCAAAATTCCAGTAGATTCCCTGAGCCAAATTCCGGTAGATTTCAAAATTCTAGTAGATTCCGTGGGGCAAAGTCCGGTAGATCCCCCGATCCAGCCTCCAGTAAATTCCCTGAGTTCGGGTAGATTCCTTGAGCATGATTTCGGTAGGTGCCCTGAGCAAAATTCCGGTAGGTTCTCTGGGCCGGCAGATTCCCTAAAAATCATCAAGTTCAGGTGAATTTGACAAATTTACCGGGATTTTTGTCCACAGACCTTCTGGGGGGGGGGGGGGGGGGGGGCAGCACCCCACCCCCTCGGGACGCCCCTGATTGCCAGTGGAGAACCCACTTGACTATAAAACCCTTCCTAAAGATTGAAATATCGGTAGATGGCATAATCCGCCGGGAGAATAAAAGCTGCTAGATTTTTGCCGGGACGCCACTAAGTCGTAAACCAAAAAACGGAATTGGGAAAAAAAGGTCAAATAAAAACAGAAACGACTAGAACGGTCATATTAGCTGAAAGCTCATATGGCACTTGTAAGAACAGTTAGCATGTTTGTCAGATACGGTTTGCAGTTGTCAAGGCTGCATCTCTCTCCCGATATTCATTTCATCAGAAAATCGGCTTGATCTACTAAATCTGAAATGGTTATTCCACTCACTGATAACTGTTTCTCCCACAACGATGATCGGATCGGGGGAGGGACTATTTTTAAGCCAATCTGACAGAGTCCCTAACACGCCTGCCAAGTTTCATGGTCATAGCACATTTGGAAGTACCCCAGCTCGTAATGAACAGAATTGTGGAAAACCCTCTCAAGCTCCCCCAACTGTGACAAGATCCTGTCCTGTTTTGTCTCGTATTGTCTCTACGGCTTATGCTTGTTCTTTCCTCCAAGTCCCATCCCGACCTATCGACTCTAAGCGTTTCACGAGATCTCTTGCACCCCTTCCAGCCCCCCCCCCCCCCAGGTATTGGATTCGTTCCGAACTTGACATTGATCATCTGAGACACTTGTTCTTGACACTTGTCAAGTTTCATTCACGTCCGATCACCCGTTCTAAAGTTATGCATTTCACTAGATGCTGGATTCCCCATCCCTCCACTCCCCCCAACATCACCGTATCAGGGAAGGAACTATTTTCAAGTCGACCTAGGAGACCTAACATGTCTGCCAAATTTCATGGTCATAGTACATATGGAAGTATCCTAACTCGTGATCACCGAGGAAATCCAAGAAACCCCTCCGACACCCTCCATTGCGACACGATCCGGTCCTATTTTGTCAATAAAGTATCTAGGGTTAATGCTCGTTCTTCCCTTCAAGTTCCATCCCGATCCCTCGACCCCTAAGCGTTTCAAAAGATTTCTGGCCCCCCCTCTACCCCCAGTTATCGGATTCGGGCCGGATTTGAAATTGAAAATCTGTGACACTTGTTCTTCACACTTGTCAAGTTTCATGCATCTCCGATTACTCGTTCCAAAGTCATGTATGATTCTAGTTTCCGGATTCCCCATCCCTCCACTCCCCCGCGATGGCTGGATCGGGGAAGTGATTATTTCCAAGTTAACCTGGTCGGTTCCCTCATATGTCTTCCAAGTTCTATTGTCCTAGCTTATGTGGAAGCATTTCAGAACATTTCCGGTGCCCCCCTCCAGCCCTCCCCCCCACAGGTATCGAATCTGGTCCGGATTTGAAACTGAATATCCGAAACACTTTTTCTTGACACATGTCAAGTTTCATGTCCGATTACCCTCTCCAAAGTTATGTATGTTAATAGTTTCCGGATTTCCAATCCCCCCACTCCCCCACTATGATCGGATCTGGAAAGTGATTATTTCCAAGTTAATCTGGTCGGTTCCCTGATATGCCTGCCAAGTTCCATTGTCCTAGCTTATGTGGTTTAGTTAGTATCAGAGCAAAATAGCTCTAGTTATTTTGCTCTGGTTAGCATTTAGCATGGGGTCAGACCACTTAGTCTGACTTTAATCTTTAAACCGTATGTCTTCCCGCATTCGCTTCTAATTACATCAAGTCGTAGCGCAGTGGTAGATCACTGGACGTATGCCACAGAGGTTCGCGGATCGATAACGCATCTGGGCATCGCTCTTTTTGCCTGCTCCCCTTTTGCTACCGTAGTTCCTAGTTTCCGGACTCCCGGATCCGGGGAAAGTCGGATTGGGGAAGTGATTATTTGTAAGTTAATCTGGTCAGGTCCCTGATATGCCTGCGAAGTTTCATCGTCCTAGCTTGTGTGGAAGTCCTTAATCTATATCAACCCCTACTAAGGTTCAAAAACATATTATACCAACCCCTTCGACCTTCGATTGCTCTAGCTCTATCCGAACGAATTTGAGCAAAGAATGACTCATCCACGAGCAGAGCTATACTAGTGTGCAGAAATAATGACTCAATTTCAATTTCAATTTATTTTCAAAATTCCTTCACGAGCAAGCCGAACATTGGATTTTTCGTCATAAATATAGTAACATCAAAATCTTTGTCATAATTTTGTCATAAATAATAAACTTATATACAATTCGAATCACTGCAAGTGATCATTTATAATTACACTTATATCAGAACCGAAAATCAAATAACTATAACATAAACAAGAGTTACGACGAATTATGCATTTCGACGAATGACGTCACATTACACGTATGTCAGAACTAGGATTCAACAATTATAAAATAAGCACGAATTACGATGAATTATAGAAGAATTACGATGAGTTATACATTTCGACGAATGACGGTACGAAGCTTTTTCTGTATCTGTCATGAGATGCAGAAACAGGATGTAGCTTAGGAATCGGCTGCGAAACCATTCGCGCAGGTCTAGGCCTAACGGGTTCAAACTCAGGCGGGAAAATGTCTCGCAGACGAGGATTCTCAAGCGACTTAACTCCAAATTTAAGGCACATTTTTTCCCGACGTTGGGCCAAAGATTCCAGCTTGAAGCTCCGAAGAAGCTCAATGTATACATCCACGCGCAGAGTTAGAGTTGTACTAGAGTGAAGAAAGGGGTAGGGGTTTGGCAGGTTCAGGTTCAGGTTCTTTTAATAACAAACTAAATGACAAAATGTCCAGAGCCCGGCTGAGAAGACAAATTCGTAATGCACGGGATGGAAACTAGAAAACTGGAAAAACTAGAAAAAGCGTTTCAAGGGATTTCGGGTGTCCCCCTCCAGCCCCCCCCCCAGTTATCGGATCCGATCCGACTTTGACAATGAACATCCAAGACACTTGTTCTTGATACCTGTCAAGTTTAATGCACGTCTGATTATTCGTTCCAAAGTTATGAATGTTACTAATTTCCGGATTCCCCATCTTGCCACTCCCGATGGTCGGATCGGGGAAGTGATTATTTCCAAGTTAATCCGGTTGGGTCTCTGATATGCGTGAAGTTTTTATCGTCCTAGGCCATGTAGAAGTGCCCAAACTAGCACAATGCGGACAGACCGACAGACAGACTGACATTACGATCGCTATATGGCACTTGAGTAAGCACAAGTGCCATAAAAACGGACAGAACAGAAACGGCACTTGAAAAACGACTCCCAGTTTTCTGTTTTTCTTTTTTTTTCTCTCGAAACACAGAACAGAAAACAGTAGTAAATAACAGAAACGGTGCCGGCAACTACACTCAAGTCGCCACTTGTAACCAGGACTCGCCGACTCGGTACGTCCGTGCTGCCATTTACTCTCACGATTCGAAAGCACCTACTTGGAGAAGCTCAAAGTAGATCTTGAAAAAAAAGCCAAATATTTGGCAGGCAGTATTTGTTTCTTTCGTAATTTGTTTTTGAATTTCTATGTCACTCCTGACTAAAAACAATCAGCAAAGTTTTCTAGCTATCTGATCCACTAAATTCATGAGCGGACGGAATCAACGGCCTTACTATCAGACCCATCAGCGTGGAATAGTTCTTTTAATAGTTGCGAATAATGTTGGCTGCTGCTAAGGATATTTCAGAAAAAAGTACAGTAGTGTCTACAATAGTCATTCCTGTCGACTTTCTGTCCTATCTAACGCCATTCTCCTTTCCCGTAACAATAACTAGATTAACTAGTATAGTGATAATATGATACGACAAATGTCCCTCCTACCGGATGATTCCGCGTTCGTTTTTCACCGACGGATATTTCTCTCTAAAAACTAGGCATTCCTCCATTCTTATTCATTAACCAGAATATCCGCTAACGAGCCTGACGGGATATTAGGGCTGAACGATGAAAGCACCAACTATTTGCCAAAGCTACTAATCAACCAGATTAAGGAGAAACAAGGTTTCCGCTACGCAGTACAGCCATTTATCTCCGACTCGACGGAATGGAAACCATCGATGGTTTCCTTTCATTTTATTCATTTTTCGTTCGTTTGAAATAGGGGAGTATTCGCAAAATGACATGGAGATTTGGGGATTTGGAGATTTGGGGATTTAGTAAGGCAGAAAAAATAGAACAAGTACAACTAGGTTATTTTAAGAGGTTACTAGGGTTAAGCAATAGGATTAATGGATTAGTGGTGAGAGGAGATCTAGGTCTAGTTTCGTTAAGAAATAGAAGGTTGGTTAATATGGCGAGTTTTTGGGAAAGAATTATTAATATGCCGCGAGTACGGGTGCTTAAAGCAGCATATATGGAATCATTACGGGATGAGTCGAGTGATTCTTGGGCGTCCCAAATAAAACAAATTTTGGACCAGTGTGGGGTTAGCTCGCTTTGGAATAACGGGGAGGGGCAAGGTCATGAAGTAGGAGATGTTGCAGGTGTGGTTAAAAAGGTGTTGATGGATCAGGAAATACAGCTGTGGGAGTGTGATGTCGGTAAGTCTAGCTCGTTGAGGTTTTACAGAGATGCTAAAGAGACATGGGGGGAAAGTATTTATTTTAAAGTAGGGTTGAATAGGGAGGAGTTAGCGTGGGTGATAAGTATGAGGGGTGATTGTTTACCGCTAGGGGATAGGAGGAGGTATGTGGGAAGGGGTTTAAGTCGGATTGGTCCTTACTACTGCCCTATGTGTGGGGAGATGAATGAGAATGTGTTGCACCTGATGTGTGAATGTAGTGAATTGGATGGGTTGAGGGATGAAGTGTTTGGAAAAAGAGTGTACGATGAGGAATGGTTGGTTAAAGTAATGAAGGATGAATGTTTTTCGGGAGTTCGCCAGTTGGGAAGATTCCTTAAGCTTTCGATGAAGCATCGTGAAAGATTCATTTAGGTTTATTAGTAATTTAGTGAAAATTTATTTTTATTTTGTTTTGTATTGCCATGGCCCTCGGGCTTTTTGTGTAAATATATATCATATCATATCATATCATATCATAATATACGAACAATGGGTAATGTACTCGATCGTAAAGTTTACTATTTCTCTGAAGAATCTCCCGTATCAGCGAGACTGTGTCGGCTTCGAATTCCCACTTTGGATTTTAGCGAGCGGATCTGATCAAATTGTGCATTGCTGCACCTTTTTGGGCTCCCAATACGTAAGTGACGAGATACCTATGATTTCGTAAGAGTTGCCCGTCTGTCCGTCTGTTAGCACGATAACTCTTGAAGGGGTTGAGATTTCAGACTTGGCATGAGGACTCTTTGGGTCAAATACTCAAAGTACAGGTCAAGCTAGAAGATGGGTTCTGTAGTCCTACATTTAGGGTGGGGGAGGGGTTTCAAATTACGGGCAAACAAAAATATTTCTGAAGGTAATGAGATAGTCCATTTCGGGGTAAGGAGACATGCTGAGCCCGTATATGAAATCTATTTTCTTGCCGTTCAAGTGGTCCACCCGGAATCCGGCCAAACCGGAAAATTTGTGAAAAGTTAATGTTTAATCTGAAGTTTGTTAGAAGTTTGATATAGGGGGTAAGGAGACGTGCTGAATCCGAAATGAAAATTATTTTCTTGCCGGACAAGTAGTTGGCCCGGAATCTGGCTACAACCGGAAATTTAGCATGAAGGTTTAAAACCCAATGATATAGTCGATTTCAGGTGAGGAGATATGCTGTTGCAGCTTTCGAACATGCTAGATCGATGACAGATTCGGTATCGGGGTAAACTGCTGAATGACATGCTGAATCCAGTTTTGGGCTTTATTTCCTCGACGGATAAGCTGGCAAAGTTTGCCAAAACCCGGAAATCTGGATCAAAAAGGTTCGCCTCTCTATGTCGTCAGCTCTTTTGCTCTGCTTGCAGTTCGCCAAGAGTAGCCTACAGCTAAAAGGAGGAGTTTGGTCAAGTGGTCAAGTTGGTCTGAAGTAGATTAGAGATAAGATATTCGAAAATACATGCCTTCTGAACCCATATTTTAACTTGGTTATAGGTTATAGCAAAATGTTAAAGGGGTATGGCGAAGATCGGAAATCTAGAACAGAGTCGAATAGAGTAGAATTTTCTTTTTCAAAAGCAGCTGTCACAGCGTTACAACCGAATTTCTTTTCGTCATTAAAAAAAATGATGAATAACATATCACTCTATACTCTTGTTACGAAAGAAAAAAAAAACAATAAAAAGGACTAACTTATCGGTTATTGTACAACTCAACAAATTCTGGAACAAAACTCCTTCTATTTCTTTCATGAAGAGGGGCCACAGGCCCCTCTTCATCTAGGATTCTAGGATTCATTCTAGGATTTCTCTCGCTGGGGTCTAGTACGTCTAGGAGAATAGGGGGGAGGGAGAATATTACGTAATCGGGGAACAGATAGGGTTTTAATACCGAAATCGGTGCTAAGGCGTGTTCGTCTCTCTTCCAGGGTAGCCAGCTTGAACCTTTTTAGTAGGCAACTGTAGGGTACTTTACCTTCCCCCCCCCCCCCGTTAATAATTATGAGGGCCCTTTATTGAATGTTCTCGATGCGGCATGTGTGTTCTGAAGAGAGCCCAAAGTGCCAAACAGGACAAGCGTATTCAAGAATAGGTCTGATAAAACTAACGTAAATTTGGAGGAGGTCTTTAGGAGGGCAAGAAAATTTAATAAGTAGTTTCAAAACAGCAATACATGGGGAGGCTTGTTTTAAAATAATTTTGATGTGGGCATCCTATTTTAGAGCATTAGTTAAAGTAACTCCTAGTAGTTTAATTTTTTTAATGCAGATTTCTGGCGGATTGGGGTCAAGAAAAGCTGGGATAGATTTAAAAAAGTTAATTGTCATAATTGAAGATTTCTTGGAGTTGACTTTCATTTGCGAAAGAGAAGCTTCTTGGGTAATGTCATCCAGAATGGTCATTGGTGAACTCTTGATATTTCGCCGGCAAACCTCAAGAGCTGAGAGGTTGTCAACATATCCCCAGCGATCAGGGTAATAAGAAATAAGACTATCTATCATAATTAAAAATAAAATCGGACCTAGTAAAGTAAAAGCGGGGACACCACAAAAAATAGGGAGTGCTGAAAATCTGAAGTGGTATAGGTGAAGTCGGGTGGAGGATAGGTGGAACTCTGCCTGTAAACTCCGGCGCCTGCAGCTGGACAGCCAGTCCCAAGCCTGAATAGAGCTAGGAGGGTTCGGCTCTGGGTTTGCACCCCACACCTGGGAACCAGCGGGGAAACTCCTTGGGGAAAAAACAACGCAACTGAAACATCTAAAAAAAAAATAAACGCATTGATCTCGATAACGACCCCTGCATTCCCTTCCCGGACAAGAAATTTTGGACGCGAAAACGCCACTGAGGATAGGGTTTTTGAATGTGCGCCCAATGGTCCAACTGTCGAAAGCAGAGCAGGTCGAAAAAGAAATGGCCAAGTACAGGCTAGATGCACTATCCCTGTCGGAGGTGAGGTGGCTTGGCTGTGGGAGAGAAACTCTGCCAAGAGGCTCTACCATCATCTTCAGCTGCGTGAGCAAGGAGTGGCCATAGTTCTTTCGAAAGCAGCAGTCAAAACACTGGTATCATGAAAGCCTGTTAGCCCCAGAATAGCCATCGCAAGACTAAACGAAGATCAGGTCAATATGACCATAGTTACTTGCTATGCCCCAACAAACGATGCATCAGATGAGACGAAAAGCCAGGTCTATGAAGAACTAAGTGCGGTCGTCAAGGATGTCTCACGTCATTATATACTTTGCATCACAGGAGACCTAAATGCGAAAGTGGGAAGCGACTCAGCTTACTGTCCCCAGGTCTTGGGCCCCCGTGCTTATCGATTTTGCTCTAACCAGCGAATTGTTAATAGAAGGGACCATATTTGCCCACAAGAATGTGCATAAGTATTCTTGGACATCCCCAGACCGACGCACAAGGAACCAAATCGACCATTTTATGATAAGCAGAAGGTGGCGTACATCCCTACAAGATGTTCGTGATTTCAGGGTAGCAGACGTTTTCTCGGATCACGACCTAATGATAGCGAAGGTGATAGTCAAGTTAAAAGCCTCAACACGGAAAAAGCCGAATGCTAAACCACCTTACGATTGCGAGAAACGACAGAACCCTGAAACAAAGCGAATCTTCACAATGGCCGTTTCCAATAGATTTGAGGCACTCCAGAACCTGGATGACAGCGGCGACCACGAGGCACTGTGGGAGTTCATCAAAGAAACGTATAAAGAAGCTGCCGAAGAGATCCTCGGCTATAAGAAAAGACCGAAAGACCAATGGATCTCAGACGAGACATGGAGGCTCATTAGCGAGAGACAACAAATAAGGCAGCAACTGATGGCATCGAATCAGGCGAAGGCCTTATTTCTTGAGCACGAGTGCAAGAAACGGGACAAAGTCGTGAAGAAACGCGCCCGTAGGGACAAGCGTCATTTATAGAGATGAAAGCTCAGAGGCATCAAAAACAGGGGACTCAAGAGCTGTCTAAAAAACCACGAACGATATCATCGGAAAGCGGCCTTGCGTGGACGGACCTGTGAGGGATCCGAGCGGCCGGCTAATCATTGACCCCGAAAAGATCGGCGAAGTTTGGGCCACCCACTTTGAAAGCCTGCTTAATCGACCGGCACCAACGAAACAACCGGACATTCCAGATGAGCCTTTCATCAGGCTAGCAGTAAGCTTGACCCACACTCTTCAGCCGAAATCACTAGTGCCCTAAAGAAGCTAAACAAGAGCTGAAAGCTCATGTGGCACTTGTCGGAACAGTTAGCATGTTTGTCAGTTTGTCCCCCTCCAGCCCCCCCCCCCCCCCCCAGTAATCAGACCTACTCCGGACTTGAAACTGAACATTTGAGACACTCGTTCTTGACACTTGTCAAGTTTAATGCCCTTTCGATCACCCGTTCCAAGTTATGAATGTCACCAGATTCCGGATTCCTTATCCCTGTACTCCCCCCCACGATGGTCGAATCGAGGAAGGGACTATTTTCAAGTCAATATGTTAGAGTCCGTAATAGGTGTGCCAAGTTTCATGGTCCTAGCACATCTGGAAGATCCCTAGCTCGAGATCACGGGAATTCCGGGAGACCCCCTCCTTCTTCCCCTACCATGACAGGATACGGTCCTGTTTTGTCAGGATGCATCTAGGGTTTGCGCTTGTTCTTCCAACCAAGTCCAACTCCGATCCCTGAGATTGCCGGTGCCCCCTCCAGCTCCCCCCCCCCCAAGTGAACAGATCCGGTCCAGACTTGAAACTGAACATCCGAGACACTTGTGCTTAATACTTACCAAGTTTCATGCACGTCCGATCACCGGTTCCAAAGTTGTGAATGTCACTAGATTCCGGATTCCTAACCCCTCTACTCCCCCGACGATGATCGGATCGGGGAAGGGACTATTTTCAAGTCAATATGGTAGAATCCCTAAAATGCCTGCAAAGTTTCATGGTCATAGCACATCTGGAAGTACCCTAACTCGAGATCACCGGAATTCCGGTAAAACCCATCCAAATCCCCCCACTGTGACACGATACAGTCCTGTTTGTCATTAATGCATCTAGGGTTTAAGCTTGTTCTTCCCACCAAGTTCCATGCTGATCCCTCGAATCTGAGCCTTTCATAAGATTTCCGGTGCCCCCTTCCAGCCCCCCCCCCCCCAGTTATCGTATCCGGTCCGGATTTCAAAAGGAACATCTGAGACACTTGATTCCCCATCCCTCCACTCCCCCTACGATGGTCGGATCGGGGAGACAACTATTCTCGAGGCAGTCTTTTCGGATCCCTGACATGCCTACCAAATTTCATCGTCCTAGTACCGAACTCCGGGATCACCGAATTCCCCCCCCCCCCGCAACTCCCCCCACACTGTCCGAATCCGATCCGGTTATGTCAACGATATATCTAGGACTTGTGCTTGTTCTTCCCACCAAGTTTCTTCCCGATCCCTCCACTATAAGCGTTTCCCAAGATTTCCGGTTCCCCCTCCAGCTCCCACCAAAGTCACCGGATCCGGTCCGGATTCTAAGTGGGTCATCTGAGCCACGAGATCTCTCCAAATATCAAATTTTATTGCTATCCGATCGCCCGTTCAAAAGCTATAAATAACTAAAGATTCCAGATCTCCCCTCCCTCCACTCCCCCAACGATGCTCGGATCGGGGAAATTACTATTTCCAACTTAATCATTTGAGGTCCATGATATGTCTGTCAAGTTTCATCGTCCTAGCTTAATTCGAAATGCCCGAGCTAGCAAAACCCGGACCGACCGGCCGACCGAACGACAGACCGACGGACGGACAGAAATTGCGATCGCAATATGGCACTTGGAAGGAGGGCAAGTGCCATAAAAACGGCAAGTCGCCCGGAGAAGACCGTATCTGCATCTGAGATGCTGAAGTGGTCTGTAACCGCCTGCCTAACAGTTTGGATGACACTCTTAACCTAGTATGGGAAACCGAAAAGGTCCCCCGACAAGGAGTACTCTAATCAAAATCTTTAAGAAGGGCGATTCCACTAAGTTAGAGAACTGGCTAGAGATCAGTCTGCTCTCCGTTCCTGGCAAGCTCCTGGCCACCATCCTGCTGAACGCCGCATACAGCCAGCATTCGACAAACACCTCCGCGAAGAACAGCATGGCTTCCGCCTAAACCGTTCATGTGCGGATGTCATATTCGTGCGAAGAATGTTGCTAGAAGATTGCAATGAATGGAGGAAAAAGTTCTATCTAGTCTTCACAGACTTCGAAAAAGCCTGACTCCATCAACCGTGCTGCACTCTGGAGAGTGATCCGGTGCTATGGCATACCGGACAAACGCGTAAGCCTGATAGCAGCCTTTTACGAAGACACAGAAAAAAAAAATTGCGGGTCATAAATTACTTACTTACTTACAGAATGTTGTGTCCGTACCCGCAACGGTAACACCAAATCCTTTCGAATAATGGCGGGCGTGAAGCAAGGGTGCGTTCTCTCTCCGCTGCTGTTCGTCCTGATCATCGACTACGTTCTAAGAAGATGTGAAGGATACGGCATTGACATTGGGGATGGCAGAAAAGTAGGAGACATAGACTTTGCCGATGACATCAGCCTAATGGAGGCCTGCAAACGGAAGCTCCAAGGGCCAGTGAAACAGCTGAAGTGTTCGGATTGAAAATAAGCATCCCAAAACGAAGAGTATGGCGAGCAGCGGATCTCCGCTAGATATACGCTGTACCAGCAGGTTGAACAGGTCTCTGAATTCCGATATCTCGGCAGTACAGTTGAAAACACTGGAGTTTGTGCAAGAGAAGTCCAGCTAAGACTTGGCCAGGCCAGCGGTGTCTTCAATCGGCTTAAGAAGATATGGAGGAGCAAGAAGTACTCCCTTAGAAACAAGCTGAGACTCTTCAATAGTAGCCTAACGTTCTCTCCGTACTTCTGTACGGGTCCTAGACGTGGCACCTTAGCCAACAGCAAGATAAACGTCTTCTAGCCTTTGAAAACACCTGCCTCAGGCGGATCTTAAACATACACTGGACAGAAAGGGTCACAAACCTGGCGATTCGCCAGATGACAGTGCAACCCCTTATTACTGAAGTCATCAAGATCCGCCGCTGGAGGTATCTGGGACATACAATCAGGATGGGAAGCACCAAACTCCCCAACGGTATCCTCCAGTGGCATCCGGAGGGATCCAGACGAAGAGGGCGACCGAAGACCACTCTTCGTCAAACCTACCAGTCGGATCTTCACAATATCAACGCGTCTATCCAGCCCGAATGGGAGGATGTATGGGCAGCGGCCCAGAGATGACTCGCGACTCTTCTTGGATGCCCTAAGCGCCTCTGGAGGTGCAGGAGGAACTAAGGCAATAGGTGGAGTGCCTATTTGTTCTTTACCTTTTTCTCCAGCCATGAATAGGAGGTCTTTTTTGGATTATATTAAATCATTTGCATTACCGGGTATTTGCAATTACCGCCTAAACGCAGAAGCTGCGTCATTTTTCTCCCTACGGAGACAATCACTCACCGATTGCATACATGTCTTTATGAATCATGTTTTTTTACACTTGCAATACGACAGATAGCATTCGTAATAAGTGCTATAATAGGACAAAATATTTTGAAATATCACTTGGTGTGAGGATCCACTGGGTCGAAGTGCAGGTCAAGTTCGAAGATGGGCACTGTAGCCCAACATTTAGAGGCGGGGGTTTTAAATTAAGGGATGAAGAAACTTTTTTTCGAGCTGATCGATTTAGGGGTAGGGAGACATGCTGAATCGAGAACTAAACTTCATTTTCTCACCGGACAAATAGTTCGCCGGAATCCGACCAAAACCGGAAAAATTTGTTAAAAGTAAAAGTTTTATTTGAAGTCAATTAGGTGGATAGATTGATAGGTATTTTTATTGATACAACTCGTAGTGCCGGATTGGTACTGCATGTATCGACCACTAGATGTTCGATGTAGGGATAAGAAGACACGCGGAATCCGTCTATGGTGATTATTTTCTACCCGGACCGGAATCCGGCCGGAACCGAGAAATTTGTCATAAGTAAAAGTTTTATCTGAAGTTGATTAGAGGTTCAATGTACTTGTAGGCTAAAGAGGCATGCTGACTTCGTATATGAAATTTATTTTCTCGCCGGACCAATAGTTCGCCCGGAATCCGGCTAGAACCGGAAAATCTGTTAAGCAAAAGCTTTATCTGAAGTTGATTAGAGGTTGGATATAGGGGTAAGGAGACATGCTGGATTCGTTTTTGAGCTTTAGTTTTTTGCAGGAAAAATAGTTTGCCTGGAATCCGGCCGAAACCGGAAATTCTGCGTAGAAGTAAGACAAGAATGTTTTGATCAGTTTCGTCAAAGTAGATAAGACGTGTAAGGGTAAACACACATGCTGAATCCATATCCGAGCTCGGTTCTATGAGATGGTCAGCCATTGGCCTTAATCTGTTTCAACATTTCAATAGTCAAATTTTTAAGCAGTCCGGATATCTACAAGACTCGACTGTCAGGATCAAACATTAAATTTCTGGGATCCCGTCGAAACCTTTGGTCTTGTTTTTCTTGAGGGAGTTGAAATTACGACAAAACCACTTATTTGGTGTATGAGTAAAAAGTGAAAAGAAAACACTAAGCAGTTGGCAGTATCCATTTATTTTAATAATTTTAGTTGTTTGTTTTACACCGCCATATTTGGGGAGGAAGGGTGCGTTCACCTAACTTATTGTGTAATTAAAGGGCTACGCGGATGTGTTGATTGCATTGAAGGGAAAATCGGTAAGTAAAGAATCACGCATTCAAAAGAGACTCCCTCTGATATTGTGTCGAGTTTGTCTTAGTAGACATAAGTAGATCGCAAGACTTGCGGAGAACCTTCCGCTCTTGTTTGACACAAACCATCCCTCTCATGTGGGTTACCGTCAGTCCTAGACAAGATACTAGCCATGAAACATTCTTGTCCTACATAGAAAACAGTTTCGAGCAAGAACAGATGTAAAAGTGGAAGGACAAAATTGAAAACATTTTATACATGCTGATATTCAAAATCGCAGACACAAGTTGCTCATTGTTTAATGATGATTCATTAAGTTTATGGAAGGAATTAAGAACCCCTGGGTCGCCGACCAGCAAACAGGTGGTGAGGAAAGGGGCTGGCGTCTTGCGAGTAGCAATTTCAAGGAAGTGAAAGTCTGTGCGGTTCTTTCAGTGTCTATGGCACTTTCGGTGGAAGGAAAAAGTTGCCGGGATCACGACCTGTGTGAAATAGTATAAGTAGAAACAGCATGTCTCGCTGGCCACACAGCCGGACATTTTTCGCTATCTCACAAAGAGGGCTAGCTTAATTTTTGCTGAAGAGCGTTTCCGCGATCATTTGTGTAGCCCGTCATTTCCGCGATGAATAAGTTTTCTGGTGCTCGCACTGTCACTCAACTTTGTCGAACAGATCCCTGTGACTAAATCTGAAACACGCCACTGAACATTAAGAAGAACGAGAAACGTCACACAAACGAATCCTCAGACTTGATTGAAATGTGCGAACTTGTGCGAACCGCGAACTTGATGAAATATATCAACCCCTTCGACAGTTATCGTACTGACAAACGGACGGACGAACAGTCGGACAACTTTTACGAAGTCATAGGTATCCTTCCACTTACGTTTTGGGATCCTAAAACGTGCAATTCATCGATCGCTAATCAGGCTGCATTTCTTTTTATGTTCCGTATGTCTACTTTTACGAGATTGAATGCGTGTGTGGCATAAATTATTTATCCGACAATTTTGAACGAGGACGACTCTGGTATTCGGGAATGGCTACATCTGGAAAACGCCGCGAACATAAACCTGTCGGCATCTCTCTAGCATCAGAGATATACCAAGAAAAATACTCCCGAAAGTGAAATAAAATGCAACTGGCCCATGGCAACAACAAACGGTATTACATTCTTCTTGGACAACTTTCCAGGATAGGATCAGGGCTATCACATTATAACTCAGCCGTTTCTTTTCTTTGAGGCGACCTGAGGGACCTTTTCGCGTGGATGGTTGCTGAGCTCGTCGAATTATGCAATTCACAGTAAAATGTCGATGTACCCGATGAAAAATTTGTAGCCTGTGTAGTAGTATGGTAGTAGTACGAAAAAGTTGCATGTAATACTATGTAATAGCAAAGAATACTATCATTTAATGTGCCTCAGACCGGTCCAATCTTATGTAGTAGTATGTAGTAGCACCCAGTCTTGCCATAGTAGCATCCAGTCTTGCTAATAGTAGCATATAGTAGTATGCAGTAACACGGTAGCCTTGAAGAAGAAGCATGTAGTAGCATCGTTAGTACTGCATGCTACTTTTTCGTACTACTTCATAGTACTATCTGGAGATAAAATTTTCATCGGGTATGATGCCACTTTCACAAAATTTGTTGAGCTAGGCAAAGAGCTCCACGGAAGATGCAGTTCCGAAAAAAAACATGTCATGATGATGCTTTGTCCCGCTGAACAACGCCTTCCACTCGTAACGTCGCCGTGATCGAGTGCTACAAGGTATGGCATGGCTTTAACGAGAACGTTCCGCCCATTCCGTTCCACCTAAAATCTTCAATATCGATCCCCCGCGTGGGCAGCTGGACTACCGAAGGACGTTGTGGACTGGCCCTTCCAGAACAGAATCGTGAGTTGTTCGATTGCCATTCCACACCATAGCCTACAGTGAGAGTGACGCAGAGAAAAACTCACGTTTTACATCTCGGAGTTTCCCGCTGAATGCTAACCCATTCAGATAAACAAGAGCTGTGGCTCATATCATAAATGCAAGGCATGTATTTCGCGTGGTTAGGTATGATAACTTAACACGCGATAACCGGATTCAAGCCATACGTTTCCCGGGTCCCCTTCGCCAACTCCCTAACTTTGTCTGGATCCAGTCTGGATCCTTAATTATTCCATCCACGGCATATGCCCGTCCTGCCCACCAAGTTTAGTCCTGATCCCTCCGATCTAAGCATGAAGATATTTCGGGTACTCTCCCAACTCCCCCCATAATTGCAGGATCTGATATGGAACATCTCGAGCATGTGGTGTTGCCAACTACTAAGACTCCCCCGGGTCGGATCACTTGTTCGAGAGTTCAGCGTACTTCAAGATTCCGGATTCCCCCTCCCTCCACTCCTCATGGGATGGTCGAAAGTGACAATTTCCAACTCATTCTGGTCAGGTCCCATATAACATCGGTGATTAAGCGAGGGAAAGACGCGGACCTTTGCAAAAGCTATCGGCCAATTACAGTTTCCTGTACCATAAGCAAAATCCTGGAATACGTCCTTCTTCCAGAAATAGTTGAAAAATGTAGCTTTGGTTCAATGCAGTTTGGATTCCGTTCGAGCGCCAGTTGTGCGCACGCTCATCACATATTGACAAAAATGATGAAACAGGCTACCCGCGACAAGTCTTCTATACACATATGTTCTATAGATATAGCTGGTGCTTTTGACAATATAACGCATTCTCAGGCCCTATTTTCTCTCATTACTTCTGGCGTGAATCTGTCTGTTGTCTATCTGTTAAAATTTTGGTATGGTCATTCTTCAGTAAGGTTCAAATGGCAAGGTAGCTTGTCAGAGATTATTCCTGTCCGAACTGGTGTTCGCCAAGGGGGAGTCTTATCTCCCTACATCTTCAAATCGGCCATATCTTCTTGTCTCGATTCTTTGCATCCTGCTTACTTCTATAAAGACTATGCCTTCAGCTACATAGCCTACGCGGACGACTTGCTCTTAGTAAGCCGTAGCCGATCCACACTCACAAAAAATGTAAGTAAGCTGTCGTCGGAACTTCTCAAAATAGGCCTTGAAGTTAACCTGTCAAAATGTGAGTACCTGCATTTCAACCCTTCGTCAAATCGTTCGAATGCATCTAAAGCTTCTATATCTCTTGGATCGTTCATCGTCAAATCAACAGACTCTCTACGGTGGCTCGGCATAACATTCAAATCTTCTATGTCAAAATTTTGCTCTTCGGTTGTTCAAGAAGTTTATAAGTCAATCCGTAGCGCCTATGGGCGCATCGTCCCCAACCGGGGGCGCTATAATCGTAAAGCTTTAGGAAATTTGTACAGCACCTTCTACGCTCCTTCTATACTATTTCGTTCTGGAGTCACTCATGTTCTACGAAAGAAGGAGATTAAAAAGATGAGATCATGTTATTTTAAATATGCAAAGCACCTTCTCTACTTGCCGAAATTATGTCATAACCATACATTGACGGAGAAATTCAAAATTCAAGATGCAAGTGTTACCCTTTTGGATGTTTCCTCATCGCTTTCAAAAATCATGGACAACAGGGCCCAACCAGCGCAGGACGTCGTCCACTGCTTCCTGATTAAGTGTCTTTTCTGTGTGTTTATGTGTTTTGTTTATTTTCTTTGTTTTCTTCATTTACTCCGCCTTTTCAAAATGGCGGGTCATAAATAAATTACTTACTTACTCATTCTGGTTAGAATACGCTTGGCAAGTTTCATCGTTCCAACCCTTGCGCCAAAGGGTACAAGGGACATAAAAACAAATTCGTTCATTTACGGTATCGACTAAAAGCAGGAAGGGAAGGGAACACAAGAAAAGCAGGAAGGCTACTAAAATGATGAAGGGCATACTAAAACGAGTAAGGATGTCACCAGAATTCAAGGCTGCGAGAAACTGGAAAGCTGCACCGTTCCCTTCCTCTGTTTAGTATTCTTCCAGGGGTCAGCAACTTTTCAAACTCAAAGTTCACCATCCCTTCCTCGTTTTAGTATCCTGACATGGTTCGACATTAAGTTCAGTGAGGGACCAGCAACTGTCAAAATTGCAATTCACCTCTTCATTTCTCGTTCTGACGGTAGGCGACTAAAATCCAAGCTAGGTAAAGTCCAAGCGATAAAGTCCAGCGAGGTGTCGGCAACTAAGATATTTTAAGTCCACCATTTCCTTCCTCGTTTTAGTACCTTGAAAGTGCTAAAACTAGGAAGGAAATTTTAAAGTATTCTTATTTGAGGGGTCTGCAGCTATCAAAATTCTTAGTTCACCGTTCCCTTCCTCGTTTTAGTGCTTTAAGGGGTCGGCAACTAGAATTCTCAGTCCAGCGAGGGGTCGGCAACTAAGATATCTCAAGTCCACCATTTCCTTCCTCGCTATAGCACCTTGAGAGTACTAAAACGAGGAAGGAAATGGTGGATTTGAAATATCTTAGTTGCCGACCCTTCGCTGGACTCTGGATTTTAGTCGCCGAAACCTCAAAGAAGAATTATTTAAAATTTCCAATTTTCTTCCTTGTTTTAGTACATTCAAGGTACTACAACAAGGAAGGAAATGGTGGACTTGAGATATCTTAGTTGCCAACCCCTCGCTGGACTCGGTGGATTTTAGTCGCCTACCGTCAGAGCGAGAAATGAAAAGGTGAATTACAATTTTGATAGTTGCCGACCCCTCACTGAACTTGATTCCTACCCATGTCAGGATACGGAAACGAGGAAGGGATGATGAACTTAGAGTTTGAAAAGTTGCCGGCCCCTCGAAGAATACTAAACAGAGGAAGGGAACGGTGCAGCTCTCCAGTTTTTCGCAGCCTTGAATTCTAGTGACATCCTTCCTCGTTTTAGAGTGCCCTTCCTCATTTTAGTAGCCTTCCTGCTTTTCTCGTGTTCTCTTCCCTTCCTGCTTTTAGTCAATCCCTTCATTTAATTCCAAAGGATTATGGGATTTTTCCCAACACCAACCACGTCTCCCTCCTAGATTCGTATCATAACTGCAAGATGTCCGCGAATAATAAAATAACTGAACCGCTAACAGCAACTGAACAGCTTCTATAGATTTTGAATAGCAACCTAAATCTCCAATGGAAGCGAGTCTTTTGCAATAGGTTAACTGATGCAGATAAATAATAATGTCCACCATATTTCTTTCTTTTAAGGTAGTATTTTCTTCCTTTTATTTTACTTCGACTATGCTCATGGTTTTTACAATCAAAATTAATATTGTTATTATTACAAGCCCCGAAGCACACAATTCTGCGCCCCCCCCCCCCCCCGGAAAAAACGAAACAAAAAACAACAGCATTTGTTGCCACAGAATTCAGTCTTCGCTTCGTTCAAAAATAGAGATTTCGCGCTACGTGTTCCTACTTGCTACTGACTAGAAAATCACATTTTCAAACTTGCCATCAGCTGCAGTGGCATTTCTCCTGGAACCGGCACTTCACTCCTTTCCCCATCAGAAAAGTCAATCTCTTCTTCTCGTTCCCTAGTTTCTTCATCAAAGGGTGGTGTCGTTTCCTTCGTTTTCGGTGAAGAGTCTTTTTCAATCTCCAACTGTTTTTTCTCGGCGAACGGAGGGGGCCAATCACCGGGAAGTAGTTCATTCCTGCCGCCTGCCATTTCAAGGATTTCGGTTTCCGTGGTTTCAGCTGTGCTATTGGCACTCGACTCAGTAGCAATTCGGAGCTTTCCAGCATGAAGAAGGCTTTGGTCGTCCACTATAAACAGAAATAGGAGCTGAAATTTATTTGGCGCGAGACCCTACAATGTCAAGGATCGATACCTTGTTGAGAAATAGTCACTTCCATAAATACAATGTAATTTCTGTCCGTCCTTACAATATAATTTCTGTCCGTGCAGAGAGCTAGCCACTTCCACCAAAACAATATAATTTCTGTCCGTCGGTCTTTCATTTTATTTCTCATTTCATGTTTGCCATGATGTACCCAGAGCTGTTGCCAGTCCAGCAAATCCGAGTCCGAGACAAGTACGAGTCCTTGAAAAAGGCGTCTCGAGACGAGTCCAGAGTCCGAGTCCACCCGCTCTGACTGTACCTGTCTGACTGTGTAATAGACATGATCCCATGAAGCTATCCTGTTGCGGGTTACACGACAACACATGGACCTACTCACATACAGGGGCGTCGCGGGGGGGGGGGGGGGGGGGTTGCAGCCCCCCCCCCCCCCGCCAAATTTCTGAGATTCATAGCAGAACCATTCGGTATATTTACGGGGATACGGTAGTTATACAGAATCCCAAATAGGCTATTGGTACAAATCTATTCGGTATAATGATGGGATTCGGTATAACTGTCAGTATTCGGTAGTTATCAAGAATCCGGTGAGAGAATCTACTGAAATCATTTGGTAATCTTTCCATGCCGCAACTCTTCAGTATATTTATCAGATTCGGTAGTTACACAGAATCTTGAATAAGCTATTGGTCCAAAATTATTCGATATCATGATTGGGATTTGGTAATTTTTTCGGTATAATTTTCAGAATTCGGTAGTTATCACGAACCAAAACAATTCGGTAGAATAACCGAGATTCGGTAATTATACAGAATCCCAACGTGCTATCTATCACGAACCAAAACAATTCGGTATAATAACCGAGATTCGGTAATTATACAGAATCCCAACGTGCTATCGGTCTAAGCTTACTCGGTATAATAACTGGGATTCGGATTTATTCGGTATAATTGCCAGGGTTCGGGAGTTACCACGAGCCTCGAAACTCGGAAAAGGTCATGAAGCACTGGTCGCAGACAAGAGGACTGATGTATGATTTCATCGATGGTTGTTATTTTTATTTTGGATCCCAAGAAAAAGATCTGATCATAAATGTTTCGAAAATTTCGGCTGCCGCGCTTTTCGTAATATTCTCTATTTTGTAGAAGGGTGCGTCATCTAACTGGGGTTTTAAGCCAGTTTAGGACTGGGATAGATTTGAGAAACCTTAAAAGTTAGAATCTGCATGGAAATAGTGAAATTTGACAGAAAAAAGGTAAATTAAAAAAATATCGCCTGGGGTGCTCGTTTTCTGTGAACATGGGTAGTGTTGACTAGGCTGCAGTAGCTGCTGCTGCTGGAACGTCGCTCCATCCGGTTTCTCGAAATTCTTAGGGTCTCGGTATTCAGTCCACGGTAAATAATCGAATTCGTAAGAGAAGCAGTTAAATTTTAGCCTACAGGAATTGCTCAAATTCTCACTTTCTAGGATTCGGTAAAATTTTTGAGAGATATGGTAAAATTTTGGCTCGACTGCCCCCCCCCCCCCAACAAAAACGCACTTGCGACGGCCCTGCTCACACAACATAGTTTACGTAAAGTTCAAGGTTCAAGGTTCAAGGTTCAAGGTTTAATTTACACTTCTTTATAAAATCAAAATAAATAGAGGGTCAAGCCGGGGACACAAGGTCGATTGACAAAAACCCGGTACAATATATAACACACATATTTTACATATAACTAATTATATAAATAAATGTTAATAATTCCATGACTCACCACCAGAGGGGAACCCGCCCCACAAACCCACCGACACTCGGTAGGATCAACCCGAAATCCCACAAAAAAAAACAATGCGCAAGCGAGGGTTACCGATGGCCGGCAACTCAAATAGACCCCAACCAAAACATATCAACATAATACAAATAAGAATTTACTTTATTTTTTATTTTTTTTCTATCGATGATTCTTGAATTTATTTATAAGTATAGAATGAAGTTGCTTTTTTATATTAGGAAGAGATTTGCTGCAATCAATATGTGGTAGATACAGATGCCATGAGCCCGTGATCGAAAAATATGGTGAGAACCGCGATCTCTCAGTGGTTACTTTAAGGTGCTGCATTTTCCATTTATGACGGGTTTCATAAGCATGGTCAGGTTGCTCAGGGAAAAAATTACTCGAACGAAAGTACGAAGGTAGTTCGGACCGGTCATATTTTACCTTAAATAAAAAAGAATGAAGAGTGAATAATTCTGAAACAGGCAAAATATTAGTTAACAAATATAGAGTTTCAGTTGTAGTTTTGTTAGGAAAAGAAGAAGGGGACGGTAAATATTTTTGTAAAATTCGAAGAGCCCGGTTTTGAAGAGTCTGTATCGGTTTCACATGATATTTGAATGTTGCCAAATAAATCAAAGGACAATACGTAAGATGCGAATGTATCAAAGCAAAATAAATTAGGCGTAGAATTTCATACGGGAAAAAATGTTGAAACCTCCGCATTATACCAACTCCTTGTGCAACTTTAACCCGTGATCTATTACAATGTTCTTTATACGATAGATTTTCATCAATAATTATACCAAGATACCGGAGTGAAGTTACCCTTTGAATTTGAATATCTGTAGCCTGATCAATTATTGTTGAAATTCCTTTTGCTTTGTGTCCAACTCTACTATAAATGATAAATTTCGTTTTGGCGGCATTTAGTGACAAACGATTAGCTTTTAGCCATACAATCAGTTGGGAAAACACGATTTGCAGCTTCTCTTTGACCTCCTCTTCCGACTGTCCTGCAAGTGTTGATCCGGTATCATCAGCGAAAAGGACATTCAGACTGTTGTTTTCTGTCGCTGATGGAAGGTCATTTATGTATATTAGGAAAAGCAGTGGTCCCAGAATTGAACCCTGAGGGACACCAATATTTGACAATAAGCATGGATCCGAAACTGTCTTATTAATAGTTGTTACTTGGGAGCGACCTGTTAGGTAAGATGCGATAAAATCGTGCGCTGGTCCTCGTATCCCACCATGGCTTAATTTATATAACAATATTTCGTGACAAATCGTGTCAAATGCCTTCTCAAGGTCCAAAAAAATACTCGCCGGAATCAATTTTTTATCAAAACATTCGTGAATAAATTGGATCATAGTCAGGATGGCATCTTGCGTACTATGTCCCTTTCTAAACCCAAACTGATTTTTTGAAAAATAATCTTTCGAAGTAAGGAAATTATACACTCGATTATAAAAACATCGCTCCATTAATTTAGAAAAACCCGAAAGGATAGATATTGGTCTATAATTTGTGCAGTTACTCCGGTCATCACTTTTATACAGTGGTAACACCTTTGCTTTCTTAAATGAATCAGGAAAAGTTCCCGATCTAAATGAAAGATTTATTAAATGACACATTACTTTATTAATACTCGGTAAAATAGCTTTCACAATATTCGTCGACGATTCATCAATCCCCGGGGAATTTCCACTCTTTAAAAGCTTACCAACATTAGCAAGCTCTTCCTCTGTTACCGGTGTTAAAAACATAGACTTTTCAGAAGGCTTTCCGAGGTATGCACGATAATCACATTGACCATGTGGCATATTATGTTGGAGCTTGCTGGCTACCGACTGTCCAATTGACGCGAAATGCGAGTTCATGTAGTTAGCTATTTCTAGCTCCCTTTCAATTATATTACCATGAGCGTCCTTTATTTCGGATGGTGTAGAAGATGCTCTCGATCGATTCAAGCATGAATTTATTAGCACCCAGGTCTTCTTTGGTGACTTACTTACTTCACTAAAAGAATCAAAATAATATTTCATTTTAGCATTACGTATTATTTTTGAAAGTAGGTTTTTGTAATTTTTGAAAGTTGTTTTATTTTCTTCACTTGGGAATGATACATAAGTTTTATAGAGAGCGTTTTTTTGTTTTATTGACGTCAAAAGGGAGGGCGATATCCAGGGTTGAATGGGTTGATTATATTTCCCTTTATGTTTTTTTACTCTGGGGCATGACTCATCAAAAGCAGCATTAAATGCTTCTAAGAAATAAGCCGTTGCAGAATTTATTTCTTCAGCATCAAAGACACGAGACCAATCAATAATATTCAGTTTCTCCTTTAAACAATCTAGATTTTTTTTATTGATAATCCGGTTTGTTGTTTCTGGTGCTTTTTTTGTCTGAAGCTGGTACTTCACGTCAGAAATTAACAAAAAATGATCAGAAAAATCCGTTAGAACAACTTGTGAAGACGTTGCTGGTGTCGTTAAAAATATATTGTCGATAAGAGTTGCACTAGTCGACGCAACACGGGTTGGGATTGTACATGAGGGAATCAGTGATTTCGATGTCATTAGGGTAATAAATTCTGTTGTTTGAGTGTTTTCTTGAAATTCCAGTAAGTTTATATTAAAATCTCCCATAACCACAACATCATTATCGTCTAAAGATGCTAATAAAGATTCCAGGGATTGCAAAAAAAGCGGGATTGGGGCTGACGGAGGCTTATATACGACACAAATTTGTAATTTTTTTGTTCCGGTCCGACATTCAACAGCCAAAATTTCACACACTTTTTCAACGTCATATTTTTCCACCTCTGGCATACGTTTAAATTGCACTCCTTCTTTCAAAAATAAACCAAGCCCACCTTTTCCATGTACTTGTCGATTTTTATCAATGAAGTTATATCCCGGAATTTTAACATTATGTTTTGTCACATCATTGATAAAGGTTTCACAAATTCCCAAAATATCAATTTGATTTCTTGGCAATAATCTTGTTAGATCATCAATAGAACTGGCGAGTCCCTGTATGTTCATAAACCCAATTCTCTTTGAATTATTTTCAAGTCTATTTATTTCATCAGGAGAAACATACAATGATTGTTTTATTTCTGAAAAAGAGTTATTTTCTCTCTGGCCAAAAATGTTAAAAGTTTCAGAAAGTAATGAAAGGTTAAGAGGTTCCTCCTTCAAAGCTGCCAGCCTATCAGTCCCCCCCGCAACTGCAAACTTAAATGTCAAATAAAAAGAGTCGGAAAGATCCTACCTCGTGCCAGCAAGTCCACGCGACAAGGAGCCCGTCCCACTGATGAGTCATGAAAACTTGCCATCCTTCGAGTAAACTTATGTTGAGTAGGTATAACTGTAACAGAAATAACTGGGGCAGAAATAATGAAGATAAACTTGAACCGAGCTAACCTAAGTAACACATGAAAGTAGATAATCAACATCACACAAACACAAAAATGCAAAAATTACCAATCAAGAGCGGGATAGACCTAATTTTTTCACACTAGTCGCCTTTACTGCTTCTTACGCTTTTGCCCACTGAGACTCTGAATCAGACTTGTACTCAAGCCACAATTTGGCACCTTTGTGCTTCACTCGTGTAAGCTGTGCGGATCCATTATCTCGAAGTTCCTTACCCTTAGCCAGTAATTCGTTTCTCACAGTGTTTAATTTAGCCGGCAAGTCCGTACAGATCCGGACCCCCGTTCCTTTCAACTTCGATATTGAGCTGAAAATGCACTGAATATCTTTTTCGGAGGACACTGAAAGGAAAACTGGAGGGGTGGTCGGTTTACGGGTAGACACGTTCGACTTCTGGGGCACTCGGTAGCACTGCGATATTTGAATGTTATCCGCGATTTCCATTTTCGACGAAAATAATGTTGACACATTCGCGAGAACTGTCTGTTGCTGTTTTTCTTTCGGTAATCCGTGGATGATTAAGTTCAGTTTCCGGTCTCTAACTTCGATTTCGAGTAGTTTCGCTTCGACTGTATCGCATCTCGACTTTTGCTCTTCAAGCTGGTTTTCCAGAGTGGCAATCTTCGAATCACGAGACTTCGATTCATTTTTCAAAATTTGAACCTCGTCAGAAATCGACGACAGTGTAATAGCAAACTCTTTCTGCTGGCTAATTATGAGGTCTAGCTTCTTTCCCAGTGCCTTCATTCCATCATCAAACGTTTTCTGGCTGACTGACGACATATTTATTTTGCTTTAAAATCCGCTCTCAGGTGAAATTTATGCTTCCATAAAAAACATCAGCAAATGCAGACTTACTGGCAAGGGGGGCTTTTGACACCCCCCACTTTCCAAATGATGCACAGGGTTATGATTTCCCGTAATCCAGCTCAGTTGCTAAGCGTATCCAAATGACAGAGACTGGCTACCGTCAGTAAAACTAGTCAAACAAGTTCACTCGTTGAATGACGGATCGGTACTCGTAAAGCTACAATACACACATATATAAAACGCACGGCAAAGAAGAAGAAAAAAGCAAGACAGAACATCGGCCATACTTTTGCTAGTTCGGGCACTTCCACATACGCTAGGAGGATGAACCTTAGCACTATAAAAAGAAACTAATCTAACGTTGAGGAAACAATCACTTCCGGTTCGATCATACGTGAGGAGAGAGGTGGAGGGAGGGAAAATCCAGAACCTTGTGGTATGCATAAGTTGCGAACGGGAGACCCGACCCGATTGGAAGGAGTGAAAATAGATGGAGACAAGATGAGGTGCCTCATTTGATCTATTTCTGTGTCTGAACCGCATTCAGATACGGTTGGGCAAGTTGGAATTTGTTCCGGAACTTCTGGCACGCCCAGGGGTCAAACTAGAGGAGAGATTGGGATGAAACTTGTACAAGGTTCGTATTGCCCCGATGACCCCAGTTTGGAGTTCGAGTCGGACTTGGGACTCGGTGAGGGGAGTTGCAGGGCGGTCTCGGAAATTTCCCGGAAATGCTCAGATTCGAGTGAAACTTGATGGGTGGTAATAGAAGATGCCCCAAATGATCCATTCATACGTCGTAACAGGATTAGGTTACGGCGGGGGGAGTTGAAGGGGGGCCGTAAATTTTGGTGGTACAATTTGGGATCAAACGAGTGAAGTGATTGGGATCAAAAGCTCATTCCCTGGGCTATCTGATTTGGGGTTCAGGCTGGAAACTTATTGGGTATTATGAGGAGATCCCTTAGATCTATCATTTACCTGCCCTAATCGAAGTGAGGAGATTTGGAGGAGGGGGGGGGGGGTACTGGAAATTAAGTGGCGCACCTAGCAACCAGATAGATATTTTGGCGTAATTTTTTCATATGCCCCAGATGCCCCATTTTCGGGTCCCGGCCGGATCCGACTTCGATGGGGGGGGGGGGGGGGGGGTTCAAAGAGTGGGGGAGACGGAAAGTGCATGGACTCAGCAAGCGCAATCCAAAATCGCCCTAAGGAGAAAACCTGCACAGCGCCTCCGGTGGCCCAGATCCCGAGCTGTGTTCTGTGTCCACGGAGTGGTCTCTGCTTTTGTTATGTTTGTACTTTTTAATGAGTCAAATTTACTGTTGCTGGAAAAAATTTACGAGCATTTCGACTTAAAATGCAAATGCGCAATATCAGCAAAGGGTAAATTTCTGCAGTGTTAAAAGTTTTAAGACAGGCAGAAAGTTGATGACCAATTACTCAAAACAGAAAACAAAATGGCCTTCCACGAATGAAGCACTTCATTCTATCTGACAGAAAAAGATGACCTAGAGCAATACCCAATAGTGCAATGAAAAAAATTATTTCTAAACAAAGTCGCTCTGTTCAAAGCCGGGTTCAGGCTAGAAGGCTCTTGATTTTTTTTTCAAACATTTTCTATGCATCCTGCCTTTAACTAATTTCATAAACAAAATTACCAACGCTGAGTAATTTGTGGGAAAAGGAAGACAAATAGAAGGTTTAGCGCGAAGCTGACGAAAGCAACCGACGGTTGCTGGAAGTGCAGCCGAAATATTCTAACTTCTATTTATCCCTCGCATAACATCTTAGAGGGATAATTAGCTGATCTAGAAAAACCGCTAAAGTCTCATTTTTAGTGGAATCCACTATTGCGAGCGCTGTGGCATCTTTCGACTTCTTTCAGCACTTCCCCCCCCCCCCGGTCAGGGCCAATTATGCTGTTCTTAAGAAGTTGTGACAAAGGGGGTATTAGGCTGCTACGACTTGGTGTATTGCACTTCTTATTACCTTGCTAATTGACAAGAGGTTTAAAGGGTCGGACTGGCTGGCAAGACATTAAATGCTGAAACAGAAATCATTCTTGCAAGACCTTCGAGATCTCTTTGGATATCTACATTCGATCTGTTTAAATTAAATGTTTAAAATGGAATGATTTCAAATTAGGTTATTTCAACATTTGCTTGCTTATTGGGGATGTGAACTGTCTTGGTTCTAACGGTGTTTGTATATAGGATGTAATATTACATTTTACTTTCACACTCCACGTCTGAGAGCTTGCGCACTTGTTGTTCCTTGTACAAATCTAACACACAAGAAACTACCAAATTTATATATTTTCAACTTTATCTGGAGGCTCTCGCAAATCACAAAGCTATCCAGAACCTCTACCAAATCTGTAACCATGGCAACACTTATACGACCTCCGTCATGGACTACGCATTATGCCGGGCACGTCCGTACTAAAGCTTAGTTCCCACCGACTTACGTTCGCTCAGACGCGAATTTTAATTGGTCCCATTCGACCTGCGAATTCTCGGATTCAATTCCAAAATCCAGGCTCTACAGGAGCCAAGCTACGAGTAACAGTACCAAGCTCTTCCAATGTTCGGTTCCAAGGTTCCCGTCGGACTAAGGGAAATCACGGACAAGAGATCATTGGCACCCCAGCGTTACCATTTCGCTATGATTCCTAGCGAGTAAATCCATACATATGCATTAGATCCTCGAATTAATCCGTAATAACATTACTCGAGCTGGACCACTCGTGTCTTCGCTCCGCGAAGTTCTCTAGAACAACCACCCACTGAATAGGATCGACACTTGCAATGATTAGTCTGTCAGAAGAGATGAGTTGGAAACCAACACGGTAAGTCCCGCCGCTCTTGTCGAGTATAGGAAACTAATCAAGTACGGGAATAATCAGGATCAACGCCACACCAGGAATTGGACTTCACAATATCTGGTACTTGACAAGACTTCAGTCAACTCCATTTTTTTCCTATTACTCGGATGAACTCGTGTGAGAGTCTTCGGTTCCGTTAGTACCTCCAACCCATCCCGTTCTGAACATATTAGGTACCAGCTCTGAGTGTTCATGATTCTGCGATAATAGTTTATTCTGGGAATCGCCAGGTCGTGGCAAAGTCGATAGCGCAAGATATTGTTGCTCCAACAAGGCATCTTACTTAAAGGACCCCTCGCACTATTTACTCTTCAACTTACAGTATTTTAACATATTTGAATACTTTAAAACTAGGCTGTACCTTCAACAAAATAATCCAAGGTTTGGCAGTTTTAAGCCTTTTCCAAGACCCGTTGACTTGTAGCGAAAACAGGGAAACAATTTACATGACAGGCTTTTCTGATGGATCTACCTTCACTGAAGGTAGAAAAACACGGCAAGTGAGAAAATCAGCGTGGTTTTGTTAGAGGGGTTACAACAACAAACAACTGAATTTATTTCTAAAACGTGAAGCGGACAAGCCAAATATTCGTTTGGTCGTCAATAAAAATATATATACAATTTACAGTCAACACTTACGAATTAATTTAAAATAAAAGTAATCGTCCAATACATTTAATAAAAAGAGTTAAGCTCAGGTACACAATTACTTACTAGCACTGGCGTTAAAAAACTTGACAAAGGAGGGAACAAAGCTTTTCAGATATCGGTTTCGAGACACCTAAATAGGCAGTATGAGAGGTACAGCTTCTGCCACTGCTCTTGCGGGTCTTTCTCGATGTGGCTTGAAATCAGGGGGCAGTATGGATCGATGGGAAGTACTGTTCAGCAACCCTGTACCAAAATCAAGCGACAGCTTTAGTCGACGGCTAGCAAGGGAATCTAGGCCAAACTGTCCAAGGAGGGCACAGTATGGGATTTTTGGCGCTTCTGAAATTATCAACAGTGACCGAAATTGAACTCTCTCAATCACGTCTGACTGCTCCTGCATCAGGCCATAATGCCAAACGGGGGAAGAGTATTCTAAGCAGGACCGTATAAAAGATGTATAAACTCGCAAAAGGTGATCTGAAGGTATTCCATGCCGCGACAGCAGCTTCAGAGAGCTAATACCTGCATTAGCTCTTCGAAGCATCATTTCCGTCTGTTTCTCCCACTTTAGATCAGCAGTAAGATACACCCCAAGGAGTTTAAAGGAGTTATATCATAAGCATTCTAGCACTTGCAACGTCTAGAACCCCCCCACCGAAGACCCGAGATGAAGCCACGACTCGTTCCGACAGCTGGGTCATCTAGCGGCGCGGGTTGGAAGCGCCCGACATGGGGAGGCTGAGATCATAGTTTGACTATGGATTTAACAGAACGTTTTTATTGTAGCAGGCATATGGAAAATTTGTAGAAAAATCTAACTAATTATTTGTATGATCGATCGATTTTGTTTTCTGTTTTTTCTTGCTAATTCCTGCAAGTCCAAAGAATTAAGGATGTAAACTAGATCACAACAAACAAACGTCGTAAATTATACTAAATTCGTTATAGTGATTTCTTGAAGATTCTGCAACTGAGCTAAATAATATTAAGCTTCCTATACCAAAGAATGTCAGACTGGCCGATGATTTCTTCTTCCGACATATCTAAACGTCCACAGGGTGATTTACTTAGTTGTTTTAATCCTCTTACGCGCCACTCGATCTTCTCGGAGGTTCTAGTAATCTTTTAACGAGAGTCAGGAGATCAATGAATAGTTAATTAGCAATGGTGGATTGGCGTTCAGGAGTGAATTGCGTTCAAGTAATTTGTGGATAACGTTGGCTACCGTGAGAATTTTGGGGAAAACAAAGGTAACTGTGTTCGTAAAAATCCGACCCATCGCATAATGATGGTGTCTCCCACCTTTTCGGCCCACATGAATCAAAGACTTTAAGTTCAGCTACACGGCTGGAAGCAGGAAGGGGGGGGGATTAAACTGGGGGGTACTTTTGAGGAACGAAAAGGTCAGTACAACAGACTTTTGGACATTGACAGTCATCTTATCTGCAGCAGCATCGTCTGATAGATCAGCCATGATTGTAGCTGCACTGCTTTGGATGTTTTTGTAGCACAGTTCTGCAAGAGACAAATCATCAACATATTTCCAGCGATCTGGCGTGCTTGTTGCCAGCTCGTTTATCATAATTAGAAAAAGTAGTGGTCCAAGTATTGTACCCTGAGGCACACCACAAAAGATAGGCAATTCATCAGAAAAAGTTGACTTGTACTTAGTGAATGAATGAATGAATGAAGGATTTATGACGCACTGCCCAAGGGCGTAAGTGCAGTAAAAAGGACAAAGAAATATAAAATAATCACAAAACACTCAAAAATATTTTCACTAATTTAGAATCACATTGATGGGATCGTGGACAGGTAAGTTTCCAATCGGAGAACACAAATTAGAGGAGAAGGCTTCGAGCGTCAACAATGGGTCGGAAATCAACAAACGGCGGATCAGGCAGCGGTTCCGCGTGTGCCGTGGTAGGTAGAGAAGAAATCTCAGATATCTGAAGTATGTCGAGCGTATGCGTCGAAGGTCCTTTCTTCTGAGTATAGAATGCAATCCTGCAAGGAAGTTAACATACGGTGCGCAAAAGGCAGTATGTAACTTCCCAAGCCCAGGTCTGCTATACCTGGAACGGTTCGGCACAATTTTGCAGTAACCAAATCTGATTCCTTTAGCGGCTGATTTGACTGCTTCCTCGCAAACCTTTCGCATAGTTTGCCCAATTGTAATCCCTAGCCATCGAATTTTTTCCTCAGTTATGAGAACATTGCCTCCAAAATTCAGAGAGGGTTTCCGAGGAGTAGCATGAGCATTGAAACAAACCTACTGACATTTACTAGCGTTGACTGATAGGCCAATCTTGCCAAGGGATTGGTTCAGGCTAGCAACGTTTGTTTCAAGGCCCTTCCTGGATCGGCTGATAAGGAGGACGTCGTCGGCATAGGCCAGGTAGCTAACATCAATTCCACGGAAGGTAAAAGTTGGCGTAAGCTTTCTTAGGCACTGAGCAATCGCACATTTAAAAATCTGTGGCGATAGGACCCTGCCCTGTGGAACTCCCTTTTTCACTGTAATAGGGTCACTCAGTCTGTCTTGCCATTTGACTACCAGCATGCATTTGGAGTACCACGATCTTAATGGATAATTGACCTATTTACGCCGTTTTCCATCAAAGACAGTAGAGCCTGGACGTGGTTAACGTTGTCAAAAGCTCCAGCGATGTCAATTGCACAAAGATGAACTGTCTCTCTCTTTGCTGATGCTTGCTTTAGAATTTGGATCAGTGACTTATGGGCATGGGAGCATCCAATTCGTTTTCTGAGACCATACTGTAGGCTTCCAAAGTCACATTTAGAAATAATTTCTGGTGCCAAAGTGTATTCGAAAATTTTGCTGAGGATGCATGAAACGGTACTTGGTCTGTAAGAGCTGCAGTGATTTGCATCTTTGCCTCTTTTTAAGACGGGGGTAATAGTACCCAGAAGAAAACTCTCCGGTAAGGTGGATGTTGACAGGATCATCTGGAATAATAGCTGGAGGTGGTTATTAATAGCTGGTAAATCGTACTTTAGATGCTCATGGGTAATGCCATCTCTATCCGGGTTCTTCTTTTTCTTCATGGTTTTCAATGCATTCTGGATGGCAGATATTGTAATGGGGAAAACTTCATGCTGTTTTAATCTGGGTGACAAGTAGGCCTAACGGTCAGTGTAGACTGAAAAGACGGATATACCTTTTCATTGCAGACAGAAAACAATCTTGTATAGTGAGACAACTAGTCCAAAGAACCGGATTACATTTGTCCGAGCGAATGACGTTCTCCCAGGCCTTCTTGTTGTGTGGGGCATCGGCTGCGTTCAGGCGAGTCTTATTTAGACAGGATTTGTATTCCCTTTTTGTCTTAACTTTTAGCTTCGAAACTGCAACGGATGTAGGCCGGCCCCAGGCGATCCATATTCTCAACCAAAGTTTTGCTGAATTTTTTAGCTTTTTTATCTCAGGGTTTATTTTCCAAAATGGTTTCCGTGTACCTCGACGGATTTTCTCAAGCGGGACGGATAAATCCTCCGCTCGACGCATACACCATACTACGTGTTGATAGTAACAGTTCAGATCAGTTTCTGTTGTTCTGGAAGGTACTGAAGTCTGAAGTAGGTGGAAAGGGATTTTGATTGAGGCCAGGAGAAAGGTAAGTGTTTGGCAAAAAAGGAGATGGTTGGCATGTTTCCAGTCACGTCGCGTATACCGGTTTGAAGTCCTACTAGATTGTATGGTCTTCCAAGCCCCTTGTAGGTTGATGTTGCATGTCAAGATGAGATGAGCGTCATCGATTTTTTCTTCATCAACATGCACTATGTCGGTTACCAAAGAAGGATCAGAGACAATGACGTGGTCCAGATTGGACGTGTTGCCGCCTATATTATGGATATACGTGTGCCCAAGGTTTTTAGGCACAACCATATATCCAGTCGGGAGTGCTGAAGGGATAGGCTGCTCCGAGTACTATCGATGAGCAAGATGCAGTTTAAATCGCCAACTAAAATCCAGGTTTTCTTCTTCTTCGCACAATCTTGAAGGACAGCTTCCAGTTTGTTGCAAGCGCTCGAAAATGCCTCAAGCGATTTTTTGTCCTTTCTTTCGCAGGGGAAGTAGACATTTATCAGAACAGTGCCATTGATCTGCGTAGCTAGGATATTTTGATCTGAACAAGTGCAAACCGGGACAGGGCCAACAGAGGTCCGAACGAAGGTAGCAAGACCACCTGAGGGTCTTCCATTTGTCTTCTTTGCTGCCTGGATAAAGATATAATGATCTTGGGAGCGGCGAAGGGAGCTGAACGAAGACTGAGTCAATAAATGCTCTTGTAAAAAAACGACATTACTATTGGTAAGAAGGTCTTCGATCAACAGGTCTTTATCCTTCGTTCCATTTATGTTCAGACTTCCAAGTTTGATTATTTTCTGAGAATCTATCATTTTCTGACATTCTCAGCAGCTTTTCAGGAGCTCAGTACGCTGTGTTCTGTTTGAAAGGAAATTAGCTACAATTCGTGCCAGAAAAGGGTGGACACTGAACTTGGAAAGAAGTTCCTCTTACAGTGTACTACGGCAAATTAGGTCAAAAGCCTTTTTAAGGTCAATGGCTATTAGGTTTATCAATGTTCAGGTTCGTCCAGATGTTTGAGGATTTTATCCAGCATACTTACCAGATAACAGGCAGTTGACGTTTTGGGCATGTTTCCAAACTGTCTAGGATCAATAAGCTCTATTACTTGTTTCTTTAACCAAGCAGCCAGGAAACTTTCATAGACTTTGCTAAACATAGGGGTCATTGTAATCGGTCTAACTCCAGAAAAATCATTTGGCGCATCTTTTTGGGGGATTGGTGTAATGTATCCTTTTTTTCCAAATAGATGGGTAATCACCGGTTTTAGTTACTTGATTAAAAATATGGGCCAAGGGGAAATCATAATTTATCAGGGAATGCTTTAATTAATTCCACAGGGATATCAACCGGTGCTACACTAGTTCTTTTCAAAACACTTAGCTTTCGTTTTACCTCCTTTGGCGAAATAATAGAAAATCATTAAAATTAAGAGGAGGACTCGGTATTTCGTCTTTTGGCAGAGGAGGGATTGACTGGACAATATTTACAAGGCGGGCATTCAGCTTATTTGCAGTTTCAGACTCTTTTTCATCTAAATTAAAATCCACTCCTTTCTCTTTTTTTCGAACTATATTTTTTATTTCTCTGTACCATTGGCTTTGCTTCGAATTCACCTTTCTCTCGGTATGTTCATCCGCTTCCGAATTTTTTTTTTTAGTTTATTTGCTTGTTCACGTTTACCTTCGCGGAAAAGCCGCCTTTTTTCTAAAATGAACCTCTTTATAGTCTTAGTGATGTAAGCAGATCCGCAGAATAATATTTTGATGTTTTTTCGGGAAAACAAGACTTATATGCGCTCTGTAGATTTTCATGGAGAAGACTTGCTTTTGAATGCAAGTATCTTCCGCTTTATAAATATCATCCCATTTCGTATCATCCCCCCTTCGTCACTTATTGGTCTAATGGTCACTGTTGTAGTTTTGTACCCAATTCAAATTTTGTGGAGGGGATTAAGCTCTTAAGCAAAGTGGTAACTCCCGCTCAATGGTGCGA
The DNA here is from genome assembly GCA_030848855.1 of Branchinecta sandiegonensis. Classification (NCBI taxonomy): domain Eukaryota; kingdom Metazoa; phylum Arthropoda; class Branchiopoda; order Anostraca; family Branchinectidae; genus Branchinecta; species Branchinecta sandiegonensis. The sequence goes on along the minus strand of JAUPMV010000003.1, from coordinate 19,743,532 downwards.
TAGGCAGAATGTACCGTGCGAAATTGGGGTCTCCGGGTTTAAAAAATATATGGGTGATTATGGAAGTAGGTTGCATTACTATTATAGGTAACACAGGTCCTTTGAACGACTGGCGTCGTATCTGAAGTAAGACCTCACTGAATTAACAGTGTTAAAGTACCACTGAAAGCTTAAATTAACGGTATTTTAATACCTTAAAACCTCGCATAATCCAAGCCCACCTAGTGTTTGTTCCTTTAACCCGTGTATTAGCATTGCAAACCTGTTGAATGCTTCACGACACTTTTATGAAATGACATAATCCAGTGCCCCAATGCCATCAAATGTTTCAGAATTCGTATCCAGAAGACGACCAGATCAAAAACAAATAAACTATGGAACACACAAGGCAGAAGACAAGAAAAGGATTTCTGTTTTAATGGGGGCTAGAGACAGGCTGAGTCGGATCACTAAAGCGTGATTTGCAATATGTCTTGATGAGTAATTTTAATTACCCCCCGAAGGGTGGTAAACACAATAATAACTCACACAATTTTTCAGCATGTCTTTTTACCCCTAAATCGAACATATAATCAACTTCAAACGAAACGTTTACTTTTAACCAACTTTCCGGTTTTACCGGATTTCTGACGAACTACTTGTTCGGCGAGAAAAGGGTTTTCACCGTCGAGTTCAGCATGTCTTCTTACCTCATAATCAACTATCACATTAGCTGTTTAAAAATATTTTGTTTGCCCCTTAATTTGAATCCCCTCCCCTACCCCTAAATGTAGGGCTACAGAGCCCATCTACGAACTTGACCTTACCCTTGGGCCTTGGCCCAAAGAATCCTCACACCAAGTTTCTACAAAATATCTCATTCTCTTCGAGAGTTATCGTGCTAACAGACGGACAGACGGACAACTTTTGCGATGTCATAGGTATCCCTCCACTTACGTTTTGGGATCCCAAAAACTATTATGTAATTTTCCGCGTTTGCAGTCGAAGCCAAGGTGTCAAACTGGTTAAAAAAAAAATGTGTTCAATTGTCCGATAGTGTGGGCACGGCAACGTTACCTACAGGGTCTAGCAAGGGGTGGGAAGGAGCCCTGACCATCCACGGGTCCGGAAAGCAAAATAACTTACAATCTGAGTTTTGCGTATTCTCTGCGTCAGCCGACTCCACTGGCAGGTGATCAGTAACCATGTGTACGGAGTCTGACAGGACAGTGGTAGATTCGAATGGATTAGCCGTCGACCACGGTTCATCGACTGGTTCTGAGGAGTTCGAAACGGATCTGCGGCGCCTCCCAAAAGATTCTGAGTTTCCGCTGCAGCGAACCTAAGAAATTTATTTTCGACAGAAAGGGTTTGTTGAGTGTGAACTAATGACCCCATAAAATATGCTTCACAGTCGATAGGCGAGGAGTCTAATCCAACGACAATTTTTACTTTCCTTTCTTTCTTCATTCACAAAAGATATAGATCAGTCACGGGATAGCTAATGGCCAAATAGGTCGCTTTTGGACTAGGGGGTCAGTCTAAATATACAATTCTGGCAAATACTAGAGGGTATCCGGGTATCCGTTTCACGCCATCAGATCAGGTTTATGCCAACTCACTTTCACTGTAACCACATTTTCTTAGCATCTTCGGTAGCATCAAACAATTTAGACCAAATTATTTTCTTTAAGGAATCCGAGGCTGCCGTGGACGCAGTCCAAGACAGCGAGATCGTTTCTTCGATACGCGGGGGGGGGGGGGGGCGGGGACTAAGTTAGTTTAGTTACGTTCACACTAGGTGCATTTTTAAAACATTTCTCCAAAACAACAAAGTCAGCCGGATTTCCTCGATTTAGTAACATCAAAAATTTCGGCCAAAACTCCTTTTTCGAAGGATTCCATCGAGGCGATCCAGGACAGAGAGATAATCATTTGAGTCGACAGGGCGTATGGCAACATGGTGATTTGCATAAAATGATCTAACAAAGCCCAAAACTTAATCGTGACAGTATCGGTATTACAATTTTCCTAGAACATTACTGATGACTGACGCTGTCCATGAGGCCATGACGTGATTTCTAGCAAAATCTTATGACAAGACCATATTTTTTTTTAATTTACAAGGGCTTAGTCTATATGTGGGACCTTTAGATATGAAGACGGAAAGAAGCGCCACAAGCTACCATTGGACAAAGACAAACCCAACAAGGGTCTAGAAAACTAACGCGAGGACGCTGTTATAGCAGGGTTGCCACATGTCGTACCATAGTGTGAATTGTCACTCTGTTTCGTTTTGTGCCACTCTTCTCTAGCGTATGACATAAAATTCACATTTTCACAAAACGTCTGGATGCATTATTTTTGCAGTAGTGATTCCCACCAAAAGTGACTATCTGATTTTTTCATGAAAATAATTAAAATATGTCCTTTTTGCAGCGATGATCCAACTAAAAGTTACCATTTCATGTTTTGTCATGCAAATAAAATTTCACACCCAATTCCTTCTCGTCTAACGATAGTCTATCGATATTCCCATCTTCGTCTACTTTTATTTCTTCTTTACATATTTATTTTTGTTTAATTGTGACTGTGCCTTGGCCTTGCGTTTGGTTAGCTGTATGATTATTTAGCGGATGGAAATTATTGGGGTATGATTCGTCATGTTGAAGTTATTTTTGGTTTTACTTTTTTTTCGTGTGTGATAGCTCTGCTATCAGCAGCTGAAAATGTTAATAATATATTTGTTTGTAAATAAAGATAACCTTGAACCTGTTTTCGGCCGAAAATCACTCTCTAAATCTTTTTGATGTGGCACAGGGTGTGTTATACACTGTAAAAAAAAAAAACTTGCAGTATTTGCTACTGGGATTAATCTTGTCTTTATTGAGATAAGATTATCCATTATTCGGATTCATTTTATCCCAATAGAGATAAGATTAATCCCAGTAGCAAATACTGCATCCTTATTCGGAGAAACTTTTTACAGTGTAGTCATAGAGGCTTCAAGTCAAAGATACGCGGCGAAGATACTTACCGGTTCACACTGATCCGGGCAAAAGGCAACAGTAGCCACGAAATGGACAGTTGCAGTCGATGGAAACCTAAAGGCCCTGAACTCGGAAAACAGATTCTTCGAGCCCCGCTCTACTGTCAAGGGTGAAAATATAAGAGGATCCCGGGGGCATCTGAAAGAGAAACAAAAATAAAGGTGACAGAAGGAAAGCTTGACACACACCCACAGATCCTTCTTGCCTTCTTATTTAAGGACAACGTCAAAATATGCTACCTCTGCTTTAAAAACAAGCCTACTCCTTGTTTTGTGAGACATGTGCAAGTTCATTCTTCCATCGAAAACAGCGCAAACATTCGCTTCCTCAGTTGGCTTACGCAATACTAAACCCCTTCTCTCATCGCCTGCGTTCCGCGAAACCGAGACTTCCAAATTCTCTTCACGAGCATATAATAATTATTGAAGCAATCGTGTGTTTATGGGTAGGCTACAGACATCAACCTGTAATTACTTCTTCTCTACGAAAATTCAAATGCCTTCTTTCATTTTTCTTGCTCAAAAATGGTCGCTAACCAGGATGGGAATATTCAATGACTGGAAACTTGTTTGGTCATGGAACGAATTGCTGGTGGGTTTGTTCGACGCAGACGCTTGAGACCGGATTAGGATTAAGAAGTTCACTACTGGATATAGCCTCGAAGCTCGAAAGACGCGTGTCGCTGTGAGTCGCGTTTGGCACTTTGATTTTTTTTTTTGTATTAAAGTCTAACCGAAAACGGCTATGATATATCACAGCCCGATTTTCCTATAGGACAATCTAGTTCACCATCACTTATTCACTTAAATAGGCTTGAAGAGCCAATGAAAATCCGTTACGTCGTTGTTTCACTATTCACGAACAATCGATTTTCATATAGTGGACTTTCCCTGTCGGATTTGTGGTACCCCTGTGCGCTTGTACCTGTATTGTATGCTTGACGAAAACGGTTTACGAACATAAACTGGCGAATGAGATCCACTGGCGAAACTGACGATAAAATTCTTCCATCAATGTTTAAGCCACAGTATTCACCAACCTCATCACTGTGGTCACCGAAAAGCCGCGTTTGTGTTGAAATTCACATTTTCCGCGTCATAGTAGAACTTTCCATTGTGGAGACGAGCGTACAGGTCTTGAACATCAGTACTATGGCATATAGTGAAAAATAATATAAAAAAAATCGCTTAACACAATCCAAATAATCCAGTGTGTTCAGTTAGATGATGCAAAAATAAGTTGGCTTTCAGTTAAACTTTAAAGACTCTTTAACTGCAGAGACACATTTCACATAAGAGTCTCGCCTTGCCATGTTGCCAAGTGCCATGCGTCCAACTACTCGTTTTAATATTTCACTTCTGCGAAGTAACCAAATTTCGGTAGGCTACTAGAAGATTAAAACAAATGGAGCTACACCAAAGAGGACCAGACAGCCGAAAAAGGTGGTAAAGCGGCCAAAGTAAATAAGACTTGGCAGCTGCTTGAGGAGATTAATAAAACAGTCGAGGAAATAAAAAACACTGGAGTGGACAAACACTCATTGGAAAAGATTTGACTGGGAAACAAAAAGCCCACAAGAACAGAAACTGGTGATCCTGGTTGGATAATCATGGAATAATCAGGAAAGAAATTAGACCACGATCACAGGAATCCAGATGTCGGAGTTCTGTTGGCTAGGCTATTCGTTCCAAATCTGCATCTGACATGAAATCCATTTGAGAAAGGACGAGCTATCCCTCAATAGCCCACTAAAGGGCTCATTCTCCGGCTATCTTGTGTACACTCCCAAACAGATTCCCAAGAGTTTATGTTTACTTTATTCCGCGTGAGCTGGGATGATGAAAAGCGTGGCTTTCTGAAATGACGACAAAGTGGAATCTATTGACGTTGTTTTCTACGATAGAGGAATGGAGAAACTTAGAAACAATATTCAGAGGCAACCGTTGGGAGTCACCATCGGGGAAAAAAAGATCTCCAGATTCGGATCGAAGTGACACAACTGACAAAACCCTTCGGTTACCCCCCCCCCCCCCGACACAGTGTTAGTAAATTAAAAAAAAAATATGATCGAGCGAAGGCGCAGTACCTCGAACATGTGCCTATGATAAGCAAACGATCCTGGTTTCAGTAACCCTCGGTTAGACATCAGTGCTTGTAAGAATCTGAGAGTTTGGTCACACTGGGCTCAAAAAGCCGCCTATTCAACAAACAACTGAATTTTCCTAGGGGACGTGAGATTTGACGGGCTTTGTGGCAGCTTGGGGATAATGAGCAGACTGCAATTAGGGGTCAATTAGGGTTCCTGTAACATAATTATACGTGCTGTTTTGCTCTAATTGATCTCCTGAATTCAAAACGACAACATTCAGAATTAGTTACATCTTGTTCTTTTTCTTTTTTCTACTTTTGCAACCCAAGCTAGGAAATGAGCCCAGTGTGACCAAGCTCTGAGGGTTCCACCTGAGGTTTTCGGCATCTTTTTTCGGGTTCCTTCAGGTCCCTCAGCAATCGGCCCCGTCACACATAGAGTGCTAATTAGGCATGGACGTCATCTCCTGTCTCTCAGATTCCGAAGATACCTGTCGGCTAAAAATTACAAAAACTGCAGAAGGGCAAACTTATTTGGAGGGTCACTGACTCACCCTTTTCAATCGACTAGAGTCATTAGTCGCGTTTTTTACAGATCGACTGGCGATTGGAACTTGTTCCCGGGTTCATCCAGTTGACCGTTTTTTGTCGCTTGATAGGGGAGCGATATTAAGCCTTCGAAAAACGGTCTAAAAAAACTTCTCCCCTTCCATCCCCACAACTCTTCCCTCGGCAGTCTCTGAAACTGCTGCAGTACTGGCGCTTCCTGAGGTGTAAATCGTACTTTTTTGGGTCCACATGTTTCAGTTTTCAAAATTTGGCACAAAGTTTGACTGGACCTCCAAGAGAAAGGTACATCGGATCGACTGTTGACTTTGTTCCCAGTCGATGTCCAGTCAAGCGACAAAAAACGGATCGACTGGACCTCCAGTCGACAGTCGATGGCAAAAAACGGCAACTTTTGTTCCAAGCGATCGCAAAAAACGCGACTATTACTTGTCCATTGTACGTCCGAGCAACGCCGTTAATAATTTCGTCGTTAAATTACAGAAAGTGGGGGGTAAGGCATAACTTATATGGAGGGTCGCTTACTTACCCTTTTGAATCGACCAGAGTCATTACTTCTCCATTGTCCGTCCGAGCTTCGACGTTCCGAGCGAAAATGGCAAAAGCAGACGAAGAGTCCACTTCCATGCGAAGGGTAAGGGGGTCTCCCAAACCAACAACTCCCACATCTTGGCCGCCACCCCTAGAAACGATGCGCATTCGGACGCTCGGAGTTGGTGCTGTATTGCTGACGACTGAAGCGCTGTTGGCACGGTTAGGAATTCTGCCGACGAAATGGAAAGTCGATTAGACTCTATCCCGATGAAAAATTTACCTCAAAATAGTAGTACGAAGTTGTACGAAAAAGTAGCATGCAGTACTAACTGATGCTACTACATGCTTTTACTTCAAGACTACCGTGTTACTGCATACTTACATTACAGGTTTGTTTCCTTCCCCGAAGTTGAACCAGAAGATTGACAGCCTGACGAGGACCCTTGCCAAAAAGGGCCGAAATATCGCTGATGAAGAATCGTAGCTGACGTACCCGTTGTAAACATTGTTTGAATAAATGTTTCAAAGTCAGCTTGGGCTCAAAGAATATTTAACTACTGTATGCTACTACTAGCAAGACTGGATGCTACTATGGTAAGACAGGATGCTACTGGATACTACTACATATGATTGGACCAGTCTGAGGCACATTAAATGATAGTCTTCTTTGCTATTACATAGTATTACATGCAACTTTTTCGTACAACTACGCAGGCTACAAATTTTTCATCGGGATAACAGGCCAAAAAATAATAATCTCTAAACATTTCTTAAGACAGAAGACCACATGAGTTCTTACAGCATTGACGCTCATACGCTCTTCCGATTAAAAATAAGTACTTCAGTTACCCTAAATCGCACTGCCCAGCGACAAGCTGGTTGGCTCCTCCTGTAGACATAACCTACACTGTAAGGGTTACCCGAAAATTGATGAGTCTGTACTGGAAGGATCAGCTGAGCTTGAACTTGGACAGGCTACAAACTACACTCGCATATGAAAATTAGATGGCGTCATTTTTAAAACAAATTCCGGTTTTGACCGGATTCCGGGTAAACTACTTGTCCGTCAAGAAAATGATTTTCATATACGTATTCAGCATGTCTTCTTACCCCCAAATGGAACATCTAATTAACTTCAAATAAAACTTTTACTTTTAACAAATTTTCCAGTTTCCGGCGGATTCCGGGCGCACTAATTGTCCGACAAGAAAGTTATTTTCATACACGTGTTCAGCATGTTTTCTTGCTCCTAAATCGACTACATCATTAGATATTAAAATATAATTTATTCGCCCCTTAATTCAAACCCCCTCTCCCACCCTTAAAGCACAACTCTTACTAGAAATGATCTTTTCCCTATGAAATGGACCAGAAAAAACATTTTCGGAAATACCATTACTTTCCACCTGAAACTAGCGATTCTCTTGTTACCGCATGTCGACCATATCCAGCCTTCCTGCTCTCCGACGCGGCGGCTGGGCGCAAAACATTTGAAAACTGAACGTCCCTTGGTTAAAAAGTAGGAAAACCAAGCAAATAAAAGAAGTAATAAACGGAAGATTATCACATCCTTATGTTTGGGACAGTTGTCAACGGACATTGAAGATGCCGGTAAACTTTTCGTTGGGTGACGGGAAAACTCGGCAAGGCCAAAAACCGCTAAAAATTCGTAGTTACGAAGCGAAACAAAGGTGAAAGGTGTGGATTTTAGAAGCTTGTAATTCCATATGGGAGCTACGTATATTATAAAAGGCAGAAGAACCAAGGGGGGTCCTTTAAACATAGGGCTACAGAGCCCATCTACGAACTCGACCTGTCCCTTGACCTGAAGGATCCTCACACCAAGTTTCATCAAAATATATCATTCTCTTCGAGAGTTATCGTGCTGACAGACGGACAGACGACAACTTTTACAAAGTCATAAGGCGTATTCTCGCCGTTCCCCGAGGACCCCACTTGAGGAGTCCCCGCGTTTTTGTTTGTCCCGGGGACTCACTCCCCGTATTCTCGCGAGTCCCCACGGACGGGGAATGCTCAGATTATCATCAAAAAGGACTCCCTTTCAAATTCGGTGGGGAATCAATGTTTGCTGTTGTAGGTACTATGTAAAATTAATTAAAAAGAATCAGAATATAGAAAACCAAAAATAAAGTGGATCTAGACTAATTTTTTCAGCTGCATATTCATTTTTCGAACAAAATCCATTTTAGAAGCATTCCCCGTATTCTCGCTGTTTCTGTACGCGGAGTCCGCGTGGAGTGACTCCCTCTATTCTCGCCGTTCCCTTCGATTCCCCGAGGAGTCCTCGGGGAACGGCGAGAATACGCCTATAGTATGCCTCCACTTATGTTTTGGAATCCCAGGGCAAATGACTTTCTGTATCGTTTTGGGATCACAAAATCGACTAGCCGAGAGTGTAGTGTATACTAGCACGGAACTGAAGCAAAAGGTTCCATAAGCTGCCAAGTGCATTACAGTACTAGATTAAAATTGTTTTTGATTCTAATGCGATATAACGTTTATTTGTTTTCCTACCATACAGGACAAGACCAAAGGTTTCGATGGGATCCCAAAAAATTAATATTAAGTCCAGACTGTTGGGACTGGTAGACATCCGGTATTCACCGAACCCCTTGAACATTTTCAAAATAAATTTAGAAAGAGATTCAGGCAAAGGGCTATTCGTCTGAGAACAAGACCAAAGGTTTCGACGGGATCCCAAAAATGAATTATTTGATCCAGATTAAGGCCAATGGTAATCATCTGAGAAGACGAAGTTCAGATATGGATTCAGCATGTGTGCTTACCCCTATATCCTACGTCGCATCTACTTTGTCGAAACCGATCAAAACTTCCTGCCTTTTCTGCCAAATTTCCGCTTTTGACCGGATTCCCCGCGAACTACTTGTCTGGCAAAAACTAGAGCTCAGAAACGAATTCAGCGTGTCTTCTTACCCCTACCCCGAACATCTAACCAACTTCAGACGAAAAATTACTTTTAACAAATTTTCCGGTTTTACCGGGATTACCCGGATTCCGAGCGAACTGTACGGCCGGTGAGAAAATGATTGTCATATACAGATTCAGCATGTCTTCTAACCCCTCAATCAAACGTCTTATCAAATTCAAATTAAACTTTTACATTTTACAAATTTTCCGGTTTTGGCCGGATTCCGGACGAACTATTTGTCCAGTGAGAAAATAATTTCCATATTCGGATTCCGCATCTTCAAATCGAACCTCTAATCAACTTCAGATAAAAAATTACTTTTAACAAATTTTCCGGTTTTACCCAGATTCCGAGCGAACTGTACGGCCGGCGAGAACCTAATTTTCATTTTCGGATTCAGAATGTCTCCATACCCCTTAATCAACCTCTAATCAACTTCAGATTAAACTTTTACTTTTTACAAATGTTCCGGTTTTCGTCGGATTCTGGGCGAAATACTTGTCCGGTGAGAAAATAATGTACATATTCAGATTCAACATGTCTCCTTATCCCAAAATCAACTATCTCATTTGCTTTTAAAAAATATTTCTTTCGTCCCTTAATCTGAAACCCCTCCCCCAACCCCAAATGTAGGGCTAAAGAGCCCATATTCGAGGTTGACCTGTACTTTGACCCAAAGTGTCCCCATGCCAAGTTTGAATAAAATATCTAAACCCCTTCGAGAGTAATCGGGCTAACAGATAGACAGACAGACAGACGGACATAAGGACAGATGGACAGACGGACAACTTTTACGAAATCATAGGTATCCCGTCACTTACGTTTTGGGATCCCAAAAACAAGTTCAGATTTGGATTCAGCATGAAGTGCAATTGATCAAAACTTCTGCCAAAGTTCCATTTTGGGCTGGGTTCCGCGCAAACTACTTGTCCGGCAAAAAACTAAAGCTCAAAAGCGAATTGAGCATATCTCCTTACCTCAGTATCGAACCTCTAATCAACTTTAGATGAAACTTTAACTTTTAACACATTTTCAGGTTTTGACAGGATTCCGGGAGAACAATTGGTCCGGCGAGAAAATAATTCTCATATACATAATCAACATGCCCCCTTACTACTACATCGAACATCTATTCAACTTCAGATAAAACCTTGACTTTTAACAAATTTCACGGTTCCAGTCGGATTCCGGGCGAACTATATGTCCGGGTAGAACGTGATTGTCGTTTACGGATTCAGCAGTTCTTCTTACTCCTAAACCGAACATCCAATCAACTTCAAATAAAATTTAACAAATTTTCCGGTTTCGGCCGGATTCCGCACAAACTACTTTGTCAGACGAGAAAATGATTTTCAAATAAATGTTCAGCATGTCTTCTTACCCCTCAATCGAAGATCTAATCAACTTAAATAAAACATTTACTTTTAACAAACTTTCCGGTTTTGGCCGGATTTCGGACGAACTACTTGTCCGGCGAGAAAATGATTTTCATGCTCATGTTCAGATTGTCTTCTTACCCTTAAACCCACTATCCAATTATCTGTTAAAAAAATTTGTTCGTCCTTTAATTTGAACCCCCTCCTCCACAAATGCTGAGCAACAGAGCCCATCTACGAACTCAACCTGTCCCTTGACCTAAAGAGTCCTCACACCAAGTTTCATCAAAATATGTCATTCCCTTCGAGATTTATCGTGCTGACAGACAGACGGACAACTTTACGAAGTCATAGGTATCCCTCCACTTACGTTTGGGATCCCAAACAAGAGCTGTAAGCTCATATGGCACTTGCATGTGTTAAGACGATTTGATTGATCAAAAGTAAGTTTCGACTTTGCGGTTGAGATGCGCACTCTAAGGGAGCTGGAACTTCATTTGTAAGCAAAATCCTTGAGGCAAAAATTGCTTAGAAGTATTTTTTTTTACTTTGCGGTCAAGATTGGTACTTTAAGGAATAATCGGATTTGGGAAGTAGCAATTTCTAAGTAAATGCTGTTGAGTCTCCAATATTCCAGCGAAGTTGCATCGTCCTAGCACATCTGGAAGTACCTTAACGCGCGATCACCGGAATCCCAGACCCCCCCCCCCCCCTCCTCCGACTCCACCCACAATACCCGGAGCCAATCCGGTTCTGTAAATGATTAATCCAGAGCATCTGTTTGTCATTCCCACGAAGTTCGATCCAGATCACACCAGTCTAAGCGGGTCAAGTATTTTCCGCCCTCCCCCCAATAATTGCCACATTCGGTCCGGGAATGAAAAAGATCACCAGAGAAAAATGCACTCTGTTTAATTATTAAATTTCACTCGAATCCGATCACCCGTTCCAAAGTTACGCATGACTCAATATTCCGGATTCCCCTCCCTCAACTCCCCCCCCCCCCCCCAGATTATCATATCGAGGATTTTTTTTTATTCCAAGTCAGTTTGACCGGGTCCCTGATATGCCTTCCAAGTTTCGTCGTGAAAATCACCCCAAAAATGGAATTCCGGGAAACCCCCTCCCCCCCCCCCCCTCAAGTTTCCGGATCCAGTCAAATTATGTAAAAGATTTACATGGATCAGATGTTTGTTCTTCCCAGCAAGTTTCACTCCGATACCATCATTCTAACCGTTTCTCGAGAATTCCGGTCCACCCCCCCCCCCCCCAGCTCCCCCACGGTGCCCGTAGCCAATCCGATTCAGTAAATGACTTACCTAGAGCATCTGTTTGTTCTTCCCACAAAGTTCCATCGCGATCCCTCCATTCTAAACGGGTCACGTATTTCCCCCCCCCCCCCCCAATAGTTGCCGGATCCGGTCCGGATATGAAAAAGATCATCGGAGAAATGTCCTCTGTTCAATTCTTAAATTTCACTCGAATCCGATCACCCATTCCAAAATTACGCATGACTGAAAATTTCGGATTCCCCTCCCTCCACTCCCCCCACCATCATCAGATCGACAAAAAATTTATTTTGAAGTCAGTTTGATCGGGTCCCTGATATGCCTGCCAAGTTTCATCGTGAAAATCCCCAAAACCACCATCACCGGAATTCCAGGAAACCCCCTCCCCCCCCCATAAGCGTCCGGATCCAGTACAATGTTCTAAAGGACTTATCTAGAGCAGATGCTTGTTCTTCCTAGCAAGTTTCACTCCGATCCCTCCATTCTAACCGTTTCTTGAAATTTTCGGTCTCCCCCCCAACTCCCCCCCTGGCTACCGAATCCGGTCAAGACTTTAAACGGGACATTACAGATATATATTCTATTCAGTTATGAAGTTTCATTACAATCCGATCACCCCTTCGAAAGTTACACACTTCTCAATTTCCCGGATTCCCCTGCGGATTCCCCTCCCTCCACTCCCCCCACCATTATTTGATCGACAAAATTTTTATTTTGAAGTCAGTTTGATTGGGTCCCTGATATGCCTGCCAAGTTTCATCGTGAAAATCCCCAAAACCACCATTACCGGAATAAATATTCTTTGAGCCCAAGCTGACTTTGAAACATTTATTCAAACAATGTTTACAACGGGTACATCAGCTACGATTCTTCATCAGCGATATTTCGGCCCTTTTTGGCAAGGGTCCTCGTCAGGCTGTCAATCTTCTGGTTCAACTTCGGGGAAGGAAACAAACCTGTAATAAATAACTGAAGCTTCTACCGACTATATTATTATATTCTAGCCTCGTTAATAAGGCCACTCCTAGATTCAGGGCCGCATTACATCAAAAATTCCATTGATTTTGTCCAAGAGTTAAGAAAATACCGTGTCACCAAAGAAACGCAAAAAGCAAGCATTGATGCTGTATCTTTGTTCACCAGTCTCAGGAAAGATTTCACCCTAGATGCCCTAAAAGAAGCACTCGAGAATTATCCCGAACTAGCAGACAAAACCCCCCTAACTGTAAGCCAAATACTAGATTTTTTTAAACTTGTTTGGGAATCAACATATTTCATATACATGGGGCAATTCTACTGGCAGCATGAAGGAGCAGCGATGGGGAGCTCCATTTCGCAGGGACTCGCCGAATTAACGCTGAGGAAAATTGAAGAAATCGCTTTCACCATCGCGCCGATGGTTCCGAGTTTCTACAAACGTTAAGTTGATGATGGTTTCACAGCATGGGAAGGCCAAAAAACAGACATTGTGAGTTTCGTTGACACTTTAAACTCAATCCAACCGACTATCCAGTTCACGATTGAATTTGAAAATGATGCACAAGAGCTGCCGTACCTAGATGTTTTGATTGCTAACAGTGAAGGAAGTTTTGTCTGCTCAGTCTACAGAAAACCCACCCACAACGATCGATACCTTCCATACGATTCTTACCAGCCCGAATATGTGAAACGCGGAGTAGTTATTTCACTAGTTGACCGAGCCATCAAAATTTGCGACAAAGATCTCCTAGATGACGAACTTAGCCACATTCGGGACGTCCTATTTGGAAACAAATACCCCGTTCAACTGGTTGAACAGATCATCAGAAGACGACTGAAGCTGCATTCATCCCCCAAAGATCCTGTAAGTTCTACTAGTAATGGTGAGGCTGAGGAAAAAAATGCCCGCGTTTACCTTCCGTACGTCCGCGGAGTAACCGAAAAATTGTCCAAAAGTTTGAAAAAATACAACATCCAAGTCTTTCACAGAACCCAAAATACTTTGCTGTCCTACCTAAACTCCGGAAAAGATAAAGTCCCAAATCAGTACCAAAGAGGCATTTATTCAATACCTTGTGATTGCGGAAAGCGTTACGTAGGAAGGACAGAGAGAACTTTCGGAAAACGACTTGCAGAGCATGAGCAAGAAATAGACCACGCCCTCTCCAACGGACACCGTCATAACTATACTTTCAAATCTGCACTTGCAGAACATATTTTCGAAAACCCATCCCATTCAGTATATTTTGAAAAAGCTGAAATTCTTGCAACGTGCACCGGACTCCATCAAACCATTCGAGAAGCCGTTGAGATAAAGAAAAACCGAGCAGGCATTAACCGAGATACAGGCGAGTACTCCCTACCGGAAACGTGGAACGGGGTTATTAAGGGAAGAAAATTTAAGCCTCAGTCCCTTATTAACAACAAAACCGAAGTTAATCAAAATGCAGAAAAAAATGTTTCTTGCCGTCGCCCCAATCGTGCAGCAAAAACAGCAGCCGTGTCAAAAATTAAATCTCAGCACTAGTTTTTCCGTGCAGTCATTATTCAAAGTAATAGATACAGACGAGTACTCGATAATAGAAACGTAGAACGAGGTTATTAATAAAATAATATTTAAGTTTTCTGTCCATTATTAATAAAAAAACCTAAGTCGACCAAAATGCAGAAAAAACCCTTTCCTGTCATCGCCCCAATCGTCCAGCAAAAACAGCGTCCGTGTCAAAAATAAAATCACAGGACTAGTTTTTTCATTATAGTAGTATTTGAAGATAACTTACTTTAATAAGATATTTATAGTCGGTAGAAGCTTCAGTTATTTATTACAGGTTTGTTTCCTTCCCCGAAGTTGAACCAGAAGATTGACAGCCTGACGAGGACCCTTGCCAAAAAGGGCCGAAATATCGCTGATGAAGAATCGTAGCTGATGTACCCGTTGTAAACATTGTTTGAATAAACATTACCGGAATTCCGGGACCCCCCCCCCCCCCCATAAGTGTCCGGATCCAGTACAATGTTCTAAAGGACTTAGCTAGAGCAGATGCTTGTTCTTCCCAGCAAGTTTCACTCCGATCCCTCCATTCTAACCGTTTCTTGAAATTTCCGGTCTCCCCCCCCCCCAACTCCCCCCTGGCTACCGAATCCGGTCAAGACTTAAATGGGACATTACAGATATATATCCTATTCAGTTATGAAGTTTCATTACAATCCGATCATCCGTTCGAAAGTTTCACACTTCTAAATTTCCCGGATTCCCCTGCCCTCCACCCCCCCCCCCAAAATGGTCGGATCAGAAAAATGATTATTTCTAAGTTTGTTTGGTCGGGTCTCTGATATGCCTGCCAAGTTTCATGGTCCTAGCACAACTGGAAGTACCCTAACTCGAAAAAGTGTGACAAAATGTCCTAAATTTTCAAGTTTCCAGCGCCCCAACTCCCCCGCAGATGGTCGGATCGGGACACTTATTATTTCCAGGTTACTTTGGTCAGGTCCCTGATATTCCTGCAAAGTTTCATTGTCCTAGCTCACCTGGAAGTACCCTAACTCGAAAAAGTTTGACAAAATGCCCTAAATTTTCAAGTTTCGAGCGCCCCCACTCCCCCGCATATGGTCGGATCGGGAAACTGATTATTTCCAGGTTCGTTTGGTCGGGTCCCTGATATTCCTGCCAAGTTTCATTGTCCTAGCTCATCTAGTAGTACCCTAACTCGGAAAAAAGTGACAAAATGCCCTAAATTTTCAAGTTTCCAGCGCCCCGCACTCCCCCCCATATGGTCGGATCGGGAAACTGATTATTTCCAGGTTAGTTTGGTCGGGTCCCTGATATGCCTGCCAAGTTTCATTGTCCTAGCACATCTGGAAGTACCCTAACTCGGATATGTGGGACAAAAAACTCGGACCGACCGACAGACCGACAGACGGAATTGTGATCGGTATATGGCACTTGAGCCAGAGGCTACAAGTGCCATAAAAAGGGACAAATGACTTTCTGTATCGATTTCATCGCAGTTTCCAAGGTTCAAGTTTATTTTGTTGCTGGGTTTGAGGGTTATGAGGGTTTGTTCTGGCAAGGATATTCGAGGACTTTCCTTAATCTCTCCTTTCCTTAAAATTTCCTTTCATTTAAAACTTATTATTTATAAAAATACTATCCCTCGTTATTCTTTTT
This sequence comes from Branchinecta sandiegonensis, assembly GCA_030848855.1. Taxonomy (NCBI): domain Eukaryota; kingdom Metazoa; phylum Arthropoda; class Branchiopoda; order Anostraca; family Branchinectidae; genus Branchinecta; species Branchinecta sandiegonensis. The sequence continues at coordinate 19,727,552 of JAUPMV010000003.1, read as the reverse complement.
GCAACCAAACCAAAAATGGGGTTTTGTCCTGGAGACTTTAACAACACAGTTTTTATGGCACTTGTAGCCTCTGGCTCAAGTGCCATATACCGATCACAATTCCGTCTGTCGGTCTGTCGGTCGGTCCGAGTTTTTTGTCCCACATATCCGAGTTAGGGTACTTCCAGATGTGCTAGGACAATGAAACTTGGCAGGCATATCAGGGACCCGGCCAAACTAACCTGGAAATAATCAGTTTCCCGATCCGACCATATGCGGGGGAGTGGGGGGCGCTGGAAACTTGAAAATTTAGGGCATTTTGTCACTTTTTTCCGAGTTAGGGTACTTCTAGATGAGCTAGGACAATGAAACTTGGCAGGAATATCAGGGACCCGACCAAACGAACCTGAAAATAATCAGTTTCCCGATCCGACCATATGCGGGGGAGTGGGGGCGCTCGAAACTTGAAAATTTAGGGCATTTTGTCACACTTTTACGAGTTAGCGTACTTCCAGATGAGCTAGGACAATGAAACTTGGCAGGAATATCAGGGACCTGACCAAAGTAACCTGGAAATAATAAGTTTTCCGATCCAACCATATGCGGGGGAGTTGGGGCGCTGGAAACTTGAAAATTTAGGGCATTTTGTCACACTTTTTCGAGTGAGGGTACTTCCAGATGAGCTAGGACAATGAAACTTGGCAGGAGTATCAGGGACCTGACCAAAGTAACCTGGAAATAATAAGTTTTCCGATCCAACCATATGCGGGGGAGTTGGGGCGCTGGAAACTTGAAAATTTAGGGCATTTTGTCACACTTTTTCGAGTGAGGGTACTTCCAGATGAGCTAGGACAATGAAACTTGGCAGGAATATCAGGGACCCGACCAAACTAACCTGGAAATAATCATTTTACCGATCCGATCATATGCGGGGAAGTGGGGGCGCTGGAAACTTGAAAATTTAGGGCATTTTGTCACACTTTTTCGAGTTAGAGTACTTCCAGTTGTGCTAGGACCATCAAACTTAGCAGGCATATCAGAGACCCGACCAAAAAAACTTATAAATAATCAGTTTTCTGATCCGACCATTTGGGGGGGGGTGGAGGGCAGGGGAATCCGGAAAATTGAGAAGTGTGTAACTTTCGAACGGATGATCGGATTGTAATCAAACTTAATAACTGAATAGAGTATATATCTGTAATGTCCCGTTTAAAGTCTTGTAGCCAGGGGGGAGTTGGGGGGGGGGGGAGACCGGAAATTTCAAGAAACGGTTAGAATGGAGGGATCGGAGTGAAACTTGCTGGGAAGGACAAGCATCTGCTCTAGATAAGTCCTTTAGACCATCGTACTGGATCCGGACACTTATGGGGGGGGGGGGGGGTCCCGGAATTCCGGTGATGGTGGTTTTGGGGATTTTCACGATGAAACTTGGCAGGCATATCAGGGACCCAATCAAACTGACTTCAAAATAAAAAAAATCAGATAATGGTCGGGGGAGTGGAGGGAGGGGAATCCGCAGGGGAATCCGGGAAATTGAGAAGTGTGTAACTTTCGAACGGATGATCGGATTGTAATGAAACTTCTTAACTGAATAGAATATATATTTGTAATGTCCCGTTTAAAGTCTTGATCGGATTCGGTAGCCAGGGGGGAGTTGGGGGGGGGGGAGACCGGAAATTTCAAGAAACGGTTAGAATGGAGGGATCGGAGTGAAACTTGCTGGGAAGAACAAGCATCTGCTCTAGATAAGTCCTTTAGACCATTGTACTGGATCCGGACACTTATGGGGGGGGGGGGGGGGGTCCCGGAATTCCGGTGATGGTGGTTTTGGAGATTTTCACGATGAAACTTGGCAGGCATATCAGGGACCCAATCAAACTGACTTCAAAACTAAAATTTTGTCAATCAGATAATGGTGGGGGAAGTGGAGGGAGGGGAATCCGAAATTTTCAGTCATGCGTAATTTTGGAATGGGTGATCGGATTCGAGTGAAATTTAAGAATTGAACAGAGGACATTTCTCCGATGATTTTTTTCATATCCGGACCGAATCCGGCAACTATTGGGGGGGGGGGGGATACGTGACCCGTTTAGAATGGAGGGACCGGGATGGAACTTTGTGGGAAGAACAAACAGATGCTCTAGGTAAGTCATTTGCTGAATTGGATTGGCTAAGTGCACCGCGGGGGAGCTGGGGGGGGGGGGGGACCGGAAATCTCGAGAAATGGTTAGAATGATGGTATTGGAGTGAAACTTGCTGGGAAGAACAAACATCTGGTCCATGTAAATCTTTTACATAATTTGACTGGTTCCGGAAACTTGAGGGGGGGGAGGGGGTTTCCCGGAATTCCGATATTTGGGGGATTTCACGACGAAACTTGGAAGGCATATCAGGGACCCGGTCAAACTGACTTGGAATAAAAAAAATCCTCGATATGATAATCTTGGGGGGGGGGGGGGAGTCTGGAATATTGAGTCATGCGTAACTTTGGAACGGGTGATCGGATTCGAGTGAAATTTAATAATTAAACAAAGGACATTTTTCTCTTGTGACCTTTTTAATTTCCGGACAGAATCCGGCAATAATTGGGGGAGGGCGGAAAATACTTGACCCGCTTAGACTGGTGTGATCTGGATCGAACTTCGTGGGAATGACAAACAGATGCTTTGGATTAATCATTTACAGAACCGGATTGGCTCCGGTTATTGTGGGTGGAGTTGGAGGAGGGGGGGGGGGTCTGGGATTCCGGTGATCGCGCGTTAAGGTACTTCCAGATGTGCTAGGACAATGAAACTTCGCTGGAATATTGGAGACTCAGCAACATTTGCTTAGAAATTGCTACGTCCCAAATCCGATTATTCCTTAAAGTACCAATCTTGACCGCAAAGTAAAAAAAATACTTTTAAGCAATATATGCATTTTCGTGATGCCCATCAGCCCATTAGCAGTTTTGCCTCAAGGGTTTTGCTTACAAATGAAGTTCCAGCTCCCTTATAGCGCGCATCTCAACCGCAAAGTCGAAACTTACTCTTGATCAATCAAATCATCTTGACCCATGCAAGTGCCATATGAGCTTACAGCTCTTGTTTTTTATGTCTTCGCACTTCCTGCGTCAAAGGATGCCCTTCCGTCAAAGGGAAAAGAGGCATTTACTTCAATCTTTTTCATTTCCGTTTCAAAGAAAGTATAAGTTAAAAGAAATGATCTTTTTCAGTAGTAAAAAAAGACGATACAATGAGAAAGATCAAGAAGAGATACAAGGCTTTAGTTTGAATAAACTTACCTTATCTATCACAACATTACAAATCTATCACTATGTTCTTGGCTAACTCCAACATTAATTGTCATTAGTAATAACTTCGGATTACTTGAGAAAAACTTCAGCCCCCCCCCCCCCCACTCGGAAGACACCGTAACAAGTAGACACAGAAATTTAAATATAACACCTACGTCACATCGATTCCGCCTGACAGGACTCCATCTCCGGCGCGTCCACCAACCCCAGACTGGTAGGTGAGGGTCTGATCCGCGGCGTCAAAAGTACACTCGACTCTTACAGTCTTATCCGATGACTGCATTATAACTGGGTTGTTCTGAATAAAGATGTTGTTGACGTACCGACCCTTCGTCTGGAACAAAATAACAGAATTACAAAACATCTCCCACTAATGGTTTAATTGTTTAATGGACAAATTGCCACAATAGCAAAGGCTAAATAATAGGCAACAAAGTGAAAATAAATAAAAACACATTAATAGCTAACAGCATCTAAATAATTTACCATCAATAACGAAAATCAAGGGACAGGCACGAACGAACAACAAACGTGAAATTTTATTGGTTGTTAAAATAATTAGCAACAAGCGGGGAGAATGAGTCGACGGGCGGTGTGATAATTCAGCTCTATTCCATTGTATTGCGTCAATTGCTGGTGCAGTTACCGTCAGTCTTAAGTTGGATTATCATTGTTGATGTGCCTGTTCTAACGTGTAAGTACGATTATAAATACAAGATCGCTCGTAATGTGATTGGTTTGCCTTGCCAAACCTAGGAGATAGAACCCAGCGCCTCTTCCCACTCCACGCTACTATAATACTGGAAAAGGCTTGAGTAAATTTGAATGTCTTGCGGAGTAAGCCGGTCCAGGAAGTTTTTCGGGAAGGAGGTGGCGGAATCTGATCGACTGCAAAATTTTTAAATTTTGTTTTAACCAGTTTTAAACTGAAGATGAACTAAAATCTATAAGTGCTAAATATGTGCGGCAGTTCCTTGGCCCCACAGCCAATGTATCTTCTTTGAATGATAAATAGAAAAGTTTACAGAATCGAAAAAGTGTAATTTTCCCACAGGTCCGAAAGTGCTGCCATCTATTGTTTCTACCCATTCCTGTTCGTGATTTCAGGTGAGTTTATCATTTCATTTCTTACACTTGGGATTGAGAAAGAGAAATGATATCAGATTGGCCTCTTAAACTTTAAAAGTTCTCGCATTGCTAAAGAACTTGGAGCTAACCCTTTGCTCCTTTCTAAGCATGGTGATATTAGAAAGTTGGCCTACGGCAAAAAAGTCAACTTTTGAACTAGTATAGATGGAATTTTTGCAGAATTTCAACAGCAATCGATGGACCTTGATGAGCTGATCAAAATATGTGTCATCCGTTTTTTGGTACAAAAATTCCTTCAGAAGATACAACAGTATGAAAGTTTACAGGGATTGACAACTTCAGTAGTAAGGTACACACTGAAACCAAAAATAGGTCGATCCCAATCGTGAGACATGTAGAGGACTTGTAAGCAACAATCGGCTGTTGGACCATAATCATCTTCCCCGATGAGGGGTTAGCTACTTTGGTAGTTGGTGTACCTATTAATCCTATTATTTTTTTTTCCGGTGTGTTTTGACCGTGAGAACAATTTGGTACCAAGTCTAACACGGGGAGGTGGACTTATAAGTAAGAATCGGTTGCTAGAAAGGGTTCATGAGGGGCTAGAAACTCGTGCAAATTGGTGCACATTTTATTTGATCTCTATAAATCTGAGGGTAAGAAAATTAGTCTTATGGGTCTATCACTGTGACTTAGAATTAGGTCTTTGAGGGGTTGACAACTTTAGTGGTAGGGTATACACTCAAACAAAGAATAGGCGGAACCCAATGGTGAGACACGTCAGGGACTTGTAAGTAACAATCGGCTGTTAGACCATAATCATCTTCGGCGGTGAGGGGTTTCCGACTTTTCCTAGTTTGTTCACCTGTTCTGTTTCCGGTGTTTTGGATGATAAAAAAAAGTTTGATTCGTGTCATCGTTCAAGAATCGGTTGCTACAGCATTGTAATCTTCATGAGATGCTACAATGGTCTATGGTGATGGTCTATCACTGTGGCCTAGAATAAAGTGTTAACGCAACGGTATTTTGATCCTGAAAAGTTAAGGATAGCTTTATAATACCAACTAGGTTATATAAGATAACGTTCCAAGTTTCATCGGTCCCGATGTCTACGATTGAAAACTGGATAAAGTTCAACTGGCTGCAAAGTCAATTTAGTCCCTACTTCCAATATTCTGTTTTTTGTTTTTTTTACTTGTAAGCAAAAATCGACAGTTACACCATTATCATCTTCGCGATGACGGGCTTGTAACTTTTAATTGGTGGTGTACCTATTAATACTATTATTTGTGTCTGATGTATTTAAACTGAGAAAAATTTGGTACTATGTCTATCACGGGAGATGGAACTGTAATGGATCTCTATAAATCTGAGGGTAATAAAATTAGTCTCCTTGGTCTATCCCTGTGACTTAGAATAAGTCTTTGAGGGGTTGACAAATTTAGTGGTAGGGTAGACACTCAAACGAAGAATAGGCGGAACCCAACTGTGAGACAAGTCAGGGACTTGTAAGTAACAATTGGCCGTTACACCATAATCATCTTCGGCGATGAGGGGTTTCGACTTTTCTTGTTTGTGTATATATTTTATTCCCGGTGTTTTTGATGATACGAAAAGTTTGGTTCGTTCACGAAACGGTTGCTAAAGCATTGTCATTTTCATGAGATGCTAGAATGGTCTACGGTGATGGTCTATCACAGTAACCTAGAATTAAATCTTAACACAACGAATAAAAATGATAATGTAAAACAACGATACATATTCGCAATAATTAATAGAGTGGCATCTATGGTATTTTGATACTAAAAACTACGGATAGCTTTATAATACCAACTAGGTTATATAAGATAATGTTCCAAGTTTCCACAAGTCACGATGTTTACGATTGAAAAGGATAAAGTTTAACTGGCTGCAAATTCAATTTAGTCCCTGCCCCCAATATTCCGTTTCTTTTTCCAACGCTGAGGGATAACCATGTGATTACAGATTATGTCATCAGTTCAGAAAAAAATTCTTCTTGGATTGGAACGCACCATTTTGAAAACCTCGAGGGGTTGACAAATTCAGCGTTTAACTGTTAGCGAAGAAACAAAACCAAAGTGTTTTGCTCTCGCAAAACTTTAGTCGGCGAAGCCGAACAAAAGTCGCCGCACCACTACACGTTGCCCAGGCAACGTAGGTCTAGTTAACATTACACATATCGACCGTATTTCTTTTCTGGGCAAAGGCAACAAACAAAATACGCCAAGCTTCGAAAAGCCGAGTTGTAAACCGAAACTTCAGAAAATTCAGGATACTCATCAAATCATCAAAATATTTGACACTTTTCTAAAACCTAACGAATTGTGAGGGGGGTGGAGTGAACGCCACTCCATATTACGGCCACGAAAGTACAGTGGACTTATAATTCTCTGAACGCCGCCGAAGAATACGATGAAACCACAAACAGATTCATGCACAACACTGAACAACATTTGCTCTTTTTCATACTCCATCGTCTGGCTGATAGGTTACAAATAAATAATAACAATTATAATAATAATAACAAGTAAAACGAAGTAGCCACTCACTGCAACTTTTTCAGAACTTCCGTTCATTTTTATCAGTTGCTTTAACACCCTCGAACGGCAAAAGTACGGCGTCGTTGCAGGTTTTGAATACTTTTCGAATCGTCCGAAGTATCTCAGTAGTTGAAACAGAACATTCATAAATAAATACACCTGACTTTAATATTTAGATGAAACAACGCAAATCTCTTACTAAATTCTTAGTTTGTGTGGATCTCTTTTCTACCGCAGAGCCTCAACTGGACACGAGCGCACACGATCAGCCCTGTTGACCGAAAGCGCCAAGCAACACACCAACCAATCTGATTTTATTATTTGTATCAAAAGAAACCTTAAAGATTTAGCTCTTAGCAGATTCTGTGTTCTTAATTTATCATTCCCATTTGACTGCTTGGAGGCGAAAAGCAAAAGTGTTCCAAGATTGCTTCTACCTGTGTGTGTTTATGTGTTTTATTTATTTTTCATTTACTCCGCTTTTCCAAAATGGCGGGTCATAAATAAATTACTTACTTACTTACTTACCTACCGAAAGAACAAGCCAAAGGAGCTATTTGTGTTAGGGCTCCTAAGAACACCTGAATGGGCGTTTTTATGGCACATGCCCTTCGGCCAAGTGCCATATAGCGATCGCAATTTCTGTACGTCTGTCGGTCGGTCGGTCCGGGTTTTGCTAGTTCGGGCACTTCCACATAAGCTAGGACGATGAAACTTGGCACGGGCCCGAAAAGATTAACTTGGAAACAGTCATTTCCCCGATCCGACCATCATGGGGGGAAGTGAAGGGAGAGGGAATCCGGAATCTGGAGGTATTTATAACTTTTGAACGGGTGATCGGATCTTAATGAAACTTAATATTTGGAAAGACCTCGTGTCTCAGACGACCCACTTCAAATCCGAACCGGAGCCGGTGACTTTGGGTGGAGCTGGAGGGGGGGACCGGAAATCTTGGGAAACGCTTAGAATGGAAGGATCGGGATTAAATTTGGTGGGAAGGACAATCACAAGTCCTGGATACATCATTAACATAACCGGACCGGATTCGAGCAATGTGGGGGGGGGGGGGAGTTGGGGGGAGGGGTCTGGTGATCCAGCGAGTTCGATACTTCCCGATGTACTCGGATGATTAAACTCGGCAGGAATATGAAGGATCCGAAATAGACCGACTTAGGAATAGTCCTTTGCAAGATCCGAACATCATGGGGGGAGTGGAGGGATTGGGAATCCGGAATGTAGTAGCATTTATAACTCGGGCGATCGGATTTGAATGAAACTTGGCAAGTGGTAAGAGCTATTGTCTCAGATGTTCCATGTCAAGTCGGGACCGCATCCGATATACTTGACGGGGGGGGGGGCAATTGGAAGGGCGCACCGGAATGTTTTTGAAACGCTTGGGGTCGACGGACTTGACGGACTTGGGGTCTTGATAGGACCAGATCATATCGGGGCTCTTCGGGGGAGTTGGAGGGGGTTTCCCGGAATTCCGGTGACAGCGAGTTAGGATACTTCCAGATGTGCTATGGACGATAAAACTTGGCAGGCATATCAGTGATCCGACCAAACAGACTTAAGGACCCGACACAATGCCCGTTCCTGGATCAGACCATTTTTCGGGGAGCTGAGGGAGGGGGTATCCGGAAATTACTGACTTCCGTAGGTTGCGAAAAAATGGTCCAATTCAAGTGAAACTTTACGGGTGATAAGAACTGATGACCTGATATCGAAAGCATGTGTCCGAACCCCATGCGGCCATGGTTGGGGGCGTTAGGGGAGGGGGGGGGGCGAAAACTTTGTGACATGCACAACAAGACCGAAGTTTTCGATGGGATCCCAAAAATTCAATATCTGATCCAGACAACCGGGTCTTGTCTTAGCCAGATCCAGTCATCGCCAGAATCCTTGAACATTCTTACAATTAAAATTCAGAAACAGATTAAGGCCAAATAGCTAATCATCTGAGAAAACCAAGTTCAGATATGGATTCAGCATGTGTGTTTACCCGTATAAGTCATATCTGTTTTGACGAAAAGTTCCTGCCACTTCTGCCAATTTCCCGGTTTCGGCCGAACTCTAGAACTACTTGTCCGGCGAAAAAAGAAAGCTCAAAAACGAACTCAGGGTCTCTTCTTTCCCAAATAATGAACATCTAATCAACTTCAAATAAAAATTTAACTTATAACAAATTTTCCGACTCCAGCCGGATTCCGGTCGAACTATATGTCCGGGTAAAATATGATTGTCACACACGGATTCAGCGTCTCTTCTTACCCCCAAATCGGTCATCTAATCAGCTAGAAATAAAACTTTAACTTCTAACAATTTTCCGGTTTTGGCCGGGTTCCGGGCGAACTACATGTCCGGGTAGAAAATTGTTTTCACATAAAAGTTCAGCATGTCTTCTTGCCCTAAATCGGACATCTGATCAACTCCAAATAAAACTTTTAATTTTAACAAACTTTCCGGTTTGGGCCGGATTCCGGGCGAACTACTTGTCCGTCGAGAAAATGGTTTTCACCATCGTCTTCAGCATGTCTTCCTACCTCTAAATCGAACATCTAATCAACTTCAAATAAAACTTTTAGTTTTAACAAACTTTTAGTTTTAACAAACTTTCCGGTTTTGGCCGTATTCCGGGCGAACTACTTGTCCGATTACAAAATGGTTTTCACCATCGTGTTCAGCATGTCTTCTTACCTCATAATCGACTATCACATTAGCTGTTTCAAAATATTTTGTTTGCCCCCTCCCCCACCCCTAAATCTAGGGCTACAATTTTACGAACTCGACTGGTCCGCCGACCCAACGAATCCTCAGACCAAGTTTCATCAAAATATCTCATTCCCTTCGAGAGTTATCGTGCTCACAGACGGACGGACGGACGGACAGACGGACAACTTTTGCGATGTCATAGGTATCCCTCCACTTACGTTTTGGGATCCCAAAAACCAAACGGATGGGCCGAATGGGATGCAAGTTGGACAGTACCAAGTTTATGTGGCCTAGATTTGTCATTCGGCGTCCGAACCGGACCCGACAAAAGTAGGAGGAGGATGAAGCGGGAACCGGAGATTTGAAGACATGCTCCGATTCGAATTAAACTTGATGGACGGGAAGAGGAGTTGTTAGAGATGCGAAGTTCATGTGTCCGAGTCGTATTCGGCCACAGTAGTGGGTGTTGGAGGGGTAGTCCCAGAAACTTTGTGGCTCGCATAGGGGTTAATTAAACAAGTGTAGTGATTTGAATGAAACTTGGAAAGTTGAGAGATCGTATGCCTTAGATGGCATATTTTAGGGTCCGGACCGGATCCGACTATGGTGGGGAGGGGTACTGGCATTTCAGGAAAAATTCTCAGATTTACTTTCTCGTTTCTCGCACCACCTACTCGTAACAAGTGCCATATGAGCACGTAGCTCTTGTTGGTCTTTATTATACCATTTAGCCCACAATTGCACTGTTCAACGTTATCTTCAAAAAAGCAAACCTCTATTGTAACTACCCTTGCCCCGAGCATCCTAGGTTTTTTCCGGTTAAACACGGACGAACCCGCTGTTACTTCCGTAAAATGACTGAACAAACCACGAAAGTCTTGCATAATTCCGGCAAGGTTAATCCGACCGTCGGCACTTCCTTTACACACTGTCAAGGTTCAGAAGCCATTTAAAGCCATTCCCGAACTTCAGAAAACAACGCACCCCATTTTGCTCTTCTCCGAGACAGCTCTCCTTGTTTATTTCTATGAATGAGCTTGGACAGTTTTACTCTCAGTGGTCTATCCTATCTGAGGATAACCATCATCCGTTATGCTCCATTTACAAACTGCGTAAAATCCGAGCGTATTTTGAGATCTGAGCGTATTTTACGCACGTTTTGAGCTTGAAAAGGTTTCTGGCAATACGGATGTATTTAGATACAAAACGGGCCGATTTCTCATACGTACGTATTGCTAGAAATGTTTTCAAGCTCAAAACATGCGTAAAATAGGCTCGGATTTGAAAATACGCTCGGATTTTACGCAGTGTGTAAACCCACCATTAATCTCGCTCCGTAAGAGCCAATGAACGAGTATAGCTTTCGCGACGTGCAGATCAGGCGACATATACATTTTTGGAGGGATAAAGTGGTCTTCAACGCCACGTGAGCAAAGGCGATAAATCTTAATAATCCTGGACAAAATTTGCTTTCGCTCGTTCTATCCTGTCAGAGAGATGACCGATATCCGTAAATTCCGCTCCGCAAAAGCCAATGAACGAGCAGCTTGCCTGACGACCAGGTCAGGCGACATTCTTTTTTGGGAAAAGACATCAAACATGGGCAAAGGGGAGAAATCGACAGAGAAGAGCTGTGCAAAAAAAAAGAAGGATATCGAGGACTAAGGGCAGAGAAAATCAGCCAAAACGGCGTTCCGAATTAGTGAATAAAGGCGGAGAGCCTCATTGAGACCAGCATCACTGGGAAATCTCTTGCGCTACCGACTTTCCTGGTAACAACTCAATTACTCGCCTCCTGACGCAGCACACACACCAGTTAAAGAGATCTCACTTATCTGCATTATACGTAACGTGGAGATTCTATTAACCGTAATTGACTGACTAGCATCTGGGGAACGACCGCCCTAACAAGACGAGAAAAAGTGCTATAGTTTTTTCTTTTTAGGGAGGTGGGTTGGGGTGACAAATCTAGATTTAAAAAAAAAACGCCGGCATGGCGTTGATGTAAAAAAAAAAGTGAATTCTTCCATAAGCTGCGTTATATGTGACTGGAGAATTAATTGCTGTCTCAAATTTTTCCTGAAAGGCGTTTTTGAATTCACTGGTGACAGACTGTCCGCTTTCGTTAAAATCATTTTGGGACTCACCAGTGTCTAGTTCTCCTTCACCAGTGCCGACTAACCAGAACATGGTCGGGAGGCACGTTCTAGTGAAAAGTCACAGGGATATGGTTGGACCAAAAAACTATGAGTAGAGGAAATATCAGTCACTAATTAGCGAAAATCTGAAGCTAACGAACGCGCCTATGGTTTGCAGGATGATACTTTAAATAAGTTCAGCGACACCCAAGTTCGTTAAAGAGTGCAGCATTAGAAATTAGTAGGTACTCTGAAGTATTTTTCACAATATTTCTTTGATTTAAGAACAGAACGCATCTTTGAACTGTATTTTCGAAATAGCCCGCTCCTGCACAGTCTATCTGCACACCGACCATTTGCGTGTCAGCAATTATAACACTAGGTTCAACAGAGAAAGAGCTAATAACAAGAGCTAGAAGCTCTTATCGTTTAGTAAAAAGTATTTTATTTTTGCACTTAGCTGTTATGATGTGTTCTTTAAGGGCACTAGAAATTCATCTTTAAGCAAAACCCCTGAGGCAGCAAAACCACTGAGATAAGAATGATCAATGGCCCTTAGAAATCACGAGAATGTATCGTTTGGTAAAAAATATTTTATTTACTCAGTAGGCTGTCGCTTTTCGGTTAAGAAGCGCACTTTAAAGGATCTAGAAATTCATTTTTAAGCAAATCCCATGAGGCACAACTGATCATGGGCCGAAATGTTTCGTTTGACCTAAAGTAATTTTTGGCTTTGCAGTTAAGATGCGCACTTTAAGGCCTCATGGGGGTCATGAAAATGTATAGTTTGCTTAAAAGTTTTTTACTTTGCGGTTAAGATTAGTACTTTAATGAATAGTTGGATTTTGTAAGTGACGACTTCTAAGCGAATCTTGTCGAGTCTCTAATTTTCCAGCCAAGTTTCATCGTCCTAGTACGTCTGGAAGTAGCTTAACTTGCGATCACAGGAACTCAGGATCCCCCCTCTAACTTTCCCCACAGTGCCCTGGTCCAATTCGGAGATGTATATGATTTATCTAGAGCATTTGATTGTTATTCACACTAAGTTCGGTTCACACTTCACACTAAGTTCGTGATCAGATAGTAGTGATCAGATCGAGAATTTTTTAATTTCCAAGTCAGTTTGATCGGGTCCCTAATATGCCTGCCAAGTTTCGTCGTGAAAATCTCCAAAAACGCCATCAACGGGATTCCCCCCTTCACCACCACTCCAAAGTGTCCGGATCCAGTCTAATTGTGTAAACGATTCATCTAGAGCAGATGCTCGTCCCTCCCAGCAAGTTTCACTCCGATCCCTCCATTCTAACCGTTTCTCAAGATTTCCAGTCCCCCCCCCCCCAGCTCCCTCACAGCCGTTGAATCCGGTCCGGACTTCACATGAGACATAAGAAATATGTCATCTATTCAGTTTTCAAGTCTCATTCTAATCGTCCCGTTCACCCGTTCGAAAGTTACGCACTACTCAATTTTCCAGATTCTCACACCCTCCACCCCCCCCCCCCCCCCAATGGTCGGATGGGGAAGCTGATTGTTTCCAATTTAGTTTGGCCGAGTCCCTGATATTCCTACCAACTTTCATTCTCCTAGCACATCTGGAAGTACCATAACTCGCAATCGTGGGACAGACCGACCGACAGACGGAACTGCGATCGGTATATGGCACTTGAGTTAGAGGCTGCAAGTGCCATAAAAACACGAAGTGATGCATAGCTTCCAAAAGAAAGGAAAGAAAGAAGAACTGCGATTTCAGACGACTTCACCTGACGATACTTTTCGGGAGCCTCCTAAAATCATTAGGTTCCTATTCCCCTTTTTTTTGTGCTGTATTTGAAGCATGAGTTGTGATAAAAAATAAAACAGGATAAAAGACCGCATACAAAGTCACGTTGCTGAGATGTGAACTGAACCACCTGGACAAAAATAAAGGGATGCCTGGGATCAAAGAGAATATGTCACTTTGACAATCCAAAGCGATGTGAAAATCCGAATTCTTCGGGAGCATATGATCGGACCAGATAGGAGGAGATAGGGAAAGATGGAAAGAAAAAAGAATGGCGTGGGAAATCGAGTCTGGATTAACTGACAGAGGCGTTACTAGCCAAAATGTTTGGGGAGGAGGGGGGGCAAGGTATTTACCGACTGGCTGGTCATTTTACCGACTTTTTCTGCAGATAAAAACGATATTACTGAGAAACAAGTGCGCAAGCGCTCAAGACGTGGAGTGTGAAAGTAAAACAATTATCACATTTTATATCCAAAGAGCTTTAGAACCAAGACATTTCTCATCCCCAATAGCCAAACAAGTATTGAAATAACCAAATTTGTAACCATCCCACAGGCTTTAAATGTAAACAAACCGCAAGTATAAATAAAAAAAATTGCTGAAGATCTTGCACGAATAGCTTGAGTTCCAACAATGGTCTGTCAGACAGTCCAACCCTTTAAACCTCTTTTCCGTTAGCAAGCTAATTACAAGTGCAATAAATCAAATAGTAGCAGCCTAATACCCCCTTTGTCACAATTCATTAAGAACGGCATATCATCTATCATATGACAAAACAGTCCAGTTTCCAACTGTTCATTAAAGATTACAGTACGTCGCGTCGTCTTATTTGTTGCTGTGTCACCAAATCCCCCAAATATACAAGAGTTGGACTTGACACCTGTCATAGACGAACTTAACTCATGGGAAATCTGGGCCCAGCTGCCTATGAACGGGAGGGGGGGGGGACCTATCAAAGTGCGTATTTACACCTTTTTTCTTGAGTATACCAGCTTAGAGTTTGATTCCAGTCACGGGTAAGAAACTTTTCTCATGGGCAATTTGGGCCCATTTGCCCATGAACCCCTATGATCCAAAAGCACAAAGGAATTTCATCGCCTTATCTCCAGTTATTGTCAAGTTCAAAACATTAAAACATGGTCAATCTGGGCCCAATTACCCCTGAACGAATTGGGGGCGAGGTTTGAGACCCGCAAAAAGTAAAAAGAGACCCCAATGCTCTCATCTACCAAGTTCCAACTTGATATTTGTTAAATCCTGTCACGGGTCGCGAACTTTACTCCTGGGCAATCTGGGCCCAGTTGCCCATGAACGGGGTGGGTGGGGGAGGTGCAACTTTAAAAGCAATTTCACAGCCCTAGGATCTACATGTATAAGGAATTTCATCATCCTATGTCCAGTCTGGTCAAGTTATGAGCATTATTCACTGGGCAATCTGGGCCCATTTGCCCCTGAACCGGGTTGGGGTAGGGGGGGGGGACCCCAAAGGCACAAATAGACCCCAATACTCACAGGTGTACCAAGTTTGAACTCGATACTTGCACTGGTTAACGAGTTATGAGCTCAACAAAATACAGTGAAAACCGAAAACCGTAAACCGAAAGCCGAAAGCTATAAAGCGCTCGCAATACTGGACTGTTCCAAGGATCACTCCACTAAACACGATTGTGTTGATGAAGGGTATTAAGAACAAGACCAAAGGTATCGATGGGATCCCGAAAATTCATTATTTGATCCAGACAATTGGGTCTTGTCTACGCCAGTTCCAGTATTCGCCAGACTCCTTGAACATTTTTACTATAAAATTCAGAAACAGATTAAGGCCAGAAAGCTAATCATCTGAGAAAACCAAGTTCAGATATGGATTCAGCATGTTTGTGTTTACCCCTATAAGTCATATCTGTTTGGACGAAAACTTCCTGCCTTACTTCTGCGAATTTCCCAGTTTCAGTCGAATTCCGGAACTACCTGTCCGGCAAAAAAAAAGAAGCTAAAATCGAACAAGCGTATCTTCTTTTCCCTGTATCGAACATCTAATCAACTTCAAATTAAAATTTAACATAAAAACAAATTTTCCGGTTCCAGCCGGATTCCAGGCGAACTATATGTCCGGGTACAAAATGACTGTCACACACGGATTCAGCATCTCTTCTTACCCCTAAATCGGATATCTAATCAACTACGAAGACTTTTTAACAATTTTCCGGTTTTGGCCGGATTCCGGGCGAATTACTTGCCCCGGCGAGAAAATGATTTTCACCATCGTGTTCAGCATGTCTTACTACCCATAAACCGAACATATAATTAACTTCAAATAAAACTTTTACTTTTAACAGATTTTCCGGTTTTGGCCGGATTCCGGGCAAACTACTTGTCCGGCGAGAAAATGGCTTTCACCATCGTGTTCAGCATGTCTTCTTACTCCTAAATCGAACACCCAATCAACTTCAAATAAAACTTTTACTTTTAACAAACTTTCCGGTTTTGGCCGGATTCCGGGCGAACTACCTGTCCGGCGAGAAAATGGTTTCCACCATCGTCTTCAGCATATCTTTTTACCCCATAATCGACTGTCCCATTAGCTGTTTAAAAATATTTTGCTTACCCCTTAATTTAAACCCCTTCCCCCACCCCTAGCTATAGGGCTACAAAGCCCATCTACGAACTCGACCTTACTCTTGACCCAAACAATCCTCACATCAAGTTTCATCAAAATATCTCATTCCCTTCGAGAGTTGTCGTGCTTACAGACGGACGGACGGACAGACGGACAGACGGACGGAGGACGGACGGACAACTTTTGCGATGTGATAGGTATCCCTCCACTTACGTTTTGGGATCCCAAAAACTACTATGTTTAGGAAAAACTACTATTTTTACGAAAAAACTCGACTATTTTTACGAAAAATATCGGCTATTTTTTAACGACTGGCCGACAACATTCGGGGGGGGGGGGGGCGTCCCCCTCCCCTCCTAGTCGTGACGCCCCTGTCAACTGAAGCCCCAAAGTTGCAGCAGATTCCTCTTCCTCTACTCGTCAAGCCTTCCAAAACCTTTGGGACCAAGCTAGCACATACACAAAGCAACAACAGAAACCCAACGTGCACTTTTGCAGAAAGACCTGAACAATGAGTGCTCGTGGACGTAACAGTGGCCACTGAAATTTAATGCCAGTAAGTGCAGAGTACTGCACGTAATCACACTCATGGCAAAATGCTTGACTGAAATATCAGCGGGTATAAAAATCTGTGGAAGAAAACTGGCAACCAGGGTGTTCAGACTTATGAGCATTCGGATAGGCTTTCGATATGCCTATTTTGTTGGTTATCAGTCTGGAATACTTTTCGAGACTCAATTCGAGAAGCGGATATCGAGAAGCGGAAAGTGTACAGCAATTTAAAAATCGGTTAAAGAAACATCTCCTTGAGGGTAGTTGGTGAGTGGAGGGTTTTGAAGACGAGAGAGGACTAATTGACAAATTATTTAATTAATTTTTAGTTTATTTTAGTGAAGGTTTGATTAGTTATATAATATGGTAGTAAATGTGTACAGGTTGCGTTGTTCAAGCAGGTATGTGCTTTGTTTGTAACCGGTCGTCAAGCCGGAATGAATTTTTTTTAGTAAAGTTGTTGAATCCTGAAAAAAAAAATCCTGAATCCTGAAATATTTATTCCGGTATATCCCTGCTTTTCTTGATATGGGTCTCCTTCACATCGTAATCATTTCCCGCGGGTTTGGCTGGTAAAAAAAAAAAAAAAAAGGCCGAAATACAGTCGAATGGAAGTACTAAAACTTGATGCCCACAGAACGTGGAGTTGCATTCGCCTAGGCAAAGTCGGCACCGTAAGCGGTAAAAATTGCGACGCGCCATTTCCGCTCAAAGTCGAATTTTGTTCTAGTCGCGGAAAAACTTCTACAAACTGTGATTACTAACTAGCTCGGGCCGGATTAATACTTACGCCTCTTCAGGTGGCTACTTTTTTCTCCAGATTACTCGATGTGGTGCATTAGCATTTCAGCTTAGATATTAAGAGCGTCCAAAATTAGGAAAATCGTGATGTTTGGGAATTATATGGTTTATCTATCCCTATCAACGTCGGAAAAACACAGGGCAAGCCTGGGGAATACTTACTTGTTGAACAGTCCCACACTGAGGTCCCAGAGGGATCCTCAGCGTTAATTGCGATTGACTATTTCCTACTTCAAAACAAACTTGAGGGTTTCCAGTGGAAAACACGCGGCCCTGAAAGGGCGCGGGGAAACTGACTGAGACGACCATGTCAGAATTGGTACACTCCACGCGAACTGAAACAGAAGGGAACACATGAGTTAATTGATAAATGATTTTGTTTTACTTTTAACTAATATTGCTGATAATGAGCTGAGGACGATTTATGACTATTCAACTAAAGGGTTGGTTGACACTGCAATTTCCGAACGAGATGTTTTGTATGTGAAATTCCTGCATCATGAGAAACGGCAGGTCAGCGGAAATCCATCTTCTCTAGTAGCGTGATTGGTAAGCATTCCAACTGGTCAAGCTTAAATGTTTATTTGGTAGATGAACAAAGAGAAAAAATGGAGCTGAAAACTTGAGATTAAACATTTCATCCAAGAATCTTTTTCGAGAACATTTGGTTGGTAGATGAAAAAAAAGTAAAAAAAAATGGCTGAAAACTTGATAATACCCATTTCTTCGAACGATTTTTTTTCGGTAATTTCTGCTTAAAAATCCCCACATTTTCAACAAGAAAAAGGTTTGTCCCCTGAGCCAGTCAATGTTATATGGCCTACTGAAAATTATGAGTATTGAGCGGGAATGACTGACTATCTGGTTGCTGTAAAGGACATGCTGGATTTTCTGCTTTTCTGTACAATGCAGGCTAATGTTACAGTTGAGGTGCAGTCGGGATTATAACTGTGTTTCCTAACAACCGGTTACACTTTCTCTATTATTTTCTGTCATATTTACAATTTTTTCAAGTGCTATCAAAAATGAAAGAACGACCACGCTACCTCATAATAACCAGAGATACGAAACCGGACCGCCCATGAATCTTCAGCTTTTGAATGGATTACAGTACAGTTAAAATACAGGCGTGGTCCACGGTATCGATCGTAGAAGAAATGTCAATGGCGAAAAACTAAGTGAGAAATAAAGGAAATCTGAAGCAAAACAATGTCAAACGAAAGAACTCTACATGCTTACAGTTTATCTGAAAAGCCAACTTATTTTCCTATCATTTAACTGAACACACAGAATAATCTGGATTCTGCTGAGGTATTTTTTTTCCACTATCTGCTGTACTAGTGACGTTCAGAATATTTACGGCCGTCCCACAACGCAAACTCTAGTATGACGCGGAGAATTTGAATCTAAGCACAACCGCGGCTTTTCAGTGGCCAGTGGTGAGCTTGGGGAATACTAGTTGCGTTTTTGCAGATACCATGGTATCTTATGGAGGAGTATATCTGTTCAGCAGAAAGTTAAAATTAAAATTGAAATTGAAAACTGAAATTGAAAACTGAAATGAAAATTAAAAATTAAAATGAAATTAAGAAAATTAAAATTAAAATTACAAAATTAAAATTACAAAATTAAAATGAAAATTAAGAAATTAAAATGGAAATTAAGAAATTAAAAATCAACAATGAATTAAAGTTAAATTTAATAGTAATATCTTATTTAATTTTAATTTTCCAATTTCAGTTTTAATTTTTTAGTTTTAATTTTAATTTTTGGTTTGAGTGGGGTAAACCTGTTCAATAGACCTGAGCTCGTTACGGGCTCGTAAGGTTACGATCTACCGTAACGAGGCGTGCACAGCAGGAAAGAAGAAGTTGAAGAAAATTCCTGAGGCTGATGAGTGTGATGTGTAGGACTGTGATATAGCCTAGTGCGATTTCTTGAGAAAGCCCCAAGCCCCTAACCCCCTTTCAATATTGGTGAAGCCTGTTGGCTAAATGTTTCTCTGGTCAGGCTGCACATCACACTCCTGCATCAGCCTCAATAAATTTCTTCAGCTTCTTCTTTCCTGCTGCGCACGCCTCGTAGACCGTAACGAGCCCGCAACGAGCTCAAACCAAAAGTTAAAATAAAAACTGAAAAATTAAAATAAGATCTTACTAGCAAAATTTAACTTTAATTCCTTGTTGATTTTTTTTATTAAATTTAATTTTAATTTCTTAATTTCCATTTTAATTTTCATTTTCATTTTAATTTATTAATTTCCGTTTTAATTTCTTAATTTTAATTTTAATTTCTTTATTTTCATTTTAATTTTTTA
This sequence comes from Branchinecta sandiegonensis, assembly GCA_030848855.1. Taxonomy (NCBI): domain Eukaryota; kingdom Metazoa; phylum Arthropoda; class Branchiopoda; order Anostraca; family Branchinectidae; genus Branchinecta; species Branchinecta sandiegonensis. The sequence goes on along the minus strand of JAUPMV010000003.1, from coordinate 19,707,708 downwards.
ATTTTCATTTCAATTTTTAATTTTAATGTTTCAATTTTAATTTTAATTTTCTATTGAACATATATACCCCTTCATAGTGTCTGTTACCACGGTAACTGGATCTGCAGCTAGTCGTTTTTGCAGTAACCGTGGTATCTGATATCCGGTTGCTCTGCAAAACCGACAGAAATTGCGCTTTTCGAAGTCATCCCAAAAGAAAACTGATGTTCAGTCACACCACGAAGTGCCAAACTTTTTTCCCACCAATTTGACAAAAAATGATGAAAGTGAGATGACTTTTTCAGATACAACGATCAGTTACCACGGTCGGACCGTGGTATCCGGATATCAAATACCACGATAACTGGTCAGATACCACGATAACTGCAAAAACGCCTTTTGACCGTGGTATCAGATACCACAATAACTGCAAAAACGACTTTAGACCGTGGTATCAGATACCATGATATCTGCAAGTAAGCAAATAATCCTTAGTTCCCAAACTCATATTTTTCGTATCTTTTCGTCTAGCATACAACACAGGTACAAGCGCACAGAGGTACCACAAATCCGACAGGGAAAATTCACTATCCGAAAATCGATTATTCAATGAATAGTGGAGCAACGAAGTAAAGCCTTTTCATCGGGTCTTAAAGCCTACTGAAGTGAATAAGTGATGGGTAAGTATATTCTACTATCTCAACTCTTTCAGTTAAAGTTCAATGAAATTCCGGAAAGCTCGAATTTCAACAATAAAATTCAACAAGTCAGCATGTCTCATAACTTTGCTAATGTCGAAGCTTCCCGAGTCCGTTAGAAACATTATATGAAGGCTCGCACAATTAAGTATCGTTCCACCAAGTTATTACTAGTTACGATCGTTACTGTTCTTATTATTATTTTCTTTCCAGAGGCCGTCGTGATGAGAAAATTTGCTCCTCTCGTCTATTATTTTCGTCCCACGGATGTTTCGATCGTTACAACTTACTTATGATGGTCGGGATCATTGTAAGTTACAATAACTATCGGTTCGCAAGAACTCCCGTAATAGTGGTGATGCATGTCAACGCTGTTGTTATTTTCGTTCCACAGAACACTGTAACTACCACAATAAAGAGCTGGCCCCCCATCTTATCATCATAACTTGTAATCAATTCCTGGAACGCACTCTTAGAGAAAGGACAGCCGCCTATCTGCCCAAGAGCAAATATTCGGCTTGGCTCAGGAGAACAAACGCAGACAAACAGACGGAACCACTTTTCACGTCGTTTATAGAGTAGCAAAACTTCACAACGCTGTGGCGGTATCCCACATCCTTTACACACTGTCAGAAGTTTCATAACAGATAACACGAGGATGCGCGGTTTCAACAGATAATGCGTAACAGATAACACTTCGAATGTTATCTGTTGTGTTTGAAAACGTTATGTATGAAATGTGCATGAAATGTCGTGCATAACAAGCTTTGTTAGGAAGAGCCAAAAAAGCACCTACTGACTTTATTCATTATCGTCATGATGTCGGAAAACTCAGCAGAAACTTTTTGGCGGTTTTTCGGTTCTTCCTGATGGTAACACGTATAATGCATAACATTTTGAAACACAGCAGATAACATCCGAAGTGTTATCTGCTACGCATTATCTGCTGAAACCGCGCATCCTCGTGTTATCTGTTATGGAACTTCTGACAGTGCACTGCCTCCGTTTCGGAGATTATTCTCGGCTACGGAGCAGTTTTCGAGTCCGGCTGCTCTATTTTCGGTAACTAAAAGGAGTAAAAAAAAAATTGCCACCTTGGACCCGTAGCAGGTATCTAGTTATAAAGTTCAGCCTGGTACGGAATACGAGTCTGTAGAAAAGCTAATTCAAAAAAGTTCTTGGAACACTCCAAAACACACCAGTGATCCTCAGGAAGAATGAGTAAACCTCTCATCAACTCACTAACTCAACAACTCAAATCCTGTATCAATCAATCACGGTGATCTTTGGCAGCAGATGTGATACCGCTTCCGGCTCTTCCGCTAGGTACCCGGCGATTTTGCATCGGCAAGGAGAGTTGGTCATCAAAGTATTTGCGCAAAACCATGGTTACCAGTACTTTATGTCAAGTGGATCACACATGACTAACTTCGCCTTCCGCGTTTATTTGTATGGTTGTTAATATTGTGACGCAGATGACGTTGGACTTTGATTTGAGGAAACTCCGACTAAACTCACGACTAAAACGAGAACATTTCTAGTCCAGTAATGTTACATTAGGGCAGGAGCAAACCTGGTCTTGTCGAAACACTAATTAGTTCACAGTCTCACAACTGACAGAACATGCACACAGCAAAATCTAATAACACTTTCTGTTATTTCCAAGTTCGCAGAAGCGAAAGAGTAATACAAGTGGATTATTCCGAGATTGCCAAACACGATTATTTGGAGAGGGTTACGTCTAATCAAAGCTCTCCTTTTACTTATGAGAGCTCGGAGTCACAGTGCAGATGGTAATTAAGTTTCCACTTGAGGTGAGAGTCTATATTTCGAGAAAGACCTTTAAACCCTCAAAAGTGTCTGATCAAAGTGTTGCGGAAGTGTTGAAAAGAAGGTTATTAAATGGAAAGTGTTCTCAGAAGAAAAAAAAAGGATTTCCTTGGTGACGGCCGGCAAAGTAAGTGGTAGCTAAGGGTAATTGGCTATATTTCCGACTAGATGGGAATCTCCTTTGCTAGACCTCTCACGTAGGATCTCTGACTATTCGGTTTATTTCGTAACAACTGCGAAAAAAAGGAAGCAACAATCTATATGAAGCCGAACTCTGGCTAGACGTACTCTTGCTATAATTTTAAGACAAAAGGGTTCAGAGATATCGTTTACTGGAGAATACTAAGCCCAGTACTTATACTGGGCTTTCTAAAAAGGACCTTCGACGCATACGCTCGACATACGTCTTCTCTACCTATCAAGGCGCACGCGGAACCGCTATTATACCTGATCCGACGTTTGTTAATATCCGACCCATTGTTGACGCTTGAAGCCCTCTCCTCTAATTTGTGTTCTCCGATCGGAAACTTACCTTTTGAAGATCCCATCTATGTGATTCTAAATTAGTGAAACTTTATGGAAAAATATTTTTGAGAAGTTTACGATTATTTTATATTTTTTGTCCTTTTCTACTGCACTTACGCCCTTGGGCAGTGCGTCGTAAATCCTTCATTCATTCACTGTGAAATCTGCGCTTTTCTTGCTGTCGATTTAATTGTTGGCTCTGTTCAGTCTTCCCGTTCTCCGAAGTGGGGTTTCGACGCACGATATTTGAAAACGGAGCGCCGCAGTAAATAATTGGACAGTCAACCAAAGAAGAAGAATCCAAAACGCAAGATGGACCTATTGGCCTACAAAGTCTTCAAACCCAAAACAAAAGACTGAAGCTTCTCGAAACAATGGCGAAGACTCCATTGCGGAGCTAAGGGGCCGAGCAAGGCTGAGATTGCTGAGAACATCTGGGTTGGGTTTTTGGGATCCCAAAACGTAAGTGGAGGGATACCTATGACATCGCAAAAATGTCCGCCTGTCCGTCTGTCTGTGAGCACGATAACTCTCGAAGGGAACGAGATATTTTGATGAAACTTGGTGTGAAGATTCATTGGGTCAAGGGTAAGGTCAAGTTCGTAGATGGGCTATGTAGCTCCACATTTAGGGGTGGGGAAGGGGGTTCAAATTAAGGGATAAACAAAATATTTTTGAATAGCTAATGTGATAGTCGATTATGAGGTCAGAAGGCAGGCTGAGCACGATAGTGAAAACCATTTTCTCGCCGGACAAGTAGTTCGTCCGGAATCCGGCAAAAACCGGAAAGTTGGTTAAAAGTAAAAGTTTCATTTGAAGTTGATTAAATGGTCGATTTAGGGGTAAAAAGACATGCTGAACACGATAGTGAAAACTATTTTCTCGCCGGACAACTAGTTCGCCCGGAATCCGGCCAAAACCGGAAAATTTGTTAAAAGCAAAAGTTCGATTAGATGACAGATTAAGGGGTAAGAAGAGAGGCTGAGTCGGTATATGACAATCGTTTTTTACCCGGACATATAATTAGTCCGGAATCCGGTTGTAACCGAATTTTTTTTTTAAGTCAAACTTTTATTCAAAGTTGATTAGATGTTCTTTATAGGGATAAGTTGATAAGCTGGATTTGTTTCTGAATTTTCTTTTTTTGCTGGACTCGTAGTTCGCTCGGAAATCGGGCGAAACCGGAAACTTGGCAGAAGTAAAGCAGGAAGTCTCGGTCACACTGTCAGAAGTCTCATAACAGATTGCGCATAACACTTTCAAGAATAACACCTTTTCACTTAGAAATAAAGTGTTATGACCAATTAAGTTTACACTACTTCGTGTCTAGATCTCCAACAACCCCTTCAATTGGTAAAAATACTAACGGGAACGAAAGAAACATAACATATAACATACCAAAGTGTTATCTGTTGAAAACGCGCATCCTGCTGTTGTCGTTATGTAACTTCTGACAGTGTAGTATTTTTACCTATTGAAGGTGTTGTTGGAGATCCTGTCACGAAATAGTATAAACTTAATTGGTCAAAGTGAAAAGGTGTTATTCTTGAAAGTGTTATGCGCAATCTGTTATGAAACTTCTGACAGTGCAGTATCGTCAAAATTGATATATCTGAACTTGGTTTTCTCTGATGATTAGCGGGTCCAAGACTGGATCCGGCCAAGACAAGACCCGATTGTCTGAATTAAATATTAGATTTTTAGGATTCCATCGACACCTCTGGTCTTGTTAATATTTGGGAAACCCAACAGAGTTTCAAAGGAGTCACTATGTTCGAACATTGGGATATAAACTGTGTCTACGAACTTGTGCTCTAAGATCGGCCATCTTCTTTCCAATCTGCGACAGTGTTACCAAAACCACTCCAATTCGTTTACAAGCAATTGCTGCTTGTAACTTCTTATCTATCATGCAACGGTACGGTATGTAAAGGTATCATCTAAAATGTGAGCGGGAATATGAAAATAAGAGGATGAGCTACCAAAGTTGACTCTTTGCATAGTCATGCAGGAAGATCCGTCAATTTACCGCTCCGCAAAGTGATACGGGAATATAAGTTTGTTCTCTGTTAAAGTACTGTAGAGCTAAATACCAAGATTATCCGTTTTATTTCTAATAAACCGCTCAGTCCCAGCCCACTTTCTAGCCGTACGCAATCAGCTACTTATAAGTAGATAGTATATATATATTATGCTACCAAGTATATACAGTATTGTTCGGGTAGTATACTACCCCTTTATACCTACTACCCACAGCTTTAATTGAACAACTATCAGGTTACCATAAGCCCCCTCCCCCCCCCCCCCCAATCGGTAGACCGATCTGTTTCAACTGTGTCACCTGTAAGGCCGAAAGCATATTCAATGCACTATATCTATTATTATTATTAAAAATAGCGCCGAGTCGTGGACTTGTATCAGTAGTACACCCTTGTTCTATTTTAACCCACGATATTACACTGGGGTCTTAGGCGTTCTATTTACGATTGACACTTACCGTTGTCGCAAGAGGACTTTTCAGTATAAATAAAGTTCGGATCTGGCATCAAAGTGGCAGCACCCCCGGAGCTAAATGAATCATCAGCACTTAAAAGGCACATGTTCTGCTGCTTCTGCAGGCTTGCTGATCGGCACACAAAATCTCGTTCCATGTCACAAAGTCGCTTGCACTCGCTAATGCTCGGTGATGAAGCCGGTAGAACGCGGTCGATCATAGGGAGCCAGCGTCCATCGTAGGTGGCGTAAGTACAGTGGGGTGGATCTGGAAAAAAGAGACTTAGGAAACACTTAGTGTTGTGAGTTTCTTTTAGTGTATGTCGTTGTCGTTAGTGTTAGTTAAAAAATAGGGTATCGGGGTTGCGTTCAATTAGGATTTTACAAAAGATTTGCATTAGGGATTTACTAGGAATTATACGATTACGATTATGCGACGTTGTTTCGACGATACCCGATGATAAATGTGTAGCCTGCGTAGTAGTATGGTAGTAGTACGAAAACGTTGCATGTCATACTATGTAATTGCAAAGAACACTATCATTTAATGTGCTTCAGACTGGTACAATCTTATATAGTAGTATCTAGTAGCATCCTGTCTTTCCATAGTAGCATCCAGTCTTGCTAATAGTAGCATATAGTAGTATGCAGTAACACGGTAGCCTTGAAGTAGAAGCATGTAGTACCATCGTTAGTACTGCATGCAACTTTTTCGTATTACTTCATAGAACTAATTTGAGATAAATTTTTCATCGGGTAGCTGATGGGATTTTGGAGAGGGAGTTTAGTCGGATCGGAAGCAAGAGCTGGTCGATAGGGAAGTAAAACAAATATCCACCTTTTACAGCCTTGCAATGGAGGGAGTATACAAGCTGAATTCGAAAGTGAGTGTCGGTCGGAGATTGTTGCAGGAAATTAAAGGACATTGACTGAAGGTCAGCATCAGTATCTCAGCATATTTTCTCAAATATTACTTAAAGGACCCCTCTTGCTTATTCTGCCTTTTACAACATACTTAGCTCCCATATTATAATTATAAGCTTCTAAAATCCCCACCTTTCTCCATTGTTTCGTTTCAGAACTACGGATTTTTAGCGCTTTTTCAGCCCTGCCGAGTTTTCCCGTCAACCAACGAATAGTTTGCTGGAATCTTCATTGTTCGGTGACAACTCTTTCACACATAAGGATGTGATAATCTTCTGTTTGTTACGTCTTTTATTTGCCTAGTTTTCTTACTGTTTAACCAAGGCACGTCCAGTTTTCAAATCTTTTGCGCCCAGCCGCCGCGTCGGAGAGCAGGAAGGCTGGACATAATCGACAAGCGCTAACAAGAGAGTCGCTAGTTTCAGGTGGAAAGTAATGGTATTTTCGAAAACGTTGTTACTGATCCATTTTATATAGAAAAGATCATTTCTAGTAAGAGTTGTGCTTTAAGTATCTCAGTAGCCTAAACTTGCGAGACTAGGTCTTCAGTATCTCACTGTATTTGTAGGCGTATTTTAGTAGGCGTTCCATTACATTGTGTTTGTAATAAACTTCATTCAACAGATTTAGTTTGCTCCTCGGAAGGAAAGAGTCCTGTGTTTCTAGTAACAAGGTCACTCTCGCGATAATCGACGAATGATTGTGATTCTAATGATCAGGTTCTAGTGTTTCTGGGAGGTTAAATGACTGGTCTTATCAAGCCTTTTTCGAAACCCCGATAACTATCTTGCCCAAAATTCTACATCAGAAGCATGCTTCCTTGGGCGTTCTCCAAAAAGCCTTCACCCACCTGCTGTCATAAATGTCATCATTTCGAACTTGTTTGGAAGAATAAGTTCTTACCGAACATGCCAAAAATGATACTGTTAAAACTTAAACAACTTTAAACAAAACGTTGCTTTAGTGTAGTAGTACAGGAAAATGGGCTCCAAAAAGGGGTCGACCCGAAACAAATTCCAACAGAACTGATTTTCACACCATCTTGTAGAGAAAAAAAAGCTGAACAGCATATCCAAAGCATATTCCCTGAGCAAATTTCCGGTAGATTCCACAATTCTAGTAGATTCCGCGGGACAAAGTCCGGTAGGTCCAGCCTCCAGTAAGTTCCCCGCAACAAGTTCCGGTAGATTTCTTGAGTAAGATTTCGGTAGATCCCCTGAGCAAAATTCCGGTAGGTTCCCTGAGCAATTATCCGGTAGATTCCCTGAAAACCATCAAGCTCAGGTGAATTTGACAATTTTTTTTACTCAGACCTTCTGGGGGGGGGGGGGCTGACTGGGATTACTGGGAACCAACCAGCGTCAAATCCCTCACTGCATCAGTAGACTTTATACATCCACAATGTGACTAAGTGAAACGGGTGTGAAACAAGTTCTAAACAAATGGGACTGATGACAAACACTAACTTGCGTAAATCTCAAGTCCTCTCTCACCAATCCCCTCCGGCCCTTAACGATGCTCCAACTCGTAGCCAAACTTCTAACTTGGTACAGCTGTTTCTTAGGAACTTTTATCAGACTTTATTTCTACCTTTCCAATTGGATGAGAAAGTTTTAACGGCCAACAGGAACGAAAAAAGTCATTCGGATGACTATCAATCCATTTCAAAGTGTATAATAATCAGCCTAACCAAGCCAATGTTCGTTCCTTCTTTCCATCCAACCTCTTTGTTTCAGTGTGAATTAAATTTTCACACGGCACTCAACCCTCATGAAAGAAGATTCCCTTTCTGCTTCTTAAGGACCGAATATCAAGAAATTGTTTTTTGCGCTTACATTCCAGAATGGTACGTAGTAGTCGGGGAGGGATGTGTGTGCTACTTTTTCTTTAAACTCCCCTCAGGAATTTTTTTTTCCGGTAGTCTTTGTATCATCTACCTATCTCTGCCAGTTTACGTGACCATGGTTCACTAGGAAATTAAACTTCAAAACTCAAGTAGTTTAGTTTAAATGGCTTGTTTCCCACTAAAGTACAGATTCAACATAGATCGGAGTATTTTAAGGAAAAGCGAAAGAAAAATAAATAGGAATGTCAACAACAGAAACGTAGTCTAAGGTGCGTGTTCAAGAAATTCTACTAGAAACAAGAGCTACGAGCTCATATGACACTTGTTACGAGTAGGTGGTGTGAGAACCGAGAAAGTAAATCTGAGCATTTTTCCGGGAATTCCGGTACCCCTCCCCATCGTGCTCGGGTCCGGTCCAGACTCCCCCAACTCCCCCAACCATGGTCGCAAGTGGTCGTACACATGCTTTGCATGTTTGGGTCATGAGTTCTTATCACCCATAAAGTTTCACTGGAATCGGATCATTTTTTCGCAACCTACGGGAATCAGTGATTTCCGGACTACCCCTCCCTCAACTCCCCGAAAAATGGTCGGATCCAGGAACGGAAGTCTTTCTAGGGCATATGCCTGCCAAGTTTTATCGTCCTTAGCACATCTGGAAGTATCCTATCTCGCGATCACCGGAATTCCAGGAAACCCCTCCAAATCCCCCCAAAGAGCCCCGACGTGATCTAGTTGTGTCAAGAACGTATCTAATGCTTATGCTTGTTCTTCCCACCAAATTCCATCCCGATCCCTCGACACTAAGCGTTTCACAAAAATTCCGGTGCCATCCAACCCCCACCCCAAGTATCGGATCCGGTCCGGACTTGACATGGAACATCAGACAATAGTTCCTTTCCACTTGCCAAGTTTCATTCGAATCCGATCGCCCGTTCAAAAGTTTTAAATGCCAGATTCCGGATTCCCCATCCCTCCACTCCCTCCGCGATTTTGGGATCGTGCAAATGACTATACTCAAGTCGGTCTATTCGGATCCTCATATTCCTGCCGAGTTTCATCATCCTATTACATCAGGAAGTACCAAACTCGCTGGATCACCAGAATCCCCCCCCCCCCCAACTTCCCCGCAGTGCCTGAATCCGGTTCGGTTATGTCAATGATGTATCTAGGACTTGTGCTTGTTCTCCCCGCCAAGTTTCATCCCGATCCCTCACTTTAAGCGTTTCCCAAGATTTCCGGCTCCCCCCTCCAACTCCCCCCAAAGTCACCGGATCCGGTTCGGACTTGAAGTGCGACGTCTGAAACACAAGGTCTTTCCAAATATCAAGTTTCATTAAGATTCCGGATCCCCCCCCAGCCCCCCGATGCTCGGACCGGGAAAATGACTATTTCCAACTTAATCATTTGGAGTCCTTGATATGCCTGCCAAGTTTCATCGTCCTAGCTTATTTGGAAGTGCCCAAACTGGCAAAACCCGGACCGACCGACGGACGGACAGAAACTGCGATCGCTATATGGCATTTGGCCGAAGGGCAAGTGCCATAAAAAACGTACCGAGTCGAGACTGCCATTCTAGAGAAGGAGGTATGGGTTTTGTCGTCATGCTCGATTGTTATTGCTTGTCCATGGCGTACTCAACAGCTTGTAACCATCCATGCTCCAGGGACGGCGATCTCGTCCGAGGGATATTTTTCTACGCAGGTCACATTCAATTCAATTCATATATTCCCAAAATTCTGATAAAACAAAATGCACGGGATGGTCAAATTACAAATTTAATCGAAATCCTGTTGCCACGGGATGGTCAGAACATTTATGTGAAGGCGGAACTGAGACGGGACTTTTACCATGACAGATAAACCAGAAACCAAAAGTCGGCTGTGTATACATGCATAAAAGAATTTCATATTATCAACAATATCTGAGTCGCAAATCTTTATCCAAGAAGATAAAGGATAAAGTATTCCTGGAGCTAACAGAAAACACGTGAGGTAATCAGCCGACATTTACGTAATAGTCGTAAACTGAAAAACAAACAAGTTTCCTACAGCGGAGTTTGAACACGCAAACTTCTTCTTCTCACCAACGATCGCCAGCAAACACCGACGAATATCTCAAAGAAGAAAGATAGATTTTCTTTTTTCAATCACAACAGACTTCACACAGCTGCTGCAGCCCATCTGAAGGCATTTACTTTTCAATAGTTCAAATATCGAGAATAGCTGCAGCACTTCACTACATTTCCCCATCTGCTCCCATTCTACGAGCTTTCGCTAAGTTAGAAATTCCAGAGGGCTAGACATTCTGATCGCTCATTTTTGCCGGTTCCAGGGATTAGGATAAGCTTCTGAGCTACCGTAGCTTATTTTCCTAAACCAGATTTCTACACTACCATAATCTACTTTTAAGTACACCTTTACCTTTCAAGTACAGAAAAAAATACAGGACCAAAGACTCCTTGTAAAGCGAGATCTTCCACTCAGCCACCTGCAGCCTACTAAGGGCTGTGGCAATTTGTGGTTCAAATATCTAGAAATGGTTTTGTACTTGGATTACTTTTTTCTATCCGGCTCCTATTCGCAAATTCAATAATTCAATTCACTTTATTCGAAAAAAAATGCGACGGACAGAGACGATTATTATTTTTTGTTGTCATAAAATAAACCTGTAAAGCCAATGACCTTCATCAAACGGTAACTGGATCTGCATTGTGCCGGTTTTTTTTTGCAGTTACCAAGGTATATGATAAATTGCCGATTCGTATTTTTTTTTCTCCCGAAAGAAATACTTACATCCACTCACATAACAAGTACCAAACTAATCTCCCATCAATTGCACAAGAACCTAGGCACTTTTGGTGGTGGTTGAAAATGAGACAAATGTTTCAGATACAAGGGTAACTGGCCATATACTCAGTAACTGCAAAACGATGCTCAGCAACTTAAAACAAGACCAAAGGTTTCGATGGAATCCCAAAACTTGTATATTTGATCCAGACAATTGGGTCTTGTCTTGGCCAGATCCAGACAATTGGGTCTTGTCTTGGCCAGATCCAGTCGTCACCAGACTCCTTGAGCATTTTACTAATAAAATTTTGAAACAGATCAAGGCCAAAAAGCTAATCATCTGAAAAAAAACAAGTTCAGGTATGGATTCAGCATGCGTGTTTACCTCTATAAGTCATTTCTGTTTTGACGAAACTGACCGAAACTTCCTGCCGTAATACTTCTGCCAAAATTTCCGGTTTCAGCCAGATTCCGGGCGAACTATAGGTCCGGGTATAAAACGATTGTCATATACGGATTCAGCTTCTCTTCTTACCACTTAATTGGAAATCGAATCAACTATAAATAAAACTTCAGCTTTTAACAAATTTTCCGGTTTTGGCATGATTCCGGGCGAACTACTTGTCTGGGTAGGAAATGATTTTCACATACACGATTTTCACATGTGTGTTCAGCATGCCTTCTTAACCCTAAATCGAATATTTTTAAAGCACAACTCTTACTAGAAATGATCTTTTCCCTTTGAAAGGAATCAGAAAAAACGTTTTTGAAAATACCATTACTTTCCACTTGAAACTAGCAGTTCTCTTGTTAGCGCTTGTCGACTGTGTCCAGCCTTCCTGCTCTCCAACGCGGCGGCTCGGCGCAAAACATTTGAAAACGCATCGGGCCTTGGTTAAAAAGTGGGGAAACTAAGCAAATAAAAGAAGTAATGAATAAAAGATTATCACATCCTTTTGTGTGAAAGAGTTGTCAGCGGACATTGGAGATTCCGGCAAACTTTTCGTTGGGTGACGGGAAAACTCGGCAAGGCCGAAAAAGCGCTAAGAATTCGTAGTTACGAAACAAACAATGGAGAAAGGTGGGGATTTAAGAAGCTTATAATTCCATATGGGAGCTAAGTATAGTATAAAAGGCAGAATAAGCAAGAGGGGTCCTTTAAGAAACTCTTCGGTTTGGACCGGATTCGGGCGAACTACTTGTCCGGCGAGAAAATGGTTTTTATACTCGTGTTCAACATGTCTTCTTACCCCTTCATCGACTATCTCCTTAGCTGTTAACGAATATTTTGTTTGCCCCTTAATCTGAACCCCCACCCCTAAATGTAGGGCTACAGGGCACATCTACGAACTCGACCTTTCCCTTGACCCAAAGAACCCTCACATTAAGTTTCATCAAAATATCTCATTCCCTTCGAGAGTCATCGTGCTCACAGACGGACGGGCAGACGGAAGGACCGACAGACGGACAACTTTTGCGATGTGATACGTTTGGGACCCGACAAACGTTTAGATCGTAGTATCAGATACCATCGTATCTGCAAAAACGCAACTTTGGACTTCAATTGCTCATTCTCAGCCAGTTGACGGCAAAAGTTTATATTACGGAGAGTGGAAGATTTCGAGAGTGGAAGTTGGTGCATCTCATCAGGAATATTTATTTATTCTTCCCTTATTTATTCTTGATCTCATGCATGAGTGGCGCGAGTCAGGGGACCTGCATTTTGAGACTGCGTTGACATGTTAACTGAATAGGCTTAATGCCGAAGCGTGATTGGGAATGGGTTCCGGCTACCAGCCCCCGGTGACCCGCCCCCCCCCCCAGAAATGCATTATATTTTCAAGAAAACTACTAGTAACTCTAAATTACTACAAATTACTGAAGCGAACTTTTCATAAGGAATTTTATTTCAAGTAAGGTCTACCAGCACAGACTCTGAAACTTTGGTTCCACTCCGAACAAACTTATTACCACTCGGTTTTACAAAAAAGGTGTTTGAGAGAAGGAAAAATAGGGATGGGTTAATCATTGATAATTACAGGTGTCCGATGTGTCTTGTTCGAGAAGACACTGTTGCCCACCTCCTAGGGCACTGCCAGGAGTCTCCTCTACCGGATCAGTTTGGGGGAGGGCTGCTCTTTCCTGGTATACTGACATCGACGAAAGATAAGGTTATTAAAACGGTGGTAGATTATGTGAGTGGGAATTTAAATAGAAGATAGTTTATGTATGTGTCCTGGGATCATTATGCTTTCAATGCATTAATATATTTGTATATGAACAAATGTATATTTGTTATAAAAATCGGTGTCTAGCCCACCGAGGCTAAATAAACACTATTCTATTCTATTCTATATAGAGGTGAGGATGCGAGCGGCCAGCGACCCACCCCCACGCATTTACATCTGAAGTATGTAGGGAAAATCCTTAGGTGCTCGCGGTCCAAACCTAGATCTGTGGGAATAGATTCTTGAGGATTTTAAGAGACTTATAAGGTTCCTGAATGTTCCTCACTGACCCACAGAGACTGTTACTTATAGCTAAGTTGATTATTTTTGTTTGCCTATTTTTCTTTCTGTTGATACAACTGTCATGGTTTCGGGCTTTTTGCTTGGGAAAAAAATCTTATGCGGCAAGCACAGCCGAACGCACTAAGAGACCATCGTAAAATTTACAAAAACAGTGGTTTAGTGATAGACCGGCCTCAATGTCCCATGTTGCTGTTCAACACCAAATCGGTTCACTATTTTTTTATACATGGACCTCTTCAACCAGTCTCATAAACAATGACATACTAAATACTTCCACCACCTTCAGGTTGTTAACTGCAGAGTGTCTACCCCCTTTAGTCACCACCCGGCAGAATTTAGCATTTAGAATTTAGCAGTATCTTTCTTCTGAGAAGGGATTCTAAAAATACCCCAGAGGAAAATATTGAACTACAAGTGAACGAATAGCATGGCCCATTTTTAATGTATAATATCAAAAAGCCGTCCTTGCGGATGCTTTACGATTTTGATTTTCTTTCCTGCGTTGGTACGCAAGAAAGTTTCAGGCACGATACCGTGCGTCATTTCTTCCAAGGCCCACAAGAACATGCGGGTTTGTACGAAGCATGAAGAGCTGAAGTTCGATAGGACTCGGAAGTCCAGGTGCGGAGAAAGACTGCAAGGATTTCTGGTTTCTAGCTCGAACAAGGATTCTGCAAACTTTGAGGGGATCGACTAAAAACGAGAAAAAAACGGAAAGACACGGTGCAGGAGGAACGCGTACTAAAATCGGGGACGCTGCACCAGGAGGAACACTACTTAATGGGGGAACGATTAAAAGTCCTTCCTTCTTTAGTAACTTGTTTGGGCACGGGTTCCAAATCATTTCCGTGCACGGTCCCTGATATAGTTTTCGTATTCCTACTTGCGGTGAATTTAACAAACGCACAACAAAGGCAGTGTTTGTTGACACTTGGTTCCCTGTTGCCTATCGTTCCCGTTTTTATGGCAGTTGCCCTTTGGCCAAGTGCCACATAACGATCGCATTTTCTGTCCGTCCGTCGGTCTGTCGGTCGGTCGTTCCGGGTTTTGCTAGTTCGGGCACTTCCACATAAGCTAGGACGATGAAACTTGGCAGGCTTATCAGGGACCCCAAATGATTAAGCTGGAAATAGTGGGAGTTGGAGGGAGAGTTCCGGAAATGTTGCGGCTCGCATAGGGGTCAAACGAGTAGAGTGGTTTGAATGAAACTTGGAAAGTAGTAAGACGCTGTGCCCTAGATGACATATTTTAGGGTCTAGACCGGATATGAGCACGGTGGAGGGGGGGGGGGGGACAACCGGAATGCCCGAAAACGCTCAGACTCGAGTAAAATTTGATAGCCGGTAAGAGAAGATGCTTTGGAAGATCTTTTTATGTGTCTGAACCAGATTCGGCCGCGATAGAGGGAGTTTGAGGGGGAGGAGTACAGGAAATAGTGTGTCACTCCTAGGGATCAAACTAGTGAGATGAAAAATTTGCTCTAGATGGTCCAAGGCGATGCCGGAAATGTTCAGAGTCGAGTGAAGCTAGATATCCTATTTCTAGGTCTGATCCTAGGGGGTTGAAGGAGGTATTTTGTGGCGTTCTCATCTATTTTCTGTCCCTTTCTGTTTGGTTTGGGGCGAGGGTTAGTGGCGTTTCCCGTAAGACAAGCCAAAAGTCCACCCAGCTTCAAATAGGTACCTAGAGAAATCTAGGAAAAAGCACGGGAAGATAATTTCGCAAACCACATTGGCCTGACATATCACAAGCACGGGAAGCGTCGGATGATTTGCCCCCAACCACGCATCGCACTCCCGGCCGAGGGCGGAGTATCAGGAGATCGGCACCTGCGCTACGCGAACCTTGACCGGTTTGCATGCGATTTTTTTTTTTTTTTCATCTACTTTCTAGTACCAGCTACTCGTAACACGTGCCATATAAGCCCGTGTTCTTCGTGCCATATGAGCAGTTCTTCCTCGTGCAACGAGGGAACCAAATACAAGAAATGGGGGTCCTGTCGCATTTATAGTAGCCTACTTGTTCCTGCTGCAACAGGGAACCAAGCGTTAAAATACCTGTTTACTGTTGCCAAATTTCAACGAAAACTGCCCCTTGTCGTAAGGGTTTTAACTCGACTAAAATTCGCGTTCCCGTTTTTAGAACGCCTTCCTGTTTTAATACATCGCACCCTTCCATTCCTCTCCCATTTTTAGTCGATCCCAACATCGAGCAGAAACCGCTCCCGGAGAGTGACATATACGAGAATCTGCAAAAAAGGCTGTCCCTGAAAAATAAAGAACAAATTCTAACCTGGAACGCACTGGTTTTCAAAGTAATCGACGCCGCCTCCGCCAGGTCTCAGCTCTGCACCAGGGGTCCGTCTAGTATCAGAGCTCAGACGACAAGTCGCTTCCCTCTGAGAAAAGATTACAGACCTGGAACCAAAATATAGTTAGATGGTTGTTCTTCACGTGAGTCAGTAATCATTTGATCCGCCGCTACGCAGACTACCCGCACGTGGCCACCTCAAAAACATAGCGGCGCCTGGGAATGAAAGATAAAACCTTACTGAACAAGTAAGGTTCCTTACTAAGTCAGAACCTTACTAAAGAGTGAACCGAAACTAACAGAATTGCCAAACAATTTGTATCAATGCGATAAGTCCACGAAGGAACTGAAATCCAGGGACTAACGTGAAAGATATCAATCACAACAAAAATGATTATTTCCCTATCCCACTGAATTCGATATACAAAGTTTCCAAATATTCCTCTGTCACAATTACGAGATTGTCTATACCATGAGGAGGTAGAACAAGAGCTGGCGGCAAATATGGGATTTGCGCAACAATAGCTTGCACTGGTGAAAAAAAAACTTATTCATTCACAATTAAGGAAATTTAAAACCTATCTCAAGCAAGAATTCTAACTTTCTTTATACCTTCCTTTTTTCTAAGAATCCCCGACGAAAGACCTGTTTCAGGTTCAACTGTTATCAGGTTTCCCAGTTGTTAATTTTTGAAGCATGATTCCAGAAGCCTCGACCGCCAAACATGTGGACTACCCAATTTGTTCGGATTTCTAGGGGTGGATCATTTTCTGATCAGGTGGAACGGTGAATCCATGGAGCAAGGAGTTGCTAGGGAATCTGGTATCTTAGATAGCACTCCTCCACCCCAGGAGCACTCCGCCGAATAGGCTCTTTTCTGATTCCAATGTCGTCAACAAAATTTTGGTGAGCTGAATCCGCAAGTTTGTAAATAGTATTGCTTGTACAGGGGTGTAGTTGTGAATTGTAAGTGTGTATATGTGTATGTACAAACATTTACATACAAATACATATGACTGACTTATACGGGTGGCTGAATTTAAATAGGATTTTCTGTACTGCTGCAATTGTGAGTTGTAAGTCTGGATACATGTTTACGAGTATACTATACATATACACAATATTATTGTTGTCGTGATTATCATTTTCCACTATTTGCAATACACACACACAGGCTTCTAGCTTAACATTTTCTGGAAATAATAATGATGGCGGAATTTAAATATGATCCTCACTTGCACTTAGCGTCGCTTGTTTAGGCCCTTTATGGTGGTGCATGTGGAGGTCGAAAAATCGTATTTCGCCAAACTCATTCAGCAACAATTCATATTCTGTTAAGCTATTCAGTCTATACAGACCCCCAGAAAACAAACAAGCTCCTAGAATCAGAATGTAGTGCTCGTCTTCGCCTAACACTTTTTATTTTCTTCGTTCAATAACCGTAAACCTCCCCGGGCTGTAATTATAAGCTCCAACAACCATTACTAGAGAGTTGGATTTTCTTTTAAATCCCTTGTAAGCCGCAACTTTACGTAATTATTTCCAAGCTTCTAAACTTAGCTTAACGAGCTAAACATTAAACGAGATAACCTGAGGCAGGCTGTCTCGGAAACAAGCAAAGCACAAGTCAGCGTACCTGCACAAGGATCCTGCTTTGAGACATGCCGACAAACAGACTTCCTTTGTTCCGACCCTTTGTACGGTCCTCATAATCGTCCCTTCAAGTTGAAAACCAGGAACTCGCACAAACGTCCACGCTTTTGTGCAGCTATGCTCTGCAACGGACAAAAGGGGAAACTTAGGAAGTTCTATAGAAAATACTCTTCATTGACGATGCTAGAACGGAAAAAATAAGACCAAAGGTCTTATATATGTGGGGATATATATATATATATAATATATGATATATATATATATATATATATATATATATATATATGATATATATATATGTATATAATATATGATATGTATACATATATATGTATATAATATATAATATGTATATATATACATATATATATGATATATATATTTATGATAGATATATATATGATGGGATCCCAAATGTGAACATATATTAAGCTTCTTCATCCAGACAAGAGGGAGTTGCAGATTTTACGCTTCGCCAGATCCCAGAGGCTAAACATGTTGTTTTTACCCAGTTCAGATTACCAAGATAGTACACTGTCAGAAGTTTCATAACAGATAACACGAGGATGCGCGGTTTCAACAGATAATGCGAAAAGATAACACTTTGGATGCCATCTGTTGTGTTTGAAAACGTTATGCATGAAATGTTATGCATCACCAGCTTTGTTAGGAAGAGCCAAAAAAGCATCTACTGAATTTATTCCTTATCGTCATGATGCCGGAAAACTCAGCAGATACGTTTTGGGTTTTTTTTTGTTCTTCCTGATGGTAGGGCTTATTATGCATAACATTTTGAAACACAGCAGATAACATCTGAAGTGTTATCTGTTACGCATTATCTGTTGAAACCGCGCATCCTCGTGTTATCTGTTATGAAACTTCTGACAGTGTAGTCAGATTGCGACGACAATATTCCGAGCACTATTCGAATATCATAAACTATCTGCCTTAACACCTTCATTATATACACACAACTTGTAAATCTTATCGTAGGATTCTGTTCATTCTGAAATTCCCAGTTTATATCCGATTCTGATGAGATTTATTTGAAACGTAAAAGAGTAAAAGTCCTGGTTTTCCACACATTAGGACTAAACGAACGACGTGCTGAGAATGAGAAAACTAAGAAAATAATATTGATTTAAAATATATTCCTGTCCTCAAATCAGGATTCAGGATCCAACAACTTTACTAAAAAAAATCATTCCGGCTTGACGACCGGTTACACACAAAGCACATACGTGCTTGAAAAACGCAACCAGTACACATCTACTACCATATTCTAATCAAACCTTCACTAAATAAACTAAGAATTAATTAATTAATTTGTCAATTTGTCCTCTCTCGTCTTCCAAATCAAAGCTCTACACGATTCCGCTTCAGCAAACGACTCAATAATCTGTCATGTTTTTGTAACTGAACTTTACTCTGCCCAACTTAGCTTAATCACGATCATTAAAGAGCATGAATGTGTATCTGCTAATTTGTTGACCTTTAAAACCTAGTCCTGATGCTGCAAGCCATAATCATCCCTTCGCTGCTTTTTGGGCAATTTGAACAGCTCCGAAATTAATCCAGATGTAACTGATGTCTTCTACATGAACGTAAAGCAAGGGCAAGAGGCCAAGAACTTGGCCAAGAAGGCCAAGAACTTGCTGCTGGTATCTAGATCAAGACTAAAGTTGTTAAAATCCGTCTTGAGACCAAGGTTCAATCCAGACTACATCTATGCATTCCAAAGTTTTGTTTTATAGCCTATTTTCCCTAAAATGTTTTTTTCCCAGCCCCCGACCTTTCCTGTAGGCGGATCCAAAATTGAACTCAATTAGATAATAATCGTAGGTCAGCTCCACCCGCAACTAATCAAGACAAATGGTTTTGAAAATGATTAGGTAGGTGGTCGAAGCTGGAAACCATATTTTCCCCTTTCATTTGGCAATTTTATTTCAATTACTAGAATGAAACCGGCGTCGACAGCTAGTCTCCGACTCAGCGTCCTCTTTTGGTTTTGACATAAAGTAAATTGATGATATTTTTTGTCGTTGCTGTTCAAATTATTATTATTATTATTATTATTATTTATTTGAATCCTTCAAAACTGAAGAGTAATGTATAAAAAGGAACAACAACATGTCAGTCAGACTCACACACACTTACATACTAATAAACAACTGACCGTTAAAGACAAATTAGCCTACTAAATATACAATGAAGTACATGCAAAAAAAAAAAAAAAAGCTCAAAATAAACCAACTAATCAGGACGCTTTTTTGTGAAAAAAGGAAAAAGGTTGTGATGAAGAAGAATGTTGTCAGCCTTTTTATGAAAGTTCTGGATTTTACCATTTAAAGTTTCCAAAGGATTCTTCACTTTAAAATTCGAAGTTAAGAAAGAGTTACTCGCAGAAATCGGGAAACCAAGAAGGAATTTAGAGAATTTATAATAAGTAACTTTTAACGCAGAAAGTTCAGAAGGACGGAAAGAAGAAAAGAAAGCAGACGGAAAAAGAATGTGAGGAAGTGCAACAGCCGTATAAATAGAACCAAGAACATCTCTGCGATACATCCCTCGTAAACGAATAACAGCACCAAATGCTCTTCTTATTTTATCTTGCACATGTTGAATAAGGATAAGTTTCCAATCCCTGGTATTGGATGAGTAAGGGATTCCAAGATACATAACTTTCTCAACAGGGCTGAAAACAATCCCCCCACCACAATCCAGAGGGGAATTCAGTGTCGGCAAACTACTAATCACAAAATAATTACACTTTTCAGAACTAATTATTAGACCCTTCTGCCTCAATTTAGATACTAGAATGTTATAATTTTCAATTAATTTTTCCTTTGACCGACTTAAAATAATAATATCATCAGCATATGCTAAAAACGTTACATCACGTGCAAAATGTATTAAAGAAGTCTTAAGCGACCGAAGACAATCTGCCAAACATGCATTAAAAATATATGGTGATAAAATTCCACCTTGTCTAACGCCTTTTCCCACTGAAATTAAATTAGACAGAATTTTTGGGGAACGAATTGCCACTTGAACGTTCAGTCCATTGTACCAGGACCTTAAAGCACGCACAACAGAACGGGGAATACCATTATACACAAGGGATAGAAGAGCAGCCGCATGAGAAATATTGTCGAAAGCACCTTTTATGTCAATCAGAAGCGTATAAAGCGGCTGTCCGCTCAATCGCGCATCATTGATTAAAGTGGAAAAAGTAGCATGCGCGTGGTCGCAACCCATACCCCTTTTAAATCCAACCTGGTTTAACCCAACATCAAGGCCTTCAAACATATTTTTAAAACACATTTCAAAAAGTTTACTAATAATACAACCCTTGGTTATTGGTCGATAAGAACCACAAGATTTTAAATCCTTCTTTCCATTTTTTAGAATAGGGGAAATCAAACCAGTTTTAAAAGATGAAGGAACACGACCTACCGATAAAATTAAATTAAAAAAAGCAAGAAGAGTTACAAGGAACATTGGGGATACAAATTTGAGATGGTTTGAAAAAAGTCCATCATGGTCAGGCGATAATTGGAACTTCAGTTTCTTTTGAGCCAAAACTAAGTCTTGATGTACAATTACGTGGTCAGAAGGAAAGTCACTTAATATAGAGTCTAGCTCAGCTACGTCAGAAGGAAAATCGTTAGAAGAAGACAGGGTGGACGTAAAATGTGTTTCCCAATCAACAACAGACGGGAAAGAATCAGGTGGTGGTTCAGTTAGATGCTTAGACTTACGTAGCGCTTTCCAAATTTTAAGCTTATCAAGATCAGCCTCACGAGACGCCTCCTCCATAAGGCAATTATTGTGTCGCCTAAGTTCGGCCTGAAAAATAGCCTTCTTCTCTTTCATCCACCGGAAGGAAAGTCCGTCACGGGGTTTACCGAGTGCCTTCCATCTGACGTAAGCTAACTTAGCCTCATAATTACTCTCTACCAGCGAAGAATTAAGCGACCAAAAAGGTTTTGGTCGAAAGGAAACTTAGGTCGAAAGGAAACTTTGGTCGAAAGGAAACTTAGCCTCATAATTACTCTCTACCAGCGAAGAATTAAGCGACCAAAAAGGTTTTGGTCGAAATAAGTGGTGAAAGTCATGTAGGCAGCTTTATCGGAAAGGGGTGGGAAGGACATGTCTTTGATTTATTGTCTACATTCGCCGCTAGGTATGCTAACAGTTTATACCGCGGCCAATTATGGAAGTTCAATGGAAGCTCATATGGCACTTGCAAGGCTGGGTAATATGGAAGTGATGGTCTATTTTTTTTTTCATTTTTCGGTTAAGATGCGCTAACTTGCAAGGCTTGGGTCAGAGGATGGAAGTGATCGTCAAAAGTTTTTTTTTTCACTTTTCGGTTAAGATGCGCACTTGCTAAAAATTAATTTCTAAGTAAAACCTTAGAGGCAAAAAGGATCATGTGCTCATGGCGATGGTGAAAAAGTAAATTTTGCTTAAAAGTAGTTTGTGCACTTTGCGGTTAAGATGAGTTCTTTAAGGGACGGTTGGATCGGAGAAGTGACGATGTCTGACCCAATGATGTCAAGTTTATAATGCCCCAGCAAATCGTCCTAGCACATCTGGAAGTACCTTAACTCACGATCACCGGAATTTCGAACAACCCCCTACAGCCCCCCCCCCCCCCCCCCCCCGTCGGCATCCGAATCCGGTCCGATTCTGTCACTGATAGATCTAGGACTTGTGCCTGTACTTCCCACCAAGTTTTATTCTGATCGCTCCACTCTATGCGTGTCACAAGATTTCCAGTTCTCCCCTCCAGCCCCCCTCCCCCCAGTTCGTCGGATCCATTCCAACATTGAAATGGGACATCTGAGACATGAGGTCTTTCAGATATCAAGTTTCATTAAGATCCGATAACCCGTTTGAAAGTCATGCATGCGACTACTTTCCGGATTCCGCCGTCTTCCCCTCCCCCCACGATGGTCGGATCGGGCAAGTGACTGTTTCCAAGTTAATCTGGTCGGGTACCTGATATGCCTGCCAAGTTTTATCGTCCTAGCTTACCTGGAAGTACATTAACTACGGATAGCCGAATTCCGGACCCCCATCCAACTCCCCCCAAAATGTCCGAATCCGGTCCAGTTCTGTTAGTGATGTATGTACAGCTTGTGCTTGTTCTTCCCACCAAGTTTCATCCCGATCTCCCAGTCTGAGAGTTTCACACGATTTCCGGTTCCCGCTCCGACTCCACCCCCCCCCCCCCCGATTCATCGGATCCGGTCTGGACCTGAAGTGAGACATCTGAGACACGAGGTCTTTCCAGATATCAAGTTCACTAAGATCCGATCACCCGTTCGAAAGTTCAGAATGTCCCTATTTTCCGGATTCCGCCACCCCCCCCCCCCCCCACCACGATGGTCGGATCGGGCAAGTGACTATGTCCAAGTTAGTTTGGTCGGGTTCCTAATACGCCTGCCAAGTTTCATCGTCCTAGCACTTCTGGGAGTACCCTAACTCGAGATGAGTGGTCTGATCCAGACAGACCGACCGACCGACAGACCGAAAAGTGATCGTCATATGGCACTTGAGCGGAGCTACAAGCGTCATAAAAAGTCGGTTTCCTACATCGGTGCAAGTTACGCGCTAAGATTTTCGTTTTCAGCACAAAAGCTTCCACCCTGAACGGCTGGATCCCGGACTATAAATACTAAGTTACGGCTTGAGTTTCCTACGTTAAGTAGCATATTCACGCAGCGAGATTCCCTCCAATTTACGTTACGCTTGCCTGTAACGTCAATGAAACACAGAAAATGCAGATTTTTGTCGAGTTTATTCAGCAAAGGTCGAAGAAATGACATCTAAAGACACTGGGAGAGTAGTCCTCTGAGAACCATCTACTATTACGGAATTTTCATTCAAACCCTCTGGGGCATCCATTGCAGAAGAGGTCAATACAGTTTTACTCACAAGATAGTTTGTGAATAGTGTTGTTTGCAGAAGGAAGAGCGATTTTTACCCTTAAAAAATGAACTTTTCCTGTTTTTTTCTTTCCCTAAAAAAGTTGGATACTTTTTGTCAGCAGTGTGAGCAGGCTTTGGACATTTTACATTTATCCCAAATACTATATATGCACAATGGCTGGCCTATGATTTAAAAAAAGGGGGGGGGGGGGGGTCTGATGGCATCTGAGAACAAGCTACGAGCTCATATGGCACTTGGTACGAGTAGGTGGTACAAAAAGTAGATGACAAACCAAAATACCCCGCCTTCCAAAAATGCGGTTCGGATCTAGAAATACGATATCTAGTTTCACTCAAGTCTGAGCATTTCCGGCATCGCCTCAGATCACCTAGGGCAAATGACTTTTCTACCTTCCAAGTTTCAAGTCTGTTCTTTTCTTTTTTGTTTTGTTTTTTTATTAGTTATTTATTATGTTGTTTGTTGGTGTGTTTAGAAAATGGTCAACCTTTACTACTGCACGCCAGCAAAAACGTAGGTTTTTCCATTAGTGCAGTAGATGTAAATACAAAAGAGTTAAATTGTGTTTATTAATAAAATAAGTATCAAGTATCAACCCAAAAGATCCACTCGTTTGGTCCCTACACATGCCACGCGGTTTCCGCCCCCCCCCCCCCTCCAACTTCCCCTACCGAGTCAGGATCTGGTTCGTACTACTAAATGGATCGTCTGAAGCATTTTCTCTTACCACCTATCTAGTTTCACTCAAATCTGGGAGTTTTTTTGGGAACTTCCGGTAACTCTCCCCCAGCGTGGTCGGATCCAGCTCGGACCCTAAAATATGTAATCTAGAGCATGTGATCTCTCTGCATTTTAAGTTTCATTCGCTCCACTTGTTTGACCCCTATGCGAGCCAAAATGTTTCCGGGAATCCCCTTTTAACTCCCCCAATGTGGCTGAATAAGACTCGGAAACGTCAACGTCGCATCTCTTACATCTCCTATTCCCTTCCATCAAGTTCGACTGGAACCGGAGCATAGCCTGTCCACAAATTTCCAGTCCCCACTTCACCCCCATTCCCACCGTGGGCAGATCCGATCCAGACACCAAATAGCAAATCAAGGCCGCATGAACTCGGAGCTGTCCAACTTGCATCCCATCCTGTCCCCCCCCCCCCTCATCCAACTATGCCAACCGTGGCCGCATGTGGTTCGGACGAATGTTTTGCTTGTAAGGTCACCCATAAGTTTCACCCGAATGGGACCACCCGTTCGCAAACCTGCGGAAGCCAGTGATTTTCGGATTCCCCTTCCGTCAACTCCCCGAAGATGGTCGGATCCAGGAACACAAGTTTTCCAAGGGCATTATTTTGGGTCCTCAAGTCATTAATACGCCTGCAAAGTTTCATCGTCCTTAGAATAGCTGGAACTATCCTAACTGGCGATCACCGGAATTCCGTGAAACACCCTCCAACTCCCCCCCACAGAGCCCCGATACGACCTGGTTCTGTCAATCACGTATCTAGGGCTAATACTTGTTCTCCCCACCAAGTTCCATCCCAATCCCTCAACTCTAAGTGTTTCACAAGATTTCCGGTGCCCCCCTTCAACCCCTCCCCCCCCCCATGTATCGGGTTCGACTAGGATTAGACATGGAACACCTGAGACGATAGCTATTTCTACTTGCCAAGTTTCATTCAATTCTGATCACTCGTTCAAAAGTTATGCGTGCCACCAGATTCCGGGCTCCCCATTCCTTCACTACCCCATGGTGGTCAGATTGGGGAAATGACTATTATCAAGTCAGTCTGCTCGGGTCCCAGACATGCCTTCCAAGTTTCATCGTACCAGCACATCCAGAAGTACCGAACTGGCGGGGTCAACGGAATTCCGGACCCCCCCCCCCCCTCAACCCCTCAAAGTGCCCGGATCCGGTCCGGTTATATCAACAATGTATCTAGGACTTGTGCTTGTTCTTCCCACAAAGTTTCATCCCGATCCCTCCGCTCTAAGCGTTTCCCAAGGTTTCCGGCTGCCCCCCCCCTCCTCCAGCTCCCCCCAAAGTAGTCGGATCCGGTCCAGATTTTAAGCAGGTCGTCTGAGACATGGGGTCTTTCCAAATATCAACTTCCATTAAGATCCGATCACCGGTTCAAAATATATAAATACCTCTAGATTCCGGATTTCCCCTCCCTCCACTCCCCCCACGATGCTCGGAACGGGGAAGTGACTATTTCCAACTTAATCTTTTGGGGTCCCTGATATACCTGCAAAGTTTCATCGTCCTAGCTTATGTGGAAGTGCCCGAACTAGCAAAACCTGGACAGACCGACCGACAGACCGACGGACGGACAGAAATTGCGATCGCTATATGGACCATAAAAACTACGACTAAAACATGAGCTACGAGCTCATATGGCACTTGTTACGAGTAGGTGGTGTGAGAAGCGAGAAAGTAAATCTGAGCATTTTTCCGGAAATTCCGGTACCCTCCCCATCGTGCTCAGATCCGGTCCTAAAATAACGCATATGATATCTTTACTTTCCAAGTTTCATTCAAATTTCATTCCCGTCCGTCAAGTTCAACTCGAACCGGAGCATATCTTCAAATTTTCGATTCCCGCTTCATCCTCCTGGCCCTACTTTGGTCGGATCCGGTTCGGACGCCAAATGACAAACCTAGGTCGCATAAACGTGATACTGTCCACTTGCATCCCATTCGGCCCATCCGTTTGGTTTTTGTGCATGTCACAAAGTTTTCGGACCCCCCCCCCCCCCCAATTCCCTTAACCATGGCCGCATAGGGTTCGGAAACATTATTTGCACATCTAGGTCATCAGCTCTTATCACCCACAAAGTTTCACTTGAATCGGACCATTTGCTCGCAACCTATGGAAGTTCCGGATTCCCCCTCCCTCAATTTCCCGAAAAATGGTCTGATCCAAGAATGGAAGTCTTCCTATCCTAGCATTGTGTCGGGTCCTTAAGTCTATTTGGTTGGTCACTAATATGCCTTCCAAGTTTTATCGCCCTTAGCACATCTGGAAGTATCCTAACTCACCATCACCGGAATTCCGGGAAACCCCCTCTAAGTCCCCCCACAGAACCCCGACACGATCTGGTTCTGTCAATTACGTATCTAGAGCTGATGCTTATTCTTCCCACCAAGTTTCATCCCGATCTCTCCACTCTAAGCGTTTCCAAAGATTTCCGGTCCCCCTCCAACTCCCCCCCCCCCCAATGTCACCAGATCCAGTCCGGAGTTAAAATGGGACGTCTGAGGCACGAGGTGTTTCTAAATATCAAGTTTCATTTAAAAACGATCACCTGTTTAATAGCTGAGCCACGCACTGCTCAATTTTCCGGATTCCCCATCCCTCCACTCCCCTCCCCCCCACGATGGTCGGATCGCGGAAACTACATTGTCAAGTCAATCTGTTCGGGTCCCTAACAAGCCTGCCAAATTTCATCCTCCTAGCCCATCAGGAAGTACCGAACTCGCGGGATCACTAGAAATTTGGACCCCCCCCCCCCCCCAACTCCTCCACAGTGACCGGATCCGATATATTTATGTCGTTCGCGTATCTAGGACTCGTGCTTGTTCTTCCCGCCGAATTTCATCCCGAACCCTCCACTCTAAGCGTTTCCCAAGAATTCCGGTTCCCCCTACAACTCCCCCCAATGTCACCGGATCCGCTCCATATTTAAAATGGGGTGTCTGAGACACGAAGTCTTTCTATATATCAGGTTTCATTAAGGTCCGATCACCCGTTCGTAAGTTAAAAATACCTCACTTTTCCGGATTACCCTTCCTCCACCCCACCCCCCAACAGGTCCGGTTATGTCAGTCACGTATCTAGGACTCGTGCTCGTTCTTTCCACCAAGTTTCATCCCAATCTCTCGACTCTAAGCGTTTCCCGAGATTTCCGGTTTCCGGATTTAAAATGGGACGTCCGAGACACGAGATCTTTCTGTGCATCAAGTTTCATTAAGATCTGATCAGCGGGTCGTAAGTAAAAAATTATTTTTTCCACACTTGGCCGAAGGGCAAGTGCCATAAAAAGTTAAATCAAGCCTGTATTTCCCTATGTCAGCACTCAATTGCTTTGCAAAGTTTTCCCGGGCATTTACTTCACATAGTCTGTTCTTCTATTCTTTCAATTTGGTTTTGTAAAAAATCTCTTTCTTTGAACAAACCTGACGATTTTCTCACCAATCAAATCTAAAAGCTGAACTTTTTTCAACTTTTTGAAGTGGCTACCATAGTCAAAACTTCCCTACATTACTACCACGTAGGAACCTAGTACCGTAGAAACCATAGGACACCCGCACTACATAGTGTTTCTGCTGAGATGTTCTAAGTTAGTTGACCCCTTTAAATCTCAGCTATATTTACAGAAAATTCACGCAAAGCTTCGGCTATTTTTAGCCTCTCTCCATATCCCTGGCCCTGGATGGCAATCTAGGCAAAATTTGCATAACCGGTCTTCGCGCCAATGTGATTGTCGGAAAGAATGGTCGGGAGCCTTACTTCAAGTAAAGCGAAGAAACGTGGGAAGCGAAATACTCAGTGTAATACTAATATACGAGATAGGATACGCTTCGGAAGTGTTAACATCTGGAGAACAAGAATGGGTGGAATTATAATGAATAACTCATTAGTATGACATGTACTTTAAGTGCACTTTGGTACGAATCGGTTCTGGATTGCCACGAGGTTTAATTGTCTTCTAAATATATGTAATACTGAATTGTTTTTTATTTTTTTTACTATCTTTTTATAGTTGTTTATGTATAGTATTGCATTTATATTTTCCCTTTTCTTTTCTGTCTAAATATATATAAGACTGATTTTTTTTGATTTTTTTTATTATTATCTTTATATAGTTGTTTCTGTATAGTATTGTATTTATTTTTGTTCCCTTTTCTTTTTTGTTCCCAATATAATTATGCTAAGTGATTAAATTATTGAGTCCTGCCACAAACAAATCAGTATAGATTTTCAAGTGGCAGGTCTGTTATGAGAGTTCACTGCCGGCATTCATTCCGCGCGGTCGCATTTGAAAACAAGGTTACATCCGTGATCGTAGAAATCTGAATTAGGACCTGACCGTGAAACACAGTTTTTACTGTCGGCAGGCATAGCAGGCTGGCTGTCCTCGCAAAGTTTGGCCGGATTACGGAAGTATCCGTGAGGCACAGCCCTCACGTAAAGTTAAGTCCCGACTTTTGTTGTCGTTATTTTTCATTAAGATGTCACTATCCGAGAATTTGTTTCTGCAGAAAATGAAGGAAATACAACAAACCCTTGCTCCACTGGCGAATTTACCGTTGGCGATCGAGAATCTTAACAAAGGGCTGTCAAGTCTGAAAATCGAGCATACCAGCTAAGTAGAATCATGCGAACATCAAATTTCTAATCAAAACACTAGGTTATCGAACTACGAACGTCGTCTGTCAGCAATAGCCAAGGAACTCGGGCGATCGAACCTGGTTTTCTACGGTCTAGCTCCATAAAATAGGAACGTGTCACTGCGACCTGATTTTATTCTAGTTATGAAGTCCATCCTACCAAATGTGAACATCACCGAACACGATATTTCTGACGACTCCCGACTGGATATATGGTTGTGCCTAAAAACCTTGGGAACAGGTATATCCATAATATAGGCGGCACCACGTCCAATCTGGACCACGTCATTGTCTCTGATCCTTCTTTGGTAACCGACATAGTGCATGTTGATGAAGAAAAGATCGATGACGATCATCTCATCTTGACATGCAACATCAACCTACAAGGGGCTTGGAAGACCATACAATCTAGTAGGACTTCAAACTGGTATACGCGACGTGACTGGAAACATGACAACCATCTCCTTTTTTGCCAAACATTTACCTTTCTCCTGGCCTCAATCAAAATCCCTTTCCACCTACTTCAGACTTCAGTACCTTCCAGAACAACAGAAACTGATCTGAACGGTTACTATCAACAAGTAGTATGGTGTATGCGTCGAGCGGAGGATTTATCCGTTCAGCTTGAGAAAATCCGTCGAGGGACGCGGAAACCATTTTGGAAAATCAACCCTGAGATAAAAAAAAGCTAAAAAATTCAGCAAAACTTTGGTTGAGAATATGGATCGCCTGCGGCCGGCCTACATCCGGTGCAGTTTCCAAGCTAAAAGTAAAGCCAAAAAGGAAATACAAATCCTGCCTAAGGAAGAATCGCCTGAACGCAGCCGATGCCCCAGACAACAAGAAGGCCTGGGAGAACGTCATTCGCTCGGACAGATGTAATCCGGAGGTACCTTCCATCCTCTCTTGTTTGGACTGGTTGTCTCACTGTACAAGATTGTTTTCTGTCTGCAATGAAAAGGTATCTTCCGTCTTTTCAATCTACACTAACCGTTACTTGTCACCCAGATTAAAACAGCATGAAGTTTTCCCCATTACATTATCTGCCATCCAGAATGCATTGAAAACCATGAAGAAAAAGAAGAACCCGGATAGAGATGGCATTTCCCATGAGCATTTAAAGTACTGTCAACGTCCACCTTACCGGAGAGTTTTCTTCTGGGTACGATTACCCCCGTCTTAAAAAGAGGCAAAGATGCAAATCACTGCAGCTCTTACAGACCAAGTACCGTTTCATGCATCATCAGCAAAATTTTCGAATACACTTTGGCACCAGAAATTATTTCCAAATGTAATTTTGGAAGCCTACAGTATGATTTCAGAAAACGAATTGGATGCTCCCATGCCCATAAGTCACTGATTCAAATTCTAAAGCAAGCATCAGCAAAGAGAGAGACAGTTCATCTTTGTGCAATTGACATCGCTGGAGCTTTTGACAACGTTAACCACGTCCAGGCTCTACTGTCTTTGATGGAAAACGGCGTAAATAGGTCGATTATATTAGCCTTAACATCGTGGTACTAAAAATGCAAGCTGGTAGTCAAATGGCAAGACAGGCTGAGTGACCCTATTACAGTGAAAAAGGGAGTTCCACAGGGCAGGGTCCTATCGCCACAGATTTTTAAATGTGCGATTGCTCAGTGCCTAAGAAAGCTTCACCAACTTTTAACTTCCGTGGAATTGATGTTAGCTACCTGGCCTATGCCGACGACGTCCTCCTTATCAGCCGATCCAGGAAGGGCCTTGAAACAAACGTTGCTAGCCTGAACCAATCCTATCAGTCAACGCTAGTAAATGTCAGTACGTTTGTTTCAATGCTCCTGCTACTCCTCGGAAACCCTCTCTGAATGTTGGATGCCATGTTCTTATAACTGAGGAAAAAATTCGATGGCTAGGGATTACAATCGGGCAAACTATGCGAAAGGTTTGCGAGGAAGCAGTCAAATCAGCCGCTAAAGGAATCAGATTTGGTTACTGCAAAATTTAGCCGAACCGTTCCAGGTATAGCAGACCTGGGCTTGGGAAGTTATATACTGCCTTTTCGCACCGTATGTTAACTTCCTTGCTGGATTGCATTCTATACTCAGAAGAAAGGACCTTCGACGCATACGCTCGACATACTTCAGATATCTGAGATTTCTTCTCTACCTACCACGGCGCACGCGGAACCGCTACCTGATCCGCCGTTTGTTGATTTCCACCCATTGTTGACGCTCGAAGCCCTCTCTTCTAATTTGTGTTCTACGATTGGAAACTTACCTGTCCACGATCCCATCAATGTGATTCTAAATTAGTGAAAATATTTTTGAGTGTTCTGTGATTATTTTATATTTCTTTGTACTTTTTACTGCACTTACGCCCTTGGGCAGTGCGTCATAAATCCTTCATTCATTCATTCATTCACTAAGGTCAGCAACTGATCCTAAGCCATTACTTGTCAAGTTTGCAAGCAGCGCTACATTACAAGAGATTTGGTCATCAGCAATGCCAGAAAGCTCCGCCCCTTTGGCGTAGCTTGCCCCCGCCAAGACGAAACCCGCCGCGGGCAGGTTCCAGCCGCAACGGTCAGAACGCAAGTGGCCCGTTTCGACTCAGGGCCTTGGAAGGGATACAGGAGGAACCGGGGGCTGGTGATTCAGGAAGGTAATAACAGGTAATACAGGAAGCAGCAGTGAGTGTGACGCGGAGAGAAAATAATTAACCAAAGAGGAAGAGGAAAAATACTTTTTTAATAGAGATTGCGAGAAGAAGAGAAGGGAAGTGGTTTCAGCATTGATAAAAGTGAAAGAGTCCAGTGGAGAAGAATTGAAAAATAATTGATTATAGAAAGATAAGGAAAGAGTACAAGAAGTTAGTTTCCCAAAAAAAGATAGAAGAGGATAAATCAAGTTAAAAGAAACAAGTTATAAAGAGAAAAATAGTAGGAAATTTTGGGGAGTATTAGGAAGGAACTTGGATCTAGAGAAAAGAACCTCACACCAACAGCGGAAACTTGGCCGGCGGTACTCGAGAGAAAAGACGACGAAGCGATGAGGGACCAGACAGAGCTCGAAGAAGCTTATGAGTGAAGATACGATACCAATGGACGACGAGGACCGTCAGCTACTACACCGTTTAAAGAAGAGGAAGTCTGGACAGCAATGAAGACTATGAAAGGTGGGTCGGTGCCAGGGACTGATGGTATACGCTTTGGAAGTGGGGTCGTGTTTTTTTGGTGCCGCTGTTGGCCTTGATCTTCTCTTCGATCCAGAAGAACGTAGTATGGCCAACCCAGTGGTGTATTTCGGTTTTAGTCCCGATATTTAAGAAAGGGGATAGAAGTCAACATGGTAATTATAGACGGATCCAGTTCGGAAATACGGCGAGTAAATTATTCTGTAGGGCAATAGATAATAGATTAAAAAAATGGTTAGAAAAGAAAGGGAAGTTAAGTGGATTACAGGCAGGATTTCGAGAGGGTTACAGTACACTAGACCAGATATTTGTGTTGGATGTGTTAGTAAAGAAATTTACAAGAAAGAGAAGGGGTCGTTTGTTCGTAGCGTTCGTAGACCTTAAAGGAGCGTTCGATAATGTAAGTCGTAAGTTACTGGTAACGACTAGAATTGAATGTAGATAAGACAGTAATAATGATATTTAGAAAGGGAGGTAAAACATCGGCGAACCCAGAATTTGTGTTTAAGGGAAGGCAAATCGCGGTTAAGGAAGGATGGATGTATTTGGGATATAAGATGAGTGCACGCGGGGGAGCAAGTAAGCATATAGAATAGTGTGTCACGAAAGGTAAAAGGTGCGTTAATATGTTGCATGCCAGTAGATTGAGAAATAGTAGTAATGTAAGAATGGTTAAAGAAGTATTTTTGTCGAAAGTAGTGCCGATAATCCATTATGGAGCAGAGATATGGGGATACGCAGTAGCTAGTAAATTGGATAAGTTGCAATTAAATTATTTTAAAAGGATCCTAGGTGTAAATAACAGAATTAATGGTCTAGTGGTAAAGGGTGATTTAGGTCTATTGTCACTAAGGAGTAGCAGGTTAGCGAGCATGGTAAATTTTTGGGAAAGGATTTTGATTATGCCTAAATCAAGACTATTAAAGGAGGCATACCTAGAATCATTGTGTGATGGAAGGAAGCAGTCGTGGGCACACCAGATGAAGTGTATTCTAGATAATAGATTTGTGGAATGAAGGGGAAGGTCCAGGATGGGAGTTAGGAAATGTGACTAGAGTAGTTAGACAGACACTCCAAGACCAGGAAATACAGACGTGGTTATGCGAGGTGAGTAAGTCTGGATCTCTGAGGTTGTACGCTGGGGCAAAAGAGACATGGGAGTGAGGAAATATACTTTAAGGTAGGGTTAAGTAGGGAGGAGTTGGTTAAGGTAAGGTTAAGGTTAAGTTGGGTTTGTTAATAAGCATGAGGGCTGATGGGTTACCGCTCGGTGCAAGAAGAAAGTATATGGGAAAAAAAGAGGAAAGATCGGGTCCTTACTACTTCTGCCCTATGTGTGGAGAAATGAATGAGGATATATGCCACCTTTTGTGTGATTGTAGTGAGTTACGGGAACTCAGGGAGGAGATTTTCGGGGGAGGGAGCTGATAAGAAATGGATTATTAAAATGATGGGAAGTAAAGATTTTAAAGAAATAAGAAATGTTGGGAAGTTCTTCGAGCTTTTAAACAACGGAAAAATTTCTTTTGATGGGAAAGTTGTGTTTTTATGGCACTTGCAGCCTCTGGCTCAAGTGCCATGTACCGATCACAATTCCGTCTGTAGGTCTGTCGGTCTGTCGGTCGGTCCGAGTTTTTTGTCACAGTTTTTCGAGTTAGGGTACTTCCAGTTGTGCTAGGACCATGAAACTTGGCAGGCATATCAGAGACCCGACCAAACAAACTTAGAAATAATCAGTTTTCTGATCCGACCCTTTTGGGGGGGGGGGAGTGGAGGGCAGGGGAATCCGGGAAAATGAGAAGTGTGTAACTTTCGAACGGGTGATCGGATTGTAATGAAACTTCATAACTGAATAGAATATATATCTGTAATGTCCCGTTTAAAGTCTTGACCGGATTCGGTAGCCAGGGGGGAGTTTGGGGGGGGGGGGCGGAAATTTCAAGAAACGGTTAGAATGGAGGGATCGGAGTGAAACTTGCTGGGAAGAACAAGCATCTGCTCTAGATAAGTCCTTTAGACCATTGTACTGGATCCGGACACTTATGGGGGGGGGGGGAGGGGGTTTCCCGGAATTCCGGTGATGGTGGTTTTGGGGATTTTCACGATGAAACTTGGCAGGCATATCAGGGACCCGATCAAACTGACTTCAAAATACAAATTTTGTCTATCTGATAATGGTGGGGGAGTGGAGGGAGGGGAATCCGAGATTTTCAGCCATGCGTAATTTTGGAATGGGTGATCGGATTCGAGTGAAATTTAAGAATTGAACAGAGGACATTTCTCCGATGATCTTTTTCATATCCGGACCGGATCCGGCAACTATTGGGGGGGCGGAAAATACGTGTCCAGTTTAGAATGGAGGGATCGGGATGGAACTTTGTGGGAAGAACAAACAGATGCTCTAGGTAAGTCATTTACTGAATCGGATTGGCTACGGGCACCGTGGGGGAGCTGGGGGGGGGGGGGGGGGGGTGGACCGGAAATCTCGAGAAACGGTTAGAATGATGGTATCGGAGTGAAACTTGCTGGGAAGAACAAACATCTGATCCGTGTAAATCTTTTCCATAATTTGACTGGATCCGGACACTTGAGGGGGGGCGAGGAGGGGGTTTCCCGGAATTCCGTTTTTGGGGGATTTTCACGACGAAAATTGGAAGGCATATCAGGGACCCGGTCAAACTGACTTGGAATAAAACAAATCCTCGATATGATAATCTTGGGGGGGGGAGTTGAGGGAGGAGAATCCGGAATATTGAGTCATGCGTAACTTTGGAACGGGTGATCGAATTCGAGTGAAATTTAATAATTAAACAGAGGACATTTTTCTCTGGTGATTTTTTTCATTTCCGGACCGAATCCGGCAATTACTGGGGGGAGGGCGGAAAATACTTGACCCGCTTAGACTGGTGTGATCTGGATCGAACTTCGTGGGAATGACAAACAGATGCTCTGGATTAATCATTTAAAGAGCCGGATTTTCCGGGTATTGTGGGTGGAGCTGGAGGAGGGGGGGGGGGGGGTCTGGGATCCCGGTGATCGCGCGTTAAGGTACTTCCAGATGTGCTAGGACGATGAAACTTCGCTGGAATATTGGAGACTCAACAAAATTTGATTAGAAATTACTACTTCCCAAATCCGATTATTCCTTAAAGTACCAATCTTGACCGCAAAGTAAAAAAAAATACTTTTAAGCAATATATGCATTTTCATGATGCCCATCAGCACAGTAACTTTTTTGCCTCAAGGGTTTTGCTTACAAATGAAGTTCCAGCTCTCTTAGAGTACGCATCTCAACCGCAAAGTCGAAACTTACTTTTGATCAATCAAATCATCTTAACCCATGCAAGTGCCATATGAGCGTACAGCTCTTGTTAGTGTTAATAAAGTATTCGGAGTAAATTAAAAATATTAAGTTGTGTTAGTGTGTATATACGCAAGTAAGATTGTTCACTGTTTGTTTTGTGTTGTTTCA
Organism: Branchinecta sandiegonensis; assembly: GCA_030848855.1. Taxonomy (NCBI): domain Eukaryota; kingdom Metazoa; phylum Arthropoda; class Branchiopoda; order Anostraca; family Branchinectidae; genus Branchinecta; species Branchinecta sandiegonensis. Next base: position 19,672,135 of record JAUPMV010000003.1, on the reverse strand, counting down.
TGATGGCCTGATGGCTTTAATGTGCAAATAAATCATTCATAAATCATTCATTCATATTGAAATTTGTTTTTCTAAAATTCTATCATATTTAATTTGTCTCTCTCTCTCAACTTTAGACTCAAAGTTATAGCCAGTGTGACAACTTAAGCTTTTAAGTCAGTGCGAAGGGGGCTTTACCGCAGTCACTAAGTAAGTAGTCTCCGGGGAGAAAATGGATTCAAAAGCTTGAATTCGTTCCGTGCGGCACTTCCTCATCCGCACTCATTTAGGCGACCGTACAGTTCCATGAAAATGTTGTTCCCCAGAGAAATAATATTCTTAATTGCAACCAGCTAGCGCTCTAAATCTGCCCCGTTTCGGAAATGAAAACATTCCAGCGGGAGCTCTTTAATCAAAAGATTTACCTTCAAGGCACATTTTCTCATAATACATCGTCCCGGCAGTTGGAACTAATTCTTCAGTGGCAGCAGGTCGCTCTAGCGCAAAGCACCTGTGCCGGGGTCCCCTCGTCGGCTCTATGAGCAGTGCAGTGCACTTGTCACCGAGGCGGTCGCACTCCCTGATGCACTCCATAGTGAGCCCAAACTCTCCTCTCACCTGTAGTTCGGTCCTGCGAGGAATATAAACGTCTATTAGTAGTATGATAAGTGAGCTGCCGCCACTTAAAGCACTAGCCAGGAGAACGGAATTGGGAGGGGGGAAGGGTGCTTGGAATTGTAGAGACGATTTGTTTGTGGGGGAGCCCAAGGAGGATGTGCGAGGGTGGAACTGTGATAGAGTGAATAGTGTTTTTCGTTAGAAATGTTTTTTTTTTCAAAACTGAGGTACGGTACTAGGAACCGGAAACGCAAGTGACATGGTATCTTTGGCTTCTTAAAGTTTGTCCGTCCGGCTGCCTGTCTGTTCGGAAGTTGAGCCGTTCGTATTATACTAGAAAGCACGACACCATTGGACACAACTTGATTTGCCCCACTAGAAGGGAAAGACAATTGTGTAGGCCTAGCTACAACGCCATAGAAATATATAAGAGACGTAGAAACCAACAACATTCCATAAGAAGTTGAATAATATAACTCAATTTGTCTGCCTAGAAGGGGAAGACAGTTGTGTAGGCTTAGTACAGCACAATAGAAATAAGAAGAAGAAACCCATAAAATTCCATAAGGAGTGGAATAACATAAAGATTTATAAAAGACAGAAGAAGGAAATACACAAAACAAGAAACAAAACAAAAGAAAAGACAAAAGGAAAAAACAGAAGAAAACTAAACATTCAATGAGCTTAAAAAAAAAAAGCTTAACTTCCGACATCGAAGATGATGCGGAAAATAACATTGAGACGGCCATTGAAAATAACCTCTCCGAGCCGAAGGCCGTCGTGGTTGTTCTTCTGATTTGAACCGAGATGGAGGTATGTTAACTATTATAACTTTTTCGAATATTAGGTTTGAAGCCAAGCTGACCATCGATTTCAAATAAAATAGAAAAACGAGATTTTCGAGGTTTTTTCTTGATCAGCTAGTTACCCCTCCAAGATGATGTGCGAGGGATAAGTACAGTTTCGGATATTTCGGTTGCACTTCCGGCAAATCGTCCTCAGCGAAAAAAACAAAACTATATCATAAAATCCACCACAATAAAAACAGGAAAACGATGCGGAACCAACAAACAATAAGACGACATGTAACTAAAAACCAGAAGAACGACGCTGACTGAACGACATGCAGATAAAAGTAAAATAACGAAAGATAAAATGTGCGTGTTCAAAGTGTATATGTACAAATATGTACAGAATTGTAAATAACCACAGATCAGTGTTACGGGAAATATAAATTGATGGAGAGTAGAGCGGACAAGAGGATTTGGTCTACAGTACGGCATGGCGTGTAATGGTTCTGGAAGGAAGCAGGCAATTTGTCCAGTGCAGGAGAGTATGCCAGGCGAAGAGTATGGTCAGTGATTATTTCTCTGAACTTGGTGGAATGTAGAAATGGCAGGAAATCTGTCAACTCTTACAAGCGATAGATGCCGCTTTTTTACGAACTGATTTTCCCGGCAAAGGCTTTCCATAAGGTTGACGGCTGTCTGTAACTTGGTCGCAAGTGCCCCAGACGAGGTGGATGCAGCTAAAGCGTTGCTACCACAAGCGTATAAAACACATGACCGTCGGACATAACAGTACTAACAAGATCATTAATGTAAAGGATGAACAACAGCGGACCAGGTACAGAGCCTTGGGGCACACTTATACGACACAGGTTAACGATGATTTATTTCTATCTACTTCAAAGTATTCGTTTCGGTAATTGAAGTAAGATTCCAACTACGCATAAGATTCTGAACCACGAATGTGGCCCATCGAAGATACCGAATCGATAGTTTTTGAAGACGAATCTCGTGGCATAGAAAGTTCTGGAAAAGTCCACAAATATATCTAAGACCTGCTTGCCATATTCAAGGTTTTCCTGTACAAATTCGATGGAATTCAAACAGCATGGATAATGGAATGCTTCGACTGGAAACCAAGAAGCTGGGAAGAAAGCAGCTGACCTACACCACTCGCTGTATGGGCTTCCAGGAAAGAAAAGAGACGATTAAAAACAGCTCGTTCGAAGAGATTCGGAATTGTCAGTAAAATGGATACTGGACAGTAATCAATGATCAGCGTCGGGTTTCCATCCTTAAAGAACACCTCATACTTATGATAGTAATCCGTTCTACTTCAGTAGTATTTTCATCCATTCTTGCTCCCGAGACCCTGCACTTCAGAAGGATATCCTATCTCCTCTGTTACACCGATTATCACGGTTGCCCCTTTTGTTCTCTTTTCTTGCCAAGTTTTCATACAACGAAAGGGACACAGAAAGAGGATAAAAATAGCCGAAGCCGTGTGTAATTTTCTGTAAGCATAGCTTAGTTGTAGAGTGGTCAACTATTTGAGAACATTTGAGCAGAATCACTGTGATGGCCTATAAGTGTATTAATTTGGCTGCCTTGAATGACTTTCGAAATACGCTACGCCTTGGACCAGTGACAGATTAAATATGTGAGTAATGGTGATCGTAGGGTTTTAGGACATTTTGAAAGTATGTCTGAGATACCGGAGTTGCCTGCAGGCATTTTACTGGAGAGACGGCGAATTAAATTGTAGCCTATATTTCTGTCATGTACACCGTGCCAGAATAAGAACCAGTAGCGTTATAATTAGGGGTAGCCTATACGTCAGGCCCGTATCCAGGAATTTATTTCGGGGGGGGGGGGGGGGGGGTCGCATTTCGGGGGGGGGGGGGGATGCCTGCGGGTCGGACAAAAAAGTACAAAAAAGACATAGATCAGAGGGAAAACACTACAAAAACGGTTATTTTTGTTTGTGTCGGGGGGATGGGATCGACCCCTAACCCCCCCCCCCCCCCCCACCACCTGGATACGGCCTTGCTATACTTATTTTTCTTCTTCTATGAAAAAAATTCCACTTTAACAATAAAATTACTTAAAAACAAGAACTTCAAGCTCATATGGCAGTTTTACGAGTAGGCGGTACGAGAAAGTAGATGAGAACGTCAAACAATACACCCGCCATTCAAAAATGAGGTCCGGACCTTTATAGAAGTGGGATATGTAGATTTCCGGCATCGTCTCGGATCCTCTAATGACTATGAATGACTAAGGAATAAGTTTCTACCCAACAAATCCACTCGTTTAATCCCTAGACGTGGCACACCATTTCCGGTACCTCCCTCCAACACCCCCTACCGCGGCCAAATCGGGTTCGAGATGGATCATCTAAACAACTCTCTTAACACCTATCAAGTTTCAGTCGAATCTGAATAATTTTTTGAAAAAATCCGGTACCCCCCCCCCCCCCCCCATACACACACACACAGTGGTCGGATCCGTTTCGGACCCTAAAATATGTTATCTAGGACATATGCTCTCTCTCTACATTCCAAGTTTCATTTAAATCACTGCACTCGTTTCGCCCCTAAGCGAGCCACAAAATTTCCGGGACTCCCCTTCCAACTCCCCCTACTGTGACCGAATACGACTTGAAAACATAAAAGTCGCATCTCTGACATCTCCTCTTCCCGTCGATCAAGTTCGACTGGAATCCGAGTATAGACTACCTGCAGATTTCCGGTTCCCTCTCACCCCCACCCCCCTACCGTGGTCAAATCTGGTCCGGACGCCAAACAACAAATCTAGGCCGCATAAACTCAGCACCGTCCAACTTGCATCCCATTCGGTCCATCCGATTGTTTTTTGTGCATGTAAAAAGTTACCCCCCCCCCTCCAACTCCACCAACCGTGGCCGCATATGTGGTTTGAATGCATGTTTTGCATGTCTACATCAGCAATGGTCTTATCATCCATTCAGTTTCACTCGAATCAGACCTTCCGTTCACAACTTATTCCGTGTTCCACTTCCCTCACTCCCCCAAAAATGGTCGGATCCAGGATCGGAAGTTTTCCTAGTGTATTGTGTCGGGTTCTTAATTCAACTTGGTCGGGTCACTAATGTGCCTGCGAAGTTTCATCGTCCTTAACCACCTTAAACCACCTCCAACTCCCCCCACAGAGCCCCGATACGATCTGGCTCCGTCAATTACGTGTCTAGATATAATGCCTGTTCTCCGCAACAAGTTCCATCTTAATCCCTCGACTCGGAGCGTTTCCCGAGTTTTCCGGTGCCCCCCTCTAATTCCCCCCGGCACAAGTATCGGATCCGATCCGGACTTGACACGGAACATCTGAGACGTTAGCTCTTATCACTTGCCAAATTTCATTCAAATCCGCTCACCCGTTCAAAAGTTATGCATGCCACTAGATTCCGGATTCCCGATGTCTACACTCCCCCACGATGGTCGGATCGGGAAAACGACTATTCTCAATTCAGTATGTTCGGGTCCTGACATACCTGCCAAGTTTCATCGTCCTAGCACATCAGGAAGTACAGAACTCGTAGGATCACCAGAAATCCGGACCCACCCCACTCCCCCACAGTGCCCGAATCCGGTCCGATTATGTCAATGACGTATCTAGGAGTTGGGCTTGTTCTTCCCATCAAGTTTCACCCGATCCTCAACTCTAAGCGTTTCCCAAGACTTCCGGTTCCCCCCATCCAATTCCCCCCAAAGTCACCGGATCCGGTCCGGATTTTAAGTGGGATGTCTGAGACATGATCTTTTTCTAAATATCAAGTTTCATTATGATCCGGTCACCCGTTCGTACGTTAAAAATACCTCAATTTTCCGAATTCCCCCTCTCCCCCCCCCCCCCAGATGGTCGGATCGGGGAAGTGATTTCCGATATAATCTGGTCGCGTCCCTGAGATGCCTGCCAAGTTTCATCGTCCTAGCGTACGTGGGAGTGCCCGAACTAGCAAAACCCGGACCGACAGACCGTCGGACGGACAGAGATTGCGATCGCTATATGGCACTCGGACGAATGAATAATGAACGAACTACAGGGTACCATAGGCTAAATGTTACGATCAGAACCTGATGTGAAGCGGAAGTTAAGAAAGAACAAAATCCCCCGGTAAGACTTGAATGGTTTTGTAAATCCAGATGTGTTAAATCAGAGAATTATACAAATTTTCGGCAAGCACTGAATTAATCTGGGCCTAGACCGGAAAATAAGAAATGACAGTAGTGCCTAATGGGTTCGGTTAAGGGTCTGATTAGGAATTCACTTTACGGTAACGAATCTCCTTTGGGATCCGGGCGAAACATTTAATCTTGTTCATCCAGCAAACTTGTTTCAACGTATCACTTTGTTCACGTTTGTTAAAGAAGAAATAAATGAACTCTGGCTCCCTGAAGTGCTTGGTGCGGTAGTTGTACACGACGCTACACTGATTGCAGTGCCGGATTCCCAGGAAGGTGGAGTGGACAGATACCTGCATCTATGGGCACTTATGTCCCCGCTCCCTAGAGGGACCTCGCAACAACGAATCAAAACAACATTAGTTGCGTTTTTGACATTACGGTCTAAAGTCGTTTTGCAGTTACCGTGGTATCTGATACCACGGATAAAAGGACGTTTTTGCAGTTATCGTGATATCTCGCCAGATACCGTGGTACCTGATATTCAGATACCACGGTCCGACCGTGGTAACTGATCGTGGTATCTGAAAAAGTCATCTCACTTTCATCGTCACCAACAGCTGAGCCTAGGATTTTGTCGTATTGGTTGGAAAGAAGTTTGGCACTTAGTGATGTGACTGGACATCAGTTTTTCTTTTGAGATGACTTCAAAAAGCGCAATTTCGGAAACTGTCGGTTTTGCAGAGCAACCGTGGTAACAGATACCACGATAACTGCAAAACCTACTAATTGCAGATCCTGTTACCGTTGTAACAGATACCATGGTATCTGCAAAAACGCAACTTGGTCTTGAAAGGAAAATACAATCAAGCTATACAGTCCAACATACAAACATACAATCAAGGAAAATACAAGAAATTATCTTAATCAGGGTACCTAATTTTTTTCGGCGCAAGGTAAGCGTGTGTAATGTACAGTACAGTAGAGTTTTTCGTCTTTATCTAGCTGGAGACGTGCACACTCTTTAGAGATAACTTGGAAGGGGGAAACCAAAATTACGACATCCTAGGGGCTCCCAAAGGGTTTAACCCAGCACTGACTGATTGTCACCTCTGTCCAATTTTGGCTCTCCACGAAACGGGACAGTTCCCGTTTATTGTTTCCAGGAAGCTCATTTGTAGGGAACATTCGTTATTCCAAATTGTTCCGTGTCGGTGGTCAAACTGAGAAGAAGTGGTGCTCAAGTGCGTACAGAGATGGGTTTCGGAGGAGTCGATTGTGTTGGAATATTGGGACATAAATTCTACCTCCCGAGTGAAAACAGCGTTGGTATCGATTTGATGGTTCCTATGCTCCTATTATTATCGTACAAAACTATAGTTGCGTTTTTGCAGATGGTATCTGTTACCACGTAACTGATCTGCATTTGGTGTTTTTTGCATGTTACCGTCGTATCTGAAACTACGGTTACTTTCCAAAGGGGAAAATAGGTGCCGAATCTACGCTGTTGGAAGCCATCCCCAAAGAACAAGATCAAAGGTTTCGATGGGATCACAAATATCGAATATTTTATTTGACGGTGCAAAACGGATAAGTCAGCTACATTTTATTCGAGCAGACTTATTTGTAGCTGACTTATCCGTTTTGCACCGTCAAATATGATTCGCAGTCAGCTTGGGCCGTAGGAACATCTATCGAATATTTATTGGACTACTTCATCCAGACAAGCGAACCTGTTAGATTTCCGGTCTTCGCCAAACCCTTTTATCATTCTGCTACAACCTATAACCGAGTTCAGATTTGGATTCAGCCTGCACGTTTACCCTTGGTTCACACTGCTGCTTCGTATGCGACACGGTTTTTTCTTTGATGTTCCGACGTGCGACAGAATCGCATGGACCTTCCCACCACCACGCAGACGCAAATGGAAAACGAAATTTTTCGAAGAGATTATTCTGCAAAAGGACAAAGAAACCCTTGGGGAAACAACCTCTGAAGATGCTGGGAGATTACCCATCTGAATACCACCAGTATCAGTCAAACCCCATATGTCATCTTGTTCAAAAGAGGTTAATACAAGTTTATTCAGAAGATATTTTGCATTCGGCCATCCTAGGATTACAGTCAGAACAAGGTAGAGCAATTTTTAGTCTTGAAAAAACACTAGTCTTTGTTTTTTTCTTTTCTTTCCCTCAAGAATCGCATGCGTTATGTCGGACCAGTTGAAATATTTCAACGCATCCGACACTGCAGCAAAACGGATGGTTCTGCGTCGTTTGTCGTACGATTTGTGTCGTTCGTCGCAAGTCGCAGGTTTTTGCGCGAAATCGCAGCAGTGTGAACCTAGGGTTACTCCACCATCTCATCTCTTCAGACCAACTTGAACTTGACAGAATTCCTCCTTTTAGCAGTGGGCTACTCTCGGCGAACTGCATGCAGAGCAAAAGAGCTTGCGACACTGAGAGGCGAAACTTTCGATCAAAATTTCCGGGCTTTGGCAAATTTCGCCAGCTTATCCGTCAAGGAAATAAAGTTCAAAACTGGATTCAGCATGTATCCTTACCCCGTTATTCACCCTATATCGACTATATCACTGGATTTTAAAACTTCATGCTAAATTTCCGGTTGTGGCCCGATTCCGGGCCAACTACTTGTCCGGCAAGAAAATAGTTTTCATATTCACTGGATCGCTTCCTAGCTAGCGGAAGCAAAAGTGACGGTTCTGCTGGCAGTTAATATCGTTGCTCAAATATCCTGAAATTCGTTCGCAGAAATGTTCGCCCATGATGCTATGATTTTTGCAAAAAAAATTTGATCGGTACAGTTCTTCAGCCTTCCCAGGGCTCAAGGGATTTGTTAACGAATGATTATAACAAACCCACGAATTCACAAATCCAACTTTCATCGTCAGACCCAACCTTGCAAGTGCCATTTGAGCTTCTAGCTCTTGTTAGCTACAGCGGAGTAATAGAAATAAAGTAAAATAGAAGAACTAAAACACGAAAAGAAACAAAGTAAACAAACTTGTTTACGTTCTTTGTTCACAAGCCCCTCTGCAGCTCATTGGTATCCTACAGCAGTGGCCTTGGAAGCCAAAGGACGTGGGTTCAATTCCGACCCGAGGACCACGTTAGTCTTTCAGCTCACTACTTAAAGTTTAACCGAAAAGGGCTGGGATAGGACAATTTAGTTACCCATCACTTGTTCAGTTGAATTGGCTTGAAGACCCGCTGAAAATGCGTTACTTCGTTGTTCCGCTATTCACGAATAGTCGATTAATTTCCGTGTGACTTGTGGTATCTCTATGCGCTTGTATTTTTGTTGTATGTCTTGCGAGATTTTTTTTTTTTTTTTTTAGGCACTAAGCAATCTTCACCAATCTCACACTCGAAAGCCACGATTGTGTTGAGATTAAAATTTCCCGCATCATACTAGAATTTACATTGTGGGGACAGCCGCAGATTTTCTGAACGTCGGAACTGGCGTAAATGGTGGAAAATAAAAAATCCCTTTGCAGAAACTAAATAATTCAGTGTATTTAATTAAATGGCACAAAAATAAGTTGGCTTTTCAGTGAAACTTTAAATATTATACGAAAAACGCCCACAACATAGATTTTCTGCTCGTCTTTGCTAAAATTACACAAGGATGCCCCAACTAGTGTTAAATTAATCACACTTCTGACAGTGTGTCTCCGAGAAAGTTTTAACCATTTCTTAAAGACCTGGAATGTCCACAAACTGAAACCCGTCGTCTCTGTAGTCTTGATTACCACTTTCGGAGGTAACGACTGAATAAAACAGAGAAAAAGACTGAATAAAATATAAGAAAGACAGATTAAGGGGCTATTCTTTGTCAGGATCAGTTAGCTTTTCTTCTTAGCACAAGGGACGCCTAAAAGGAAGTACTGGAGAAGTAGGACAAGAGAACTAAGCCCAGGATGACAGAGAACTCAAGATACGAGCAACGGTCATGGTACGAGTTAGGTTACTTCAACAGATTAACTCGCCAGTACCAGTAGGCTAAATAGACCCGTTAATTTTCAAATCTTTTGCTTCACCGACCAAAATCCGTCTATTCCTCTACAATTCCTTGGACCGCCCGCATTTTCTACAGTTGAACCACCGTCGACAGGACCAAGTTCGTTATAATAAGTGGATTTTCGTCGCTGATTTATTGTCAGTTTAAATTAATTTAAGAAAAAAAAAAAGATTAAAAGTCCACCCGGAATCCAGACAAAGCAGGAAAACTGATGAAAGTAAAAGTTACGTCTGAAGTTGAACAAATGTTAGATTTAGACGTAAGGAAGCAATCTGAATTTATTTATGATCTTTATTTCCACGCAGGAGAAGCAGTTCGCCCGAAATCCGGCCAAACCGGGAATGTTGTAGAAGTAGCCTATATCCGACAGTTTTCTGAAGTTGATTTGAGATTCGGAAACGGGGTAAAAGTACATGCTGAATCGATCTCTGAAGTGTGTTTTTGCTTCCGACAAATGGTTCTTCCGGAAACTGGAAAATAACAGACTTTCTAAAAGTAAGAGCTTTGTATGAAGTCGATTTCGACTGTCAAAATAGGAGTAAGAAATATCTTCTCACTCCGATCCCTTACTCGTGATCAATATACTTACTTGCTTTTCGTGCCGGGCCGATATTCAACAAGAATCTGGAATCATTTTGGTATTACTTACAAAATAGTCGATCATAACCTTCCTACTTCGTTTTTGTTCACGAAATCTCTGAAGTTAATTTTTCTCAAGTTTGGCCGGATTCCCCGGAGTCAGGGTCGTAAATTCCCGTCGTAACTGGGGTTAGAACGGAAATTATACACAGAAAGGATATACCTAATGTATCTAGTTAAGTAATTGATTAAGGATAGACTAAATTCTAGTAACAATGGAAATCTCAAGGACCGATATTCCGAATAAGAAATTCCAATCAACATTCGCCTACCTTTTGGAATCCCCTCGAAAATTCGTTTTTTCGGAAGAAGCAGCTTCGGGGGGTTTACAACTTTAGTACTAAAACCTAGTTAAAACGGAAACGAAGAAACCAAACCATAGTGTTCAGCGACACTTCACGTTGCGCAGGCAACGAAAAAATGAACTATCGTATGAAATGTAGCTGTTGAAAAAATAAGACAATAGCCCCCCTTTTGATATCGACAATTTAAGCTAGTTACGATGGCTGACTTTAAGCCTTTTTCTTTCCTAAACCACAAGAGCAATATTCTGCTCATCTCGGGGCTATAATTGTATCCATATATTTCAGTCACCATTAGACGTTTGCTACAGGGATTTTGTCCTTCTAACAGGCCATTAGCTAAAAGTTTGAAGATGAAAGTGGAGAATATACCTCATTAAAACTTCCTGGACTTACGAATCTAATTACCGTATGTTCAAGTATCTGGGAAGGCTTAAGTTAATAGGCTACTGAACTTTCAGTTCAAAATGGGAAGATCGCATTTCCGTGTAAGGATAGCTTCAGAAGTTGGACTTCCAAAAAGATTTTCTTTCTGTTGCATGCCCGTAGACCAGCTAAAAGTCAAAGCCTTCTGTTCATGTTCTCATTCTTGCATTAAAGCATTCTTGATCTCATTCTTGAACTCGTTAGAATCTATAAATTAAATTATTTCCACATGATCTTCACTTCTTATGCTTCTAAAATTAGAATCTAGCTGAGTATATGCTCACACTGTGAGATAACGGGGTCTGCAATCACAACTGGTCACGCGCCCGATAGACCCTAAATCTGGCCCTGGGGGCAGGGCAGCCTAAGTATTAAACTAACTCACCTGCGTAGGCTTGGAACATCCGTATTTGCCGACTTCTCATATGTCACTGGATACCTGCATCCACTAACAGCTGCTGGTCTAAAACTTCCACCAGACGCTACACCACCACCGGTCCATGGGTCCCTTGGCAGTTGGCGTTCCTGTGGCGATTGCGAACGACCATCTCCGGATGCTTCAGGTTTATTTCCAGTTCCAGTCTGTGGGTAGTTCCTATCCCCTCTAATATAAATTACATCACGACCGGTGAAAACCTTATCTTGCTGCGAACCGACGTTTCCAATCCGTACTCCACCACCAACAGATACAGAGGATTCAGGGGGAGTCAGCAGCCTCGGGGGGTCAACAGCTGGTCGTTGGGTGTTCTTCCAAGAATCCCCACTGTCGTTATAGTCATAGACAACTATATTTGTGGGGGTGGACTGGCGGTCAAGACCCCTTCTCGTGTAGTCTAATGTTTCGCGACCCCCAGGGTAGTAGTTTGAACCTCCGGCAGCAAAGCTTGGTTCAAAAGGCACTACCCTATTTTCAAATCCGTGACTGGGGGTACGCGATGCTTCAGAGGGGTAGCTGCCAAAAACGCCCTGTCCTGGTACGCGGAAGTCGGAACCCGCGGTTGTTCCTTGTCCGTAAAGGTTGCGGTAAACTGTTGTTTCGCGGGCTGGTTTGGTGGGACTGGAGACAGAGCTAGTGCATACTTTTTCAGTGTAGATGGCGCCAGGAACATTCCCAGTAACGTCACCTCTGTAAGTGGCAGATGAGACGCTGCTTAGGAGGCAGTTGAGACCCGTAGGAGGAGTCTAAAGAGAGAAAGTAGTAAGTAAAGAGCAAGTTGAACCATTTTCACAGTACTAGGACCATTGTGTTCATACAGTCTTCTATGCCCCCAGCAGGGCCTATCCTTATTTTCACTACCCTCCATTAAATTTGTTATCACTTGATTTCTCTTTTATGCCTTAGCAATGACCAGTAGTTTTGGGAGATATTCGATTTCGATAACGATATATCAATATCTCGTACCAAATATCGATATCGAATATGGAAACCGATATTTGTATTGATATAATTCAATTCTTATATTATCCGAAGTTTAATCAAAAGATTGTGCAAAATTTTGTTTGACGACTATTTATAGAAGAGCAAAACATGGTCCCAAAAATATCGATGTCGATTATCGAATATCGAAAGTTAAAATATCGATATATCGAGAAATCCAAATTTCGCCAATAATAATGGCCAAACTAATAATAATGACCAGACTGGGGGGGGGGGGGGGGGCAACAGTGTATCGAATTCCACCCCGATGCGAAATACCAAAACAAGCACAATGAGCACAATGAGGCTTGATCGACAATTGGCAACTGGTTTATAAATTAGCCTAGTAGGATTTTCGCGAGATTTGGGAGCCTTTTTCAGCGAACGAAGCGGGTTGCGAAAACGGGCAGGAAATATATGTAACAAGAGCTAGAAGCTCATAAGGCACTTCAGAGGTCAGAGGAAGAAAGTAGGAATTTGCCAATTAGTGGGTTTGTTGTGATCATTTGTAAGCGAAATCCTTTAGATAAGAATGATCATGGACCAGCTTGGGAACCACGAAAATGTATCGTTTGGAAATAAATTATTTTTATTTTTGAACTTGGCTGTGATGGCTGCTTCTGTAATCAAAATCCTTGAAGCAAAAAATGATAATAGGCTCATTCACATCATGAAAATGTATCCTTTGCTCAAAAACTTTGTTTGTACTTTAAGGAATTCACTTGTAAGCAAAACCCTCGAGACGAAAGTGATCATGGGCCCTGGGGATCATGAGTATATAGCGTCTGGTATAGAAATTAATTTTTAAGCAAAATCCTTGTGGCACAAAGATCATGGGCCCTCGGAGATCATGAAATGTATCATTTGGTGAATTTTTCTTTTTACTTTGCGGTTAAGATGCGTACTTTAAGGGAGCTAGAAATTAATTTCCAAGCAACCATGGGCTCTGGGGTTGATTATAATATAGACTATATTTAGCTTAAAAGTATTTTTTGTACTTGCGGTTAAGATGAGTACTTTAAGGGAAAGTAAGATCTGGAACGTGATAATTTCTAAGCCAATCTTATTGTCAAGTCTCTAATGTTCAAGCCGAGTTGCATCGTCCTAGCACATCTGGAAGTACCTTAATTCGTGATCACCGGAATTCCAGACCCCCAACTCCCCCATAGTGCCCGATTCCGGCCATGTTCTGTTACTGATGTATCTAGGGCTTGTGCTTGTTCTTCCCAATAAGTTTCATTCCGATCACTCCACTCTAAGCGTGTCACAAGATATCCGGTTCTCCCTCCACCCCACCCCCACCCCCATATTCAGCGAATCCAGCCCGGACCTGAAATGGGGCATTTGAGACACGAGGTCTTTCCAAATACAAAGAAAGTTTCATTACGATCCAATCACCCGTTCGAAAGTTACACATAACTCGAGATTCGGGAATACCCCTCCCTCCACTCCCCCCACGATGGTCGGATCGGGGAACTGACTCTTTCGAAGCCATTCTGTCAACTCTTTAATGTTCAAGCCAAGTTTCGTCGTCCTAGCGCATCTAGAAGTACCTCAACTCGGGATCACCTGAATTCCGGTCCCCCCCCCTCTAATTCCCCCCGCAGTGCCCGAATCAGGCCCGGTTCTGTCACTGTTGTATCTAGGGAATAATCCTTGGGGAGGAGTCAAGTGGTAACAAGTAACAGGTGACAGGTGGCACCGCCTTGGAGGAAGCCAGGCTTGTTCTTCCCTCGAAGTTTCCTTCCGATCGCTCCACTTTAAGCGCGTCACAAGATTTCCTGTTCCCCCTCCAACCCCACCCACGTTCATCAGATCCCGGTCCGGACTTAAAATGGGACATCCGAGACATGAAGTCTTTCAAATTATCAAGTTTCATTAAGATCCGATCACCGTTACATACAACCCTACATTCATCAGATCTCGATCCGGACTTGAAAGGGGACATCCCAGACACAAGGCTTTTCCAAATTTCAAGTTTCATTAAGATCCGATCACCGTTAATCAAGTTATACATCCCTCAAGATTTCGGATTCCTCCTCCTCCACTCCCCCCATGATGGTCGGATCGGGGAAGTGACTATTTCCAGGCTAGTTCGGTCGGTCCCTCAAATACCTGCCAAGTTTCATCGTCAAGTACCCTCTGGATCAGCGGACTGACCGACCGACCGACGGAAAATTCATCGGTACACCGCACTTGGACGGAAGGCAAGGGCCATAAAAGTTACTTAAAGTCAGTTAACATTTGCTCCAGCAATATTTCGACCGTTCTTGGGAAAGGTCCTCGTCAGGCTGTAGGCTAGCTAGAAAAGACGAACCTGCAATCAAATCTGCGAATCTTGGAGGTTCGTTTCTTCTAGCTAAGCTACCCTAACCATGACCCTTGCCAAGAAGGGCTGAAAATATCGCTGGAGCATTAGATGTCCTGCAAAAGTTGTCTACTGTGTCGGAAAGCAACCTTCAAAAATCTCCCTAACATTTATTAATGTATTTCAGAATTCAGTACGGTACTAGCTGTAAAGAGCTAGTTAACCTAGTAAAACCGAAAATTATAAGGAGGGCAATGTGCCAACCGCGAATGCTAGGTGATTCCTGCCCACGACCTGGTGTATTTGGTTTTCGAAACATATATTAAATTTATTATTTTATCCTTATATCCTTAAGTACATGTCACAGCATATACAGCACGTATTCCAATATTCCAAAATTTGTGACCACGTTGACACTCTGTAGGGCTTATGAATCCATCTCGGCTTTTTTCAGCGTCACTCGAACCTCTTGGTTCTGATGAGAAACACGTAAAAACTCAAATAACCGGCGATTTTTACCATGAGCTCCTCGGAAGTCATAAGCGGGATCTGATCCGTATCTGAAGGAGCCAAACGCAGAAAAGAAAGAAACAATGTAGTGTCGTAAGGGGTGGGCAGGAATGACATGAGAAATTCGAATCTCGGAAATGAGAATCGATTGAACGATAACGACATAGAGTGAGCAAGCCATATAGATAAGAACTTTAACAGCTCTTACTAGAAATGATCCTTTCCCTATGAAATGAATCAGAAAAAAAAGTTTTGGAAATACCATTACTTTCCACCCAAAACTAGCGATTCTCTTGTAAGCGCTTGTCGACTATATCCAGCCTTCCTGCTCTCTGACGCGGCGGCTGGGAGCAAAACATTTGAAAACTGACCATGCCTTGGTTAAAAAGTGGTAAAACTAAGCATATAAAAGAAATAATCAACAGAAGATTATCACATCCTTATGGGTGAAAGAATTGTCATCGGACGTTGAAGATTCCGGCAAACTTTTCGTTGGGTGAAGGGAAAACTCGGCAAGGCTGATAAAGCGGTAAAAATTCGTAGTTAGGAAACGAAACAATGGAGACAGGTGGGGATTTTAGAAGCTTATAATTCCATATGGGAGCTAAGTATATTATAAAAGGCAGAATAAGCAAGAGGAGTCCTTTAAAAGAAGAATTCCTCTTTCTGTGGCAAGTGGTCGTGGAAAGGTTGTGGTATGTACCAAGAATCCCTGGATCGCTTTTCCTTTTCCTGGCACAGACGGATATTTATGATGTTCTAGAGTGGAAAGCACAGACACTTTTCAGAGAGCGCTAGCTCCAGTACTTACAAAAAAAAAAATCTGCCAAAATTCTGCAGCTTTTTTCACCTTTGATTCTGTGCTGTGAGTAAGCCGTCAAAAAGCTGGGATATGTATACCCAAAGAATTTTAGGAACAAGACCAAAGGTTTCAACGGGATCCCAAAAATCTAATATTGATTCAGACAATTGGGTCTTGTCTTCGCCAGATACAGTCTTCGCCAGGCTAACCATCAGAGAGAACCAGGTTCAGATGTATCTCTATAAGTCAATTCATTTTTAACGATACTGACCGAATCTTCCTGCTTTACTTTCTGCCGAATTTCCGGTTACGACCGAATTCCGAGAGAAATAATTATCAAGCAAAAAAGAAAATTCAGAAACGAATTCAATGTATATCCTTGTCTCTATCAGGAACATCTAATCAACTTCAAATAAAACTTTACCTTATAAAAAAAAAACTCCGGTTACAACCGGATTCCGGACGAATTACATGTCCGGGTAAAAAATGATTGTCATATACAGACTCAGCGTCTCTGCTTACTCCTAAAGCTGTCATATAATCAACTTCAACCAAAACTTTTGCTTTTAACAATTCCGGTTTTGGCCGGATTCCGGGCGAACTAGTTGTCAGGGTAGAAAACGCTTTCTACATTAGTGTTCAGCATGTCTTCTTACCCCTAAATCGAACATTTATTCAACTTCAAATGAAACTTTTAATTTTAACCAGCTTCCCCGGCTTTGCCGGAATCCGGACGAACTACTTGTCCAGCGAGAAAATGGTTTTCCTAATCATGTTCAGCATGTCTTTTCACCCCATAATCAACTATCACATTAGCTGTTTAAAAATGTTTTGTTTGCCCCTTAACTTGAACCCCTTCCCCCACCCCTAAATGTAGGGCTACAAAGCCCATCTACGAACTTGACCTCACCCTCGACCCAAAAAACCCTCACACCAAGTTTCATCGAAATATCTCATTCCCTTCTAGAGTTATCGTGCAAACAGACGGGCAACTTTTGCGATGTCATAGGTATCCCTCCACTCACGCTTTGGGGTCCCAAAAACTTGTGTGTTTGCAGTTTCACCCTTTCCAAAGTTATGAATCTGACTAGATTTCCGATTCCTCATCTCTCCACATCCTCCACAATGAACGAGTCGGGGTATGGACTATTTCCAAGTCAGTCTGATCGGATCCCTGAAGCGTGCCAGTTTCGTCGTCTTACCACATCTGGACGTACCTTAACTCACGATCACGTATTCCCGGAAACCCCGTCCAACTCCCCCCACTGTGACACGATCCGGTCCTGTTTTATCAATAATGTATCTAGGGCTTATGCTTGTTCTTCCCTCCAAGTTCCACCCCGATCTCTCCACTTTCGGTGCCCCCTCCAGCTACCCCCCAGTTACTGCATCCGGTTCCGAAATGACTGAGAAACTTGTTCTTGGCACTTGCTAAGTTTCATGCACGTCCGATCACCCGTTCCAATGTTATGCATGTCAGTAGATCCCGGATTCCCCATCCCTCGACTCCCCCTCGATCATCGTATGGGGGAAGGAACTATTTTCAAGTCAATCTGGTAGAGTACCGTATATGTCTGCCAAGTTTCATGGTTCTAGTACATCTGGAAGTACCCTAACTCGTGATCTCCGGAATTTCGGGAAACCCCCTCCAACACCCCCTATCCGGTCCACTGTGACACGATCCGGTCCTGTTTCGTGAATAAAGTATCTAGGGATTATGCTTGTTCTTCCCTCCAAGTTCTATCCCGATACCTTAACCCTGAGCATTTCACGAGATTTCCGGTGCCCCCTCCACTTTTCGGATTCGGTTCGGATTTGAAACTGAATACCTGAGACACTATTCTTCACACTTGTCAAGTTTCATGTATGTCCGATTACCCGGCTTATGCTTGTTCTTCCCTCCAAGTTCCACCCCGATCTCTCCACTTTCGGCGCCCCCTCCAGCTACCCCCCAGTTACTGCATCCGGTTCCGAAATGACTGAGAAACTTGTTCTTGGCACTTGCTAAGTTTCATGCACGTCCGATCACCCGTTCCAATGTTATGCATGTCAGTAGATCCCGGATTCCCCATCCCTCGACTCCCCCTCGATCATCGTATGGGGGAAGGAACTATTTTCAAGTCAATCTGGTAGAGTACCGTATATGTCTGCCAAGTTTCATGGTCCTAGTACATCTGGAAGTACCCTAACTCGTGATCTCCGGAATTTCGGGAAACCCCCTCCAACACCCCCTATCCGGTCCACTGTGACACGATCCGGTCCTGTTTCGTGAATAAAGTATCTAGGGATTATGCTTGTTCTTCCCTCCAAGTTCTATCCCGATACCTTAACCCTGAGCATTTCACGAGATTTCCGGTGCCCCCTCCACTTTTCGGATTCGGTTCGGATTTGAAACTGAATACCTGAGACACTATTCTTCACACTTGTCAAGTTTCATGTATGTCCGATTACCCGGCTTATGCTTGTTCTTCCCTCCAAGTTCCACCCCGATCTCTCCACTTTCGGCGCCCCCTCCAGCTACCCCCCAGTTACTGCATCCGGTTCCGAAATGACTGAGAAACTTGTTCTTGGCACTTGCTAAGTTTCATGCACGTCCGATCACCCGTTCCAATGTTATGCATGTCAGTAGATCCCGGATTCCCCATCCCTCGACTCCCCCCTCGATCATCGTATGGGGGAAGGGACTATTTTCAAGTCAATCTGGTAGAGTACCGTATATGTCTGCCAAGTTTCATGGTCCTAGTACATCTGGAAGTACCCTAACTCGTGATCTCCGGAATTTTGGGAAACCCCCTACAACACCCCCTATCCGGTCCACTGTGACACGATCCGGTCCTGTTTCGTGAATAAAGTATCTAGGGATTATGCTTGTTCTTCCCTCCAAGTTCTATCCCCATACCTTAACCCTGAGCATTTCACGAGATTTCCGGTGCCCCCTCCACTTTTCGGATTCGGTTCGGATTTGAAACTGAATACCTGAGACACTATTCTTCACACTTGTCAAGTTTCATGTATGTCCGATTACCCGTTCCAAAGTTAAGCATGTTCCTAGTTTCCGGATTACCCGTCCCTCCAATCCTCCCACGATACCACATCGGGGAAGGGATTATTTCAAAGCTAATCTGGTCGGGTCTCTGATATGCGCGCCAAGTTTCATCGTCCTAGCTTATGTGGAAGCGTTTCACGAGCATTCCGGTGCCCCCCTCGGATCCATCCCTCCCCCCCGCCAGTTATCGGATCCCGTCCAGACTTGAAACTGAACATCTAAGATACACGTTCTTGTAATTTGTCAAGTTTCATGCATGTCCGATTACCCGTTCCAAAGGGATGCCACCCCAGGATGGCCAGACCGGGGAAGTGATTGTTTCCATTTTGATCTGGTTGGGTCCCTTTTATCCCTGCCAAGTTTCACCGACCTAGCTTTTGTGGAAGCGTTTCGCAAGATTTCCGGTGCCCCCCCCCACAGTTATCGGATCCGGTCCGGATTTGAAACTGAAGATCTGAGACACTTTTTCTTGAAATGTGTCAAGTTTCATGCATGTCTGATTACCCGTTCCAAAGTTATGCATTTTACTAGTTTCCGGATTCCCCATCCCTCCATTCCCCCCCCCCCCCCACGATGGCCCGATTGGAGAAGTGATTGTTTCCAAGCTACTCTGGACGGGTCCCTTATATGCCTGCCAAGTTTCATAGTCCTCGATTATGTGGAAGTGCCCAAACTAGCAAAACCGGGACAGACCGACAGACATTACGACATACTCACATGGCACTTGTAAGAATAGGTGGAACTAAGACACTGGTTCTTGATGCTTGTCAAGTTTCAGGCATGTCTGATTACCCGTTACAAAGTTATGCATGTTACTAGTTTCCGGACATCCCAACCCTTCACTCCCCCCACGATGGCCGGATCAAGGAAGTGATTTTTTTCACGTTAAACTGGTGGGGTCCCTGATATGCCCGCCAAGTCCCATCGTCCTAGCTTATGTGGAAGCGTTTCACAACATTTCTGGTGCTACTCTCCTGCCCCCCCCCCCCCCCCCCGCCCCCCAGTTACCGGATTAGGTCGGATTTGAAAAATATCTGAGACACTGGTTCTTGATACTAGTTTCCGGTTTTCCATTCCTTTCAATCCACCCAAGATGGCAGGATTGAGGAAGTGATTATTTCCGAGTTAATCTGATGGTGTCCCTAATTTGCCTACCAATTTTCATCGTTCTAGCTTATGTGCAAGCGTTTCACAACACTTTCGTTGCTCACTTCCAGTCCCCCCCCCCCAGTTAACGGATCCGGTCCGGATTTGAAACTGAACATCGGATAGAGCTGTTCTTGACACTTGTCAAGTTTCATGCAAGTCCGATTACCCATTCCAAAGTTTTCCATCCCGCTACTTCCCCCACGATGGCGGGATTGGGGAAGTGATTGTTTCCAAGTCAATCTGGTCGGGTCCCTGATATACCTGCCAAGTTTTATCGTCCTAGCTTATGTGCCCAAACTAGCAAAACCGGGACAGACCGACAGAACGAGAGACCGGCAGAAATTACGATCGCTATATGGCACTTGAGTATGCTCAAGTGAAGAAATTATGCAACTTCGTCAAACTTTGAATTCCCCTTTCTGTGCTCACCCAGTAGTTCCTGAGCATGTAGCGAAGAAATTCCAGAAAATACTTTCTTCAAATTAATGACTCACACAAACGATTATTTACGACATTCCACAGTGGAAAGCGCTGCTATTCTTTCCCCTCGTTTTGACGGTGATTGCGTTTTTCTGGTCTGAAGTTTCTCAGTTGGAAAAGCGATCAAGGGCCATGGCAGTTGGGTTCCTGTGCTTGGCAACAATTTATTCAAAGGTACGTCATCTTATCTGGATTCCAATACAGTGAGTACCGGTACAGCACATCGTCATTCAAACTTCACCGTCAGGATTTTTGACGAAAACTTTCATATTAGGCAAGTAAGTAAGTAAACATCGGATCGGGGTCGTAAGCTTAAACGTGAAACTTCCCCTTTCCACTTTTAATTTTTGTGTCAGGAAGAAAGCAAAATTACAGCAACGCTCTGTACTCCATGACTTTCTCCTCAAATTATGATAAGTAGCCTAGAGGCGTATGAATTCAACGTAGACAAACTCCTAGTGAGACTTCCGGGCAAAGGCAAAAGCAGTAGCCTAAGCGTCCCTAGCTTCCTGAAAGCTTTACTGATGTAACAGCTCAAATACCAAACGTGCTGACTTCAATTTCTCACCACAGAACATTTCTTTTTGTCATCTCATTTGTAGTCCTTTTACACCAGTGCGGAGGTCGTAAAACGGGAGGATCACCTGGGTCGAAATAAAGAAACCCATTTCTTTGACAGCGGATATGTATGAAGTCGCGTAACGAAGAATGACAGGGAAACAACCCTCGGGAGAGAACCCTGTTCAATCCAGTCAAATAATCTGGTTTCCCCCATTCATGCTTAGGAAAACAGGATGCATGATTGTAAAAGCTTTTCATTGAAAATGGAAAGGAATTTGCGATGATCCTTTATATCTCGCACAGCCCCGACAACTAAGATCACCTCTTACAATACAAGAGTGCGACTACGCACGAGGTAACACTTCTGTCTATTAACGAAGGTGCGATGATTCAGCAAAAACTTCGGCCATTTTTGGCCGGAGCCTTTCCCGGGCTCAAGCTAGAACAAGACCAAAGGCTTCGATGGGATCCCAAGAATTTTAAGATTTCTTGGACTATTTTACCCAGGCAATCGGGGCTTTTACAGATCTGGTCTTCGTCAGACTCCTTAAATATTTTAGTATCTATCACTAATCAGCCGTTTGAAAATAAACATAAATGACACTGTAGTGGTGTTTTCTTGAAAAATTACGGCCAAATTTAACGGCTCAAATTCAGACAAAACTGTCTCTTTTAGCAAATCTGGTTTTGGATTCCGGGCGAACTATTTGTCCTGCGAGAAAATAATTTTCATAGACGGGTTCCGGGTGTATTTCTACCCCAACATCGGACCTCTCGTCAACTTTAAGTAGAACTTTACCTTTCAACAAGTGTTCCGGTTTTGGCCGGATTCCCGGCGAAGTGTATGTCCGGAGTGAAAACAATTTGTGTATACTGATTCACCATGTCTCCTGACCCCTGTATCGAACATCTAATCAACTTCAAGTAATACCTTTACTTCTAACAAACTTCCGGTTTTGGCCGGATTCCGGGCGAACTGTATGTCCGGGGAGAAAACAATTTGCATATACGGATTCAGAATTTCGCCTTACCCTTGGATCGAACCCTCTAATCAAACTTGAAGTAATACTTTCACTTTTAACAAATTTTCCTACTTTGACCGGATTCCAGGCGAACTATTTGCCCGGTGAGAAAATAATTATCATTTTCGGGTTCAGCATGTCTGCTTACCCTTAAATCGACTATCTCATTAGCTTTAAAAATATATTTTGGTGGCCCCTTAATTTGACCCCCCTCCCCACCCCAAAATATGGAGCTACGGAGCCCATCTACGAGCTTTACCTGTCCTTTGACCCAAAGAACCTTCCTACCAAGTTTGAACAAAATATTTCATTCCGTTCGAGAGTTATCGTGCTTATACATGGACGGACGGACGGACATACAAAGAGACGGAAAACTTTTACAAAGTCATAGAATATCCCTCTACTTACGTCTTGGGATCCCAAAAACACGACCACTATTAATTTTTCGGATTCCCAAACGTTATTGACGAGATACCTATGACTTTGTAAATTCTGTCTGTACGTCTTTACGTCCGTCCATCCATCTGACTGTCCGTCTGTTACCACGGTAACTCTTGAAGGTCTGTTTAAACTTGGTATGGGGACGCGTTGGATGAAAGTACAGGTCAAATTCTGGGCCCCGTAGTATTTTTCGGGTGAGCACGGGACTTGGGCACGGGGTTTAGGCTAAGGTATGAAACAGATACTTTTCAAGCTAATGTGACAGCTGAATTAGGGGTAACGGGACTGGCTGAATACTTATCTGAACTTTTTTCTCACTGGACAAGCAGTTCGCCCGGTACCCCAAAAAACAGGAGATTTTGTAGATGTTAGTTGACAGAAATTGATTGACAAAAAGGTAAGAATACATGCTAAACCCACATCTGAACTGTATTTTACCGCAGGACAAGTAGTTCGACCGAAATCGGGCCAAATAAGAAATTTGATAGAGTTAAACTTGTTTCGGAAGTAGATAAGACCATGGATGTAGAGGCAAGAAGAAATGCTAAAGCCACCTCTCAGCTTCATTTTCTTATCGGATAAGTATTTCACTCGGAACCTGGCAAACTTGGGAAATGGGACAATAGAAAAACGGAAATATGATAAATTAGAGCGTGTTCTGAAGATTGGAGCATCGGGAGACAGGTAATTTGGAGAAAAAAACTACATGTTCGTTTTTCCAACTTGAGCGGCTTTCAGCCTGAAGAGGACCCTTGCGAAGGGCCGAAATATAGCTCTTATAAAGTTTCAGCTGACCTATCCGTTTTGCACTGTGAATATTGAGCTTTCCACTGGAAAGCAGAAACATGGTTTGATGAAACGAAAGCTTGGCTGCACAACTTCAGACAGTCTTCTCTGACATAGGCTATACAACTCCATTTCACTTCACACAACGTAGGCTCTGGCTCGAGGACAAACAAAAACCAAGCCCCATGCAAAAATTCTACGGAGCTTTCAAAAATGTAAGGTCATATTCATCAATCCCGCCTAAGGTCCACACTTTCCATAGAAAGCGCAGAGGTTAGACCCTTACCACTTTCTAGTAATAAGCTGAAATCGGGGTACTAGGGGAAAAAAGCAAGCGCTACGAGCTCCCATGGCACTTGTTACGAGTATGTGGTACAAACAAGAGCTGTAAGCTCATATGGCACTTGCATGGGTCAAGATGATTTGATTGATCAAAAGTAAGTTTCGACTTTGCGGTTGAGATGCGCGCTCTAAGGGAGCTGGAACTTCATTTGTAAGCAAAACCCTGAGGCAAAACTGCTAATGGGCTGATGGGCATCACGAAAATGCATGTATTGCTTAAAAGTATTTTTTTTACTTTGCGGTCAAGATTGGTACTTTAAGGAATAATCGGATTTGGGACGTAGCAATTTCTAAGCAAATGTTGTTGAGTCTCCAATATTCCAGCGAAGTTTCATCGTCCTAGCACATCTGGAACTACCTTAACGCGCGATCACCGGAATCCCAGACCCCCCCCCCCCCTCCTCCAACTCCACCCACAATAACCGGAGCCGATCCGGTTCTGTAAATGATTAATCCAGAGCATCTGTTTGTCATTCCCACGAAGTTCGATCCAGATCACACCAGTCTAAGCGGGTCAAGTATTTTCCGCCCTCCCGCCAATTATTGCCGGATTCGGTCCGGAAATGAAAAAGGTCATAAGAGAAGTCTTCTGCTTAATTATTAAATTTCACTCGAATCCGATCACCCGTTCCAAAGTTACGCATGAATCAATATTCCGGATTCCCCTCCCTCAACTCCCCC
The DNA here is from genome assembly GCA_030848855.1 of Branchinecta sandiegonensis. Classification (NCBI taxonomy): domain Eukaryota; kingdom Metazoa; phylum Arthropoda; class Branchiopoda; order Anostraca; family Branchinectidae; genus Branchinecta; species Branchinecta sandiegonensis. Next base: position 19,647,637 of record JAUPMV010000003.1, on the reverse strand, counting down.
CCCCCCCAAGATTATCACATCGAGGATTTTTTTTTATTGCAAGTCAGTTTGACCGGGTCCCTGATATGCCTCCCAAGTTTCGTCGTGAAAATCCCCCAAAAAACGGAATTCTGGGAAACCCCCTCCTCCCCCCCCCCCTCAAGTTTCCGAATCCAGTCAAATTATGTAAAAGATTTACATGGACCAGATGTTTGCTCTTCCCAGCAAGTTTCACTCCGATACCATCATTCTAACCGTTTCCCGAGATTTCCGGTCCACCCCCCCCCCCCCCCCAGCTCCCCCGCGGTGCACGTAGCCAATCCGATTCAGCAAATGACTTACCTAGAGCATCTGTTTGTTCTTCCCACAAAGTTCCATCCCGGTCCCTCCATTCTAAACGGGTCATGTATTCCCCCCCCCCCCAATAGTTGCCGGATCCGGTCCGGATATGAAAAAAATCATCGGAGAAATGTCCTCTGTTCAATTCTTAAATTTCACTCGAATCCGATCACCCATTCCAAAATTGCGCATGATTGAAAATTTCGGATTCCCCTCCCTCCACTCCCCCCACCATTATCTGATCGACAAAATTTTTATTTTGAAGTCAGTTTGATTGGGTCCCTGATATGCCTGCCAAGTTTCATCGTGAAAATCCCTAAAACCACCATCACCGGAATTCCGGGACCCCCCCCCCCCCGCATAAGTGTCCGGATCCAGTACAATGGTCTAAAGGACTTATCTGGAGCAGATGCGTGTTCTTCCCAGCAAGTTTCACTCCGATCCCTCCATTCTACGCGTTTCTTGAAATTTCCGGTCTCCCCCCCCCACCCCAACTCCCCCCTGGCTACCGAATCCGGTCAAGACTTTAAACGGGACATTACAAATATATATTCTATTCAGTTATGAAGTTTCATTACCATCCGATCATCCGTTCGAAAGTTATAAACTTCTCAATTTCCCGGATTCCCCTGCGGATTCCCCTCCCTCCACTCCCCCCACCATTATCTGATCGACAAAATTTTTATTTTGAAGTCAGTTTGATTGGGTCCCTGATATGCCTGCCAAGTTTCATCGTGAAAATCCCCAAAACCACCATCACCGGAATTCGGGGACCCCCCCCCCCCCCCCACAAGTGTCCGGATCCAGTACAATGGTCTAAAGGACTTATCTAGAGCAGATGCTTGTTCTTCCCAGCAAGTTTCACTCCGATCCCTCCATTCTAACCGTTTCTTGAAATTTCCGGTCTCCCCCGACTCCCCCGAGTTTAAACGGGACATTACAGATATATATTCTATTCAGTTATGAAGTTTCATTACAATCCGATCATCCGTTCGAAAGTTACACACTTCTCAATTTCCCGGATTCCCCTGCCCTCCACCCCACCCCCCAAATGGTCGGATCAGAAAACTGATTATTTATAAGTTTGTTTGGTCGGGTCTCTGATAGGCCTGCCAAGTTTGATGGTCCTAGCACAACTGGAAGTACCCTAACTCGAAAAAGTGTGACAAAATGCCCTAAATTTTCAAGTTTCCAGCGCCCCCACTTCCCCGCATATGGTCGGATCGGGAAACTGATTATTTCCAGGTTAGTTTGGTCGGGTCCCTGATATTCCTGCCAAGTTTCATTGTCCTAGCTCATCCGGAAGTACCCTCACTCGAAAAAGTGTTACAAAATGCCCTAAATTTTCAAGTTTCCAGCGCCCCAACTCCCCCGCATATGGTCGAATCGGGAAACTTATTATTTCCAGGTTACTTTGGTCAGGTCCCTGATATTCCTGCCAAGTTTCATTGTCCTAGCTCATCTGGAAATACCCTAACTCGAAAAAGTGTGACAAAATGCCCTAAATTTTCAAGTTTCGAGCGCCTCCACTCCCCCGCATATGGTCGAATCGGGAAACTGATTATTTCCAGGTTCGTTTGGTCGGGTCCCTGATATTCCTGCTAAGTTTCATTGTCCTAGCTCATCTAGAAGTACCCTAACTCGGAAAAAAGTGACAAAATGCCCTAAATTTTCAAGTTTCCAGCGCCCCGCACTCCCCCGCATATGGTCGGATCGAGAAACTGATTATTTCCAGGTTAGTTTGGTCGGGTCCCTGATATGCCTGCCAAGTTTCATTGTCCTAGCATATCTGGAAGTACCCTAACTCGGATATGTGGGACAAAAAACTCGGACCGACCGACAGACCGACAGACGGAATTGTGATCGGTATATGGCACTTGAGCCAGAGGCTACAAGTGCCATAAAAAGTAGATGAGAACGTCACAAAATATCCCGCCATTCAAAAATGCGGTTCAGACCTAGAAATAGGATTTCTAGTTTTACTCAGGTCTGGCATTACCGACATCTCCTTGGATCATATAGGGCCAATGACGTTTCTACCTTCCGAGGTTCAGCCCAATAGATCCACTCGTTAGGTCCCTAGACGTGCCACACGATTTCCAGTACCCCCATCCAACTCCCTCTACCGCGGCCGAATCTGATATTGACTCCTAAATAGATCGTTTGAAGCATATTATCTTTCCGCCTATCTTTCACTTGAATCTGAGCATTTTCTGGGAGCTTCCGGTAACACCCCCCCCCCCCCCACCACCACCAGTACCAAGGTCGGATCCGGTTCGGACCCTAAGATATGTCATTCTAGGGATATGTCTTCTCTCTCTACATTCCAGGTTTCGTTCGAATCACTCCACTTGTTTGACCCTTATGCGAGCCACAACAGTTCCGGAAATCCCTTCCAACTCCCTTCTGTGGATGAATACGGCTCGGAAACAAAAAACGTCACATCTCTGACTTCACATAACAGATCAAGGTCGCATAACTCGGTACTGTACAATTTGCATACCATTCTATCCATCCGTTTGGATGTTCTGCATGTCAAAATGTTTTCCAGGATTCCTCGGAACGCCCTCCAACTCCTCCACAGAGCCCCGATACGGTCTGGTTCTGTCAATTACGTATCTAGAGCTAACGCTAGTTCTTCCCACCAAGTTCCATCCAATCCCTCGACTCTAAGCGTTTCACGAGATTTTCGATGCCCCCTTCAATCCCCCCTCCACATAAGTATCGGATCTGATCAGGATTTGGCATGCAACATCTGAGACGATAGCTCTTTCCACTTGCCAATTTTCATTCAATTCCAACCAGCCGTTCAAAAGTTACGCATGCCACTAGATTCCGGGTTCCCCGTCTCTCCACTCCCCCCATGATGGTTGGATCGGGGAAGTGACTATTTCCAACTTAATCTTTTGGGGTCCCTGAGACGCCTACCAAGTTTCATCGTCCTACCTTATGTCGAAGTGCCCAAACTAGCAAAAAACCGGACTGACGGACAGACCGACGGACGAACAGAAATTGCGATCACTATATGGCACTTGCGGGGCAAGTGCCATAAAAACCGGAAAAAACCAGAGTGTTGCTCTCGCAACACAATGACAGTGATACTACACATAGTGGAGGCCGCGAAGTAACGAAGTAATTGTCTATTTACCTTCCGTAAATACGGAATTGTAAGATACTTTCTGGCACAAGAATGGGCATATTCAAAATTCGGGATCCAATTTGTTTTTAAGGTAGCTTCCGAAAGATAAATTCGGTCGCCATATGAATATGCTTCTCCAACGGCCAAACTTACTTGGGAAAGAAAGGTATAACTTCGGCACTTGAACTCCCGCTCGATTTCGCACGACTTCTTACACTCTGATTCTGAACCCGCTCGAACAGGTCTATCTGGATACAAGGTGCTCTTTCCATCTTCCGACCGCTTATAGAAGCATTCGTATCGGTCTAAAGAAAGAAAGTCAAACATAAGTTGCGTTCGTTGCACTCCGGGCTGTCTCTGGTGTTTTGTCACAAGTGTCCGGTTCTTCTCTTATAACGCGTTTTTTGGTTCACCGGTGAGTTATGAAAACGTGCTAACTCCTCGCTGAAGTCTGGCTCCCGAGCAGGTTCTGGTTAGTCCGCACCGGTGAGGTAAAGTCGGACACCAGTTAGTTCAAAAACGGGTTATAAGACTGGTGAGTAGTCACCGGTGGATGAAAAAACGAATTATAAGACAAGACCAAAGGTTTCGATGGGATCCCAAAAATTCAATATTTGATCCAGACAATTGGGTCTTGTCTTCGCCAGATCCAGTCTTCGCCAGACTCCTTGAACATTTTTACTATTACAATTCAGAAACAGATTAAGGCCAAATAGCTAATCATCTGAGAAAACCAAGTTCAGATATGGGTTCAGCATGTGTGTTTACCCCTATAAGTCATACTGTTTTGACGAAAACCTCCTGCCTTACTTCTACCACTTTCCGGTTTGGCCGATTTCCGGAACTACTTGTCTACTTGTCCAGCGAAAAAAGGAAACCTAAAAAACGAACTCAGCGTATCTTCTTTCCCCTATATCGAACATATAATCAACTTCAAATAAAAAGTTAAGTTATAACAAATTTTCCGGTTCATGCCGGATTCCGGGCGAACTATATGTCCGGGTACAAATGACTGTCATACACGGATTCAACATCTCTTCTTACCCCTAAATTGGATATCTAATCAACTACAAATAAAACTTTAGCTTTTAACAATTTCCCGGTTTTGGCCGGATTCCAGGCGAACTACTTGTCCGGGTGGAAAATGGTTTTCACAAAGGTGTTCAGCATGTCTTCTTACCCCTAACTCGAACATCTAATCAACTTCAAATAAAAATTCCACTTTTAACAAACTTTCCGGTTTTTGCCGGATTCCGGGCGAACTACTTGTCCGGCGAGGAAATGGTTTTCATATTCGTGTTCAGAATGTCTTCTTACCCTCAATCGACTATCTCATTAGCTGTTTAAAATTATTTTGTTTGTTCCTTAATCTGAACCCCCTCCCCCACCTTTAAATGTGGGGCTACAGAGCCCATCTACGAACTCGACCTTTCCCTTGCCCCAAAGGATCCTCCCACCAAGTTTCATCAAAATATCTCATTCCGAACGAGAGTTATCGTGCTCACAGACAGACAGACAGACGGACAACTTTCGCGATGTCATAGGTATCCCTCCACTTACGTTTTGCCATGGGATCCCAAAAAACCGGAAACCACCGGTGAGACCTCCCATGACAAAGAAAGCAGCTATAGACAGATTTCCTGCAGTAGACTGCTGATGACAGTGAAGAAAAGAAGATACGTTTGGTTTCTTTAAAATACTGGAAATAATTGCACTCTTCCTCAGAAACTGAATAGTTAGAAAAGAATAAGAACCATGAAAACAGCTGAACAGCTGAGGGTAAAGCGTCTTATTTGGATCGAAGAGGTAAACAACGTTCGGAAGAAGGACAATCATTCTAACGCGGGATTCGAACTTTAACGACACCTCTATAACAAACCTAATTCCTGGAATATAGAAGAATGTCGGGACATTTTGATCAGTTTCTCAAGTTTGTATGCTGTAAGTTCGAATTGATTCTAGATTTCCTAAAAATAAAGCCCCTCTCAATAACACCCAGCTGGTGTGACGAGCCGTTAGGTTCTAACGTCCAATAAAGAGAGATTACTTTCATCCAGAACAAAATAAGCCTCACGGAGTGCACCGTTTCCCTACAATTCCGCGAATCAAAGGAATGAGAGGAAAAAAATCCCTATTTGGCTGATGACGTGGACGTCCGAGCTAACGCCGTTACGTTCCAACCCTCTAACAGCATTACACCAGCAATGGCGTAATGCAATGGAGAAATTTGGATAAGGATGGGAAAACTATGGTAAATTGTAAGGCGAAAAAGTTTGTTCAGTGTTACTCCTGTTAAAATTAATAAGAGGATGAAAAGTGTATTGTTAATGATCATATTGTCCGTTACGTTCCAACCCTCTAACAGCATTACACCAGCAATGGTGTAATGCAATGGAGAAATTTGGATAAGGATGGGAAAACTATGGTAAATTGTAAGGCGAAAAAGTTTGTTCAGTGTTACTCCTGTTAAAATTAATAAGAGGATGAAAAGTGTATTGTTAATGATCATATTGTCAGTAGGTTGTCAGTTTAGTTTTAGTTGTCAGTTTAGATTAATACTAGATTAATACGTTCTTCTGAAGGTACATAAAATGTTGCCTATACTAACTATTTGTAGAGGGTTGGGAGTGTTTCTGAAGTAAATTTGTTGAAGGCTCGAAAGACGATAGAACCTTTGGTAACACCCTCCTTGTCTAGAACTAGCACACGGTATAAAGTTTAGGTTATGCTAGCGTTCTTTCGAACATAGCCCGATGGCACGAAGGCACCAAAAGTAACAATTATTCAAATAATGTATACGACATTCCAGGTTTGTTTCCTTCCCCGACGTTGGACCTGAAAATTGACAGCCTGACGAGGACCCTTGCCAAGAAGGGCCGAAATATCGCTGATGAAGCATCGTAGCTGACGTGTCCGTTGTATACATTATTTGAATAAATGTTTCAAAGTCAGCTTGGGCTCAAGGAATATTCAAAAGTAACAAGCTCTCGTTGTCTAATGGGCGGTTATGAACAAGTTCGGATTTTCACATAGTAAAACCCATTTCTCAGATCTGATCTTGCTGATACTATTGCGGAAGGGAAAGCTGGGTTTTGAAACAAAGTCATCCAGTTTGAAACGGGGCGATCTGTTTCTTCGTCCGATCTCGATAAAATAGCTAGAGGGCAAGGGGAGGTATTTACTCAAGGGAATATTAGCTGACACGGGAGTTTCTCAATTCAGTAGGAAGTGGTAGGCTTTGTGTCAACACAATTTCGGACAAGTGTTGATATTAGGAAATGACAAATGTTCATCCAATGGACCACCATAACCAGGGAATCGAGTTTGGAGAAGAAGAAAAGGCAATTGTAGGCTACGACTGGCATCCGATAACACGTTGTTTGAAACATACGACTATGTAGCTTAAAGCTAGAGTTCACACGACTGAATGGTACAAGGACGCGCAAGAAGGATGCTCGGGATCTAGAAACGGGCACAAACTAACGGTCAAACGGGCTCTAGGCCAGGGCCAGACTAATGTTACTGTCATGGTGATGTGCTTCACCGGCCATATATTGGTAACGGCAAAAAAAAAAAATAAGAACATACTTCCTTGTCGGCTCTACTTCTTCTGATAATTTGCGTCTTCGTTTATAATAACTGTTTTTAGAGAGAATGGATTTAACCTGGCACACTGTTCGAAAAGAAGCTTACCTGTGACACATTGATTTTCCAAATAGTCGACATAGTTAGCAGAACGGAAACTCAATGGCTCCGTCTGGCGGTCTTCACTGCTGAGGTGGCACTCGCGCTTCTCGTTGTCATACGAGGCCGACCTGCAACAAATGCCTGAACAAAACTCGCTCTCCATTCAGGTTTCCCCTGTGGTTAAATTTAGCTCCCAGTCTACCGGTCACCCTACACCACCCAACATACAGGAAGGGTAGCCGATGTCGGAATACATATCCTTGAACCGTCTTCAAAAATATGAAAGGAAATTTCTGTGCAGTCTTAACTAGTTCCTAACCAGGCCCTAGGTCATTTAAATTTTCCGAGTCTTGACAGTTAAGACCTAGTTAGGACTGCACGGAAATTTCTTTCAACATTTGTGAGGCCAATGTCGAAGCAATGTAATTCAAGGTCGGTGAGCTCTACTTTACTAGAAAGGAATTCTGATTGGATTGTACTCATCTTGTTTGCAAAAATAAGGGAGTACCGGTAAAGACAAGGTAGTAAAGACAAGGAAAAGGGACTCGACTGTAGCCTAAGTGTGGCACTTGTCGAGGAATGCTCCAGTAACAATGCATTTGGTAAACTAGGTTCCGGCAGTCTTTCCAACGATGTTAGCTGATGTTTTTGCACTTACTGTTTGGAATCTTCACATGAAAGCCGCTAGTTCACGCAAAAAAATCATCTCTCAGTAAACGACATTCCGGTCATCAAGCTAAACTGAAAAGTGTGGCGTTCCTACTACCGTGGCGGATTTTACGAAATGTTCAGCCTAAGAGGAGATTATGGCTCGCAGCAGGTCAACCAAACATGGTCAAATATGTTTCACCAGTTAAAAATTTTGTTCAGAAATTTAGTGACATCACATGTTCCAATATGATGACACGAATGGTCAGAATTATTTTGCACTTATTTTCTTTTCGTTTTTTGGATCCCTACAACTTTGTAAGAGTTGCCCGTCTGTCAACAGAGTAACTCTCAAAGGGGTATAGGGGTAGAGATATTTTGTTCAAACTTGGTGTGAGGATCCACTGCGTCAAAGTACAGGTCAAGTTCGTAGATAGGCCCTGAAACCTTAAATGTTGGGGCGGGGGAGGGGTTTTAAATTAAGGGATGAAACAAATATTCTTTCAAGCTGATGTGAGAGTCGATTTAGAGGTAAGGAGACACAATGATTCCAGAAGTGAACTTTATTTTCTCACCGGACTAATAGTTCGCCCAAAATCCGAGAAAAACTGAAACATCGTAAAAACAAAGTTCTATCTGATGTCGAATAAAAGCTCGATACCGGGGTACAGATACATGTTGCCCCCCCCCCCCCCCGGCCGAAAGCCACCCGAACAAATAGGACTTTAAGTATGGACCGCGAGCACTTAAGGACACGCGAGTAAATTTAAACGCGTGATGGCGGATTGCTGGCCGCTCGCCTCTATATATACTTTTCATAAAGATATATTTGATAGTACAAAATGGATACGTCAGCTGAAATTTATTAGAGCTATATTTCGGCCCGTTTTGCACTATCATATATGATTCGCAGTCAGCTTAATCGGCCGAAGAAATATTTAAAAATATATTATATTTGATGGTGGAAAATATATTGCATTTTATGTACACTGTGTGTGTGGGGGGGGGGGGAGGGGGTAGCCGTTTTTGGGATCCCAAAATATAAGTGGAGGGATACTTATGACATCGCAAAAGTTGTCCGTCTGTCCGTCCGTCTGTTAGCAAGATAACTCTCGAAGGGGTTGATATTTTGTTCAAATTCGAGTCAAGTTCGAAGATGTAGCTCTATATTTAGGGGTAAAAAAAAAGGTAAAGGTTTCAGCACTAGCCTTGACAGGCCAAGCTGGCGGTGCTGATCTCCGATTCTCGGCCCTCAGCCAGGAAGTGCAATGGTGGGTTGGGGGCCAGCCATCCTGTGCTTTCACACACCCTTCCTGTCACCTTCCCCGGATTTCTCCAGGTACCCATTTAAAGCTGGGTGGACTTTGGCTTGTACAGGGTTACGCCACTAGCCCCCGTCCCAAACCAAAACAGTAGGCACTACCGAGACTCGAACAAGCGACCCTTCACTTGCGAGCCCGGCGCGCTAACCACTCGGCCACGGACGGATATATTTAGGGGTGGGGAGGGGTTTCAAATTAAGGAGCAAACAAAGCTAGTGAGAGTTAAAAGCTATTGAGATAGTTGATTTACGGGTAAGGAGACATGCTGAATCCGAATATGAAAGTTATTTTCTTGCCGGACAACTAGTTCACCCGGAATCCGGCGAAAACCGGACACAAAATTTGTCGACCAATTATCGGCTATAGCAGTGCCTATCCCTCTATTCTCATACTAGTATAGCTCGCCGCGTGGATGTCGACGATTCATTTGTTTATTCTATGGACGTCGGAGAGATCTCGTGTAATCGAAGGTCGAAGGGGTAGATATATAGTATTCAAACGAGGATGCTCTTCAATGAGGATTCACTGGTAAAGTAGAGATCAAGTTCATAAATGGGTCCTTTAGTCTTATCTTCAGAGGAAGAGGAGGGGTTTCGAATTTACGGTAAAAACATTTAGGTTTTATAAGCTAGTAAGATATTCATTGAGGAGGTAAGGAGGTCCGCTGAATCCATATCTTAACTTAGTTTTCTTGCTGGACAAATGGTTCATCACGAATTCGGCTGAAACTGGAAATTTGATTGAAGCTCAAAGTTGTTTCTGGACTCGATTACAGATTCGGTATCGGGGCAAGGAGACATGCAATCTGACGTAGACTGAATGGCGAAGACATGACCCAATTGTTTGAATCAAATGTTAGATTTTTGGGATCCCAAAACCTTTGGTCTTGTTTTTTTAACCGAAAACCCTCTGAACGACGGGGCACCATCAAGGAGACAAGATTTTAACCATGAAACTTTCGTGTCCAAACAGCAATACATTTCGAACAAAATAGAAAGCAAAAGGGAAAGAAGACATTCAAATTATTATTCGCATGGATTGACTGTATACAAGAAATGGTGTCTAAAACCAAAACTTAGAAAACTGCCATTGCTCATTATTCAGATGATTCATTCTGCTCATGGGAGGAATCACTTAGTCTGGTGAAACGAGGACAGGCGATAAAGAGAACTAACAAGAGAAGGGACTGAATGGATGTGCGGTTTTTTATGGCACTTGCCCTTCGGTCGTGTCATATAGCGACCACAATTTCTGTCCGTCCGTTGGTCGGTCCGGGTTTGCTAGTTTGGGCACTTCCACATAAGCCAGGACGATGAAACTTGGAAGGCATACGAGGGACAACAAAAGATTAAGTTGGAAATAGTCGTCTCCCCGGTCCGAGCATCGTGGGGGGAGTGGAGGGAAGAGGAATCGGAATCTCGAGGTATGTATAACTTTTGAACACGTGATGATGATCATGATGAAATTTTATTTACGCACTTAAGAAGAGGAAAATAGTGCAGTAAAGACAAAGAAAAGGAAAAAATACACTGAGCTTTCAATAATGTAGTAAATGCACGAGATAAAAAAAAATAAACATTTAAAAAAAAGAAAGAAAAGGGACTTATTGGGTCTAAAAAATCTTCTTCCTAGATGGAATGCGGAGAAGTGGTCAAGGGCAGAAACGTGAAGGTCCTGGGCAATTTAAGATAACTTTGCACAAGGGTCAGAGGGCAAAAAAGTTGCAGTTATACGGGAATTCCTATAGCGTCGAGGAAGGTACAAGAGAAATTTACAATATTTGCAATAATAAGTCCTGATACGTTTTAAATCTTTTCGCCTCAGAATATCAAAAATTCCGGAAAGGTTGCAGACAGAGGGAGAACAAAAACTACTTCCTCTATTTGGAACAGGTTTTTCCATATCCGACACGAATGGAATCGTGAACAGCCGAAACAGCGTTATCGCAGTTTTTTTTAGAGACTGTGCTATGATCATGCCAAGCCATTTTACGGTAGGGGAATTGGGGACCTTTTCATTTTGAAAAGAAATACCGGAACCTTTTGGGCTGTTGAATTTAAGATACTGACATTTAGAAATGTTAACATTTCTTTAACATTCGGATCTTAATGAAACTTGATATTTGGAAAGACCTTGTGTCTCAGACGATCCACTTCAAATCTGAACCGGATCCGGGGACTTTGGGGGGAGTTCGAGGGGGTAGCCGGAAATCTTGGGAAACGCTTAGACTGGAGGGATCGGGATGAAACTTGGCGAGAAGAACAAGCACAAGTCCTAGATGGATTATTGACATAACCGGACCGGATTCGGGGACTGCGGGGGGATTGGGAGGGGGGAATTCGGGTGATCCAGCAAGTTCGGTACTTCCTGATGTAATAGGATGATGAAACTCGGCAGGAATATGAGGGATCCGAATATACCGACATGAGAATAGTCGTTTGCACGATCCGAACATCGCGGGGGGAGTGGAGGGACGGGATTCTAGTCGCATTTTTATCTTTTGAACGGGCTGTCGGATTTGAATGAAACTTGGCAAGTGGAATGTCTCAGATGTTCCTTGTCAGGGCCGGGCCAGATCCGATACTTGGGTAGTTGGAAAGGGGTACCGGAATTTTTGTGAAACGATTAGCGTCGAGGAATCAGGATGGAATTTGGTGGGAAGAGCAAGAATAAGCATTAGATCCGTTATTGACAGAACCAGATCATGTCGGGGCTCTTTAGGGGGAGTTGGAGAGGGTTTCCCGGAATTCGGGGTGATCGCGAGATGGGATACTTCCAGATGTGCTAAGGACGAAAAAACTTGGCAGGTATATCAGTGACCCGACCAAATAGACTTAAGGCCCCGACGTAATGACCTAGGAAGACTTCAATTCCGTTCCTCGATCCTACCATTTTTCGGGTAGTTGAGGGAGGGGGAATCCGGAAATTACTGACTTCCACAGGATGCGAAAAAATGGTCCGATTCAAGTGAAACTTTATGGGTGATAAGAACTGATGACCTAGTTATGTGTAAAGCATGTGTACGAACCTATTGGGCCATCGTTGGGGGAGTTGGGGGGGGGGGGGGGGGAGGGGGGACAGAAACTTTGTGACATGCACAAAAATCAAACGGATGGGCAGAATGGGATGCCAGTTGGACAGTACTAAGTTTATGTGGCCTAGATTTGTCATTTGGCGTCCAAACCGGATCCGACGAAGGTAGGTGGAGGATGAAGCGGGGGCAGGAAATTTGCAGATATGCTGATTCGAGTTAAACTTGATGGACGGGAAGAGGAGATGTTTAGAGATGAGAATTTTATGTGTCCGAGTCGTATTCGGCCACAGTGGGGGGAGTTGGAGGGGGAGTCCCGGAAATGTTATGGCTCGCATAGGGGTTAAACGAGTGAAGTGATGAAACTTGGAAAGTAGAGAGATCGTATGCCTTAGTTTTAGAGTCTGGACCGGATCCGAGCACGGTGGGGGGGGGGGGTATCGAAATTCCCGGAAAAATGCTCAGATTTACTTTCTCGTTTCTCACACCACCTACTCGTAACAAGTGTCATATGGACTCGTAACTCTTGTTTTTATACTATCATGAAATTTTGGTGGAACGAAAAATTACATATCTCAGGAAATATATGGCAGAGTTAGTTTTAAAAGACCCGTCGGGCCTAAAATGCCAATGCAACCTACTTCCATAATCGCTCCATCAGTTCCTAAACCCGTAGACCTGAATTTCGAAACTTGTTGGGAAGAACAAACACGAGCCCAAGATACACTGTTTACAGAACCGGACCGGATCCAGGCACTGTGGGGTAGTTGGAGGGTTAACCGGAATTCCAATGCTTACAGATGTGCTTAAGACAACGAAACTTGGCTGGCGCATTAGAGATTGACTTGGATATAGTCATTTCTCAGATCTGACCATCCTGGGGGGTGGGGTGGGGTAGGGGGGGGGGGGGGGTAGAATGGAAAGAGGGAAAATCCACAAGCTTGAGGCATGCATAACTTTCGAACCAGTGGTTAGATCTTAATGAAACTTGATAACTGGGAAGAGTTTGATGTTTCTCGTTTGTGCCTCTACGGTTTTGCTTACAAACGAATTCCTAGCCGCTTTAAAGTGCGCATCATAACTGCAAAATATAAAAATTACTATTGGCTAAACGATAGATCTTCATGAACCCCAGGGCCTATGAACACTCGTGCCTCTGGAGTCAAGGGTTTTGCTTATAAAAGATTCCATTATGCCCGCGAGTTGACAAATTCCCACAGCGATCCTCTGACCCAACTTCACAAGTGCTATATGAGCTTCTAGCTCGTGTTTCTTCCCTACCTACAAGATGCAGCATCTGCACAACACACCAAACAAGACCAAAGGTTTCGATGGGATCCCAAAAATCTAATATCTGATCCAGACAATTCGGTCTTGTCTTCGCCAGATCCTGTCTTCGCCAGGCTAATCATCAAAGAAAACCAAGTTCAGATATTCCATCTGAACCATATCGAATAATCGATAAGCCATATCGATTTTGACGATACTGACCGAAACTTCCTGCTTTACTTCTGCCAAATTTCCGGTTTCGGCCGAATTCCGAGCGAACTAATTGTCCAGCAAAAACAGAAGATTCAGAAACGAATTCAGCGTATATCCTTATCGCTATAAAGAACATCTAATCAACTTCAAATAAAACTTTTGCTTTTAACAAATTTTCCGGTTTTGGCCGGATTCCGGGCGAACTAGTTGTCGGGGTAGAAAATGCTTTTCGCATAAGTGTTCAACATGTCTTCTTACCCCTAAATCGAACATTTAATCCACTTCAAATGAAACTTTTACTTTTAACCAACTTTCCGGGTTTTGCCGGATTCCAGACGAACTACTTGCCTGGCGAGAAAATGGTTTTCACCATCGTGTTCAGCATGTCTTCTTACTCCATAATCGACTATCACATAGCTGTTTACAAACATTGTGTTTGTCCCTTAATTTGAACCCCCTCCCCACCCACAGAGCCCATCTACGAACTTGACCCTACCCTTGACCCAAAGAACCCTCACACCAAGTTTCATCAAAATATCTCATTCCCTTCGAGAGTTATCGTGCTAACAGACGGACAGACGGACAACTTTTGCGATGTCATAGGTATCCCTCCACTTACGTTTTGGGATCCCAATAAAAAAGAATTCCCAATAATTGTGCGACCGAGCGACGCATAGCTTATATTCACATTTTACGATTTCACACATTTTCCATCTTTCGGACTTTTTATTGCCAATTAAGTTGGTCCCATTCGCCACTCGAGCTCCTCAGAACGGAAATATCTTTTTTCAATAAGAAATGGAATAGAGGGGACTTCCCCATATTTTCGAGGACAATATATTAGAGACAAGCTACGGTAGGTTGAAAGATCGAAGGAAGGAGGAAGTCAGATCAATGTACACTGCTGGGTTATGTCACGAAGACCAATTCGGACCAGGGGTACAAGGCCTTTTCAGATAATTGGCATTATTTCTAGCTGTGAGTAGGCTAAAGGACGCAGTTTCAGGACGACGTAACTTAGGATGAACTCTTCCATCGAAATTTATAATCCGTCCGTTTTCCAGGCCCGTCGCTAGGGGAGGGATGAATTATTTTCTAGCCACATCTACAATTGTGAAAAAATTTTCACCACTCTTTTTTTTAAAGAAACTTATCGATGAATATTTTTCTCCAACAGGTATGCGATGCATATCATCCTATGTCCCAAAGATGTTCCAAGCAGTTCCAGGACGAAGTAAATTAGGATGAAACCAACGCTGCCATCCAAACTTATAATCAGTCTGTGTTTTAGGTCTGTCGTTAGGGAAGAGGATGAATTCCAGCAAGGCCAAATCACTATATTTAGCCACAAAGGTGGATGGATGTCAAGTCATCGATGGCCAAGAGGTTTACAGCTTTGACTTCGAACTGATACGCGTATGACCCCCCCCCCCCCCCCGCTTAGCTCTAAAACGTCCCCGCTAAAAATGTCCCCGGCGAAACATCCCCATGGCCAGAGGCGTCATTTCGCTGAAACCTAAGGGGGGGGGGGGGGGAGCGGCGGCGTCCCGGGACCCTTCGGGACCCCGAGACGCACGGACGGTTTTAACTGCTTGGGCGGGGGGGGAGGTGAATTCCGCAAAATATACTTGTCGGAAAACGAGCAAGGCTGAAGAGTAAACGGTTTAGAAAAAAAAGACAATAAACGTACTGCACCACATACGGAAAACTAAACGAATTTAAAGAAACCAGTTTGTGAAAGGTAAAGGTTATGCCTAATTGCAGGAACTCGCTGTAGAGCGAAGCCGCCGTAGCACCTTCTGAGTACCGCAGGCGAAATTTTTGTTAAATGTTCATGTTTCCAAACAAAATTTAGCTACTTCCCGAACAAATTTTAGGTTTTAAAATGGCACATCCCCGAAACTGTAAGCCAAACCTCAAAGTAGACAGAGCGTTCCTATACAAAAGGCGTCACAGGCGAAAATTTCGGAATTCCTTAGAGTGCCTTTTTGGATCACAAATGATAGCAAGGGGCACCTATCATAGATCAGCTCATAGTGATTGGTCACGACCCATTTCAAACAATGTGAGACATTGAAAACTGGTTCATTGAACCTTTCTAAATAAAATAAACAAAAACTGAAGCAGAGTAGCCTTTGCTGCAAACCACGTTAAACACTAATTTAAAGCTGTTCTTACCGTTTTACAAAATAAACAAGCTTGGGTTAAGTGGTAAAGGTACGAAGTCTTTGCTGACCCTTTCCCCTTCCTACTCTTATATTTTATGCTCCTTTGGAGTGATACTCGACGCCATGTTACAAAGATAATGTCTGTCTTCATGTTCAGAGTTCAGACACACAACTCAACTTACCCTAGGCTTAAACGTGCCTTGAAGACATTCGATCCCCTCAGTTTTTATGATTGACCTTACTCAACTGGTATGGCGCAATCAGATGTCACAATTCTGATGGGAAACTGATAGATTCGGGCTGCTTTTCTGTTTTTCCTGGGTAGCTCTGGCCCCCCTTTGGAAGGCCAGGGGGGCAGCCGCGCCCCCCCCCCCCCCTCCCAAATGACGCCTTTGTTCATGGCAACAAGTCCCCATGATAAAATACACAAGAACGTTCATTTTTGGTTTTGTTAGAACAAAGTATTTAATTCATGGAAGTCCGTTCTGTGTTGTTAGATTTGTTACGAGTCATAATTGCACGAGATGAAGCGGAAGCCGCACAGCTGCATCTGTAGGTATTAATGGCATGTTCCGTCGTTGGATGCAGAGGCGTCACTAGCCAAAATGTTTTTGGGGGGACGAGGCATTTAACGGCTGGCTGGTAATTTTTACCGGCTGTTTCTGCAGAAAAAACGACTGTTTTCAACAACAAAAATGACAGTTCTGAAAAAAATCGACTGATTTTCAGAAAACCCGACTATTTTGACGAAAAATCGACCAATTTTCAGAAAAACCGACTGCTTTCATGAAAAAAAATCAACTGTTTTGACGAAAAATCGAGGCGCTTCGCGCCGACTCGGTTTTTTTTACCGACTGGCCGACAGCATTGGGCGGGGGGGGGGGCGTCCCCCCTCCCCCCCCCCCCCCCAGTAGTGACGCCCCTTGTTGATGAATCAGCGCTCAGAATGGATGTTGCTAACTTACCGACATAAAAAGTTCCTGGCAGAAAGACACAGGTCCATGCAATCGTTTCTAGACACGTCCTTCGCTATCTCTCTTGTATAACGGTCGCGGAGCTCGTGATTTGGAACCTTCTCAAATGTCCACCGTTGACCACAGCCATGAGCTGAAAATTAAAAAAACATTAGTTCCATGTAAGCCTGGGCAGAGTGATTGTTTTTTATCCCATTCGCTCTACCCGTTTAACCCCTAGGTGTTCCACAAAACTTCCGGGACCTCCCTCAGACTCCTCCCACCGCAGCCGAATACCGCTCGGGCACAAAAGAGATCCGAGGGCATCTTTTCTTATCCCCCATCAAGTTTCACTCGAATCTGAATTTTCAAGAATGACCTTTCACCACCGAGGTCGGATCCACCCGGGGTCCCAAACTGATCATCTAGGGCATACTACCTTTCTATATCCCGAATTTCGCTACATATCGCTCAATTCGTTTGACCCTTAGGCTTGCCACAGAACCATCCGCGACACCCTTCCAGCTCCTTCCAACAATCCGATTTGCCCACCAGAGGTTTGCGAGAGTTTTGTCCCCCTTCTTTTTAAATTTGTACAACGAAGCATAAGCTAAGAGCTATTACCTGTTATCTATATTTTTAGTATCTGACGACGTTACCGAAGAAATTTGGCGTAAGCTAGGACAGGTTTTGGCCAGTAGAAAGAAAACAACAAGAACAATCCGGGTTCCGAACAAATCCGGAGGGTGGTCATAAAGGAAAAATTACAAAACAAAGAAGTGTCCGTTAAGTTTGTCGCTGGTACTTCGAAGGAACCGTCGTACCTGTATTACTGCTTCGCTACACGTCTCTATGTCTCAATTATTCCATGTAATCTCATTTCCGAGATTTCGGTTTTCCTATTAATTATTTATGCACCCTCACGGCACTACACTGATTCTTGCATTTCCGTGTTTGGATCTTTTCGAGACGGACCAGGCTCCGAGCTTATCGCTCACGAGAAACTCACTGGTAAAAAGAAATATCGGCTTCGCAACTTATTCTGTGTTTCTGACCAAAGCCAAGGGGCCGAGTGTGGCTGACAGGTTTGTAATCTTTTGAAAAACCGGCAAAGGAGTCGCGAATGTCAGAATATTGGAATAGTCTGTATCGAATGCCAATTTCACTCTAAAGCCTACTCATTTGGAGATTCCAACAGAGGCAAAAAGCGTGGAGTCCGAAGCTAAAGAATATTTCATAGACTCTGTCCTCTAAAGCCATTTTTCACTGCTGAAATCACAGATCTCTTTAAGCATTGTCCAAATAGGTGTTGTAAGGTACATTACGGCGTATAAGGCTTATTACACATTCCTCTTTTCCTCGGGGCGCGCTGTAATAAGGCGAATAAGGAAAATGGAGCTCGGCTCTATTATCCCTTACGCAGAGCCAATCAGATCGCTTGGTTGGTTCCGCCAGTGGGCCGAGGAGTGGAGCAGCGTCATCAGGGTTGCCACAGGAAGCACTAAAGTTCTACTTTGTTGGAAGCTAAAGAACCAACTTTTCTACAAAAGAACACGTTTTGTTCTGTTACGACTGCTCACTGCTAGTTCGTGGGCCAATGATGATTTAATATTATTGTGACACAAACAAATTGTATATAATATTAGTAATACTTTAGTATGGACCAAATTAAGAAACCAAAATGTAGCCTATATTGCATGAAGATTATGTAAAGTATTAGTATATTATGTACTTGTATGTTAGTGAATTTTTATTGACATTTTCCTATGCTATTTTTCGCAATGAAGAATTTTTGGATAAATATAGTGATTTGAATTTGAACACTATCCAACTGTAAACTGTATAGCCTTTTACAATAAACTGGGTGTCGAATTGTACTGGTGTACTTCAAGTAGTACTAAGAACATCTTTCTGATCTTTAGAAACTCGAAAAACTGTATCAGCGTTACAACACCGAACGCTGCATTCATAAGAACCTCTCGGGTTCCTATTTGAACAGGCGTGTGTATTGAGAACACAGCTTTATTCTGGTGGCGCTTTATAGGGGTTAGTAGGGAAGAACATGCCACCCCCCAAACAGAACAGCAATAGGAAAGGAGCTAAATGAAAGCATTACCATGCTCTAGTTTTGAGTTGATACCCGTCTACTTCCGTATTCGCCGTTGCTCATCGCAGAGCAATCGGCTTTGACTTTGAACGTCTCTTCTGCAGTCTAGTACACTAGCCCTTTTTCAGTCACGGTGCTCAAACGTCTAGCACCATGCCTGAGTGCTAGACGTTTGAGCACTGTACCTTGAAATCCATGCATGGTGCATGGATTTCAGCAGACAGTGCACACATGAAAAAGCAAAATTTCTACTGTTACACACTAAATACCGGCTCGACATGCCTGTGCTCATGTGTGCACTGTATGCTGAAATCCATGCACCATGCATGAATTTCAAAGTACAGTGCTCAAACGTCAAGCATGGTGCTAGACATTTGAGCACCGTGACATAAAAAAGGGCTAGTGTACTAGACTGCTCTTCTGCGCGGCTTCACAGCGATATAGCTATTTGTAGAGGTAACGGAACGTGATCTGCTGCGTAGCTCCTAACCTCCGCTCGTTGGCATCGGGCATAGTATGGGTAAATACACGACTCCGCATGGTCATTGTCTGCGCATGGTCAGAGATAGGGAGCGTATAGCGCTATTCAGCATATTACACCTATTTGGACAATGCTTTAGACTCGGGAACAAGTCAGGTATCAATCAGAAAATGCACAAACTACCTTTCAGACAGACAGATTCATAAAAGACGCTACCAGGAGCCTCTTTGACCGACGACAGATTTCCCTCCACAACCTGACACTCATGACGTCCGAGGTCAACGTTGAATCCAAGGCAGTTCGGTTGACTCTCACAGCGTCGTGTGCAGGAGCCAAGGAGTCCAGGGGAATTTTCACGGTACGTTCGGCGTGAACGCTCCCGCGAGGATGGATCGGTGACGATTTGAATACCTGTGCAACGCTCGAACTCAAGATTGCCAGTTCTGCACTTGCCATCTATAAGGAAATTATAATGTACGTCAAAGATCCTCTCAGACTCTCGAGAGGCAACAAAAAAAGCAAATTTTTCACACTTTAGGTTCGCGTAGCGCAGATGGCCATCTCCTGATACTCGGCCGGGAGTGGGGGCCGAATCATCCGACGCTTCCCGTGCTTTTCCCTAGATTTCTCTAGGTACCCATTTGAAGCTGTGTGGACTTTTGGCTTGTCTTACGGAGAAACGCAACAAACCCTCGCCCTAAACCAAACGGTAGGCACAACCGAGACTCGAACAAGCGACCCTTCGCTTGGGAGCTCGCTAACCCATTCGGCCACGGACGGACAAAGAGAGGCAATGGACATGCTTTAAAAATGCGACAGTAGCCTACTTTTTCCCTGGCTGTGTTGTTTTTAAAGTTTAACTGAAAAGGGCTGAGATGAGACAATTTAGTTACTCATCACTTATTCACTTACACAGGTTCAAAAACACGATTAAAATGCGTTACTTCGTTGCTCCGCTATTCACGAATAATCGATTTCCATATAGTGGAATTTTCCTGTCGGATCTGTGGTACCTCTATGCACTTGTACCTGTGTTGTATACTTCACGAAAACGATTTACGAAAAAAAAAGTGTTCACGCACTTTCTGCGTTTTGCTACGTTCTGCAAGGATGACTACTAGCCACTGAAAAGCCACATTTGTGATGATATTCAAATTTCCCGCGTCATAGTAGAACTTTGCGTTGTGAGGACGGCCGTAGATATTCGAACATCATACCAGAGCAAATAGTGAAAAATAAAGGACGGGGGGACGGGCGTAGATACACTGAATGCCATACTAGAGCAAATAGTGAAAAAATAAATAAAAATCCGTCAATATAAATCCAAATAATGCAATGAGTTCAGTTAAATGATACAAAGATATGTTGTAGATAGTCCTTCAGCCTAAGTCCCAAGTACAAGTCCCAATGTAGCTGACTATCCGTTTTGCACCGTCAAATATAAAAATAAGTTGTCTTTTCAGTTAAACTTTAAGTGTGTTTTTTCTGTGGATTACAGCGCTTTCGTCACATACACGCTTAAAACGAAAAAGGAAAAACTAAATCGAGTTCCGTCAAGAAATCTGCCATAAGGGTGTCTGAAAATGACAGCATAGCTCATATAACAGCGATCGCACAACGCGTGAAAAGGGCACTGACCATTAAACAATGTTACGATAGGAGTTGTTGGGCTGCAAGCAGACGGTATGAACTGAACGAGTGCTATTGAAAAGAGGACATCTTTGTGTCCAGCCATTGGACAGAGTCATGCTAGAGATCGGAATAATCCAGTTCAGTGAGCATCGAAGTAGCGGTGGAGCTTAAAGCACAACTCTTTGATCTTTTCCCTATGAAATGGATCAGAAATTTTTTTTTCGAAAATACCATTACTTTCCACCTGAAACTAGCGATTCTCTTGTTAGAGCTTATCGACTACGTCCAGCTTTCCTGCTCTCCGACGCGGCGGCTGGGCGCAAAACATTTGAAAACTGAACGTGCCTTGGTTAAAAAGTGGGAAAGTAAGCAAATAAAACAAGTAATAAACAGAAGATTATCACATCCTATGTGTGAAACAGTTGTCAGCGGACGTTGAAGATTCCGGCAGACTTTTCGTTGGGTGACGGGAAAACTCGGCAAGGCCGAAAAAGCGCTAAATTTTCGTAGTTACAAAACGAAACAATGGAGAGAGGTGGGGATTTTAGGAAGCTTTAAATTTCGAATGGGAGCTAAGTATATTATAAATGGCAAATAAGCAAGAGGGGTCCTTTAAGCGGGCCTTCGATACTCTGACCCTAAACTAGCGTATGAACAAGATGTCCGCAATCGCTTTCCCATTCCCGCTATTCCAGCAGTTCTCCTGACTGCTGCAAGGTAATCCGGGTCCGATATACTACTTAGTAGAAGATTAACAAACACGAGTGCGTGGGTTAGGAAATGGGACCGGTTCCAGGATCCCAGTGGTCGGAGCTAGCTTAAAAGCTAGTGAAGTTCAGATAAACTGAAATGAAAGGAATGGTTACAGAAACAGGGTGTCGAAACGAATTGGTTAACTAGAGACCGGCGGGAAATGGGTCACTTTTAGAAAACTTATAGAAAGTATTGATATTCATACTTTATAGTTGAGATGAAGGCCGAAACTACCGACTTTACTCTTTCCTTGTCAATCCGCTTTTAATAGCATTCTCAATAACTAGGTACGAGGCAGATAGGCCACGAAGACCAATCCTACATATCCACTACTGGAAACGTTGGCGGATGCGCTGCGGTGTAACTCGCAAACGAAACCACAAGAAACAAATCACAGCCACAGGAGACAATTGCCCTTGATTTGCCCTTCAGATGAACTTTAAATCCCCCCTTCCAGGAGGAATTTTACTGAGGATTTAAAGGGGAATCATTACCTGGTCCTCGAGGTACAAGAGACTTTCTTCCATCCTCAGAATATACACTAATTACGTTAGGGCCAATCCTGCCTTCCTCTCCAGCCCTCTCAGCCGTGGAATTAGTCCCATGGTTCTCCCAGCCTTCGTTGTCAGAGTCAACTCTGTATCCGAAAGTGGGCCGGCTCGGCAGTGGACTGTAGGAGGTCGAGGGGCGTTCCGTTGTTTTATAGGCGGAACTCTGGAAGAACCAATCACGAGTCGTGTAACTGTCCGGCTTCTGAAGCGACTGGTCGGAACAAGTTTTTTCGGAGTAGACGGTCCCCGGGCGCACCTGCCTTGCCATGGAGTTTGCAGAAACTGGAAGTGTGAAACAACATTAAAGCCAGGTTCCACCGGGCTCAGCTGTATGGGTTACGATAATAAAGTAGACTTGCGTTCTATATCGGAATTGAAAATACGACGTCACGCATAATATAACTATTATGTTTATCGATGTATGAAACAGGGTATAAATCAATTAATAAATCAACTTTTTTAACCAAACAGCTAATAGCTAGAAGAGGGCGTCGAAGATAGTTAACTAATATACTTATACTTTTATCCTACTATAACTAATATACTTTTCGAGAAACGGCCAGAATGCTGGAATAAAACTGTCTAAAAACTGAGCTGACGAACGAGCAGGATACGGGAAAAACCGATTGCAAGCGTTCATCCCGTATCAACGCACGGGCGAATTTTTTTGGTGGATATCATATCATAGAATGATTCTCACTGCTCTTTGGATATTTTCTAGGCGACCAGGGAGCCCTGCAGAAAAAGACCGATAAAGCATATTCCAAACGAGGACCTGTATAAGTAACGGAGGAGGCATTTAGTGTCGAAACCAAAAGCTTTGAGGGTAAAAAGGGATTTAATTAGAAAGTTTTTGTTCCGGGTAATATTTTGAACATGAGATTTCCATTTGAGATCGTTGCCCCAAGCAATTTAACGGACTGCATGAATGTCGACGGAAATACGGGAGTATTTCTTCTCAGCCTGCTAAACCTCATAACCGAAGACTGGCAGTCATTTGCACCTTGACAGTTGGATTTTTAAGGAAGTAGATGGAGTCTTGTACCGGATCTAAACTATTCGGAATTGCGGAAAAACAAATGTTCCTTGAGCCCAAGCTGACTTTGAAACATTTATTAAAATAATGTATACAACTCAGATTACTTGGTTAGCCTGGTTCATGCACACTAATTGCTCTTGAGGAAGGTGGTCCGTTTTCGTCCTCGCTGACCAAAAAAAGCCTTCGACCTTCACGTGGTTGCTTTGGAAGCCGTAGTTTCAGCAATGTATGTTTGCCAGCTTTCTCTCGGACCGAAGCCAATTTGTAAAACTGAACTATTCCGTATTCGCGGTCGAAACAGTAACTCCCACACGGAACTATGTTGGGCCATCTTTATTTTCTTTGTTCCGGTAGTGGTGTGGTTAAGTATTGCCCTCATAGGTATAAATTTCCAGATGCCTTTTTTGTTATTTGCAAATTTTTTTCCGCATTTATTCAAATAATATACAACGGATACGGCAGCTACGATGCTTCATCAGCGATATTCGGCCATTCTTGGCAAGGGTCCTCGTCAGGCTCTCAATCTTCAGGTCCAACGTCGGGGAAGGAAACAAACCTGTAAACTCGAATTTTCGCGTCGTACTCATTCTGGTCAAGGACGACAATGGCGTTACCTTTGTCAGCATTGGTGGTGATGAGAGATCCGTCTTTCCTTAGGCTCTTCAGGGCTTTACATTACATTACCGATTACAGGTTTGTTTCCTTCCCCGACGCTGGACCTGAAGATTGACAGCCTGACGAGGACCCTTGCCAAGAATGGCCGAAATATCGCTGATGAAGCATCGTAGCTGCCGTATCCTTTGTATATTATTTGAATAAGTACGGAAAAATTTTTGTAAATAAAAAAAAGGCATCGGCAAATTTATACATATGAGGGCAATCATTGACCACACCACTACCGAAACAAAGAAAATAAAGGTGGCCCAACATAGTTCCGTGTGGGAGTTACTGTTTCGACCGCGAATACGGAATAATTCAGTTTTACAACTTGGCTTCCTCAAGAGCAATTAGTGTGCCTGAAGCAGGCTAACCAAGTAATCTGAGTTGCTACTACCTTGCCGAAAACCATACTGATTGGGGTCAAAAGCATTAAACTTGTGAGAAAGAAACCCATCACTCAAAATACTTACTAGTAGCTTTCAGACAGGATTCATGCCATAAAGGCCAGAAGGGTTAGATTTATCCGGCATGGGAGACGCTACAGAAGTTTTGAAACACTTAGTAAATGTACGCTGAAGAAGACATTGATCATATACAGCTGCGATGGGTTTAGAAATTAAAGATGCGCATTGCATTAGTATCCGAATTGGCAAGTTTGTTAAGTTGGGAACAAGTCGGGTTCAGTCTTAGAATAATTTCCTCGCAGAAGTAATTGTCGGTAGCCTACATCAGAAATGCAGGCTTAGGGGGCTTAACGAGCTACAAATACCGGCAAATAATCTGTCATTTGATCATCTGAAACAGGGTCACCCAACTCATCGCAAACGTTAACGGTGGACCTCCGCTTCCAGCTCAGATTTTGCAGCTTCTCATGAAATTTCTTGGAAACTAGAACAGATCCAAAAACAGAATTCACAGCGGATTTCCAGCATTCTCTGCGTCTCTGTCTCAATATGCTGATGATTTTGTTGTGGAGTTGTTTGGCTTGATACCGGAAACATCTTAAATTATCTAGCATTTCAACTTGATTAAATTTTTAGCTGACTTTCAAAGTTTATCATTGTGACGCTTATTAGCTTTCTTAAGAGGAAAATTCACTAAAGAAATACTAAAGAATTCTTTCATCGAATATTCTACCATTTCATTTCCCTCTGACATCTCATACAATGTCTTCTAGGATCTATTTCCCAGACACGGCAGGAAATCTGATAATGGGCGGTATAAAAACTTAAGTTTCGCGGGAGCTAGGATGGATTCATTTGGTTCCTGAATTGAATAATTCTGGTCCCTTTTTTCCCACAGGTGTGAGAACAAGCGAAAGGAACTTCCGTAAATCCGCTGCTGTCAGTTAAAATCAAGTCGAGCAGGCTTTTTTCAGTTTCTTTTGCGGTAAAATTATGGATCGTAGGCAAAAAATTTACTGAAATTGTTTAGTATTTTTCCGATAGCAGAACTATTCGGTATATTTACGGGGATTCGGTAGTTACACAGAATCCCAAATAGGCTATCGGTACAATCTATTTGGTACAATGGTCGGGGTTCGGTATAACTGCCAGTATTCGGTAGTTATCACGAATTCGGTGAGAAAATTTATTTGGTAATTTTTCGATGCCACAACTATTCGGTATATTTATGCAAAGTTACACAGAATCCCGAATAAGCTATCGGTCTAAAATTATTCGGTATTATGACTTGGATTTGGTAATTTTAAAGGTATAATTTTCAGGATTTGGTAGTTACTAAGAATCCCGACTTTTGTTTCAGTTTCGACGAAAAAATACGAATACGAATATTATTCGATAGTCTTTCGATACCAAAGCAATTCGGTATAATATCCGGGATACGGTAGTTATACAGAATCCCGAACATGCTATCGGTCTAAACTTATTCGGTATAATAGGTTAACTGGGATTCGGTAATTTATTCGATATAACTGCCAGGATTCGGGAGTTACCACGAAAGACAAAAAGACAAAAGGACTGATCTAAGATTTCATCGATAGTCCTTACTTTTATTTTTGATCCCAAAAAGAAGATCTAATCATAAATATTTCAAAATTCCGCCTGCGGCGCTTTTCGTCATATTCTCTGTTTTGTGGAATGGCGCGTCATTTGAATGGGGTTTTAAGCCAGTTTTAGGATTGGGATTTCGAAACATGAAAAGCTAGAATCTGGATGGAAACAGTTAAATTTGGCAGGAAAAAGCTAACTTTAAAAAATCTCGCCTGCGGCGCTCACTTTATGTGATCAGATTCAGATTTAGATTATTTATTAACACAAAAAACAGTATAATTCCTGGAACAACCTGCATGTCCGCCTAAAAAAAAAAGCCATGCGGCCTATGGGAGAAAGCATGCAATTAAGGAGCTCCTTCAATAATACTTCTTTTTAGAACAAACGCAAGAAGAAACGAAATTGTTTAAAAGATGGGCAGCACTTACTGTACTAGAGTAGCCGCTGCTGCCGGAACGTCGCTCCATCCGGTTTCTGGAACTTCTTAGAGTCTCGGTATTTAATCCACGGTAAATAACAGAATTTGTAAGAGAAGCAGTTAAATTTTAGCCTACAGGAAAAAAAATGGATTTCGATTTTTTTTTCCCTGCGGCGCTCGATCTAATTTTCTCTTGGGTATAATAGATAGAAGCTGTTACTGCAACCGTGCCCGGCAATTTATTTCTCCAAGTGGGCTTCACCAAAACGCCGCCTAATAGTTGGCCTATCGTCTCTCATGCTGCCTTATTATGTTACTATTCATACGTAATCCTTTTTGTTCCATAATTTAAAGCTCAAATTCTCAGTTTCTAGGATTCAGTAAAATTTTTGGCTTCGCACCCCCCCCCCTCCCCACAAAAATTTACTTGCGACAACCCTGCCTGTACCCTCACAAACGGGATAGTAACATGATTGCACATATCAAGCAGGGATTCCTCTGGGAAATCGTGGAGAACGCACCATGACCAGGTCACTCCAAAATTGTCACTTGTAAGTACATCCAAGTCCATAGGTGTGTGTGTAATACCGAATTTTTGATACTCGACTTCACTAAAATGCGTTAGATTTGCCATGTCAGCAGGTAGATCCGTCAGGACGAAACGCTGCTTCAGCACAAAACTGTGATCGTCGACAGCCGCAGTGCTCCGTGTTTCACTGATTCACCATTTTGAACGATTATAAAAGCAAGATCATCAGACGTGTTAGTGAGGGATCAAACATTAATAATCAGAAGTTCAGGAAAGGCGAGTTTATAAGTTTAAACACCAGGGTTTCGAGCACGGTTTCTAGCCGATTTGCGTTGGAGACCGGCTTCTGTTCAGTGACGATACTTGGCTCTGTGGTGGTCTGAGCCAGAAAAGAGCTGTGGAGGGTCTCGCTAAGGGTTGAGGAACGTGAGACCGAGGGAAGTTGAAGTCAGCCATCGGTGGGAGGATGAAGAGGCTGGAACACGGGACGAGTAGCATAGGGCGGTTGAACCGGTTCCAGGTGAGTTGGATGGATGGCTGCCTCTGGGGTGGACGAGTCGACGGGTTCCATGAACCAGCAGCCGGAATAGGCTGAGCTGGTGAATACCCTTGCGTGGCCAACGGGGATACGCAAGATTGATTTCCATTCAAGGAAACGGATAGTTTGTAGATATCGGAGGAGGGCGCATATAACGAAGGCCAGTATTTCGCAAAAGTGAAGTTTATCGTACTTAACCTCGAAGCAGAGTCGAAGCAGAGCCGAAGCAGCATCTCGCACTGAAGAGGCCCTGTAGGAAATTAAGGGATAGCCTACATGTTGAAACTGTAGTATTTTTTTTTTTTTACATTTTCTGAAGAAACAGACGCATGCAGCATTACCTTCTAGTAAGGGCACACTCCTGGCCGGATAAAGAATCATTGTCACTGTCTCCACCTATATCCGTGGTTCTCGGGTGGACTGTTCGAATGGATGGTCGTCCAGTGTGACGGTGTTGTAGTGCATTTCGTTCGGCCCGATCAGCAGCATCTATCGGTCAATTGTTGTTCAGATTTAGCACCGCCAATTGACATTGTTTCTTAGTTAGGGAATACTAGTTTCAGCGCAGTGAAAATGATACCAGTTCGGTCACAGAGTGCAAGAAAATGTCCCCATCCACATTTCTTGTTCTTGCTACTAAGGACAAAAGTGTTTCCTGCTTTTAGCTTCTTCGTTATGATCAGGCAAGGTCTTCTATTCTGTAGGTTTGCTTATGAGCTGAAGTCTGACTATTGGGAGATGGGCATGCCTCAGATAGCCAACCGGAATCTTTCTTTTTGAAGCACGGTTTATTCCAGCACACTTTGGGTGAAAGAGTGCCTTACTGCAGGAGCTGGGGGAATTCGAAGCACAATCGCTCTATAGGCCTACTGGTTTCTTTCCTTTGGCAGTCATCTTGGTTGGTTAGTTGGTTGTAAGAACAACGTATAACGTAACCGACGCTTGACCGTTCGAAACTAAATCGACGTTTCAAATAACGCTGAACCGAGATTAGACGGCTCTCAGGAATTGCTAGTCAAAGGAACAAAAAAGAAAATTAGCCGCATTTCTAGTTCAGCCCTTTTTTAATGGAATATTTAACAATCGGTCTGATCCCATTATTTTCAACTGTTCTTGGATTTATTTTCATCGGATTCCGGACGAGCTAGTCAACCCATACGAAAACTTCATCTTCTTCTCCCTGACGCGTTGTTTTAGCCCTAAGTCCCAGTGGTACACTGTCAGAAGCTTCGACAGACTACAGAAGGATGCGCGGTTTCAACACACAATGCGTGACGGACACACAACACTTCGGGTGTTGTCTGTTGTGTTTGAACATGTTATGCATAACAAGCGTTGCCATGGGAAGAGCCGACAAATCGCAAAAAAGCATCTGCTGAATTTTCAGACATCATGGCGACAAACAAAAAAGGCAGTAGATGCTTTTTTGGCTGGTTTTTTTTTGCTCTTCCTGGCAATGCTTGTTTTGCATAACATTTCGTGTATAACGTTTTCCAACACAAGAGATAACATCCCAAGTGTCTGTTACGCACTGTCTGTTGAAGTCGCGCATCCTTCTGTTGTCTGTTATAAAAGTTCTGACAGTGATAACTAACGATTTGGAAAATTTCTGGTTTTCACCGGAAACATTAATAAAATAAAATAAACTTGCACTGTCAGAAGTTTCATAACAGATTGCGCGTAACACTTTCAAGAATAACACCTTTTCATTTAGAAATAAATTGTTTTGACCAATTAAGTTTACTGTGTTTCGTGCCTAGATCTCCAACAACACCTTCAATTGGTAAAAATACTAACGGTAACGAAAGAAACATAACATATAACATCCCAAAGTGTTATCTGTTGAAACCGCGCATCCTGCTGTTGTCGTTATGCAACTTCTGACAGTGTAGTATTTTTACCTATTGAAGGTGTTGCTGGAGATCTGGGTACGAAATAGTATAAACTTAATTGGTCATAAAACTTTTTTTCTAAGTGAAAAGGTGTTATTCTTGAAAGTGTTATGCGCAATCTGTTATGAAACTTCTGACAGTGTGGTATCTGCTATTCTTTGCATGTGAGTATACATTTTACAGTCGGTCTGGGCTTGGTCTTATAGCAGAAAACCTAACATAACTCCGATTTTTTTGCTTTTCCCTTTATTTAGCGATCTATTTCAGCAGGAATGATAATACTTCACCTTCTATTCGATAATGCAAAACGGATGCGTCAGCTACATTTTATTAGAGCTATATTTCGGCCCGTCTTGGCAAGGGTCTTCTTCAGGGTCAAGCCGCTCAAGCTAGAAAATGAATTGTAGAGAAACAATTAAAGATTTTCCCTTAAATATCTGATTTTGTAAACTTCTTCCCTGAAAACTGCTTGGAGTTAAAGCTGGTCCTGTTATTTAATTTTTAGACACGGCTGCTGTTTTTGCTGCTCGACTGGGTCGTCGGAAGGGTAGAGATTTTTCTGCATTTTGCTTTTTGAGTCACCGGTCTCTTCTTCTTTCCAGCTACGACTTCTCCTTTTGTTTCTCCACAAGTTCATTTTCTAGCTT
Source organism: Branchinecta sandiegonensis (assembly GCA_030848855.1). Lineage (NCBI taxonomy): Eukaryota > Metazoa > Arthropoda > Branchiopoda > Anostraca > Branchinectidae > Branchinecta > Branchinecta sandiegonensis. The sequence goes on along the minus strand of JAUPMV010000003.1, from coordinate 19,617,630 downwards.
GAGCGCTTGAGCCTGAAGAGGACCCTTGTCAAGAAGGGCCGAAATTTAGCTCTAATAAAATGTAGCCGTTTTGAATTGTAAAATACGATTCGCAGTCAGCTTGGGCTGAAGGAATATCTACCTCACCTTCTACTTTGTAACCAGACAGAATCAAGAACCCTTTGGGTTTTAATTGTGTGCTGTAAGCGGAAAACGGCTGACTTATCTTCCAAGACATGACGACAATTATTTCCTCATGTGGAGAAACGCTCTTGCTCTGATTTGTACATTCCCCGATCAGCCAGCTCCTAGCTTCAAAAAACTTTTGACTCTGGAGCGCAGTTGATAAATCCTGAAGTTCTGAACTTGAGAGAACAGATAACTAGAGATAGTTCGAAACTTCCAAGTCCGGAAAAGGTTAAGGATGTCACAGGACTTTCTTAATGAGGTACTAATGGGTGGTCTGCTGTTGCCATCGGGGAAACTAAGAACGTGTTTCCAGCTTACGAATTTTCTCCATCTAGTTTCCGAACTAATAGTAGGCAGTATTTGAAGAAGTTGGAAAGCAGGGCCGAACAGCTTTCTGTTTGTTTCCGTCAACAGAAATTAGGACATTAGAATAACTCTCTGTTGGCTTTTGTACTGAAACGCGAAGTTGGCGAAGTTTAAACAACATTTTAAAGGGCTTCGACAACCTACTAACCTACCAAATCTACAAAAAGAAGGAACGATGGTACATCGTTACCCCTTTTAGTGGTATCCCTCCTAGTGCAGCGTGTACACACTGTCAGAAGTTTCATAACAGATTGCGAAGAACACTTTCAAGAATAACACCTTTTCACTTAGAAATAAAGTGTTATGACCAATTAAGTGTACACTATTTCGTGCCTAGATCTCCAACAACACCTTCAATTGGTAAAAATACTAACGGGAACGAAAGAAACATAACATATAACATCCCTCAGTGCTATCTGTTGAAACCGCGCATCCTGCTGTTTTCGATATGTAACTTCTGACAGTGTAGTACTTTTACCTATTGAAGGTGTTGTTGGAGATCTGGGCACGAAATAGTATAAACTTAATTGGTCATAACACTTTTTTTCTAAGTGAGAAGGTGTTATTCTTGAAAGTGTTATGCGCAATCTGTTATGAAACTTCTGACAGTGCATCATTCACATCTTTAGTCAGCGTTACCGTTTTTAGAACTCGTTCCTTTTGCACCGTGCCCTTCCGTTCGGTCCAGTTTTGAGTCATCCCTAATCTTTTACAGCTTCTATGAGAAGCTATGCGAGCTGGAAAGCAAATCCTGATTCCCTTCCCGTTGTATTTTTGCCGATACGCGAAGTTCTCGAGACAGTCCGATTTTCACAACCGGATGCGAATTTCTTCCTTCATTGTGAATTTTGGACGCATGCAAGTTCGGTCTGAAAATTTCGGTCCGATGTAGTAGAAAATATTCTACTTTAACTGGAGCGAATCTTAAACGCGAACGAAAATTGTCTTACTGTATCTGTTGTTATTAAGATACAAATGGAAAAAATAGCCATAGTGACTCAAATTTCGCAGCAAACCTTTATCAGACTGTGCATGTGCGACTGCACTTACCCTTGCACGATATTTGCAAGCGCTCCGGCAACCTTTTAATTTTTCCGGAAGGCGTTCCCCGGAGGAAAGCACCGCGGAAAATTGCATGTTTTAGTCAAACATAAGAATAAATTAAGAAACATGGCACATCTTTACGAAATTCACTTCTCGGAAGAGAACAATTTTTTCAGTCAAACTAGGAAGTAAGTGCCAGGACAGAACTGGGTGTTAAAAGCAAGAGGTTGCCCACTCTTGATTTTAGTGTACAGCAAGTGACCGGGGCCAGAAAAGGGTGTACACCCGATGAAAAATTTCTAGCCTGCGTAGTTGTACGGTGGTTGTACGGAAAAGTTGCATGTAATACTATGTAATAGCAAAGAATACTATAATTTAATGCGCCTCAGACTTGTCCAATCTTATTTATTTATTATTACACTTGGCATTAAGCTTTTAGCTTGTCACCACGTATGGCGACATATATTATGTAGTAGTATCCAGTAGCATCCTGTCTTGCCATAGTAGCATCCAGTCTTGCTAACAGTAGCATGCAGTAGTATGCAGTAACACGGTAGCCTTGAAGCAGAAGCATGTAGTAGCATCAGTTAGTACTGCATGCTACTTTTTCGTACAACTTCTTACTACTATTTTGAGATAAATTTTTCTTCGGGCAACAGGTGCCGGGGAGTGGATAACCCCTCGGTTTAAAGTGCTGCAAAAAAAAGATTTTACACCTTGAATTCACAAAAGGATTTCATACTAACTATAGCATAATCAAAATAAAGGATGAAGCGAAGAATGAAGTTCGTAAGCAGCTACAAATTCCCAAGATTACCTGTATCATCCCCGCTAAGGAAACACTGATTCGCAGGCGAATAATGTGCGTAAGAGCGGCAGTTAAAACTTCGATGACTATCGCAGCGGCGCTGACACTCTAGCTCTGTCGTCACCTCAGGGATTACAGCATCCAAATAGCGAGGATACGCATTTTCTGTGACGTTGAACTGGCAATCAGCTTCTGTAAGACAAAAAAGGAGTATCATACGCCCAATCCGATTTTTCAGAAGAGTGGAGCTTCAGATTTCGGCTCGTGCCAAACGTATCTAGCAGATCGATCACGGTCCGCTGTTATTTATATATAGGTATTTGAAGCATAAGCATAGAATGTGCTATTCCATCAATTCAACTGGAAAGAAATAGCGCAATCACAACCGCGACAAAGTGTCAAATTTATGTTCGTATTTTTTCTCGTGATTTCGCTATCCAGTTCAATACGACCTTTGCCTAAAGAATCTATTTGCAGTAGACGCCACACCTTCGTGTCTGCATTGCATCGCACTGACTTTTACGGTCGTAACAAAATGTGAGACACGTCGTCACGAGCTTGTACTTGAAGCTTTTGACTCTAGTGCCACTAACGAACCGCTTTTTCGTCAGTCTACCGGTCCGATGGTCGCTAGTTAGGGTACTTCCAGATGGCCTATGACAATGAAACTTGTCAGGCTTATTTGGGACCGAACCAAATTGATAGGAAGTTTCCACTTTCCGGATCGGACCATCCAGGGGGGAGTGGAGGGCTGAGGAATCCGGAATATAAACTTTCTCGTGATTCTGATTAAAAATATTATCTTCATTGAAATGCACAGGCTGGCATCGGCTCCTTTTTATTATTTCCCTGGAACTCCGTCCTTTTCTTTAGCCGTTTTAGTGGCCCATTCTAGATGTGCAAGGTGACGATTGGAAGAACTGACAGGTGAGTCAATTGACGGGTGGACTAACTGTCGGATTATGGAGTCGGCGAAATGACGGGTGTATGAATTGACGGTAAAACAACTGACGGTAGGGTAAACATATCTCCCCATGTTCAACGCCATTTACAATAAAATTAGTTGCGTTTTTGTTCGCCTGTTCACTCGCCGTTTCGATGGCTTTTTACTTGTTTTGCTATTTCCTAAAATGGTCTAAGCTCTGTTTGACAATTTCCCTTTTTTGTCAAAAAGGCAAACGCCGACTACACTTTTCCCTCGCATTTTTGGAAAAGGGCAACTTGGTAGCTGACCAAGTTGCGCTCTCCTTTTTGCTATTTCCCTCGAGAACTTCGTCAATTTAACCCAAAATCACAGTAAAGACGGATTTGGCTCAAATAGATAATCAGTATTTGGAGACCGTCCCGGATTTTAAAGAAGAAAAATTTACAATACAAGTAAAATGCAAGTAAAATGGAATTGGTCAAACTTGCGTTTTTGTCCAGGAAAAGCGAAAAGTCCTTAACAGCAATGGCAACCACAACAAGACCAAAGGTTTCGATGGATCCCAAAAATTTAACATTCGTCGTAATATTGGGTCTTGTAGATATCCGGTCTTCGCCAGACTCCTTGAACATTTTTATCATCAAAGTTGGAAACATAAAAGAATTAGAACTTCCTGCATTATTTTTGCCAAATTCCCGGTTTCGGCCGGGTTCCGGCCGAACTACTTGTCCGACAAAAACTAAAGCTCAAATACGAATTCAGCCAATCTCGTTGCCACTATATCGAACCTCTAATCAATCAGATAAAACTTTAATTTTTAACAAATTTTCCGGTTCCAGCCGGATTCCTGGTGAACTATTTGTCCGGGTGGTAAATGTTGGTAAACGAGTGGTAAACCATTGTTGTAAAGGATGAAGGACTGGTAGGCGACGTTTAATGAAGATAAGGCTCCTGGGGTGTGGGCTGAAGACATTCTGACACCGTAGGTGCCCACTAGCCCCAGGACAATGCGCAGGCAATACGAACAGACAACATTTCAGATGTTTTCTGTTGTGTTTGTGCATAACAAGCGTTGCCATCAGGAAGAGCCGGAAAACCGCCAAAAAGCATCTGTTGAATTTTCCAACACCATGACGACAAACAAAAAAGTCAGTAGATGTTTTTTTGGCTGTTTTTTGGCTCTTCCTGACAATGCTTGTTATGCACAAACACAACAGAAAACATCTGAAATGTTGTCTGTTCGTATTGCCTGCGCATTGTCCTGGGGCTAGTGGGCAACTACGGTGTCAAAATGTCTTCAGCCCACACCCCAGGAGCCTTATCTTCATTAAACGTCGCCTACCAGTCCTTCATCCTTTACAACAATGGTTTACCACTCGTTTACCAACATTTACCACCCGGACAAATAGTTCACCAGGAATCCGGCTGGAACCGGAAAATTTGTTAATGACGACAAACAACAAAGTCAGTAGATGGTTTTTTGGCTGTTTTTTGGCTCTTCCTGACAATGCTTGTTCTGCATAACATTTGATGTATAACGTTTTCCAACACAACAGATAGCATCCCAAGTGTTGTCTGTTACGCACTGTCTGTTGAAACCCCGCATCCCTCTGTTGTCTGTTATGAAACTTCTGACAGCGTATTTGTCCGGTGAGAAAATTCTTTTTATATGCGGATTCAGCATGTCTCCTTGCCAATAAATCCAACCTTCAATCAACTTCAGATAAAACTTCTACTTTTAACAATTTTCCGGTTCCATCCGGATTCCGGGCTAATTATATGTCAAGATACAAAACGATTGTCATATACGGATTCAGCATGTCTCCTTACCCTTAAATCTACTATCTCATTAGCTGTTAAAAATATTTTGTTTGCCCTTTAATTTGACCCAGCCCCCACCCCTAAATGTATGGTAATAGAGCCCATCTACGAACTCGACCTGTCCCTTGACCCAAAGATTCTTCACACCAAGCTTCGTCAAAATATCTCATTCCCTTCGAGAGTTATCGTGCTCACAGACGGACAGATGGACGAACGGACGCACAGATGGACAACTTTTACGAAGTCATAGGTATCTCTCCATTTACGTTTTGGGATCCCTAAAGCACGAAAACGTTCAAAAAGGCCTGAAAATGGCAATGGCTAAAAGCTAAAGCCGAAAAAGGAAAGGCAAAAGCCCAAAAAAAAACGCAACTATTCCTTCAATTTTCCGTTTTCCCAAACTTTACACAGTGTGCTTAGGCAATCCAACTTTTTGGTTTCCACCACCAACCATCCTCAGTAGTCTATCACGTTATCTGATAACCTTAGATATCACTGCTTTTTTGTCACCTCTGATTGTAAACCATAACCTATGTACATGATTTGATTTTTGTTAGGTCGGATTCCAATCCGGATTCGATTCCGGATTCGATTCCGGATTCGAATCCTCAGCATGAAATGGTGGATTGGGTATTCGGAATCGGATTTGTACCTAGCCCTGGATTCGGATTTGGATTCGAATCCTTTCTTGATCGGATTCGCCCACCTCTTCTATACAATAGTTTACTTCTATACAATAGTTTACCTTCAAATTTCTCTGGTATTTTTCCAACTAATTCCCAATTTCATAATTATCCAACCACTCATCGTTCAGATTTTTCGTGCGAATTTCGCCCTACGTCAAGAGCGAGTTTCAGCATCCGTCACACTGGGCCAAAAATCTGGAACTCAATTCCAGTATCAGTGCGAGAATGTAGCAATAAGCGACAGTTTCTAAAATTACTGAAAAAAAAAAATTTACGACGCGTAGTTGAGCAATTTCTTTTGTTTTTGTTCTCTTTTTGTTGATGTTAAAATGTAGTTAGAAGACGGCTTTTTATTTTATTTTCGTTGTGCAACATTGTCAGTGCTAAATTATGCCACCAGGCATGTGCACTGGTCCGTGATTTTTATCTATGTTTGTTGTAATTAAATACTACTATAAACTATAAAAAAAAAAAAAAAACTGATGTTGAATAAACTTACCTGGCACGCATTGGTTTTCGAGATATTCGACGTGAGAAGAGGCGTCTAGATACGAAGACGGATCACCACGTCGACTTGAACTACTGAGAAAACACTCATGTGACAGAGCGTCGTATGTAGCTGATCGACACAATAACCTTGTCTCCTGAAATGAAAGAAATGAACTTATTTGGTCACATATAGGCTGTTAACAACAGCAAACCATCTTAAAAGAAAAAAAAAATTCAGCAGTAATTTTGTAGCCAAAGCTAATAATATTCTGACTCTGAAGAATCTGTTTCCGTTTTTCGATAAAAGTTAATAGTTAAGTAAGTACAGTGTGTTGTTTAAAGTACGTCAATTGTTATTTATTGTTTTGAAACTTATTTGTGATAGTGTTTTTTAAATTTATTTTAGTACTCCTCATTATATATTCTTGGAGGGAAATAAATAAATGAATGAATATTTCAGCCATGCCGAAAAATGTACTTGTCTCGAATTCGTTTTAGTCACATTACCTATGTCGGAGACTCCGAAAAACTTACAATACAGGTTGCGTTACACGGACTTATTTAACACTTACGATAGTTACATTTTCGTTTCACAATCCCTTGGGATAAAACAAAAATTAAGCTCCTCCCTTCTTAGCATTTTCGTTCCCTAAGAGTGACGATCGTTACAGTTTACTTATGACGCCGGGAGCATCGTAAGCGATAATAATTATTTATCCCAAAGGAATTACCGTTAGGATGGGCAGAAATCGTATCATTTCTCCCATCATTCTCCTTTTCGTTCCAGGGAAGATACACTGTTAGAAGTTTTATAACAGAATACACAAGGATGCGCGGTATCAACAGACAATGCGCAACAGACAACACTTGGGATGTTATCTGTTGTGTTTGAAAATGTTCTGCATGAAATGTTATGCATAACAAACATTGCCAGGAAGAGACAAAAAAGCATCTGCTAACTTTTTTGTTTGTCGTCATGATGTCTGAAAATTCACCAGATATTTTTTTGTCGGTTTTTCGGCTCTCCTGGCAATGCTTGTTATGCATAACGTTTTTAGACACAACAGATAACATCCCAAGCGCTGTCTGTTACGCAATGTCTGTTGAAACCGCGCATCCTTGTGTTGTCTGTTATGAAACTTCTGACATTGCAACAGCCCCCACAATAAATAGCTGGCTCATCTTTTTATCCCCAAACTCATAAGAAGTTGCATGGAACACAACCACAAATTTTGTGAAATGGGTCTTATGAGAAAACATGGAAAGGGAAATCTTTCCCAAAATCTGTAATGTAATTTCTCGGGATCGTCCCATCTAGATAGCGTGACTAGGTGAAGAGCTAGCAATAACAAAAATTTTATATTTCTCAACTTTCCACCTCCCCAACTCTGACGACAACAAATGAAAACAAAACAAAAACAAGATAAAATCTGGAATATAATATAGCGAGGAAATGAACGAACTTTCCGTTAATCCATTCAACAAGAGCAAACAAATAAATAAACATTTATTTTCGGGGAAAGATATGAGGTTACACTTTGTTTTGCGTCAGGATTATGCGGAAAATTTACAAACACATCCAATCTGCTGTAAAAAGCTGGTCAACCTTTTCTTGACCCATTTCAGACCGTCATTTCACCATTTCTCTTTACCACAATGTTTTTCTTTAATCGTGCGACGGATGGCATTCACACATATTCTTGATAGCATTCTACTGATTAACCTGACGTCTCAAATAATCTTTCCATCAATAAATTATGGGCTTGGAAAGACGGTTGTTACACGAAACAAGCGAGAGCCTGATTTACTCTGACAACTTTCCATTTTTCCAAATCCAGATAAAGGACTTAATCTCGTGATCCGGACTGCACCGATTTTGGCAATGGGCTTATCCAGATGCAGTGAGTTTACGAAATTTCCCAATCGCCTTATCTATTTTTCAGGGCATATACCCGGCTACATATTAACCAGCCTGAGGCCCTCAAAATTTGTCTAATTTACTGATTACCTTTGAAATTCTCAGCGTGGAAAATAAAGTTCATTTTCCAGCTTCAGTGTCAAATACGATTACCTTCGGAAAGCGCCAAAATACGCAAGAATGAGAGTGCATAACCTGTGCTATGGCACGTTAGCGTCCTTCCACACACCGACAATGCAAATGAAGTTTGGCATCGAGACTTCAGCTAGTTGTTATCTTCCTATGTTACAGGTCCAGGCCCTTAGACTGTTGTGGTAATGATACATCAGCTGATTTGATTCCAGCGATTTGGCAATATCGAATCATAGTCAACTACGATTCGAAGTCAACTTGGGCTGAAGGAATGTTTACGTGGTAGTGAATTTCGCGGTTTTTCACCGTCACGGTAATTTCGTGCGCCAATTTTTTCGCCGTATCAACCGTCGTAGTTTTGCTCTGCGCGGTACTGACATGTGAACATCTGAAACTATTTTGGTCATTACAACGCGTAGTAGTAGTAGTAGTAGTAGTAGCCTACGCCAATATTATCAACAAGTTTTCTTCATCCACTTTTTACGTAGTTTCATCCCATCATATTTCTGGTCACATCTTGAAAGTGTGTTAGTTAATTTGTTTCTGGTCTATGTATCTCGTAAATATTGTATTCCACTTCTAGCTGTAAGATATTTGGATACTAAACTTGATTGACTGATTGATATTACAACCGTCAGCTCAAAAGGTATAATATCCATTTAGTTAACTAGAAGATAAATAAAACAGAGACAACATGCGTCCACGACTCATTTTAAGCTTCCAATTACTGGTTCTTGGAAATAGAAAAGCCAATAGCACTGTTCGTCCTAGATGTCCTTCTCCAATCCGTAATAACTCAGGGGTGGCAGCCGCAGCCAAGAGCATACAGATTCATCCATAATAGTTAATTTTTTTCACTGATCTTTCAGAGTTAATGAAGCGTCATTTCCTATGCAACTGGCATGTCTGTCGCTTTTATGCAATTTAAGTTTCAGAGTTGTCGATAAAATTGTACCTTACCTTACCAAATTTCGACAATAAATCGAATTGACGGTCACAACTGGAATAGCCACTCTGGACAAATGGCAGGTGAACTGCTATGATACCGGTTGAACACTGACAACCAGTACAGAGTGAGTTCCAGAGCCTGTTCCACCCTTCTAACGATAGTGACAATTAGTTACTATTTTCTTTCGAGCCTCGTGAAAAGTTACCACGCTGACCGTTCCAGCCTTCTCGAAATAGTAACTAACAGTAACTATTTGCTTACCACGCTCGGGAGCGTAGTAAGCCTGGTAACTGCAAATCTCTTTGTCGATTGGAATCGATTGGTCCGATTAGTCTGTGGCATGATATTTTGCTGAAAATAGGAAAATGTGTTCCAGCCTCGACGCTAATTAAGAAGCCAGAATTCGTGACGTCATGCGTAGTAACTACGGTAAGTAGGGTGGAACATGCTCCCATGGCGCTAAACAGGTATTCAGCTGATTTATTCGAGCGATAATTCGGCCCTCTTTGGCAAGGGTCCTCTTCAGTCTCAAAACAGAAAACGAACATGCGAGAACAGGTCGCTCCAACCGATGTTCTTTGGTAACTATCGATATGAGGCTGGAACACACGCAAAGCAAAACAGCAAGGAAAGTTACATTCGTATATGGGCGATTTCCCAACGAGAAAAAAAAATACATAGGTTACATTTGGAACAGAACTTGAATTAGATCACCCACCATACAACCTTACATATATTTCGTTTACAAAACTATGTGAGTCTTCTTTGAGCGTTAATAACAGAGAAGAATGTTAAGAGAAGAAAATCGAAAACGTTCATTTAAGTGTTCTTGGGAACCCTTAATTAGCTACTTTGACAGACTGGTAGTTGACTTTTTTTCACAGATGCAATTTCTCGACGGTCAAAGAAGCATAAGCTTATAAGTCATAAGTAAGTAAGTAATTTACATATGACCCGCCATTTTCAAAAAGCGGAGTAAATGAAGAAAATAAATAAAACACAAAAAAAAAACTTAATTTTCAATCGTCGGCCAGGAAGCAGTGGATAACGTCGTGCGCTGGTTGGGCCCTGTTGTCCATGATTTTTGAAAACGACGAGGAAACATCCGAAAGGGTAACACTTGCATCTTGAATTTTGAACTTCTCCGTCAATGTATGATTATGACAATTTTTGGTGTTAGTAATTGGGGGGAGGATTGGTTGGTAAAAGTAATGGGAAGTAAAATATTTGGTGATATTGAAAAGTTGGGAAGATTCCTTTCGGTCTCGATGAACCACAGAGAAAGATTCCTGTAAAGGAAGATGTAAAATAGTTAGCATTTATTTGGTTTGTGTTTTTTTTTGTTTTGTTTTTTTGTGTTTATTTTTTTCCCATGGCCTCTGTGCTTTTAGTGGAATAAATCTTATCTTATCTTATCTTATCTTATCTTATCATAATTTCGACAAGTGGAGCAGGTGCTTTGCACATTTAAAATAACATGATCTCATCTTTTTAATCTCCTTCTTTCGCAGAACATGAGTGACATCAGAACGAATATTATAGGCTACCTCTACTGTATAGTGACTGTTTCTCACCTGCAGACAGGCTTCCTGGCACTCCTGACGCGACTGCACATTTTTCAATGACTTGCCTTCCTTCCCTACCAGCTGCTTTCCAATCCGTCTTTCGAAGGCCCAAGCCTTATCACGACACGGAGCAACGTTTCCTGCAAAACATTTTTTTTAAGGCGAACTTGTTTTCCAGTAAACAAGATAAGACACATCGACGCATCCTTGCTTCATACGCTGAACTTTGACATTGTAACTGGGGTTCTGAACTGTTAGTTTTTTCGCCTTTTTTTACCATACTGCACACGAAAACATGTTATGCACGGCCATCAACATTTTGCCATATGAAGTTTTATTAACGGCTAGGAAAAAAAAAATCGTAGAATTGCTTCCTGATACCTCTAAATTATTTCGCATCTGTTTTCACTTTTTTTCGCGTAGTCAAAACAATAAAAAATCTGTCAGGGCAACGCAAGTAATCGTCAATAGCAAATATGTTTTTACCTTAAAATACTAGATAGAACCCGTGAGTTTTTTTCTCAAGTCCCACTGGGTAAGAGCAAAATAACACTAGGGAGTAGCGCCGAGACTTGACAAAACAGACACACACTCGATAGCATGGACACTGCTTGGACACTAGTACCACTAGCGATATAGAACGTCCCTACTGAAACTCAGTCAGTATTTCACCAGCGCTGGCTACGATAACTTCATGTTCTGATTATAGCAACAAAATTATACAGCGCCTATTGTTTCCTTGGTGTGTGCAGACCGCACCTTAGCTGTACTAGAAATTTCTGAACCCGAAAGTTTGTCTCGCTTTAAGTGCCGCAAGCGTAGTGGGCGGCGCTTTGAGTATGGCCTGTTCTCAAAGCACGGAAAGCATAAGCATTGACGCTACTCCCTAGGTTTATTTTGCTCTGCACTGGGTCAGAGTGACTGAAGCGCTGAATCGTTTTGCTGGTTCGATAGAACAGCAAAAGCGAGTGTTCACAATATAGGCTATAGTAACGAAATCCTACAGCAGTGATACTCTTGCAGTTGTGAACAGAAGCTAACGAATAAGCAAAAGTGCGCCGCTGAGACAAATATAAATTCGCAAATGTATCACTTCCAGGCGCAGAAACTGGTAAAACAAGAGCTACGAGCATTTAAGGAACTTGTTAAGGAGAAGTGACATAGGAAGCCGCGTCTGCGGAGGTTGATCCAGGGTAAGGAATTGAGTAACTTTAAGGATCTGCTAAAACCGATGCTATTCCAGAAATACGATTTTTTTTAATTTTTTAGTCTTTTGTGTGGACCCGGATGATTCGATCTGGTATACGGGGTTTTTGTTGGTGTTCTCCCTGCCGTTCTTTTGTTTCATTTAATGTGTTCCATGATAAAAAAAAAGTGGGGGTGCTTCCGACTGTTTCCCCCTTAGGACAGGTGAAAGCTTTACGGGGCGACACCGGTCAACATGTGTTCTCTCTGAGTCATCAATAAAATTCTCTCTTTCTCGCTTAATATGGGTTAAACTGGTTTGGTCCCTAGACGCGGAACAAAATTTTTGGGACAGCCCTCCAACTCCACCCACCGTGGCCGGAGCCGGGTCGGACCTCAAGATGATGTATCTAGGTTCGACGACCAAGTTTCATCGTCCTAGCTCATGTGGGATGGCCCGAACTTGCAAGAGTTTGGCAGACGGACAGACATTGCGTCGCTACACTGTAAAATAAAATCTTGCAGTATTTGCTACTGGGATTAATCTTATCTCAACTGAGATAAGATTAATCCGAATTAGAGATAAGATTATCTCAGTAGAGACAAGATTAATCCCAGAAGCAAATACTGCAAGATTTTTTTTTGCAGTGTAGCTGCTCATCCCGGGCTCGACAATAGTTCTTCTCAAATACGACTATACTGTAGTGGAGCTCCTTGTCAGAAGCAGAATAAAATAACACTAGGGATTAGCGCCAAGACCCATGCTTTCCATGCTTTGTAAACGGGCCATTCTCGTAGCGCCACCCACTACACTTACGGCATTTAAAGCTAGACAAACTTTCGGGTTTATAAATTTCTAGTAAAGCAAAGGTGCGGTCTGCACACACCAAGGAAACAATGGAAGCTGTATAATTTTTTTGCAACGTTCAGAATATGAAATTATCGGAGCCAGCGTTGGTGAACAACTGAATGAGTTTCAGTAGGACGTTCTCTATCACTAGTGATGCTAATATCGCTGTTATTCGAGTGTGTGTCAATTTTGTCAAGTCTTGGCGCTACTACCTAGTGTTATTTCGCTCTGGTCAGAAGCCACCGTCGTAAGCAGCCCAGACCTCCTCCTTCAAGATGGGCCTGGCTGCAGAATGGGCCCAGTCATGCAAGAAGGATCCCCCGAATCAGCAAAAGGAAGTATAGATAGATAGATGATAGATATATAGATATTTTTACTGATCTAACTCGTAGCGCCGACATGGCACTAAAAACGTCGACCATTACATTTCATGTGTTCATTCATTTTTTTTTAATTTTCTCAATAAAGTATGGCACAAATGAATTCGAATACCGGTTAGTGCGACATCTAACTGGCACCAGGACATTCTGGGGCCGCGTCCGCCCTGTCGCCGGTGCTAGATCGGGCAGAATATCTCTATGTTTTTCACTGGCAAGGATTGATCGGCCAAAACGTATGCCACAATCCACGCAATTCAACAGGATCGAAATCCTTATTCTGCTTGCTAGTGCAACATAATGAACTGAAGTCAATTATTGACCCTTTCCTGTTTGAACAAGTTCCAGGACCGTATGACATATTGACCTCGACTTCTAATTTCAGTTTAAAATTTCAGTCTCCTACTCGAAAACTTTCAGGTGCAAAATTTTCGTCCACTAGGTTTACGTGGCAACATGACGGTCAAAACTTGTGCAGTCTCGGAATGTTGGTACGCGGACTTATTCATTTTAAACAGATTTTTTCAAAGTAGTAACGCGGGTACGCAACCTTACCTTTTAAACAGACTTTTTCGAAGTAATTCCTTCCATCTTTCGGAGTTAACTCGTCGGATCGACCCTCGGCATTCTTATCAAGCTTGAAGCACCTACCATTGGTGTAGTCCACAACGAAAGCAGGACAATCCTGACCCGACTCAAGGCAGAGCCTATAAGGAAACAAAGGTTCACATTCATCCTAAGCTGGTTGAGTAACGTATTTGATCGGGTCTTCAAGCCTATGTCATTGAATTATCCGAAAGCCCGAAGGCCATAAATATAGCAATTAGTAATTCGTCCATAGCAATAAGTGCATCATGTAGATTTGTGTTGGAAAGTATTAAAGTAAAAGTTGACCGGGCGAGTGCAGTTTAGTTTGTGTAGTACGACATTAGAAGTTATTATGAAGTTTTTTGTTTTGTTGTTTGTATATGGCCCTAAGACTTTAAATACAATATTGTTATAAGTAAACAAATAATATAGAAAACTAGAACTAGAAAAAACACTTCTTAACTCTGATCCGCCGAGGCCCCCCATAGTACAACGTGGGCACTCAAAGAAGCTGTTCAAACGGACTTAGGAAAACCGGCCAGAAAAAGCGTCTTCAGGAACGGAGTTGTCAGCTCCTGGAATGAACTATGCAAAGCAACAGTCTCAGCCCCCCCCCCCTCCGTCGTCCCGAAGCGTTCAGGCACTGGATAGAGAGCGGGCCACTAAGACTGGACGTAAGAGTGGGACATTCCACCATGCTCACTGAACCATCTACTCAACTCAGGAGTGAATTTTACCAGGTCTTCGGATCTTAATTTGCTCCGAAGTGCAAATTAAGGTAATTAAGGTATCCATCTTGATCCTTGTGGTTGTTTATATAACAGTCATATATTGCCCACATGCTTATTTTGTTGTTATATACTTCCTATCACTCTATATCTTCACAACGGCCCGACAAAGTCCACGGCAAGCAAAGCACTCAGAAAGCCAAAGACTTAATTGGTACAAGAGAAGGAACGTATTTGGCTTCCCTAAAGGCTAATGATTTAGAAAGAAGGAAAAGACACAAAGTCTCCGCATTTATCCTTAAAGGAAATGTAGTACCTGTAACATTAATCCACTCTCTTTACCTAATTGCTCGGTCCATCCCGATGAAAAATTTGTAGCCTGCGTAGTTGAATGATAGTTGTACGAAAACGTTGCATGTATTAATATGTAATAGTAAAGAATACTATTATTTAATGTGCCTCAGACTGGGCCAATCTTAAGCAGTAGTATCCAGTAGCATCCTGTCTTGCTATAGTAGCATCCAGTAGAATGCAGTAACACGGTAGCCTTAACATAGAAGCATGTAGTAGCATCAGTTCGTACTGCATGCTGCTTTTTCATAAAACATTATACCGCTTTATACTACTATTTTGAGGTAAATTTTTCATCGGGATTCTTTTCTCTAAGCTCTAGATTTCGAACAGTGTCCGGTCCTTTCTACGGACATATGACTGATTTTTAGAACCCCGAACGAAAACTGAGGGACACCTGTGGTATCGTAAATTTCATCGTCAGTCTAAACGTGCAGTCCGTCTGCACTATTCATTCAACCATCCCTCATCTGTTACAACGAACGCAGAGGGATTCAGACTTAGTAGTCTTGTACTGTACAGTGGAAAGAATGGAAATCCGAAACTAGAGGCGTATTCTCGCCGTTCCCCGAGGACTCCTCGGGGAACGGCGATAATACGCCTTAGGGGCCCAGCTCGACGGACTCCGAACGCAGAAGCCGTCGTACGGAAAAGCGGAAACGAAGGGAAATCATTCGAGCAGATCTTTGTACTATTTGCCGAACAATGAACCCAGATCCCGATGAAGTTCAATCCACTGAACCGATCCAGTTCTAATGGAGCTGATCTGCTCTTCCTGTTGACTTTAAGTTAGATAATAACAGAAACAAAAACAACAAGAGCTACGAGCTCATATGTCACTTGTTACGAGTAGGCGGTACAGTGGATGAGAACGTGACAAAATACCCCACCATCCAAAAATGCGGTTTGGACCTAGAAACAGGATGTCCAGTTTCACTCAGGTCTGAGCATTTCCGTCATGGCCTTGGATAATCTAGGGCAAATGACGATCGATGATCGAATGATCGAATCTGAGGATTTTTTGGGAATTTCGGGTGACCCCCCCCCCCCCACCGTTGTCAGATCCGGTTCAAACCCTCAAATATGTCATCTCGAGCATGTGATATCTGTATATTTCAAGTTTCATTCAAATCGCTAAACTTGTTTAACCCCTATGCGAGCCACAACATTTCCGGTACTCCCTCCCAACTCCCCCCAATGTGGCTGAATACGACTCGAAAACATAATGTCGCATCTCTGACATCTCCTCTTCCTGTCTATCAAGTTTGATCGGAATCGGAGCATAGCCTATCAGTAAATTTCGGCGGTTCCTGCTACACCCCTCCGAACGCCAAATAACAAATCAAGGTCGCATAAACTCGAGACTCTCCAACTTGCATCCCATTCTGTCCATTCGTTCGGATTTTTTGCATGTCGAAAATTTCGTCATCTGGAACTATCCTAACTGCGGCAATCACCGGAATTCCGGGAAACACCCTCCACTCCCCCCACAGAGCTCCGATACGATCTGGTTCTGTCAATTACGTATCTAGGGCTAATGCTTGTTCTTCCAACCAAGTTCCTCCCAGCCCGTCGACTCTAAGCGATGCGCGAGATTTTCGCTGCCCCCCTCCAGCCCCCCCCCCCCTCCCCAAGTATCGGATCCTACCAGAACTTGACATGGAACATCTCAGACAATAGCTCTTTTCGCTTGCCAAGTTTCATTCAATTCCGATCACCCGTTCAAAAGTCAGGCATGCCGCTAGATTCCAGGTTCCCCATCCCTCCACTCCCCCCACGATGGTCCGATCGGGGATACGACTATTCTCAAGCCAGTCTGTTCGGGTCCCTTACATGCCTTCCAAGTTTCATCGTCCTAGCACACCAGGAAGTACCGAACTCGCGGGATCACCAGAATTCCGGAATCCCCCCCCCCCGACTCCCCCTAAGTGCCCAAATCCGGTCCAGTTATGTCAACGATGTATCTAGGACTTGTGCTTGTTCTTCCCACCAAGTTTCATCCCGATCCCTCTACTCTAAGCGTTACCCAAGATTTCCGGTTCCCCCCTCCAGCTCCCCCAAAGTCAGCAGATCCGGTCCGGTCTTCCCAAATATCCAGGTTCATTAAGATCCGATCACCCGTTCAAAAGTTACAAATACCTCAAGATTCCGGATTCCGCCTCCCTCCACCCTAGCAGAACTAGCAAAACCCAGACCGACCGACAAACCGACGGACGGATAGAAATACGATCGCTAAATAGCACCTGGCCGAAGTGCCGTACAAAAACAAAAATCAATAGAACCCGCGCATGGGCAGACTCAGCAGCTGAGGAGCCTAACATGAGTAAACTTACCTGCCACACTCCACCGTGGCCCCAACGGCAGCTGACACGAGGTCGTTCGGACCCGAAGGCAGCAGGGGGTCTTCCCTGGCAGTTCGCAAGAAATGGGCGCTCACTTTCTCAAACGTAAAAATCCCATTTTCACACTGACCTGAAACACGGAATCTGTTTTAGTCAAACTTTCCCAAGCATAGAAGTGCGTATAAGTGATGCTTCAAGAATCCCTAGATTCATATTTCCCAGACTCTGAAACCTGTGAGAAACTCGAATAACGTAGCAAGAAGAAAAGGAATCCGATATTTGAAGATCTAGAGGAAACGAAAGTACAAACAGCTTACAAATCTATGGTAAGCTGTGCCGAGAGCTGTGCATTACTTTTCATCGTCGCTCGTCTTATTTGCCGCTGAACGACAAGTAGCAGTAGGAACAAAAGAGGCATCTTTCCTAAACATGGCAAGGGGGTCATATAACAGGGAAGTTACAAGCCACACTTTGGGATCCTTTGCTTCAAGGTTGAAACTAAGGGGTTTTCGCCTTTAACGAGTTTGTCTCTGACAACTAAAGGGAGTTGAAAAACACGGACAATAAACCCAATCTAGTCCCGCTAGGGGGAATTTGATACCGAGAGGAATTCAAAGTTTCAGTGAAAAGAACGAACACGACGCTTAAGTATTGCTGTAATTTAGTTCTTGTGTTTTATGTATTTATCTAATGTAGATCTATTGTTGTTGTGTTGTTGTTGTTTTTTCATTCCTTTTTCTTCTTTTCATACTCCATTAAAGACGATTTTTTTTGGTTCTACAAATGGGTAATAAATGTATCATGATCATGATCATCACTGGACTAGCAGAGCACGAAAACGTTTGAGGTCTCACCGCAACCTTTGGTTTTGCTTATCTTACGTGTGTCCAATTTCAGTTTGTAGTTTCCATTTGTATAATTCAGTTGATTTTACAGAAGCGTGATCAATTACATGGAATCAAAAGATTTGGGGTATATTGAATTTGTGATTTTTGGCCCAGAGGGCTTGAAATTTTATATAAAATGCTTGATCATGCTTATTGTTATAGTTTATTGTTTTCAGTCAACTGTTTAATTAACAGTTTAAAATTAAAGAGAGGTACCAAGAATTTTGCTGATGCATAGGAACACAAGTGTTCTCTTCGCAGTCTTCATCAATCCAAAATTTCAAATAATATTTACATATTAGTGTGGCAGTAGTTGCAGCAAGTATGTCAGAAGACTTCGCCGAAACCTTAAAGGACCCCTCACACTATTTACTCTTGAACTACCAGTATTTAAAAATAGTTGAATACTTTAAGACTAGGCTCTGCTTTCAACAGATTATCCATGGCGTTGGCTGTTTTTAAGCCTTTCACAACACCCTTTGAATCGTCGCGAAAACGAGGAAAAATTTACATAACCGATTTTTCTGATGGAAATACTTCTCGCAAACAAACGTCGACAGCGTGATACGCGTCAACGGTAGTGAAACACGGCAAGTTAGAAAACCAACGAGGTTTTTTTGGAGGGGTTAGAATGTACCGTATGAAATTCGGGCCTCCGGGCTCAGAAATTGTTGGAGTGATTACGGAAGGAGGCTCCGTCAGCATTATAGGTAAGATATGTCCTTTAAGGATACAGAAACATAACGGTGTCTTGACTGAATAAAAACAACACCGTCTGTAGGGCCTGCGCTACGAAATACTTCGGCAGATTTGCCTAGGCTGCAAAAGTGACCGCGAGCCACTAAGAAATAGAAGCAATTGGGAAAGTAATCACAGTAACCAGTCAAATCACCTATTTCATACAATTAAAGTTGGTATCAAAACCTGCAGGAGATTCTAGTCTTGCCAATTTTCAGCCTCTTCTATGACTATTCTCTCTGGTATGATAATCAAAATTTAACGAATGATAATCAAAATTAAAACTAAAGAAATTCTGAAAATCTGAGATAAGGTCAGGCTATTCAAGTATTTACCTTTATACAAGAACTATCCACCCCTTTGTTTTCTTTTTTTTTTGACGGTGCAAAAAGGATAAGTCAGCTACATTTTATTAGAGCCATATGACAAGTTCATTTTCCAGCTTGAGCCTGAAGAGGACCCGAGTCAAGAAGGACCGAAATCTAGCTCTAATAAAATGTACCTGACTTATCGGTTTTGCACCGTCAAATATGACTCGCAGTCAGCTTGGGCAGAAGGAATATCTATCCACCACTATTTTTGTGAAACGATAATATGGATTAAACGAATTATATATGTATTACAAAAAACTAAAAAAAATACGACAACATTAGACTTAACTTGATTTGTCGGCCAAGACGGGGAAGTCACTTCTGTAGGCCTAGTCCAACCACAACATGATATTATAGACGAAAGGAGATGACAAGTTTTTAAAAGAGCTCTAAAAAGATTTGTGTTATCTAGCAATTATATTTCTTCTGTCTGATTTAATTGATTCATTTTCGTTTGTGCTCGGAGGAAGATCCGACCCATGTCGCAAACCTTTTTTATTTTTCATTTTTTCTTTAGTCACGTGTCTGTTGTCCTAAATTCTCGTGTTCTCCTTAAATTTTAGTGTTGATGTGTGATAGTTGTTTGTTTGTTTTTTCTTTACAATGCTTTAGGCTAGAATTGTATTAATAATTTTTACAAACCCATCAGAATTAGTGAAGCGTCGTTTTTTATGCCACTGGCATGTCTGATGCTTTTGAGAAACTCCAGGTTTATTCATATTTGCTATTAAAATTGTACCTTACCTTACCTTACCTTACATAAGAATTATAAGAAAAAAACAGAAGAACGAAATGCCGGAAAGAGGAAAAGCAAACAAAAGATATACAGAAGTGAAAAAAAAAGAAAGAAAAGTATCGTGGGAGTATATTTGATTTAATTGATCTGGGAAAGGGAGAAACCATTACCAATCAACAGAAATGATTATTACACATCCGTACTTAGTTTCTCCAAAATCTAAACACCTGTAAACATAACTCAGAAATTACTGAAAGCCCCTTCAGAGCAATTTCTCCCTCTCTCTTCCCAGCTAATTAATTATTCACTGACTCTGGCGGACACAGTGTTTACTCTTGTGGTGGATTTTAAAGCAGAAATGTTCAATAACCTCAAAAGAATTTGTTGAAAGAACTAAACACTGCTCTCTATTTATAAGAAAAGGCACTGTCTAGGGAACCGGGAGCCGTACTCTATGTCCTGCTGGCTGCGGAACCGGTAGTTCTCACGGAAACCAAACCATAAGAGCTACGATTCCGGGATGTGACGTCATTGACTAACGGAAACTTGTATGTGCTGGCTCCCGTTCCGGTAGTAAATGGAAATAGCTCACGGAAACCTCATCATGCCAGCTTCTCGTCCGGTAGTCTCTCGGAATTATGTACTTAGAAGCTAGGGAGCCGGTAGGTGATACCGGAAACTACTTAATTGGAGCTTGTGTTCCGGTAGTGTCTACATGGAATATAGAACTCACGGAATAGTTTGGATGAGAGCTAGGATGCCGTGATTTTCAGTAACTTAGAGGAAAATAACATGGGAAAAAATTCACTACCGGAACCCATATATTGAGAGCTAAGGTACCGGTAGCAAGAACTATTTGGTTGAAAATGACCAGCTCACGGGCACAGATGGATATGGACTAGGGTTCCGGTAGTGCAAAAAAAAAGGAACTCACGGAGACGTGTCAATATGGACTTCAGAGTCGGTAGCAAATACAATCAACTCATGAGAAATATTAATAAGTATAATCACGCACTACCGGAACCCTAGCCCATGGAAGTTGGGTTCCGTGAGCTGATAATATATACTACCGGACTCGAAGTCAATACTGACACGTCTCCGTGAGTTTGTAATTTTAATTTTTGGCACTACCGGAACCCTAGCCCACGGGAATTGGGTTCCGTGAGTCATAAATGTTCACTCCCGGTTTCCTAGTATGCACTGACATGGGTCCGTGAGTTAAATTTTTTTTTTTGCACTACCGGAATCCTAGCCCATATCCATCTGTGTCTATGAGCTGGTAATTTTCAACCAAATAGTTGTTGCTACCGGTACCTCAGGTCTCAATATATGGGTTCCGGTAGTGAATTTTTTCCCATGTAATTTTCCTCGAAGTTATTGAAAATCACGGCATCCTAGCTCTCATCCAAACTATTCCGTGATTTCTATATTCCATGTAGACACTACCGGAACACAAGCTCCAATTAAATAATTTCCGGTATCACCTACCGGCTCCCAAGCTTCTAAGTACATAATTCCGTGAGACTACCGGACGAGAAGCTGGCGTGATGAGGTTTCCGTGAGCTATTTCCATTTACTACCGGAACGGGACCCAGCACATAAAAGTTTCCGTTAGTCAATGACGTCACATCCCAGAATCGTAGCTCGTATGGTTCGGTTTCCGTGAGAACTACCGGTTCCATAGCCGGTAGGACAGAAAGTACGGCTCCCGGTTCCCTAGACAGTGCCATAAGAAAATGCTACTGCAAGAGGGATTCCCTATGACGGACGGGCATCCTTTGAGGAAGTGCGAAGAGGTAAACCAAAAATTGTGTTGTTAATAACTCCAGGACAAAACCCCCTTTTTGGTTTGGTTGCAAAAAAATAAGGAAGGATAATACTTTTATAAATAACAAGTTTTAAATGAAATAAAAATGTAAGGAAAGGAGATATTAAGGAAGGAAAAAGTAAAGAAAATTTTAACGTTTTAAAGATGTGATGGAAATGGTAAAATGAGAAATAAGGGTAAAAGAGGAAATGTAGAGATAGAGGAAAATGTAGGTGGCGCTAAATATATAGGTCGGTCGTTGAAAAAAAAATCATTTGAAATATCAGATATTAGGACCGTTAGCGTCACGGAGGGAAAATGGAAGCGTAGTCACCTGGCCAAATCATATTGGACAGGAAGAACGAAAAAGATACTACGCGGCAAAAAAAATTTCCGTTTCTTTGATTGTTGTGTTGCCAGCTACTTTGACTGTGCCCAGCTATGTTTCCGAATCGCGTCACTAGATGATCTCATGGACTGTAGATGATGGTCGTGGCGTGTCTTGTCAGAACTAACGTATTGAAATAGGGCGACCTAGATACTGAGAATGCGAAAATACTGAATTAACTCTTTTAATGGGATCAGAATATAGCAGTCTGGCCATTAAATTTCTTTGGGGCATCCCCCACATCCTCTGATTCGACGAGAAATGAAGAGCAAATACTTACTGACGATACAGGCTTTTTCGGCGTATGTTGATCCCACTTTCGTCAGTGTTGCCAGCTGATCACTGCCCGGGTTCCAAGGGTCCACAAGGCTAGTACTGTCGTCTCCACTAAGGTAGCATTTATTTTCTGCAGCGACGAATGAGAAGGACCGGCAGATAAATGACCTAGACTAGAAACAAAAAAGTAAATTAAGCATCATCAACCACAGTGGCGTTTTCTTGCTTTGGCATGGACCCTTTCTAACCCAGCTGACAACCATGAAAAGCTTCTTCCTTGAGTTTGTGTACTTTTACATCCGAAAATCTCATGTCGAATTTCATGCCGAAACCACGCTATTTGTCGTGTTCCACCCTTCTAACAATAGCAACTATTAGCTACTATTTTCGTTCCAACCTCGTGAAAAGTTACTACGCTGACCGTTCCAACCTTCTCGAAATAGTAACAAATAGTAGGCTAACTATTCGCTTAACACGCTCGGGAGCGTAGTAAGCGTGGTAACTACGAATTTCTGTGACGTGATTGGTCGGATTAGCTCCTGGCACAATATTTTGGATGAAAATAGAGAAATGAGTTCCAGCCTTGACGCCAAAAAGGCAGGATTTGTGACGTCATGCGTAGTAACTACGGTAAGCAGGATGGAACACGCTCTGAGTGACTCCCTTGAACTTGCTGAGACGAAAGGAGATTATATTGCTCAGAATTAGGGATCATTAGCTTACGTGCGGTGTCGTTACTGAAAACGTTCTAGAATGGTTTTAAAGTTTTAACTGAAAGGGCAGCTTATTTTTACATCTGATATTTGAATACACTGAAATATTTTTACTCATTTACGGGAATTTGCAGAGAAAAAAATCACCCGGGGCTCTAGTTTTCATTTTCGACAATGTACTTTAGTGTTTTACCGTATATCCAGTGTTGTATTTTAATTAATTTGACAAACCAATTGTCTATAAATATTCTAATTGTCTCTTTTGTCGTGTAGTGTACAATTGCTTTGTCGTCAGCCTATGCTATCCAATGAACATTTTGGTATTAATAAATGATTGATTGATTGATTGATAGTAGGAACATTCAGAGTGTGCGCTGCTTGCACGACAACCCAAATTCGTCCAGACGCGGACAATCCGTATTTCAACAAAAGTCTGCATTTCAAGTGTGACAGATGTGAAGCTTGTAAAAGTTACGCTTTTACGCTTTTTATGTCCTGCAAGGAATCGGTATTTTAGTGCCAAGAGCGTGCCAAGCCAAGAGCGTAGGTCGGTTGGATGGAGCTCAGACCTCAGTCCACAGGTCGGTTAACCGGCCGACGAACGGCGACGAAAAAACAGCTTATAAGGATTTAGGTCGGTTAACCAAAGAAAGAAAACGGCTTATAGAGAGAAATCTCGCAGGTCGGTTAACTGGATGACAGCAAAAAACGCAACTAATCGCTTACATTTGTAGACTTTGTAGTTGGTAAATATTCCAAGCGTAGGGGACAAGCACATAAAGGCACGACAAATCCGAAAGAATGGATTCATCTGGTGAAATCGGACAAACAAACAAAAAAAACGACAAAAGGACAAACGGATAAACGGACAAACGAAGTAACGCATTTGAATCGGGTTTTCAGGACTACTTAAGTGAATAAATGAGGTGTAACTAGATGTCAGATATCAGCCTTATTCGGTTAAACTTTAAAGTCTGTCGAAGCATTTACAAGTTTTCTACATATTTACATATTTAAGTTGACTATTTACAAGGCTACAATGTAAAGAAAAAAAAATCGCAACTTATTACGACCTTATGCACAATCAAGAGAAAGATAACAATAAAGAGAAAGAAAGATGACCGTTCGATTGAGGAAAAAGAAAATACAGTACAACAAAAACGAAGGATTGACGGTACATTTATGCTCTTCCCAATACATACTGGGATGTTATACTTCTACTCTTGTGATTGTTAAAGGCATTGATTTTTTCCAATAAGTCGAACGGTTCCAAAGTCGGTTGCTGAATGAGTCCGTTGAAATGACGCCACTGGGAAACTGACATCTTCAACGGACATTATAAACCAGTGGGACTACGAACAATAGCAACCTTACACTGAGTTTTCGTATGGTTCCCAGCCTGTGTAGGGACAACGAACTGTAGAAGCTTAATATTGAAGCTCGCAGGAGCTCTCATGACGCAACAAGAAGAGCAAAGTATGATTCACAGAGGCATCTCCAAGAACAATTCGCAAAAGCAGAAAGAAGATTTCCCTTGCGTTCGCGGGAAGTGCAAGCAGATCCCTCCGGAACATCAATTGCTACGACAAGATAATACAATAAGAAAGACATAAAGAAAGGCTTCTTTGAATTCCCAACGGACCGTGCCACATCGAGTTTCCGTGATTGCCTAGACTAGCTGCAAACAATTCGGTTGGGGAACGGATAAACCTCTAAGAAATTCAACTACGTTCACTGCTACAATTAGTGAAAAATAAGAACGAACAACAGGAAGAGAACACGAACAAGAGATTGGGCACGACCTTTCCATCGGACACCTTCCAAAATACACCGACAAAAATCGGCAATGGCAGAACATATTTTCGAAAACCCTTCTCATGCAGTAACCCTAAAAAAAGCCACAATTCTTGGAACAAGCACCGAGTTGATAAAACCTTAAGAGAAGCCGTTAAATTAAGAAAAAACGTTTAGGTATAAACCAAGACACATTCCAGTATTCACTACCGGAAACATGGAACGATAATATCAAGTGAAAGAGAATCCCAACCCGAATCCCTTCTCCATGGCAAAGCCAAACTCAACTACAAATGCGGAAGAATCTCTACCATGTCAAAGGCCCAACCGAGCAGCAAAAACAAGAAGCCGTGTCCAAAACGAAACCTCAGCTACAACTTTAACTCCATAGCTAGGATCTTTATTTATTTGATCATAGGTTCACTTTTCTTGCTTTGAGCCTGAGGCAGAGCAAAATTACACTAGGGAGTAGCGGTAAGACTTAGGAAAACTGACACGCACTCGAACAGCAGCGATACTGGCACCACTAGCGATAGAGAAAGTCCCTACTGTAACTCAATCAGCCGTGCACCAGCGCTGGCTCCGACAACTTCATATTCTGACTGAACACAGCAAAAAACAAGACCAATGGTTTCGATGGCATCCCAAAAATCTAACATTTGATTCAAACAATTGGGTTATAATAATAATAATAATAATAATTTATTTTTAACCCACAAATCGTACAAGACGAAAACAGTGGAGTACAAAAGAATATATGAAAACATAATTAGGCAAGACATAACACATACAAACAAAATCTACTTAAAAGTCAAACAGACGAATAAGCCCATGGGAGGGCGACAGACGCGCGTACGCCGTTTCGGACAGTTTTCTGTGGAGAACAGACAATTTCTCCGTGATATCCGGTAGCGAGTAATTACTAATAATTTTAGAATTTCTTTGCCAAGGAGGGAGAAAAAGAAGAAATTTACAAAAACGAAAATAAGAGGGTCGCATAGCTTTAATATCCTTTTTCTTTAAAACAGGATAGACACCAGATAGAAAAAGAACAGAATGGTCGCAGAAGGAAGAGTATAGTTTGCCGAGAGCTTTCCGATTGTATTTCCCCCTGTTAGCAACAATGTCTTCGCCATTCAGTCTTCGTCAGATTCCTTGAAGATTTTTACTGTTAAAATAAAGTTCAAAAATGGATTCAGCATGTCTCCTTGCCCCGATACCGAATCTCTAATCGATTTCAGAAACAAATTTGAGCTTCAACCGAATTTCCAGTTTCAGCCGAATTCGTGATGAACCGTTTGTCCAGCAAGAAATCGTCATTGAACAACATCCTCGCTTGAACAACATCCTTCCTCGTCTGAACATTATATATCAACCCCTTCGACCTTCGATTACACTAGATCTCTCCGACGACCATAGAATAAACAAATGAATGCCGTCATCCACGCGCAGAGCTATACTGGTTTGAGAATAAAGGGGTAGGGACTGCTATAGTCGAAAATTGGTCGACAAATTTTGTGTCTTGTTTTCGCCGGATTCCGGGTGAACTACTTGTCCGGCAAGAAAATAACTTTCATATTCGGATTCAGCATGTCTCCTTACCCCTAAACCAGCTATCTCAATAGCTTAAACTTTAATTTAAGCTATTTTAATTTAAGCCCTTAATTTGAAATCTCTCCCCCACCCCTAAATGTAGGGCTACAGAGCCCATCTACGAGCTCAACATAACTCTTGACCCGAAGAACCCTCACACCGAGTTTCATCAAAATATCGCATTCCCTTCGAGAGTTATCGTGCCCACAGACAGACAGACGGACAACTTTTGCGACGTCATAGGTATCCCTCCACTTACGTTTTGGGATCCCAAAAAGGTACACACTCCCCTGTTTCCTCAATGTGTGCAGACCGCAACTTAGCTGTACTAGGAATTTTCTTAACCGCAAGCTTGTCTCACTTTGAATGTCCCGAGCAGAGCAAAATATCACTAGGGCAGTGGTTCCCAACCGGGGGTACGCGTACCCAAAGGGGTACAACTCTTACGCGTACGCGTACCCAAAGGGGTACGCGAGACCCTCGTAAGGGGTACGTGAAGGTTCAGAATCTCTGAAGTCGAAAATGTCTGATTTCTTCAAGAACGTAGAGTTTTGGCTTACGAAGGTTCAGAGAAACAGCGCATGCGTTTTTTTACCAGTTTGCGGACGATAATGAAATTGACAACCTTGCAGCCTGTATCCCATTTATTTGTATATATTTTTACGCACTAATCCCATGTCGTCTCTTTGGCGTTCTGATCATGACAGATCTTAGTAGAATAGTAGAACAATGATTCTTCAAAAAGGGGTACGCAACTTTTTTGAACCTTGATTAGGGGTACGCTGTACGGAAAAGGTTGGGAACCACTGCACTAAGGAATAGTGCCAAGACTTTAAAAAAGTGACACACATTCGAATAGCAGCGCACTAGCACCACTAGCGATATAGAACGTCCCTGCTGAAAATCAATCTGTCGTGAACCAGCGCAGGCTCCGATAGCCTCATTTCCTGAACACAGTAAAAAAAAATATGACGTCCCCTGCTCCCTCGATGTGTGCAGACCGAATCCTAGCTTTACTAGAAATTTCTAAACCCGCAAGTTTGTCTCGCTTTAAATGTCGCAAGCGTAGTGGGCGGCGCTAGGAGTATGGCCCGTTTGCGAAGCATGGAAAGCATAGGTATTGGCCCTCGTGTTGTTTTGCTCTGGTCCTGAGCGTAGTGGGAGGTGCTATGAGTAAGGCCCGTTTCGGACGCATGGAAGGAACAGGTCGTGGTGTTACTCCCTGGTGTTATTTTGCTCTTGCCTGAGGAGGACGCTTGCCAAGAAGGGCCGAAATATCGCTCGAATAAATTCAGCTGACGGATCCGTTTAGTGCAGTCAACCATAATTCGCAGTCAGCTTCCCTCGAAGGAATATTCATGCTGCTATTATGGTAGTTATTAATTGTATTTTTGCAGATACAACGATTAGTTAAGTCTTTGGAGATACCAAAATATCTGATACCACAGTAACTGAATCTGCATTTTGTAGTTTTTGCAGTTAACATGGTATCTGATTATTACAAAAAAACAACTTCCAAAACGACAAGTGCAGAATTTATATTTTTTTAACTAAAAAAAAAAATACTTTTACCACCCGCACCGCAATTGTCAAACTTCGTTCTCCCCAATATGACAAAAACCTAGGCTCGTTTATTGGTGGTGATGGAATTGAAGTTGCTTTTGCATGTACCACTGTCTGCTGCTACGGTAGGGACCGTGGTATCTCATTATCAGATGCCACGGTAACTGGCCAGAGACTCAGTAGCTGCAAACACGACTTAAGACAGTGGTGATATCAAGGTATCTGCAGAAACGTAAGTATTCTGCTTTTCTGGGGAGAAAAGAACAAGACCAATGGTTACTATGGGATCCCAACGGAATATTTGATCCAGACAATTGCATCTTGTCGATATCCAGTCTTCGCCAGACTCCTTGAACGTTTTTACTATTAAAATTTAGAAACAGATTAAACACCGTTTATTAAACTGGCAGGACCTGGACCCTCCCTGGACCAGAACTGACCCGGACAGCACGATCTGAAAAATTATGTATTCGCAGTATCATGATGACAGACATAAGAGAGTGTTGGTTTCATCCGCAGGCGTCATTTCACTGAAACATAAGGAGGGGGGGGGGGGGGGGGCAGCGGTGCTGTCCCAGGTCAAATTCGTATCTACGAATTTAGCTTGTTCTTTGTGACCCAATGGATCCTTACACCAAGATTCAACAAAATATCCCAATCCCTTCGAGAGTTATCGTGCTAACAGACGGACGGAGGGATAGACGGACAGACAGACAGACGGACAGCGGACGGACGGAAAGACGGACGGACGGACGGATAGACGGACGGATGGACAACTTTACGAAGTCATAGGTATTCCGTGACTTACATTTTGGTGTCCCAATAACAGGCTAGTTTGTGCAGTCGATACGGATCCTAGCCATTCTAACAGGAATTCTCACTGAATGAATTGCCTACTTATTATCTCTTACAATGCTCCCGATCATCATAAGTAAATTGTAACGATCGTAACCCTTGTGAAACGAAAATGATAAGAAGGAGCAGTCAATTTTCTAATCATGCAGGACTGTGGAACGAAAATAATAACAGAAGTGTAGCGTATCGGAAGTGATAAGGAGTGAAACGCAACCTTTCTCTAGTTCTGAAATCTCTGTTTCAACCAATTGCGACTAAACTATAAACCACTGGCGAAACAAATACATACGTCGAAGCAGCGCATCCTTGCTCAACTTTCGTACCAGACCCATTGAAAAAATTTCACTTGTTACACATTTTTTTCCGGATTCCAACCGAACTATGCTTCCGAATCAGAATACCTTTTTGCTCCTTGATCAACTGTAGAATCAGTTCTATTAATAAAAAAAAAAATCCCTAAATTCGCAAGCCCCTCCCTAGCACTATTAGTGTACATAGTCTGTCTTACAACTTAACCTTACTTTTAGTCCTCACCTGAAAATCAACTCATTCATCAAATATCTCAATACCCAAGAAAGCGGTAACCACAAACAGACACATGACCAGATTGTCGATATGTATATATGTATGTATATATAACCCGACACATTCAAACTGAACAATCTAAGCAAGCTCCAAGGTAGGTTTTCATTCTCGTTGGGTAACCCAGTATCCCCAGTTAGTAACAAAATGAATCATTGGGGGAAACTAACTGATCTTTCAACCCTTCCAGATCCCAAACCTTCAAAGTGACAACCTTGGGGAATCAATTAAGTGTCATAAATGGGTTAAACTGGAAGCATTTTAGTATTTCCGCACCCTAGACAGCGCCCATTCAAGTTGCGACTTCAAACTGGGACTTGGAACAAATGTCGTTTCATCTAGCGGCGCGATTTAGAAGTACCCTCACGAGCAACCGTAAAGTCGATCTTACCCGAAAATAAGAAAAAGATTTAACAAACATAATAGAGATAAAAAGTTAAAATCACAGCTTAATATTGGTCAGTGCCGATTTCTTTCAATTCTTTGTTTTGAGGTTTCTACGTCAACCAGTCACTGGCCATGTTTTCAAGAAGATACGACGTGTCCAGTAATCCAGGTATGGCGTAATCCAGGTATGGCGTAAGCCATGAAGTACGACCCACTAAAAAATGTATAAGCGGGTGGGATCGACTATTGACGTTGTCAAAAGGCTCGATCTAGTGTGTCTTAGTTGTGAACAACATTCGCTACTGTTAATATTAGATCAGAAAAAAAGGTGTTAATAATTGCCAATCCTGTCGACTGGTAATGGTTCCTCACCTATTTCCTCCTACACATAATTCTATTGGCAAGAGTCAAATTCTTGCCTCGAGACTTGCTGTGTGTAGGTTAAAATTAATCTACGACCGAAGTTGGTTTATCTGGAAAGGGACTTCAGAACAGAGACGAAAAATTCAGATAAAGTACATTCTAATTGTGTGAACGCACGATAAGGATTTCCCGGCCGGATTTTCTTCACTTTCATCATAATTTTAATAATAATTTGCTGTCAGCAAATGAGATCAATTACCGATCCTTGCTCCCAGGACAACACGGGGGGGGGGGGGGGGGCTGATGCCCTGAAAAATAGCAGGATAAGACGGCAAAATTAATTGTACCTGCCAAAGGACGAACTTCAAGGTTGATGAACTCGTTTCTGCCCTTTTTACAGAGATCTTTAAAAGAGTGAGCAGTAAGTTGAAAAAATCTCAACTTTTCCATATGGAAGTGATGCTGGTGGCAAAATCCGGGCAGGAATTCCAGCCCGATAGCACCCGACCCCGATCGTGTGTCCAAGTTGTCACTTGTTTTCAAACAGAAATGACAAATGGTGGTGCGACAGCTGAACTGAGAACGTCGTAAGTTAAGCAAATCTCAATCACAATATCGGCCAAACACCAAGTATTTCCCGAAAAAGATTGAATTCACATCTGGCTGTTCAGTCTAACTTTAACGCCTTCAAATCGGGTTTTCAAATTCCCAAATTTCCCAAAGAGTGATTAGGCTAATTTTTTTAATATTGTTGTTACCTGATCACACAAGGCTTCACATTCTGAATTGGTTTGGGCGAACTCCACCTGATCTGTCACGATTGCTGCAGTATTGTTCCGGTACGAATAACGGCAATTAGATAAACCTAGAAACAAAATAATCATATTCAATCTGTAATAAGAGCCCTTATAATGGACCTAGGCCTATGTAGCCTGCTGAATAGCACAGTTGGACAGTGTGATTGAATGAATGAACAAGTGTCTTCGCCTTCAGCTCTATATATATATATATCTTTTATCTGTAACCCACCAAATACACAAGGTGGTAGCGGAGTAAAGAGAATAAAGAAAAACAACACAAGATAAATAACAGTATAAACACAAACAATTTAGACCTAATTTCTAACTATAGGCCTAGTAGCTCTCTATAAATCCAGTTTTGAACCAACATTTTCAACTTGATTTGTTGACGCCCTGGTTTGCAAAAACAAATCTTTTGATCTTAACAATCTTCAAATAGTCAACCTTGGGCATTATGCCTGCCAAAGTCCGCTCAAAACCCTCCGCCTGTTTGGCAATTACGCATGCCACAAGACTTCCGAGACCGGTCCAGCTCCCCAACAGCGGTCGGATCTGGTACCGGTCTATAAATGACAAATGGGGTTTCACCCTAATTCCCCAATCTGTGTGGCACTTATACGTGCCGCGAGATCCCCCCTCCCCAAAACTCCTCCTATAATCTAGGACACATCTAGGGCTTACAACCGCTCTGTCTACCGGACATCATTATAGAATAGTTGACGAGCCGCATATTTTTTCATTGTGTAAAACATACACAATTACACAATTCTTTTTTAATCTATTGTTTGTTCTTTCCTCAAATGTTGTTAATAGTTTAAGAATTTTCGTTTCTACCAATGTAAGACTAACTTAAGCAACCAAAAAGGTCCTAGGACGGTGACGCTCCCCTCCTAGATGCCGCGAAATGAAGCCTCTGTATCAAACTGGTGCATGTTTTGACTAATTTATTTTCTCGATCCAGTCAATAACAATTTTGCCAGGAAAAGCAAGGAAATTCACAGCAAACATGAAGCTGAGCAAAGACTTTAGTTTGCTTCCTTAGACAGCTACAGTGTATCTCTGGTATCCCTTGAAAGTATAGCCTGTTTTGTCGATTCACGCAGGATTATCAGTCTCTTGAGAAAACTGTCGAACAAAAAGATGTACCATATTTTACTGGTGCATTCTGAGAAAATTTTCAGATTTCACTGATTCCACACAATGAGAACTTATAAAGTCACCATGAACTTATAAACCCGAATTTATAAAGTCACCATGTCTTCTTACAATCAAAATGACACTCAAATTCAAGTCAAACTGACTGAACAAAAGGTTTTGTTTCTACCTTACTTTCCGGGCTTCAGCCTTAGCCTACAGCTGATTTCATTTAGAAGAGGACGAAGTGCATCACAGCTCCTGCCCAACTTAATGTAAGCTAAGCTCTGTATCTTGTTACTACAGAACTCAACCATTGATAGGCATGTTTTCGACCTTGGATAACTTACTTTTTACACACTGGTTCTCAAGGTAGTCAATCCGCTTTTCCCTGTCAGAAGGTTTTAATGCATCTGGTTGGGTCCTTCTATCCTCTCTGCTGAGTTTGCAAATCTTCATGTCATAATCATAATCAGCAGACCTAAAAAAGTTGATCCAATTGGAATTGCAGATACCTGCATCTACTTTTATTTGGAATGCATTTTTACAAATACGCCACATCACTTTTGAAGTACAAAAATATAGGAATCAAACCTTACCATTTGCTGAGCTTTTATCAACCATTTTCTGAGCATTCACATCAAGGAACAACAATCAAACATAAGCTGCATTATATCTCTGAAGTTGTATTCACAGTGGAAGAGAGTGTGGGGAGAAGAAGTGTATTTTAAAGCGGGTCTTAAGAGAGAAGAGCTAAAATCTTATATGGGTTTGAGGGGAATTTTTTACCATTGGGATCAAGAAGGAAATACCTGGGGAGGGAGCGTGCCTTAGCTGGTCTTTCCTTGTGCCCCATGAGTGGGGAGCCGGAGGAGAGTGTGGACCACTTCATTTCATATTGCCAGGAACTCAATGATTTAAGGTTGGAGCTGCTCCAGAGACAGACAGGCGACGAGGAGTGGCTAAGTGGAGGGATGTGTGGTTGATCTTTTACTAATATTAAAAACCTGGCAGTGTTTGTCCAGGTGAGACTGAGACACAGATCTTTGTTCTTTTAAAGTGTTTCAATTACATAGTTAGTTTTCTTTGTTTTGTCTTCAGAAAGTGTGTTGAATATGTGGTTAATATTTGATTTGCATAATATTTTTTTTTTACCATGGTCCATTGGGCTTTCCATGTACAGTACATGCACACATACATATTCAATCTTCACAAGAAGAGCACCTTTTGGGGCTGGCCATGAAACTGGCAGGCTGCTTTCAGGACACTGTCATGCAGTCATGAGGTAGAAAGAGTAGTTGTTCTCAAAAGAAGATACATAAATTGCTTGATTCTCAAACCAATGAGTAGACCATGATGAGCTGAACACCATTACTCCATCCTTTATGGACTTGTTTATACATGATAAGCTAGCCTAAACGCAGACTCTGACAAAACTAGACTGGGGAGTCTTTATAATAACCTAGGTCAAACCCCATTCCCATAGCAGAAAAGATAGGCCTCTAGACCCACGCCCAGGCTACAGCGTCTCTAGCAATTACTGCAAAATTTAAATTTAGAAAATAGTTGAGAGGGTATGTGGACTAGACTTTGGTCCTTTTCGGCAAAAGACGGGTTCAAATTTCCGCGCACCAATCTGTCCGTTGGCTCGGCGATGGCGATCCCAGATTGGAGTCGCCCTCTCACTAGCAGTAAAATCCCTACAAACACTGAGAAAAAAAAGAGCTACGAGCTCATATGGCACTTGTTACGAGTAGGTGGTACAAGAAAGTA
The DNA here is from genome assembly GCA_030848855.1 of Branchinecta sandiegonensis. Classification (NCBI taxonomy): domain Eukaryota; kingdom Metazoa; phylum Arthropoda; class Branchiopoda; order Anostraca; family Branchinectidae; genus Branchinecta; species Branchinecta sandiegonensis. The sequence goes on along the minus strand of JAUPMV010000003.1, from coordinate 19,583,578 downwards.
GATGAGAACTCCAAGAAATATCCCGCCATCCAAAAATGCGATTCGGACCTACAACTGGAACTCGCAAACTGACATCGCCTCAGATCATCTGGGGCAAATGACTTTTCTACCTTCCTAATTTCAACCCAACAGATCCGCTCGATAGGTCCCCAAAGGTGTCCCACGCTTTCCGGTAACCCTTTCCGATTCCCCTACCGCGGTCGAATCTGGCTCCTACCACCTATCTTCCACTCGAATTTTTGGGAACTTCCGATAACTCTCTCTCCCCCCCCCCCACCCGTGGTTCGACCCAGTTCGAACCCTAAAATATGTCATCTAGGGCATATGATCTCCCCACGTTCGAAGTTTCATTCAAATCACTCCACTTGTTTGACATTTATGCGAGCCGAGACATTTCCGTGACTCCCCTTCCAGCTCTCCCCCCACTGTGGCTGAATTCGAATTGGAAACATACACGTCTCATCTCTGACTTCCCATCTTCCCATTCACCCCCCCCCCCCTAACTTGGTGGGATCTGGTCCGGACGCCAAATAACAATGAAGGTCGCATAAGTTCGGTACTATCCAAATTGCATCCCATTCTGTCCATCCGTCTGGTCATGTCAAAAAGTTTCGCCCCCCCCCCCCCCTCCCCAGCTCCTCAGTCGTGTCCGCATGTTGCTCGGAAGCATGTTTCGCTTGTCTAGGTCATCACTTCTTATCACCCATAAAGTTTCACACGAATACAAGCACCCGTTCGGAACTTATGGAAGTCAGTGATTTCCGGATTCCCCTTCCTTCAACTACCCCAAAGATGGTCGGATCCAGGAACAAAAGCTTTACTAGGGCATTGTGTCCGGTCCTTAAATCACTAATTTGCCTGCACAGTTTCATCGTACTTAGAACATCTAGAACTATCCAAACTGGCGATCACCGGAATTCCGGGTAACACGTACCCTCTAACTCCCCCACAGAGCCCAAATACAATCTGGTTCTGTCAATTACGCATCTAAGGTTTCATCCCGATCCCTCCACTCTAAGCGTTTCCCAAAATTTTCGGTTTCCCCATCCAGCTCCCCCCAAAGACACCGAATCCGGTTCGGATTATAATTGGGTCGTCTGAGACTCGGGGTCTTTACGAATATCAGGTTTCATTAAGATCCGGTCACCCGTTCAAAAGTTATAAATGCCTCAGGCTTCCGGATTCCCTTTCCCTCCGCTCCCCCACGATGATCGGATCGGGGAAGTGACTATTTCCAACTTAATCTTTTGGGGCCCCTGATATGCCTGCCAAGTTTCATCGTCCTAGCTTATTTGGAAGTGCCCAAACTAGCAAAACCCGGACCAGCCTACAGACCGACGGACGGATAGAAATTGCGATCGCTATATGGCACTTGACCAAGTTACGATACATCTAGGACGATAAAACTTGGAAGGCATATTAGTGTTCTGACCAAATAGCTTAAGGACCCGACACAATGCCCCAGGAAGATTTCCGTCGCTGGATCCGACCAGTTTTCGGGGAGTTGAGGGTGGGGGAATCCGGAAATTACTGACTTCCGTAGGTTGCGAAAAAATGGTCCGATCCGGAAACTTTGTGACATGCACAAAAAAGTGCATGGATGGGCAGAATGAAATGCAACTTGGACAGTACCAAGTTCATGCGGCCTAGATTTGTCATTTGGCGTCCGAACCGGATCCGACCAAGGTAGGAAGAGGATGAAATGGGAACTGGAAATTTGCAGATATGCTACGATTCGAGTTAAACTTGATGGACGGGAAGAAGAGATGCGAAGATTATGTGTCCAAATCGTATTCGGCAACAGTAGGGGCTTTTGGAGGGGGAGTCCCGGAAATGTTGTGGCTCGCATACGGGTTAAACGAGTGAAGTGATTTGAATGAAACTTGGAAAGCAGAGAGATTGTCTGCCTTAGATGACATATTTTAGGGTCTGGACCAGTTTATTCAAACAATGTTTACAACGGATACGTCAGCTACGATTCTTCATTCATCCTGTGGATTACAGGTTTGTTTCCTTCCCCGACGTTGACCCAGAGGATTGACAGCCTGACGAGGACTCTTGCCAAGATGGGCCGAAATATCGCTGATGCAGAATCGTAGCTGACGTATCCGTTGTAAACATTGTTTGAATAAATGTTTCCAAGTCAGCTTGGGCTCAAAGAATATTTGTCTGGACCAGATCCGAGCACGGTGGGGAGGGGTATCGGTATTCCCGGAAAAACGCTCAGATTTGCTTTCTCGCTTCTCACACCACTTTCTCGTAACAAGTGCCAAATGAGCTCGTAGCTCTTGTTCTTCAAATCAGTTAAAACAGTTGTTTTTTTAATCAAAACAGTCGTTTTTTTGTCAAAACAGTCATTTTTTCTGCAAAAACAGTCGGTAAAATGACCAGCCAGACGGTAAATAGCTTCCCCCCCCCCTCCCCAACCCAAACCTTTTGGCTAGTAACGCCTATGCATCTAGAGGCATTCATCTGAGAGATAACAGGAGTAGACAAATGGATGGAGTGGTCCTGATCTAAACGAACAACAGGCTCCGATCTTGGGAATCTGTGTTCATTCTGCATTATCAATAAAAATTCTCTCCCTTTCTCTTGAGATGTGAATCAGTCCGTACAATCGGATTTTACGGAGTGAGCAGAGTACGAGGGCTGTGGTTTGAACACAACATTTAAAACATGTAACCAACTCCTCACCTGCAAACGAAAGTTGTTTCTTCTAGGCAAAGCTTTTCGCATTCTGTGGAAGTTTGGACATCTCCGAATTCCTTATCATCACTTCCATCCAAAAAGTAACCAGGAACTCTTTCAAACGCCCAAAGCTTCTCTCCACATATCGCGTTGAAGTTTGAAACTAAAAAGAAGAACTTTAAACTTTAAAACTAAAAGTACCTTATTTTTGGATCGTTTGACTGAATACATTGCATTATTTGGATTTCACTATTTGCTCTAGATCAGAATATCTACGGCAGCCCTCACAACGCAGAATTTACCTTGACGCGAAAAATTTATATCTCAATACAAACACAGCTTTTCAGTGGCCAGTGATCAGCTTGCGGAAGGTAGCTCACTGCGTAAACACTTATTTTTAGTAAATCGTTTTCCTAAAGCATACAATACAGATACAAGCGCATATAGGTAACCAAAATCCGACAGGGAAATTCCGCTATATGAACAATGGTTATTCGTGAATGGTGGAGCAACGAAGTAACTCATTTTCATCAGGTCTTCAAGGCTCTTTAAGGGCATAAGTGATCAATTAGATTGTCCTATCCCAGCCCTTGTCGGTTAAGCTTTAAAGGTTTTCTAAAAGCTTGTGAAGTGACTGAAAAAATCAAGCGTAGGCTACATGACTAGCAAAAACTGCCGCTGAAACCCTTGAACAAAACACAAGTTTATTTTTTTTTCTACTGCGAAATGTCCCGATGAAAAGTTTGTAGCCTGCGTATTTGTATTATAGCTATACGAAAAAGTTGCATGTATTGACATGGAATAGTAAAGAATACTATAATTTAATGTGCCTCAGACTGTGCCAATCTTAAGCAGTAGTATCGAGTAGCATCCTGTCTTGCTATAGTAGCATCCCTTGCTAATAGTAGCATCCCTTGCTAATAGTAGAATGCAGTAACACGGTAGCCCTGACACAGAAGCATGTAGTAGCATCAGTTGACGGATGAAATTTTTTTAGCCTGCGTAGTAGTACGAAAATGTTGCATGTAATACTATGTAATAGCAAAGAATACTATCATTTAGTGTGCCTCAGAGTGGTCCAATCTTATGTAGTAGTATCCAGTAGCATCCTGTCTTGCCATAGTAACATCCAGTCTTGCTAATAGTACCATATAGTAGTATGCAGTAACATGGTAGCCTTGAAGTAGAAGCATGTAGTAGCATCGTTAGTACTACATAGTACTATTTTGATACAAATTTTTCATCGGGTGGTACTGCATGCTACTTTCTCCTACAACTTCATACTACTAATTTTGAGATAGATATTTCATCCGGGTGTACCGGCTGTTTGCCTGTTTTGGTAGTGACCTGAAAATAATAACGAAATGGGTCGGTGGCAGAGGCGTCATTTGGGGGGAGGGGAGGGGGGGAGTGCAGCTGCCAAGAGCTATCCACGAAAAACAGAAAAATAGCCAGAAGAAATCAGTTTCTCGTCAGAACTCTGACATCTGGTTACGCCATATCAGTTGACCAAGGTCACTCACAAAAATTGAACCATCTTTAATCCGAGATTATGACCCACTGTTCGAGGATTCGAACGTCTCCCTTCAAGGCGCGCTTTTCTGGCTGGATTGTGCGTCTGAACTCTGCTCATGAAGAGAGACATTAGCTGCGTTAATTTTCGTCGTTCGGTTCGCCGTTCCAACTGTCGTTTTACTATAAGCATTTTCATTATAACGTCGTTCGTGAACGGTGTTGGACTGCCGAGAATAAGCGGTTTTCTTTGTTTGGTTGAACCGCCGTTTCATTCGTCGTTCCTAAAAGGCCGAACGGAGGTGGAAAGTCAGTTTCAACATCTCGGTTCAGTAATAGGCGCGAATTTTCAAAATTCTCGGCAAAACAAACTAAACTTGTAAAGCAAGCTTAAAAACATATTATACTAAAATCCATTTTTGTACTTTATTATAGCTACTGTTGTAAATATTAAGTTAGTTCGACTATTAACGTTTTCGTATCAACTTCATTCGTGAAACGACGTTTATAGAGCGTGCAAAGAAAACACTAATATGACAAAATTTAAACGACGTTTTTGGTACCGGCAACGACGTAAAACGAAAACGAACGCGGCTATTATCTTTGTAACATGGTGTCGAGTATCGCTTTATGATTTTTTTTTTTCCTGGATAGCTGAGGCCGCGCCCCCACTGGAAATTCAACCGAGGAGCACAAAATCTAATAGCAGGAAGAGGATAGGTTCAGCAAACACTCATTGCAGTGCCTTTTCTACTTAATCCCAGCTTGTTTATTTTGTAAAACGGTAGGAAAAGTTTCAAACCTATGTTTAAATGGGTTGCAGCAAATCTGTTTCAGTTCTGTTTCGGACGTTCATTTTATTTGGATAGGGTCGAGCTCAAGCACCGTCATTTACCAGTTTTCAGTTAAAAGACTCGCACTGTTTGAAATGTATCGTGACATACACTATGATCTGAGCTATGAGGGGTGACCTTCCGGGGCGTCATGACCGGGGGGAGGGGCCAAAACAGTTGATTTTTTTCATTAAAATGTCGATTTTTCGTCAAAACAGTCGTTTTTTTCAGAAAATCAGTCGATTTTTTCGAATTTGTCGTTTTTTCTTGAAAACAGCCGTTTTTCTGCAAAAAGAGTCGGTAAAATTACCAGCCAGTCGGTAAATTGCTGCCCCCCCAAAAAAAATTTTGGCTGGTAACGCCTCTGGTGACCTTTACTTTCATTTATAATCCAAAATGGCACTCTGATCATAGGCAATTCCCGAATTTTGCCTGCCGCGCCTCTGTACGCTCTGTTTACTTTGTGGTTTGGGCTTACAATTTCGGGGTTGGGCCATTAACCGAAAAATTTTTCGGGAAGTAGTTAAATTTTGTAAGAAAACATGCAGATTCAAAAAAAATTTGGGGCCCCGAAGGGGGTCCGGGACGCCGCTGCCCCCCTTTAGGCTGCAGCAAAATGACGCCTCTTGTCGGTGGTACTGTCGTTAGAGATCAGGCGTTCTAAGAAAATACTAGATAGGGTAGGTAAAGTCTAGTGTGACAAGTAGTAATAATCTAGAGTTTAGGACTATTAATATGAACTTTAATGGGTCCCAGCCAGGGTCAATGTTTGACTCTAGTTTGAATAAACAAATAATCGACCTCGCCTTTCAGCCTCGCGTACCCACGATAAACAGAAAAATAGCCAGAAAAAAATCAGTTGCATCTACATTGCAGGAAAAAATATACCTTTAGACCACAATCGGTGGTCAAATGACCCATGAAAGCGGAACTGCGCCGAATCTTATTTTCCCCAAAGACCATTTCAAATATCCTCTTTAGAGAAAGATCTCGAGGTCATTTCCAACGATTCCCTTGACCAAGCTAATGTGGAGAGCATCATTACAGGGTCCTAATTTTAGTTTTAGTCAGATCATGTCAGCAACCCCCTAAAGTAAGACAAGACATCGTGTCGTCGTAGGGCTTTACGCGCCCGCGCTCATTTTGGCGAACAGCCAACGCTCCATGTACGTAAGAATCCATCACACAATCAACCTAAGGTGTTTTTTAGCGGTTCTTCTGTTTATCAACAGCGTTGACCAGCAAACTACTGTCAACCGCCAAGACGACCCTGTTGATCAACAGAGGTGAATCTTCGCCAGAACGCTCTGTTTCAAAAACTGGCTGATTACTCCACAAATTGACCAACAGCCTTGACCAACAACACTTTCAGTTAATGGTCGTTTTGACCAACAATGTTGGCCACAGAGGTTTCTGTTGGTCGCTAGAATGCACTGTTGGTCAACATTGGCTCAATGTTGAAACGCCAAAAAACGCCTCTAGGAGGGTCTGAAATGCCGAACCTATAGCGATCCAGGTAACAGCAGATTTACTCTCCTTATTCTTTAATGTCTAAGTGGCCTGATATAAGACCTCGTGCCACTCGCTTGTGCTGGCATGTTTTAACAGCAACTTCAACCACATTATTAATAATAACAATATATTGCAAAAAAAGGCCACAAAGCCTCTACAAAGTTCTTTTGAAACATTGGGGTCGTACATTTGGGAAAGAAACATTCCATCAATTTCTCTCTTGAATTGGCTTATTGATGGAGAGTTTGCTGTTTCTTCGGGAAGTTGATTCCAATGGGGTGGCACGCGGTTTTTGAAACTCCACCGACCAATATCTTTGCAGAACCTCTCTGCGGTGAGTTTGAGGTTTGAGGCTATGACCGCGTAAGTTGTTGAAGTTGAAGTTGAGGATGTCAAATATTCTGTCATGTCATTATTCTTAGCTACCATCACAGGTTGTAGGTAGGGGGGAGGGGATCTAACAGGGAAAATCTAACGGGATTCGCAGCTGCAGTTGGAAATAATTTGGAGGGTAGATGGAGCGGTTGCCAACTCCCAGAACTGATGTACATCACCTGGTGCGGTGGCGCCTGGTGGCATGCGGGTTCCGTGCTGTGGCGCGTCGATGTGTGCACCAGGAGCGTGTTCCACCCTACTTATCGTATGGTTCCTACGCTGCTTTTTTGGCGTCAAGGCTGGAACGCATTTTTCAATTCTCACCAGAATATCGTGCCAGGAGGTAATCCGGCCAATCATATCACAGAGATTCGTAGTTACCAAGCCTACTGCGCTCTCAAGCGTGGTAAGCAAATAGTTACTATTAGTTACTACTTCGACAAGGTTGGAACGGTCAGCGTGGTAACTTTTCACATGGAACGGAATTAGTAACTAATAGTTACTATTGCTAGAAGGGTGGAACACGCTCCAGGTGGCAGAGAGTGAGCAACCACATGGCCAGATACGCAGCGACGGAAGATAAGCTTTATATAACGATTAGTAATTATGGTTGGATGGATACTGATTAAGAAAAGAACTTACAGAAGCGCTTCCAGCGTTCATCACAGAATGTCAATATATTGCATTGTTGACAAATATCTTTCCTTGTTTACCTACCTCCTCTCAGGCATATCCTTTCAAAGTAGCTGTTTCCCATTTTCCGATTGAAGAATTGCTTTTGAGAGAGAAAATCTCGAGTGTAAGACACGCACTTCGATGTTTGGTAATCTAAAAATTGGAACTTTTTTAGCCACTGGTAACAGAAAAAAGGAAAGTTCGATTCCGCATAACATTTGACGATGCTATGCGGACTAGTTGACTGAGATGGTTTCAGTGATACTTCGGCATTAACGATTGCATCGAGCACGATATGCAAGTTAAAGAAGTTATTGACAGTAGTATGGTAGTAGTACGAAAAAGTTGCATGTAATACTATGTAATAGCAAAGAATACAATCATTTAATGTGCCTCAGATCGGTCCAAACTTCTGTAGCAGTATGGTAGTAGTACGAAAAAGTTGCATGTAATACTATGTAATAGCAAAGAATACTATCATTTAATTTGCCTCAGACTGGTCCAATCATATGTAGTAGTATGTAGTAGCATCCTGTCTTGCCATAGTAGCACCCAGTCTTGCTAATAGTAGCATATAGTATTATGCAGTAACACGGTAGTCTTGAAGTAGAAGCATGTAGTAGCATCGTTAGTACAGCATGCTACTTCATAGTACTATTTGGAGATAAATTTTTCATCGGGTAACATTTTGTACCTCATATTAATTTGCCTAGCAGACACTTTTTGCCGGGTGCTCCTAGTAAACTGTGCTTCAAGAAACAGTGTCAAGCTCTTCGGTTCTTCTGCACATATAATTTCCATAACTGTCATCATTTTCATACACAGCTGAGCAATGCTGGAAACGTTTACAGACCAAGGGACTTCACGGCACCGCTGAGAGAAATTAAAGTCATTTATTCTGTCCAGCGTCCGATAAGAATACATCCCAAGCGGAACTCCTTTCAGCATATACTTCTACACTTCTAATTTCGGTAGTAGAGCCTCTTATTCTCGTCGGACAAGTAGTTCGCCAGGAATCTGGCAAACACCGGAAAGTTTGTAAGAACTAAGGTCGTCTTTTAAGACCAACTTACCCAAGAAGAATCCGTCACAAGCGGAAGTCTGTCGACAGACGGCTATGCAGTCTCTCATTACTGCAATCCCACTCTGGGATAGCAGGGGCTGGCCACTCTCCGTAAACGTCAGGGATGAGACTTTTTCAAACGTCTCTATTCCACCAAAACATTGTCCTGGAATGTAGGTTTCAACTCACAACCGGATTAAGGAAAAAAAAAATCATAGATGTTCTTTCTCTGAAACAAGTGTTCACTCGTTGTTCCAAGTAATATTTGAAACTTTCACTCGAGTGCCACATAACAAGAGCTGGGAGCTCATATGGCACTTGCAAGGCTGGGTCAGATGGTCAAAAGTGATTTTTTTTTTTTTTCACTTTTCGGTTGAGAAGCGCCAAACTTGCAAGGAGGGATGGAAGAGGATGGAAGTGGTGGCCAAGAAGTTTTTTTTTCACTTTTCAGTTAAGATGCGCACTTTAAGGGCGTTCAAAATTAATTTCTAAGCAAAACCCTTAAGGCAAAAAGGATCATGTGCTCCTGGCGATCGTGAAAAGGGAAATATTGCGATTAAGATGAGTTCTTTAAGGGATGGTCGGACCGGAGAAGTGACGATGTCTAACCCAATGATGTCAAGTCTCTAATGCCCCCGCAAAGTTTTATCGTCCTAGCACATCTGAAAATACCTTAACTCACGACCGGAATTCCGTAAATCCCACTACAGCTCCCCCCCCCCCTCGGTACTCGAATCCGGTCCGATTCTGTCACTGATGCACCTAGGACTTGTGCCTGTACTTCCCACCAAGTTTCATCCTGATCGCTCCACTCTATGCGTGTCACAAGATTTCCGGTTCTCCCCTCCGACCCCCCCCCCCTTCAGTTCATCGGATCCGGCCCGGACTTGAAATGGGACATCTGAGACATGAGGTCTTTCAAGAAATCAAGTTTCGTTAAGATCCGATAACCCGTTTGAAAGTTATGCATGCTACTAATTTCCGAATCCGTCTCCCCCTCCCCTCACGATAGTCGGATCGGGCAAGTGACTGTTTCCAAGTTAATCCGGTCGGATCCCCGATACGCCTGACAAGTTTTATCGTCCTAGCCCACCTGGAAGTATATTAACTATGGATCGCCGGAATTCCCCAACCACCCTCCAACACCCACACAGTGTCCGAATCCGATCCAGTTCCGTCAGTGATGTGTCTAGAGCTTGTGCTTGTTCTTCCCACCAAGTTGCATCCCGATCGCTCCACTCTGAGAGTGTCACACGATTTCCGGTCCCCCCCTGCAACTCCCACCAGATTCATCGGATCCGTTCGGACTTGAAATGAGACATCTGAGACACGAGGTCTTTCCAGATATAAGGTTTCAGTAAGATCCAATCACCCGTTCGAAAGTTATGCATGCCCCTATTTTCCGGATTCCGCCACCCAGAGGCGTCACTAGCCAAAATGTTTGGGGGGGGGGCGAAGAATTTACCGACTGGCTGGTAATTTTTACCGACTGTTTCTGCAGAAAAAACGACTGTTTTCAACACAAAAATTACAGTTTTGAAAAAAAATCGACTGATTTTCAGAAAAATCCACTGATTTTCAGAAAAACCGACTGTTTTGACGAAAAATCGACCGATTTTCAGAAAAACCGACTGTTTTTGTGAAAAAACAACTGTTTTGACGAAAAATCGCGGCGCTTCGCGCCGACTCGATTATTTTTTACCGACTGGCCGACTGCATTGGGGGGGGGGGGCGTCCCCCCCCCCCTCCCCCCAGTCGTGACGCCACTGCCGCCACCTCCCCTTCCCCCCACGATGGTCGGATCGGGCAAATGACTATTTTCAAGTTAGCATGGTCGGGTCCCTAACATGCCTGCCAAGTTTCATCGTCCTAGCAATTCTGGAAGTACCCTAACTCGAGAAGAGTGGACCGACTACAGACCGAAAAGTGATCGGTATATGGCACTTCAAAGAATGTCAGTCTCATATTACTGTCCAGTGGTTTTTGAAGATCCTAGGAAACTGTGATTTTTCGGTCCAAGATCTATATCCTGGAACTGATCCGACTTTTCCTCGGGTTCTTTTGTCTTTTATTTATTTGTTATTGGTGGTTTCGCTGCATGCGCGGCCGGGTAGTATTGGGGACGGGTTTTAACGGGCTTTTTAATTTGTCATTAAAAAAAATGTGAACCTAAACCCTACTTGTGATCCATTCTTATCCCCGAGAGGTTAGATTCCCTAGACTTGTAATGCGATCGGCTCTTTTCGTGAGGCGGGGCAGGCGCATCTTCATACCCATACGTTGGGAAAACCGCCTACAACAATTCAAATATCATAGCTGAAAATGCGGATGTAGAGGGAGAATTAACTGCTATGATCAGAACTCAGAAACAAATTTTGTAATGTTGGGGAAGAAACAATAGGAAGTGCTGCATTTCCTTTAAGATCCCAGCTACTGCAGTGTAGACATTTGTGAATTTCCTGCATTAAAAGGGCTCGTTACCGTAAAATAGATGAAAGAAAAACTATTTTTTCCTGCCTTATAAGAAGATAAAAGAGAGGCGTTTATTGTACTAAAAACCAACAGCCAAACATAGAAACAAAAATATACCCCTATAGACATGGTAATTTACCATATATGGTAATATGGAGTAATATTGGTATATACATGGTAATTTACCATATATGGTAAAGGGTTCCCTGAAGAACCTCATTGACTGTTTTATAAAGTTTAAACAAATATTACCCATGACGCTGTAGATTCATTCTTCATTGTCTCTCCTTCCATTCACTCCAAAGAATTATAACCTATGTTCACTCAAGCCAAACATGGGACATGAGTATGGACCGGACCTACTCCTGTCCATCCCAACATACCACCTTCTCTCCGGAAGTGGCAGACTGCCCGCCCTACAACAAATTCAATCCCTTATTTACTTTCTTTCCAAACCGGCTCGAAATATACCTCCTACGACTAATCAAAGTCTAACATTGTATAAGGTTTAGGTAACTCACCTGAAACGCCTATCTGCATGTCCCCAAATACGAATAACAACCGAAGAACCAAAACTAAAAATCCTCTAAAGGGTCGACTCTCGGACATCCTAGGATCCATAGCTTCCGAAGTATGGAAACACAATATTCCTGGATGAAACAACAACTTCTTCACACATTAACACTAGATCATTGATCACCGAAGCATCCTGGTTTATTCATCTAATCGGAATCTGGAACAAACAGATTATACGTCACGGACGAACAAGATCAGAGAAGCTGACAATGGAGGGTGTTCCCAAATATGAGGTATTTCCGTATAACTGGGCGCGGACCGGCTGATCCTTGGACTCCTCATGAACAATCCATGATTTGTCAGTTATACTACACTACCGAGGGGGGGGGGGGAGGGGGATAAAACAAATATCATAGGCGTAAACGGTGCCGTTCCTTTCCACCGGTAAATTTACAAGAAACCGTTCAAGTAAAATTAAAAGGGACACCGTGTCCAAACTATTTTTCCAAGCTTTCCTGAAGTCCAGCTCAGCACAAAAACTGGACGTGAAAATGAGTGAGCGGGTAAAAAATCATTATGGCCTTGCATAATTAAAAATATATTGAACACAACAGGTTTCTCTTTTGTTTACCGCTATGTGGTGGAAAGTCGTGGAATTCTAGGTGTCCGGATAGAGTACGTTTTTGTCCTCTTTGCCATGTTGATGGGGATGGTCTGGATCATTTTCTTTTCAGGTGCCAGGAGCTTTCGCACTTAAGGGGTTCATTGTTTTCTCGGAATGGTGGGCAGCTTCTTGGTATCTTACGTTCTACGAGTGATTGTTTCTTTTGGTAATTTTGTGCAAAAAGCACTCGAGTTGAGAAGTGCTTTTCTTAGTTTGTTATTTTGTTTAGCTTCCTATGAGTTGTTTAATTAACATGTATATGGCCTTTGGTTTTTAATACAGATATATATATATATATATGAAAAAGAATCCTGAACTCGAGTTCAAAGACAAGTCGGAGACTTGTTCGACGACAGTACGAAAGCAAGTCTAAGTAGTCGGAGCCTTGTTCTTTCCAACAATCGTAATTTGTCAATGAGAAAGAAAAATAAATACGCCACGACAGGGCACTCGCCTGTCTCTCAACTCTTAAGGAAGAAAAAGAAGGAAATTGGAACAGGCGTCATCCCTAAACCGAATTTTTGCGCAATTCTGGAGATAAGAGATACTTTCACGGTTTTGCCTGGGACGATTTCTAGGCGATCTTCGTCTAGATAGGAAAATTTCTTCAGTCCTTGTTAGATGACGCATGGTTGTGATGCCATCGAAAGGAGGGTTTTTACGACTGAAACCGGAACTGTTTGCCGAACGCCATTCCATTTCCTAAGCTCATTTCCCTCCACACCAGAGAGCTTTCTAGTGTGAGACTTCCAGGGTCAAGGTCTTCAAGGTCACTGGCATATCCGGCGTGTATAGCTATATTTAGCACGAACGGAAGCAAAACAGATCGGGACCGCTCCCCCCCCCCCCAACCCAATGTTGTCGGCCAGTCGGTAAAAAATAACTGAGTTGGCGCGAAGCGCCGCGATTATTCGCCAAAACATTTGATTTTTTTTCATTGAAACATTCGATTTTTCGTTAAAACAGTAGTTTTTTTCTGAAAATCAGTCGATTTTTTGGAAACTGTCGATTTTTTCTGCAGAAACAGTCGGTAAAAATTACCAGCCAGTCGGTAAATTCCTTGCCCCCCCCCCCCAAACATTTTGGCTAGTAACGCCTCTGCTGGTAATAGATACGGACTATATGAAAGTCCGGTCAATTACCGAATTCGGTAACAAATGGAAACTGAATAAATAAATACATTCAACCACCGAATTTGAAAATGGACTGACCGCAGTCCACCATGGAATGCGGTAAAATTGCTATTCCTTCTGGACTGATATTCGGCCGGCAGGTGCGTCACGAAGGGGGGCAGCGCCCACCCCCCCCCCCCCCTCGGGACGTATAGCGATTACCGAATTAATAACGCATGGGAACTAAATAAATCTATAAATTAAATCACCGAATTTGCAAATGGACAGACCGAATACGTGCGGACTAAAGAAAAGCTGGAGGAATTACCAAATTCGATCTAGAATGGGAACTAACTAGACCTACGTTGCCTAGGCAACGTGAAGTGTTGCGGCAACCTTTGTGCGGCTTCGCCGACTAAAGTGTTGCGAGAGCAACACTTTGGTTATGTTTTTTTGCTGTCGGTTAAATGCTGAAGTTGTCAACTTATCAAAGCTTACAAAACGGTATGTTCTAAGAAGAACACAATCAGTAATCACATGATCAAAGGCTATTCCTCAGCGTTGTAAAAACAACAACAAAAGAACATCGGAAGAACGGACTAAACTGACTTTGCAGTCAGTTGAACTTTATCGTTTTCAATCGTAGACATCGTGACGGATGAAAACTTGGGACAATGTCTTATATAATCTAGTTGGTATCATAAAGCTATGCGTAACTTTTCAGGATGAAAATACCATAGATGACACTATTAATTATTACGAAACTACCTCATTGTTTTAAATTATGTTTGTACCCGTTGCGTAAATAGTTAATCCTAGTTTACAGCAGTAGACCATCGATACAAACTTTCTTACCGTTAGATTTATAGAAATCGAATACGATGTGCACCAATTTGCAGAAATTTCTAGCCGCTCGTGAACCGATTCGTACTTACAAGTCCCTCTCCCATGATAGACATCAAGTTCACCGGAAACAAATAGTGGGTAGGCTACACCAGCTAGCAAAAGTTGCAAACCCCTCATCGCTGAAGATGGTAACAGGTGATTATTACTTATAAGTCCCGTTCCTATCTTACAATTGGGAACCAAATTGTCTTACCATCGAACACCAGAAACAAATAATAGGTACACCAACTAGCAAAAGCTGCAAACCCCTCCTCACTGAATATGATTATGGTCTAACAGCCGACTGTTGCTTACAAGTCCCCTACATGTCTCACAATTGGGATCGGCCTAATTTTGGTTTCAGTGTGTACCTTACTACGGAAGTTGTCAACCCCTCTTAAACTTTCAAACTGTTATATCTCATGAAGGAATTTTTGTACCAAAAAACGGATGACATATACTTTGATCAGCTCACCAATATCTATCGACTGCCGTTGAAAAAAAAAATCTATCTGTATTAGTTCAAAAGTTGACTTTTTTGCCGTAGGCCAACTTTCTAATATCACCACTTAGAAAGGAGCAAAGGGTAAGCTCTAATTTCTTTAGCAGTGAGAGAACTTTTAAAGTTTAAGAGGCCCATCTGATCTCACTTCTCTTCCTCACTCCCAAGTGTAAGAAATGGAATGATAAACTCAGCTGAAATCGCGAACAGACATGGATAGAAACAATAGATGGCAGCACTTTCGGACCCGTGGGAAAATGACACTTTTTTGTTTCTGTAGATTTTTCTATTTATCACTCAAAGAAGATATGTTGGCTGTGGGGCCGGGTAACTGCCGCATATATTTAACACTTATAGATTTTAGTCCATCTTCAATTTGAAACTGGTGCCTGCCTGCTTGCGTGCTAGAACGGAGCCTTCCACTCGAAAGCAGAAACATGGTTTGATGAAACGAAAGGTTCGCTACACAACTTCAAATAGTCCTCTCTGACATGGGCTATATAACTCCACTTCACTTCGCACACCGTAGGCTCTGGCTCGAGGACAAGCAAAAACCATCTTTATTGGCCCCAGGCAAGAGTTCCACGGAGCTTTCCAAAATGTAATGTCATATTCATCAATCCGGCCTAAGGTCCAAACTTTCCGTAAAAACCGCACAGGTTAGACCCTTACCAGTTACTAGGAATAAAATGAAATCGGAGTCATAGGAAAAAAATAAAAAATAAAATAAAAACAGGACAAAACCAAAGTGTTGCTCTCGCAATACAATAAACACGTTAATCACCCCATTCGGAAATGTGCAGAAAAAAGATTGTACAAACAGGCATCACGGCGATACCGATTTTTTCGCCTTCGGCGACAATTTTAACGAATGCCCAAAACTTAGGGGTGCCCAGGGGTGGCACTAAATAGAAGTAGCCTAGAGTAAATTGCCCAAAAGAGGGCCCCGACTCTTTTAACTAACTAGTGGCCCTGGATCTCTTTGAGCGGACCTGGAGTCAACCTGTCTCCTTACCTCCAAATCAATTATCTTTAGTTAAAAAAAAGAACGTCCCTGAATTTCAAATCCCCGCCCCTAGATATAGAGCTTTCGGGCCTATTTACGAATCTCATCTGTAATTTGAGCCAAATAATCCTCTCCTCGCACCGCGAGCTTAAACAGTTTATATCAGCCCCTTAGAGAGTTGTCGTGCTAACAGGCAGATGGACAAACGAAGTCACAGGTATCCCGTCACTAACGTTTTGGGATCCCAAAAAGCAACTCAAGATCACTTGCCGTCAAAGGGGTCCCCGCGGATGAAATTGAATGCTGTATTTTCCCTACACACATAAAAGAAACAAAAGTAAAGTCAAATAAAAAAAATACCGTCACTAGTAACCAAATGCACGTTCTCACGACTCCGCGTAAAACTGACAGTGACAGAACGGGATAAAACAACCAACTGTTGCAGCATCCACGAGATCTCCACCTGCTTCCGGAACAACGCTAAACAATGCTTCCTCTGAACCTCCGGTCGGCTGAAATCAACAACCCATCACTGTCCGTTTCCTATTGCAAAAAATATCAATTAGTAGATATTTCCGCTGATCACGTTAGGCTAGACTAACTCGCAACTAGAAAAGAGGGAACTGAAGGTTGAATGATCGATTTAGCTGTGAAACGTCCGCTACTAATCGTCCCACGAAAAAATGTAATATTCCGGTGAAAAAAAAATCCCTAAGTATTATCTAGGTAAAATACTGTACTTAACAGAGTCTTATAAACTCTGCCAGAACACGAGAAATCACAGAGTAGAGGTAACGCATTCTTCTTTAATCCCTTCTCTAAATTTCAGTTTTTGGGATCCCAAAACGTAAGTGGATCGCAAAAGTTGTCCTCTGTCTTTGAGCAAGATAACTCTCGAAGGAAATGAGATACTTTGATGAAACTTGTGTAAGGATTCTTTGGGCCAAGTTCGTAGGGGGGCTTTGTAGCCCAGATTTAGGGGTGGGGGTTCAAATTAAGGGGCAAACAAAATATTTTAAACAGCTAATGTAATAGTCGATTGTGGGGTAAAAAGACATGCTGAGCACGATGGTGAAAGCCATTTTCTCTACGGACAAGTTGTTCGCCCGGAATCCGGAAAAAACCGGAAAGTTGGTTAAAAGTAAAAGTTTTATTGCCGTTGATTAGATGACAGATTTACCCGGACATATATTTCGTCCGAAATCCGGTTGTAACCGGATTTTTTTTTATAAGTTAAAGTTTTATTTGAATTTGATTAGATGTTCTTTACAGAAATAAGGATATACGCTGAGTTCGTTTTATTTGAAGTTAATTAGATGACAAATTTAGGGATAAGAAGAGACGCTGAGTCTGTTTTTGACAATCATTTTTTACCTGGACATGTAATTCATCCGGACTCGGGTTGTAACCGGAATTTTGTGTATAAGTTAAAGTTTTATTTGAAGTTGTTCTTTGATGAAGATGTTCTTTACGCTGAATTCGTTTCAGAATTTTCTCTTTTTTCTGGACAAGTAGTTCACTCGGGGGGGGGGGGGGGGCAGTTGACCCCCTGCCCAATATCAAATTACGCCCCTGGCTTACAGCTCTTGTTATCATTACTGAGTGGAGACGTAGCCATTCGCTATGGTTCACTCCACTGTGAGTGAACGATACGCCGATTTACAAATGAAAAGCGAACCAGGTAAATGCGGGTATTTGAAACAAGAGCTGTAAGCTCATATGGCACTTGCATGGGTCAAGATGATTTGATTGATCAAAAGTAAGTTTCGACTTTGCGGTTGAGATGCGCACTCTAAGGGAGCTGGAACTTCATTTGTAAGCAAAACCCTTGAGGCACCCAGTCTAAGCGGGTCAAGTATTTTCCGCCCTCCCCCCAAAAATTGCCGGATTCGGTCCGGAAATGAAAAAGGTCACCAGAGAAAAATGTCCTCTGTTTAATTATTAAATTTCACTCGAATCCGATCACCCGTTCCAAAGTTACGCATGACTCAATATTCCGGATTCCCCTCCCTCAACCCCCCCCCCCAAGATTATCATATCGAGGATTTGTTTTTATTCCAAGTCAGTTTGACCGGGTCCCTGGTATGCCTTCCAAGTTTCGTCGTGAAAATCCCCCAAAAAACGGAATTCCGGGAAACCCCCTCCCCCCCCCCTCTCAAGTGTCCGGATCCAGTCAAATTATGTAAAAGATTTACATGGACCAGATGTTTGTTCTTCCCAGCAAGTTTCACTCCTATACCATCATTCTAACCGTTTCTCGAGATTTCGGGTCCACCCCCACCCCCCCCAGCTCCCCCGCGGTGCACGTAGCCATTCCGATTCAGCAAATGACTTACCTAGAGCATCTGTTTGTTCTTCCCACAAAGTTCCATCCCGATCCCTCCATTCTAAACGGGTCACGTATTTCCCCCCCCCCCAATAGTTGCCGGATCCGGTCCGGATATGAAAAAAATCATCGGAGAAATGTCCTCTGTTCAATAAATTTCACTCGAATCCGATCACCCATTCCAAAATTACGCATGACTGAAAATTTCGGATTCCCCTCCCTCCACTGCCCCCACCATTATCTGATCGACAAAATTTTTATTTTGAAGTCAGTTCGATTGGGTCCCTGATATGCCTGCCAAGTTTCATCATGAAAATCCCCGAAACCGCCATCACCGAAATTCCGGGACCCCCCCCCCCCCCCCATAAGTGTCCGGATCCAGTACAATTGTCTAAAGGACCTATCTAGAGCAGATGCTTGTTCTTCCCAGCAAGTTTCGCTCCGATCCCTCCATTCTAACCGTTTCTTGAGATTTCCGGTCTCCCCCCTGACTACCGAATCCGGTCAAGACTTTAAACGGGACATTACCTTTATATATTCTATTCAGTTAGGAAGTTTCATTACAATCCGATCACCCGTTCGAAAGTTACAAACTTCTCAATTTCCCGGATTCCCCTGCACTCCACTCCCCCCCAAAATGGTCGGATCAGAAAACTGATTATTTCTAAGTTTTTTTGGTCGGGTCTCTGATATGCCTGCCAAGTTTCATGGTCCTAGCACAACTGGAAGTACCCAAACTCGAAAAAGTGTGACAAAATGCCCTAAATTTTCAAGTTTCCAGCGCCCCCACTCCTCTGCATATGGTCGGATCGGGAAACTGATTATTTCCAGGTTAGTTCGGTCGGGTCCCTGATATTCCTGCCAAGTTTCATTGTCCTAGCTCATCTGGAAGTACCCTAACTCGAAAAAGTGTGACAAAATGCCCTAAATCTTCAAGTTTCCAGCGCCCCCACTCCCCCGCATATGGTCGGATCGGGAAACTTATTATTTCCAGGTTACTTTGGTCAGGTCCCTGATATTCCTGCCAAGCTTCATTGTCCTAGCTCATCTGGAAGTACCCTAACTCGAAAAAGTGTGACAAAATGCCCTAAATTTTCAAGTTTCGAGCGCCCCCACTCCCCCGCATATGGTCGGATCGGGAAACTGATTATTTCCAGGTTCGTTTGGTCGGGTCCCTGATATTCCCGCCAAGTTTCATTGTCCTAGCTCATCTAGAAGTACCCAAACTTGGAAAAAAGTGACAAAATGCCCTAATTTTCAAGTTTCCAGCGCCCCGCACTCCCCCGCATATGGTCAGATCGGGAAACTGATTATTTCCAGGTTAGTTTGGTCGGGTCCCTGATATGCCTGCCAAGTTTCATTGTCCTAGCACATCTGGAAGTACCCTAACTCGGATAAGTGGGACAAAAATCTCGGACCGACCGACAGACGGAATTGTGATCGGTATATGGCACTTGAGCCAGAGGCTGAAAGTGCCATAAAAAACAACAAAAAAAAACATTCGAAGCAGGGTCGGTAAAGAAAAAGAATTACCGTGAGGCAACCTTTCTGTTGCCGTTCGTGTGATTAACAGAAGAGCTGAACGCACAAAGGTGGTAACTCGCTTTTTGCTAGTTTCGAGATAATCGCGTTTAAAGTTTGGGTTGATCTATCAAGAGCTATAGTTATCACCTTTGTCTAATGAGTCGCTCTATTATTATATATATTGACCTTGTCGAACTTTTGATAGTACACGGAGAAAGAGTGCATAAATTGTTGTAGATGGTACTCTTAAATCAATTTGGCAAAAAAGGCGAGTTATCACCTTTGTGCGCTCAGCTCTTTCCTACAAAAAAAATTGTACATTAGACCAGTGGTTCCCAACCTTTTTCGTACCGCGTACCTCTAATCAAGGTTCCAAAAGGTTGTGTACCCCCTTTTTAAGAACGCGAAAAAGACGATGTTTATTATCATAAATGATAAGACATCTATGTGTAGAAATATATATAAGATCATTGAGACCCTTGAGGCTGCTTTGTAGCTAAATTTTTGTCAAATCTCGGCTCGAGATCAAACACGAGTTGGCAACACCCCTCTCCCAAAGTGCTCGGCCAGACGGTTAAAAAGAAACGACTCGGCGCGAAGCGCCAAAATTTTCGTGAAAGCAGTTTTTGTTTTTAAATAGTCGGTAAAAATGACCTGCCAGTCAGTAAAAATACCTTGTCCATCAAAATAAATTTGGCTACTGATGCCTCTGCTGGTAATATTAGGCTTTCGACAATCGAAATGAGTGTGGCGAGAGTTTGAATTAACAGATTAAACCGATTTTGGTGCCTTTGCGTACCCCTTGCAAGGGTCTCGCGTACCCCTTTGGGTACGCGTACCACCGGTTGGGAACCACTGCATTAGACGAACTCGGACGAATTGTTCGTATGACCCAATAGGTTCTGGTTGACGAGTATTTGGGACGAACTGTCTCTGTTTGACTAACTATACTGTTATCATAAAACTTTCCTATTGCTATATAACGCCTCTCATATAGGCTACCATGCTCATATCTCGAATCGTCTGCTAAAATACAGTAGGCTGCGTCGTACTGCGTTAAATTCTGCATTTCCCACGAGGAAGTTTTGGACCACAGTCTGAACCACTCACCCACAAAATCAGCGTCGTGCTGTCAATCTCCAATCTAGACACAAATATTTAATAAATCTCTTGGATTAGGAACAGAGTAGGTGAATGTAGGGGTATGACAAAAATAAAAAACGTTACAAGTCTCTACAGTGGTATTTGAAAGTAATTTGCCCGAATAAGATATTTATAGTCGGTAGAAGCTTCAGTTATTTATTACAGGTTTGTTTCCTTCCCCGACGTTGACCTTGAAGATTGACAGCCTGACGAGGATCCTTGCCAGGAAGGGCCGAAATATCGCTGATGAAGCATCGTAGCTGACGTATCCGTTGTATACATTATTTGAATATAGTTACAAGTCTCCCTAGCTGCAATCACTTTCGATCTTTACTTGTGTAATCAAAGCTAGAACAGCAACTCTCAACAAAATTTCAAATCGCTAAAACCAACATTTCTTTTTTCAAAGATCTGTAGAATTGTTTGATCCCGGGCAACACAGGCCAAAAAGCGGGCTACGACTACGACTATAACAAAAGCTATACAAGGTAATCATTACAAGTGCGCTTCCCTGGTATGTAAAACAGAAGCGAACAACTATATATAACTATGTACTATTCAGCCACCGGCCCCTCCCTCTCCTTTCCTTTTTAACCCTTTAAGGTACGTGCATACACAGTCAGATAAATTTCGCGTGCGACATTTCTGTCTAAATATTCCTTCAGCCCAAGCTGACAGCGAATCATATTTGATAGTGCAAAAAGGATGGAGATTGGAAAAAACAACTTGTGGAAAACCTTGTCGTTTTCGTTTTTCCAACTTGAGCGGCTTTCAGCCTGAAGAGGACCCTTGCCAAGAAGGGCCGAAATATAGCTTTAATAAAATTCAGCTGACGTATCCGTTTTGCACTATAAAATAAGATATTCGTGTCACTATGCCATTTTTTTCATTTGTGTCTTAATAATAACTGCCATCTGTAGTGATTCTCACAAATCTTGCTTGCGTTTAAGATTCGCTCCTATGAAAGTGGAATATTTTCTACTCACATAGAACCGACATTTCTGGACCGAACCTACATGCGATGCGTCCAAAAGTCGGAGTGAATGAAGTAATCCGCGAAACCCGGACCGTGTATGCACGTAGCTTTACGGCTAGACTTCAATGAAAGTCAGAGGAAGTCGCCCTCGAAATCGCTTGAACATACGAAAACGACGATCTGCACAAAATTTGCCTTCTTTCCGATTTCTCAGCACTAACATGCAGTGGCACCACAAATTCTTCCTTCTCTGGGGGTCACTGCCGTAAGCCCAGCTGCTCTTGCTATCCCTTCTACTGCAAAACGTCTTCTATTACCAAAAGTGCTGTGAATGTGTTTTTGTGAATGTGCTCACTTTACCCCGGTCGTTGTACTATGCCTGGGCTGTGCCACGCCGAACTTTTCTGACAGCCGATACTGTGTACGGAACTTTCGAAACGTGAGATCCGCACAAGAAGCATATAGTGAGCGTGTCCGAAAGCTTTCAGGACTGTAAATGCTGCATTTAATGCTGCATTTTTATTTTTATTTTCGTCCGAAAGCTCTTACCTTATATGCAGCATTAAATGCAGCATTTACAGCACTAAAAGCTTTCGGACACGTTCTTTATTTCTTCTCTGACACTTCTAATTCCGAAATTTAGCCTTAATCGCCAGCTCCCCAGTTTCTTCTTGAAAATTCAGTGTGAAATTTAGCATCTTCGCTGAATTTTTCGATGAATTTTATGCTGAATTAATGCTGCATTAACTGAGCGAAAATTTAAGTCCGAAAGCGAAATGCTGCATAAAATGCTGAATTAATTCAGCATTTTCGTTCGTTTCCGAGCTTTCGGACACGCTCAGTATGTGAGCTGACTCGAAGCCCAAGGTTATCGGAAAGTGATCGAAAATTTTGGGATGCTGCGGACTGCGGGATTTTGGGATGCTGCTGCGGCAATATGTTCTCTTGCGGGACTCCCGCTCTTGCGATTACCAAAGGCCCATGATGTATTGTTCGTAGTTATTCACAAATATAAACGTGATTTCCCGTCCATCTTCTTCCCCCCCCCCTAAGTTTATTGGATCTAGGGTGACACGGAGGCATTATGAAAAATAAACGGAGTTCTGCGTGCTCCGTTTTGAGCCTGCAGAAAACTGACCAGGTCTCGCACGCAAAACCTTATCGGACTGTCTGTGCACGTAGTTTAACCCACTTTCCTCAGACAGGCAGTCACTCCGATAACTTGCGAGCTCGCTCATCAGTTGCGTTTTTGCAGATACCATGGTATCTGTTACCGCGGTAACTGAATCTGCAATTAGTCGTTTTTCCAGTTACCGTGGTATCTGATACACGGTTGCTCTACAAAAACGACTGTTGCCGAAATTGCACTTTTCGAAGCCATCCCAAAAGAAAAACTGATATCCAGTTACGTCACTAAGTGCTAAACTTCTTTCTCATCAATTTGGCAAAATTTGATGAAAGTGAGATGACTTTCCAGATACCACGACCAGTTAACACGGTCGGACCGTGGTATCTGAATATCTGATACCACGATAACTGGCCAGATACCACGATAACTGCAAAAACGACCTTTGACCGTAGTATCAGATACCACGATAACTGCAAAAACGACTTTAGGCCGTGGTATCAGATATCATGGTATCTGCAAAAACACAACTATCGTCTCTACAGCTAAGATCGATCATCACGAGCACTCGCACTAAGACTCCGGCTCCTCTCGACCATTTCCTAATTCAAGTCGCTTAACTTCACTTTCTGATTAAGTAGGGATGCATTATTGCTCTGGGAGAGACAAACCCAATCACAGGCAGACACTTCCTATCAGGGTTGCCACATGTCGCACGATAGTGTGAATTGTCACTCTATTCTGTTTTTGTCACTCTTGTTCTACGTAGGACATAAAAAACCGCTCTATTTCCGCTCTAGAAAATAAAATAAAGATGGTTTAGGGGCAGATTGGAAGATTGTTTTTTTTGTTTTGAAAATTACAGTAGGCTAAAGATTAAAATAAATTCAGTGGTTTGCAATTATGGATTTTGGAGGTTTTTTTTTAGCTAATAGGGAAAAAAAAAAAAAAAAACCGCTCTATTTCAGAAAATGACCAAATGTGTCATTTTTGCAGCAGGGATTCCGACCAGAAGTAACTATTTCAAGTTTTTTTTCATGAAAGTAAAATTAAGATGTGTCATTTTTACAGAGGCGATTGCGACCAAAAGTGAACATTTCATGAAAACAGATTTCACTCTCAACTCACTCTCTGTTTTGGGCCAAAAGTCACTCTCTAAATATTTTTGATGTGGCAACCCTGCTTCCTATGTGCCACTCGGGTCATAAATGACAGTTCATTACAATAGTTCACAAATCAACAATCAGAGGAGACTAAAGACGGAGGTGCTGCGTAGCGGTCGCTACTTGGCAGATCAGGTTCCCACATGTAGGAGCCTAGAAGAAAGGAAGAATTTAATCTATGCTAATGCCGATCAGTTAAAGCTTACTTGAAAATCACAAACTGGTTCGTCTTATTCTTAGGCGCACTATCTACATCGTCCGAAGTTTCAAACAGTATGAATAACCAACAAGCAATTGCCAGGAGTCGAAAATACACCGAAAGAGCATCTGCTGACTTTTCCGGTATCATGACGACAAACAAAAAGGTCAGCAGACATTTTCCAGCGGTTTTTCGGCTCTTCTTGGATGCATAACCTTTCAATGCGTAACGTTTGAAAAACATAACAGCTAACATCCTAAGTGTTATCTATTTAAACTGCGCATTCTTGTGATATTTGTTAGGAACTTGTGACAGCGTAAACAGGAAATTCGTCAGTAATTTGCGCGTGGGTGAATTTAAAAAAAATTGGACCCATCTTTTAAACACGTGGTAATGTCTTTTTCTGTACGGCCCAAAAACCTGTGACGTAAAATTTCGAGAAAGTATCTTCTCATTTATGACCCTGTACATCTGCCAACTCGCCTTTTTCTAGCTCAGCTCTCATAGCGGAATAGAGGACAACTGGAAACTGAAACAAGACGTGGACTCAAGGATTGGACTCAGCTGAAAGAAAACTACAGCAAGCTAACAGTAATTATCAACAACAACCATAACATCAGAATCAAGAGTTTATGTGCCAATTCAGAGTAGCGTTTCCCATCGTAATAGTCAACTATAGGAGCACTCAACTCGAGAATCTGGAAATCCCGCGGGCTATTCAAGGAAAGCATAGAGTTTTACAACCTTTTATTAATAGCGAAGTCGTGGACACGCCAAATAGGGGGTACTCGTCAAACCCCAGTAACATACAATGAACAATAATAAATCTTATCAGCACTGAGCATCTTTATAATGAATCTTAAATCCCAAAACTTGGGGTAAAAGTTATCCCAAGTAAGCAATTTATGCTGTTCTCTACCATGTTCAATTACAGTTGACAGGGCTATTTGCGTGATATTCATGCTGACAACAGTACAATCTCTAAATTCTGATCCAGTCAGATTATTATGAGGCGACTTGCGCTCTAAAAGATGTATCCTGTGTCCCTCCAATAGTTTCCAAGATTAGCTCAGGACTAGCCATGACGCTCTAATCCGTCATGAAAATCATCGTACCTGCCAATCATAAAAAAAATTCTTACCTGAAACGAATCTCTTTTTCGCTAACGACAGCCTATACCCAGGCTGTACCAGTTCAAATTCAGATCCAGACAGGGTTGTTCCTTCACAAAGAAACTGAGCGCTGACGTTGGATATTGAGCTCGGCCCCGCTGTGATGTCAAACCGCGATCGCACCGAGCCGACACCTCCGTCATCATTTAAGTGTGAAAGCGTGTCAATTCGCCAGATAGCTCTTCCAGTGTCTGATTTCCTGCAAATAAACAAAAAATCTTAGCTGAACGGCTAAAAGTCTGTAGCAGAAAAAGACATCTAGACCAGTTACTACAGGTTTCCGTATGTCTGAAAAGAAGAAAAGACAAGTGAAGTCTCTGATTTGTATTTTCAAGCTTAGAATGCGACATTAGCCCCTATTTCAATAATAAATACGCTGCAATTTACTTCTGCTCGTTTCGAAACCAGTTCCTACCCACCACTGGTTCGAAAAGCGAAAAAGGTAAGCGTCTCAAATTTTTAATTATCCAGCCTAGCTAGATTGCGGCAAGAACGTGTTTCAAACTGACAGATTTCAATATTATAAACGCCGAACCTTAGTTTTGGTTCGTGAAGATCTGGTCTATATTTTCTAGCCTAGAATGCGGCAGAACAAGTTTCAAACTGACAGATTAGCCCCATTTCCCTAATACATACTAATGCACTGCTTGTGTTTCCGTAGTTTGAATCGGCTCAATAAGTTTTGATTACTGGAAACATTGGAGGTGGAAAAGGTCAGTAAGAAACAATGACAAGAACGAGTTTGGGAATCACGATCTATTAACGAAAGTTGCACGCCCTAGCTACGCCTTACAGCTACTACGCAACGAACTTGTCTACAGAGGAGAAGCGTAAAGCGGAACACTGAAAAGGGAATAATGGTCAACCACTAAGAACTAAAAAAGCTGACAAAAAATGAAGCTGGTCGCATTCTGGGACAAAATTATTGACACACTTATGTCTAGGAGTATTATTTACTTGATTCTTCCAAAACTTAAGGGTGAGTACCCGTATGGAAATAATCCAAGTCATTGTATTATATAACATTTTTCCAACCGTAAGCAATCGAAAACAATTGGAAACGGTCGTAAACAATAGTTTTTTTACGATTGGAAACAGTTGTTTACTATTGTAAAGAGTTGTTTCTAATTGTTTCCAATCGTTTGCGGTTGTAAACAGTTGTTTCCAATTGTTTCCAATCGTTAGCGATTGTAAACACGTTTCCAATTGTTTCCAATCGTTAGCGATTGTAAACACGTTTCCAATTGTTTCCAATCGTTAGCGATTGTAAACACGTTTCCAATTATTTCCATACGGGTATGGAAAGCAAATAAAGATTAGAATTATAAGAAGAAATAAAAATAACGGAGATTTACTAAGTGTTTTATCGCAGTGAGTGCGCTCCGTCTGCGACTACGTTTTATTAAGTGGCTTGAAACTATAATAACCTGCGACGACCTTAACCTTTCTCGAATAAACGTCCATAGATGAAAACCTTAGTAGTAAGCAAACGGGGATCTGTAATGGTTCAGTTTAACTTCCAGCAGGCGACGCGGGGAAATTCGACAAGGGAATAGAGGACACGAAAGGAAGTACCAGATTTGACCCTCCACTCGAAAAAGTGATATGTAGCATATTTGATAGTGCAAAACGGATACGTCAGCTGAATTTTATTGGAGCTATATTTCACTATATATTTTCCCATAAGTTTCTATTTCCAACTTGAGCGGCTTTGAGCCTGAAGAGGACCCTTGCCAAGAAGGGCCGAAATGTAGCTCCAATAAAATTCAGCTGACATATCCGTTTTGCACTATCAAACATGATTCGCAGTCAGCTTGGGCTGAAGGAATATTTATCCGCTATGTAGCATTTCAGCTTAAGCCAACAACTCGCTACTTACCATTGGCCTTCTGGGACTGCTTGCATATTTTTCACTCCGCCATCTACAGGAACAGATATGGAAATGTTTGTGAGCGGGGTAAGCCCTGAAGTAGCGTGAACGTTGTATTTGTATTTTACCATCAAATCGGTTGTCTGTCGTTCGCACTTCCAATACGAGACTAGGTGGAGAGGGCAGGACTGGGCACCCGGTTTTGCTCGAATCTGTAAAATTAAAGCGAAGTAAAGGGATGGAAGCGACCCACCGCAGACTATGTGCCAGACAGAAGGAATGTCTTCATCACATAAATATCGAATGTCTCCTACGATCCCCAGCTGTGGCAGGGATACCTTCAGACAACGCCCAGTTTTGGCGACTGACTGTCACCAATGACGAACAGCAGTGTTCGAACTCCAAGTCGGCAGCCATCCAGTGCGAGCATTTAGTCATGAGAAGAGGCGAATAAGACCTTACCGGCGAACAGATGGTCGTTATGCATGCAGTTAGCACCTCCTAGCTCTCTTCGACGAAATCTATTAGCTTTTAGCCACCTGGTTGAATAAAGACGATTGATTGATTATGAAGCAAGGAATAGCTTTAGCCTATTAGCTTTATAGAACGCATTCATTGTCACTTTAGAAGACTTTGATAAGGGTACTGACAGTAAGGGTATTCCCTATCTTTCTATTAGGGGCTGCTACGCATAATGACACCCAAGGTCTTCGCTTATGACAAGACCGAAACACGGTAGACCTCCCGCGTGAGTTGGCAACTGCACCTCACAGTCTGAAGTGGCACTCAAGCCTACAGCACCTAGATGAACTATGACACTGTAAAAACACTTGCAACATTTGCTACTGGGATTAATCTTGTCTCTAAAAAGATAATCTTATCTCTAATTGGGATTAGTCTTATCTCAGTACAGAAAAATTAGCCCCAGTAGCAAATACTGCAGTTAACTTTAATCCTCTGAGAAACTTTATGCAGTGTAGATGGAAAATCTAACAATTTTTTGTTTCACTCGAAACCGAACAACTAAAATACAAGCCCCCTGTCTAACCATCTGAACGTTTTCATGTCGGAAACCCACCACTCCGGTGCCCTAAGCCTCCAATTTTATCTTGACATGCGCGTTCCAGATACTGCATCCAGTGTTTTCCGTTACTTCAACCCCAGGTGAGAGTCTGCAGATTTAGCTGAGAAACAATGGTCTCATTATTTTTCTGGAACATTCCCATCTATTCCAGACTGAGTCTATGCCTGTATGTTAATAGCATCTCCTTACCTGGTAACGAAATACGTCGACGTTAAAGTAGGCAGCAGTTGGGTTACTTTCAGACTGCGTCCGCAATAGCTTCCGTAGCGCCAACATGTTAAACTGGAATGTGTGGATTTCAGAACTTGGGTCAATTTCTCTGAAAAATGAAAAGCACATTGAGTGACATTCGAGAGTTTGACGAGACTATGAGCTTATTCCACCCTTCTAACAATAGTAACTATTTTTAAAACAATCTATTAAGAAAGATAAACAGGTATAGCCAAGAATGGAAGATGGACAAAGATTTTCTACAAGGATATTGTAAAAGGTAAGATGAGAACAGGACGAAAACTTTTTTAATAGGAACATATTGTTATTATAGTTGGAAAGGAAGAGGTAAAGAGGGTCGTCAAGAAAAAATTATGACGATAGTTAGGACAGAGTGGGAGAGATTTACAAAAATTAGGGTGAGAGGAGAAGAGTAGAAATATAATTTTGAGTATAATGTGATTTGGAAAATGGAAGGGTGATGGTAAAAGATGACATATGAAATTATTTAGTTTTTTTTTGTTTGTTTGTAAATATACATGGAAATTAGTGGGATATGGAGTTAGAGACAAACGACGTAGATTGGTGGCAAAGAAGTAGGTAAATACTGTTGTGTTATGTAGTTTCGAGTGGAATTACTGGAAAGTTTTTGTTTTTTACAAAATTTTGTTATATGAAATGCCCAACAACGCAAGGCTCAGTGAGTGTGTTGATTTATTATGTTTTTGATGTTTTATTATGATATACTTATTGTATGTACCTATTTGTGTGTAATTCACGAATCGTAAATTGTGTATTTACTAGTCGATTATTTTAAAGTGATATTGTTATTTAGTTTTAAGGATGGGAAAGCCCCTTGCAGTCGTGGGTATTTCGTGTATTTTTTTGTAATATTTCCAGTAAATTAGTTTTTTGTTTTGATGGACAAGACTAACAAAAGATTTGTAGATAATTATGATTGTGATAAAACAAATTGGTGAAATTTGTTTCCAAAGATGTATTTTATGTATTATAGTACAATTTAAATATTGTGTGGAGTTGGAAATGTTTTATATATATGTGGTATGTAAAATCTTTCTCGTCTATTTTTTTCTCTCATAATTTACAGTAGTTTGGTTGAGAGTAGAATTTTAATGTGTGATTGTGATGGTATGAGGTTTGAAGAACAGAAAAAGTCTTAGGGGGGAAGAATAGTAAATGAGATATGGGCTTATTTTTAAAAGTTAAGTGACGTAAATAGTTAAAAGTGGGTAAAAATAGATTAAGATTAACGTCACTGAGGGACGGAGGAGTAGCCACAAAAAGTACGAAATGTGATCTTTTTTTTTAGGTAATATAAAAACAAGTTAAATTACGGCTACGGGTATAAAAAAAAAAACAAACAAAAAAACAAGAGCTGTAAGCCCATATGGCACTTGAAAGGGTCAAGATGATTTGATTGATCAAAAGTAAATTTCGACTTTGCGGTTGAGATGCGCACTCTAATGGAGCTGGAACTTCATTTGTAAGCAAAACCCTTGAGGCAAAACTGCTAATGGGCTGATGGGCATCACGAAAATGCATATATTGCTTAAAAGTATTTTTTTTACTTTGCGGTCAAGATTGGTACTTTAAGGAATAATCGGATTTGGGAAGTAGCAATTTCTAAGCAAATGTTGTTGAGTCTCCAATATTCCAGCGAAGTTTCATCGTCCTAGCACATCTGGAAGTGCCTCAACGCGCGATCACCGGAATCCCAGACCCCCCCCCCCCCCCTCCTCCAACTCCACCCACAATAACCGGAGCCAATCCGGTTCTGTAAATGATTAATCCAGAGCATCTGTTTGTCATTCCCACGAAGTTCGATCCAGATCACACCAGTCTAAGCGGGTCAAGTATTTTCCGCCCTCCTCCCAATAATTGCCGGATTCGGTCCGGAAATGAAAAAGGTCACCAGAGAAAAATGTCCTCTGTTTAATTATTGAATTTCACTCGAATCCGATCACCCGTTCCAAAGTTACGCATATTCCGGATTCCCCTCCCTCAACTCCCCCCCCCCCCAAGATTATCATATCGAGGATTTTTTTATTCCAAGTCAGTTTGACCGGGTCCCTGATATGCCTTCCAAGTTTCGTTGTGAAAATCCCCCAAAAAACGGAATTCCGGGAAACACCCTCCTCCATCCAAACACCATCATTCTAACCGTTTCTCGAGATTTCCGGCCCCCCCCCCCCAGCGCCCCCACGGTGCCCGTAGCCAATCCGATTCAGTAAATGACTTACCTAGAGCATCTGTTTGTTCTTCCCGCAAAGTTCCATCCCGATCCCTCCATTCTAAACGGGTCACGTATTTTCCGCCCCCCCCCCCCAATAGTGGCCGGATCCGGTCCGGATATGAAAAAAATCATCGGAGAAATGTCCTCTGTTCAATTCTTAAATTTCACTCGAATCCGATCACCCATTCCAAAATTACGCATGACTGAAAATTTCGGATTCCCCTCCCTCAACTCCCCCCACCATTATCTGATCGACAAAATTTTTATCTTGAAGTCAGTTTGATTGGGTCCCTGATATGAATGCCAAGTTTCATCGTGAAAATCCCCAAAACCACCATCACCGGAATTCCGGAACCCCCCCCCCCATAAGTGTCCGGATCCAGTACAATGGTCTAAAGGACTTATCTAGAGCAGATGCTTGTTCTTCCCAGTAAGTTTCACTCCGATCCCTCCATTCTAACCGTTTCTTGAAATTTCCGGTCTCCCCCCCCCCCCAACTCCCCCCTGGCTACCGAATCCGGTCAAGACTTTAAACGGGACATTACAGATATATATTCTATTCAGTTATGAAGTTTCATTACAATCCGATCATCCGTTCGAAAGTTACAAACTTCTCAATTTCCCGGATTCCCTTGCCCTCCGCCCCCCCCCCAAAATGGTCGGATCAGAAAACTTATTATTTCTAAGTTTGTTTGGTCGGGTCCCTGATATTCCTGCCAAGTTTCATTGTCCTAGCTCATCTGGAAGTACCCTCACTCGAAAAAGTGTTCCAAGTTTTGTCCATTGCGCCCCTACTTCCCCGCATATGGTCGGATCGGGAAACTGATTATTTCCAGGTTAGTTTGGTCGGGTCCCTGATATTCCTGCCAAGTTTCATTGTCCTAGCTCATCTGGAAGTACCCTCACTCGAAAAAGTGTGACAAAATGCCCTAAATTTTCACGTTTCCAGCGCCCCAACTCCCCCGCATATGGTCGGATCGGGAAACTTATTATTTCCAGGTTACTTTGGTCAGGTCCCTGATATTCCTGCAAAGTTTCATTGTCCTAGCTCATCTAGAAGTACCCTAACTCGGAAAAAAGTGACAAAATGCCCTAAATTTTCAAGTTTCCAGCGCCCCGCACTCCCCCGCATATGGTCGGATCGAGAAACTGATTATTTCCAGGTTAGTTTGGTCGGGTCCCTGATATGCCTGCCAAGTTTCATTGTCCTAGCACATCTGGAAGTACCCTAACTCGGATAAGTGGGACAAAAAACTCGGACCGACCGACAAACCGACAGACCGACAGACGGAATTGTGATCGGTATATGGCACTTGAGCCAGAGGCTGCAAGTGCCATAAAAACAATAGTAACTATCAGTTACTATTTTCGTTCAAACCTCTAAAAAGCTACTACCGTAACCGTTCCAACCTTCTCGAAATAATAACTAATAGTAACTATTCGCTTACCATGCTCATTGGCATGATATTTTGCTGGACGGCAAAGTAGGGTGGAACACGCTCTATGTACTTCCAAACTGATTATGGTGTACGGCAACGTTTAAAATATGGCGGCAAAGGTGCGAGAAAATTAGCGTGTTCCACCCTACTTTTCGTCGTTACTAGGTTACTGTTACTGTTACTGTTTTGTATTTTGAGGGAAAGATGAGTTCTTTAAGGAATGGTTTTTTTTAAGGAATTTGTATTGGTTACTGTTTTATATTTTGAGGGAAAGATGAGTTCTTTAAGGAATGGTCGGATGTCACGAATTTTGGCATCTTGACGTCAAGGCTGGAACGCATTTTTCTATTTTTGCCAAAATATTCCTCCACGGGTTAACCCAGCCAACCACGTTAAAGAGAACCGTAGTTACCACGCTCACTACGCTCCCGAGCATGATAAGCAAAAAGTTACTATTTCTAGAAGGTTGGAACGGTCAGCGTAGTAACTTTTCGTCAGGTTGGAACGGAAATAGTAACTAATAGTTGCTATTGTTAGAAGGGTACACGCTCAATGCATCTTTAAATTTCACGTAACTTTAAACGGTGACATAGACTATGGCCAATATAAATACAGAGCAGTGACCACAAACAGTAATCTAAGTAAAATAAAGTCAAAAGTTAAAATAAATTCGTGCAGTAGAGGTATGCTTCTCAGGATGATGTTTAACTTTGGAAGTTGCCATTTTAACCCAGTTTCTGTCATGATCAATCCCTGAGGGACAAAGTCTGGTCAAAGTTGTAACGCTGAATTTCTGATAAAAACAAATGAACGCATTTTTTTGTATGTATCGATCGTAGTATCTGTCTCTTGCCCAGCTAGTTCGGGCACTGCCACATAAGCTGGGACGACGAAACTTGGCAAACGTGCAAAGGACAAGACCCAATGCTCACAGAAATCCTTTCTCAGATCCGATCATCCGTGGAGGAGTGGAGGAAGGGGAGATCCGAGATCTTGTGACCAGCGTAAGTTGAGAAAGGGTGATCCGATCCGAGTGAAATTGGAGAGGGGGGGGGGGGGGTGTATGAGAAGATACTCGACAAACGCAATCTATTCGACCATGTTGTAGGGGAAATATGGAAATATTGTAATACGCGTAGGGACAGATGGAGTTGTTGGGATGAAAATTAGACGGTAGAAAGGTCATGGTCCCAGATGCAGCCTTTTTTACGTCCAACTGAAGGGGGGCACCGGAAATTTTCCAGAAATGCTCCAGTGAAAGTTGATGGGTGATGAGCAGATGCCCAGATGTGACTTATGCATCGGGTCTGCATGTGACGACGGTGGAGGATGTCGGGGGTGAGGGGGTCCGGAGACGCGATGACACGTTTAAGAACGAAACGAGTGGAATGATTCGAATCAAACTTTAACTTCAAATATCAGTACAATTTCTGGGGTCTCGGCCGAATCCGACTTCGGTGGCGGAGTCGAGTGGGTGAGGTGTCAAATTTGTCCACTAAAATTCTCAAATTTTTGAATACTGACGAATAAAGATATGTTCGCTTTAAATAGCCTTTTTGTTGTTGAACCATGATTATTCACGAATTCTTTTGAATCATCGGCAATTTCTCCTTGAATCGTTTTGAGTCGTGGACCGATTCACTTTTTTGGGTGAATTGAACTGAATCGAATCGTTCTGCTGAACAACTGAATCGTAATCGTAATCGAACTGTGGGTGATCGAGGACAAGTGAATCTTGAATTGTGCGATTCAGAAGCAGGTCGAATCGCACAACCCTGGCTCCAATTCGAGTGAGACTTGGTGGGTGCTACACATGAGTGACTCATTTTTCCGAACCGCATCTTACCATGGTGGGAGTGTTGTTGGGGGGGGGGGAGTGTGTGTCATATGATGTAGATACGAATTTTCGGGGTCCTGGACAGACCGGAATCTTTCGCGTGAGTAGTTCTTGTTTTCATAGAAACTAGTCAAAACCATCCTCGTCCAAAGTTGAACAACGTCCGAAGTCTACCTTACATCTACTCGACCTACAAAATGTAAACATTATTCAAGGCGCATCGTAATTCCAACATAGAGCTGAACCGACCAGGGGAACGGCGAACACTTGTTCGAGTCCGCCACGGCATACGGCTAAAGTATCGAAGGAATTATTCGTTAGGTGCCGCAAAAAAAGGTATGGAGCTGAGATAGCAAAATATGTATTATATCTTAGCAGTCAGATTCGCCCATGTGGACGCGAATTCGCATTGCAAAATCTTTTTTTTTTTTTATCCGAACACTAGGACTCACAGGTTGATAAGTTCACTGTTGTGTTTCAGAACTTTGACTGCCTGCTGACTCTTGACTCGGAATGTAAGCTGAGCTGGGGATGTGTTGTTGGAGAAAACGTGCATGATTCCAGCAGGAAATGAAAGGAGAAGCTCGCCCGTAACGTGGACTTGACACCTACAAGAAATAACAAGTCAAACCAAGGCCAAAACAATCCCAATCAAAATAAGACCTAAGGCTTCGGTGGGGTAACCTGGATATGCTTGTATCCTCTTAAGCTCTGCCTGGCAGCCTATTAAAGCTATCAGCATTTCGCTCAGCTAGAGCAAATAACAGTCTCATTTTTTAACCCACAACCTCATATACGAATTTCGGATTCCGGCTTAGCTATTCACCCAAGAGTGAAAAGTAAGAACACTGTCTGTTCCAGCACGCTGTTTTTAGATCATATAATTATAGTCTCTTTATCTGAAATTAAGTCGTTCCTGAATTACTATTTTTTTTTACCAGATTCCTGAACTAAC
This sequence comes from Branchinecta sandiegonensis, assembly GCA_030848855.1. NCBI lineage: Eukaryota > Metazoa > Arthropoda > Branchiopoda > Anostraca > Branchinectidae > Branchinecta > Branchinecta sandiegonensis. The sequence continues at coordinate 19,548,485 of JAUPMV010000003.1, read as the reverse complement.
AACGACAGGTACAAACTAGACCGAACACTTACTCCGAACATAATACCTGTTCCGACCGAAGTATCCACCAGAGCCAAAAACCAATAGCACTCCAGCGCATTGTTTACCCGTCTACTGACTCCTAACCATCGATCAGTCAGTTTCGTTGATCCTAACATTTCCGCTCTGAACGGGACCAGGCCACTGTCCACCCAACGCAAGAAACAACATTCTATCTGAGAAACCTGAGTAAACTCTATCCAAAGTTCCATTAAAAAATATCGAACTGCTATAGAATTATCGTGCTTACAGACAAACAGACGGATGAACACACTAGCCCTCCACTTTCAGTTCGACTCTCAATCAGAGATTTCAAGAAAAGGTCTCAACTGAAAAATATGGGCAGACAATATCGAAGAAACACCTATCAAACGCAGCCCCCTAAAAATAACTTAAGAACATTCTGTCTCTCACGATTTCTTGCTAACCAACATACTGTCCCGTGAAGAAGGCACCGAACCCCCAGAACATATTTACTGTAATACGTACATCACTGATATCCCCCCATATTTGATAGTGCAAAACGGATACGTCAGCTGAATTTTATTAGAGCTATATTTCGGACCTTCTTGGCAAGGGTCCTCTTTAAGCTCTTCTCTACAACAAAACGAAAGTCAACCAAAAGTCAAAAATCTCTATCCAATCAACGACCCAATCGAGCAGCAAAAACAGCAGCCGTGTCCATAATGAAATCACAGCAACCTTTTTAACTCCAAGCAACTCTCACAAAGGAATTCACGAAGTCACGTATTTAACGCTAAGCTAGAATCTTTAGTTTGTTTTCTGAAGAAGACCCTTGCCAAGAAGGGCCGAAATATAGCTCTAATAAAATTCAGCTGACGTATCCGTTTTGCACTACCTATGATTCGCCGTCAGCTTGGCTGAAAGAATGTTTACAAATGTCTCCCCTTTCTCTCCGCTCAACACAGAAAGAATTAACTCTTTGAAAGAGCTTACTCACTTTGACTCATCGTTTCCTCTGAACTTGGCATGAATCATTTCCTGAAAAGCGACTGCAAGTGGAACACTGTCTGCCATACCCAATGTGAGGGGTGACGGGCCTCTGGACAGACCAACTGGAGGGACGGACATCCGTTCTGTTATCCCGCTAAGACTTGTATCATTTCTCACAGGAGTCAGGGATTGGTGATTTGAGACTGGTGTAGGGCTCATGGCAGTGACCCTTGAGACAGCCTGCACAGAAGAGAGCCTAAGTCGACATAAATTTACGAGGTTACAGATCACAGTTCAAGAGGTCACAGTCCCAAAATCACAGGAGAAAGGTTCTAAAAAGATTTTGGTCAGCGAAGCTTCAGAAATCGCCATTCTCTGAAGAGAGAAATTGATAAAATGTTAACACACACTCTCAAATGTTTTAAACGAATGGCGACGAAATAAACGAACGAAGGCTTTGCGGCCTTATTGTTTTGTTAAATGTTTTTGCAATATACTATTGTACTATTACTACTACTATTAACATAACAAAAGAAAAGCAGTGCTTACTGCTGATTCGCTCGTCTTCCTGAAAGCTCCACGCATTCTTGTCCCCGAAGCTTCGGAACTTTATTTTCTATCCATCCTACCGTGATTTCCTGTTCACTTTCACCTCGCCGATTTTTTCGAGACCCTTGGACCTCTTTAGCCCTGCGACATAGGTTGATTCATTGCAGGTGGACGTGAAAAAGACGTTACGAAAATTCTTGCCTCGTTTTTCGAATCGGACGAGCGAAAATCCAAATGTTGTAGGGCGCCTGGTGACAAGAGGAGGGAAAAGAAAGAAACAGTGTCAAGTGCTGCGCATCCTTTCAAGCATAAGGGATACACAACAAAAAGTGGTTCCAATATTAGGGAGAATACCCTTGTCAGTTTCTCAGGATGCAAGACTCATATACGGTATATGTGTATCCGTATTTTGTACAGAAGTGATAAATTTAACCTTGAACCTCGGATGAAAGGCCCGTTAAGATGGGTATGTGATATACCCATTTTAACGGGCCTTTCATCAGTTTCATAGAAGGTTCAAGGATAAAGTTATCACTTCTTTACAAAATACGGATATAGTAGGGTCAAAGCGGATGAAAAAAAAAAACTGAAACTCACCTCGAAAGCTGACTATGATGCCTTCTAGATAGTCAGGAGATCGGTATCTAGTCAACGGCGCATATTACACTTAGAAGTATACAAACGCACAGTTGAGACCTCATGCATAGAGCAGTTTTGGGGAAAGATATTACTGTCGTTGTTTTTTATGGCACTTGCAGCCTCTGACTCAAGGGCCATTTACCGATCGCAATTCCGTCTGTCGGTCCGGATTTTTTGTCACACTTGTTCGAGTTAGGGTACTTCCAGATGTGCTAGGACGATGAAACTTGGCAGGCATATCAGGGACCCGACCAAACTAACCTGAAAATAATCAGTTTCCTGATCCGACCATCTGCGGGGGAGTGGAGGTCGGAGGAATCTGAGAAATTTAGGGCAGTTTGTCACACTTTTCGGAGTTAGGGTACTTCCAGATGTGCAAGGAGTATGAAACTTGGCAGGCATATCAGGGACCCGACCAGGAGGGGAGATTGCCAGTAAATATTCTTTGAGCCCAAGCTGACTTTGAAACATTTATTCAAACAATGTTTACAACGGGTACGTCAGCTACGATTCAGCTACGAGATTGCCGGAATTCAGGTGATTTCAGTTTTGGGAATTTTCGCGACGAAACTTGGGAGGCATATCAAAGACCCGGCCAAACTAAATTGGAAACAATCAGTTTCTCGATCCGACCATCTGGGGGGGGGGGGGGGGTGGAGGGTCCGGGAATCTGGAAAATTGAGTAGTGTGTAACTTTCGAACGGGTGATCGGACTGGAATGAAACTTGATGAGTGAACCAAGGACATATCTCTGACGTCCATATCCCATTTGAAGTCCGGACCGGATTCGGTATCTATGGGGGGGACCAGAAATCTCGAGAAACGGTTAGAATGGAGGGATCGGACTGAAACTTGCTGGGAAGAACAAGCCTCTGCCCCAGATAAATCGTTTACATAATTGGACTGGATCCAGACGCTTGGGGGGTGGGGGGGGGGTGGAGGGGAGTTTCCCTGGATTCCGGTGATGTCAATTTTGGTGATTTTCGCGACGAAACTTGGGAGGCATATCTGGGATCCGATCAAACTGACTTGTGACATTACTGACGATAGTCGTAGGGGGAGTGGAGGGAGGAGAATCCGGAATATTGAGTTAAGCGTAAGTTTGAAACTGGTGATCGGATTTGATTGAAATTTAATAATTGAACAGAGGACATTTCTCTGGTGATCTTTTTCATGTGCGGGCCTGATCCGACAACAGTTGGGGGGGGGGGGGAGGAATACTTGACTGGCTGATACCGGAGAGATTGGGATGAAACTTTGTGGGAATAACAAACAAATGCTCTGGATAAATCTTTTTCAGAACTGGATTGGCTCCAGCGACTGTGGGGGAGTTTGAGGGGGGGGGGAGGTCCGGAATTCCGGTGATCACGAGTTAAGGCACTTCTAGATGTGGTAGGACGATGCAACTTGGCTGGAATATTAAACATTCGACAAGATTGGCTTAGAAATCGCTACTTTCCAAATCCAACTATTCCTTAAAGTACCAATCTCGACCAGAAAGTAAGAAAAACACTTATAAGCGAAATATACATTTCCATGACCCCCATGAGCCCAAGCTCCCTTAAAGTGCGCATGTTAACTGCAGGGTCGAAAAGTACTTTTTATCAAAGGATTCATCTCAGCTTGTGATAGCGGATTCAACAGCTATGGGGGAGTTGGGAGGGGGTGATCGGAAATCTCAAGAAACGGTTAGAATGGAGGGATCGGGTTTAAACTTGCTGGGAAGAACAACCATTTATTCTAGATAAACCGTTTGCACAGTTGGACTGGATCCGGACACTTAGAGGGGGGGGGGGATGGATGAGGGCCTCCAGAATTCCTGTGATGGCTTTTTTCGAGACGAAACTTGGCAAGCATACCAGAGACCCGATCAATCTGACAGAGCCCTTACCTACTACATACAGTTGCAAGTGCCATATGAGCTTACAGCTCTTGTTTTCCTTTGGGACCCTTTCTAATTTGTTCATTAGACGGGACTCCTCTACAAAAACCCACCTCATTTCCTCTCCGTGATGGCGGCCTTGGAAGAGATATGGATGAGAAGCTGGGAGTTGTCGATCGGCTACTAATCGGCACTGATGGCGGTCGGGAATGCTTCGGAGGTAGAGCTGGAACAATCTCACCGACTTCAGAAAACACATCACCCAGTTCTCCTGAAAGCCAAATGAGTCGATTTAACAATTTCCTTTTCTTTAAGCTTCCCAACCCCAGCTGCAGAGATGATACGCATTTATACTTCACTTACCAAATTCACATATCAGAACCAATAAGGTTCGATGCAGTCACACACAGATTCTCAATTTTTGGATGTGATGCCTCAACGTCTGGGCATGCCCCTACGTATGGGCATGGTGCTCATACATTTGGGCACCATACCTTGCAGCAAGGACATGATGACCCCATACAAATCTGTTTGAAAAGCATTTTCATTTCATATTCTCCATTCAACAGATTTCTATGGGGTACCATGCCCCAAGTATGAGCAACATGCCCATATATTGGGGCATGCCCAGACGTTGGTGCGCCATGCCCAGAACTTGAGGATTTGGGTATGATGGTTCAGTGGTTCTGTCTAGCTTCGTGGGCGACAATGGTAGACACTTGGTTTCAGGATCGTGTCAAGAGTATTTGCAGTCTTGTGTACCCACTTTTTCTTTGTCCAGCGACTTCTTAAAAGCTTCGGGAGATACTGGTGGTGGGTTCAAAAAGATGATTCAAGTTGTTCACTACGTAGATATTTGGTTTCAAGATCGTGTCAAGAGTATTTGCGGTCTGCAGTAATCTCCTTTTCACAGATTTCTGGAGCGTCCCTTTTTGTTAAAGTGGCTAGCCTCTTGCAGAACCAGGAGACCGGAATTATCCCTCTCGACTATTTCATAAGCTTCAATGGGGTTTGTTTAGAAAATTTCCGGTTTTAAACGGATGCCAGCTGAACTGCCTATCTGAGACAAAAAGTAATCACTTCTCTTGGTTCAGGGTGTTGATTTACCTCAATAGTCGACAGTTTCAAACTGGGCAAATTTTATTTTGTTTCTAATTCCAGTTGTCGGCCGAATTATTCATCCAAGACAAAGGGATTTATTGGTTTCAACGCGCTAAGAACGTCTGTTTCAGTGTGCAGTCTTGTTTGTTTCGAAAATGTCCGTCTTTATTAGATTCCGGCAAACTATCCATCTCAGTGAAAGAAAAGGCGACTCCGTGGATCAGTATGCCTTTCCACCACTATTTGAAGTCTAATTCGATAAGTCGAAAAAAACTTTCTTTCGCTCGGTGATTATGATCTGGAACAATGGTCCAAGTTCTCCAGCGACATGAGGTAGTGGAAGAATAAGAACGTCTTTTAACGCTGAAAGTTCGCGGCTGAGGGACAGCCGTGACCAAATGTCCATTCTTTACCAAATCCTGGCTGAATTATCCATTTTAGGAAAGAATTGGCTGCACGATGGTTTACAATTTGCGACGATCCAATGACTTCAGCTTGGCAATTGTGATCGTTTTAGTGTTGAGTACGATTCCACCAGAGCATTGCATCTGATGAATAAACAAAAGGCAATAAGCATTCAGTCTCATAAATTTCCCCCATCCCAACTTTTGGAATCATTGAGCTGGTGCTAGAAATTTGGAATCAGGGGCTTTCGAAGGTGAAGATCTCAAATGTACACCCTCAGAAATAGTATCAGGATCCGTCTGTAGTCCCAATCAATTGTTTTCTGTCGAAAATCAGCATCTGCCTCTACAGTATCTAATTTCAGAAAACGTGATTACGAAAACCTAATGAAAGACTCGGGATCGATAACCTAATAACCCCCCCCCCCACTCCCCACAATCCAACGTTTCAAGTTTGTGACTTATAATATTTCCATCTCAATTTTCGGGTGGGATGCCTTTTTTAAATAGCCTACTGAAACTTGAACTACTTAACCTACGAACTTGTCCTTAGGCTACTCGTGAACTGACGAGTCCTGAGACACCAAATTTACCAAATATAATATATAAAACAAAACTATGCCTAAATCGACTGATTCATTCAGTGACACCACTTCCTTTTTCTGCTTGCGCATTTAAGGGTTAAGTTTTCGGGGTGGTTGTATCGCTTCCCGGCATCCTGAAATCTACGAACCCCAACTTGATCGTTGAGGTATGCAAACATGTAATTAAAGCGTTTAGACTTTGGACAGAAAGTATAACCTAGTTTATGTAATAGTTCTAGTAAAACGTGTAAGAGTTTATTTGTGTGGTGATACATGTACTTTTTGGCTTAATAAACAAACGTTATTATTATTATTATAAATACTATAGAGAATACACACGTTTAGACAACTAGATTACAATTGTTTACATACTACTTATTCACTTGTTAAACAAGACCACAAGTTTCGATGGGATCCCAAAAATCTAATATTTGATACAGACTATTGGGTCTTGTCTTGTCAGGCTCATCAGAGAAAACCAAGTTCAGATATACTCTATAAGCCATGTCTACTTTGACGACACTGACCGAAACTTTCTGCTTTACTTCTGCCAAATTTCCGTTTTCGGCCGAATTCCGAGCGAACTAATCGTCCAGCAAAGAGAGAAAATTCAGAAACGAGTTCAGCGTATATCCTGATCTCTATAAAGAACATCTAACCAATTTCCAATGAAACTTCAACTTATAAAACTTTTGCTTTTAACAAATTTTCCGGTTTTGGCTGGATTCCTAATGCTTTTCACATAAGTGTTCATGATGTCTTCTTACCCCTATATCGAACACTAATCAACTTTGCTTTTAACAAATTTTCCGGTTTTGGCCGGATTCCGGACGAACTACTTGTCCGGAGAGAAAATGGTTTTCACCATCGTGTTCATCATGTCTTTTTACCCCGTAATCGGCTATCACATTAGCTGTTTAAAAATATTTTGTTTGCCCCTTAATTTGAAACCCCTCCCCCACCCTTAAATGTAGAGCTACAAAGCCCATCTACGAACCTGACCTTGCCCTTGACCCAAAGAATCCTTACACCAAGTTTCATCAAAATATCTAATTCCCTTCGAGAGTTATCATGCTCACAGACAGACAGACAGACGGACAACTTTTGCGATGTCATAAATATCCCTCCACTTACGTTTTGGGATACCAAAAATAAGCTGCCTTTTCAGTAAAACTTTACCAAGCCTATTTTGTGTTATTTGTAACATATAATAGAAGTCAGAACATAATAGTAGGCCTATTCTAGTTTCTGCAGAGATGGTCATTACAGAGTTATTTCTGGCAAAACCTGAAAAAATTCCGGTAAAACTTCGAAAAATTCCGATAAAGTTCTGAAGCTGCACCCCCCCCCCCCCTATCAGGAAGGTATGGGACGCCCCTTTTTGTGGGTACAGGGCTTCCGACACTTTTCTGTAAAAGTTTGTCAACTTTTTCATCTTCAACTTTTTCGTCTTTTACTTTCAGAAAATAATTGCGAATTGCTGAACGAAATGAGGAACCCAAGAAGCAATTTGGAAAATCTGAAATATGATATTTTAATAGCAGATACGTCGCAAACTCGAAAATTTTCTATGACTGTTGCAGCAAAAAGAACATGAGGTAAAGTAACGGTGGTGAACAATCCCCGGAAAGTTGAGGCGTATAATAATGAAGATGATAAAGCGAGATTTCTCGTTAATAGTTAGCGAAAAGAACCAGGTTTGTAGGTGCCAGAATGTCATTTTTTTCGGCTAAAAGTCACAGGCACAGGAGACAAAAGGTTTTGATGGGATCCCAAAATTTTAATGTTTATCAGACTTCTTGATCCAGACAATCGAATCTTGTACATTTCCAAGTCTTCGCTAGACCCCTTTAACATTTTTGCTATTTCTCCATAATCAACCGCTTGAATATGTAGCCTACAACAAAAATGTTACCATTTTGAAGTTTTATGCTTACGGGCAACTTTAGTACACCCACTGATTAACCCCTCACTTACCTAGCACATCTTTTTTCCGGTGAGTAACCCCTCCCTTACCAAGTACACCTTTTTTCAGTAAGCAACCCATCACTTACCCAGTTCACCCTTCTTTCAGTGAGTAGCCCCTCGCGTACCCCAGCAGTTCTCTCTTTGGTACACCATGAATCAACCCCCTCGCTTGGCTCACCCAAGTGTCTAACCCCTCGAGTACTCCTTTAACGGGTACACCCAATTCCTAAACCCTCGCGTGCACCTGGGTTTGATTCACGAGTACCTGGGACCGGCTGACCCCACCCCCTCCTCAAACAAATTTAGTACACCCACTGAGCAACCCTTCACTTATCCAGTAACATCTTTTTCCAGTGAGCAACCCCTCCCTTAACAAGTACACCTTTTTCAGTGAGCAACCCCTCACTTATTCCAACAATTCCTACTACATTTCCTACAATCACACATTAGATGTCGCAAACACTCTCGCTCTCCACACATCGGGCAGAAGTAAGGACCAATTCTCCCAATCGGCCTACCCGTGTACCTCCTCCTATCTCCAAGCGGTAAAATATCAGCACGCATACTAATTAATAATTTCAATTCCTCCCTATCGAAACCCGCTATAAAATAAACACATTCACCCCATGTCTCTTTCGCCTCGCCCCCTTCGACCTTCGATTACGTCACTGAATCAACACATGATTGACGCCACGTGCGCAGAGCTATAATCGTTTGAGAATAAAGGGGTAGGACCGCTATAGCCGAAAACTGGTCGACAAGTTTTGTGTCCGGTTTTCACCGGATTCCGGGTGAACTACTTGTCCGGAAACAAAACAACTTTCATATTCGGATTCAGCATGTCTCCTTATCCCTAAATCAACTATCTCAATAGCTTTTAAAAAATATTTTTTTTGCCCTTAATTTGAAACCCCCTCCCCCACCCCTAAATGTAGAGCTACAGAGCCCATCTACGAATTTAACCTTACCCTTGACCCAAAGAATCCTCACACCAAGTTTCATCAAAATATATCATTCCCTTCGAGAGTTATCATCATCATCATCAGCATTATATTTATAACCCATCACTGAACAAAACTAGGCGAGGCCCAGAAAAGACGGAGTAAAAAACAAGAAAAACGAAGGAGAAACAACGGAAATCGTGCTTACAGACAGACGGACAGAGGGACAGACGGACATTTGTGCGATGTCATAGGTATCCCTCCACTTACGTTTTGGGATCCCATAAAGTGGCAACACTGAAGTTTTTATTAATGGACTGTTTAATCAGAGCAACATCAAGAAAAAAAGACTGTAGTAATTGCTCAATAGCTGCCTTTTGGAAAGTAGAGGAAAATAAGTTGAAGTATGTAAGAAGTAATGTTTGTTTCAGTTGACAAGTTGCAAATTCACTGGGAATGTTGTTGTAACAAGGTATGGCCCAGGTTGGTTGGCTAGGAAAGCAAGATTTTCTTCCACTTTTGAACATTTTTTTCTCTAGTGTTTTTCAGTATTTTTTTCTGTATTATTTTGGTGTTTTATTTTGTTTTTCTTTCTGAAAGCCATGTCTTTTATTTTATTTATTTTTAGGTCAGGTTCTAATATTCAGTAGTCGAGGAAAAGGGCTCGATGAACTTCTACGGAGGTTGATATGGCTTCATATCATCCTCTTTGGAGGCTGATACGATGTCGTATCAACCTCCACAAAACTCATTGTCGTGATATGACCTGTGAGACATAGGAAGATATACACCACATACCTGTTCGAGAAAAGTTATTAAAGGTTAACTTCCGACATCGAGGTTGATATCGGAAAATAACACTGAGACGGTCATTGAAAATAACCTATCCGAGCCGAAGGCGAGGTTGATATTTTTAAATGGCCGTCGAGGTTATAATTCTGATATGAACCGAGATGGAGGTATGTTAATTTGTTGTTGGTTAGAACTGGAGTTGGTTGCTTCATAGAAGGGGGTTTCAACAACCTTAGTTATGCTGACGACCTAGCCGTTCTTGCCCCAACAGTAGCAGCACTGAATCAGCTACTGGCTGTTTGTGATGAACTTGCTTTGATGCATGATTTCGTCTTCAACATGAAAAAAACGCTGTGTATGGCATTCATTCCACGTGGTCTTCATTTGAAGATTATCTCAGATGCTGTACTATCTAGTTCAAAGATTCAAGTCGTCCAGCATTTCTGTGACAAGGTATGACCTAGGGCGGTATGACCTAGGGCATAGGCTGGTTGTCTAAGAGAGTAAGATGTTCGGTCATTTTTCAACATTTTTTTAATTTTTTATTTTATTTTTATACAATTTTAATTTTTTTGTGTTTTTTTTTACAGAAAGTATTGTTTAATTTATTTTGGAGGGCAGCTTCTACTTTTCAGTATTTGAGGAAAAGTGCTCGATGAATTCAGTTTTTAAGGAAAAGTGCTCGATGAACGTCTGCGAGGCAGATACGGCTTCGTATACGCCTCTCTGGAGGATGATACGAGGTCGTAACAACCTCCACAAAAGTAATTGTCATAACATAACTTCCGGTGGGACATAGGAAGATATGCATTGCATACCTGTTCGAGAAAAGTTATAATCCGATATCAACCTCGATGTCGGAAGTTAACCTTTATTACCTGAGGACGCTGTTCCATAACGGCTTCCAGAAGAGGAGTCTGTGCTTTGAGGAGGAGGACTCGCAACCCTACTAATCGGGCTGACTTGGTCCAGGGGGAGATAGCTTTCACGTGAACTGGCGTAAGGGGAGCTGGCAGGAGGGGCCCCAACGTAGCTGAGGTTTAGACCAACGAGGTCCTGGCTTGATTTCCTAGAAGAAAGGGGAAATTTAGGAGTTCGTCCTAGCCAACAACGATGGCTGGAACTTAGAATTCTTGCAAATACGATTTCTGGGGGGAAGGGGGGGGGACTATAAAAGATAGTCCTGAATCACGTCCGATCTGAATACTTAGCGGCTTGAGCCCGAAAAGAACCCTTACCAGGAAGGGCCGAAATATCGCTATAATTAAATTCAGCTGACGTATCCATTTAGCACTATCAATCCATCATTGTCCTACAGTTCGTACTGCCAAGGCCGAGCTCCCCATAGAACAAGGACAACCAGAAATACAAAAGCAGTGCTAGGCTGGATACTTTATGTGGGACAACTGGTAGCCCCCCCCCCAGACACACGCGCGTCAAATTTAATGAGGGTTACTTACGTCAGGTGCGGCTGCGACTGGCCAAGAGAACTGTCAGCATCGTAGGAAACATTCTTTTTCTAAAAGGACACACTTATTACCACAAATATGCACCTTATTGACTATGGTAAGTGGAAACCTTCGCGAACTTCATGCCCAAGTGAACGGTGGAGGCTGTATGAACAAAATACCCAAGTAGTCGCAGACTTGTATCCAGTAAGTAGTACGGGTGTAAAATGGCGGCGTCCCAGGGTAGCTTTTTCTGGGCCGTGGACGACCTGCAATGGCACTAAACCACTCTCCAGACAAGTCAGTATTATAGGACGGTATACTAGGAAAACCTGCAGGAGTCAATGACTGGTCGAACGCACGTGCTAAGAAATTTCCTTTTAACAGAGCTGGGTGCCATTCTAAATTCATACATCATCCATCCAATCCAATCCTTCCCCTTCATCCGAAATACGTATGAAGAACACGGTAAGAGAACTCTATGGAAGAATAGCACCGAGAGCGGCCAAGACGGATAGTAGAAGTCTGTCATCCTAGCGGTTGAGTTTTATTGTTCATTCTTCACCTACTCGCCTTCTAATTTTAGTGAAGATCCGCCCTACAGAGTCCGATCCTTCGACGGAAGAACAGGCGGTTCTGTTGAGAGCAGTGAACGAAGAATGCATAAGAGTAAGGTCTGGACGGATAAGATGCAAGTAGGGATGTAACTAAAGTAAAATAAGGGAAAGCTGGACAAAACAGACGCATTCCAGGTAAAGATTCAGTCAGATATACCATACACCCATGCAAACAGGAGGGAAATAACAGTCTAAATATGATAGCTTGGTACCTTTAACTGCAGTCTCCGATCAACGGAGAAAAAGAATGGCTTGCAGTGGGGCTTACAGAAAAAAATATACCTTTAGAAATAATAAAGCGGATCCATAATGCAAAACAAGTTCGGAAGAGCCCAAACGCAGAGAGTGAAGGTGTGAATCAATTCTAGGTATCGAAGATATGCCATATATAATCCACAATTAAATGACCTAACTGTCAATCTTTTGCTTATCCTCTCACTTCAAAACGTTTAAAACCCTAAAGTAAAACAATAATAGTGTCATCCCGTTCCTACGCGCAATAACTAATTAAGACAATCCGGCTAATTAAGACTACCTTTAAAACTTATCCACAGCAACCGCACAGGTTCAAGATCTGATCGATATATCTATTTACAAAGTGAGCAAGTAGAGTCGGTATATTTTTACACCCGAGTGTATCTGTCCAAACGAATCGAAAACTAACCGACTATTCTGGTTCATCAACTTCTTTTCTTCATAGATCTTCGGTTAAGTTACTCCGTTCTGGAATTTTCAGTTCTAACAACTTCTGACTAACCCAAAAAGGTTTATATAGCTAAGTTTTTATCTGTGAACTTTTCAGAGTAAGAACATGTTTAAATGACACAGCTTGTTGAGCATTTTTAACTTTAAGGCTATGACTAGATTTCGGCCGAGCTATCCAGCCAAGGCAAGAACTTGTTGATTCAACATCCCTCTTACCCCGTGTTGAGACATCTCGCCACAGCGACAGCTGGGAACCGACTACTCACCACACCGACTACTCGCCAAACCGACTACTCGCCACACCGACTACTCGCCACACCGACTAATCGCCACACCGACTACTCGCCACACCGACTACTCGCCACACCGACTACTCGCCACACCGACTACTCGCCACACCGACTACTCGCCACACCGACTACTCGCCACACCGACTACTCGCCATACCGACATCTTGCCACAGCGACAGCTTGCCACACCGATAGGTTGCCACGGCGACAACTTGCCACAGCGACAAGCCGACATCTTGCCACAGTGCGACATCTCGCCACATTTACAGCATAAAGTACTTTATTCAATTATTATTTATTCTAACAAAATTGTTAATGGAGAAGATAATTATGGGCAATGCCTCTCAATAAATCAAGAGCACTGCTACGGTTATACCTACTGACAATTCTTTCGATTCTCTGGTTAGTCTTCAATCATCGTTTCTCTGGCCGAGGACGAAAACAACCTGCCATGATCCGGTCCACGTCGGCCTTTCGCAAATTTTTTTGATCTTGAAACATTCCAGGAATGCCAAAGACCTGGGTGGCTTGATCCTATCAGCTGGTTAAAGCTGAGACGCCAACCTTCTATGTTGTTGCAGTTCGTGGAAGATGCTCAGCTACTCGATCGGTGCGTGTCGGGACGTCTTAATACCACACTGAATTCCTGACCGCTATGTGTTTATATTTAACTGAGACATTATTGCGGTTATTATTGCGATTATTATTGCGGATTAAAAAGTGAACGGATTAATCAGTTAGAGGACCCAAGTTCCTTTGGGTCAACTGAAGCTCAATGTCTATCATATTTTGGGAATATTTTTTTCTTTTTTTTTTTACCTATAACATTTTTTTTGTGGCGAGTTGCCCATGTGGCGAGTTGGTCGTGTGGCAAGTCGTCTCTCTGGCGAGTCGTCCCTGTGGCGGAATGACGCTGTGGCAAGTTATCGGTGTGGCGAGTTGTCGGTGTGGCGAGTTGTCGGTGTGGCGAGTCGTCGGTGTGGCGAGTCGTCTGTGTGGCGAGTCGTCGGTGTGGCGAGTCGTCGGTGTGGCGAGTCGTCGGTGTGGCGAGTCGTCGGTGTGGCGAGTCGTCGGTGTGGCGAGTCGTCGGTGTGGCGAGTCGTCGGTGTGGCGAGTCGTCGGTGGGGCGAGTCGTCGGTGGGGCGAGTCGTCGGTGTGGCGAGTCGTCGGTGTGGCGACATGTCTGTGTGGCGACTTGTCGGTTCCCAGTTGTCGGTGTGGCGAGTTGTTTTGTGGCGAGCTGTCATGGAATCCTTTTACCCTAGTGTGCATCTTTCGATCAGCCAGCCCCCAAATCCCCTAGCCCCTCCTCCTGCCAAATGTCATTTCGACCTAAATCTCGACCTGCAGAGTCCATCTTTGTTCTCACCACAACATCTCAATTCGTTTATTATGACAACAGGCAGACGAACAGATTTGCGATATCACAGTGCACCCGTTTGTGATCCCAAAATGACCACAACTTTTGCATCGAATGAGTTTTTTATATTCTAAGAAGAAAAAAAAATATAACACAGTAGTAACTTACCGAACTATTAAACATGCTGGAAGACAAAGATAAACTCTCTACAGTCGCCCGTAGCTCGTCCACGCTTGCACTCATCTGGGTAGTTTTAGTCCCGTTACTGACAGGGTTGATTTTTACGTGGAATCGACGCTCTGGTTCATCGTCTACAAAAAACAGCTTACTAAAACGTGAAATCTGAGTAACATTTTACAGTAATTTAGTGCATGGTGAAAGCCATTGACTTCTAAACAGCTCGTCGAAATCAATTCTCTCGTAAAACTTTGTGTTGTCACCAAGTTTTCATCAAGATCCGATCACCCATTCGAAAGTTATACATTCCTCAAGATTCCTTATTTCCATCCCTCCACTCCCCCCACGGTGGTCATATCGGGGAAGTGACTATTTCCAAGATACTTTGGTCGGGTCCCTGATATGCGTACCAAGTTTCATAGTCCTAGCACTTCTGGAAGTACCCTAACTCGAGAAGAGTGGACCGACAGATTCACCTACCGAAAAGTGATCGGTATATGGCACTTGAGCGAAGCTGCAAGTGCCGTAAAAACAAGGAATAAGAGAAGTGTCCAAAGAAGCATGACAAAAGCATGTTTTGAAATAGTAGCCGACGTTAGAGAGTTCAACGAAATATTAACGTCACCGAGTGAAGGAGTCGTAGTCCAAAAAGTAAAAAATCTAAAAAAAAATGTTTGGAAAAGATGCTAAGCGGGTTGATATAATAAAAAAAAAAACAAGCGTGCGATCTACTGTAATAGGGCAATACAGCTGCAAACCTCAAATATCAGAATTGTCTGGCGTACTAGGGATATGACGAATAACAATTGGCTGGGTGGCAAGCTAATTGTATCATAGCAGATGGCAATTCAAACGTGAGGTTCCTCTTATCCCAACCGGTTGACAACAAAAAATGCAAATCTCACCGGAATCTGTATCGCTGCTGGAATAGAAGGCACCTTTTTCTTCTTTCTCTCCACCTGAAACCCAATCTTCTTTCGGTCGAATCCGGAAACCCTCCTCGTCGACTTCAATACTTGGACCGGGGCTCAAGACTTCTTTCGTCGTTATGATGGCATCTTCAATTGCTTCTTCGCTGTGGAAAAAAGAAAGTTGTAAAAATCGAATACAATGAACCCAATACATCCTTGCGTCCGGTTCACTTCATAAGAACCTTTTCCAGGCTCGCCTCTACATTCAACTAAACACTAATATCTTATTTGACGGTGCAAAACGGATAAGTCAGTTACATTTTATAAAACCTTGATGTTGGTGAAAATCAAGTCGGGTTTAAGAAAGGTATGGGCTGTGATCACGCCCACGATGCATTTCCAAAACTTGAATCTAGAAATAAAATTAAATGCCCGAACTAGCTAAAGCTGGACAGAACGACAGATATTACCATCGCTACATGGCATATGAGCCGAAGGCTGTAAGTGCCACCAAAACGATGAAGTCATACGTAAATTTTGCTCTTATTCTCAAATAATTTCTTTAACATTTTTGCCTTGTAAGAACCCGCATGCACCTGGCAGTAGCTCGTACTTTTTTCCAGCTGGATACCAAACTGCTAACTTACGTGTCTGACTTTTCTCCGTTTTCATCTTTAGCGCTGATCCTGCTCGCATCCGAATCTCGTTTTTTGTTGTTTTTCTTCACATCTTTTGGTTCTCTTTCCTTTTCCTTTTTTCTATCCCTTCGACTTTTCAGGAACCCTAAGAAAGAAGATTTATATGAAACGACTCTCTTCGAAATGTTCACAAGGTCGTACCCAGCGTGTCGGCAGCAGCTAAGCAATGTGGCTAAAGTCTCTTCTACCTTCACCAGCCTTCACCTACCTTCACCAGCACACGCGCCATTAACCCTAGTAAAAGAAGGAAGAAAAAAAGTATAGTCTTCTAACGTATACTCTGACATCACTAGCATCTTTGGGGACAAGTGAGACACTTAAGTTGACGTCACTCTGATGTTGTGAACAGACTATCAGGTTTTCCAAATTTCCCGATTTTCTGCATTTTAACCATTAAGTTGAAAAACAAAAATTTCCGGAGCGGAATCAATTTCATTCTTATATAATTCCTTAAAGTACTTATGATGGAGCCAAAAATCCGAACCATCAGTCCTGTCTCAAGAACGTCCTTTTACTGGTCAGTCCGTTTCGCTTAAAGTTTAACCGAAAAGGGCTGGGATAGGACAATCTAGTTACCATCACTTATTCACTTAAAATGGCTTGAGAACCCGTTGAAAAGGCGTTACTTCGTTGTTCCGCTATTAACGAACAATCGATTTCCAAATAGTAGAATTTCCGTGTGATTTGTGATACCTCTACGCGCTTGTATTTTTGTTGTATGCCTTACGAGAAAGGTTTATGATTTTTTTAATTTTTTTTTCAGGCAAGCAATCTTCACTAATCTAACCGCACTGCCCACTGAAAAGCCGCGTTTGTGTTGAGATTAAATTTCCCGCGTCATAGTAGAATTTACGCTGTGGGGACGGCCGCAGATATTCCGAACGCCATAACTAGAGCAGGTAGTGGAAAATAAAAAAATCCCTTTGCAGAATCCAAATAATTCAGAATTCAGTGTATTCCATTCAATGACACAAAAATAAGATGGTTTTCAGTTAAACTTTAAGCGCGTTTTCTCCACGAACTATGGGAATGGGCTCCTACTCCTGCTGGAGAGCTACGAGTATCGACATTTAACTGTATATCAAGCAAGTTGAGATTTGGATTCTTTCAGCTGGAAAAGATCTCAGCTGACTAATCCGCTGAGCGACATCAACCGTTATTTCCAGTCAGCTTGGGTTGAAGGGACGCTTGTCTAGTTTGATAAATATTCCTTCAGCCCAAGCTGACTGCGAATCATATTTGACAGTGCAAAACGGATACGTCAGCTGAATTTTATTGGAGCTATATTTCGGCCCTTCTTGGCAAGGGTCCTCAGTCCTCTTCAATACGAGCTTGTGGAAAAAACAAAAATATAGCTCCAATAAAATTCAGCTGACGTATCCGTTTTGCACTATCAAATATCTAGTTTGGTTAATCTGTCCGCGCTTGGACAGGACTAGAGGAACTGCAACACAGCGAAACAAGAACTTATCAGATATGGGCTACAAACAAATAAAACGCGGCTTTACGAGGATCAGCATTATCCCTATGACCCATTAACCCTCTCCTTAGACGCTGGTTCAGACAAACTTAGACAGGTCCCCTAATCTGCCTTATTCCAGTTCAGTGCTCCAAGTTTCTGGAAACCCCCATTGTCTCACGAACACTTGTGACAGACTGTAGAGTCGTGGATCTATAACGTAGTGAGCCAGAGCGTTGTAACTTACACTTTCTACTCCAGGGACAGTTCAAACCCTTCATAAACTGGGAAGCAGATTGCAGACTTTTCCTTATCAACCTGTGGATCCATTTTATCATCTCCATCACAAGCGTTGATAATAGTTGCGTTTTTGATCGAAGTTTGCCTTCAACCTCAAAGGTCTTTGTTTAAATACCGTTTTTGGTCGCCGGTCAGTTTCTTTGTCCTTCAAACTCTGACCGTCGAACTTCGTGAGCTAGCAAGTTCGAAGTTTGCTTGCATCGTCGAAGAAACGTTGACCTGGCAAGGATCGCCGGAGTAATAAAAACACTAATTAAGCAAACGTTGAACTTCGATCAAAAACGCAACTAATGAGGCATTGGGGGACTTTCAGAAATTAATCCGCTAGCAATTGTTGAACTGGAATACGGCGAATACCCCGGCTGCAAGTTATGCCCGGGCCCCGCTATAGTCACACCTGGTAATAACGCCGGTAATAAGACCGTCTTGCGGTCGAAATTGGGAAGAAAAGACGCTGAAAACGTAAGATAGTCGAGATGGAAAAATCCATCTCCGCCATTTTGAAACGTATCTTTGGAGTGTTTGGACCAATCACAGACCAGAGTCACTGACTTTAGCTAGTTTTGTTTACCTTTGAGTGATGATGTTGGTATTATGTCTTGAATTGTTGGTTCCAGGTGTGACCAGGATGAAACGTAAGAGTGGGTAATAACCAAATTAACGAACCAAAATTACGTACAGATGTGACTGAATGTGTCCCGGGCATTAAGCGGTTATCATACTAAAACGAAAAGGAAAGTGATACCGGCTGAAAAGCGCGGGATAATTTAGGTATCGAAAACGGGATATAGATGTCATTTATTTGCTTAAACCTTCAAGGGCCACACTGGCATTTCCTTGCTCGATTGCTGGTCCTTGGTATCCTAGTTTCATCGGCCTTTTTTTGTTTTTTTTACTGCATTCGCGATGTAATGACTGCAAGCATAGGTTTTGCTGAACATTTTCATGCTGACATCTCGCGGTCTGTCTGACAGGAAGCTAAGATAAGCGACCGGCTAAGCTTTGCACATGATTTGTACACGTTTTCAGAAGCGTAGCACAGTATACTAACGGAAGTCAAAATGGCGTCAAGAACTATGCTACGCCAAGGCCTGAGCCTCGTTTTTGTTGCAATAGTGCTGCCACTTCGCTGCTGCAGCACTTCTTTCCTTCTGCACAAGATGCGTTTTTGGATTCACTGCCAGAACTATTTCTTCTTGGTTGATGCACCACCTTGCAGGGAAGCACGGACTTGGTCGGTAAAGGTGAGGCTTCACCTTCCAGATTTTTCTTCCGGATTCCAGACAGCCGTTT
Organism: Branchinecta sandiegonensis; assembly: GCA_030848855.1. Classification (NCBI taxonomy): domain Eukaryota; kingdom Metazoa; phylum Arthropoda; class Branchiopoda; order Anostraca; family Branchinectidae; genus Branchinecta; species Branchinecta sandiegonensis. Next base: position 19,529,374 of record JAUPMV010000003.1, on the reverse strand, counting down.
TCGTCGAGACGGATCTGGAAGGTAAAGCCAGGCCAAAACCGTCTGGAAGTCCGGGGTGTTGGACACCCCAGATTCAGGATGTCTGGAAGGTGCCATAGAGGCAACCCGTTCGAGAGACACTAAAAATATGCAAATGGGGGAAGAAAAGGGAAAGTGATTGACAGTTCTGACTGGGATGCAAGAGATATTTGAAATGTAAAGGGGACATCTAAGAAATTTTGAAGAACAGCAGATTTAGCTGTCATCATTATCATGAAAATCTGGAAGGGTTGGCTTGACTGTGCGGAAGCCCCGGACGTCTGGGAATCTGGAAGGTGAAGCATGGCTTTAAACAAGTCCGCGATTCTCGAGAAGCGCTGCCGTCTTCCTCGGAAGCACTGCAGTGCAAAAACGAATGTATAAAGAATTCACCCGAAAGCGGCCGAGAAGCGGAACTGCAGCGTGCAATAAACGAGGCTCTGATGACTGCAGGCCCTCCAGTCAGGAACACAAATTTGGGGACTCAGTGAGCAATGCGCGAAGGAGAAGGAGAAAGATAGGCTATCCCTTCTTCCAAACAAAGGTACCGTGATAACTTTATTTTTTTAATTTGTCTTTCTACGGTTTACATATCAAGGGCTAATGACAAGTTCCTTCATATTTATGGAAAATGCAGCACGTTTCTTGGTAGTTTTTCGTATCCAAATCTAAAAAATCCAAATCTAAAGATCCAAACATGCCTAAAGCGAAGCGAGCAAATATAACTAAAACAGTAGCCGACCTGATGTCCATGTCGCTAGACTAGCAACTGTTTGAACACGAGTAGGCGACTCTTCACCCACTGCTCAGGGAAGGACACGTCCATGCACAGATCCACCACAAAGGAAGGACAGCAAAAGGAAGAAAGAAATTACTTAGTCAACTATAAGCAAACGAAAGGGCGGCACGCACAGTTCAGACAAGGACTACTTCCCGCAGACTCCTCAGATCTACCAAGGAACGTAGAAGCGTTGCTAACTAACAGTTGCGTTTTCGCTGATACCATGGTATCTCTTACCACGGTCTAAAGTCGTTTTTGCAGTTATCGTGGTATCTGATACCACGGTCAAAAGGCGTTTTTGCAGTTATCGTGGTATCAGACATTCAGATACTACGGTCCGACCGTGGTAACTGGTCGTTGTATCTGAAAAGTCATCTCACTTTCATCAAATTTTGTCAGATTGGTGAGAAAGAAGTTTAGCACTTAGTGATGTAACTGGATATCTGTTTCTCTTTTGGGATGACTTCGAAAAGTGCAATCTCGGCAATAGTCATTTTTGCAGAGCACCGTGTATCAGATACCACGATAACTGCAAAAACGACTAATTGCAGATCCAGTTGCCGTGGTAACAGATACCATGGTATCAGCGAAAACGCAACTAATATCTAGAAGAGATAAAAGCCTCCAGGGAGCAACTGGTAGAAGCGAAGTGACCGCAACAAGGACATGGCATATCAGTTCTTCGGCTAATACTGGCAATTCTGGAGCGAAACGCAAACCTGCCACAAATTTGGGCAGGAAGCTCTATGCTTCACACTGAAGACGAGGTCACGCTTAGAACCGTTCTACCTGGAAGCATAGTTAGCTCGTAATTTGAAACTAACAAGTGACATCTGTTTTCAGGCCAGATTGTTTAAAGTCTGTTCGATACAAAACCAGGGAACACACAAGAAAACAGGCACACCAAGGGAAGGTGTAAAGTAGAGTGAATAAAAAAGCAGCTAGCAGTTTTAATAATAATAATAATATAATTGCAACAATAAGGCTTTCGCCTCTATAATGAATGAATGAATGAAGGATTTACAAAGGATAATGGATGCTTCACTCGCGAAGACGACTTACCAGCCTTACTCAGGTTACGCACCTGCGATCTATCGTTCATGCTTATCCCGAACGTCTTTCCACTACCATTATTTTCCGGCAGCCTTTTTCCACATATCTGTTTCTCCGCTTTCCGCGAGTACAAAAATAACGTAGATTGGACAAACGTAGATTGGACAACCAAAAAAGGACACATCGCAATATCAACTGTTTATGTTCCAATATTCTACGATAGTTGAATACTTTCAAACTAGGCTCTGCTTTTAAGAAATTACCCACAGCTTTGGCTGTTTTAAGCCTTTCTCCAGGTCCGTTGCCTTCTAGCAAACACGCAGACAAATTCTGACAACCGTTCTTTTCTGATTAATAAGCATATCGTGGAAATCGTCGGGAGCATGACACGCATGGAAAATGGCGAAACGCGGCAAATGTGAAAATTGGTGAGGTGCCACTCGGGGGTTAGATTATGCCGTATGAATATACAATGACATCCCGGGCTTAAGAAATGGATGAAGCGCTTACGGACGTTAGGTTGCCTTGGCACTATAGGTACGGAGGGTCCTTCAGTAAAAACGAAAGGTAAAGAAAATAACTTCCATGAATTAAGTAACTTCCAATATTTTATATCAACGCCATATCAACCAGTGGACTAAAGTGACCCCAAATAAAAGCTTGATAAAAGGAAATTCTGAAAATTCTAAGTCCTCCAGTCTAATAAACCAGCCACACCCAAACCGTCTGTGGTGGAAAATACAATCTGACTAGATTGCCTACCCCATGTGGTGTAATATTCTCGGAATATGGGTAAGAAGGTCGCTCCATCAAAGCTGTTACTGGAAGACCTTACGGAATACTAGGGCCTTGGTAATAGGCCTTGGTAATCTAAGACAAGATCTTAGAAAAAAAAAATGAGCTCTAAACTGATGAAAGCAGAATGGCACACGGGTAAAACCAAGATCGGTAGGCCTGTCCTAGTTCTAAACATCATCACATGGTTACCACTTGACTAAAACTAGCGTTCTTTGCCACCGACGTACTTACTGGTGGCTTCTATTTTTTTCTATAAGCAGTTTTTGGACGCCCTGGTGACTGCCCCCCACCTGGTCGGGAGGCAGGTTCTGCGGAGGGGTCATCAGAAGATGCTGAGACCAAAATACTCCTTACAGAGGAAACATCAGACACTGGGAGTAAAAAACAGAAACTGTTGAGAGTGCGACGAATGCGCCTATCAATTAAGGCAAGTTTCCACTTACAACGATTTTCGCGTCGCCACGGCAGGCGGAATTCAAACCCTAAGTGCGAACTTCCGGCTTCGACCTATTTCTTCCACAGACTATGTCCATAATTCAGGGTGAGATAAAAAGTAGACAAGGAAAGAAAGTCAGAAAGGAAACAGCCAAACAAAACTAGACATTACGCAACAAAGCAAAAGCAAAAGCCAAACTCACTCGGTGCTATTTTTTCCCAACTGGTAAAGAAAAAGAAACTGTTGTGGTGGAACAACACCACAGGACTCCGATCGAACTGACTATTATCTGACGGGGTACGGGAAGGGTACCGGTGGGGAAGGGTACAGGGGAGATGCCGGGTAGGTGCCGCGAATGAGTGTACACCGGGTGCCAGAGAGTGAGTATCCCATCGCTAATATCGACAACCCGATCGAAGTAATCAAGACGATTTTAGTTCCACTCAATTGCTAGTTTTCGCTGATTCCGACCGAATTTTTTACAACCTCGGTATGTTCTCTTACGGTGTTACCTCTTGCTTAGACACTAGTCGACTGATTTGCTTTTAATACTTCAATTGCTGACTCCTTCCCCCCACACAGATAAGACCAAAAACTAAGACCAAACTGCGTACTTCGAGCTCCCAAAAAGTCCACAGAAACTTTGACCTAGAGACGGATTCACACAATTCCCCTGTTAGGGATATTCCGTCACGGACGTTTGGGATCCCAAAAAGGTGTGTTCTTTACCCACAGGCTATGTAAATTCGGACGTGCGAAAAATTTGTTCACCATAATTTTCATTTCCCTTTTTATTTCCTTTCCTATCCTGTCACTACCCTACCCGAAAGGATTTGTCCCGGCTCCGGGACACAGACGAAACATGCGTTCTATGACAAAACAATTCAAAATACTTGTTAAAATGCCTTAAAAGCTTACTGTATCAACGGATAATATTTTTCAAATTTTCTATCCGTAAATTTCTGGCCAGGCCTTCTCGGGAGGGGGGGCGCAAATTTAGGTTTCAGCGACGGCCTGAAGAACATCTTAAATAAGGAGGGCCGAAATATCGCCGAACATAAATGAAACTTCTCCTTCAAAGATCTAATGCGTCCGAAAAGACTTACCCCCACCCCCCCCCCCCCTCCCCTCCCCCGAGGTGTTATTAACAGCGAGAATTATTTGCAGCTTACAAGTTGACGTTTCCAGTGATTACGGAAAAGATAGCATCAATCATTTTCCCCAAAGCCACACCACCACGAAAAGGTGAACGATGTTACATTTTGAACCACGGAAAGCTGTGCGATCCAGTCCAGGGTCAGTCGACAGTGAAGTGTTCCCATCATACTCGGCGGGACTACTAGGTGCCGAAGTCCAGGGGGTGCGTGCAAATATTCCGAGACCTTTACTAGGAATAGGGATCGGTTCAGCCTCGCTGGCTTCTTTCGGACTCGGGGGCTGAATCCTATGTTTCTCACCCCCTGTATTGGAGACAAGCAGGCAAAACATGCAAAAAGAAAACGAGTGTCAAAACAAAAATCTGCACGTATAATTCGGACCTATCCAGCACCATATGTGGACATAGGAATTGGAGCGCACGCAAGGTTGTCAAAGTTCAGATTGGTGCCAGTCTGGTAGATATTCATTCCAGAGAAAGGGTCCAATGTTGAGCCACAACGCCTACGAGACGTACAGTAGTTGCCTACTTGAAACCCAATTTCCAGTAAGAAGGAGAGAAAACTTATATGGCTGCTGTAAATGGTGCTTCCTCATCCAATTAAAGTAATCCGATGCCAGGTACTCGGTTGGGCACCATACGCGCACTTTAAGCTTGCCCCAACGTTTGGTCACTACTCCACTAAAATAGACGTGTGTGCCAGACTACAGTTGACCGTACGAGATAACGAGTAGACCGGTTACGTAAAGCGTACCACTGGAGAATTCGCATCTACAAAAACTTGGGGGAAGTAGTGATTCCAACGAAGCAAATTCAAATTACCGATGCTACCAATTCACTTTTAAATCCTGCTAGAAAGAACTATAAGGATTCTTCAATTACTCTGGCTTTGGGACTTTCCAAAGATTAACCTACAATGTCTAAGGGTCTACGGGAAAAACATGCAAATAAATGCAGAGCAGAATGGTGCAGCAGGTAGAAAGCAATAAAGTAGGCAAGGGCATGCAGTCCCTAACAATCAGAAGAAGGATTCGTTAGCCTCCCTCCCGTATGACCTCATTGAATCAATGTACTGCGTGACTTTACGTTACGGCATTCCACAACCATTTTGCCTCACTCCACTTGTGCAATATATTTCAAGATTGTTCTTCTTTCTGTAAGCTATCTCTGTTTTGGTAATGATTTAGCTCCTTTTGTGTTTTCGGATCAACATTATTTTTTTTTATTATTTCCCACTAGTCGAGCTCGTCTCCCGATTTGGGCAAGTAAAGTTATATGGGTGATGCGAATTCTTGAAAAATAAAACGGAAACTGAAAAATAAGTTTTGTGAATTTCCTATAGTTATTTTGTATTTACTAATTTACAACAAACTAATAATTAAATGTCTATCGCGAAGCGTTTCAACGAGTAGCAATGATCAGCTGAAATGCCCCGCTATTAGGACTGGTAAGGCAACCGTTCTACTCCTCGTGCTAAGAGGGAAATTACAAAAAAAATAAACATAAATATATTTTCTTGCAGTGCGGCAAACTCCCTTCCCTACTCAGATTTCCAGAGTGCCTGCAGGTCAAGCGTTAGATGTTCCGACAGTCTTTGTCACGTTAATTTGTGTCACGTGTCACGTTAAAATCCAATCTACGGTTCAAACAGATCGATCGATTGGTCGAATTTCAGATTAACTTGTGCCTCTTCATTGTTCATTTTACAACTGACAACTGTCAGAATTGACAAGCGAAAACGAAGGAAATTGAGATCGGTTGAAAAACAAGAGATATGTTCGAGCGGATTTGATGCATAGCATTTATACACAGCAGATTCGTACATACTGTCACGCGCGATGCGACTATTGTGATAATGAGATGTGTTAGTTTCAACTGAAGTAAGTCTACTTAAGCGTCAGATTCCACTAAATAAGTCTGATAAGTAGCCTCCACCATCACTGACATATATACACTTACACCATAAATAGCTAAACAGCGTAGCTAAGACATTAGTAGATATTAAGAAGGCGAAGTACCAGAAGTCAAACCATATATTTGTCGAGTCGAAAGTATAAACTTGTATAATATTTATACAACTTGTATACTTGTATCAAAGTCCAACTTATTATATTTGTATAAAATGATTTTTCTTTGTTTCCGGATATAACTACAACAGACAAATAGATGGATCGACTTCTGGTTCACACCTTCTATTCCGCAGGCATTGCACTGATCAGATATGCAAGTTCTAACAGGCTAAAAATCGTGATACTTGAAAAAATGCCAGTAACCAAATGTAGGATATGAAAGATATTTGTATTTTTAAGCCGTTCGAACGTACACACTTTCCTGCAGCAATGGCACAAACTTCTTCTCTCAGAAGGACGGCTATATAGTTCTTAGTTATCAAAAATGTTCCACAATTCTTCGCATCACGTGAGCACTCGCGCGTGTGGTGGTTCTCAGAATATCATCTTCAGCAATAAGATTCACTCATAATACCAAGTGCCCATGATATGTTGTTATCTTCATGCTTAAAGGACCAGTCTGACCTACATATTGCTTCACGTCCCTAGCACTCCATCTGTTCTCGGTTTCAAACCCCCTCTGTATTATTATGTTAATGTACTACTATGTATACATTAACATATTACTATGTACTAATGCTCTATACTACTATTGTATTATTCAGTTACTTATTACAGGCTTCTTTCCTTCCCCGACGCTGACCCTGAAGATTAACAGCCTGGCCAAGAAGGGCCGACCATTGCCAAGAAGGGCCGAAATATCACTGACGAAGCATCGTAGCTGACCTATCCGTTGTATACATTATGTGAATATATACCCCTATGTAAATTTTACCACCCGTATCGGAACTAAGCTGACTTTTGGATTTGCCGTGTTTGGTGGCTCTTTTCGAGGCGGATGATACTCCAAATTATTGTGTCCAGGGAGCTCATAGGTCAGAAATACCGGTTATGCTAGTTTTCCATGTTTCTGATCAAAATTAATGGGCCACGCGAGGCTGAATGGGACGGTGTTTTTATCTTTGAGAAGCCCCAGCAGAGTTTAAAATTTCAATTGGAATATGTGCTTTGACTTAAGCTTCAAAAAGTTTATTAACATGGTTTTCCGGTTATCTTCTTCCCCCATTATAAGTTACTCGGTTTCCACCAAACGGCGCGAAATTTCGTCAAAAAGAAATTAATGCCCTCCGCGCTCTAATTTGGACATGAATGAACTAATGAATTTATTTCCCCAAAAGCCCGAGTGGCCGCGGCGGAAAAATGTAGAAAACTGATTTGATATAATCGAAATGGAAAGGTGACCCAAACGGAGGACCCAAAAACGTGCAAGCCCAGCACGCATGCCAGGGATTGGACAAAAGTGACCCTAAATAGCAAGGGAGGATCACATTAAACTGGTTATGGAAGGTCCTTGCTAACAACTAGGATGAGAGCAACTTTTCATGGGCCCTTGCTAAAACCAAGAATAAGAAAATTAACTCCAGTGAGATTTTTCAGCTTGCTTTAACGCAATGTTCACGGATAAGAGACCACATCTTAGGGTGAAGCGTAGCGCTTTCTAGTGATCTGCGGCACGTTTCCGGTATTGCAAAGAAAATAAGTCGAAGCACTCTTTTAGCATGGTAATGTTGTTATTCTGCTATTTCTGACAGCAGACAAGCGTCCCAGAAGGGTTACCAAACCTTGCTGTTGCTGTGCATCTTATGCTATCCAAAGCTAGCCGCTATCTGCATAGCAACCAATAACAAGTAGGAAATCTTCCTTTATGGAACCAACTTGGTAGTACGCCCTTCTGAAGAGACAAGTGATTACTTGGCCTCGCTTACACTACCCAGGGTTAGATCAATGAAAGGAAAGATACAGAAAAGCACCCAGGGTTAATTCAGAGAGTCTTCCCTCTACCGACGCATAGCGAATTTTTACAAGTGCTTATCTCACCCTGTATTATGAACAGATTTAGTAGCGACGTCGTGCGCCGTGACGCTTTGCTTTTATTCTCCTTTCCTTCCTTAGATTTGTCTTTCATTTTACCTTCTGTTTTCTTGGGTTTGTCCCTTTCTCGGTTATCAGAAAGCGGTCCAGAGAGGGAGGAGCGTTCGGAGTCGTTGGCACTCGATGTGAAGGCCTGGATGTCGACCGGAAGTTCCTCAAATTTCAGAACGGCTAAAAAAGGCAAAGGTACAGTTACGATCCAAAAACTCGACAAAAAGCAAGCTAAGATACAACCCTTTATGGATACCCTTTATTTGCTAGAAATACACCTCTAATTAATTCCCTTTCAGTTAAAGATCCTGCCCTGGCAATTAAGCAGAAATTTGATAATTTTGTAGCTAAAGCTAATAATATTCTGACTCTGAAGAATCTGTTTCCGTTTTTCGATAAAATTTAATAATTAAGTAAGCACAGTGTGTTGTTTGAAGTACGTCAATTGTTATTATTGTTTTAAAACTTATTTGTGACAGTGTTTTCTAAATTTATTTTAGTACTCCTGATTATATATTCTTTGAGGGAAATAAATAAATGAATGAATGAATGAACCAAGGCATACTTTCTTCAGCTCACATTTCCCAAAACGTGTCTAAGCCGGACGTGCCCTGTAAAAAAAAATCTTGCAGTATTTGCTACTGGGATTAATCTTGTCTCTAAAAATATAATCTTATCTCTAATTCGGATTAATTTTATCTCAGTAGAGATAAGATTAATCCCAGTAGCAAATACTGCAGTTCACTTTAATCCTTCCTCGGAGAAACTTTTTACAGTGTGGCGTCGCCCGAGAAAGTCCTTGACGACCACCATGTCCGCTCAAGCGTGAATATGAACAACCGTAGCAAACTTACAGAACTTCAGATAGTTTCACTTGCATGTGTGTGACGTATCAGGATTGTCATTATCATGACAAGTATGTTGTAACCTCCTTTCAATAATTACCAGAAGATACTATCGTCGTTGCAATCTGTTTACAGGATCACAGGGTTTTACCAACATGTTTTACTTTTTAGACAAAAAAAAATCAGTTTTCAAACGTTGTATGTCCCTTTCTTGTTTCAGAAAGTGACAGTAATAACTTGAAGGAAAGATCTACTCCTCTTCTTTTTCTGTTCCAGTATTTTTCCATCTGACTTCTTTTGACAGTGTTGCCAAGTCAGTATATATGACAACCTCCAGATCTGAGCGCAAACTTTTTCCGTCAGCCGAGTTTTGGCACCGTATGGAGAATGCATTCTTCCCTATGATGGCTATTTGGTCCAGAAATCAAACGGCGGTTGATCAAAATACTCGCATGCTATTGGTGCTATAGGTGTATTGACTAATTTCCGGCCCGTTTTCGTCTGATCCGCTGTTTTGCCGAAGTCAACTTTTCTTATTTGTATCTTCAAGCGACGTCCGACATGTGTCCAAACAGAATTTGACACAAAAACTGCGTGGCCATGTATGATAATCATGACATAATAAAAATATTACTCTAAAAGCCCGAGGGCCATAGCAAAGAAAAACCTGGCAAAAACACACAGAACAGATGATAAAATCAGTACAACATCAAATTACTGTCAAACTCCAAAAATCTATTTCTGTGCTCAATTGCCAGCCCAGCCTGTCTATACTTATAAAACATGCCTCACCAATTCTCACAGCTAGCTATCTTTCATCAAACAGACGTTTACCAACATTTCCTTTCGCAAATCACTCAGTTAACACACTAACTCATTAGATGACTCGCACTTTCATTCATACCTCCTACACATAGGGCAAAAAGTGTGACCTTCCTTCCCATATTCCTTTTCTTTATACAGACTGGAACGACGATGGTAGCTACTGATAACCATAGTAAGAAGTTGCAACACACCCGAAGGTTCCTGAAGGTGATAGGCTAGGATGGGGCTTAAAAGGCCCTATTCTCCCTCCCTATTCTCTCTCTATTCTCTTAGGCTATTCTCCCTCGAACTATTTACTCTTCAACTGACAGTATTTTAAAATATTTGAATACCTGAAAACTATGCTGTGTTTTCAACACATAACCCACGATTTTGGCTGTTTTAAGCCTCGACCCAAAAACAGGAAACAATTTACATAACCGGTTTTTCTGATGAAAAAACTTCCCAACAAGATAGCTTCAGGGGGTCTTGTTTCTTGCCTTATATTTATGTTATGTAGTTTGTGTAGTAGGAACAAATGAATGAATGAATGAATGAATGGTGGAAAAAGTTCTCGCAGACAAACGTCGACAGCGTGATACACATCGAAGGTAGCAAAACACGGTAAGTGAGAAAACCAGCGTGGTTTTGTTAGAGGGGTTAAAATGAACCGTACGAAATTGTGGTCTCCGGGATTAGAAATATATGGAGTGATTATGGAAGTAGGTTGCATTAGTATCATAGGTAAGACAGGTCCTTTAAAGTGGGTGTGAATCACACTTGTAGACAGACACGTTTTGCCCTTACTGAAACTTTCCAATGAATTTATCATTACGATTTCAGATGGTACACTGTAAAAATAATCTTGCAGTATTTGCTACTGGGAATAATCTTGTCTCTACTGAGATAAGATTATCTCTAATTGGGATTAATCTTATCCCAGTAGAGATAAGATTAATCCCATTAGAAAATACTGCAGTTAACTTTGATCCTTACTCGGAGAAACTTTTTACAGTGTAGAGAATTCCTGGGTTCTAGACAGGCCATTCGCTAGTGTCCGCTGAAAAGCGCAAAGACTGGAGAGGAAAAATATTCCTTGAGCCCAAGCTGACTTTGAAACATATATTCAAATAATGTATACAACGGATACGAGAGCTACGGTGCTTCATCGACGATATTTCGGCCCTTCTTGGCAAGGGTCCTCGTCAGGCTGTCTGACTGGAGAGGGTATGTGTTGTGACTCTAAAGTGCCCCATCGAGTTTCGTTATCATTCCCAAACGGGGTGTAGACATATACGCCTTTAGGCAACAAATTTAGGTTATTGCCGATAGATGGCGTATTTCTAATCGTCTTTGTGACACAGAGCGTGTTCCACCCTTCTAACAATAGTTACTATTAGTTACTATTTCCGTTCCATCCTCACAAAATGTTACCACGCTGACCGTTCCAACCTTCTCTAAATAGTAACTAATAGTTACTATTTGCTTACCATGATCGGGAGTGTAGTAAGCGTAGTAACTACGCATCTCTGTAACGTGATTGGTCGAATTCCCCGTGGCATGATATCCTGCTGGAAAATAGAAAAATCGTTCCAGCCCTGACGGCAAGAAGCCAAAATTTGGGACGTCGTGCGTAGTAACTACGGTAAGTAGGGTGGAACACGGTCATAGTTTGTTACTTGGATGACCCTCATCGCCATCAGCATCATCACGTCCGGTAGCCATTAATCGTCAACTTGCCATCTCGTTGGAGACTTTTTGTATATAACTGAGAGAAGTATAAATTTATTTACTGAGAGAGAAAGAGAAGAGGAGTGCGTCTGAGCCCTAGGCTACCCAGGACATCCCTACCCCTCGTTTGTTGATTGATTTGGAGAGTGGAGCCTAAGGTCAGGCCCGCAGGTCTTCACGCTATCCACAAGGTCTCAGTGACCCTATTCAAGACCTAGCCTTAACCACCACCCTCGAAACCACATCAGTACGATTAGCAGTACTTACATGGCTTTTGCAGACCGGTGCATTTGGTTCGAACGAATGTTTCCAACAACTTATCGACTGTCAGATCGTCACACTGTAGCCTGAACTCGGAACTGATCTGGAAGAAAGAAAGCTAATGAACTATTATCTTAACATCGTTTTCAGGGCTGTCTTTACTGGTTGATAAGAGTCCTACAATGTGAAGCCCCCTGGTGAACTCGGACGGATTCAGCAGTTCTGTTAAGAGAGAGAGAGAGATCGGTATATTTAGAAACTATCGTAGCATAACTAAATTCGGGTATGTTTACTGGTGAAGGAGTCCCTTCTCTCCCTGAAATCCGTCGTTCCTCCGTTCTGTCTTTACTGGTTGATAAGAGTCATACAATGTGAAGCCCCCTGGTGAACTCGGACGGATTCAGCAGTTCTGTTAAGAGAGAGAGAGATCGGTATATTTAGAAACTATCGTAGCATAACTAAATTCGGGTATGTTTACTGGTGAAGGAGTCCCTTCTCTCCCTGAAATCCGTCGTTCCTCCGTTCTGTCTTTACTGGTTGATAAGAGTCATACAATGTGAAGCCCCCTGGTGAACTCGGACGGATTCAGCAGTTCTGTTAAGAGAGAGAGAGATCGGTATATTTAGAAACTATCGTAGCATAACTAAATTCGGGTATGTTTACTGGTGAAGGAGTCCCTTCTCTCCCTGAAATCCGTCGTTCCTCCGTTCTTTCTCTCCAGTCTCGAATTCTGTCGTCGAGCAATCCTCTGCTGGTGATTCTGTGTGGTCCGCAAATGCGCCTGTCTCTGCCTCTGTGGCAGACTTGGGGGAAAGAAATTTACTACGGGTTCGACCCATCCTGATCGAGTGGGTTCGACCCATCCTGATTGAGTGGGTTCGACCCATCCTGATTGAGTTTTGAGTACTTTGTTTGTTGGAGGCTTCGTGCCTTCAGCATATTTATTTTTTGTCCTTTCTCTGTTTAGTGTATACAAAATGAGTCGTTGTGTAGCAGCCCCAGTTGGCTATATTTTGAAATAAATAAATAAATAACTAAATTCAGTTTCTTACAAATTACAAATTACGAACATATAAATAACAAACACACACACTACGATTCAGCAATGAACACCGAAGTAAAAAAAAAAAAAAAAAAGGAGTTCCCGTAACGATTAGTTCGGACTTTAGGGGTAGGAGTTTATTTTGCAATCGAGTTCGATTGTTGGGAGGGGCTGTTTCCGGTAGCAGTGACCGGTGGCTCCTATTGGCTAGGATGGATTTGCCAAACTGCAAATGTTTATTTATGACTTTTAGTACCATTAGCGGAAAGTCACGCTTGTCACTTACAGAAAAACAAGTCCAAAGGTTTCGATGGGATCCCAAAAATTTAATATCTCATCCAGACGATTTGGTCCTGTCTTCTCCAGACTCCTTAAGCATTTTTACTACAAAAATCAGAAACAGATTAAGGCCAAATAGCTAATCATCGGAGAAAACCAAGTTCAGATATGGATTCAGCATGTGTTTTTACCCCTATTATAGAAGTCACATTTATTTTGACGAAACTGATCGAAACTTTCGGGAACTACTTATCCGACAAAATAACGAAGCTCAAAAACATATTCAGCGCATCTCCTTATCCCACTCTCGAACATCTAATCAACTTTAAATAAAGCTTTAACTCATGACAAATTTTTCGGCTTCAGCCGGACTCCGGGCGAACAATGCGTCCGGGAAAAAAAACGATTGTCATATACGGATTCAGCATCTCTTCTTACCCTTTAATCGGAATCTAATCAACTACAAATAAGACTTTTGCTTTTAACAAATTTTCCGGATTTGACCGGATTCCGGGCGAACTACTTGTCCGGCGAGAAAAGAGTTTCAATAATCGTATTCAGCGTGTCTGTTTACCCCTAAATCAAACATCTAATAAACTTCAAATAAAACTTTTACTTTTAACAAACTTTCCGGTTTTGGCCGGATTCCGGGCGGACTACTTGTCCGGCGACAAAATGATTTTCACCATCGTGTTCAGCATGTCTTCTTACCCCATAATCGACTATAACATTAGCTGTTTAAAAATATTTTGCTTGCCCCTTAATTTAAACCCCCTCCCCCACCCCTAAATGTGGGACTACAGGGCCTATATACGAACTTGACCTTACTCTTGACCCAAAGAATCCTCACACCAAGTTTCATCAAAATGTCTTGTTCCCTTCGAGAGTTATCGTGCTTACAGGCGGACGGACGGACAGACGGACGGACGGACAGCTTTTGCGATGTCATAGGTATCCCTCCACTTACGTTTTGGGACCCCAAAAAACAGATCAATGATAAATGAGTACTAGACAAAACACATCGCTGCCTGAGTTCATTTCTGTATCTATCAGTGGAAAAAAAAAATCAGCAACGCACGACTTGAATGTAGTTCGCACCAATCCCTTTAATGGGTTTCGGGCAAACTACTCTGAGGGTTTTGGCTGCGTAATTTATAAGTCTTGAACTCGAAGAAAATCTTAGGATTACATATTTGAATATATGATTCGCAGTCAGCTTGGGCTGAAGGAATAATTATCTTAGGACTACATTAGAGGCATATACAGTAGAGGTATGCTTATGTGAACGTTTGTTGACAGTGGACTTTGCCATTTTCATGCACTTGCTGTGTCTAAAGCTAACTATCAGTTAATTACGCATGACTGAAAATTTCGGATTCACCTCCCTCCACTCCCCCCACCGTTATCAGATCGACAAAATTTTTATTTTGAAGTCAGTTTGATCGGGTCCCTGATATGCCTGCCAAGTTTCATCGTGAAAATCCCCAAAACCACCATCACCGGAATTCCGGGAAACCCCCTCCCCCCCCCCATAAGTGTCCGGATCCAGTACAATGGTCTAAAGGACTTATCTAGAGCAGATGCTTGTTCTTCCCAGCAAGTTTCACTCCGATCCCTCCATTCTAACCGTTTCTTGAAATTTCCGGTCTCCCCCCCCCCCCCAACTCAACCCTGGCTACCGAATCCGGTCAAGACTTTAAACGGGATATTACAGATATATATTCTATTCAGTTATGAAGTTTCATTACAATCCGATCACCCGTTCGAAAGTTACACACTTCTCAATATCCCGGATTCCCCTGCCCTCCACTCCCCCCCCCCCCAAAATGGTCGGATCAGAAAACTGATTATTTCTAAGTTTGTTTGATCGGGTCTCTGATATGCCTGCCAAGTTTCATGGTCCTAGCACAGCTGGAAGTAACCTAACTCGAAAAAGTGTGACAAAATGTCCTAAATTTTCAAGTTTCCAGCGCCCCCACTCCCCCGCATATGGTCGGGTCGGGAAACTGATTATTTCCAGGTTAGTTTGGTCGGGTCCCTGATATTCCTGCCAAGTTTCATTGCCCTAAATCATCTGCAAGTACCCTAACTCAAAAAAGTGTGAAAAAATGCCCTAAATTTTCAAGTTTCCAGCGCCCCCACTCCCCCGCATATGATCGGATCGGGAAACTTGTTATTTCCAGGTTCGTTAGGTCAGGTCCCTGATATTCCTGCCAAGTTTCATTGTCCTAGCTCATCTAGAAGTACCCTAACTCGAAAAAGTGTGACAAAATGCCCTAAATTTTCAAGTTTCCAGCGCCCCGCACTCCCCCGCATATGGTCGGATCGGGAAACTGATGATTTCCAGGCTAGTTTGGTTGGGTCCCTGATATGCCTGCCAAGTTTCATTGTCCTAGCACATCTGGAAGTACCCTAACTCGAAAAAATGTGACAAAAACTCGGACTGACCGATAGACCGACAGACAGAATCGTGATCGGTATATGGCACTTGAGCCAGAGGTTGCAAGTGCCATAAAAAGCCGGAACGCTTGGCTGTTAGTTAAGTTTAGGTTCATAATAGATTGATAGACAGATAGATGGATACTTTAATTTAGCCGTTAGGCCATACACAAAAACATAAATTTTTAAACACTTCGAGAGAGCGATTATGTAAACTCACATGTAAAACGCTTTAAACTCCCACCACCAATAACTATTTACATCTCTTTAACGCTTCTTTGACAAAACCTGTAACTGCCATTATCGCTGACCGTGAAGATGACTTTAGGATACCAGGAAAGAGCAACCCATCTTCACCAAAAAATCGTACTCTCAAATCCGAGAGCCCCTTGGATCTTGACAGGAGGTGGGACATATTCTCCTCTTCCAAACCACATAACGAGCAAGTATAACATGACTTCGGGTTTCGGGAATTTCTTTCAAATAATTTAACCCTACTCTTAAGAGGGAGACTGTTCGCTCGGATCTGGAACCACAAACGCAGGTTTTCAGCCGGTAAACGTAACTTAAAATAAAATTCAAAACCAACCGACTCTTTAATATTCCTATAATCTTTCAGAGTCTCTGAATGAACAGCCTGTTCATGCCAAAGTTGAATTTCCTGATCCTCCTGAGCTCGCGCAAAACTGCGACAAACTTTATCTTGATCAGTTGTAGGACCGAGACCCTCATTCCAAAAATAACAAATCACACAAAAAGGATTTAAGCTTAATCTTTTATGTAAAAAAAAGCCAGAACGCTTGGCTGTTAGTTAAGTTTAAGTTCTTAATATATAATTCCCTATTGACTAAAAAACAAATCTAAGGTAGTCTCAAATGTAGTGAAGCATTCAAAGAAGCTTGAAGAATTGTTGTTTGTAGACCCTACGAATTTAACGGACCGTTTGTGTCCCGAGATTGCCAGTCTATGAAACACATTCACAAACGGCAGACCGAGTATGCCGCAAAAACACCAACATGAAGTAAGGCCAATGCGTAACTTAGTTGTCATTAGTGGTGGGCGGGGCTCATAGCCTATGCGCAAAAACATACTTACTTTTCCAACACTTTCATGATTACTTTGCACCAACAGTATATAAGTATTCAGGAACTCCTTTAGCTGCTTCAAATGTGATTGCTCTATTTCCTGGAAATGCCGACAAGAAACTGTCATTTTCCTCTCAAAATCCTCTCTCGCCACGTTATGTTTCTCCAGGAGACCCTTGTAGTCATCCATTGCCTTTTTGAACTTTAACTCAGCCCTTTCGATGTCCTTTGCTGGGCGATTCTCGCGCCGGAAGACCTCGAGCTCCGCCCCCCTTTGCCTGTACGCCTCAATTGCTTTTTGGACCGCGGTAGTGACCAACTGCAGCTGTTGTACTGCATCTGCTGTACCAGCCTCCTC
Source organism: Branchinecta sandiegonensis (assembly GCA_030848855.1). Lineage (NCBI taxonomy): Eukaryota > Metazoa > Arthropoda > Branchiopoda > Anostraca > Branchinectidae > Branchinecta > Branchinecta sandiegonensis. Next base: position 19,512,296 of record JAUPMV010000003.1, on the reverse strand, counting down.
GTCTTTGATCTAAAAATAAGGGTAATCAAAAACTTATTGAGATTTCTGTATTCTACAAAGTCTATAATAGTACCGGTAGTACCGGTTTCCAGACTTTTTGCGAAAACAGAGCTAAAGGGTAGGCTATCTGTAAAACCTTTATCGCAAGCTGCCACAAGCTTTCGCAGGCCCTGCACAACAAGTGGATGACGACGGTTGACGACGGTTTTGCCGCAAGTGCAACCGAAATATCCGAAATTGTATTTATCCCTCGCACATCATCTTGGAGGGGTAAATAGCTGATCAAGAAAAACAAGACCAAACTTTTCGATGGGATCCCAAAAATTCAATATCTGATCCAGACAACTGGGTCTTGTCTTAGCCAGATCCAGTCATCGCCAGAATCCTTGAACATTCTTACAATTAAAATTCAGAAACAGATTAAGGCCAAATAGCTAATCATCTGAGAAAACCAAGTTCAGATATGGATTCAGCATGTGTGTTTACCCGTATAAGTCATATCTGTTTTGACGAAAAGTTCCTGCCACTTCCGCCAATTTGCCGGTTTCGGCCGAACTCTAGAACTACTTGTCCGGCGAAAAAAGAAAGCTCAAAAACGAACTCAGGGTATCTTCTTTCCCCAATAATGAACATCTAATCAACTTCAAATAAAAATTTAACTTATAACAAATTTTCCGACTCCAGCCGGATTCCGGTCGGACTATATGTCCGGGTAAAATATGATTGTCACACACGGATTCAGCGTCTCTTCTTACCCCTAAATCGGTTATCTAATCAGCTAGAAATAAAAATTTAACTTCTAACAATTTTCCGGTTTTGGCCGGATTCCGGGCGAACTACATGTCCGGGAAGAAAATTGTTTTCACATAAAAGTTCAGCATGTCTTCTTGCCCAAAATCGGACATCTGATCAACTCCAAATAAAACTTTTAATTTTAACAAACTTTCCGGTTTGGGCCGGATTCCGGGCGAACTACTTGTCCGTCGAGAAAATGGTTTTGACCATCGTCTTCAGCATGTCTTCCTACCTCTAAATCAAACATCTAATCAACTTCAAATAAAACTTTTACTTTTAACAAACTTTCCGGTTTTGGCCGGATTCCGGGCGAACTACTTGTCCGATTACAAAATGGTTTTCACCATCGTGTTCTGCATGTCTTCTTACCCCATAATCGACTATCACATTAGCTGTTTCAAAATATTTTGTTTGCCCCTTAATTCGAACCCCCTCCCCCACCCCTAAATGTAGGGCTACAAAGCCCATTTACGAACTCGACTGGTCCGCCAACCCAACGAATCCTCACACCAAGTTTCATCAAAATATCTCATTCCCTTCGAGAGTTATCGTGCTTACAGACGGACGGACGGACAGACGGACAACTTTTGCGAAGTCATGGGTATCCCTCAACTTACGTTTTGGGATCCCAAAAACCGAAAATGTCGTTTTTCTATTTTTCTTTGGATGCCTTATTGTTATCTCTTTAGTCATTTTAGAGTTCAAGCTTCGCAAGAAAGGAGGGAAAAACTTTGTTTAAATTTTGGTCTAAGTTCAATGGAACACCCCACTCACTCACTCTCCTCCCACCTCCCTTCGAAACTGAGCACCCAAGGCCAGAGAGAGCTTGTGCTGAGCAAGTTGCAAGACTGCCACCCCCCCCCCCCCCTCCCCGCGTTGCCGCACTGAGCGATATCGGAATGGTTTCGTCCCAAAATTTGTTGAAGTTCTAATAATATTAGGTTTTTGGGTGTTTTTGTTTTTATTAATGGATGATTATGATTATTGTTGTTTGTACATTGTATCATGTCAAGGCTTATACTATGTAACGTAAGGGCAGACATTGATATTAATGTTTTGGTCCGATCTGCTGAAAGTTATAATTTGACGAATATGATTATTTTTGTTTTATATAGCTTCATCTGTTGACTAAAGTAAGTACGCTATTTGGCATTGTGCCACAATTTGTGCTTATATTTTACACAAATCAATCAATCAAGTTCCAGCTTCTTTACAATTCTGTACAAACTCTCGAGCGTCCCGTGTCTCCGTGTGATTTTACACAAGGCTGTTTTCCTCGCAATAAAGCTATTCTCACTGTGCAATTTTTTCCGCAAACTTGGCCAGAATAAGACTGTCCAGAAAATACGGCCGAAAATGGTACTCTTCTTTCTTTTTCTGAAAGGTTGAAAAAGGAAAGTTATCGTCGCTGAATCCAAGAAAGCCACAGACAAAAAAACAGAGAGCTCAAGAAGTTGAAAAGATGCAGAACTTGAGTGCGTATCTCTTTGAAGTTTAACCGAAAAGGGCTGAGAAAGGACAACGTAGTTAGCAATCCCTCATTCACTTAATTAGGCTTCAAGACCCGATGAAAATGCGTTATTTTGTTGCTCCGCTATTCACGAATAATCGATTTTCAAATAGTGGAATTTCCGTGTGATTTGTGGTACCTCTATGCGCTTGTATTTTTGTTGTATGTCTTACGAAAAAGATTTATGATTATTTTTTTTGTTCAGGCACTAAGCAGTCTTCATCAGTCTCACCACTGCCCACTGAAAAGCGGCGTTTGTGTTGAGATTAAAATTCCCCACGTCATAGTAGAATTTACGTTGTGGGGACGGACGCAGGTATTCTGAACGTCATAACTAGAGCAAATAGTGAAAAATAAAGAAAATCCCTTTGCAGAATCCAAATATTTCAGTGTATTCAATTAAATGACTCAAAAATAAGTTGGCTTTTCAGTCAAACTTTAAGAAGAGAGGAGATACCAGACATCGCGTACCATCATCTTACATACAGAAAAATTTCGAACAAAAAAAGAAAATAATAATGAAAGAACTGAGCGTAAGGTTGAGCTCTTCGCATGCCGATTGTTAGGTTGCTATGCAAAGGTTTGGCTTCTCCGGAAGGACGAATGTTCCAGTGCACGTTCAGCAGGTTGAGGGTTCCGCTGGACAAAAGAACATCCTTGCTTCCGGGCGCGGAGGTTTTCGGGCGCGCGACAGAAGGACATAGACCAGACAAGACCGAAATTCAGGGATTTCCCTCGGAGCCGTGATCCAGGGTAGATCTAAAGATAAGTCGATACTTTATGTACAAGTGTTTAACCAGTTCTGATGTAGAGTTAAAGGAACAGAAAATTTGACTCAAACTTGACTCGGGGAGCTAGCTGACATATCAAGAATGTAACCTGAGTCGATATTGAGAGTAAGAAAAATTCTCGTTCCGATCATTGCAGTTTCCGGGCAGTTTCCGAGAATTCGACTTTTGAGTTAGTAGAAAAAAAAGCAAAAGGTTTGTGTGCCGGGAGTAGGAATCGAACGCACGACCTCTTGACTACTATCCCGATTGTGGCGAACTTTTACAGTGCATAAGTGCATAATTACAGTGCATACGGGGCAAGGGCCTGCCAGCTAGCTTTAGAAACACTAAGGAGGGGGTTCGAGATAACAAAGAAGTCCTGTCGACAATAAATCCGTGTATCTTTATCTAAGCCCCCCAGGTCGGTTTGATGGCCGAAAGTTGCGAAGTCAAGTTTTCTGTGCCTTTAGTATTGGGTCTAATATAGTTAAATGTGTTCGCCTTATCACGTCCTATGCCCCACATTAGGAATGTACTATATCCCGCATTCGAAGATTCCGCTCGTCCGGCCTACGCTACCATATTAGGTCTCTGACCCCGGCGGACGTTTCGTTCACGAAGGTGGGAACCGCTCCATTTAACCCTGGACACCCCAGTCAATACGATGCTAAAACTAAAGAAAACTACTCCTTCTATACTATTTCATTTCTGGTGTCAATCATGTTCTGCGAAAGAAGGAGATTAAAAAGATGAGATCATGTTATTTTAAATATGCGAAGCACCTGCTCCACTTGTCGAAATTATGTCTTAACCATGCATTGACGGAGAAGTTCAAAATTCAAGATGCAAGTGTTCCCCTTTGGATGTTTCCTCGTCGCTATCAGAAATCATGGACAACAGGGCCCAACCAGCGCACGACGGTATCTACTGCTTCCTGGCCGATGATTGAAACTTAAGTTTCTTTTCTGTGTCTTTATGTGTTTTATTTATTTTCTTTCATTTACTCCGCTTTTTCAAAATTGCGGGTTGCAAATAAATTACTTACTTACTTACTTGCTTATTTTGCCAACTATTTACCACTGAATGAAGGAATTCAAGAAAATACAAAATCGTGAATCCATATAAAGGTTAACAAGCGATGAGCGATGGGTTATAGGCTCATCGACCAATCGAATGGGAGTGATGCATTAGCCTTTTTGTCATTGTTAGTGGCATTCGTTGAAGAGAGTCGAGTCTGCAACAGAAACGCTGTATTTCGATGACGTTCTTTGCAAAATAAAGGGTTCATACTCACATTTTTGTGTTTCTTTGAGAGATCCTCATTGTACTTGATAATTTCTCGTACAAGTTCTGCAAGCTTACTATACAACTGTATGTGAAGAGTTGACAATTTCTCACATGACTCCTTAATTAGCTGCCAAAATGGGGCAAAACTTCCAAAAGTAACAGTCCCAGAGCTTGCAAGCTTGACCAGCTTCGTTATAAGCTTAGAATACGATTCTTCAACGGATGACCTAAAAGAAAACGAGTCTTAAACGATGATAGCTAATACATGAACTGGATTTCAGCTGCGAGGCGTTTTTCTAGGGCATGTTGTGTCCCATACATTTTAAAATGTTCGTTACGGAAATGGAAGTGTGGGTGAAACACTTGACCCAAAAATGTAAGCTCATGGAAACAACGTTTTGTCTCTTACTTGCGGTATTTTCAAATCCCTAAGAATAAATATTCTTTGAGCCCAAGCTGACTTTGAAACATTTATTCAAACAATGTTTACAACGGATACGTCAGCTCCGATTCTTCATCAGCGATATTTCGGCCCTTCATGGCAAGGGTCCTCGTCAGGCTGTCAATCTTCTGGGTCAACGTCGGGGAAGGAGACAAATCTGTAATCAATTGATTACAGGTTTGTTTCCTCAATTGATTATAGGTTTGTTTCCTTCCCCGACGAGGACCCTTGCCAAGAAGGGCCGAAATATCGCTGATGAAGAATCGTAGCTGACGTATCCGTTGTAAACCCTAAGAATAAAAATGAAGTCCTGATAAGATCTCACAAAACAGAACATCAGGCCGACGCTCTTGGCGTGCTGTACTAGACAGATCTTCAGTTTCGTGTTTATCTGCTTAAAGCACAGCTGTTGCAAGAAATGACTTTTTCGCGATAAACCGACCGGAAATATTGTTTTCAAGGTATAAACTAAGAACAATGATTGATCCAAAATAACTTTACTTTAGTGTAAAATATCCGAATCGATGCCATTTACTGCCACGCCCTGGGAACGGTTAAGCCAATCAGAATTCGTTTATAGTGGAGTAGATCAGTCAGGGACCAGGGTACACATTCGGCATATGGTAGGCAGCATTAGGGATAGGCTATCTCAAAATCAGGGATATGTGGTTGTTGTGGCCAGCACAACTTTTGTCTTGCTTGCGATTTGCAGAAGGCCCTTACCCATCGCGCTCTCCGTCGTGACTCATTATAGTTATGTCGGGGTCGCGTTGACAAGTCAGAGCAATTCATTCCGGTTTGTTAAGCGATCTGGCCACATGCCGATCGCAGGCCCCGGGGTCGTCTGTAAATGGTGTTGTATTCGCGACTCAATGTTTTGTGTTCATCATCTTGTTAATAAATCGGAACAATACTGTAACCACTCTTAGCCAACTAAGAACAACCAATGAGAGAGGAGCGTCCTAAAACGTATTAAAAACCGGTTTTGAAAACGTCTAAAAACCGAATTACGAACAGGTGTGTCCGTAGTGGGGCCCGGGCATAAGAGACATAAACCTAACAAACTATTTGATCGAGTGATGACCTTTGTAAAAAGACTATCAACCCGATTTACGTTTACGACCCTCTGTGGTCCATTTTCCTTATAGATGCTGGGTAACTAGTTCATGTTGTTTTGATAGTTTGTTTTTTTCGTACTTTATCGTTTTTGTTTAATTATAATACTCCGTACTTTGTGTTTCTACACTTTTACTGGTAATAAAGTTCATTCATTCATGCAGTGGTCGACTGGAACAACAGGCGATTTCGGACTTGCCACGCTGGGTTGTGGACGAACTGTATACAAACTCCCAACTCGTGGCATGGTTTATGTTTCATGAAAATAAAGACAGAAAAGTCGTGTTTTGTCCCTACAATGGAAGAAATTTACTCACCTTTCTTTGATAAACTCTGCAAGTTCTTTCCCTGACACCTGGTCATACTTCATATTCTGGTAAAGCACATCAAAACCATTGTTCTTTTCTCCCTAAAGAAACAAGCAAGATTATCAGTAAAACAAGACAAAAAGGTGTCGATGGGATCCCAAAATTTGATATCTGATCCAGACAATTGATATACGGTCTTAGCCAGACTCCTTGAACATTTTTACGATTAAAATTTAAAAGCGGATCAATGCCAATGGATATTCATCTGAGAAAACCAAGTTCGGGTATGGACTCAGCATGTGTGTTTACCCCTATACGTCGTATCTAGCCTACTTTGATGAAAGTGATCGAAACTCCCTGCCTTGCATCTACCAAATATCCGGTTTCGGCCGGATTCCGGGTGAACTACTTGTCCGACAAAAAACTAAAGCTCAAAACGAATTCAGTATATCTCCTTACCCCTAGATCAAACCTCTAATTAACATCAGATAAAAATAACTTTTAACAAATTCTCCGGTTTCCGCCGGATACCGGGCAAACTATACGTGCGGGCAGAACAAGATTGTCATATATGGATTCAGCATGTCTTCTTACCCCTAAATCGAACATTTAATCAACTTCAAATAAAACTTTTAATTTTAAAAAATTTTCCGGTTTTGGCCGGATTGCGGGCCAACTACTTGTCCAGGTAGAAAACGATTGTCATAAACGGATTCAGCATCTCTTCTTACCTCTAAATCTAACATTTAATCAAACCCTAGATCAACTATCTCATTGGCTTTATAAAACATTTTTTTATTCGTCCCTTAAACTGAAACTCCTCCCCACTGCTAAATATGGGGCTACAGGGCTCATCTACGAACTTGACCTGTACTTTGACCCAATGGATCCTCATACCAAGTCTGAAGAAAACATCTCTACCCCTTCTAGAGTGCTGACAGACGGACGGACAGACAGACGGATAACTTTTACGAAGTCACAGGTATCCATCCACTTACGTTTTGGTATCCAAAAAAACTTTTCTACAATGCCACTTAAATCCCACCTCGCATTATTTGCTGTTTATGTTCCAACCTTCAAAACTATTTGAATATTGTAAAACTAGGTTCTGCTTTTAACAAATTATACACGGCTTTGGCTGTTTAAGCCTTTTCCCGTGCCCATTGACCTCTAGCAAAAACTGGGCAGAATTCAGACAACCTGTTTTACGCATCAACAGCTGAGTTCGTTCCGCTCCAGGCTGGCTGTTTTTTCCTCGACAGTGTTTGTTTCCTCTTCTATTGCGCGTTTTTTTGTCACCGGTGAGTACTACCTAGACATTGGATTAGAAGACTAAAACGGGTTATAATACCGGGGATCAATCACGGGTAAATGCAAAACCGCGTTACAAGAAGAACTGGTGACCAGTCACCAAATAACGAGCGCAGCTAATGGCATGCACGATACGCGAACACTCGTCGGGAGCATACTGCGCATTGAAAATAGTGAATCGCGGCAAGTGCAAAAATTAGTGACGTGTCGTTAGCGGGTTTAAAATGTAACATGTTAAATTTGGGTCTCCGGGTGTAATAATGCAATTACAGATGTTGGATGCATTGCCATTATAAGATCGACGGGTGATTTAAGGGAAGGTAAGGTAGGCCATACCAAGTGCTCCTGAGTGTCAACTGAAAGGCTTCATAGTTAAAATTTTAGTCGCGTTTTGTATCGCCTATCGTCCAAGACCTTCGTTCATTTTCCCGTTTTTACACCAAGCGCTTACTCCTCACTTCGCTTATGACCGTTTCTGGGATCCCACAACGTATGAATTCGTAAAGTTGTCCGCCCGTCCACCCGTTTGTCTGTTATCACGATAATTTTCGAATGGATTGAATTATTTTGTCCAAACTTGGTGTGAGGATCCTCCAAGTCAAAGTACAGGTCAAGTTCGCAGATGGGCCCGACAGCTGTATATTTAGGGGTGGGCGACGGACGGTTTCCAAATTAAGTGTGGAAAAAATATTTTTTAAAGCTAATGAGATAGTTAGAAGACATGCTGCCGAATCCGAATACGAAAATTATTTTCTTGTCGGACAAGTATTTCACTCGGAATCCGGCAAAAACCGGAAAATTTGTGAAAAGTAAAATCCTAAACTGAAGTTGATTAGAGGTTCGATTTAGGGGCAAGGAGGTGTGCTGAATCCGAATATGAAGATTATTTTCTCGCCGGACAAACAGTTCGCCCGGAATTTGGCCAAAACCGGAATTTTTTAAGCGTAAAGTTTTATTTGAGTTTGATTAGATGTTCTATTTACGGCTGAAACCGGCCGAAACCAGAAATTTGGCAGAAGTAAGGCAGAAAGTTCTGACCAATCGTCAAAGTAGATGTGACATAGGCTATAGGGGTAAACACAGATGCTGAATCCATATCTGAACTTGGTCTTCTCAGATGATTACCATTGGCCATAATCTTTTCTAAAATTTTAATAGTAAAAATGTTCAAGGAGTCTAGTGAAGGCCGGATATCTACAAGACCTAATTGTATGGATCAAATATTACATTTTTGGATCCCATCCAATCCCGTGGTCTCGTTATAGTCTTTGTCCTTTTTTGTCCGGGCCTGCGAAGTAATGATATTGGCAACTCCGGGTTTAACAATCTTCTCAAGACAACAGCGCCAGACTTATAACAGTCAAATTAGCAGAAAGGATTGAGGACTTGGGAGAGAGGCACGTGATCTCTTTCGGCAGAACCGGCAACTACTCATTTAAATTAAAACTTATTCAGCTGAAGGCGCAACAGCTACACAGACACAATACATCACTTTCGAAAACAAACTGAAACAACTAAAGGTTGACGAGGTGAATTGTATGAAAGTGGAAAATAAAGGCTGTAGGCTCCAGCCTGTATTTGATGAAGCCTAAAACACAAGAATTCGTGTCTACAGCAACAGCAAGACGACCGGTAATCCTATGGTAGACAAAATGAGCAAGTGATGAAGTCATGAAGAACCTTAACAGACTCGTCAAGGTGCCACCATCAAACAAACGCTATTGAATCTTCTATGTAATTTCAGTCAAAATAATGGACCTTTTACTTACCCAGAAGTAATCACAGAAATCAACAGCCATTCTTAGCTACTGCAAGAAGAAGAATCAATTCTTGTAAGGCTAACAAGAAGAAGTATCAGCTGCTGCCCATCACCAATCTTGCCCAAATCCTGAAAATAGACAAATACATCATCACTTGGTTATAAGTTTTTCAAATTAGTATTTTGGCAATTTTGAAATTGGGAGCTTAAAGCCTGAAATTTTGTAGTCCAAGTTAAAACGGTGTGGAGGCAATGGTCTTCGAAAAATCCAATTTTTAAGGATGGTTTCAGAAACATTTGATCCTGGGTCCTCCTAAATCCAACTCACTGGAAATACTTGGCATCTTGAGCCACTAAAAAGGATTCTGAATCTCTGTTTTGTAAGTCTAACCGTTTGCATCCATTATCATTTTTTAATCATTTTTCACTGTCAAATACACTCAAATCATCAATATTCCAGTACATCAGGGGTATGTTTCTATGAAAGCATTGAAAAATAGGATGAGATTCAAACCTGGAAAATATTTATGCATATTCTTGGTAACACGCATATTAAAGGCAACACAGCCTTGTCGCTAGCAAATGCAATATAATGGTTGCGACAGTTTTAAATTACTTTCATGACTGTTCAAAGCATGCATGACATTACTCTTTATGTCAAATAGGAAGCCGAAACACTTGACTCTCAGCTGATAGTTCTTATTATGTATGTGCGCATGTGCGCTGCCTTCCAGACATACAATGGAAATATCAGGTTGAGGGAGTTCAGATGAGAGCAACCAAGGCCATCAAAAACCTTGGAGACAAACCATACCTTCCCACCCTCGTGTACAGGCGCAAGCGTAGCAACATGATGACCCACAAACTGCTGAACTCATCACACTCCAAGATCCTGCCTAGCCACCCAGGCCCCCCACAGTGCACCAGAAGACACACAAAGAAGTTATTCAAACAGCCTGTCAAAACCAGGGCCAGAAAAAGTTGCCAACCCCTGGAATGAGCTGTGCGAAGCAGCAGTCTCAGCCCCAACTCCTGGTGCATTCAAGAAGGCACTAGACAAAGAGTGGGCCACGAAGGATTGGACATCCCCTCCTGCTCATGCCTGCTATGAGATACAACCGATTCAACTCAGGAGCATTCAACAGATCTACCGATCTTAATTTGCTCCAAAGTGCAAATTAAGGTAATTTAAGTGTTTCCGTTTTTTAACTGAAAAGTTAATTTTCCAGTTTGAGCCTGATGAGGATCCTTCCCAAGAAGGGCCAAAATATAGCTCTAATACAATCAAGCTGACGTAATCGTTTTGCACTGTCAAATATGTTTAAGAGGCAACAACAAAAAAATCTGGGCAAAAGTTTGGGACAGGTGTTCAAAAAGGCATACCTTTACTCAGGGTTAGAATCAGTCTAGTACAGTAAGCACTTCTTTGATAGCTACTATGAACACCCCTGCTCTCATGCCTTGACATTTCAACATTGTTATCAAAGAAGAGCTTAGCGTACTAGACTGGTTCAGATACCCCAGCATTTGGGATTTCCTTGCCACTCCTCAGCCTTTGAGCATGGTTATCAAAGAAGAGCTTAGTGTATTAGACTGGTTAAGATGCCCCAGCATTTGGGGTCTCCTTCCCAATCTCTAGCTACATGACAGCAAGCTATTCACTATGACCGGATAGGCTATGCCAAATACTGGATATACCCACCCCACAGACTGAAATAGCCTCTAGCAACCAAACACCAAATGGGAATTACCCTTGACTACTAGCCGAATAAAGTACTGGTGATTTAGATGAAGTTCATAAAACAACCAATCACGACTCATTTAATTTATGGTTACAAGTGAGTCAGGTCAGGGTTTGCATACCTAGCATTTGACATTACTACAGACAGGGGCGTCACGACTGGGGAGAGGGGGGATGCCCCCCCCCAATGTTATCGGACAGTCAGGAAAAAATCCAAGTTGGGGCATAGCGCTGCGATTTTTCACCAAAACAGTTGATTTTTTTCATTTAAACAGGCGATTTTTCTGAAAATCAGTCGACTTTTCATCAAATAATCGTTTTTACCTGAAAATCAGTAGATTTTTCGAAACTGCCGTTTTTTTTTCTTGAAAACAGTTGTTTTTTCTGCAAAAGCAGTCGGTAAAAATTACCAGCCAGGCGTTAAATTCCTTGCCCCCCCCCCAAACATTTTGGCTAATAACGCCTCTGACTATAGACATAGGGTAACCAGAATTTGGCAAAATGGGCCTACTATACGGCTATTCCAAACTGCAGGTATACATAATATTTGGCACCAGAGGCGTTACTAGCCAAAATGTTTGGGGGGGGGACGAGGCATTTACCGACTGGCTGGTAATTTTTACCGACTTTTTCTACAGAAAAAACGACTGTTTTCAGCAACAAAAATGACATTTTTGAAAAAATCGACTGATTTTCAGAAAAACCGACAATTTGACGAAAAATCGACCATTTTTCAGAAAAAACGACTTTTTCATGAAAAAAAATCAACTGTTTTGACGAAAAATTGCGGCGCTTTGCGCCGATTCGTATTTTTTTTACCGACTCGCTGGCAGCATTGGGGGGGGGCGTCCCCCCCCTCCCCCCCCAGTTGTGATGCCCCTGTTTGGCACAGCCTATTAAAACAATCAGGATCAGGATTTATGTTCAGTTTGTGGTGGACTGAGCTGGTTCTGGGTTGACAGTACATTTTTTCCTTCTAACTTTTTCAGGAGCAAAAAAAAAAAAGCCAAGGACATAGTGAGCAATTCAAAATTAAAAGAGCTGCTGAAAAAAAAACACTTCTAGTTCTCCTTCATTTAGGCTTCACTCTAGCAGCATCTATGTAAGTCAAGTGTCAGTAATCGAGAAGTAATCTGACCCTAACTAGAGTCATACTCTTTCTGTTCAGGGGAGTTAAGGGTAAAAAGAAGAACAGAGAGGGTCAATTCCTGAGGACTCCCCATATGGGAAACAACGAGAACATGGTGAATAAGCTCAGATGAAATTTTTTCAACAAAATGTATTTAGAAAATGAAGTTAGTTCCAGTCTATCACAAACCCTGATCTCTGAATACCCAGTCATACACAAATCCTCAATTCTAGGGCATGGTGCCCCTGCAGCAGGGGCATGGTACCCCCATAAAAATCTGTCTGAAAAACTAATTTCAATTTCAGATTCTCAATTCGACAGATTTTCAACAGGGTATCACGCCCTTCCTGCAGGACATGGTGCCTCAATGTATCAGTAACCATGCCCATAGGTTGGGGCATGCCCCAACACTGGGTCAACATGCAAAAAAATGAGGATTTGCATCTGACTGTGAATACCTATGCAAAATGCTGGATATACAAATTTAAAAAAAAGAACTCCTTCGAAAACTGTAAGAAGGGAGGTGATTCATCACTCAGAGATTGCTCAGAGAATCTCAAGAATAGTTGCATTTTTTGCGTTTTTAACCTGCCTTTAACCACCAACCTATTTGCCACTATTGACAGTTTTTTCGTCTTGCTGGTCGGTTGGATGGAGCTCTAAAAACAGCTTATAAGAAAAAAGGACGTCTTCCCGTCGCCAGCGCCTATCTCTCCAATGAGAATTTTGTTTTGGCGCCCTGCCAAGAGCGTAGGTCAGTTGGATGGAGCTCCCGTCTCAGTCCACAGGTCGGTTAACCAACTGGCAAACAGAGCCAAAAAAATGGCTTATGAAAACTTAGGTCGGTTAACTGAAGGAAGAAAACGACCGTGGGAATCACTCAGAGATTGCTCAGAGAATCACAAGAATAGTTGCATTTTTTGCGTTTTTAACCTGCCTTTAACCACCAACCTATTTGCCACTATTGACTGTTTTTTCGTTGTGCTGGTCGGTTTGGAACTCTAAAAAAAGCTTATAAGAAAAAAGGGCATCTTCCCATCGCCGGCGCCTATCTCTCCAATGAGAATTTTGTTTTGGCGCCCTGCCAAGAGCGTACAGGATCACTTGGTATTTCCATCATCTTTTCAATCTAGTAATAACAATCTCATACTTTGAATGTCCCTGTGATACTTCACAGTTATCCAAAAAATGATAGAAATATCTTGAAAGAAAGATCTACTTTTCTTCTTTTTTTCCTGGATGACTGCAAAAAATGCAGCTAATATTGGGAGTGAGTCACTGTTCCCAGGAGAGTAACTGCCCTGGCCACTGGGCTGGGCCTGAGACAAAAAAAAAGCATAGGACAAAAGCACAGATCATGTGTAGGCTAACTGCATTGGCTGTTAGATAAAAAAAAAAGCGCTACAGGAGTCCCAAGCAGTCCCAGAGGAATGGCAAGAACATGCCTCAGGACTAGGTGTGGACTAGGCTAGGATACAGCAAAGTTTTTCTTTGCCTTAGACTTGGTTGGGGCGAGACTTTGCCTTGTACTTAGGCTGTTTTGGCAAGGAAGAGCCCAGGAAGATAAAATTACTACTGCATTAGGATATCATCTGAGGCCTGCGGGAAACAGAGATAAATAATAAGACTGATAAAAAGAACATCAAATTCATACATGAACCCTTCTGTTAGTCTTATCAAAATTTAATCCTGTTTTGCAAATTTTGGTGGGCGTCAGCTCGGCTAAAGACGTACTCTATTATGGTCCTGGTGAATGTGTAGACTGTGGAAAAAGAACGCTGCCATCTATTGAAGTTGGTGGGAGACTGAAAGAGAGCTCAGACGGCGTCCGTAAAGTCCGTAAAGTTCACAAAGTCGTTCGCTAAAGTTAGTAAAGTGTGTTTCAGTAAAGTGAGAATCCCCCTTTACGTCAATAAGACGTGACCAGGACTCGAGAAGGGAATCACGGGATGCGACTTCGTAAAATTTGACCGTCCGTCTGATAACACGATAACTCCCGAAAAAGCTGAGAAATTTTGTTCAAACTTATTGATAGGCTCAAAGTACAAATCTAGTTTGTGGATGGGCTCTGTAACCCTAAATCGGCCCTATTTTTAGAGGTGGTGGAAGGATTTCTGGGATCCCAAAACGGAAGTGATGGGATACATGACTTCGCAAAAGTTGTCCGTCCGTCTGTCAGCATGATAACTCTTAAAGGGGATCAGATATTTTGTTCCAATAAGTGTGAGAGTCAAATATTTTGCTCAAACAAGTGTGATGATCCTTTGGGTGAAAGGACAGGCCGAGTTCGTGAAAGGGGCTCCATAGCCCTATATTTAGGGGTGTGGTGGGGCCCCAGTTAAGGGGCGAGCAAAACATTTTTGAAAACCTAAAGAGATAGTCGATATCGGGGTCAGGAGACATGCTGAATCCAGACACGAAAAACATTTTTTCTCCGGGTATGTATTTTGCCCGGAATCCGACCAAAAAATTAATAGTTTTAAGGTAAAAGTTTTATCTAAAGTTGTTTAAAGGTTCATTCCAGGGATAATGGGACATGCTGAATCCGTTTCTGAAGTTTATTTTCTTGCCGGACCAGTAGTTCAACCAGAATCCGGTCTAAACCGAAATTTTGTAAAATAAAAGTTCATTCTTAGGTCGGTTGGAGGTTCGCATCGGGTATAAGAACTCGCGATAAATCTATTTCTGAACTGCACATACTTGTCAGACAAGTGGCCAAATACTGCTGAAATTCACCAAAACTCGGAAATTCGGTAGACTCGAGAAGCTGAAATTTTAAGTAGACTACAAAAATTGTTTATTGGAAAGTCGGTAAGTTTCAACGAAACACTGAGGAGGTTAGCTTAACCTTTACAGCGTCAGACTGCAGATCAAGGGGTTCTTGGTTCGCCTCTCGGTGTCACCAGCTCTTTTTGTCCACAGACACTTTGCGAAGTTTTAGTTAGGTGTCGATTTAAAGATTCGACAAATTAATAAAACCACATGCTGAACCCATATCAGATTTTTATTTTCCTTGACGGACAAAGACTTTGCTCAGAATCTGGACAGAACCTGAAATTTGGTGCAAGTCAAATTTTTTCTGAAGGTGAACATGTCCAATATGCCACTGGGGGAGAGAAAACAGTATGTTGCGAGGGCAAAGGGTCGGTCCGGTCCTTATTCATGTCCGATGTGCGGCAGCATGGATGAGAATTTAAAACATTTATTGTGTGGATGCGAAAGTTTGAGTGAACTTCTATTAGAAATTTTTGGAGTGAATGGAAGGGGTATGGATGAAGAATGGATGTGTGGTGTAATGGGGAATAACTGTTTTGGAAATATCAAACAGCTGATGAGGTTCCTCAGGGTACCCCTAGCCCATAGGGATAGATGCCTATAGGAGTTTAATATTTTTTGTGTGTGGTGTTGTTTTTTGTGTGTTTTTATTTGTTCTAAATGCATTTGCCATGGTCGTTGGCTCTTAGCGCAAATAAATCTTATCTTATCTTGTCTTATAAGGGTAAAGAGAAACGCTGAACCTATTTTTGGAAGTTTATTTTCGTATCGGAGAAGTAGTTATCTCGGAATACAGATAAACAAAATTATTTTCAAAGCAAAAGACTTTTCTAAAGTTGATGCTGAATTCATGTCGGATTTTGGTTTTCTCAGTTGATTAGCCGTTCAGCCGATAGAATCCGGTCGAAACCGGAAATTTTGTAAAAATAAAAATTCATTCTTAGGTCGGTTGGAGGTTCGCATTGGGTATAAGAACTCGCGATAACTCCATTTCTGACTTCACATACTTGTCAGACAAGTAGCCTAATTCTGCTGAAATTCACCAAAACTCGTAAATTCGGTAGACTCGAGAAGAGTGAAGTTCTATGAAGTTCTAAGTATGTGAAGTTCAGAAATGGAGTTATCGCGAGTTCTAATACCCAATTTGTCAAAAAATATCATTGCGGTATCATTTTTTGTACATTTTCAAGCGGTTGGTTAAGGACAAACAGCAACATGAAAATCTTCAAGATTGACTGTTTGGATCAAGAAATCTAGCATATGTTGAATTTTTTGGATACCATCGAAACTTTGGCCTAGTTAGATTAAGGGATGAAAGGAATATTTATTCAAGCCAATGTGACACTCGGTTTGAGGTTTTCACACCGGATATGTCGTTCTCCCGGAGTCCGGCAAAGATTGGAAATTTGGTAGTAGTCAAATTTTGTTCTGAAAGTTGATAGGATTCTCCACATAGGGGAAAGAATATACGCTCATTTCACAGATGCATCTTCTTTTGTTGCTGGGCAGGAGTCGGAAATTTGGCAGAATTCAGAAGGAACAGATTTTACTCTGAAGTCGATTGGAGGACTGATATAGATAAGAATGTTCAAAGAATGAGCATGGACTTTCATTTTCTCGCCGCACAACTCACAAGTAGTTGGTCGAAATCTGGCAAAAACCGGAAGCTTGGTAGAAGCAAATAATGATAAATATTCTTTGAGCCCGAGCTGACTTTGAAACATATATTCAAATAATGCATAAAACGGATACGTCAGCTACGATGCTTTAGCAGCGATATTTCGGCACTTCTTGGGAAGGGTCCTCGACAGGCTCCGTCAATCTTCAGTGTCAACGTCGGGGAAGGAAACAAACCTGCAAATAACTGTTGCATTGCAATTGATTGCAGGAACAGCTGAGCCCTTATCTGTCCGAAGGACATTTTTGCCACCCTTTTTTGTCGGTAGGAACATCTAAGCCATTCAAGCGTGCAGTTTAAGCGAGGACTTGTATTCATGTTTGGTTTTCGCATTGAGACTAAAGACTGTACCATTTGCTGGGCGTCCACATGCAATCCAAATTTTAAGCCAAAATTTTGCGGTAGTTTTTGCCTTCCTAACGTCAGGACTAATTTTCCAAATTCTTTTGGATCCAGGCTTTCCTGGGATTTGAACTTCTAGTTGCGGAAGCAGGAAAAACTATACAGAAAGACAGAGGAAGGTAATCGACCTCAATTTTCTCTTCATCAACTTCAACAATACCGTCAACAAGCATAAAATATGTATCTTGTTCCTATCATTGGTCTTTCGAGAATCACGAAGCAATCAGAAGCAGAGCCGTTAAATTTTTAGGAAGGTATTTACCTACTTATTTTCGGAAAAATAGACTGAATTTACGAAAGCCGACTGTTTATTCAGAAAAATGCACTATTTTTAAAAGAGAACTGACAGAAGAATAATTAAAGTTTTCTTACCGAATGGACGACAAAACTGGGTGGAGGTCGCCCCCCCCCCCCACATACCTGACGGCTCTGATCAGAAGTCCGGTAGATGTTTATTTGAGTTTTGAGCATGCCGCCAAACGAACTCTCCAGAGTGAGTTGACTTTGACTCACAATCCCGGGTCTTGCATTCTGGATTCCACTGTGACTAGCAAGTGTGTGCGCGTACCAGAGGCGCTAATAGCCAAAATGTTTTGTTGTTGTTGTTGTTGTTTTTTTTTTTTGGGGGGGGGGTAAGGTATTTACCGACTGGTTGGTCATTTTTTCCAACTGTTTTGGAGAAAACACGACTGTTTTTAGAAAAGAGCTACAAGCTCATATGGCACTTGTTAAGAGTAGATGAAGCGATAAAGTAGAGAACATCACAAAATACCACTTTCAGCCCCCCTAGGATCGGACCTAGAAATAGGATATCTAGTTTCACCCAAGACCGAGTATTTCTGACATCGCCTCGGATCATCTAGGGAAAATGACTACCTTCCAAGCTCAGATCCATTCGCTGGTCCCTAGACGTGGCCACATTATTTCCGGAAAAAAACCCTCCAGCTACCCCTACCGCTGCCGAATCTGGTTCGAACACATAAATGGATCATCTAAAACATATTCTCTCACCACCTATCACTCGAATCTGAGCATTTTCCCGGAAATTTTGGTGCCCCTCCCCACCGTGCTCGGATCCTGTCCGGACCCTAAAATATGTTATCTAGGACATACGATCTCTCTACTTTCCAAGTTTCATTCAAATCACTCCACTCAATTTCACTCCTACGCAAGCCACAAAATTTCCGGGGCTCCCCCTCCAACTCCCCCCAACTGTGGCCGTATTAGACTCGGACACATTAACGTCGAGTCTCTAACACCTCCTCTTCCCATCCATCAAGTTTAACTCGAGTAGGAGCATATCTGCAAATTTCTGGTTCCCGCTTCGTCCTCCGCCAAATAACAAATCTAGGCCTCATAAATTCGGTAGTGTCCAACTTGCATCCCATTCTGCCCGTTTGTTTTTTGTGCATATCGCAAAGTTCCCCCCCCCCCCCCCAACCATGGACGCATGGGGTTCGGACCCATGTTTTGTATATCTAGGTCATCAGTTCTTATCACCCATAAAGTTCATTCGAATCGACCATCTGTCCGCAACCTACGGAAGTTTGTAATTTTTGGATTCCCTACCCTTAGCTCCCCGAAAAATGGTCGGACACTGGAAAGGACGTCTTCCTACGGCATTGTGCCGGGACCTTAAGCCATGCCTGTAAGTCATGCCCTAATATGCCTGTCAAGTTTCATCATCCTTGTCACATCTAGAAGTATCCTAACTCGCGATCACAGGAATTCCGGGAGACCCCCTCCAACTCCCCCCAAAGAGCCCCGATATGATCGTGTTCTGTCAAGAACGTATCTTATGCTTGTGCTTGTTCTTCCCATCAAATTCCATCTCGATCCCTCGACGCTAAGCGTTTCACGAAAATTCCGATGCCCCCTCCCCCCCCCCCCCAAAGTATCAGATCCGGTCAGGATTCGACAAGAAACATCTGAGATAATAGCTCTTTCCACTTGCCAAGTTTCATTCAAATCCTATTACCCGTTCAAAAGTTATATAAATGCCACTAGATTCCGGATTCCCCATCCCTCCACCCTCCCACGATGTTTGGATCGTGCAAACTACTATTCTCAAGTCAGTCTATTCCGGTCCCTCATATGCCTGCCGGGTTCTATAATCCTAGTACATCAGGAAGTACCAAACTAGCTGGATCACTAGATTTCCGGACCCCCCCCCCCCCCTCCACCAACTCCCCCTACATGCCCAAATCCGGTCCGGTTATGTCAATGATGTATCTATTAGGACTTGTGCCTGTTCTTCCCACGAAGTTCCATCCCGATCCATCCACTCTATGCGTTTCACAAGATTTCCAGTCCCCCCCCCCCTCCAACTCTCCACAAAGTCACCTGACCCGGCTCGGAATTGATGTGGGTCCTTTCAGACACGAGGTCTTTCAAACATCAAGTTTCATTACGATCCGATCACCCATTCAAAAGTTATAAATACCTCAAGATTCCGGCCCCCTCCCTCCGCTCCCCCCACGACGGTCGGATCGGGGAAGTGACTATTTTCAAGTTAATCTTTTCGGGTCCCTACTAATTTCAACGTCCTAGCTTATGTGGAAGTGCCCGAGCTAAAATTGCGGGCAAGTGCCATAAAAATCGATTGTTTCCAAGAAAACAAGACCAAAGGTTTCTCTGGGATCCCAAAAATCTAATATTTGATCCAGACACTTGGGTCTTATCTTTGCCAGGCTAATTATCAGACAAAACCGAGTTTATATACACCTCTAGCCATATCGATTTTGCCGATACTGACCGAAACTTCCTGCTTTACTTCTGCCGAATTTCCGGTTTCGGCCGAATTCCGAGCGAACTAATTGTCCAGCAAAAAAAGAAAATTCAGAAACGACTTAAGCGTTTATCCTTATCCCTATAAAGAACATCTAATCAACTTCAAATAATTCCGGTTACAACCGGATTCCGCACGAATTATATGTCAGGGTAGTCAGGGTTTTCTTACCCCTAAGTCTAACATCTAATCAATTTCAAATAAAACTTTTGCTTTTAAAAATTTTTCGGGTTTTCCCATAAGTGTTGAGCATGTCTTTTTATCCCTAAATCGAATATATAATCAACTTCAAATGAAACTTTCACTTTTAACCAAATTCCCGTTTTTGCCGGATTCCGGACGAACTACTTGTCCAGCAAGAAAATGTTTTTCACCATCGTGTTCAGCATGTCTTCTTACCCCATAGTGAACCATCACATTAGCTGTTTAAAAATGTTTAGTTTACCCCTTAATTTGAACCCGTGTTTGAATGCGTACAGAAACAATGGAATGCTTCCAAAATGGATTTTGTTCAAAAAAAAAAATATGCAGTTGACGAAATTAGTCTAGATCCACTTGATTTTTGGTTTTGTTTATTGCGATTGTTTGAATTAGTTCTACATTGCACCAACTCCAGCAAAAATCGATTCCCCTCCGAATCTGAAAGGGAGTCCTTTTTGATGATGGTGATGATAACTGGAGCATTCCCCGTCCGTGGGGACTCGCGAGAATACGGGGATTGAGTCCCCGGGACATACAAAAATGCAGGGACTCCTCAAGTGGAGTCCTCGGGGAACGGCGAGAATACACCTAAAATTCCTCTCGGATTAGTTATTTTTTGGCCGCTAGGTGCGCTGTCGTAAAGTAAATAATAACAAGTTACTTCTTGGTATACGTTTATCCAGGTTTGTTTGGCTATCTTCACTTCCTCTTAGGCCTAGCCATGTTTAAAACTGTTTAAGATGCATCTTCCTCTGTTTTTGCTTTACCCAACTCGGTTGTGTCAAGCGTCATCAAGTTTGTCGTTTCTGGTTTTCGGCTTCAGTGCTGAGTGCTGGCTGACTTCTCCACGGGGATATAATACGCGACTCGATATGAAGCGAAAGCCTAATCGCTTATCACGCTTCAGATAACTTATACCAAGATCTCATCATACTTGCTTCCATCATGTTTTTTGCTATCATCATATTTTTCTTGTATGGACCTGATATCTCTAGCACCATCATGTCAAATGTGCACGAGATCTAACACTAAGCTTCGGCTCCCAAAAATTAAGTGTGAAAGATCAAAATTTTCTCTACGATATGCAATACCATCTGTGTAAGCAAAATATAAAAATGATGTTTCAGAATGTTTGGAAGGAGCCCATCGCTTATCAGGTCCCGACTTAAAGGGCTACTGATTCTTAATTTAAAAAAATTATAATAGTTACGTTTGCAATATAATTTATTATGAAATTTATTATATAAGAATTTGTTTATTAGAGAGTGGATGGTTAATTGAAGAATTGTTTCGTGTGTGGTTGGTTTATGATGTACGCATTCTCGCTTGCGAATGTCAAATGGTTTGTCATTTTTCACAAGAGGGTAGTTTTTATTTATTTATCTGGTAGATAGCAGGTTATTTTATACTGGTCAGATAAATTAAGTTATATTACTTTTGTTAGACTTATAGGGTACGTAGTTGTTGTTATAGTAAAATTTTTAACAAGCACTGCATGTTCGAATTTTTGTTCTCCACAGTGCTTGTATAGTGTAATTGTATTTTTGTGTAAAATTAAAAAACTTGAACTTGAACTTGAACGTGCGATTGTTATTGTTCCTCTAGCGCGTCTGGGCAATTCGTCATTGAATTATAGGAGGGACGTATACGCTCGGACTTGTTGGACCCAAAATACCGTCCCCACTTTCAACGGATTTCCGCTGCCCTCAGTTCAGTTAGGTTGTTGACGGTTGTTGTTTGTTTCCACTCTGCAGGTTTGTTTAGATTAACAGTTAGGCTTCAAGAGTGTTCCTCTTTCTGGCCCATTTAGGCTAGAAAACCCTACTTGAACCTGGATTTGGTATTTCGGCTTGTCCAGTGCTAGGGTTCAAGACGAAATTGCATAAGTGGTAAGTTTAGATCTTTAGATGTAGGCCTAGGAACAGTACAGGAGGGGTATCCAACCTCGAATTTATCATTTATATGACCTCAAACATAGCCTGAAAATCTTACAAGGAAATTTCTGTGCAGTCCTAAAGGTCCTGGGATACTCAGGGTTTCCCTGGGGTTTCCTTCTTGACAGTTGACTTGACAGTCCATCCTTTTTAGGCCAGCTTTGAGGTTGTGTAAATTCAAGGCTGGATATCCCTCCTGTATCTGTCCTGTATCCAACCTTGAATGTAAATACCTCGAACTTGGCCTGAAAATCTTACAAGTGTAAACTTACTGTGTAGTCCTAAACTTCATGATTTTTTAGGCGAAACTTTTAGGCTAAAGAGGTCCTCCTAGGTTATTCAGGGTTTTCCTTCTTGACAGTTAGGACCTTAGATGTTCCTATGGCCCAAGCTGACTGCGAATCATATTTGACGGTGCAAAACGGATAAGTCAGCTACATTTTATTCGAGCTATATTTCGGCCCTTCTTGGCAAGGGTCCTCTTCAGGCTCAAGCCGCTCAAGCTGGAAAATAAACTTGTGGAAAAATAATTAAGATTCTTCCTTAAATATCTGCTTTTGAGAACTTCTTCTCTGAAAGTTGTTTGGAGTTAAAGCTGGTACTGTGATTTCATTCTGGACTCGGCTACTGTTTTTGTTGTTCGATTGGGTCGTCGAAAGGGTAGAGATTCTTCTGCATTTTGGTTTTAGAGTCACCTGTCTCTTCTTCTTCTTTCCAGCTAAGATGGATACTTGTTGGCGGCATGTATTGGGCTTGAGCGGCTTGAGCCTAAAGAGGACCCTTGCCAAGAAGGGCCGAAATATAGCTCGAATAAAATGTAGCTGACTTATCCGTTTTGCACCGTCAAATATAGTTAGGACCTTGTTAGGACCAGTTAGGACTGCCCTGAAGTTTCCTTTCAACCTACCAGCACAGTAGAGGTATGCTTATTTGAACACTTTTCTAACTGTTTCACTAGGTACAGGAGGCAGACAGGAGGGGTACCTGCAGAGGCGTTACTAGCCAAAATGCTTGGGGGGGGGACGAGGCATTTACCGACTGGCTGGTAATTTTTACCGACTTTTTCTACAGAAAAAACGACTGTTTTCAGCAACAAAAATGACATTTTTGGAAAAAATTGACTGATTTTTGAAAAAACCGACTATTTTGACGAACAATCAACCATTTTTCAGAAAAAACGACTTTTTTCATGAAAAAAAATCGACTGTTTGGACAAAATTTTTTTTACCGGCAGCATTGGGGGGGGGGGCATCCCCCCCCTCCCCCTCCCAGTCGTGATGCCCCTGGGTACCTGACCTCATTTTTACACTGCCTGATTTTTGAAAATGAAATGTACATGCTGTCTTGATAGTCAGAGGCAAAATATGACTTTTTTGAACTGTCATGCATCCAAAAAATTCAAATTCTGTGCCTTTTCTTTGTTGTGAAGCTGCTTTGAAAAGGGATTTTCTGGCTATTGACTTTGCTAACTCCAGTGATACACAAATCCTAAATTTTTGGGCATGGTGCCCCAACGTCTGGGCATGCCTGGACGTATGAGCATGGTGCCCATACGTTGGGGCACCATGCCCTGGAGCATGGGCAGTAGCGTACATTTGGGGGGGGGGGCAACAGGGGCGATCACCCCCCCCCAAATCCTTTAAAAAAGGTTTTTTAATTGAAAAAACTTGTGCGAAATACGGGCGGCAGGGGCGATCTTCATCCGAAATTCTTGGAAAAGGAGTTTTTTACGGGAAAAGCGTACGCGAAAATACAAATTGAGAAGCTAAATTGAAATTATTTACAGTATGGTTCAGTAATTGAACTTAGAAACAGTTTTTGAGTCGTAGTGTGCATGATTACAACATTAAAAGGTGTTTTTGGCACCTAGAGGTATTTTTAGTGTTAAAAATGGTCAAAATATGCAAAAAACTCTGAAAAATTTTTGGCCTTCCGCCGATAAGGGGGTGGCATTCGGCCACAGATTTTCACTGAGCTGTCGCCCCTCCCGAAAATAATCGGAATATACGCTACTGAGCATGGGCATGGTACCCCTGTGAAATTTGGTTAAACTGAGACTGGCTACATACCTAAATAGGCTTGTCTTCCTGTCCTAGATCGAAATGTATCTGATTTTACTTTCTATCCAACCTCATTTTCCAATTATCAAAATGTTAGAGCACTTCCAAGATACATAGAGTTTTGTGGAGGCCACTTCTTTCCTAGTGGGTTTACTCTATCCTTTTCCAGGTAGTTGCCACTAGGTTACTCAACCCTTCTCAGGTAGTTAGCCTACCGCTAGGTAGAGCGGATGAGGTAAGCTTTTGAATTTTCTTCCTTTAGGAATTAAATTTCCTTTCCTTCCAAACCCTTTAGATTGTTTGCCTTTATTGTGTTTCTTTTGAGTTCAGTGAGTTTTGATAACCATCACTAACATAGTAAAAAAAATATCTCTCAAAATAAAAACAATAAAAGGCAAACAATCTAAAGGAAATATTTGCTCCAGTGAACAGATTGAAAAGCTTGCCTCATCCATGCTACCTAGCAGCAGTTTTCTGAAATAGGATAGAGTAAACCCACTAGAAGAGAAGTGGCCTCCAAAAAACTCCATGTATCTTGGAAGTGCTCTAACATTTTGAAAATTGGAAAATGAGGTCGGATAGAAAGTAAAATCAGGTATCTTTTGATCTAGGAGAGGAAGACATTTAGGTATGTAACCATTCTCAGTTTAACCAAATTTTACAGGGGTACCATGCCCATGCTCCAGGGCATGGTGTCCCAACGTATGGGCATGATGCCCATACGTTCGGGCATGCCCAGACGTTGGGGCACAATGCCCCAAAATTTAGGATTTGTGTATGACTGGCTAACTCCACCTTTTTCATCATTTTGTAGTCAGTGGATCTTGTTTGGAAATAAAAATATGTTTAACTAGAAATATAATGATCCCAAAGTGCTTGTTACAGTTTTTTGGGGGTTTTGCTTACAGATGAATTTCTAGCGCCTTTAAAGTGTGCATCATTACAGCAAAGTTAAAAAATAAATAATTTTTACCAAACGATATATTCTCATGATTTCCAAGTCCATGATCATTCTTATCTCAAGGGTTTTGCTTGCAAATGTTCAGAACAAACCCACAAAAGGCAAATTCTATATTTCACCTTCTGAACCTCCCGTGCAAGTGCCATATGAGCTTCTAGCTCTTGTTAGTTTAGAGTCTGGTCTATGACGTATAGGTATCAGCAATAGATGAAATGAAGACCAATCTGTATCTGATACTCACATGTCTCTAGTCGGAGGAAATTTCCTGATCATTGGCCCGAATAGTCTTTCTTCGGATTTTGGCTCGTTAGAAAGCTCATGAGCCAATCGCCAGATCCCATAGCCTAGGAAGGAGGAGCCGGTTCCAGTAGAACGAGGCCCAGCAACATCGATAGGCTTTTCTTGTATTGTCAGAAGTCACAGTTTCCGTTTTTCCATTTTAACTGGACTCTCACCGAGCCATCCATCCGAACCAAGAACAGATAGCGTTCCCTTAAACAGCATGTCTTTGTAACCCTGAGCCAACCTTCCATTCCATTTGCCCCAGTTTATCCCCACCGCCGAGGTGGACGTAGATATAAAGCTCTTTTGTTAATTTGACCTCGCCTTGTGGGATCCCAAACGTAAGTGACAGGATACCTACGACTTCGTAAAGTTGTCCGTCCGTCTGTCTGCTAGCACGATAACTGTCGAAGGGATTGAGATATTTTCTCCAAACTTGGTGTGAGGATCCTTTGGCTCAAAGTACAGGTCAAGTTCGTAGATCGGCCCATAGCTTTTATATTAGGGGTGGGGGAGGGATTTCAAATTAAGTGGTGTATTTTTAAAAGCTAATGATATTAAGGGGCAAACTGCAAAGAGACATGCTGAATCCGAATATGAAAATTATTTTTCTTGCCAGACTAAAGGTTCGTCCGGAATCCGGCCAAATTCGGAAATATATCGTCAGGTTTTAAAACCCAGTGATACAGTCGATATAGGGTGTGGAGACATGCTGTTGCAGCTTTCGAACATACTAAAGATAATTAAGAAGTGTTTGCGATCAGTTTAGCTATCTTCAAAGCTCGAAGTGGCATTTACTTGATCAAAAAGGCAAAATGCATTCGACATCTGTCTGGTGAACAGCTCAAAAAAATTTGTCGACCAATTTCCAGAAAAAAACAGGTGGCGATACCAGTCCCCAGCCTCAGCGGTGTCACGACCGGGGGGGGGGGAGGACGCCCCCCCCCCCAATGTTGTCGGCCAGTCGGTAAAAATAACCGACCGGCGCGAACCGCCGCGATTTTTCACGAAAACAATTGATTTTTGTCACTGAACAGTCGATTTTTCGTCAAAACAGTCTTTTTTTTCTGAAAATCAGTCGATTTTTTGAACTATCGTTTTTTTCTTGAAAAACAGTCGTTTTTTCTGCAAAACCAGTCGGTAAACATGACTAGCCAGTCGGTAAATTCCTTGGCCCCCCTAAACATTTTGGCTAGTAACGCCTCTGCCTAGCCGACTCCTTTTTCCATACAAGGCGAAAACTTAACACGTGTTGATGACGAATTTCTTTGTCGTAAATTGTAACGATCGTAACAGTCGTGGAACGAAAAAAATAAATGGGAGGAGCCAATTTACTTATTACGGCGGGCTCTGGAACGGCAATACTAACAAGAATAGTAACGATCTCAACTAATAATTAGTCACTGGAACGCTACCATAGTCTACCGACGCCGGAGGGAGAGTGGGGCCGGTTGCAGTTGTAATGTCTCGTAGGTCTTAGTATCGGCACTTGGCAGTCTTGTCGTGGGCAGAGCAAAACTTTGCTCTGGTCGTGGGCTCGAAAGGGTTGAGACATCTTGCTCAAACTTCATATGAGGATCCTCTGGATCAAAGTACAGGGTAAGTTCGTAGATGGGTCGTGTAGTCCTATATTTAGAGGTGGGGAAGGGGTTTCAGATTAAGGGTAAATATGTTTTTGAGCTAATGAGATAGTCGTTTTTGGGGGAAGGAGACAAGCTGAGTCCATATTTTCACCTTGTTTTCTTGCCGGAATAAAGGCCCACCCGGAATGCAGACGAAACCCGAAATTTGGTTAAAGCTCAAAGTTGTTTCTGAAGTCGATTAGAGATTCGGTATCGGGGTAAGGAGACTGCTAAATCCAGTTTTGAACTTTATTTCCTTGACGGATAAGCTGGCAAAATTTGCCAAAACCCGAAAATTTCGATCGAAAGGCTCACCTCTCAGTGTCACCAGCTCTTTTGCTTTGCATGCAATTCGCCACGAATACTACTAAGAACGAAGAATTAGCTCAAAGTAAAAGACTTATCTGAGGTCGATTAGACATGAGATATTGGAGTAACATGCGTGCTGAATCCACATCTGAACTTCGATTTCTCATCTGATTAGTTGTTTGGCCGTAAGTTTTGCACGTATTTAAGCGTTTGAATATGGGTAAATAGCGATATGTTAAAGGGGTCTGTCGAAGACCGAAAATCTACAAGATTCAGTTGTCTGGACCAAGAAGTCCAATAAATATTCAGTTCTTCGGATCCCGTCGAAACCTTTTGTCTTGTTTCCCTCGAGCTCGAATTTCGCTTCCGAAAACGCATGTGAAATTAGTGTCATACTCCGGAAACCTGCATGCGACGCGTCCAAATTTCGGAGCGAAGGGAGAAAATCGTCGGAGAAAAACGTTTGGGCGCCCACAAAATTCGGTTCTATTTTTCCATTTCAACGAAATGTCAAGGTTTCAGTTTACTCTTATATGAGGAGCTAATACTCATAAAACTCGTAAAACAAAACAAAAAATTTCTCGCCTTGAAATTGTCGAAAATGCGTTGAAATCGCAGGATTTTTGACATTATTTGCACAAGTGCGGTTTCCTGTGACATGCATTTCAAAGCTGTGAATCTGGAGAAAAGTCGAAAACCTTTAACGAATCGCAGAATTCTGTGAGCAGTGGCAACACTGCTAGAAAGGAGTATGTAGCTTAAACTCTCAGTCGTATATTCTTTTTAATGCATATCCTAGTTTGCTCTCCCCCTTCTTCCATCGTTGCCAGTGCGGGACGGCGATCGTGAGAAATGATATACGAATCTTCGGAGATGGGACCGTCATGAAAATTACTCTGTTTGCCTGGGTAATACGTTTCCGCAATTCATGGTTTCTATTGTCACAGTCTGGGGCATTCCGTAACTGTTACAGTAAGGGGTCAGATAACAATCAAACTGTCATTCTGCCCTGAGATGTTCTAGGGAATTGGCTACATTCCTTGTATTTTAGTGTTCCAGGAAAATTGACGAAGAAAATAAAGATTAGGCTAAATGTGATTAGTGATTTTTTGAGATCCCAAAACGTAAGTGAGGGATACCTGTGACTTAGTAAAAGTTGTCCGTCCATCCGTCCGTAAGCGCGAGAACTCTCGAAGAGAGTCAGATATATTTTTCAAAGGAGGATTCTTAGGGTCAAAGGACAGGTCAAGTTCGTAGATGGGCTCAGTAGCCATATATTGAGGGGTGGGGGTTCAAATTAAGTAAGGGGCGAACAAAATATTTTTTTTTAAGCTAATGAGCTAGTCGATTTAGGGGTAAGAGGAAATGCTGACCCCGTATAGGAAAAGTATTTTCTCGAAGGACAAATAGCTCGCCCGGAATCCGGCCAAAACTTGTTGGCCAAAAATTTGTTAAAAAAAAATGTTTTGTCTGAAGTTCATTAGAGGTTTGAATTAGTGATATGGAGATATGCTGAATCCGTTTATGAACATCATTTTCTCCCCGGACTAGCGGTTCTCCCGGAATCCGGCCAAAACCGGAAAATTTATTTAAAGTAAAAAAAATTATTTGAAGTTCCTGAAGAGTAGCAGGGTAAGGAGGCATGCCGAATTTGTTTTTGAACTTTCTTTTCTTGCCGGACAATTAGTCCGCCGGAAATCCGCCGGAAAACGGAAATTTGGTAAAAAATAAAAGCTCATTATTTAGTCGATTAGGCGATCGCATCTGGTGTAAGAACACGCTATAAATCTATTTCTGAACTTTTTATTTACTTGTCAGTTAGTAATGCTGCCTAAATTCGCCAAAACCCGGAAATTTGGTAGACTGGAGAAGCTACAATTTTAAGCCGACTTGTAAGTTTCAACGAAACGCAGTGGAGGTCAGCTCAACCGTTAGAGCGTCAGACTGCAGATCGAAAGATTCTTGGTTCGCCTCTCGGTGTCAGCAGCTCTTCTGGTCTGCATACATTTTGCGAGGTTTTTAGGTTCTATTAGTCTATAGGCACTGATTTAAACATTCGACATATTGGTAAGAAAAAACGCTGAACCCATATCTGGACTTTATTTTCCTGCCGGACAAAGAGCTTGCTCGAAATCTCGACAGACACCTGAAATTTGGTATAAGTAAAATCCTTCCTGAAGTTGGTCAAGAGGCTCGATATAGGCTAGAAGGTAAAGAGACATGCTGAATCCATTTTTGAACTTTATTTTCTTATTTCTTTTCAAGTGATAGTAGTTGAAAGTTGGTATTTGTAAATGTATTTAAACAATAATGTTTCTTTTTATGTTTGTTCTAAAAAGGAGTATTATTGAATGAGCTCCTTATTTGTATGTTCGTTCCCGTAGGCCGCATGGCCTGTTTTAGGCGCACATGCAGTTTGTTCCAGGAAGTGTATTATTTTTTGTGTTAATAAATAATCTGAATCTGAAAAATCTGAATCTTTCGGGGAAGTAGTTCGCCCGGAATACAGATAAACAAGGAATTTTGTCGAAGTAAAAGATATTTCTGAAGTCGATTAGAGATGAGATTTGGGGGTTGACTTACCAGTCCAGTCTGAACTTGGTTTTCTCAGGCGATTAGCCGTTTTGCCGTTATTTGTCAAAAAAAAACCGCTACGGTATCATATTTTGTATATTTTTAAGTGGTTGGCTAGGGATAAAGAGTAACAGTTTAGTGGGCCTGGCGAAGATCGGAAATCTACAAGATTGACTGTTGGATCAACGAATCCCATCGAACACTTTGGTCCTGTATTTTTTTTAATGGTCTGCCAGGTTTCCAGGGTGTTTCTATAAATAATTCTAGGTCCAGTAGGCTATAGATAATTTTTTTCATCACACACTCCAAAACATCAAGCCTGACAACTTTTAATCCTGAAAACTTTTAATCCCAGTAATCTAGGCTAAAGAAATCCATGTAGACTAGCTCCGTATGATCTGGAGGTTTACTCCAACTATGCAGGATAAAGAAAAATCATTTAGCCTAACCCCTTTTAATCTAGGTAATTTTTTTGTCCACTAATGTAAGCTAATAGTCCATTTACACACTGCATAAAATCCGAGCGTATTTTACGCACGTTTTGAGCTTGAAAACCTTTCTAGCAATACGGACGTATTTGAGACATCGGTCCGTTTTGAATCTTAATACGTCCGTATTGCTAGAAATCTTTTCAGCGTATTTTACGCACGTATTTGGGCTTGAAAAGATCTCTAGCAATACGGACGTATTTCAGAAATCGGTCCTTTTTGTATCTAAATACCTCCATATTGCTAGAATTTTTTTCAAGCTCAAATACACTCGGATTTCAAAATACGCTCGGATTTTACGCAGTGTGTAAACCCACCATAAAGAAATTTTAAGACTAAGTAGTTTGCCATCTTTCGTTCGTGGAGGAGCTGGCGTAAGCAATTAATGTTGATTGATAATGGACTTCCTTTACAGGTGAATGTTTTCCTATCGTCGACAGAGATAGTATGAGGCATGGACGGAAATTCGATTGAGTGGTTAAGCATCCTTTTGCGTGATGCGCAATTAGAACAGTTCTTCACGAGAATCAGAGATGAACTTCAGGTTTGTTTGAAATTAGTCATAAAGATTGTAGTCTGACTTGCGAAGTAGAGGTAGGGCCGATCTAATATTTGTAATTGATGACGGTGGCGAATGCCAGCCGTTCAGCCGTATTAGTCATTGTACTAGTGAATTCTCTTGTGCACACCGTCACCATTGTTCTTAACAGTGGCCATCTCTTTTCCAGACTCTTGTCTCTAAAGCCAGACTTCCTTCCAGAGTTTGAGATATCTGGGACTTCTTCGCAGAAAAACCCGATGAAAAATTTGTAGCTTGCGTAGTTGTATGGTAGTTGTACGAAAAAGTTGCATGTAATACTATGTAATAGCAAAGAATACTATCATTTAATGTGCCTCAGACTGGTCCAATCTTATGTAATAGTATCCAGTAGCATCCAGTCTTGCCATAGTAGCATCCAGTCGTGCTAATAGTAGCATGCAGTAACACGGTAGCCTTGAAGTAGAAGCATTTAGTAGCATCAGTTAGTACTGCATGCTACTTTTTCGTACAACTTCGTACTACTATTTTGAGATAAATTTTTCATCGGGAAGCCAACCCTTCCTGGTTTTCATGATAATGATGATAGCTACTTTGCTATAATTTTCTTCAACATTTCCTGGATGTCCCCTCTATCTTTTTCACAGTTTTGCATAGTCATCGTGTCTCTGAAAAATGTTGCCTCAATGACACTTTCCAGACACCCCAGACGTTTGGCTTCACCTTCCAGTCCCGTATCGACGACAATGGATGTCCAGAATTCGGAAGAAAATCTGGAACGTGAAGCCGGCTTTTAGCGAATCCCGTCCGACGAAAAAAAACAATATTCCCCACATCCGTTAGCATCTCCTAGAGGGCGTATCAAAGATTCAAAATTGCTGTACAGGTTTAAATGTAGCCCATTTGTGTGCCGTCGTTTGCGTTCCAGCCATTTGAGCACAAAATTTTCGCACTTGAGCGTCAAGTGCGGGATAAAAAGAATGGGAAGGGGTATGAGAAAAAAAGGAATGATGGCTACGACTGTGGAAATGAGAATACGCTCGCACTCTAAAAATTTACATAATACAGAACCAGATTCGTCAGGAGGGGTCGGAAACATTTCGGGAAGGTAGAAACAGCCTATATGACACTCTGTTGACATAGAACGGTCTTCGTTTGAAGCAGCAGCAGTGTATCTCCCTTTTCACTTTCTCCCTTTTCATGTATCTCCCTTTTCACTAGAAAAGGAATGATGGCTATGACTGTGGAAATGAGAATACGCGCGCACTCTAAAAAGGTCCATAATACAGATCCAGATTTGTCAGGAGGGTCGGAAACATTTCGGGAAGGTAGAAACAGCCTATATGACACCCCGCGGACATAGAACGGTCTTCCTTTGAAGCAGCAGCAGTGTATCTCCCTTTTCACTATAGTAGCTAAAGAACTTATCTGAATTTGTCTTTGATCAGACAATCTTTTTTAGCCTACCAGATTTGTGACCATTTTCACGATTCAAAAACTTAAAATGATTCGACACGGGCAACGCTTAGAATTGTAACGTGTGATTCATTCTCGGCAACTTCTTTGTTTTCCCCATTGGCGTGGACAAGACGGGTACGCGGAAAGTCACATGACGCGTCTAACTGGTATTGCATCTTGGAATCGGTAAAAACTAGTGTTCTCTTAAAATAGATGCTAGCGGTGACTACCTATTGGTACCTTGCGATATACACGCACAAAATTTTAAAGGAAGTCTCATTCGATTTTTTTTCTAAACGTGAACGTTAGCCTAGCCCAATAACCGGCGTTAGACAGCTATCTCATGTGCTATCTTGTCAGCCAGAAGGACACCTCGCACTGTGTGCTGCTGCTTCTTTTCCAGTAGCCATCGGTTCTAAATATTCCAGAACCTACTTGTAACAGGCCTACTGACCTGCTCTTTTTCCTAGTCACTCAGTCTACCCCGAAATTTTCTTTTATGTGCTGTATGTTATGCCTAACAACATTATAATGTTTTTGTCGATGCCAGATAGACTGTTTTTGGGATCCCAAAACGTAAGTGGAGAGATACCTATGACGTCGCAAAAGTTGTCCGGCTGTCCGTCCGTCTGTAAGCACGATAACTCTCGAAGGCAATGAGATATTTTGATGAAACTTTGGGTCAAGAGTAAGGTCGAGTTCGTAGATGGTCTTTGTTGCCCTATATTTAGGGGTGGGTTTCAAATTAAGAGGCAAAAAAATATTTTTTAAAAGCTATTGAGATATTTGATTCAGGGGTAAGGAGACATGCTGAATCCGAATATGAAAGTTATTTTCTTGCCGGACAAGTAGTTCACCCGACCGGACACAAAATTTTTCAACCAAATTTCGGCTCTAGCAGTTTCTACCCCTTTATTCTCAAACCAGTATAGCTCTGCGCATGAATGAGTGAATGAATTTATTGCACGAAAAAACCCTTGGAAAAAACCAACTCGGAGGAATCTAGCCACCTTACGGATATTTGGGCTTCCAATTTTTTCTAGTAGCCACTCCTCCCTAGTAATTCCCACCCCAAATAATTCGACCCTTAAATTACTCAATCCTACACATTCACACATAAAGTGGAACACATCCTCGTCCATCTTTCCACACATCGGGCAAAAGTAAGGGCCATTCTTTAATCTATTTTTTCCTATAAACCTTCTTTTCTCCCCAATAGCTAATCCTCCCCCCCCCCATGTATGACGACATTCATTTGTTTATTCTATGGACGTCGGAGAGATCTAGTGTACTCGAAGAGGTTGATATATAATGTTCAAACGAAGAAATATGTTGTTCAAGCGACGATGTTGTTCAGTGAGGATTCACTGGTAAAGTACAGGTCAAGTTCATAGATGAGTCCTTTAGTCCTATCTTTAGAGGCAGAGGAGGGGTTTCGAATTTACGGTAAAAACATGTATGTCTTATAAGCTAATAAGATATTCATTGAGGGGGTAAGGAGGTCCGCTGAATACATATCTGAACTTAGTTTTCTTGCTGGACAAATGGTTCATCACATATTCGGCTGAAACTGGAAATTTGGTTGAAGCTCAAAGCTGTTTCTGAAATCGATTAGAGATTCGGTATCGGGGCAAGGAGACATGCTGAATCCATTTTGAACTTTATTTTAACAGTAAAAATATTCAAGGAATCTGACCAAGACTGAATGGCGAAGACATGACCCAATTGTTTGAATCAAACGTTAGATTTTTGGGATCGCATCGAAACCTTTGGTCTTGTTGCCTATGCAAGATAGACTGTTTTTGACGATATCCACGTAAACTAATTTTTCTAATTGAGCGCCTTTTCACAATCAAGCTCGCACCTCGCACCGTTGGTGACTGCTTCAGTCGTAGATAAGTAGTATTTTGTCCAATATGGCGCGTAACAGTGGGTAGAGAAGGCGAAATAATAATAATTTATTTGTATCGCACTGTAGCATACATGTTAAAGATAGGCTAGTGAATTAAAAAATGAGAAAATTAAGACAGCGGTAAACAGAAACGCCGGATTAGGTGCGTAGTTGCATCCTACGAACGTAGTTGCATCCTACGAACATAGAATTTCGTAGCCCTTTACAATCTACAAGGCGTCGGTATCGGACCGATCTTGGTAGGTGCAAAAGGATTTTGCAATAACGAAAATAATTTACCCTCATTTGCTTAAGATCAGTCTTTGCAATATGGAATATAATCATAGTCACAGATAGAACCGCATGGGACAGCTAATCTGTGTTTCATTCGGATGGATTTGAACTGGGATCAGCAACTGTTTGCCCGTTATGGGACATTGCAACGAGAAGATCTTCAGTGAACGTTCAATGCTTTGGTGGGATTCAGCTCAGAGTTGTAATTCGTTGGGCTTTGCAGTAACTGCAGTTCTATCTGTACTGACCTGAGTCACCTTTCGTTCATTATAGGTCGTCCAACCGTCTCATTTCGATTATGTCACTGTCGAAGACCTGGAAAGGATTGGAATGGGAAAACCAGCGGCTAGGCGTCTCTTGGAAGCCGTTAAAAAATATAAGGGCACCGTAAAGAGGCAGAAGCTCATCGGCAAAATCACCGGAACCCGACAATCCGTCAGGAAAAAGACAAGTAATGCCAGTATTCCCACCGACTCGCCGGGAGGAGGTAGTGCATTTACTTGCCTTATTAAAGACAAGGTAAGGCCCTGCCGAATAGTTCTAATGTAAGCGAATGCGAATGATTGAATTACTGTTAGAGAGTGAGTGTACATTCTTCTCTCATTTTACTTGAATGACCGTGAAGACTTTCGCTTTATGTTGCACGATCGTATTAAGTGATTTTTAAAAATTTTGCCCGGTGACGTTTGTGCGAAATTATGGTCAATTGCCCATGACCTCTACTTTTCTGGCGTTGAACATGTTTGCGCTTTCCATTTAGCAATTTTTTTTTTTAAAGCCCGATAAATTCTTTTTTCCTGTGTTTATTTTTTATCTTGATCGTACGCTTCCTTCATGGAAGTTCGGTGTGATTTTTCCCTTTCTTTTTTGGTATTTAGTATTTCCCTTTCTATCCAGCGAGTAGAAAAATTTAATTTATTCACTCATCCACCCGTCAAACGCTTCGAAGATTCGAAGAAACCGCAGGAGTCAACCCGCAAACCGATTAATCTACAGGCGTATTCTCGCCGTTCCCCGAGGAGTCCCCGCGTTTTTGTTTGTCTTGGGGACTCATTCCCTCAGTTTCGCAAGTCCCCATGGGAGGAGAATGCTCCATTATCATCACCATGAAAAAAAAAGGACTCCCTCTCAGATTCGGTGAGTATTGATTTCGGGAATTGCTCGTGTTGTTTGTTTTTGAAAAACAGATGCTATAGGGACGGTTAATAAGAATTTCTGAGATCGGTACTGAGTTTAGTTATGGGGTAAAACTGATTTTGAGAAAAAGCGTATATTTGAATGTGGTTACGATTTTTTTTTGTAAATAATAAGAATGTAAAATTAATTTAAAAACAATCAGAATAAATAAAAGTGAAAATCAAATGAACCCAGACTGATTCCGTCGCATGAATTTTTTTTTTTAAATAAAAAAAACTTTTTGGAGGCATTCCCTGTGTACTCGTTGTTTTCCGTCCGCAGAGTCCGCGCGGAGTGATTCCATCGATTCTCGCCGTTCCCCTCAATACTCTTGATGACTAACTCTCCTTGCCGATGCAGAATCGCCGAGTACCTAGCGGAAGAGCCAGAAGCGACATCACCTCGGGTACCACAGCTGCTCCCGAAGATCTCCGTGATTGTTTGACACAGGATTTGAGTTGCTGAGTTTGAGTCGTTACGGAGACATTTGCTCCTTCTTCCTGAGGATCGCTGGCGTGTTTTGGACTTAGTCATATAGAGTATTCTCCGAGGAGTCCATGGGGAACGACGAAAATACGCCTCACGTACCTTCCACGAAGCTCAGTTCCGTCCTTGGATTACAGATGGCGTCAGCTTTGATTTAGGAAATATTTATTAAATCAAAGGACGCCGAAAGGTTGTGAATTTTACTCCCTCGCTTACAGGATGTCGTGCTTGGGAAGAAGCTTGGCGACGGTTCTTTCGGGGTCGTCCGCCAAGGGGAGTGGACAACCCACTCAGGAGCGATACTGCAGGTTGCAGTGAAGGTTTTGAAGCAGGACCCTCTTAACAATCCGCATATGATGGAAGATTTCATGAAGGAAGTCCAGTCGATGCACCAGCTAGACCACCCCAACCTAGTCAGGTTAGTCATTTGTCTCATTGAAGCACAAATCGTAGGACAGATTTTATTCCAGTATTCTAACATGAGTGCTTCTTTGGCGTCTCCGTCGCGCTTTAGAAGATTGCAATACCGTTGTGGCTGTTCTTAGCCTCACTCGGCCTCTTGGGTTTTGGTGATAAACCTTGAAAACTTGCTTAGGCGGTATTTCTGGCCAATAAGGTCCTTGGAAACTGTAGTCGCGAGCCTGACCGGCCTGGAAAAGAGCCAAACACGGCAAATGCATAAATCGGTGTAGTACCGTTGAGAATGGAAAATGGATGGAACGATGAGGATCCTTGGAGTGAATTAGTAGTCTAATGAAGATGCGAACTGTAGCCTACTTCAGTGTTTTTCTTTAGATTGTAGGCTGTTGATCTTATGCCTATTTCCCCGTTTGTTTTATTGAAGACCGATAGCACTGAATTAAGGTGTGTCTAATGGAAAGCTATAAAACCTATTATCGTTAACGGGTGCCGGCATGCTAAAATGCTCGTTGAAATGCTTAGCAGTTACATTCTCATTATTTGAAAACATGCTGCGGTCATCCAAAGTCTAAAATTCGTGCATGGAAGTCTTCTATTGGAATTTTGTTTGCTTCGTATGTGAATGGATCTATCGTGATAACGGGGGGGGGGGGGGGGTTGAGTCGTTCACATGTCACTGGCGAAGGAATTTGCAACAGAGAATCGGATGGATCGAGTGTGCCATAGTGCAGAAACGACTGTTATATTCGTTAACAAAGTGGTAAAGGCGAGCGAAGGCACCTCTCGTGTGATTATGCAG
Source organism: Branchinecta sandiegonensis (assembly GCA_030848855.1). NCBI lineage: Eukaryota > Metazoa > Arthropoda > Branchiopoda > Anostraca > Branchinectidae > Branchinecta > Branchinecta sandiegonensis. The sequence continues at coordinate 19,474,992 of JAUPMV010000003.1, read as the reverse complement.
GCAGCGGATACGGGTTCCGTTTTTCGTCGTCTTTACGTCTAATTATGGACTTTGGACAACAAACAAAAACCTACAGAATGCCCCTGTGTTAAAGGACCTCAAATGTGGTAGTCTTATGTTCGGTATGTGCCATTAGTTTTCTACTACGGTGGATAATTTGGGAAAGTCGAAAAAAATCGAAAAAAAAAACATAGCGAGTGATCTAGTCAAAACACACACCAGTTCATGATCACACCTCAGACTTTGATCTTCTTTGGACGGATCTTTGTTTTAGATGGCAGTTTTTATGTAGCTGTAAGTACTTAAAACAAGCTTGTGGCTAGGTAATGTAGCTTAGTCTTTGGATTTATTCTTGCCAATAAAAAAAAAATATTCTTTAAAAAAATTTGAAGGATTCAGTGACCATTTCACGTATTTTTCTCGAAAGTTTTATGTTGACGTACGTTTGTCAGCTATCTGTTCCATTGTTGTCAACTACATATGTATATCTATTACTATAAGTAAGTAAGTAATTTATTTGTAACCCGCCATTTCGGAAAAGCGGAGTAAATGAAAGAAAAGAAAAAAACACATAAAAACACACATATATAGTGGAACTTTTTTGCAGATTGCATGGTATCGTGTTGGCGAGGCCGCTTATGATGGTCACTGAGTTAGCACCGCTTGGAAACCTCTTGGACTACTTGAGAAAACAGTGCGGACATACGTCCATCATTGCGCTGTGTGACTACGCGCTGCAGGTCGCAACAGGAATGGCATACTTGGAGGCAAAACGCTGCGTTCATAGGGATCTTGCGTGTCGGAATATACTAATGGCATCGAACAACATGGTATGTGGATTTCTTTTTTTAGTTCGCTCCAATCATTTCGTTGTGCTAAATTTTATCAGTAGCCAATGCAGCTGAGTTGCGTTTTCGTCTTCTTTCTGATTGATTGATTGATTTAAAACATAAACACAAATCGTGGTACAATGCCAAATATCGTACTTACTTAGTCAACAGATGAAGCTATATAAGAACAAAATAATCATATTCGTCAGATTATAACTTGCAACAGATCGGACCAAAACACTAATATCAGTATATCTGCCCGAACAGTACATACCATAAGCCTTGATATGATACAATATACAAACAACAATAATCATAATCATCCATTAATAAAAAAAAAAAAAAAAACTGATATTATTAGAACTACCCTTACGGTAGTGTTTGTGTTCTGTTGTAAACTTCAGCAAAGTTTGGGACGAAACTATTCCGATATCGCTCAGTGCAGCAACGGGGGGGGGGGGGGGCAGTCTTGGAACTCGCTCGCTTCTTTCTGTTTGCCACAGAAAGATGTCGGGACCAGCTTTTTCCCGCCTCATTGTGTGTCGAAATAGAAACGCAGCTCTTTACAATACCGATAGCGTAGTCAAGGCTCCAGTTCCTCTATATGAATTCAACGTGTATGTAGGCCTATATAATGAAAACAAATGCGCAAGCGCTGAAACGAAGGTTTTAATAATATGAAATGAATCAGATTCAGGTATCAAACATAGTTAGTATAAACTCAATCACGTAATGGCTTAACTGTCATTTAATTTGTTCATCCTCTTATTTCTTGAAATATGTATCAGGGGCTCGACAGTTTGGAAATGGTAGGCGTTGGAACTTCTTTACGGTATGGTGAAGTGTCGCGTAAGGTGGAGCCATTTTCTTTGTGATCAGGAAATTCAGGATTGGCAGTGTCGGTGTCTCTACGGTTCTATGCAAAGGCGAAAGATGTTTGGGGGGAGGAAATTTATTTTAAAGCAGGATTATGGGACTAGAATTAAAGTTGATGTTGAGCTTAAGGGGGGGGGGAGGATTATAGCTATTGGGGAGAAAAGAAGGTTTATAGGAAAAAATAGGTTAAAGAATGGCCCTTACTTTTGCCCGATGTGTGGAAAGATGGATGAGGATGTGTTCCACATTATGTGTGAATGTGAAGGATTGAGTGATTTAAGGGTCGAAGTATTTGGGGTGGGAATTACTAGGGAGAAGTGGCTACTAGAAAAGATCGGACGTACAAATATGGGGGATATCCGTAAGGTGGCTAGATTTCTCCGCGTTGGCTTGTCCCATAGAGAGCGTTTTTTGTATTATGTTGTGTTTTTTCTTTTTGTTTTGTTGCCATGACCCCATGGGTTTTCTCGTGCAATAAATTCATTCCAGTTCATCTGAGGAAGTCAGTGTTGTAGGTGTTAGTGTAGATGGTAATTTACTTTAGTAACACACTAGATATTCGTTCAATAGCAATCCGCACGGTATACTGATTCATTCCAAATCGACTTCTCCCGTTGTCGTGGCTGTATTTACTTGCCTCCTCGGGCGGTATGAGAGGTTAATCCGTGTGAACCAGAACAGTCACCTGATAGGGTTTCACATTGCGGCTCTCCATAGGACCTTCTCTTGAAGGACAGACAGCTCCACGTATTTTGGATATTTGAGACTCTTGTGTTACACCCGTGGTGGGTGTAACACAGCGCGAAACTGCTACCTCATCTGCCTTTTATCAGTGTCCGATTCACCGAGAAAAATTTAAAATGAAAGGAAAATCCAAAAAAATACGGAGTATTGAAAAGGATAAGATAATAAACATAAAACAAAATAATTGTTAACGCTCGGAAACCTCTCCTTTCGGAAGCTTACCTGCCCACGACTTGACTTTAGTCTCATTCGTGAATAACCTTTCTGGAAACTATTTGAGTGTTTTGTGTTGTTTTTGGATTTTGCACTTATGCAGTGGGGCAGTGCGTTATAAATTGTCATTCTGTTAAGCATTGATAATTGGTGGTTTACAAAGGTTGCTTGAATCTGGACAGGGCGGGCGATTGAGTGTGGGAGGCTCCTCGAAGTGACCCAGGATTGTTTTAAATTTTGTGCTTCTTTTTAGGTGAAGATCGGAGATTTTGGTTTAATGAGAGCGTTGTCGCAAGAAGAGGACTGTTATGTGATGGTAGAAGCCAAGCGCGTACCTTTCCCATGGTGTGCACCGGAGAGTCTCAAAACCAGGCAATTCAGCCATGCGTCAGGTGAGTCAGCCGTGAATACGAACAGTGGCAAGCTACGCCATCCTTCAGTACTAAGATTTAGCATTAGAGATTTGTATGGCACTTGAGCTTACTCAAGTGCCATATAGCGATCAAAATGTCCGTCTCTCTGTCGGTCTGTCCGCATTTTGCTAGTTTGGGCACTTCTAATAGAAATCTAATAATAATTGGCAAGAAACTTTTTCAGGGAAGAGATGTAAGACTATCATACCGATAACGAGGATACGAACCTCGAGATCATAAAAAGACATAGACAATAAAGGAAAAAAATAAACTATTAACTCCTGAAAAAATTAACGTAGTCATAAAAGATATAAGAAGAATACTTGAATATTCAGCTAGTATAATAAAGGCAAATCAGATGCAGAATTTGAGATTCTTTTGCATATAGGAAAAATAATAATAGGTAAAAACGGTAAGGCCTCAAAGCCTATAAAAAATTCTTTTGAAGGTGCAGAGCTATATATTTTAATAGCAAACATTTTGTCGATTAGTCTCTTGAATTGGCCCAATGACGGGCAATTTAGCAACCGAAAGTGTAGGATATGAGAATGTACGGGTATAAGCTAGTAAGTAAGTATGTAATTTATTTCTAACCCGCCATTCCGAAAAAGCGGAGTTGTAGCCCCCAGCCTTGTGTGACGTGTGCTGGCTTGAAATGACAAAAGATCGGTGTGTGGTGGATTTATAAGCTGAGATCCGGACGTTGCTGTTCCTTGGGTGTAGGCAGTCGGTCCGTAACGGTTAGATGTAGAAAGATACAGAAGGAGTATTGTTCCAGCATTTGTTGAGTTGTCTAATAAACGATAAGTTAGTCCTTTTTACTGTTTTTGTGACAAAATGGTAGAGTATTTTTTATTTGTTTTGTACGACGAAAATTTCAAATTCGGCGATAACGCTGTGATAGCTACTTTTAAGAAATAAAATTCTTTTCTGTTCTATTCTATTCCAGGTCTGATATTTGCGGCCATCGTTCTCTATTTAAGCATGTATTGGGTTTTTAGCCCCATAAAGCCGCACCTTCGGGAATGTCGTTGTCGGAGAAGAAAATGTGCGACGACACGACGGCCGGGTTTCAGGGCAGGATCTGTTGAAGAGATATCTTTTAGATATATATAGTTTCGATCATGAATGGATGTTGTTTGAAATACTAATGTCAGTATTCGTTCGTCTTAAAGATGCCTGGATGTTTGGCGTCACTCTTTGGGAAATGTTCAGCTTTGGAGAAGAGCCGTGGATCGGGCTGAATGGGGCTGAAATCCTCCAAAAAATTGATCGAGAGGGAGAACGGATGCGCGATCCAGAAGCTGGGCCTCCGCATGTCAATCAGCTTATGAAGAGAGTAAGTTAACGGTGTTCCTTGCATTTTGGTTAAAGTCAACGTTCTATTTACCCTATCGGATGAGCAAGAAAGAAAGAAAGGTACAGATAAAACTAGCTGATCAGTTCAGTCGCTCACCAACCAAAGTAGTTTATGTTTGAGGTTGTGCTTCTAACCCCCTACCATTACTCAGTAAGAGCTACTATTGTCGTTCCTACCCATGTGCACTTACTGCGAAGATTTTTTCACTGCAAAAAGTTCCCACTGATATCTCTGTATAGTGAGAGGTTCGAAAATTTGAGCGGAAAACTCCCAATGTTAAAAAATAAAAAGCTGAGTTAACTTGAGAACAATTTATAGGATGATTTCATGATGAATGTTGTTTTTTGCTCAGTGTAAATCTGACTGACAAACTTTAAAACACGGAAATCAAGATATTTGAAAAGAATCCTGTGTTAGTTTCATTCGCGACATAAAAGCTACCATCGGTGTTCGAATCGTTCGAAATAGTCGCGGTATAAACAATAAGACACTTTTTTTAAGGAAACTCTTTTTCTCAGGACTTCAGAAATACTTGAATCTTAGGGACCTAACATTAGTTGCATTTATGCAGATATCGTGGTACATGATACCACTGTCGAAAGTCGTTGTCGCAGATGCCGTGATATCTGGCCAGGTGCCGTGATATCTGATATCCAGATACCACGGTCCGACAGTGATAACTGACCATGGTATCGAAAACTTCGTCTCACTTTCATCATTACTAACACGAGAGTCTAGCTTTTTGTCAAAATGGTGGGAAAGAAGTTATGTCACTCTGACTCACTCTAGATGTCTTCGGATATCAGTATTTCTTTTGGATGATTTCTAAAAGCGCAAATCCGGCAATTGTCGTTTTCGCGGATCAACCATAGTATCAAATACCACGGTAACTGCAAAACCGACTAACTGATCCAGTTACCGTGGTAACAGATACCATGGTATCTGCAAAAACGCAACTATTGACCTTCCGGCCATAGGCCTACTTGTTCGAGGCGAGTTGTGCTCAAGGATTCGTGTACTTCTAAGCTGACTTCAATTATTTTTCTCAAGTGTTGGATGAGAAATCCAGCTGACCGGCCGAGCTTCGCGGAGATACGACAGAGACTTGGAGAGCGAATGCCGGCTCTGATGAAGGCTGCTTCTTCGTTTGTTGAGGATGGGAAATTGGATGTTGTTGAAGGTGACATGATTGCTGTCATTAACGGGAGGTAAGTACTCAGTAGAACTGGGGTAGATTGAGAGGTCTCTGAGGCGTTGAAGGTTGAACTTTAGTTCGCGCAGTGATCAGCAGATCGGCTATCTGTTGTGATAACAATCAAGGAGAAAGTAAGTGTAAATAATAATAATCATTTATTTTTAACTCACAAATCTTACAAGACGAAAACAGTGGAGTACAAAGATATGAAGACATAATTAGGGAAAAAGCAACACATACAAACAAAATCTGCTCAAGAGTCAAACAGACGAATAAGCCCATGAGAGGTGCTGAGAAATACTATTTTTAGTATTCGCCTGGTATCACCAAGTCCGTAACATTAACGCTATTAGAAGCAGCTTAATTCATTGGGGGTTGATTGTAAATGATCTATTCTACAAAGCCAAAATAGAAACATGTTCTATTGACAAATTATGAGACTTTGTCTATTTTATTTACTGCCAATGGCAGTTTTCGCCAGTTTGTGTTTCCTTCTATCAATCATCCAGTTTATTTGGATATTTATTCGTTTATTTTTATTTCCTTAATATCTCAATAAAATATGGCTAGCATAGGATCGTCATGACGTAATAAATGTAAACGCAATGACGTACAGTATACACAATATAAGATAACGAATAGGCCTACATAATAGTTGTACAACATCATAGCTTAGGATTGTCAACATAATATGTTAAACAGAGTTAAAGGACCCCACTTGCTTTTTCTGCCTTTTATAATATACCTAGCTCCCTTATGGGATTGTAGGCTTTTAAAATCCCCACCTTTCTCCATTGTTCCGTTTTGTGCCTTGGAATTTTTAGGGCTTTTTCGTCCGTGCCGAGCTTTGCCCGTTACGCAACACAACGTTTACCAGAATCTTCAATGTCCGCTGACAAATCTTTCACACACAATGATATGAGAATCTTCTGTTTTTTGCTTATTTTATTTGCTTAGTTTTCCTGCTTTTTAACAAAGGCACGTTAAGTTTTCAAGCGTTTTGCGCCCAGCCGCCGCGTCGGAGAGCAGGAAAGATGGATAGAATCGACAAGTTCTAACAAGAAAATCGCTAAATTAAGATTGAAAGTAATTGAATATCCGAGAAATGTTTTTATTAACCGTTTCATAGTGAAAAGATCGTTTCTAGTAAGTTCTGCCTTAAAGAGTTGTATTGATTTCACTAACTATTCAGTAAAATGTTTGCTGTTTTCCATGCCTTTGTATTGTACCAAAAGGAATCTTCTGATGTCGCCTTTCTTTCAGTGCCGAGCATCATTGGTGGCTTGGACAGAATCAAAGGACCTTCAAAATTGGTCACTTCCCTCGAATAGTTGTGGATCCGTTGCGGAAATTGACTGGTGAAGATATCAGTCGTCCTTTACAGCATTCCTTTATTCATACAGGTAATCGTGGGTCAGATATGGCTTAACATAGTGTCATGGCAATCATGGGTTACATTCGAGAAGAAGGATAGTCTTTTTATTTGTACCAAAATCCTGGACACGCCAAATAGGAGGTACTCGTCAAAAACATTAACATACAACAATAATAAATCATGTCAACCATCATCTTTCATTATCAAACTAATAAAATCTATAAAAACAAACTATAAAAGAAAGTAAGGTACAGTAGCTACACTGTCAGAAGTTTCATAACAGACAACAGAAGGATGCGCGGTTTCAACTGACAATGCGTAACAGACGTCACTTCGGATGTTGTCTGTTGTGTTTGAAAATGTTATGCATAACAAGCGTTGCATAACATAACAAGGAAGAGCCGAAAAATCGCCAAAAAGCATCTGCTGAATTTTCCGACATAATGACGACAAACAAAAAAGTCAGTAGATGTTTTTTTGGCTGTTTTTTGGCTCTTCCTGTCAATGCTTATTCTGCATAAACATTTTCCAACACAACAGATAACGTCCCAAGTGCTGTCTGTTACGCACTGTCTGTTGGAACCGCGCATCCTTCTGTTGTCTGTTGTAAAACTTATGACAGTGTATTTAACATTTCTCTTGATTTGTTCTTGATTTGTTTTGTATTTTGTCTTAGGTTTTGTGTTGATGGTTTATTATTTAGATGTTGTTAGTTATTACTGTGTGTTTATTTATTTTCTCCTTGTTGCCTATTGTTTAGCTTTTGCTATTGTGGCAATTTTTCCATTAAACCTTAAACCTTAAACCTTATAAGAAATTGCGAATATCAACATACCTTGGGATAAAACTCTCCCGGTACCTTCGTTGGTTCTGCCTCAGTTTCGGGGATTTTTGCGGCTGTCGCTCTTTGCAGGGCTCTCACCTTTTGCCTACACTGTAAAAAGTTTTTCCGTATAAAGATTAAAGTTAACTGCAGTATTTGCTACTCGGATTACTCTTAACTCTACGCAGATAAGATTAATACCAAATAGAGATAAGATGAATCTGAGTAGCGTATACTGCAGTTAACTTTGATCTTTGTACGGAGGGACTTTTTACAGTGTAGAGTACGGTGGGGACAGGAGTTCAAGGTGCAAGGATTGGGTTAAAAGGCCTTGAAAAAGCGGAGAGGCCATTTGTGATCTACGTTTCTCAAGAGAGTCAAATTTACATTTCAAGTACCTTCTTGGTTTCACATTTCCACTAGAAACTCTTTCCTAGCTTATAATTTTAAAGTGAAGATTTCTTGGGAGATACCGAGCTTTTACAAAACAGCTGATAATCTGTATAGACACAAAACTTTTCCCTTTTTTCCGTAAAGAAGAGCCTTGTTAACTGATTTTTCTCTAGTCTCGGGCAGTTGCTTTAAATTTATGTATTTGTTCGCGAAGGACTGATGTACTTATGTTTTCAGTTTTGTATTTAACTCTCAGTTTTGAGGTATTAAAAATCAGTGATAATAACAATATTGAAAAAAATAATGTGGGTGGGGTTTGGTATTAGTATTCATCGAGTCTAAAAAAAAAAAATTCCTAGATGGAAAGTAAAAAAATGGTCAAGGGCAGAAATGTGACGGTTCTGGTTAGTGTACGATAACTTCGCACAAGGGTCAGTATGCAATAAGTTTGCAATAACCCGGGAGTTTCCATACCGTTGAGAAAGTAAAAGATAACTTTATAGTATTTGAAATAAAGTCCTGATACTTTAAAATCTTTTAGTCGTAGAATGCCAAAAAAAAACGAAAGGTTTAAGAAGAGGAAGAACGAAAGTACTACTAAATAAGTTACCAAGGGCTTTTCTTTTATAGCTTCCTCTGATTGGAAACAATGTTTTCGCAGTTTTTGTTTACAGACCGACCTATGCTCGTGCAAAGCCATTTGGGGAATTTCTCGTTCTGAAAAGAAATACCGAAATCTTTCGGGCTGTTGAATTTAGATACTGAGATCTAGAAGGGGTTAACAAAAAGGTCGATATTAGATATTGACATGGAGTTTTCATATTTGATTCTAACGCAGCTTTAGTTCAGCTTATTAATACAATGGCGTCTGCATATGTAACTAACACTTAGGTCTCCAAGGAAAAATGTTGGCAATAAAGCTGAAAGGGATTCATGGAAAGCAGAGTGCTATCCTATCAACTTTGCTATATACATTCAAATAATGTATACAACGGATACGTCAGCTGCGATGCTTCATCAGCGATATTTCGGCCCTTCTTGGCAAGGGTCCTCGTCAGGCTGTCAATCTTCAGGGTCAACGAAACTGAAGCTTCAACCGACTATAAATACTTTATTGGGGGAAATTACTTTCAAATACCACTGTAGGGAAAAAACTAGTCCTGAGATTTAATTTTTGACACGGAGGATGTTTTTGCTGCACGATTGGGGCGATGACAGGAAAGGTTTTTTCTGTATTCTGATCAACTTTGGTTGTGTTATTAAAGCTTAAATTTTATTCCATTAGTAACCTCGTTCAACGTTTCTATTAGGGAGTACTCGCCTGTATCTATTACTTTTAATAATCATTGCACGGACAAAACTAGGGCTGAGATTTAATTTTCGACACGGCAGCTGCTTTTGCTGCACGATTGGGGCGACGACACCAATCATTTCCCATAGAACTTAGATCAGGTTTGCGTATGTGTCAAAGTAACAAGAACTCCACAGGTAAAAAGAACTCCAGGTAATTATTTTCGCGTTCGTTAGTTTTGTTGGATTTTAGTTTGATTTTGAGTGTATAATGCATTACTTATGAGGTTTGTTCCTTAAGGCAATGTTTCCTTTGCAGGCCACGGATCTGTTGGCGGGAAGTCATGGGGGGACCCATCTCACATTGACGAATTATATCTTCGGAATCCTATGTCCCCTCCAGACCTTCTTGGGTTGAACTCTGATGCTGCAAATCGAACGAGTATGTTATTTGTTTTCTATCAGATGGGGTCTGAGGCGGATCCAAGCACTTCAGGGAGGAAGTCTTCTTTCTCTAAACCAGACATAGATCATATTGCTTTCGCTGAATGGACAGAGTCAATTGAAAATCTTATGTAACGACGATATTGGGGGCGAATACGTGTTAAACTTCACGACTTTGTTGAGATCATGGGACGTTTATATGGTCTTGAGATGTCTCCGTTTGACTGTGCTAAACAGGTGGTGGCTCGATTGTCTCCTCGTTCCTCTGAAAGCACGTGTCGTTGTACTGCAACGTCCTTTCCCACGTGTAGCCACTGACTGCGCAGCATGTTATGATGAAAGAGACTATATGGGCCATAAGTTTTCCCCATGCTATTTAGCATGTCACTAAATAAAACAAAATATCTTTCTTTACTGATAGAGCTTTCACGGAATTCTAAAATAATTGGTTAGAGATCGTCAGTGGCCCTTATTCTGTAGAAAATAATATGTCTATGGGTTTCGAAACTTGCGAAACAATTTTCTCATTAATTGTCTTTTTTAGGATATATTCCACCGACAGTCGTTCAGACGCGGCAGTTTATGTACTCCAAATTCATCAATGATCATGACGATGACTCCAGCCTTATTCTCAACGCAACGCGAACAAATCAGTCCGAATCTCAGCAGCAAGAAACGGATGACTTGCTGATCGACTTAGATAGCCTACCCTCTAAAGTCAGCACACAGCCTGCGCCCATATACGCCAACGCAGGGCCAGTTCATATGTATGACAGAACCCCCGTTTCCCCTATACCGTTTTCCACGAGCCAAAATTCGGCCCATGCTTATGACCAAGCGCCCATATCCCCAGTCCCAGCATATTCGAATTCGATGTTTCCGGCAGATGTGGTGAACACAGAAGTCCGTAGACAGTACTATGCCCCACCGAGTTCTTACAATGCTCCAAGTGATCCAGCTATAGAGGCGCACGCGCAATCGGGAAATGGTGAATGGTCGGCCCGGAATTATGTAACAAGCGAGGGATATAGCGGAGTGAATGCTCATTCGGTAAATGGGGGTAAGCCTCTGTTTGGCTCTGCGGATAGTAACCGTTATAGTGGAGGAAATGTGCAACAAATGATTAGTGAAAGGTATGGTGGTGCAGAAAGTAACCGGTATAGTGGAGGGAATGTACAGTCAGTAAACATTGAAAGGTATGGTGGTGCAGATAGCAAGCGGTATAGCAGTGCGGACGCACAGTCAGTTAGTGGTGAAAATTCCGTATATAGCTATGCAACCAGTGGACGGTATAGTGGAATGCCAACGGAACCACTTAGCTTGAGTTTCGCTGTTGACCCAAGTGCCGACCCATTCTTGACAGACGGAAGGTATATTCGATACGGCGCACCTCCCCTATCTCAGACATCAGAGCAAGCCCATGTTATGTCAGTTCCAGCTGTGTCTTGCTCTACAATGCTATCTCGTTCTGTTGAAAGCGCCGAGCGAGCTTTCACTCCTGACTTACGCCACCAGTCTCGGCCACAGAGTCAGAATTCGGAACATCTCTCCCCGCGCTTAGCCGAAGCGCGGCTATCATGCCCCACACTGGACAACCCAGAGCTCAGGCGGAAAAGGGATGAGGCTTTTAGTTGGTTGGATACAGCCCTAGGGGATGTGGTCGGTAGTAGGAGGAGAAGCGCCGAAAGTGGAAATAGTAGTCGGTCAGACGTAAATCAACCAAGTGACTCTACTTCTCGTTTTGAAGACGACTTTGGGAGTAGTTTTGGCGCCGAATCACCCCTTAGACATACGCAGACTTTGGACCCTGGATTTATTGCAGAACTTGAGAAAAATCTGGTGATACGAAGCAGAAACCTAGCAGTTAACCAGAGCTCGACGAAAACAACAAAACCAACTTTCTCGAGCAGCTATCAGCTATCTCCCCATTCTCGATACGGCGTATCTACCGAAGTCCATTCGAGCTCAGACGCGTCCAGTAATCGTTTCGCTGAACAACCTAGTACAATTCCTACAAACGATCGCTATGCACAAATCCATGCATATAACCAGGCAGTGAAACTGAGTATTAGAGATACACCGCAGTCCGTTGAAAGCAAGGTAGCTGCCTTAAAGGCGAAGTTTCATGGAGCCAGTGACACGGAATACAGACAAGCCCTTAGGATATGCAACGGAGATTTTGAATCGGCAGTTCGGTTTTTGCAAGTAGATAAACTATATAGGTTAGGTCTATGCGAGAGCAAAGCCGAGTGTGAGAATGTGCTAGCTTCCAGCAATTGGAATATTGAGTTTGCTGCAGCCAAACTTTTGGAGAAAATGTAGCTGGTCGTATTTTTGCGGTATGGTACGATGGATGTTTCGTTAAACTGCCAGCCGAAGATGAGATCTTTAATTACCACTGTCATAGCAGATCTTCAATTATGTTTGTCCAAAGACAGTTTGGACAGAGGGAAACGAATTGGGCGTTGCGACAAAATTAGAACGCTTTAACCAAGGAAAACTAGTTGGAGAAAAACGCGATCAAAGTTACGTGAATAATATAGATAGCCTTTGATGTAACTCGTTTTGCTTTTGTTGGCAGTTAATGCGTTTTGATTTTAGAGTACCGCCGTATATTCTCACTATACTGATGGTACTTTCTTTTCGTGTGTGTTTTACGGGGAGCGACATTGCTGTATCGGTTAGTCGTGGCAGCGCTTATGTATCATATGTGGTAGTATAGCATTCGAAAAATTTACGAATTTGTCGCGTTGTTATAGGCCTAACTATATGGACACAGGATCTGAATTGTCACTGTTGGCAGCGTTAGGTTTCACTTTTCTAATTTTAGTTGGCTTTTACCGTCCGTGGCGTTAACAGTCCCGACGCTTAAGCGTGATCCTTACTGAGAGCGTATTCGCAGTCAGCCCAAGCTGACTGCGAATCGTATTTCACTGCGCTATAGACTGAGAAGTCGGCTGATATTTATTCTTGCAGTACTTCGGCCCTTCTTGGGAAGGTCCTCTTCAGGCTCTAGCTGTACAGACCAGTGTTAAAATAAATCGAGATTTTGGGAACCATAATATTTTGGTAAGTTGGTTCTGAGAGGTAAAGCTCGTACTGGGATATCAGCATTGTTTTTTTGTGTTTTTTTTTAGTTCGTTTTTCTACCTTCAGCCTGAAGAGGACCCCTGCCAAGAAGGGCCGAAATGTTGCTAGAATAGATCTCAGCTGACTTAGAGCGTGTTCCACCCTACTTACCGTAGTTGATACGCGTGATGTCACGGATTTTGTCTTCTTCGTGTCAGGGCTGGGACTCATTTTTCTATTATGGCACAGTACCGTGCGACCGGATAATCGGGCCAATCATGTCGCAGAGATGGTATCTACCACGCTTACTGCGCTCCCAAGCGTGGTAAACAAATAGTTACCATTAGCTTCTATTTCGAGAAGTTACAGTCAGCGTAGTAACTTTTCACGGGGCTGGAACGAAAATAGTAACTAGTTACTATTGTTTTAAGGGTGGAACACGCTCTTAGGCTATCCCTTTAGCGCGGTCAAATATGAGAACGATTTTGTATGTTCGAATTTTGATTGAGGGGAATGTCGGGCCTTTTCGCAGCTTCTGGCTAAGAAATTCGCAGGAAGAAGCAAAATCTTCCACCAGGTCTAGATGCAGTAGATGTACGTTATTTTAGACCTCGCCGAAGAAAATTGATCAGAGTCGAACCTATAGCAACTTGTCACTCGAGGTAAAATAAAGTCAAATCAAAGCCAAAATATGTTATTTTTGTTAGTTGTGTCTGTTTCATCTACACTGTGTTGTTGCATCCGAAGAATTGCAACAGTTCCATAACCGTCGGAAGCATCCCAACGGAAGAACAAGAATATTCCAAAAGAAATGAGAAACCTCGAATTCAGTGTCATTCTACCAAAAGAAAGCTGGAAAACTTAGATCTTACTGAATAAATTCTTAAGGCACACATAAAAGAAGCCCTCCTGAATCTTCACAACCTTTTTCGAACCAGCTAAGTTGGAATCGTAATAATTAAACCCCTGTCTCTGTTCGAGTAAAAACCGGCGTTACTTTGCATGTCCACTCTCGGAACACTCGGGAGCAAAATTATTTTGCTCTGCAACATTTTGTTTGAAATGCTTGACGTAATTGTTTCGTTGTCAGGACTCAAGTTTGATTTGGGTGTACCGTGTGAGAAAGTGATAGCTCGTGGCAAAAGCTGTCTCTGTAGGATAACAATTTAGTACAATATCGAAGTAGTAGCCAAACATTACTATAGTGATGGAAACATTAACGTTCAATGTTATCAGTCTGGCAATGTAGCGATTTTTTTCTCCATGAGGCTTAAGCTCTTGCTGTGAGTACACAGTCAAAAGTTAGAAAACATTTAACACGCAGATGCGCAGTCTTATGTTAAACGTTGTTAAAAATTACCAGAATACTTATAGTGTGACTTCTTGAGAGTTATCTTTTCATAAAACGTAACAATGAAGACGGTTTCAGATATTAAAGAACGGCTTTGAGCGTTCTGTTTTACAAAGAGACCACAGAAGTCTGACTAACATTTACCACAAGGATGCGCATCTATATGCTGAGTTCTAACTTTTCTCGAACAGGTATGCAGTGCATATATTCCTATGTTCCACATATGAAGTTATATTTTGACATTTACTTTTGAGGAGGTTGATACGATATCGTATCATCCTCCAGAAAGGCTGATACAAAGCCGTATCAGCCTCCGCATATTGTTCATCTAACACTTTTCCTCGAATACTGAAAAGCAGAAGCTGACATCCAAACAACAAATAAAAAACATTACTTTCAGTAAAAAAAAAGTATTAGAGAAAAAAAAATGAAAGAAATGATCGAACATCTTACTCTCTTAGACAACCAGCCTATGTCCTGGGTCATATCTTGTCACAGTCAGATTTCCACTGAAAATGCAACTTGTCAACTGAGACAACATCCTACTATCCCTTGCTTTCCCGAAGCTAGTTATTCAGCACTGATCACTGTCTTCTTTCTCTGATTTTTTCAGATAAGAGCCAACACGTGGTTTTGCTACTGTTAAGTGTTGCCGCTTTTCTCTGACGGAACCTGTGACTTAGGGCAGCAAAAAACGCGCCTCTGAATCTGGATACTTTTTACAACCTATTAACGAGAAATCTCGCTTTATCAGCTTCATAAATATATACCTCAACTTTTTTGCTACATTTTTGTATTTACTGATAAAGGACCGGTCGCAGAATTTCGGCTCGCTTTGCGGTAGAAGTGAACATTTATTACAAATCGCAGAATTTTGCTACCATTGGCAACAGCGTTGTCATCTAGCGGTTAACATGTTTTGACAGATTTCTGCGACGCCTAGATGGCATCTGCATCGCCAAAGATGTAAAAGACTGGAGTCATAGAAACATGACATATAGGGTTCGTTCCAGCTCCTCTCCGTAGTAACTACGTGTGACGTCACAAATTAACTACTACCTGGAACGATCGAAGTTACTACAGGACGAGGTAACGCGTGTTCGAGATGGGGACTGCACGGGAAGGATGATCAGAACAAAATTGTTTTTTTTTTTGCTGCATAAGAAGGGCTTGATAATTATTTTGAAACAGATTCTCTATTCTGGTTGTGTCTTTTTGGTCGCTAAATCCTTATTTTCCCATATAATTGTTTCCTAGCCGGATTCGCAACAGTCTTTCTTCTTCCCGTGCAAATTTTTTAGCACAATGTTTAGTCCTTATCAGAAACGGAACGCCCAAGATCCTAGAATCTAGAACCCAATGACGTCAAAGTGGCCAACAAGGTTCACTGAATAAATTTTTAGCTTCTTCTCCTACAGTATATACAATAATAATAATATAAAGCGACAGAAAAGGCTTTCAACTCTAGATAACTCTGAGAAATTAATAGATATTATTATTAAAGTTTCATTTGAAACTTAATATATTATAGTGCAAAAATTGCCATCTCAATTACAGGCATTTGAAATTCATTCCTGCCACAGCCCATATCAAGTCACCAGACTTACCAGTGAACCGTCAACGAGGTTGACTAGAATTTTTTTGGGGGGGGGGGTTAATCAGCGAATCATGTTTGACGAGAAGCTAAATGCCCAGTACATCTGAAAATCACACAATAATGTCCTGTTTACTTTAGCTATTACACCTTGTCTCACTTTGCTGCCCCGAGTTCCCTTCTCAAGACGGCTCTTGGAAACTGAAAGTGCTAAAGACGGTCGGGTACTATCTTTACAAAAATTACTTCGAAGTAACGATCTTCCTTGTGCTCCCCATAACTTTTTGACAAGCTGGAACGGTGAAAGTGACTGAAAAGTAACTATTTAGTAACTTTCGGGCGGAGCTGGAACGAACCCATAGGCTTGGGTTGCGGCTCACTAAAATAAAATTTCCTAACCTAAGGCGTATTCTCGCCGTTCCCCGAGGACTCCACTTGAGGAGTCCCCGCGTTTTTGTTTGTCCCGGGGACTCACTCCCCGTATTCTCGCGAGTCCCCACGAACGGGGAATGCTCTGATTATCATCACCATCATCAAAAAGGACTCCCTTTAAGATTCGAAGGGGAATCAGTTTTTGCTGGTGTTGGTGGAATGTAAAATTAATTAAAAACAATCAGAATGAGCAAAACCAAAAATAAAGTGGATCCAGGCTAATTCCGTCAAATACATATTTTTTTTCGAACAAAATCCAATATGGAAGCATTCCGCGTTCTCGCTGTTTCTGTACGCAGAGTCCGCGTGGAGTGACTCCCTCTATTCTCGCTGTTCGCTTCGATTCCCCGAGGAGTCCTCGAGGAACGGCGAGAATACGCCTCTAGTAGCAAAAAAAAGTACAACAAAAGAAGACTAAGTCCTACCTGTAAAAAACGTTCAGTTCGAAAAAAGTTATAATAGTTAACATACCTCCATCTCGGTTCATATCGGAATAACAACCTCGACGGCCATTTAAAACATCAACCTCGCCTTCGGCTCGATAGATATTTCCGTAACCCACCTCGCCTTCGGCTCGGATAGACTATTTTGAATGTCCGGCTCAGTGTTATTTTCCGATATCAACCTCGATATCGGAAGTTAACCTTTATTATCAACTTCTGGCAGTGAAGGTAGCTGGAATTACCTGGCCGATGGTGGGAACACTAGGAAAGACCAGAGTTAATGTAGAATGTAGGTCATTTGTTGGAAATTTGATAGTCTACGTGCTTGGATTCCGTTTTTCCGTAAATTACTTCTGTTTGCGCAGACTTCCACACTGTTTTTCATTTGTTTACTCACTCGGCAATGCAAAAGGTAAGTAAACAAAAACGATGCGTTTACTGATGGCACTTGACGATAATCACCTACGATAAAAGATAAGTGGAATCTGTGCATCTTTTAGGTTGATGTTCTTTTAGAAAGCTGGATATTCGATTTTTGATCGGCCATTTTTCGCCCATTGACTCTTTCAGTTCGATTACCGAAGGAAGGACAAAATGGGCTCCATTAAGGGTGAGTTATCATTTCTTACGGCGATTTGTCTCTTTAATAGTTCAAGTATGTACGATCGGTCGCCTATGAATCATCTCAGGGCAGCGTTGCCACATGTCGCACGATAGTGTGAATTGTCGCTCTATTTCGTTTTTGTCACTCTTGTCCTACGTAGCACATAAAAATCACTCTATTTCAGAAAATTGCCAAATATGTAATTTTTGCAGCATGGATTCCGACATTTCCGACCAGAAGTGATTATTTCAAGTTTTTTTCATGAAAGTAAAATAAAAATGTGTCATTTTTGTAGAGTCGATTCCGACCAAAAGTGGACTTTTCATGAAAATAAATTTCACTCCCAATTCACTCTCTGTTTTGGGCCAAATTCACTCCCTAAATATTTTTGGTGTGGCAACCCTGTCTCAGGGTCCTCGGACAGAGAACATAAGAAAGAATGAGTGGAAGAACAAGTGGGGCAGCAGCCCTGATTCCCTTCTGCCGCATTCGACTGAGAAGCAGATGTGCATATGTCAGTTGTGCTATTTTGGTAAAATATTACGCCCTGTAGGAAACAACGGTGAAACGAAGTATAGCCGGCTATTTGATACAGCAGATTTTCGTTCGTTTCCGGGCAGAACTTGACAGAATCGTGTCAAATGGGAATGCATGCAATTTGTTCATTCTACATATATAAAGCGTCAACCCATTTGACCCTTTATATCCAGTAGCACGACAGTTTTGACGCGAACGATTTAGTAGTCCTTTAGAAATTCTTTCTTGCGCTGAATTAGTGGAAGCGAGAATCCGAGCGAAAAGGTCTAGGTTGGGTTTGGTAGGCCATCTATATTTGCTTGCTACTTGTGCATTCGACGCCTTGGTCTCTATATTTTTCGAAATTTGTAATAATGTACACATGTGTTAGATTTGTGGATTGTTAGTAGTACTATCATAGATACTGTGACAAGGTACGATCCCTTGTATAACATTCCACCTACGTAATATCTATCTTATCCCCCGAAATGGGAATGTTAACTGCTTCGATGAATTTGTCTTCGGCGGGATCTCTGTCGGATGGAAAAATGGCTTCTGTCTGACTATTGTTGTGGTTTGCTCACCATGTTCACAAGCCCCCTCTTTAGCTCAGTGGTAGAGCAGTGGCCTAGAAAGCCGAAGGTCCTGGGGTTCAAACCTCGGCTGATCAGTACTTTAGTATTTCAGTTCAGTACTTACAAGTACTATTGAAACTGGATAATTCTAAATTTGTAGTTACATTAATTGTCTCTAAATGGCTCGTAAACTTGGTATCTTATGAAGTAAGAGGTATGACAGACTTACGTGAGTATTATATTTATTTATTTATTTGAGCTATTCCAGACTGTTTCCCCGCTCGTTATATCATGGCCACTATGTCATTCTTTGGCTTCATCCTGGTCTACATGCTCCGAACCAACATGAACTTGGCCATTGTGGCGATGGTAAACTACACAGCCCTTGCAAACAACTCGAAACCCACCGAGAGCTCCGACCAATGTGGTTCCTACAATGCGTCCAGCATCGACCCCAATGACGACGGACCGTTTGTCTGGAATGAATCCACTCAGTCCCTCGTAACCAGTGCCTTCTTCTGGGGGTACTTGCTGTCGAACCTCCCCGGCGGTCGGCTAGCAGAATTGTTTGGGTCCAAATGGCTGTTTGCAGGGTCCCAGGTCCTATGTGGGCTTGTTACCCTACTGATGCCTGTCGCTGCATATGGTGGAGAGGCTGCATTAATTGCTACGAGAGCCCTGCTTGGTGTTGCACAGGTTAGTGAACCCTTGTGCAGTAGCAGTAGATCCACCACTGGTTTGAACAAGGGCACTGCGACATTCGGCTGCAAAAATACTGATCAGCGTATTTCTCACTTAAGTTTGCCGTTGAAACTTTTCATATTATCATCGGTGTCATCATATTGCAAGTTTTGTGTTTTGTTGTATTTTATAAAAGAGGAGGCTGACTGGAGGGGTAAGGGGGGGGGGATGTTGCTGACGAAAGATAAATATTCCTTCAGCCCAAGCTGACTGCGAATCATATTTGATAGACGAAAGTTTGCTGATCTCTGGCCGTAAGGGGCTATTTTGTTTGTACGTTGATTTCCCTTAAAGTTGAGGAGTAGCGGAATATGATATGTAAACTAAACTATACCTAATATCAACCTGTATAACCTCCGTCTTTGGTCCCATGCAGCGACTATGGATACCCCGACAAAACTGAGCTGAGCAAGAGGTACTACTCTAGCTTTGAGTTGATACCCGTCTACTTCCGTCGTCGCCGTTGCTCATAGCAGAGAATTAGTGCAGGAGGCACGCTGACCCACTTTGGAGCGCGTCCGGAGAACCAATCGGCTTTTACTTTGAAAGTTTCTTCTACGCGGCTTCACAGCGATATAGCTATTTGTAGAGGTAATGAATTGTGACGTGCAGCATAGCCTTCGCTCGTTTGCATCGGTCAGGGTATGGGCAAATATTCGACTCCGCATGGTCGTATGACAGAGATAAGGAGACGGACATTCTCATGCTAGTATTCGGGTGTTTGAATTTCAGTGCGTCTCAAAATTATTTCGTCAAATGCATTACCGCGACAGTGCATATTGGAGCAATGGTTTCGACGGGATCTAGAAAATTTAATATGTGATCCAGACAATTGGGTCTTGTAGATATCCGGTCTTCGCAAGACTCCTTGAACATTTTTACTGTTTAAGGTCAATGGCTAGTCATCTGAGAAAACCAAGTTCAGATATGGATTCAGCATGGGTTTGACCCCTATACGTCATATCTACTTTTCTATTCTACTTGAAATTGATCAAAACTTCCTTCCTTACTTCTGACAATTTCCTATTTCGGCCGGAATCCGGACGAACTACTTGTCCGGCATAAAACTAAAATTCAAAAATGAATTCAGCATATCTCCTTACCCCTATTACAAACCTCTAATGAACTTCAGCTAAAACTTATTCCGGGCGAACGACTTGTTCGGCGAGAAAATAATTTTCATGTACGGATTCAGCATGCATCCTTACTCCTTACCACTACATCGAACCTCTATCAGTTTCAGATAGAATATTTACTTATAACAAATTTTCCGGTTTCAGCTAAATTCTGAGTGAACTATATGTCGGGGTAGAAAATGATTGTCATGTATGGATTCGCCATGTCTTTACCCCTAAACCGAACATCTAATCAACTTCAAATATATCTTACATTTTTAACAAATTTTTGTTCTAGGGTGTTAGTTTCCCCTCCATGCATGTGATGCTAGCGAAATGGGCGCCACCGCAAGAGCGCAGTAGAATCTCAACGATCGTCTACGCTGGTAAGTTGATAATAACAATAAGAATTGCACGAAAATGTTCGCCTCTATCAATTTCTCATGACACCGTGTACATTAAATTGAATGAAGTTGAACACCTGCTTTAAACTGATTGATGTTTTTGGCATCAGCGACACTTTCAGGGAAATGATTCCAGCATTCAACTGTCCGGTTTCTGAAGATCCGCTTTACAGTTTTCGCGTTTTCGGGCAATTCAGATGAAGCGAATACTTCTTTTCTTGCGTTTTTGTCTGAATCGAGAAGTTGCTCCGATGGTGAATTCTCGATTCTCCTCTCTCCGTTCTCCTCCCTGATTGGTCGACAGAGTGCGGATGTTCAATAGGCATATACACGTATACCGGGTTGCGGAAGAGCTGCCAAATTAGTGTTTTTGTCAAAAGCGAGAATTGAGAAGCCAGAGGAGCAAAAAACGGTAATTTATACGAGACACAAGAATTCAGAAGCGAGAACGGAGAACTAAGAATTAAGACAAAAACGCAAATAATATCTTTTTGAAATTTGCCACATCGCAGTTCCCATCTGTGTCCTCTGAGACCTTTGTGGTTGAAGGTGAGGACATTGTCAGGTCTTATACTGTCAGAGTAATTATGACATATCTAGAAAGTTTCGATTAGATCACATGGGAGAAATCTGTAAGCCAAACTGGGTAATCGCATTTTTTCAAGCCGGTTTTCGCAAGGCAGTTGGAAAATGGCGGGCACTATTTTGTTGCTCTTCTCTGAACCAGCTCAGTGGCGATGATGTTCTGGTTATAGAATGGCCTTGTTGTTGCGTGACCATATTTAATTAGTGGGTGAGCTAGGGCCTTGAATAAAATAGGAAACAGGGAATTTTCCTTGGATGTAACTGCACTGGTATTAGTGAAATCACGATTGCTATTCCTTCTTTTTACGGGTAACTCCTCTTCCGCTGCCCAAATTTGTTCGAAAATTTAGCCATAAATTTTTTCTGGATGAAATGGTGCAGTTCGACAAGCTTCATTTGTACTTCTTGACACACATTCTACTGGAATGAACAAGGGCCCAAAATCCAAGGCATCGCCAATTAACAGCGAAGAGCCTCTGAACCAGAGCAAAATAACACTACCTATGCTTTCCATGCTTTGCAAACGGGCCATATTCGTAGCTCCGCCCACTCCGCTTGCCGCATTTAAAGCGAGACAAACTTGCGGGTTTAGAAATTTCTAGTAAAGCAAAGGTGCGGTCTGCATACACCAAGGAAACAATGGAGGCTGTATCATTTTTTTGCTATGTTTAGAATATGACGTTGTGGGAGCCAGCGCTGGTGAACGGCTGAATGAGCTTCAGCAGGGACGTTCTCTATCGCTAGTGCTGCTAGTATCCGAGCTAGTATCGCTGCTATTAGTGTGTGCCAATTTTGTCAAGTCTTGGCGCTACTCCCTAGTGTTACTTTGCTCTGCTCGGGACAGAGTAGTGACTGATGTCCAGTGGAACGACACGCATACATAATATTATTAATTATTTGAATCCTTCAAAACTGAAGAGTAATGTATAAAAAAGAACAACAACATGTCAGTCAGACTCACACACACTTACATACTAATAAACAGCTGACCGTTAAAGACAAATTAGCCTACTAAATATACAACGAAGTACATGCAAAAAAAAAAAGCTCAAAATAAACCAACTAATCAGGGCGCTTTTTTGTGAAAAAAGGAAAAAGGTTGTGATGAAGAAGAATGTTGTCAGCCTTTTTATGAAAGTTCTGGATTTTACCATTTAAAGTTTCCAAAGGATTCTTCACTTTAAAATTCGAAGTTAAGAAAGAGTTACTCGCAGAAATCGGGAAGCCAAGAAGGAATTTAGAGAATTTATAATAAGTAACTTTTAACGCAGAAAGTTCAGAAGGACGGAAAGAAGAAAAGAAAGCAGACGGAAAAAGAATGTGAGGAAGTGCAACAGCCGTATAAATAGAACCAAGAACATCTCTGCGATACATCCCTCGTAAACGAATAACAGCACCAAATGCTCTTCTTATTTTATCTTGCACATGTTGAATAAGGATAAGTTTCCAATCCCGGGTATTAGATGAGTAAGGGATTCCAAGATACATAACTTTCTCAACAGGGCAATATTTTGAGGAATACGACCTCTGCAATCACAACACAGGGGTTGCCTTATATGGGTTATGTTTGTAGAACGACTAAAGGCCAGTTTGAGTTTGCCTCTGTGACGCACCCCTCTGGCTAGAAATGCGAAGGCCAGAACATGTTATTAGTACCAGCCATTGGGAAAGGGAATTTTGGCCAGCTAGTGATGCCGGGTTAAAGTTTATCTGCAGCTGTAGAAATCGTGGCCGAAGGCCAGCTCCTTGTTGACGATGTCAGTGATGCAGTAATTGCCTCCTACAGTCGCTTCTTTACAGGATCTCAAATCGGGACTGTTATCGGATTGCCGTTGACGGGACTAATCATCGACGAACTCGGCTGGGAGTATGTATTCTACATCCAAGGAATTTTCCCCATCGTTTGGGTCGTCTTCTGGATATTCTTTGTCTACGAAGATCCTGAAGTACACCCAAGGATATCTGAAGAAGAAAAAGAATATATCGTTAATTCACTGAAAACTGACGAAGTAAAAACAAAGGTAGGAAGAATGCCACTCTAGGAAAGTGTTGCGGTGAATTAAAATTACATTCACACTGACAGGATTCGGCGGACACATTTGACGGATTCTTGATCAGTCTTGATCCGATTTTTCGGACTCGGTGTTGAGGCGTCTTCTTTCAAAACTGGTTTGAACGAATATCTTGTAGTAAACATTGATAGGAGTTTGTATCACACCCTTGAAGTTTTCTGATCAGGGAATCGGAGGACCAGTCCCTAGTCTCGCCGCCCCCTAGCCAAAATGGTGAGGAATGCTAAAGTCAAGTAGAAAAACAGCTCGCTGCAAAAGGGTAGTAAGTGAGTCCCCATTTTGTAGTTGATTGGAGATGAATGTGATAGGAATAAGACAGTGAATGAGGCCATTGTCCTCGAAATAGTCAGTAGAAAACAGTATTTATAGAAAACTGTCTCGTAAAAGTTGTCCACTGATTCCTGTCAAGGATCCATCGTACCTATAGTACTGATTCACTCTGCATCCCTAGTCCCTACTCCTTCCACCCATTCTCATTTCCGTGATTTCGAACTTGGTATCCACTCTAACAGCACCGCGCTGATTCCTGCATTTGCCATGTTTGGCTATCGTCGAGGTGGGCGAAGCTCCCGATTACGCTTTAAGAGGATCGCATTGGTCGAAAAATCCGTTATGCAACGTGCTCCGTGACTCTTGGCCTCAGCAAGTTAAAAAAAATATTGGAGGATTGTGGTTTTGGGGGTCTGTGGTGTGATGGAGTTGGACCAGGTTACCCCCTAGGTCAGGTAGCTAAGTTAGTGAAAGAAAGGCTAAGAGATCAAGAGATTCAGAGGTGGCATGGGGGTGTATCGGAGCACCACTCTCTGAAGTTGTATTGTATGGCCAAAGAGACATGGGGAGAAGAATTATACATTAATTTGGGATGGGGGGGGGGCAGAATTGAGGTGGATGGTGAGTCTTAGGGCGGACGCTCTTCCGGTGGGGATGCGGAGAAATTATAAATATTCTTTGAGCCCAAGCTGACTTTGAAACATTTATTCAAACAATGTTTACAACGGGTACGTCAGCTACGATTCTTCATCAGCGATATTTCGGCCCTTTTTGGCAAGGGTCCTCGTCAGGCTGTCAATCCTCTGGTTCAACTTCGGGGAAGGAAACAAACCTGTAATCATTGACCGAAATATCGCTGATGAAGAATTGGAGAAATTATATTGGTAGAGATAGGAAAGGTACTGGTCCTTATTTATATTCCTGAAGCTAGCTATGACCCACGAATTATTTCTATAGAAGTTGATTTTTGGTTTGTTTTCGGAGTGTATGACATTTTGTTTTTTGTTATTGTGTTATATTTCCCGCCATGGCCCTTGGGCTTTTATTGGAAATAAATTCATAAATTCATATCACCAGAGCCAGTCAAGGCTAAAAATTGAGGCCGAGTGAGGCCAAAAACAGCCGGAACGGGATTGTCATCTAAAAAAAGTCAAAGGAGTCACGTAGGCTATGTTAGAAAATTGTGAAAGATACTGTGTCAACTGCACTGTAAAAAGTCCCTCCGTATAAAGATTAAAGTTAACTACTCAGATACATCTTATCTCTATTTAGTATTAGTCTTATCTGCGTTGAGATAAGAGTAATCCGAGTAGCAAATACTGCAGTTAACTTTAATCTTTATACGGAAAAACTTTTTACAGTGTGTGACTTGTGCTTGAAGTAAAATTTACGAATCCTCGAATAATCAGACTTCTTCTCTAGGCTATTCCTGTGCCCTGGAAGGCAGTCTTCACATCAATGCCATTTTACGCTGTTCTGGTGGCGAACTTGTGCAATAACTGGGGCTTCTTTATTCTGCTAACGGAGTTGCCGATCTACATGAAGAACATGTTACATTATGACATCAAGAGTGTAAGTACTGTGCAGTTTCATTACACGGAGGGTGGTTAAATTTAGTTAAAACTCAAGTTCTCACCACCGGTCCATTATTACTACTGTCTCCACCACACACACAGAAGTACAATTAATCCTTAAAGTTTAACCGAAAAGGAACGGGATTGATTTTTGATGATTGATGTTTTATTGATCCACCAAAATTGATGATAATAAGATATGTGATTATATGAATACGCAAAAACAAACCAACACTAAAGCAAACTCTAATCTATCAGAACGACTAAAATAAACAACAACCCATGAAAATGTCGAAGGCAGATAAAATACCGCAAACAATGACAAACACTGAAGGAAAAAAAAGTTAAAATTTAAAAATTCAAAATTTAAATAAAAAAAATCAGTAAAAATAATTTAAAACTCATGGAGGAAAGATGACAAATTATGTTTTAGCTCTTGCAACTTACGTCTAAACTTTTTATGCTTTTTCAACATAATTTCAAGAGGTTTTTTTATACCATAAGTCTCCATCATGTTAGTATTGGACTCATATCTGCTAAAGCGACACAACCATTTAGAAAAAGTGAAGTATCGGGTCTTAATATGTGATATACGACAATCTAGTTGCCCATCACTTATTCACTATGATTGGCTTCAAGACCCGCTGAAAATGCGTTACTTCGTTGTTCCGCTATTCATGAATAATCGATTTTTAGATAGTGGAATTTCCGTGTGGTTTGTTGTAGCTCTATGCGCTTGTATTTTTGTTGTATGCCTTACGAGAAAGATTTGTGATTTTTTTTTATTCTGGCACTAAGCGATCTTCACCAATCTCACCACCGCCCACTGAAAAGCCGCGTTTGTGTTGAGATTAAAATCTCCCGCGTCATAGTAGAATTTTCGTTGTGGGGAGGGGCGCAGATATTTTGAACGTCATAACTAGAGCAGATAGTAGAAAATAAAAATATCCCTTTTCAGAATCAAAATAATTCAGTGTATTCAGTTAAATGACACATAAATAAGTTGGCTTTTCAGTTAAACTTTAACGCTTCCGTGACATCATTCTTGTTTTCCAGCTAATTTATACTCGACGTTTAGGCACTCAGCACATGAAAGAATGTAGCTCATGAAAAAGCATTTATCTGTGAAACTTAGAAGGCTCACGGTCGCTCTATAAACTCTGGCGTTCTTCTGTGGCGAATTTTCGGAAGCGTTCAGTGAAGGTGGAGGTTCTTGACCCTATTTACGTTGCACGAGAATAGCAGCTGATCGAAACATTTTAGTTTCTGTTTTCTGGCTAAAAATTTTGTTGGGGAAGTCGGTGATGACGAAACTGCTGACTGAAATAGGCAGGATTATTTTGCACTTGTTTCGTTTTTGTTTTTCATGTCTGTATAAAAGGAAACTGACAGTGTGATCAAATACCTCTTTCAAGAAAAACCGTAAGTCTTTGACGTCATTTGCTTCCGGATTCTCAAGCTTGGTCGGGTTCCTAAAAGTATTCCTAAATACTTTCCAAAAAAAGACTGATTTCTATTCCGGGACATTCCGGGTAGAATGGAATTTTTATCAGATAGAAATTTTCGACGGGAATGGAGACAGACGATAAAAGGGCACAGTTACGGGCATGGAAGCTGTAACACTCTTCAACTTTCTCCTGACTATCCAAACGAGACTTTTGCAGCATTACTAATTTGTAGCGTCGTTATGACCCCATGACAGATGTGCAGGGGCGTCGCAAGTGCATTTTTGTTGGTGGTTGTGGGGGGGGGGGGGGGGGTGCAGAGCCAAAATTTTACCGAATATTTCAAAAATTTTACCGAATCCTAGAACTATGAA
Source organism: Branchinecta sandiegonensis (assembly GCA_030848855.1). Classification (NCBI taxonomy): domain Eukaryota; kingdom Metazoa; phylum Arthropoda; class Branchiopoda; order Anostraca; family Branchinectidae; genus Branchinecta; species Branchinecta sandiegonensis. The sequence continues at coordinate 19,447,872 of JAUPMV010000003.1, read as the reverse complement.
TTCAAGCTTTAAATTATGGAACAGAAAGGATTACGTAGGAAGAGTAAGATTAAAGTGCAGCATGAAAGACGATAAGCCACTATTAGGCGGCGTTTTGGCGAAGACCACACGGAGAATATATTGCCGGGCATGATTGCAGTAACAGCTTCTATCTATTATAGCGAATAGAAAATTAAATCGAACGACGCAGGCGAAAATTTTAAAAATCCATTTTTTTCTGTAGGCTAAAGTTTTAAGTGCTTCTCGTACAAATTCTATCATTTACTGTTGATTAAACACTGAGAATCTAAGAAGTTCCAGAAACCAGATGGAGCGACGCTATCATTTACTGTTGATTAAACACCGAGACTCTATAAGAAGTTCCAGAAACCGGATGGAGCGACGTTCCGGCAGCAGCAGCAACTGATAGCATAGTAAATATACTACCCATTATCGCATAAAGTGAGCGCCGCCGGCGAATTTTTTGTTTGCTTTTTCCCGCCAAATTTAATTTCCATCCAAATTCTAGCATTTAATTTTCCGAAACCTCAATCCTAAAACTGGCTTAAAAACTCCATCAGATGACGCGCCTTCCACAAAATAGAGAATATTACGAAAAGTGCTGCAGGCGGAATTTTCGAAATATTTATGATTATATATTCTTTTTGAGATCCAAAATTAAAGTAAGGACTATCGATGATATCATAGCTATCTACGACCAGTGCTTCACTCGATCTCTTCTGAGTTTCGAGGTTCGTGGTAATTTCCGAATCCTGGCAATTATAACGAATAAATTACCGAATCCCAGTTATTATACCGAATAATTTTATACCGATAGCTTAATAGGGATTCTGTATAACTACCGTGTCCCGGTTATTATACCGAATTGTTTTGGTATCGAAAGACTACCGAAGAATATTCATATTCGGTATACTTTCGTTGAAACTGGAACAAAGTCAGGATTCGTGGTTAACTTCCTAATCCTGGAAATTATACTGAATAAATTACCAAATCCCAATAATGATACGGAATAATTTTGAACCAATAGCTTATTCGGGATTATGTGTAACTACGAAATCTCCATAAATATACCCAATAGTTCCAGCATCGAGAAATTACCAAATGATTTCAGTAAATTCCCTCACCAAATTCGTGATACCTACCAAATACTGGCAATTATACCGAATCCCGATCATTATACCAAAGAGATTTGTACAGATAGCCTATTTAGGATTCTGTATAGCTACCGAATCCCCGTAAATATATCGAACAGTTCTGCTATCGAAAAAATACCGAACAATTTTAGTAAAATTTTGGGCCTCCGGCACACAATTTTACCGAATCTCAAAAACGTGGGGGGTGGAAATTACCAAATGATTTCAGTAAATTCCCTCACCAAATTCGTGATACCTACCAAATACTGGCAATTATACCGAATCCCGATCATTATACCGAAGAGATTTTTGTACAGATAGCCTATTTAGGATTCTGTATAGCTACCGAATACCCGTAAATATATCGAACAGTTCTGCTATCGAAAAAATACCGAACAATTTTAGTAAAATTTTGGGCCTCCGGCACACAATTTTACCGAATCTCAAAAAGGTGGGGGGTGCTGCACCCCGCCCCCCCCCCCCCCCCCCCCCCGTCTTGCGACGCCCTTGCAGATGTGAAGTCCTGGGAAATGCGCTGCAAAGAGGATTTTTTTTTATTTTTAATTATTAGGCTAATATAGCATCAGCTCATGGACATTTTTCTTCAGGTCGTTTTGTTTCAGTTTCTCAGCGCAATGGCAATTTCATCCGAAGGTGGCGGGTTCATATCCGACCGAGGGACATTTTGTTTTTCGGTTCACTACTTCCGCAATGTTTATGGCAATATTTTATTGTAGTAGTTTGGCATTGATTGAATGCTTAGTAGCAGAGATAAGAAAGTCGAGGATTCCAGTTATGCTTGCTTGCTAAAGTTATCGATTCCCCATTCTGCTTCTAGAACTCGCTACTGTCTGCCTTCCCATATTTCGTGATGTGGGTCTTCAGTCTCATGTTTAGTCCCATAGCAGACTACATCAACCGTAAGAAGTGGCTGTCCCTGACTGGAATTCGAAAGGTCTTCAATGTGATCAGTAAGTCGCTATTCAGTTTTTTTCTAGCGGATTTTCTAGCGGAAAATCATAATAGATACTTGCGCTGTAATAACTACTTTGGAAAGTTGTTGTTTCCCAGTTATCTGGGTACAGGACGAAATACAACAGAAAAATAAATAGAAAGAGCAAAATAAATAAATGAAGTAAACGCATGAAAGTGCTTTGAAATAAATGTTTACGAAAAGTTGTTGGCGTCCGTGAGCTTTTCTGGAACTTCGATATGGTCATTATTCAACGAAGTAATAATTGAATTACTCACCAGAGCAAAATAACACAAGGGACTAATACTAGCGAATAGCAGCGACACTAGCCGAATAGAGAACGTTCCTATTGAAACTCAATCATTCGTGCACCAGCGCTGGCTCCGATAACTCCATATTCCGAACACAGCATAAAAAATATATAACATCCTCTGTTTCCTTGATGTGTGCAGACCGTATCTTAGCTGCACTAGACATTTTCCAAGCCCGCAAGTTTGTCTCAGTTTGAATGTCAAGAGCGTAGTTTGTGGCGGTACGAGTAAGGCCAGTTTCCGATGCATGGAAAGCTTAGGTCTTGGCGATACTTCCAAGTGTTATATTGCTCTGACCTTCATAAACCAAACTCAATCTGTTAGAGACATAGGCTCGTGTGAAGTCTTGGCATTTTTTCAGACTTCACTTTTAGAAAGGCATTGATTTACTTGTTGTTTTTTCCGATCTCTTACCTGCGTCTCTGAACTTTATTGTGTCTTAGGTCACGGAGGCCCTGCCGTGTGCCTGATCGTCGTAGCATTCGCCGGATGCGACGAAGTGCTGACGCTTGCTATGCTCACATTGGCTGTTGGCTTACAAGGCGGGATTTACAGTGGTTGGTTCAGCAACCATATCGATTTCGCCCCCAACTTTGCCGGTACATTGTTTGGTATTACTAATGGATTGTCCACGATACCTTCGTGGGTGGGGCCAGTCACCGTTGGTCTAATCACAAATGGAAATGTGAGTATCCTAGCGATTTTGTATTCTCCAGTGTGGGTCTTTTCGTATGACTTAGATTACCTGAAATCACGGAAACGACAGATCTTCGTTGCCTGTTGACGTCGATGAAACGATCTGGAAGTTGTCACTGGATCAATTTTCAATTTCCCTTTATTTACTACTACACACACATATACTTGACGGTGCAAAACGGATAAGTCAGCTACATTTTATTAGAGCTGTATCTCGGCCCTTCTTGGCAAGGGTCCTCTTAAGGAATGTATATCACGCATATACACGACACAATTTTTCCTGTGGATAGTTTTTCATTACAATGATAATACTATGATGCCAAAAATAGGCCATTGGCTTTTACAGACCCGCGATCCCCCATTCATGTCACGCAACTGCGGTCTTTACTGAATCCTTTCTTAAGGCGTATTCTCGCCGTTCCCCGAGGACTCCACTTGAGGAGTCCCCGCGGTTTTGTTTGTCACGGGGACTCTGTCCCCATCCCCACGGACGGAGAATGCTCCGATTATCATCACCATCATCAAAAAGGACTCCCTTTCAGATTCAGAGGGGAATCAATTTTTGCTGGTGTTGGTGCAATGTAAATTAATTAAAAAACAATCAGAATAAACAAAACCAAAAATAAAGTGGATATAGACTAATTTCGTCGACTTCATATTTTTTTTTTCGAACAAATTCAATTTTGGAAGCATTCCCTGTGTTTTCGCTGTTTCTGTACGCGTGGACTGACTCCCTCTATTCTCGCCGTTCCCTTCGATTCCCCGAGGAGTCCTCGGGGAACAGCGAGAATACGCCTTTAACAGCTGAAGTTTCTGCCATCACTGTCTCCTCGCCAAAGGAATTCCATACAGGACCTGTTAAGGAAGAAAAAGTTCGAATGTTTGAAGAGGCCCAATTTTCGCATTGTGCCAAATGTGATAACAAAAACAATAGTTTCTTTTTTGCAGATACCATGGTATCTGATATCAGTCACCGTGGTAAGATGTTCAGATACCGACCGTGGTAACTTAACGTGGTATTTGAAGAATTCATCTCACTTTCATCGTCACCAACACAGGAGCCTGGGTTATTGTCAAATTGGTGGGAAAGAAGTTTGGCACTTGTGATATGAGTGGATATTCCTATTTCTTTTGGGATGACTTCTAAAAGCGAAAATTCGACAATTGTCGTTTTTGCAAACTAACCGTAGTATCAGCCACGGTAACTCCAAAAACGACAAAATCCAAATCCAGTTACTGTGCTAGCAGATACCATGGTATCTGCAAAACGCCACTAATGATACCATCATTATCGTCACCGTTAATCTCATGGAAATTTCGCCTTGGACGTAGCCTATAGTCGATATCAACAGCAGTTTTTCTTTTTTTTTAGCAAACTATTGAAGCTTGGCAGATTGTCTTCTTCATGACTGCCGGTGTCTTGTTCTTCAACGTCATCTTCTTCACTATTTTTGGATCTGCTGTGGAACAACCATGGAATAGAATCGATTTTGGCAAAACTGTGTTGCATAATCACAGTGACGCAAATAGCGATTCGGACTCGGAAGTTGGATCTAAAGCATCGGAAAACCATGGATTTAAAGAAGATTAAATGTGTTTTTATTTTAACTCTGGGTTCTCAAGCTAGAATTTTACCGAAACGAACGCCAAGAGACTGCAGCGAAAGTCTTTCTTTAATGCTTGAAAACCCTGAGCTCAGATCTGATACATCGTCTTGCAAGGCGTTTTGTGTTGTTCTCCTCAGAGCTTACCTTTGCGCCAGATCAGAATGATCAGATGTCAAGTTTTGTGTCTCTTCGCTCCAGTGTCAGACGTTTCGTAAAAGGTAACACACGGGTGCGCGGTTTCAGCAGATAACACTTAGTATGCTACCTGTTGTGTTTTTTTAATGTTATGGAAAAACTTCTGCTGACATTTTTGCTTGTCATCATGAAATTAGAAAAGTCAGCAGATGCCTTTTCAGTGGTTTTTCGGCTCTTCCTGGTAATGTTATGGATAACATTTAATACTTAAAGTTTGCAAAATCATAACAGATAATATCACTAGTGTTATCTTCTGCCGGCTGAAGATCAAAGTATGTTCCGCCCGTCTTAATTTCGCTTCGCTTAGGATCTGGTCCCGAAATGAAGACTCGCTTGCGGGTTGCCTTAGGGGGAAGGAAAAATCGTTCAGTCATGTATATTGCACCCAGGTTTTCTAATTTCTAGCTTCAAGTGTCATAAAGAGGTATGAGCTTGTTTGTGACCTCTTGTGTGGGAAGGAGAAACTTCGAACAGTCCGCTCTGTACAGGTCTTGGCGGAAAGAATAAGTCAAGCAATGGAAAACGATTGAGGTACTCGACTGTTATCTTGTCATCGCTCTATGACTCGAAACTGTAAATGTGGCTCGATTCTCTTTAAATTAGTTTATTTATTTGCTCGCTACAAAAGTAGGATGATGAGACACTAGTTGCGTTTTTGCTGATACCCTGGTATCTGTTACCACGATAACTTGATCTGGAATTAGTCGTTTTTGCAGTTATCGTGGTATCTGATACACGGTGCTCTGCAAAAACGACTATTGCCGAAATTGCACTTTTCGAAGTCATCCCAAAAGAAAACAGATATCCAGTTACTAAGTGCTAAACTTCTTTCTCACCAATCTGACAAAATTTGATGAAAGTGAGATGATTTTTCAGATGCCACGACCAGTTACCACGGTCGGACCGTAGTATCTGAAAATCTGATACCACGCGAACTGGCCAGATACCACGATAACTGCAAAAACGCCTTTTGACCGTGGTATCAGATACCACGATAACTGCAAAAACGACTTTAGACCGTGGTAACAAATACCATGGTATCAGCAAAAACGCAACTACTGATGGCAAGACTATGAAACTGAAAAAGGGAAAAGAAACAAAAAAGGAGGCTTTCTAGGTCTATGCGAGGCCAAGATCAAGAGCCAAGGACAACGGTGTTGGAAGAGAAATTGAGATCCACGATGATAGATCCATGATCCATGATAATCCACGATTGTGGATTAAACATTTAAGTTGCTCAGTCTACATACTTAGGAAGTAAGAAGTTTAGTGCTGGGTGCATTTCTTCAATCTGTAATCATCTTCGTCGGCGAGACTCCGAATTGTTGATTGAGTGCTGGGTGGAAATTCCTACAAGCTCGTTAGGTTTCGCAATTGCCAACACAGTGAACTGCCGTTTTAGGTTAGCAAATTAGCTCAGTTGGTGTCAATCCGGTCGGGGTTCAATGGTGCCTATGGTCAGGGGCGTCGCAAGGGGGGGGGGGTGCAGCACCCCCTCACCTTTTTGAGATTCGATAAAATTTTGGGCCGGAGGCCCAAAATTTTACTAAAATTGTTCGGTATTTTTTCCACAGCAGAACTGTCCGATATATTTACGGGGATTCGGTAGTTATACATAATCCTAAATAGGCTATCTGTACAAATCTCTTCGGTATAATGATCGGGATTCGGTATAATTGCCAGTTTTCGGTAGTTATCACGAATTTAGTGAGAGAGTTTACTAAGATCATTTGGTAATTTTTCGAGGCCGGAACTATTCGGTATATTTATGGAGATTCCGTAGATGATCTATGATATCATCGATAGTCCTAACTTTTATTTTGGATCCGAAAAAGAATATATAATCATAAATATTTCGAAAATTCCGCCTGCAGTAATATTCTCTAATTTTTGGAAGGGCGCGTCATTTGACGGGGGTTTTAAGCCAGTCTTAGGATTGAGATTTCGAAAAATTAAAAGCTATAATTTGGATGGAAATTAAATTTGGCAGGAAAAAGAAAACAAAAATTTCGCCTGCGGCGCACACTTTATGTGATTATGGGTAGTATATCGACGAGACTACAGTTGCTGCTGCTGCCGTAACGTCGCTCCATCCGGTTTCTGGAACTTCTTAGAGTCGGTATTTAATCAACGGTAAATGATAGAATTTGTAAGAGAAGCAAATTTTAGCCTACAGAAAAAATATGGATTTCGAAAATTTTCGCCTGCGGCGAATTTTTTATTGGCTATAATAGATAGAAGCTGTTCCTGCAATCATGCCCGGCAATATATTCTCCCTGAGGGCTTCGCCAAAACGCCGCCTAATAGTTGGCTTATCGTCTTTCATGCTGCCCTTTATTCTTACTCTTCCTACGTCATCGTTTCTGTTCCATAATTTAAAGCTCGAATTCTTAGTTCTACGATTCGGTAAAATTTTTGAAAAATTCGGTAAAATTTTGGCTCTGCACCCCCCACCGAAAATGCACTTGCGACGCCCCTGCCTACGGTGTGTGTCAATCCGGTCCGGATTAAATGGTACCTATGGTGCTTATGACTGTCCTGCCCTCCAAGTTCTGTCCCGATACCTTAACCCCAATCGTGCCACTCTCGTCCAGCTTCTCAAAGTTGCCGGACCCAGACTGGAACTACAAATGAAACATCTAGTTGCAGGGGTGCTCGCTCCCACTCTAGCTGTTTAGTGGTGTCCACCAAGTGAGCACCCCCTTGCGGTTAGTGCATGTGCTTTTGGACAACGTAAGAGTTCCATTCATTTCGGATCACTAGTTGGAAAAATATGTGTGACACATGGTTCCGAAGCCGAAGGCTGCAAGTGCCAAACGGGTATCTATTCATAAATTATTATTTCTGAAAATTGAGTTAATCATTAGCCTACTCCAGGCCAAAAATCGATAGCCATGATATCAGGGAGTTTCGCGCGAGTTCCCTTTCAATTTTACGGTATTCGAAAAGCAAACAAAAAAGATATGACAATACAAGATAATGTCGTAGCTACTATGACACAATTCGAAGCAGATTTATCTGCATTAGTTGGATCATAATAGCGTGAAAGTCCGTGTTACAAAATGGGAATGAAAGAAACTTGTCAAGGCATGTAAAGATGGTAGAAATTTATTCATTGGGCTACCTACATTTCTGGAACATTGAACAGTGAATTCAACCTCTTCGACTGCACTAACTGGTCGTGGTCAGGTCTTGGGTCGTCGGTGTACAATACTCTTGATGACTAACCCTACGTGTCGATGAAGTATCGCCGTGTACCTAGCGGAAGCGTCACCAGAGCTGTCCCCAACGAACGCCGTTTATTGGTTGACACAGTATTTGAGTCATCACGTTTCTCGTTCTTCCTGAAATTCAATGGCGTGTTTTGGACTTAGTCATCTAGAGGAATAGCTACGTTTTCCAACGTCATTCAGTTAACCGGCCTGCAGGATTACCCAATATAAGCAGTTTTCTTCCTTCGGTTAACCGCCCAAAGTCCTTATAAGCTGCCTTTTCTACGCCGTCTGCCAGTCGATTAATCGACCTCTGGACTGAGGCTGGATTACCTCCAACCGGCCTACATCCGTTCTCAGGCAGGAAACCCGGATCTTTCGTGTAATGTTGGGGAATGGGAAATAAGCCGTTTTTGGGATCCCAAAACGTGAGCGGAGGGATACCTATGACATCGCAAAAGTTGTCAGTCTGTCCGTTCGTCTGTAAGCACGATAACTCTCGAAGGGAATGAGAAATTTTGATGAAACTTGGTGTGAGGATCTTTGTGTCAAGGGAGAGGTCGAGTTCGTAGACGGCTTTGTAGCCCTATATTTAGGGGCGGGGGAGGGGGTTCAAGTTAAGGGGCTAACAAAATATTTTTAAACAGCTAATAAGATAGTCGATTAAGGGGTAAGAATGCATGCTGAAAACTTATGTGAAAATCATTTTCTACCTGAACAAGTAGTTCGTCCGGAATCCGGCCAAAACCGGAAAACTTTTCAAAAGCAAAAGCTTTACTTGTAGTTGATTAGATGCCCGGTTCCGGGGTAAGAAGCGATGCTGAAACCGCATATGACAATCGTTTTTGCGCGGACGTATAGCTCGCCGGGAATCCGGCTGAAACCGGAAAATTTGTTAGAAGTAAAAGTTTTATTTGAAGCTGATCAGATGTTCGAAATAGGGCCAAGGAGATACCCTGAAGTCGATTTTGAGCTTTTTTTTTTTTTTTGCCGGACTATGGTAGTTCCTGATTCGGCCGAAACCGGAAACTTGGCAGAAGTAAAGCAGGAAGTTTCGATGAGTTTTGTCAGGATAGATATGACTTATAGGGGTAAACACACATGCTGAATCCATATCTGAACTTGGTTTTGTCGGATGATTAGCTCTTTGGCCTTAATCTGTTTCTAAATATCAGTGGTAAAAATGTTTAAGTAGTCTGGATAAGACTGAAACTAACGAATACAAGACCCAATTGTCTAGATCAAATATTAAGTTTTTGGGATCCCATCGAAACCTTGGATCTTGTTGCATCAGCGGGCGAACCTGATCGGATGCCGAATAAACGGACATAGTGGTAAATAGTTCGGTTGACTAAGTGACGGAGAATTTACAAAAGACGCAAGTTTATCTTCTACGTTTGTCGTTTGTCCGAAGATTAAAAATTAAGTGTCTTTTTCTGTGTGTATATATGTGTTTTGTTTATTTTCTTTATTTTCGTCATTTACTCCGCCTTTTCAAAATGGCGGGTCATAAATAAATTACTTACTTACTTACTTACTTTGGATTGCCTTTAGAACGTGATGAGAAATCAGTTGATGGAATGGCATAAATGCGAGTTTTAAAATTCATCCTAAGGAATACTTTGAATAGTTTCTTATAAAAAGATGGTTGCTTTGAATGAAGCAAGAGAACGAAGCTGTCGGCTGCCAAAAAGGAGAAATTGTCATTCAGAAACTAGGTATTCCTCTAAGTCGACTGCCAAAGCAGATTGGCGCAAGCGATGTCGTCGAGGTGGAATGTTCTGTGGCTGATGGTTAGTTGGTGATTAAGCGGGCTTGCGTATTTACCCCAATGGTCCTGTGGCTGTCCACTCCTGACCGCGTGAACCCGTTGGATGTTGTCCTTGACCGGCTATAACCGTGATATTTCGCTATAGGTTTTCCCCCGGCTCGGTTTATTATGGCTTTCATGGCTTTTACTGGATTCATCAACGTCTACGTCATCCGGAACAACATCAACCTGGCTATCATTGCGATGGTTAACTACACAGCTATTGCAAACCCCAATGCAACAGGCCCAAATAATTCTTCCGCTAACTACCAATGCGAGTTTCAAAATAAGAACGAGACGGCAAGTAAGCATTTGCATCTTTCTTTCCTTTCAGTGTAATTACAAATTTGCACCTTTTTTCGCAAGAATCCAAGGAACGAAGCGGCATCCACCGGTGCGTACCGTATAGGGTTGGAAAAACGACGGGGTGTCCAGATGACAAAAGTGGAAGACCGACGGATATGGAAGATACTGGAATGGTATCCCCTGACGAAAGTGAAGTGGTGAGTTTTCTAGCAGGAATTAGAATTCCGTCAGGAAGCTAGAGGGATCCTTTGTGTTTATCCGCATATTCTAGTCTGGGAACTAGGACATAGTGGGAATCATAACTCGTGAAACCATTTATTGACGCGAGAGCCAGGGGCATTTTCGCGTGAATGGCTGTTGTGCTCGACAGAAGATGAAAATAGCACTGGATGATACCATCCACACGACAACGAGCTCAAGATGTGCCTTCCTCGACGCGGTCAGCAGAGCTCGAGGAGCGTCGTTGAACGGGAGACACCGATCTAGTTGGATGGCGACGTCGCCCGTCGAGCTATTCCTCCGAAAATGACCACCGATCTGGACGGCATGAATGAGACAAGACAACACTCATCATGGTGGTGGGATGTTACATCCAACTCTTGATGCAATGGCGCCATCCACGCGAAAATGTCCTCCAGGCAAACGATTATCTCGTAGCCCGATGCAAAGACAATAATAGTGGGACTTTTACTGTCTTTGGCCCGATGCGCGCTCGATGCATGCGAGCTCGCCAGTATCTGGGGGACATTTTTCGTTGGGTGTTACATTCGCCAAGGATCTGGCTGAAGTAGATGTTAGGATAACAACAGCTGCGTGGAGCAGCAGAGACTTAGGAGACAAATGGTATAGGGAGAAAAGTATAAACTCTATTCGGTATTCGTAGGTTTTCACTACGTTCTGTTTAACGCATCACAACTAGGGTTCCTGGAGAGTATAATTGTGATGACGTAGGCTACATGGTAAATGGAGAATAAACATCATGATTTGAATTCATTTTTTTTACAGCAGAGAACGAAGATGGACCATTCGCCTGGACGGAGCCAATCCAAGCCCTAATCAGTACAAGCTTTCTCTGGGGCTATATCATTACGAATCTTCCCGGAGGCCGCATAGCAGAAAGATTTGGAACGAAATGGATGTTCGCTGCTTCGCAGACGCTAGCGGCGACCTTAACTTTGCTGATCCCAGTTGCGGCGACTGTGGGCTGGGAACTAGTGATCGTCGTTCGGGTGTTTATGGGAATAGCTCAGGTAAAAGATCGGATCTTTTTCTTTTTGCCCTCAACTCGCATCTTCCCCTTTTTGTTTTGCTTAAACTGGCATTTATCACCGATTGTTGGTGTGTCATAACCGAGGACACCAGACTGAACAGCAGCAAACATGCATCGTGGTACTGTGGTTTCAGTTTTGCTCTCTCTTTTTCTTTCAATTCTCAACTTGGCATCTCCCTCTTTTCATGGGTTCCGCAACTGGCTTTATGGAAACTATTTTTGAGTGTTTTGAGATTGTTTTGTATTTCTTTGTCCTTTTCTACTGCATTTATGCCCTCGGGCAGTGCGCTATAAATCTTTCATTCATTAATTCATTCATTGTTACCGTTTTCTTTTTTGCCGTAACAGAGGACAGCTCAGTGCTGAGGACACCGATGTGAAAGGCGTTCAAAGCAATTTTAATCGCGATTACCATGGATTCCGTTTTGCTGTCTGTCTTCTTTTTTAAGTTTGGTCATTTTTATTTAAGAAAACTGCCCAGAACGGAAGAAACAAGTTCGAAAGAGTTGAAAAATTGAACTCTAGCTCAGGCACCGGTGGATGACTCTTCACACACACTTCACATCAAAATGTTTAGGGGGGGGGGGGGGGGAGGGGACAAGCGATTTACCGAATGGCTGGCAATTTTTACTGACTGTTTTTGCAGAAAAAATGACTGTTGTCAAGAAAAAAACGACAGTTTTGAAAAAAAGTCGACTGATTTTCAGAAAAACCGACTGTTTTGACAAAAAATCAACTGATTTTCAGGAAAACCGACTGTTTTCATGAAAATAATCAACCGTTTTGACGAAAAATCGTGACACGATTGGGTGCCCCCCCCCCCCCCAGTCGTGACGCCCCTGTTCACACTATGTCTAAATTCTTCGTCATTTTCTTCGCCATTTTCACTTTTGGTGTACGAATACTCACTAGAAACCATGATCAGGGTATAATTGATATATTCTCACACCTGTATTCTGTACCCCTACACCATACTGCATTTTTAGGGTGTCAGCTTTCCGTGCATGCATCCACTTTTGGCAAGATGGATACCTCCACAAGAGCGCAGTACTATCTCAGCAATAGTTTATGCCGGTGAGTTACCTTTAAACTTAACAGGAAAGTAAAAACGAAACCCAAAACTTTTAAAAATGCTTATTTGTATAAAAAGCTTTTTGTGCGGCGAGGAAAATAATTTTTTTTTTTCGCTGAACAACGACAAAAAAATGAGTACAAAACGCCATCTGTTTGAGGTTATTCTGATGCCGAAAAGCCGTCAGCGGCGTTCAATGAAGCCACGGGGCAGAAAAAGGTGTACAATGTATACCCATCAATCTGCACTATCCTGTAACGTTTTTAAGGCCATTTCCTCCAATAACATAGTTTTCTGCCATGAGAAAACTTTGTGCAAATATTTACTTTTTGGCCTCATCGAGGTCACTAGGTTTTAGTTCGCGACCAAGCCTCTCACGTCGTTTTGATGGCTGACAGAATCTGAGTTATCAATGCCAGAAAAGTAACGCGAGGATTTTTTTTGTTTGTCTCTTCGATTAATAGCTTATACTCTCGGAAGCTTACTCCAGTTGAACAAAAACAGACAACGTAATTGCCATATGCCATAAGAAGCACGTAACATCCAGAGGCGTTACTAGCCAAAATCTTTGGGGGGGGCAAGGAATTTACCGACTGGCTGGTAATTTTTACCGACTATTTTTGCAGAAAAAAACGGCAGTATCGAAAAAATCGACTGATTTTCAGGAAAAACGACTGTTTTGACGAAAAATCTACTGTTTTAATGAAAAAAATCAACAGTTTTGGCGAAAAATCGCGGCGCTTCGCGCCGACTCGGATATTTTCACCGACTGGCCGACAGCATTGGGGGGGGGGGGCGTCCCCCCCTTCTCCCTCCGGTCGTGACGCCCCTGGTAACATCATTACGAACGGACTATCATCATTGTTCGATCCACGTTTTTAGGGATGATCATTTCATACCCTTGACCTCTTCTAGGTCAACAACTCGGTACCGTAATCGGTCTTCTTCTAACCGGCCTAATTATTGACGAACTTGGTTGGGAGGCCGTATTCTACATCGAAGCGGCGATAGCCTACATTTGGGTCGTTTTCTGGCTGTTGCTTGTTTACGATTCTCCAGACCAGCACCCACGGATCAGCAAAGAAGAGAAAGAATACATACAGAAGACGCTGGCGGTTGTGACAGGCCCCAACAGTAAGAATGTAAGTCGCGGTTCTACATCTCATAACACTTGTAGCCTTCGGTTGTTAAGGATCGTTAAAGCTGCAGTTGACGATTGTTAACAATTGATAAATTTCTGGAACACAACCTTACAGTGGTTATAGTCAGAGGCGTTACTAGCCAAATTTTTTAGGGGGAGGGGGGCAAGGAATTTACCGACTGGCTGGTAATTTTTACCGACTGTTTTTGCAGAATAAACGACTGCTTTCAAGGAAAAAACAACAATTTCGAAAAAATCGACTGATTTTCTGAAAAAAAACGACTGTTTTGACGAAAAATCGACTGTTTTAATGAAAAATCAACTGTTTTGGCGAAAAATAATGATAATAATTATAATAAATACCGATCGTAGTGTCTGCCTATTTGTCATTCAGTCGCACTATATATATATTTTATTTTTAACCCGCCAAATACACAAAGTGTAGCGGAGTAAAGAGAACAACGAAAAACAACACAAGATAAATAACAGTATAAACACACAAAACTTAGACATAATTTCTAACTGGGCCCGAAAAATTAAATATACAAATCGGTACTTCCATATAAGCCATGACAATAAAATTTGGTTCGCATTTGAAGGGCCCAACCCAACGGTCTAAGAAATCTTCCTTTCTCAGATCCGACCATCCACGTGGGGGGCGGGATTGTGTTACACTTATTAAAAGACATGGTATTTAAAGGTTGGTCCGGGAAGAACAAATTTCATTTCTCGGGACCAACTGTTTTTGAACGATTGGGATGAAACTTGAGCGATACAAAGGTCATATACCTTTTTGTCTGGGCCTGACCTGACCTCGGTTGGCAGAGCTGGAAGGGATACCAGCTGTTTCTCGGAAATGCAGTTAAGTACGAACGGAAAGAAACGAACGCTGCTTTACCTTATCTATGTTGATCTGATGCGTCTTTACCTGAAAGATGTGTGTCTTACCTCTTTTGCTGATGATACCGTTTTAACTGTGTTTGCCTCATCTGTGGAGGAGCTGGTGAGAAAAGCGAACCTTGCATTGGAAAAGCTGGAGGTTTTCACTTCATTAAGTCTACTGTGTGTAAATGTGCTCAAGACATTTTTAATGACGTACTGTAGAGTTGGTACACCGCTGGATGTGTCTGGCCTGGTAACTTTGTGTGGTAAACCAGTTCAACAAGTTGATCATCTCCGCTACCTTGGTTTTTATCTTGATTGCCACCTGTCATGGAAATGTCACAGTGACGCTATTTCATCAAAAATCGCCCGTGGGGTTGGCATACTTCGACGTCTGCAGCACTTTCTCCCACAGAGGATACTTCTAACTATATATTATTCGTTGGTTTATCCAGATATCTCCTACGGCTGCCTCTTATGGAGCAGCAACTTCTTATGCAACTATAGAAGAGTGCAAGTTCTACAGAATAAAGCTGTTAGAACAATCGGTAGATACCTCCAGGATGTGCATGACACTTGTGCTTGTTTTACGTCCCTGAAGCTCCTTAATGTCGGTCAGATAAGAGATTACCAGGCTGCAGTATTTGTGTTTCAGTGTATGAATGGATTAGCCCCCGATATCTTTAACAGTTTTTACCAAACAAATAGTGACCTGCATAGTTATGGAACAAGGCATAGTGATGATATAGTTGTGGATTTACGTCATGGTACCCGGTCTTCATTTTCAATGAAACACCTGGGTCCATCTGTATGGAATGAACTACCAGTGAGCATTAGGGCGGCGGAACACATACCTCAGTTTAGAAAGAAATTAAAAGATTATTTTCTGGGGCAAAAATGTTAAATTTTGTTATGGGTGGTAGGATGGTTAGGGGAGGAAGGGTGGGCTAGGGAGGTAAGGGGGGTAAGGTGAGGTTGGGAGGGAAGAATGGGGGGGAGGGGGAGTTGAGTATTGATGACTGAGAGAGATTGGATTTATTTTTTATTTTTTTCTTTACATAGGTAAGTAGTTATGTGGACTTTCGCGCGAATGCAAACCCTCATAGGTTTTTTCTCCAGCGCGAAAGTGTTGCTTTTTATTTATTTATTTGTGAATGTTGAAAAATAAAAAAACTTGAACTTGAACTTGAACTTGAACGGGTAATCTGATTTCATTGAAACTTAATGGCGGCTAGGAGAATATCACCTAAACCTTCTACTTATATGCCCTTAAGAAACTAGTGGCAACTCTGGAACTTGACCGCATCCAGCGATGTCGAGGGAGTTGTCTGGGATGCAGAAATTTGTTGATGTCCTCGTTTACTTTCTCAGTGGACTTTGCTAAGAAATGGAGTTCTTTCAGCAGTGAACGAACCTAATGCCGTGTTCGCTCCTAATGTCTTGCTGCGATAGAGAGACTTTACCGTACCCGAAAAAAATTTCTCACCGTCATTCGAAAGGTAAAACGAAGGATTGACCATTGCAAGGTATAGGACTTTAAACTTTGAGACTGAGTTGTGTGTGTTTATTGAAAACTGTAAGCTTGTAAATGTTGCTGTAATGTAAAAGGTTTCTCCAACCCCTTCTTGATTGATTTAAGTACTTACAAGCTTAAAATATTTACCAAATGCCCAAAATTCAGTCGCAAAGTTGAAAATCTTATACCTCACAATTGTGCTTTTCCATTTTCGTCGGGTACGCTGCAAACTCTCTGAAGTAAGAACTTTTAAGACTCCAGTCTGGCTAATAGTTGGTCAACACTGTGTATAAATCCTGGCGGCCAAAAAAACGGCTCGGATCCTTCGAATTGCTACGCACCGCAATCCTGTGTTGGTTGCATTGCAGCAAGGTCAGTAAGTTTGAAGGCAAGCATGCCTTTTCCCGTGAATCGTAGGAACTTCTTCAGCTATCCTTTGCTATGAACAACACTCTGCTAAGCCGATAACTCATTTCTAGGCCCCTCCCGTTCCTTGGAAGGCCATTGCAACATCTCTACCATTCTGGGCGATTCTGATTGCGAATGTTGGCCATAATTGGGGTTTCCTCATTCTACTTACTGAGTTGCCTATTTACATGAAGAATATCCTTGGATTTGATATCAAAAGTGTAAGTACTACCATGTCATCACGAATTGATTATGTCAGCTACGGCCCATCAGGCTGGTACTGTTACAAGTTTGTGAGCGCATTCTGTGGCAGTTGGTAATTTTGGCATCGTCTGCAACGCCCGAACCTCGACCTGAACCACAGAAAACAAAACACGCCAGTTCGTTGTAGTTTCGCTTGTGAGTTTGGCCGTATCGGTCAGCTGCTATGTGTCTCGTTTATGGGCTTGTCCCCGAGTGCGAATGTCGAAACGGCTGAATTGGCTCACAATTTAAGTGGCTTCCTCAGCGGATCGACAATGCTCCTGCACGGTACTACTATAGGTGTCGGAACACTGTAGGTGGTTTGGCGACGTAGCAGGTTAATGAGAAATTAACAATTGACGTAGTTTAGACTTTCAACCCACCTTCACGGACACCCTGTCAATCCAAAAGGTCGTTGCAAAGGGCTAATTCGCAAAAGCTCTGTTGCAGAATTCGTATGCCACGGCCTTCCCATATTTCATCACGTGGCTCGTTAGTCTTCTCGTCAGCCCGCTAGGAGACGTCTTCAAACAGAAAGGTTGGCTATCCGTAGTCTGGATCAGGAAGCTGTTCACCATGATGGGTAAGCTGAAGGGTCGTTCTTTTTTTTAAAGATAGCCAACTGCATTAAAAGAAAACAATATATGGAAGGCATGAAAGCCCGAAAATCGAAACCCACAAACCTCAATCAAGATGGGTCGAACCCGCAGTAAATTCCTTCCCCCCAAGCTTGCCACACAGGCAGAGACAGGCGCCTGCGTGGCGCCCTTTGTAGCATGTGTGTGTGGGGGGGGGGGGGCGTACTCATAACCACTTTATAGGACATCATCCACGCTTGCTAAACATAATAACCGATAATCGCACAGAATAGCCTTAAAGCCAGGCATCACCTTCCAGATTACCAGACGTCCGGAGCTACCACATAGTCAAGCCAACCCCTTCTAGATGTTCACGATAATGATTGCAGCTAATTTTGCTATTCTTCAACATTTCCTATATGTACCCTTCGTATTTCAAATATCTGTTGCATCCCAGACACAACTGTCAATCACTTTCCTTTCTTCCTACATTTGCATATTTGTTCTGTCTCTCAAAAGGATTGCGTCTCGACGGAAACGGCAGTTTGGAATCCGGAAGAAAAATCTGGAAGGTGAAGCCTGGCTTTTAGTCTTCCTTTTAGCTTAGTGCAGCGCGTGGGCAACCGTTCATCCGACTCCTTTACCACCTGTATTGTATCGTAACACCACCACTGTAACGTCCATGCATGCATGACATTATTGCAGCGTTGAGGAAGGCTGACGAAAAGGGGTCTATGAAGCTAATACTCTTCATGACTATCTCTCCCTACCGATGCAGAATCTCCGGGTACCTGCGGTAAAAAGGAAGAAACGGTGTCACAGCTGCGCTGACTCAGGATTTGAGTCATTGAATTTGAGTCGCTATTATACGGACATGTTTACTTCTTCTTCCTGAGAATCACTGGCGTGTTTTGGACTTAGTCATATCAGGGACCCATAAATTTCCTGTAATGACTCGCCATTCAGGGGGCTTGTCAGTAAGAGATTTCTGATGCGCTCTTGACCGAGCGTCAGATAGTTCGAGAAACACTCACGGGGATAAAATACCCGACTATCCAGATAGACAAAATTTTTCGCAGCTGTTGTACTGAACTAGGAATATTTCTCTGTAATGGAAGAGTATCCTGGATCTTTTGTCCTAGCTTAGGTACCTGGTGGTATGCTGAACAGTCCCAACAAATTTTGTCTATCTGAGCAAGAGCACCGATTCGACCCAAGCGGAATTTTTGGAAACTAGGTGAGGCTCGGGCAACATAGCAACATAGAAACATAGGAAATGACAAGCCCCCTGAATGGCGAGTCATTACAGGAAATTTATGGGTCCCTGGTCATATAGAGTTATACTCTGTATGACATGACTTTTCGCACTGACATCGCAGAGGAATACTTACCTTGAGTCGACGAATCCTTTTAGTTTCAATGTTTTATCCACTTCTGTTTCCTCCGATTTTCTCCATGTGTGTTGGAGAAAGCCAAGGGAAACATCCAAAGGAAAATGTAAATTCAGCGATTATCTTTGTATCCTCTCATAGTGCACGTATCACACCAGCGCTATAGGGCACGTCTGGCGTTCTCGCCGATTCGCTTTCTAAACAGTAACGCGAGAACGGGGTCAAAGACGCTGGCTTTCCATCTCGGGTGTCGTTATCAAAGGCAGGCAGTTTTCGTACGTCAAGACATGCATTCCTGGAGTATTGTGGTCTCTGGATTTCTACCCTCAAGCTGTTTTTTACTCCAGGACACATGGGACCAGCACTTTGCCTTCTTGGGGTAGCCTTCGCTGGATGTGACTTAACACTCATAATTGTCATGCTGACATTGTCCGTGTCACTACAAGCCGGAGTCTACGCTGGTTGGTTCATAAACCATATTGACATTGCACCGAACTTCGCAGGTAAGAGGCTTTACGATTACCAGAGAATCTCCGACAGGTAGGCAAACATTATCTGATAACAGTCTACCTTCTACAGGGTGGCTCCCACGATGCCCACTGTTTTCTCGCCCACTCTCACAATGCCCGCGGTAAAAATGTCCACAGTCCAGAATGCCCACGGTTGAGCGAGGAGGTCGAAATCATCTTTTAACGAATCACAGATCGGATTAATGTAATGTCTTAAACATTTTAAAAGGATACAAGTATTATAGGGAACAGTATTTCCAAAATCACGGTAGATTTCCTGCAGTATATCATTTGACAAGTCCTCATTATACACGCCTATTATAAAACGTCACGTCAGCTTTGTATCTGATGTTATTCATTTATTTCAGTAGCTGTTTCGAGGTAATTGTGTCATTTCTGCAACAGTCAGCCAAATTGCCCAGAAGACACGCCTTATCCGCTAAGGTATCGTGTAGGCCTACTGTCTGATCCACGGATTAATCCACGAGGGGACGGCGGAACTGACAGAATCAATGTCATAAAGCGTTGAGGATTTTTCTGTTAGTCGGGAATAACGTTGTCTGGTTATAAAATTTCTCGGAAAAAGAACATAGTTGTGTTTACAATATGCTTCCATGTCAGTACTAAACACCTTTTAATTCAATCGTGGACATTCTGAACCGTGGGCATTTCGAGCCGTGGGCGTTCTATTTCTGTCTTCTTGTAATCACGTTGTTTACTTGTATTTGTTTGTTGTAGTCTTATTATACGGCTTCTTGCTTGGTTAAAAGTATTGAATTGAATTGAATTCTAAGTAGAGGGCATTGGGTTTTGGGTATTATGACTGTTAGCCCTTCTACCATACTGTACGAACGCCACTTTCTCAACTATACCCATCTACTAGTCACAATGCAGGATACGGAAACATTTTAAGACCTCTGATTGTCCGTTCAGTAACAAGGACAGACGACGCGGCTCTGACGGTCATGCACTAGCACTTCAGACAGGATTTCGAGCATATCGTCAGTTCCGTGCGGAGAAGTGGAGATTTTTCATCTTCTCTGACGGAAGTTATGCAAATCCAGCCTGGAAAATGTGAACTTCTGTCGATACCCATAGCTTACGGAGCTACCTTATTAACTTACCTTTTTAACAGGTACCCTTTTCGGAATCACTAATGGTGTTTCGATTATTCCTTCGTGGGTTGGTCCTCTCATCGTTGGCCTGATTACAGAAGGAAATGTAAGTATGCCAAGTCTAGTTGACTAAATAGTGTTCGTTCTAGTCAATGTCCATATCAACAGAAACCATGACGAACCGAGAACAAAAAAATATAGATGATATTATAACTTTTCTCGAAGAGGTCTGCAATGTATATCTTCCTACCACAGGAAATTATATTATGACAATTATTTTTGTGGAGGTTGTTACGACCTCGTATTATCCTCCAAAATAGGCGCAAGTGTTCATCAAGCACTTTAAATATTCCTTCAGCCCAAGCTGACTGCGAATCATATTTGATGGTGCAAACGGATACGTCAGCTGAATTTTTATTGGAGCTATATTTCGACCCTTCTTGGCAAGGGTCCTCTTCAGGCTCAATACCGCTCAAGTTGGAAAAACGAACTTGTGGGAAACACATAATAAATTTGTTTGTTTCCCACAAGTTCGTTGTTCCCACAATTTTTATTGGAGCCATATTTCGGCCTTTTTGATTGTGGAAAACGGATACGTCAGCTGAATTTTATTGGAGCTATATTTCGGCCCTTCTTGGCAAGGGTCCTCTTCAGGCTCAAATCCGCTCAAGTTGGAAAGACGAACTTGTGGGAAACACCCAAGTGTTTCCCACAGGTTCGTCTTTCCCACCCAAGTGTTTCCCACAAGTTCGTCTTTCCAACTTGAGCGGTTTTGAGCCTGAAGAGGACCCTTGCCAAGAAGGGCCGAAATATAGCTTCAATAAAATTCAGCTGACGTATCCGTTTTCCACAATCAAATATGATTCGCAGTCAGCTTGGGCTGAAGGAATATTTATATTTCGGCCCTTCTTGGCAAGGGTCCTCTTCAGGCTCAATACCGCTCAAGTTGGAAAAATGAACTTGTGGGAAACACATAATAAATTTGTGTGTTTCCCACAAGTTCGCAGTTCCCACAGTTTTTATTGGAGCTATATTTCGGACCTTCTTGGCAAGGGTCCTCTTCAGGCTCAATACCGCTCAAGTTGGAAAGACGAACTTGTGGGAAACACATAATAAATTTCTGTGTTTCCCACAAGTTCAGTTTTCAAACTTGAGCGGTTTTGAGCCTGAAGAGGACCCTTGCCAAGAAGGGCCGAAATATAGCTCCAATAAAATTCAGCTGACGTATCCGTTTTCCACAATCAAATATGATTCGCAGTCAGCTTGGGCTGAAGGAATATTTATATTTCGGCCCTTCTTGGCAAGGGTCCTCTTCAGGCTCAATACCGCTCAAGTTGGAAAAACGAACTTGTGGGAAACACATAATAAATTTCTGTGTTTCCCACAAGTTCAGTTTTCCAACTTGAGCGGTATTGAGCCTGAAGAGGACCCTTGCCAAGAAGGGCCGAAATATAGCTCCAATAAAAATTCAGCTCACGTATCCATTTGCACCATCAAATATCGAGCACTTTTCCTCAAAAACTGAATTCAGCGAGCACTTTTCCTCAAATACTGAAAAGTAGAAGCTGACCTCCAAAAAATAAATTAAAAACAATACTTTCAGTAAAAAATACAAGAAAATACTTAAAAAATATTCAAAAAATAAATTAAATGTTGAAAAATGACAGAACATCTTACTCTCTTTCCAGCCTATGCTCTAGGTCATACCTTGTCGCAGTCACATCTCCACTGAAAATACAGCTCGTCAACTGAAACAACATCCTACTATCCTTTGCTTTTCAAAAGCTAGTTATTTAGCATTGAAAAAATGATAGAACATCTTACTCTCTTAGACAACCAGCCTATGCCCTAGGTCAAACCTTGTCGCAATGAAATTTCCACTGAAAATAAATCTCGTCAACTGAAACAAGATCCTACTACCCCTTGCTTTCCAAAAGATAGTTATTCAGCATTTGTCATTGTCTTTCTTTCTCGAAATTTTCTCGTTTTCTCAAGAGCCAACACGTGGTTTTGTTATTGTTTACTTTGTACTTCCACGACCTCTAGAGTTAGTCATTTTAGTAGATCAAACCAAAAAAGTAAAATACTGTATTGGTAGAAACTGATGTGCTTGAGTCAGAACACTAGTCATTTTAGTAGGTCTACAGTAGGCTTGGGTTGCTACTTCACTAAAATAAAATTTCCTACCCGATTAGCAAAAAAGTACAACAAAAGAAGAATAAGTCCAACCTATAAAAAATATTCTGGTCGAAAAAGTTATAATAGTCAAGATACCTCCATCTCGGTTCATATCAGAATAACAACCTCGACGGCTATTTAAAAATATCAACTTAGCCTTCGGCTCGGATAGGTTATTTTCAATGACCGACCCGGTGTTATTTTCGATACCAACCTCGATGTCGGAAGCTAGTCTTTAGTAACCTTTCCCGAACAGGTATGTGGTGTATATCTTCCTATGTCCCACAGGTTGCTATATCATGACAGTGAGTTTTGTGGAGGCTGATACGATATCGTATCAGCCTCCAGAGAGGATGATACGCAGCCATATCAACCTCCATAGAAGTTCATCAAGCACTTTTCCTCGATTACTGAAAATTAGAACCTGACCTCCAAAAAAATAAATAAAAGACATCACTTTCAGAAAGAAAAAAAACACAAAATAATACAGAAAAAATACTGAAAAACATTAGAGAAAAAAAAACGTTCAGGACTGAAAGAAAATGTTGCTTTCCTAGCCAACCAACCTGGGCCATACCTTGTTACAATCACATTCCCAATGAAAATGCAACTTGTCAGCTGAAACAACATTCCTTCTAACTTACTTCACCTTATTTTCCTCTACTCTCCAAAAGGCAGCTGTTGAGCAGTTAAACAGTCTATTAATAAAAACTTCACTGTTGCCAGTTTTTCTGA
Source organism: Branchinecta sandiegonensis (assembly GCA_030848855.1). Lineage (NCBI taxonomy): Eukaryota > Metazoa > Arthropoda > Branchiopoda > Anostraca > Branchinectidae > Branchinecta > Branchinecta sandiegonensis. The sequence continues at coordinate 19,424,591 of JAUPMV010000003.1, read as the reverse complement.
TGAAACCTGTGACTTTTGGCCGGAAAAAAACAATGACATTCTGGCACCCATGAAACTTGGTCCTTTTCACCAACTATCAACGAAAATCTCGCTTTATCATCTTCATTATTATACGCCTCAACTTTTATGCTTCGTTTTTGTATTTACTGGCAAGGAACCGGTCGCAGAGTTCTTGCTCGCTTTGTCGAAGAAACGAAAATGTATGACAAATAGCAGAATTCTGCAACCAGTGGCATCACTGGCTTAAGGTTGATTAATTCTATCTGTCTAAGAGCCCACCTTGATTAATTATATCGATCGAGTCCGCCGCTAGCTAGCATCTGCTTTGCCACAAATGAAAAAGATGGTGTTGGATAAGGATTGTATTGTTATAACCTGAAATGCACGAGTCACAGCAGTAGTCATCTTCACAGTTCTGTAGTAGGGGTAGAGTTGCCCTTTCACTAAACAAAAATTCCCTACAAAAGTAGCAAATAAGTGCTAGCAAAGAAGATTGAGTAGGCTACTACCGAAACAAAAATTATGTTCGAAAAAGTTATAATAGTTAAGATACCTCCATCTCAGTTAATATCGGAAAAACAAGCTCGAAGGCCATTTAAGAATACCAACGTCGCTGCGCTCGGCAGACATTTTTCATAATCAATCGGCAGACATTATTCATAATCAATGGCCGTCTCGTTTTTATAATCCGAGATCAACCTCGATGTCGGAAGTTAATCTTCAATAGCAGCAATACAAAAGTATTATAACAGTGATTTTCAAAAGTGAACGCAAGACCTTTCTTTTGTGCTTTTCCAGTTTTATTATGGTCCTATGACGTTCTCTGTCCGGTTTTGTCAGTGTTTTTTCAGTTTATCACGCCTTAGTTTTAAAAGCTTTGATCGTCTTCGTGCGACCAATTTCAGCAGCTTAGGGACAATGTAGGGACGTTTCGCAGTTGTGAAAGTTGCAGGAGTCCTTACATATTGGCGCTCAGAGAAGTCGGAGATTGCGTAGTCATAATGCATCACATGGATGAGAAGAAAGTAGCTCTCCTGTACGAGTATCGGTGTCTGATGGGGGCAGTCGAGATGTTATCGTACTGAAACTAATTGCTCTGTATATTTTCAGCAAACTGTCGAAGCGTGGTCGATCGTGTTTGTCATGGCTTCCGCTGTTCTAGCTTTCGATGCAGTTTTCTTCTTCATATTCGCATCTGGAGACGAACAGCCATGGAACAAGTTGGCCGTCGAAGATCAACCAATTGAAGAAGCTAGACGAGATGGCATTCGTACTGATTCCTTTAGTAGTTCAGAGTCTGGAAAGTACATAGATTTCAAGAATAAATAATACCCCTGCTTAAAGTGAACCATGAAACGCTTTCTTTCATAATGGTTAGATTTGTCTGTACTTCAGTTTTGAGACGTAAAGGTAGTTTAGCTGCCTGCTTCTCAGCCTTTATTTTTATACGGGGTGGGGAGGATCCGTGCAGTGATGATTAGAGCACAATAGTCATTTGCTAGCGTCCGTCCATATATTATCTGGTGATACTTTTTTCCGGTGGATTCACCTATCGTTTCTAGCAGCGCAAGCACACCTAGCGATGGAACACCGTAACATGTCATTTTTCTCTAAAGGTGTATTCTCGCCGTTCACCGAGGACTCCACTTGAGGAGTCCACGCGTTTTTGTTTCCCCCCCACGGACGGTGAATGCTCCGATTATTCGATTATCACCACCATCATAAAAAAGGACTCCTTTTCAGATTCCGAGGAGAATCAGTTTTTGCTTGTGTTGGTGCAATGTAAAATGAATTACAAAGAATCAGAATAAAAAAAAACAAGAGCCACGAGCTCATATGGCACTTGTTACGAGTAGGTGATGCAAGAAATTAGATGAAAATGTCGCAAAATACCACTTTCAAACCCCCTAGGTTCGGACCTAGAAATAGGATATCGAGTTTCAATCGAGACTGAGTATTTCCGGCATTGCGTCGGATTCGGGAGAGTACGGATTCTACATTTTATGTTTAGATCCACTCGTTTGATTCCTAAACGTGCCACACCATTTCCGGTACCCCCCTCCCCCCCCCCCCTTCCAGCTCTCCCTGCCACGGTCGAATCTGGTTGGGACACCTAAATGAATCATCTAAAGCATCTTCTCTTACCGCCTCTCAATGTTCACTTGAATCTGAGCATTTTTAGGGAAATTGCTCGAGCACCGTGCTCGGGTTCGGTCGGTAAAATATGTCATCTAGGGTATATGATCTCCGGATTTTGGAGTGTACAGTTTTTATTGTTGGGTGTTGGACCAAGAACCGAGTAAGTGTATAAGTTTGTTTATTTTTTTTTTCTTTTCTCTTCCTCTCTTTTTTCTTATTTCTTTCTTTATTATAGTGTTATGTAGGTTAATCTCTCAAAGGGGGTTTGTTAAACCTCTTAACAAGTGTAAACTTCTAGAGGGTTTTGTAGTTCTTAGTATTTTTTTCCAATAAACCCCATATATAATCTAATATATAATCTATATAATCTCTACTTTCCAAGTTTCATTAAAATCGCTCCACTCATAACCCCTCGGTGAGCCACGGAACTTCCGAGACTCTCCCTCCAACTCCCCCCTCTGTGACCGAATAGATTCGGACACCAAATAACAAATCTAGGACGCATAAACTCGGTCCTGTCCAACTTGCATCCCATTCGTTTGGTGTTTGTGCACGTCAAAAAGTTTCCGGACCCCCCCTCCAACTCCCCCAGCCATGGTTGCATGTGGTTCGGACACATGTTTTGCAGAACTAGGTCATCAGTTCGTATCACCCATTAACTTTCACTCGAATCGGACCGCCTGTTCGCAACCTAGAGAAGTCAGTAATTTCCGGATTCCCATTCCCTTAGCTCCCTCATGGTCGGATCCAGGAACGGAAGTTTTCTTAGGGCATCGTGTCGGGTTCTTAAGTCTATTTGGTCGGGTCAGTAATATGCCCGCCAAGTTTTATCGTCCTTGGCACTTCTGGAAGTGTCATAACTCGCGATCACCGGAATTCCGGAAACCTCCTCCAACTCCCCCCAAAGAGCCCTGGTAAGATCTGCTTCTGTCAAGGACGTGTCTACAGGGATTATGCTTTTTTTTCGTACCAAATTCTATCCCAATCCCTCGACTCTAAGTGTTTGACGAATTTTCCGGTGGCCCCCTCCAGCTCCCCCCACAAGAATAGGATCCGATCCGGACTTAATGTGGAACATCTGAGACGATAGCTCTTTCCACTTGCCAAGTTTCATTCAAATCCGTTCACCCATTCAAAAGTTATGCATGCCACTAGATTCCAAGATTCCCCATCCCTCCACTCCCCCCACGATGGTCGGATTGGGGAAACAACTAATCTTGAGACAGTCTGCTCGGATCCCTGATATGCCTACCAAATTTCATCGTCCTAGTCCAAACTCTCAGGATCACCGAAATCCCCCCCCAACTCCCCACACTGTGCCCGAATCCGGTCCGGTTATGTCAACGATGTATCTAGGACTTGAGCAAGTTCTTCCCACCAAGTTTCGTCCCAATCCCTCCACTCTAAGCGTTTCCCAAGATTTCCAGTTTCCCCCTCCAGCTCCCACCAAAGTCACCGGATCCGGTCCGGATTTTAAGTGGATCGTCTGAGGCACGAGGTCTCTCCAAATATCCAATTTCATTGCTATCCGATCAACCGTTCGAAAGTTATAAGTACCTCAAGATCCCGGATTCCCCCTCCCTCCACTCCCCCCACGATACTCGGATCAGGGAAGTGACTATTTCCAGCTGCTTAATCATTTAAGGTATCTGATATGCCTGCCAAGTTTCATTGTTCTAGCACTTCCGGAAGTACGAACTAGCGCGATCACCGGTACTCGCGATCACCGGTACTCGCGATCACCGGTACTCGAATCCATCCCGGACATGTCAACGATGTATCAACTTGTGCTTGTTCTTCCCACCAAGTTTCATCCCGATCCCTCCACTCTAAGGGTTTTCCAAGATTTCTTCAAACAATGTTTACAACGGGTACGTCAGCTACGATTCTTCATCAGCGATATTTCGGCCCTTTTTGGCAAGGGTCCTCGTCAGGATGTCAATCCTCTGGTTCAACTTCGGGGAAGAAAACAAACCTGTAATCAATGATTACAGTAATTTATGATTACAGGTTTGTTTCCTTCCCCGAAGTTGAACCAGAGAACCAAAAAGGGCCGAAATATCGCTGATGAAGAATCGTAGCTGACGTACCCGTTGTAAACATTGTTTGAATAAATGTTTCAAAGTCAGCTTGGGCTCAAAGAATATTTATTTTTCCAAGATTTCCGGTTTCCCCCCTCCAGCTCCCCCCAGCGTCGCCAAATCCGGTCCGGATTTTAAGCGGGTCGTCTGAAACACGGGGTCTTCCTAAATATCAAGTTTCATTAAGATCTGATCACCCGTTCAAAAGTTATAAATACCGCTAGATTCCGGATTCCCCCTCCCTCCACTCCCCCCACGATGGTGAGATCGATGAAGTGACTATTTCCAACTTAATCTTTTGGGGTCCCGGATATGCCTGCCAAGTTTCATCTTCCTAGCTTATGTGGAAGTGCCCGAACTAGCAAAACCTGGATAGACCGACCGACAGAGCGACAAACCGACGGACGGACAGAAATTGCGATCACTACATGGCACTTGGCCGAAGGGCAAGTGCCATAAAAACTAAAAATAAAGTGGATCCAGACTAATTTTGTCAACTGCATATTTTTTTTTTCGAACAAAACCCATTTTAGAAGCATTTCCCGTATTCTCGTTGTTTTCCTAGGCAGGGTCGGCGTGGAGTGACTCCCTCTTTTCTCGCCGTTCCCTTCGATTCCCCGAGTCCACGGGGAACGGCGAGAATACGCCTTAAGGATCGAATACAAGTTATTGAGTCGAGTCCTTGCCAGATGGATGAGTGGTTTCCTGCGGCTCTGCGGATCTTACGAAACTGGGGTCAGACAAAAGAGAAACTGCGACTACTGTGAGTGTCTGTGAGACTAGTGAGGAAGCAGAAATTCAATCATCAGTTATCTATTAGGATGATAACTTACAGCCAATGCGCATGCTTTTGACCGCGAGCTCGACGGGCTTTGCGGGACCGATTGGCAGGATAGAATGCACAATCACCAGTTGGTGCTTTGCATTGGCTGGTTAAATTGTGAATCTTGGAAGTAATCTAACAGGAGCCGATTTCCCTGAATTCTTGCGCGGGGCTGATTTTTTATTTCTGGAAAGTCCCAGCGGCTGATTTTAATTTTGATTTTCACAAAAGTCCAGGCACACTCCTAAGGCGTATTCTCGCCTCTCCCCGAGGACTCCTCGGGGAATCGAAGTGAACGGCGAGAATAGCGGGAGTCACTCCACGCGGACTCCGCGTACGGGAAACAACGAGAACATGGGAATGCTTCTAAAATGGATTTTGTTCGAAAAAAAAACATGCAGTTGACGAAACTAGTCTGGATCCATTTTACTTTTCGTTAGGGAGGTCCTTTTTGATGATGGTGATGATAATCGGAGCATTCCTCGTCCGTGGGGACTCCGAAGCCACGCCGAATCTAAATTCGGTGGCGGCGGAGAGAATATGGGTCGGCGGCGGCGCGCCCAAATTTTTTTTCGGCGGTGTGCCACCGAAAATCTATCGGCGGTGCGCCGCTGATTTATCGACGTTTGCTCTAATTTCAACATTTTGGTGGTTATTTTTTAATTTTCCAACATTTTTGTTTGCAATTTTTCTACCACAAATCGTCAGCGTTGCTATGGTATTCCAGTCTTCGGTTGGAGTGCCATATAACTATCGTAATGGTGATCCATCTGTCTCACTTTTCGGTACATCCACTTCACCTAAGCTAAGACGATGACACTTGACATGCCTATGACTGCTCAGCGAAACCGTGTTTTCCCGGATTACATCCAGTCGTTTATGTGGCGGTGGAGGGCCAGGGAAATACGGAAACTTGTGACCCGCGTGACCCTACTCACAGGAGCAGAGTGATATTCCGTTTATAAGGCCGAATCGCATTCGACCACGAGGGTGAGGGGGTACTCCGGGAATTTTGGAACGTTGCCATGTAATATAAGGATGCCATATTTGGTACATGCGAACAATTTGAGAACATTCGTTGCAAAGGAATATACGGATTGGGATGAAACTAGGACGGTACAAAGATTATGGGTGTCAGATCTGTATTTTGAAGTCCGGACCGAATATGAACTTGGTGCGGGGAGCTGGAAGGGGCGAACTTCGATTCGGGAGAAACTTGTTGGTTGCTCTAGATGCGACATACATTTTTCGAATCACATCCGACTTCGGGGAGGGGGGGGGGAGGAGGCCCGTGAATCGTTTAACGCATGTAGCGTCCAAAGGTCAAGGAACCTAGATATGTTGTTTTGAGGTCGAGACCGGATCCGGTCTCGTCGGGGGAATTGGGCGTCACCGAACATTCTCCGATTCAAGGCAAATTGTTCGGTAGGAAGTGCCGTAGATGCAACATTTGCATGTCCGAATCGCATCCGACTACGGTGGTGGGATGGTCGGAGAGGCCCGGTAACATGCGTAGGAACAAGATGGATGAAGGGATTGGGATGAAGCTTGGATTGTGCTAAGGTAACGGGGCCAAGATCCGGAAGGGCTTCCATTCAAGTGACCCGGTGGGTGATAGGAGCGAATTTCCTAGAAATGATACTTACATGTCCGAATCGCATGTGGACACGGTGGTGGTTGAGGGAGGTTCCGGAAATTTGCTGATGCGCAGATGGACCAAAAGAAGAGTGTGAGAAACACTTGGAAAGTACACATGCCATGGAGACGGATGTGCCATTTGAGGTCTGGAGTCTGGAACGGATGCGGCCTAATACTGTGTAGATGGAGTACTACTCAAGTGACTTTACCGTGACAAATCAGCTGGTTTATTTGTCACAGGACAAGTCCCTCGCGTAAAATTCCATCCACTATCTAATCCCGTGACATGGGGATGTTAAGTGCTTCGATAGATTTGTCTGCGGAGGGATCATTGTTCCTTTGGCCTGCTTCTTCGTGACCATTATAGTGGTTTGCGAATTAAGTTCAAAAGCCCCTCTGTACTTCAGTGGTAGAGAAGTGGCCTTGAAAGCCGAAGGTCCTAGGTTCAAATCCCGGCTATCTAGGACCCATAACCGTTAAGGCGATACACGCAGGTCACAGGGTCCCGGATTCCTCCTCCCTCCATCCACACACGGATGGTCGGATCCGGAAAAAAGGTTTTGTTGAGTATCAGTCAGGTCCTTTATAGTCATTTATAGTCCTAGCTTGTATGAAAATGCCGGAACTAGCAAAGCTAGACATAGGGATAGACGAACCGACGGAGAGACATCATGGTCGTTACATGGCGCTTGATCGAAGGCGGCAAATGCCGTATAATCCTTGAGTATTTATGCTATACCTGCTGTAGTACTATAAACAGAATTTGTTCAGCGGAGGAATCTCCAGTAATTGAGGGTATTTCTTGGGAATTTGGAACTCACCAGCAATCGAGGTTTGGAACGGAATGCCTAAGTTTGCCAACGTTCAGTGACACTACGCTATTGTCCAGAAGGAATGACGCGTTTCAAGAACCTAGCTTGTCCGGAAGTGTCTGAACTAGCAAGAGAAGGGCAGAGTGACGAACCGACAGGCGGCACGAACACTATTTGGCAGTTTCTTTTCATGGTTTGGAGCCAATATATAGTTTTTGGTAGAAATTGTCATTCTGGCACTGCCACCACAACCGAAGACTTTTCTGTTAGTGCACTTGCTGATGAGCAACAAGACCAAAGGTTTCGATGGGATCCCAAAAATCTAATATTTGATCCAGACAATTGGGTCTTGTCTTCGCCAGATCCAGTCTTCGCCAGGCTAATCATCAGAGAAAACCAAGTTCAAATATACCTCTATAAGCCATATCTATTTTGACGATACTGACCAAAACTTCCTGAATACTTCTGCCAAATTTCCGGTTTCGCCCGAAATCCGAGCGAACTACTAGTCCAGCAAAAAAAAAAAAGTTCAGAAACGAATCCAGCGGATCTCTTTATCCCTGGTAAAGAACATCTAATCAACTTTAAATAAAACTTTCACTTAAAAAAAAATTACGGTTAAAACTGGATTCCGGACTTATTATATGTCCGGGTAAAAAAATGATTGTCATCTACATACTCAGCGTCTCTTCTTACCCCTAAATATGTCATCTAATCAACTTCAGATAAAACTTTCGCTTTTAACAAACTTTCCGGTTTTGGCCGGATTCCTGGCGAACTAGTTGTCCGGTGAGAAAATGGTTTTCACCATCGTGTTCAACATGTCTTCTTACCCTTAAATCGAACATTTAAAAAAAAATTAAATGCAACTTTTACTTTAAACCAACTTTCCGGTTTTTGCCCGATTCCAGACGAATTACTTATCCGACAAGAAAATGGTTTTCACCATCGTACTCAGCATGTCTTCTTACCCCATAATCGACTATCACATTAGCTCTTTAAAAATATTTTGTCTGTCCCTGAATTTGAAACCCCTCCCCCACTCTCAAATATAGGGCTATAGAGCCCATCTTCGAACTTGACCTGTACTTTGACCAAAAGGATCCTCCCACCAAGTTTCATTAAAATATCTCAGTCCCCTCGAGATTTATCGTGCGGACAGACGGACAGACGGACAGACAGACGGACAACTTTTGCAATGTCATAGGTATCCCTCCACTTACGTTTTGGGATCCGAAAAACAGAACAACAACCTGGAGCCTTATAGGGCGTCACATTCGGCGTCAGACTTTTACCGTCGACCCCAACGGCGGCGGCCCGCTGAGCTATTTTCGGCGGCGCAGCTTCGGGGACTACTCCAGCTTTGCTTTAGGCGTATTCTCGCCGTTCCCCGAGGAAAGTGGATCCAGGCTAATTTCGTCAACTGCATAGTTTTTTTATGAACAAAATCCATTTTAGAAGCTTTCCCCGTGTTCTCGTTGTTTTCCTAAAGCATTGTCCTAATAGGTGTAATAAGCTGAATAACGCTATACGCGATAATTTACGTCTTAATACACACGCCCGTTCAAATAGGAACCAGAGAGGTTCTTATCAATGCAGCGTTCAGTGTTGCCGCGCTCATACAGTTTTTCAAGTTTCTGAAGATCAGAAAAGTGCTCTTAGTGTTACTTTAAGTACACCAGTACAATTTGACGCCCAATTTATTGTAAAAAGCAAGTAAATCTACGGATGGACAGCACAAGTCCTTGAACTAGCAGTAAGCAGTCGCAACAGAACAAAACGTGTTATTTTTTAGAAAAGTTGTTTCTTCAGCTTCCACCAAAGTAGAACTTTAGTGCTTCCCGTGGCAACCCTGACGACGCTGCTCTTTCCTCGGCCCGCTGGCGGAACCAACCAAGCGATCTGATTGGCCCTGCATAAGCCAGAATAGAGCGCTAGTCTATTTTCCTTATTCACGTTATTACAGCGCGCTCCGAGGACCAATGCTGGCCATCCGCAGATTTAACTGCTTTTTACAATGTATTGGGCGTCAAATTGCACTGGTGTACTTCAAGTAACACTAAGAACACTTTTCTGATCTTCAGAAACTCGAAACACTGTATGACCTTGGCAACACTGCTCGCTGCATTGATAAGAGCCTCTCGGGTTCGTATTTGAACGGGCGTGTGTATTAAGACGTAAACATCGCGTATAGCGTTATTCAGCTTATTACACCTATTAGGACAATAAGTGGAGTCCTCGAGGAATCGAAAGGAACGGCGAGAGTACGCCTTTTGCCGTCAGAGATTGTATAGCATCTGCGTACCATACTGTGAAACCCTTCGTGTTTTTCCAGAAGTTGCCTGTTGCATACTCGTCCGAATCGTCCTGTTTCTTGATGATAAAGTTTGAGCAAATTTACAAATAATAGGTTATGAAGTTTGCCCAGCATCTCTCAGCACACATTACGCCAGAATGGAGAAAGCAGTATATCAATTATGATGTAGGATGCATGTCCTTCTCACAGACCTCTTAGTTTCAGTGTTATTATCAATTATGATGTAGGATGCATGTCCTTCTCACAGACGTCTTAGTTTCAGTGTTATTGTCATAGCCAAGCAAGGGAATGTACAGGCAGCATACACGAGCGGTATCCAACCTCGAATTTACATAACTTCGAACTTGCCCCAAAATATTACGAGCAAACTTCTATGTAGTCCTAAATTTATCCTACGTCAATTGGGGTGTATTTCTTCACAGTTAGAACCCTTTCAGGATTGCATTGATCATTTCTCTTAACCTGTTAATCTTTTAGTCTAAAATTTAGGCCAAGTTCGATGTTGTAAAAATTCGAGGGAAGGTAAGATATCCCTCCTGTAGCGAGGCCCTAGCTATTCTTGGACTTGATCATGGCTTGAAGCATAATACAGTATAAGTAAAATTAGGCTATGCTTTGAAATGTTAGTTAACACCAAAGAGTACTGTTTTGGGCTTACAAATGGAGACCCTAAACACCCATTCAGTTTAAAATCATTTAAAAGGTGGAAACCAAACCTTAGCTTATTATCTATGGCCCATGATGTTTTTATGATGACACAAAAGAAATAGGGAAACCCGATTAAATTAATATTGTAGAATATATATTTGTATCTATATATATAGAGCCTAGGCCAGTTTATAAATGTAGATGCCACCTCGCTGGCGGCTCGTCTGTATATATATATACCTTAAATTTACCTTAAATCCACTTGCCAGCGAAAGGTAATCCTGTTGTGCGCTGGTTCAGTGATGGATGGAGACGGCAGCATCTTGGGAATCCCATGCAGTTTTCAAGGGCTTCCGAGTCCAGTCTTTGTCAACCGATGACTTGAAGGCCTCCACACTATCTGCCATGACAGTGTTTCGACTGAGGGAATTCCATACCGGTAACACTCGATTAGTAAAAAATTGGTTTCGCTTCTTGGTTGTAGCTCTGTTCCGGAAAAACTTCTTGGAGTTTCCTCGGGTTCGGGTATTCTGTTCTAGCTGGAACAGGTTGGTGTCTGTCTCCAAGAGTTTGTGTGCCATAATGATGTCACCACGTCTGCGACGGTAGCAGAGGGTTGGCAGGTTTAACTTCGGTAATCTTATTTGATAGTCCAGGGTGCTATATCCTTTGATGCATTTAGTGGCTCTTCTTTTGTACAGACTCAAGTGCTGCCTGATCCCCCTTGTTTATTGATGTTGCTACGCACATCCCAAATTCGACTTTTGGTTGTACCAGGCCTTTGTATAGCTTTTTTATTACTTGTGGGGATCGAGAGCTAAATGTCCTTTTATTCAGGCCAAGGGTCTGTAACGATTTTGCAACTACTGCTTGGGTGTGTCGGCTGAACTTGAGGTCTTCATCTACCAGAATGCCCAGGTCTTTCTCTTGTCTTGTGGAGATTATTTCCTATCTAGTGCCATTTTTGCTAGTCACGGAGTATATGTGTCTTGGTTTTTTTTCCCGAAGTGTAATGATCTGCACTTCTGGACATTGAACTTAGTCGCCAGGTTGTTGCCCATTTTGAGAAGTTATCCAGGTCACAATGTAGGCTGGTGATTTTGGTGAGGCTATCTACTGGACATATGATTTTTGAGTTGTTGGCATATTGGCTGTTCTTATTTCTGATAACTCTAGGGGCATCGTTAATACAGATATTAAAGAGTGTTGGGTCCAGAACCATGCCCTGCGGGACTCCACTTGTTACCTTACTCTTTTCTGAGAAGAATGCCATACCCTGGTCTCCATATATCTTAACGGCCTGAGTTCTTTCTGTCAAAAACTGCATGATCCAGTCTATGACATCTTGATGTATTCCGATCCCGTCCAGTTTTATCTTCAGCCTTTTATGACAAACTTTATCAGATGCTTTTGCAAAGTCAAGTAGAATTAGGTCAACTGGTAGATTCTGATCGAGCAGGCCAGTTACATAATCGTAAGCATCAATAAGGTTGGTATCGGTTGAACGTTTTGGGCGAAATCCATGTTGGCACTGTGTAAGCAGATCGTTTTCAGTAAGGTGTCTCAAGACTGCTGAGTTTACGATACCCTCCAGGATTTTTCCGACAACTGAGGTGATGCTTATTGGCCTGTAGTTTGCTACTTGATCTCGTTTACCACCTTTATGCACAGGAGTTATGTGGGCAACCACCAGTCACTGGGTACTGATTTTGTGTCCAAGGATGTCTGGTATAGTTTAGTAAGGGGTGCTGCCATTGCTGAACTCAGTTCTTTTAAGAGTCTAGGGTGGATTTTTCAGATTTATATTCACCGATGGGAACAAACTAAAATCTTCATTTTCTAAGGTAAAACAGATCAAATGGATGTGACATCATGTTTGTATAGAATTCTGGAACAACTTAGATTATACCGTTAAATTGGGCAGCAGGCACTGCTACTGCAGCTTTGCTGATTGGTTGACTTGCTAAAACAGCAGGGGCTGCTTTGTGTTCTGTATCTTCTTTTTGGGCTTGAGCTGCACCAGCTGAGTCCACATATTTTAAACTACACCATTGCATGACTTTATTGTTTAGCCAAAATCACGAAAAGTCAAAGTGTCCTGGCTGTTCTTTTTTCTTTAATTTTTATGAATAACAAGACCAAAGGTTTCGGTGGGATCCCAAATATTGAATATTTATTGGAGCACTTGATCCAGACAAGCAAATGTTGTAGATTTCCGGTCTTTGCCAAACCCCTTTAACATCTTGCTACATCTTACAACTAAGTTCAGATATTTATTCAGCATGCATGTTAACTCCAACATCTCATCTCTAGTCAACTTCAGACCAACTTGACCACTTGACGAAATTCCTCCTTTTAGCAGTAGGCTACTCTCGGCCAACTGCATGCAGGGCAAAAGAGCTAGTGACATTGAGAACTTCGTTTATGAATTTAAATATTTAACGCTAGGCTAGAATCTTTAGTTTTGTGTTTCTCACAAGTTTGTTTTTCCAACTTAAGTGTCTTTTGAGCCTGAAGAGGACCCTTGCCAAGAAGGGCCGAAATATAGCTCCAATAAAATTCAGCTGACGTATCCGTTTTGCATCATCAAACCTAATTTCCGGGTTTCGCAAATTTTGCCAGCTTATCTGTCAAGGAAATAAAATCCAAAATTGGATTCAGCATGTCTCCTTACCCTGATGCCGATTCTTAATCAATCTTTAGTATGTTCAAAAGCTGCAACAGTATGTATTTAAAACTTCATGCTAAATTTCTGGTTGTGGCCAGATTCCGGGCCAACTACTTGACTGGCAAGAAAATAATTCTCAAAATCGGATTAAGCATGTCTTCTTACCCCTAAATTGAACCTCTAATCAACTTCAGGTTAAACTTTTACTTTTCACAAATTTTCCGTTTTTTGCTGGATTCCGGGTGAACTAGGCTACTTGTCCGCAGAGAAAATAATTTTCGTATATGGATACAGCATGTCTCTTTAACCCTGAATCGACTATTAACCCAAAACGGACACCTAAATGTAGAGCTACAGAGCCCATCTATGAAACTGACCTGTACTTTGACCCAAAGAGCGTGTTGCACTCTAGTTACCGTAGGTACTACGCATGATGTCATGAATCCTGGCTTTTTGGTGTCAAGGCTGGAACACATTTTTCTATTTTCAGCAAAATATTGTGCCACGGGCTAATCCGGCCTCTCACGTTAGCCTACAAAGATCCGTAGTACTACGCTTACTGCGCTACCGAGCGTGGTAAGCAAATTGTTACCATTAGTAACTATTTCGAGAAGGTTGGAACGGCCAGCGTAGTAACTTTTCACGAGGCTGGAATGAAAATAGTAACTAATAGTTACTATTGTTAGAAGGGTGTAACACGCTCAAAGAGTCCTCGTGCCAAGTTTGAATAAAATATCTCAACCCCTTTGAGAGTTATTGTGCTATTATGGACAACTTTTAAGAAATCGTAGGTATCCGTCACTTACGTTCTGGGATCCCAAATAGCAGCCTAGATGATGCCGTTGAATCCACATTTCTTAGCACTTGAAGAGTGTGTAGATATCTCTGTCTTATAATCAGTCACCGTAACTACAGTACTTGTGCAAAAAAGTAGCATGTGATTTCATTAAATTTTAGTGTTGAAGTGTGATAGTTGTTTGTTTGTTTTTTCTCTACAATGCCTTAGGCTAGAAATGTATTAATAATTTTTACAAACCCATCAGAATTAGTGAAGCGTCGTTTTTTATGCCACTGGCATGTCAGATGCTTTTGAGAAACTCCAGGTTTATTCATATTTGCTATTAAAATTGTACCTTACCTTACCTTATTAAATTTTACAAATCCAAGATGGATACCCCATAGCTGTAGGCGAGACAAACACGGGAAGTTCTCAAAACTCTTCACACCGGAATTAAGCTTGCGGCATGTGCTTTATTACCTTAATTTGAATTTCAGAGCGATTAAGGTCCAATGAATCTGTTCTGCTCTGTGAGTGGTGATGGCTGATATCTGTTACTGGTCTGGGTTGTCCCAGCAGTATTCCTAATTGTGTTGTGGCCACGTTTTATAGTAGAAATGCCTGTTTTTCAAAGAAGAATTAAAATACTTAGGAGCAAGGTAGAGAGCTAATTTTGACTTCAATCAAACCAAAGTTAAAAGGTAGAATAATCACAGTCCAGTGATGAAAGGCTTAGCGCTTGAAAATATTTATTGAGAGGCTACCCTATTCAGGCGTACATTGTTAGGAGTCATTAATTATCTACTTTGGCTGACTTGTAGTTCACTTTTGTCACAGCAAGTGGATGAAACTGGCACTTTTTAAAATCAACCAACATATATCTACGGTAGCATGAAATAGTAGCCTACATTACCGATCAAACTGGAGGCACTTATGGTACTATACTTATATTGTTTGCCAAATTCAAAGCCTTGGTCAGGTCTGGGTTAGAAAATCTCGTGTGTCTTATCCTACCAAACTCAGTGCAACCGCCTATTTTATGAGCAATAGAACAGCACATTTGTTGGGGAGACCCTACCCAGATCGGATGAAAGAGCCCCTAGAAGATGGGGGGGGGGGGAGACTGGTAGGAGCTCGATTGTCAAGGATGATACTAGATAGATGTTTTTTTTGCATTTATCAGTTCCTGATGTCCTAGATGATTCGATGATCTCTCTTCCCTCACCCTTCTTTGAGGAAATATGGAGAATCTTCATGATTATTGAAAACAAGACCAAAGGTTTCGATGGGATCCCAAAATCTAATATTTGATCCAGACAATTGGGTCTTGTCTTCTCCAGATCCAGTCTTTGCCAGGCTGATCAACAGAGAAAACCAAGTTCAGATATACCTCTATAAGCCATATCTATTTTGACGATACTGACCGAAACTTCCTGCTTTACTTCTGCCAAATTTTTCGGTTTCGCCCGAATTCCGAGCGAACTACTAGTCCAGCAAAAAAAAAGAAGAAAATTCGGAAACGAATCCAGCAGATCGCTTTATCCCTATAAAGCACATCTAATCAACTTTAAATAAAACTTTGACTTAAAAAAAAATTCGGGTTAAAACCGGATTCCGGACTAATTATATGTCCGGGTAAAAAATGATCTCTTCTAACCCCTATATCTGTCATCTAATCAACTTCGGATAAAACTTTCGCTTTTAACAAACTTTCCGGTTTTGGCCGGATTCTGGACGACTACTAGTCCGACAAGAAAATGGTTTTCACCATCGTACTCAGCATTTCTTCTTACCCCATAATCGTCTATCACATTAGCTGTTTAAAAATATTTTGTTTGTCCCTTAATTTGAAACCCCTCCCCCACCCTCAAATATAGGGATACAGAGCCCATCTTCGAACATGGCCTGTACTTTGACCCAAAGGATCCTCCCACCAAGTTTCCTCAAAATATCTCAATCCCCTCGAGAGTTATCGTGCGGACAGACGGACAGACAGACGGACAACTTTTGCGATGTCATAGGTATCCCTCCACTTACGTTTTGGGTCCCAAAAAAGTCCGAAAGAGCTTTAAAAGCAAGCAAGCATGAAATCTGCTTCTACCAAATTGTTTGCTTTCTTCTTTTCTTCATGCCTCATTTAGACTTGTAGGGAGCAAAATTCATCTTTTTCCAGGCATCCAGGATTTTCCATTTTCTATTTTTTTACTGAACTGATTTAAGGTTCTATGTATAAGGCAACTAAAGTATTATCTTTTCTAAGAAAGATCAGCTGATTTGGAGGGCTTTTCTTCTACCTACCATGATGGCTGGATGAAGTCTTCTCCTCAGGAGAATTCCCAGCAGAAATTGAAATACAAAAATCTTGCTCACATGAAAAGCAGATTCCCCTACACAGAAAAGTCTTCCAAAGATCGTCTGATGCCCTACTGTTGAAAGCTCCACTTAATAGAAATCTGCTCTTTTTTTAAGATGACTTGTTAATTTTTCAGCACATGAAAGGAATGCTACGGATGAACAAAGACAAAGCACCAGATGACTTGGAGGATCCAGTTGGCTTTGAGCTGTTTCGGGGTCGATTTGACGATGAATTTCTTCAGTTTTGTCACAAGGAACTCCTGAAAATCAACACATTCTTTCAAGGTAATGGACAAACTTAGCATCAAGGTTGTGCAGATTAATCAGTTTGACTGAATCATCTAGATTAAAGGCTATGGAGCTGCAGTTTGATCGAAAACTCGTTGTTTCTGAGCACTATTTGCCTTCAGCTAGTTGAAAGTTGACTGCCGCGAAGTCCCTTGATAGTCAGTTGACTATCGCAAAAATCAACAAACCTGCTGAAATGGACTATTAGTCGGCCAAAGGAGGAGCTACTGTCGCTATCCCTGAGGTTTTGCACGAGGGCAAGAGCGACATGGGGGGAAGGCATTGATTTAAGTGGGAGTGGGTAAGGGAGAATTGAAATTATTGCTTAGCTTACGGGCCGATAGTCTACCGTTGGGGAATCGGAGGAGGTATATAGGTGGTTTAAATGGGAGAACTGGTCCTTACTTCTGCCCTATGTGTGGAGATGTGAATGAAGATGTAGTACATCTACTGTGTACGTGTTGCGAGCTGGATAAATTGAGGAATGACATTTTTGGTTTGAAAGTGTATGATGAGGAATGGATGGTGAGAATGGTGAAGAGTGATTCTTTTGCGGGATTAAGAGTTTGGGAAGATTCCTCAAGCTGGCAATGAGGCATCGTGAGAATTTCATTTCGGGATTGTCGAGTTAATTATTTTATGTAATGGGGTTCACCATTCTTTAAAAAAAAAATTCGTTGCGTATTTGTGTTGCCATAGCCCTCGGGCTTTTTTTTTTCAATAAATATCACATCATATCATTATATGGGCCATGGTTTAGATAACTTGGGCTTTGGCAGTCAACTGTGAGGAGGGTGGTTGGTCTGTTAAAAATAAAATTCCTTCTGACTAAAATCTCTTATAGAAAGTATTGATATTAACGACTCCATTTTCTCTCCTGACCATTTCTTCGGCCAAGATTCTTGTATGGTTTTGGTGTCCAGCTTAGCGACGTTTGGCCTTTTTATGGCACTTGCAGCCTCTGGCTCAAGTGCCATATACCGATCACAATTCCGTCTGTCGGTCGGTCCGAGTTTTTTGTCCCACATATCCGAGTTAGGGTACTTACAGATGTGCTAGGACAATGAAACTTGGCAGGCATATCAGGGACCCGACCAAACTAACCTGGAAATAATCAGTTTCCCGATCCGACCATATGGGGGGGAGTGCGGGGCGCTGGAAACTTGAAAATTTAGGGCATTTTGTCACTTTTTCTGAGTTAGGGTACTTCTAGATGAGCTAGGACAATGAAACTTGTCAGGAATATCAGGGACCCGACCAAACGAACCTGGAAATAATCAGTTTCCCGATCCGACCATATGCGGGGGAGTGGGGGCGCTCGAAACTTGAAAATTTAGGGCATTTTGTCACACTTTTTCGAGTTAGGGTACTTCCAGATGAGCTAGGACAATGAAACTTGGCAGGAATATCAGGGACCTGACCAAAGTAACCTGGAAATAATAAGTTTCCCGATCCGACCATATGCGGGGGAGTTGGGGCGCTGGAAACTTGAAAATTTAGGGCATTTTGTCACACTTTTTCGAGTGAGGGTACTTCCAGATGAGCTAGGACAATGAAACTTGGCAGGAATATCACGGACCCGACCAAACTAACCTGGAAATAATCAGTTTCCCGATCCGACCATATGGGGGGGAGTGCGGGGCGCTGGAAACTTGAAAATTTAGGGCATTTTGTCACACTTTTTCGAGTTAGGGTACTTCCAGTTGTGCTAGGACCATGAAACTTGGCAGGCATCAGTTTTCTGATCCGACCATTTTGGGGGGGGGGGGGGGGTGGAGGGCAGGGGAATCCGGGAAACTGAGAAGTGTGTAACTTTCGAACGGATGATCGGATTGTAATGAAACTTCATAACTGAAGAGAATATATATCTGTAATGTCCCGTTTAAAGTCATGACCGGATTCGGTAGCCAGGGGGGAGTTGGGGGGGGGGGAGACCGGAAATTTCAAGAAACGGTTAGAATGGAGGGATCGGAGTGAAACTTGCTGGGAAGAACAAGCATCTGCTCTAGATAAGTCCTTTAGACCATTGTACTGGATCCGGACACTTATGGGGGGTCCCGGAATTCCGGTGATGGTGGTTTTTTGGATTTTCACGATGAAACTTGGCAGGCATATCAGGGACCCAATCAAACTTACTTCAAAATAAAAATATTGTCGATCAGATAATGGTGGGGGAGTGGAGGGAGGGGAATCCGCAGGGGAATCCGGGAAATTGAGAAGTGTGTAACTTTCGAACGGATGATCGGATTGTAATGAAACTTCATAACTGAACAGAATATATATCTGTAGTGTCCCGTTTAAAGTCTTGACCGGATTCGGTAGCCAGGGGGGAGTTGGGGGGGGGGGGAGACCGGAAATTTCAAGAAACGGCTAGAATGGTGGGATCGGAGTGAAACTTGCTGGGAAGAACAAGCATCTGCTCTAGATAAGTCCTTTAGACCATTGTACTTGATCCGGACACTTATGGGGGGGGGGGGTCCCGGAATTCCGGTGATGGTGGTTTTGGGGATTTTCACGATGAAACTTGGCAGGCATATCAGGGACCCAATCAAACTGACTTCAAAATAAAAATTTTGTCGATCAGATAATGGTGGGGGGAGTGGAGGGAGGGGAATCCGAAATTTTCAGTCATGCGTAATTTTGGAATGGGTGATCGGATTCGAGTGAAATTTAAGAATTCAACAGAGGACATTTCTCCGATGTTTTTTTTCATATCCGGACCGGATCCGGCAACTATTGGGGGGGGGGGAATACGTGCCCCGTTTAGAATGGAGGGATCGGGATGGAACTTTGTGGGAAGAACAAACAGATGCTCTAGGTAAGTCATTTGCTGAATCGGATTGGCTACGTGCACCGCGGGGGAGCTGGGTGGGGTGGGGGGGGGGGGTGGACCGGAAATCTCGAGAAACGGTTAGAATGATGGTATCGGAGTGAAACTTGCTGGGAAGAACAAACATCTGGTCCATGTAAATCTTTTACATAATTTGACTGGATCCGGACACTTGAGGGGGGGGGGGGGGAGGAGGGGTTTCCCGGAATTCCGTTTTTGGGGGGATTTTCACGACGAAACTTGGAAGGCATATCAGGGACCCGGTCAAACTGACTTGGAATAAAAAAAAAATCCTCGATATGATAATCTTGGGGGGGGGGGGATTTGAGGGAGGGGAATCCGGAATATTGAATCATGCGTAACTTTGGAACGGGTGATCGGATTCGAGTGAAATTTAATAATTAAACAGAGGACATTTTTCTCTTGTGACCTTTTTCATTTCCGGACCGAATCCGGCAATTATCGGGGGGAGGGCGGAAAATACTTGACCCGCTTAGACTGGTGTGATCTGAATCGAACATCGTGGGAATGACAAACAGATGCTCTGGATTAATCATTTACAGAACAGGATTGGCTCCGGTTATTGTGGGTGGAGTTGGAGGAGGGGGAGGGGGGTCTGGGATTCCGGTGGTCGCGCGTTAAGGTACTTCCAGATGTGCTAGGACGATGAAACTTCGCTGGAATATTGGAGACTCAACAACATTTGCTTAGAAATTGCTACTTCCCAAATCCGATTATTCCTTAAAGTACCAATCTTGACCGCAAAGTAAAAATAATACTTTTAAGCAATAAATGCATTTTCGTGATGCCCATCAGCCCATTAGCAGTTTTGCCTCAAGGGTTTTGCTTACAAATGAAGTTCCAGCTCCCTTATAGCGCGCATCTCAACCGCAAAGTCGAAACTTACTTTTGATCAATCAAATCATCTTGACACATGCAAGTGCCATATGAGCTTACAGCTCTTGTTATTTATATGATAGTCAATTATTTCATAGACCCTTCTGCCATCTAAAAGATTCAGATCTTGCCTCATATTTCCGTATTATAAGAGCAGGTGTCAGTGTTAAAAAAACATGACAGTGTCACATTTTTCTAGTCAAATAATTATCACTGATCTAAGGGACACAGTAGCTTATCTAAGGCTGCTTGCCCATTAATTTCTTGGACTCCATAAATTCAAAAGAATTAGTGCAGTTTCCCTCCACATACTCAACACCTGGTACAGTCATGTAACTACCATACCACAGTTAGAATAGTTTAGAACTGGAAATTGTATTTCCCACGAACACTGGTAAAGTCTTACCTTTACTATACTGTAGTTAGGGTAGGCCAGTTGGGGGAATATTAAGTAGAAAGAATGTTCGTCAAAGACTTCATCTTAGAGGATCCAGAGCCCCTTTAAAAATATTACCTGACGAATATGAGCAGTACAATATGCATTATCGTATTGTGGTCCAGTTTTGAAAGTAGACTTTTTTCTCATTTTATTTTTCATTTTTTACCATCTTCTTTTTTCAATTTGATTGACCTAGATTTAGCTATTAGGCCAGAGAACGCGAAAAAAACTCGATTTGGAATGGAAAGGCGCAGCGCGAATTTTTTCTGCTATAGTAACGTCGAATTCGCCTAGGCGAATGGACCCGCATTCTGTGGACACCAAGCTTTATGCGGTAAGCTGATACATTGGCTTTTCAAGCGAAAGCCCGTCAGAGCCAACATTAGTACTTCATTCTGTCATGCGTAGACTGCAATAAAGGTGATAGTTGATATAAACTCTTAGCCTACTTTTTTTAAATTCCGTGGTCCTATGTTCCTGGTTGTTGTGAAAAGGCTATTTTCTGCCCTGCCTGCCAAACCCGCATTTGCTTTGGGGTACAGGTTACCATCCTTGTCGGTCTGTCTTCGGTGGTGACATAACTAGGAGGAGGACTTAGAATACTGGCGTGTCTCTAGTTTTTCTGTAATTTATTTTTTCTACTTTTCAGAGAAGTTGGCAGAAGCTGTGAGATTGTTTTACACCCTACAAAGTGAACTTCAGAATGCCAAAGAGCAGTTGGCTGCTTCAAGCAGCAGTAAAAACCGCTTGTTAAGAACTACTGACAGTGCACGTTTGAGAGCATTGGCAAATAGAGGCAGAAACACTGGAATTAGTGAGTTGAAAACTGCTTATAGTGAGTTTTATTTGAGCTTGGTTATACTGCAGAACTACCAGGAGCTGAACTTTACTGGTTTCAGGAAAATCCTGAAGAAACATGACAAGGTAAAGTAAACGTAAAATAACAAGGTAAAATACTTTATTTTTAAAGAACCTGTCTTACCTATAATACTAACGCAACCTACTTCCAGATTCACTCCATATGTTTCTAAACTCGGAGACCCCAATTTCGTACGGTACATTCTAACCTCTCTAACAAAACCATGCTGATTTTCTCACTTGTCGTGTTTTGCTACCTTCGATGTGAATCACGCTGTCGACGGCTGTCTGCAAGAAGTTTTTTCATCAGGAAAACCGGTTATGTAAATTTTTTCCCTGTTTTCGCTTTAAGTCAACTAGTCTCTGAAAAGGAAAACAGCCAAAACTGCGGGTTATTTCTTGAAATCACAGCCTAGTTTTAAAGGATTCAAATATTTTAAAATACTGTAAGCTGAGTAGTAAATAGTGCGGGGGGTCCTTTAACTACCATAGGTCACTGGTGGTTTTAAAGACTTTGGTTTTCCAACTATCTCTCAATCTGTAATAGGGCAGCTCGGAACGTTTTGTCGAAAAATACCTCGGCTTTCCTATAGCAGCGACCGAAGTTTAAATCTTTATAATTCCGTTAAAAATATATGTTATTGTTTTAAGCTTTTCGGAGTCGAGAAGAAACTGTATTTGGTACTGCCTTTTCAGCCAAACATGTTGATCTCAGGGTGTCGCGTGCTACCCATCATCTGATGAAATAATAATAGATGGGTTGCCTGGTCGGCCAACCAAACCCCTGGAGCAAAATTTTCAAAAGTTTAATTGTAATATATTTAAATATGTTCAGTTTTTGATCAGATAGTTTTCAATGTATAACTGTTAATTTTTACTGTGTGAAAATTTAATGTTTTCCTTTTGGTTTCTGTTATGTTCTTTTCCTTTATACTCCATTCTTTTTCTTTTTTGCAATGACAGTTGGTAAATAAATAATTTTGTTTTGTAAGAAAGGCGTTGAAAAATCAACAACGCAGTCATGCATCATTTTCTTTTTTCAAGGTCTTCAAAACAGACACAGGTGCAAAATGGCGGATAGAGCACGTTGAATCAGCTCAGTTCTACACAGACAAATCCATCGACAAACTACTCTCAGACACCGAGCAAACATGCACAGACGAGCTAGAGGGCGGCGACCGGCAGCGAGCGATGAAGCGACTGCGAGTGCCACCTCTGGGCCAGTTAAAACCTCAGTGGACAGTCTTCAAAGTTGGACTCTTTTTCGGAGCGTTTATTGTTCTTTTCATTGTCGTCATACTGTCAGGTGAGCACTCGTTTTCTTTTTTCTGACCAGTCAAACACGTCACGCTTTCAACACACTTATGCTTTATGATAGAAAGCAAACTGACCATCCCGTGGATGCATCACCTGATAAAACCCGAGAGAGTTTAGCACTCCTTCTCTCCAGAAGAAACACTGTCCGCTGCGGTGTAACTCATAAGAGGTAAAACAAAGTTTCATTTTTGGGGTTTTGAGGCTTTTTGGCTTACCGGAATTCTTTTTTTATGGTTTTAGAGGGAATATGGGACAGTGAATTCACAGGGCTAGGAGAAGACAAGGAAATACAATTGTTCACAGGTTCAGTATTAACTTTCCGTAGTGCTTGATTTTTTTCTGGGTTCTGTATAAAATTTGAAGCACACTACTAGTATTGCTCTGTAGTTTTAACCTTTGTCTAGAAGAAGAAATGACTTCTTCTCTTTCGGTGGTTTTAGGTAAGCCAGGTGCAGAGTCACGGCCCCTATCCTAAATGGGTAAGTAGGTCGTTTCCTGACTTACACCCTTTTTTCTAGGTCTGGCTTACCGCAATTCCGTAACATGGAATATCTTCATGAGACTGTACCGTGGCCCTTTCTGGATTGTTCTGTTCATGTTCCTGTTAGCAATAAACGTATCCGGCTGGCGGCGGAGTGGTGTCAATCACGTGCTCATTTTCGAACTGGATCCCCGGAACAGCCTTACTGAGCAGAACTTGTTCGAACTGGCTGGGCTCTTCGGTAAGCATGGTTACTTAATTTGTTTGCTGATTCGTGATATGAGACTGGCCTTTCTCGACTGCACCGAGGAATGGGTTCTGTTTTGTCGTCCTTTTCCTTGTTTTCAGTGAACCAGCATCGTTAATGCATGGCCAAAGAGACAGTTAGAACAGGGCAACGCTGGGAAATTGTGAATCCAGGCAACACTGGATTCACGATTTAATCAAGTGACAAATAACAGTGAATAGAACCAGTTCAGCCCTCAGTAAAATGTTTAGTGACTCCTGTGTATAAGCTATAGATTGTGCCCGTAAAAAAAAACCAAAAATATGTGAAAGAAATCAGGGAGAGTACGAAGAAACACTTCCGAAAATCACGATTTTGTGTTCGCCATCTAGCGGTACAAGCTCCGAAAAACTGTCTTTTCGTGTGGCAGCGCTGCTGAACCTTGCTTGACTTAGTCTACGAGGTATATTCGCGCGAATTTTCCAGAATACCATCTAGCTTCGAAAAGAAAAGTGTGGTTGTTTGAGATACACGACGGAAGAGAACGCTGGAAACATGTCAGAGTACCCCTGTGTCGTCTGTGCTGCCGCCGTCACTGGAAAAACCGGCGGTACAGCTTGCATAAAGTGTATGAAATGGTGCCATCTCCCATGTGGGAAAGTAAAGTTCTCTCCAGACCTCAAAATGACTTTTATTTGTCGAAATTGCGAGCTGAAAAACGGTGCATCACCCAAAACAGCTGTGACCAGGCCCAAATCAGCAACTCGTGGACCATGTGAAAACCGATCTGAGGTCGTCGTCATAACCACTGCCTCCAGTAGTGGAACTACAGCGACGACGACGATCGCCAGCAGAGGCGGTATGTGCGTTACGTGTTCACTAAGTGTCACCTGCGAAACCGCCTTTAACTGGCACCTCTGTGACAAGTGTGAACATGCCGTTTGTGCCGTCATCGACGCGGAAGTGGTTTTGGCCATGCAAAGACCATCGACTGCATGTTTTTCGTACTCATGCCAGGAGTGCCGAAAAATGAAGTCTAGACATCCCCCAGATATTTATTGAGTCGCAACCTGAGACCCTCATGTCAGCCGAGGTACCAATCAGTGACGACAACTTGCCTGGCCCGATTCCAGTGAGTGATCCGGTTGCCGAGGGCGAGCCCAAAAGTATTCCTCAAATCGAACGACTGTGCAAGTTGTTCCTTGAGGACAACGTAAACAACGATACTTGCAAATACGTCCACGTATTTAAAGACTTTTTGGCTGGGAAATGTTCCTACGGAACTTGCACACTTCCACGTAGACAAATCAGTCGGAAATTCACCAGTGGCCTTTGCTTCGGACCCTGTGAGCTTTTGCACATATCAGAATCAAACCAAAAGTACGTTGAGCGTGCAAACCAGCCAAAAAACGGAGTTAGGACGACAGACCGACACCGGCTCGAGAACCAAGTGCACGAACAAAACCAGAACAGATTGTACGTCTCATGCACTTGATGATTCATTACAGTCGAGACGAGCAGAACGAACGGTCAGCACGAAAACCCTACCAAGGTCCGAAGTACTGCAGTACCCCCGCTAACTACGCTCCAATTGTCCAAGGCAACCGACCCCCCTCAGTACCGTTCCACCCTCAGGCACCGAACTACAACCTATCGATCCTTTGTCGTCCCCTCCGCTGCCAGCGATCAGCAACCTGAACCGGTAACACCCCCTCCAAGAGTTGTTCCGGTGAGAGTACTTGTCCAGTATTCATCCCGAAATTGCTGTTATCGAACGCCCGATCTCTCTCAAATAAACTAGTTCGAGCTTTGTTTGATTAACAACTCGATAGATATTGCGTGCCTCACAGAAACCTGGTCATCCACAATAGCAATGACGCACTTTGAAGGATACGATGTGAACTTGCTCCCGAGGATAACTAAGGATGGTTATCCAGTAAGTACGGTGGAGGAGTTGGGATCGTGTGTCGATCGACGACCCCCAACCGGGACCCAACAGGGGTCCCCCGAAATCATGATTTCGAGGTCTTATGGTTGTGGACCAGGCCACGAAACCGTCCCAAAGAAGCTTCATCGATAGTCTATCTGGAGTGGTTTGCTACCCCCTGGGAGGTCCGTACAGAAAAGAACTGATTATGGATCTCCTACTGTGCACAGACTCTATTCGATCACGGTATCCTTGCGCTTCAATTAACATTCTTGGTGATTTCAATGACATTCGACCAAGCTGGCTTTCTGATACACTGTCATTGTACCAAGTATTTCAAGTGAACATCCGCAAAGACAAAGTGCACGATCTGATTTTTACGAGCTGTTGTGATTTTTATCCGCAACCCTTCAGTCTGCCAGTGATTGGACTCAGTAACCGTCTTAACATTATTTGGAGCCGAACTCCTGAAATCGCAAACGTTGTGACAGAAAGGTAACCTATAGACCGCTGTCCGATGAAGGAATCCATTGTTTCATCGGTCCAATAGACCGAAGCTTAGACTGAAAAGCTGGAGCCACGTTCTAGCTAGCAATGATGCCAATCACATGATGGAGTCCCTGACCTGCAAACTATTTGAGAAATGCCAAGAATTATTCCCGACAAAACTTCTGTTATTAAACCGAAGGGTAAGCCATGGATCTCGGGAGAAGTGAAATGCCTAATTGTGGAAAGTGATAGCCTGTACAAATCTGGTTTGCGTGAAGATGGTCTCGATGTTTTTGTTCGATATTTCACAATGGTTTTCCAACTTGAACGGCTTAGAGCCTGGAGAGGACTCTTGCCAAAAACTCTGCTGACATTTCCGTTTTGCACTATCAAATATGATTTGCAGTCAGCTTGGGCTGAAGGAATATTTATTCATGATTTATTTTTTGTGGAACAACCCAGGGTACCAAGCTGGGCCCATTGTGCTTTTTAATTATTTTTCACAAAGTGTTGACTACCTTTTATCACCGATTTAAGTTGGCTGACGATCTTTCATCTGTTTCACTCCGTTCACTTTCTCCTACAGATGAAGAAGCGCCTCTTTCAACAGTTTTTGAAATTTTGCATCGAGACCTATTCGAAGTTAAACTTTCAGTAAGCCGTACAAAGACTGTTGTACTCGGAGTGTCTTTTCTAAAACGGGATCTTCCACAGATTGAGGATATAGGTCTAGTGTCCAAAACAACAGTTAAACTCCTCGGTTTGTTAATTGACAATGACCTTACATGTGGAGTATGTTACTCGAAAAGCAGCATCACTCCTTAAGTCGTTCGCGGTTCTGAGACGCTTTGCTATTCCGTCGCGAGATTTACGCAGTATTTACTGCACGTACATTCGCCCTTGCCTGGAGTATGCTTGTCTGGCTTGGCACCCAGGATTCACAAACGCACAGACTGAAAGACTCGAAGCTATCCAGAAAAGTCATGTTAAGACCATGCTCGGCCCGGGTTATCTTTCTTATGAGGACGGCCAGGTCAAGCTTGACCTGCCAACCCTTACTGAAAGGCGGCATCAGCTGACAATAGCGTTTGGGAGCAAATGTCTGGCATCGCATGCGCATCGTGCCATTTTACCTGATTTTGAGACCCTAGCAAGTAGCAGGCCGAATACGGGACAAAGACAGAGGGATGCTGCTTCCCAGAGACTAGTAAGACCACCCATAACTCGACTGATCGATATCTGAAATCTTTTAAACCCTATTTCACCCAATATTATAAGTCCAGTTAAGTTGTACGTATAGATGAAATGTTGTTTATGTAATTGTGTCATGTGTAATTTCTGTGAATGATGATCCACTGCTAGCATGTACATTACATTACATAAATCATCTGCGATGTTTCTGGTGTGTCCAAGACACGGGTTCCAGTGAAAAGAGGATAGAAGTTTTGTGTCTGTCGCCCTTGGTAAAACGTAATGATTTAAGTCGTGTAATAACGACAATATCTTTGAAGTTTGACCCCATGCCCCTAGGATCTATAATACGCAGAAAAGATCCCATAATTTCGGAGAAGCAATAATTTAGAAAGTCTGTTGATTCAAAGAGTTCAAGGGTCTCGTCAGTTTATTAGTGATAGGGTTTTTCCTACGCTATAGAAATGTACAGAGATGAAATATAGAGAAATTTATAGAGGCGAAAGCCTTTTTGGTGCAATTATATTATTATTATTATACCCCGCTTATTGAGTAATGTGTATGTGTGTTTAGCGAGAGACTGAACTATTCATACATAATATCCAAGGGTTCCTTTTTAGGTGTTCTTTGGTGTCTGAGCGTGCTGTGCTTCTTTTACGCTGAGATACTAACCGTACCACCTTACGTGATGCCCTTGGTCTTGATCGTTATCATGCTTGCTTTCTTTCTCAATCCATCCCGGACGTTCTTGCATGGCGCCCGCTTTTGGCTGATCAAAATTTTGGTAAGTTCATGTTTTGACTACTGTTCCGTGACTAAGGTGCCCGATAACAAACTTCTTCTTCCACTTGAGTTCAGACTAGGCGAGACAATGCAGCGCGTCAGACGATAACGATGTCGGTGCTGTACTCGGTAAACCCTTTTTCTTTTTATTTGATTATCACGTTATACAAACCACGGTATTAGTTGCACGTAATAAATAACCCTTTGTTAAAGCACAGCTCCTACTAGAAATGATCTTCTCACTATGAAATGGGTCAGAAAAAATGCTTTCTGAAAATACCATTACTTTCCACCTGAAACTAGCGATTTTCTTGATAGCGCGTTTCGATTCTATCCAGGGCCTCGTTTTCGTTGTAGTAGTGCTGCCGCTTCGCTGCTGCAGCACTTCTTTGCTTCTGCATAAGATGCGTTTTTGGATTCACTGCCTGCGCGATTTCTTCTTCAGGCGTATTTTCGCCGTTCCCCGAGGGGGAGTCCCCGCGTCTTCGTTTGTCCGGGGGACTCATTCCCGTATTCTCGCGAGTCCCCACGGACGGGAATCCTCCGATTATCATCACCATCATAAAAAAAACTCCCTTTCAGATCAGGAGGGGAATCAATTTTTGTTCGTGTTGGTACAATGTAAAATTAATTAAAAACAATTAGAATAAACAAAACCAAAAATAAAGTGGATCCAGACTAATTTCGTCAACTGCATATTTTTTTTCGAACAAAATCCATTTAGAAGCATTCCCCGTGTTCTCGTTGTTTTCCTAGGCGGAGTCCGCGTGGAGTTACTCTCTCTATTCTCGCCGTTCCCTTCGATTCCCCGAGGAGTCCTCGGGAAACGGTGAGAATACGCCTTTAGTTGATGCAGCACCTTGCAGGGAAGCACGGACTTGGTCGGCAAGCAAGTACGTGATTCTCGAGAAGCGTTGCCGTCTTCTTTGGAAGCACTGCAGTGCAAAGACGAAAGAATCACCCCGGAAGCGGCCGAGAAGTGGACCTGTAGCGTTCAACAAAAACGAGGCTCAGACTTCCTGCTCTCCGACGCGGCGGCTGGGCGCAAAACATTTGAAAACTGAAAGGGCCGTGGTTAAAAAGTGGGAAAACTAAGCAAATAAAAGAAGCCAAAAACAGAAGATTTTTGTACCCTCATGTGTGAAAGAGCTATCAGCGGACGTTAAGATCCCGGCAAACTTTGCGTTGTGTGACAGGCCAAACTCGTTACGGCCGAAAAAGCGCTCAGAAATCGTAGGCACCAAACGAAACAATTAAGGTCGAGATTTTGGAAGCTTAAAATTCCATAAGGGAGCTAGGCATAATTATAAAAGGCAGAATGAGCAAGAGGGGTCCGTTAAGACATAGCGCTGGGAATTCATCGATTCCTGCTGTTTCTATTGTATAAACGTAGCGTGTGGGAAGACATTGGCCTTATAAAATAGTCTCTGTAGAGTCTATTTGGGCAATTAGGGACGTCTGTTGGGAAAGTTTGGTCAGCGGCACATTCGCAACCGGGATACATTTGGCTAATTTCCACTACTTACAATGTCCATTAGATTTCCACATGATCGTGCAAACTAAACTGTACCCTGCGCCCGATCAGCAAATTATCTGATAGGATGAAGTTTTCGTGTAATACACGAGGCTCAGGGGTTTGGCGTCCAAATTTTTTATTGGGCTGTAAACTTGGAACCAGACTTTCGTCTTCAGGAACAATACTTTGAGCATGTTCCAGCCTCACGAAAAGTTACTACGCTGACCGTTCCAACCTTCTCGAAATATTAACTAATAATAACTATTTGCTTACCATGCTCGGGAGTGTAGTAATGCATGGTAACTACGGATCTCTGTAACGTGATTGGCTGAATTACCCCATGGAGTGATATTTTAGCGAAAATAGATAAATGCGTTCCAGCCTTGACGCCAAAAAGACAAAATTCATGACGTCATGCGTAGTAACGACGGTAAGTAGGATGTAACACGCTCTTTATGTTGACTAATGTTGGGTTTCGTTCACGACCTCGAAGCTGTAACTTATGTACTGTTGGCATATGGCTCATTAGGAAGTTCTCTTTGCTCCCTATTTCAGTGTCCTATTTTGTGTCATACTGTAGCAAATTCAACTAGCAATGCTTTTTCGTTTTTCAGGGTCGAATCGTCTTGTCGCCATTCTTTTTCGTGAATTACATCGACTTTTGGCTAGCTGATCAGCTCAACAGTCTTGGCCGAGCGCTTGCGGACCTACAATACCTGTTTTGCTTTTATAGCACGCTCAGTGGGCACGGGAACGGGAACTGGTACCACCAAGAAGGTAAGCAGTAACTTCGTCTGTACGTCCCAGCTGGGTGGTACGGGTGGTACGGATGAACGGGTGATCGGATCTCAATGAAACTTTATATTTGGAAAGATCTCGTGCCTCAGACGAGCAACTTAAAATCCGGACCTGATCCGGTGACTTTTGGGGGAGCTGGAGGGGGCAACCCGAAATCTTGCGAAACGCTATGAGTGGAGGGATCGAGATGAAACTTGTTGAGAAGACACCAAGCAAACAGTAGATACATCATTGACATAACCGAACCGGTTTCGGTCACTGTGGTTGGATTTAGGGGGGGGGGGGTCCGGAATTCTGGTGATCCCGCGAGCGTGGTACTTCCTGATGTACTAGAGGATGAAACTGAGCTGGCGTATCAAGGACTCGGAAAAATGACTCGCGAATAGTCGTTTGCGTGATCGTGGGGGAGTGGAGGGGTGGGGAATCCGGAATCTAGTGGCATTCACAACTTTTGAACGGGCGATCCGATTTGAATGAAACTTCACAAGTGGAAAGAAGTGTCGTCTCCGATGTTCCATGTCAAGTCCGGACCAGATCCGATACTTGTGGGGGGAGTCGAAGGGGGCACCGGAATTTTCGTGAAACGCTTAGCGTTGAGGGATCGGGATGGAATTTGGTGAGAAGAACAAACATAAGCCCTAGATAAGTTCTTGACAGAACTAGACCATGTCGGAGCTCTTTCGGGGGAGTTGGAGGTTTTTTTTCCAGAATTAGCCAAATAGGCTAATGCAGGAAGTTTCGATCAGTCTCGTCAAAATAGATATGACTAAACACACTATTTGGCCTTAATCTGTTCCTAAATTTCAATAGTAAAAGTGTTCAAGGAGTCTGGCGAAGACAGTACCCAGTTGTCTGGATTAAATATTAAAGTTTTTGGATCCCAGACTCATTCTGCTAACTTAATTAGGCGACCTGTCGAATTATTGTTTACGCCGCTTATCTAACTGAAAGATGTAGCCTACCTAGAACTGACAATTTCAATTTGCTTTATATAATGCTGTGTGAGGAGAATTTTATTGGGATCCCAAAACGTAAGTGGAGGGATACCTATGACTTCGTAAAAATTGTCCGTCCGTCCGTCCGTCTGTGAGCACAGTATATCTCGAAAGGAATGAGATATATTGATCAAACCTGGTGTGAGGATTCTTTGGGCCAAGGAACAGGTCAGATTCGTAGATGGGCCCCAAAGCTGTATATTCAGGGGTGGGAGAGGGGTTTCAAAGTAAAGGACGAAAATAAATATTTTTTAAAAGCTAATGGGATAGTCGATCTAGGGGTAAGGAGACATGCTGAATCCGAATATGAAAATTATTCTCACGCAGGACAAATTTTTCGCCCTGAATCCGGAAATTTAGTTTGAAGCTTTAAAAACTTCATGCTAGAGAAGTGAGGTGACATGCTGTTGCAACTTTCGAACATACTATTGATGAATAAAAAGTGTATTCGATCAGTTTAGTTATCTCCAAAGTCCCAATCGGCATTTATTGGGTCGAAAAGTCCGAATGGATCCGACAACTGTCTGGTTAACAACTTAATAAATTTCTTGACCGATTTTTGAAAAAAAATAAGTGGCTATACCAGTCTGTACCCTACCCCTTTATTCACACAGGCGAAAGCTCTGCGCGTGGGTGACATCACTTTGTTTATAATCTATGGACGTAGAAGGGATGGTGACTTCGGTCGCGTGTATAATGCGCAAAGTTTATTGGGTTTAATTGAAGACTATATAAACCTAGCCTACGTATTCCTTGGGTTTTGGATTATCGGGGGGTCGAAAGGGTTGATGTTGTTCATATTGTGTATGAGGATTCATTCGTAAAGTACAGGCCAAGTCGTAGATGGGTCCTTTAGCCAAATATTTAGAGGCAGATGAAGGGGTTTCTAATTAAGGGTAAAAACAAATACGTTTTGTAAACTAATGAGATATTAAGGACGAAGGGACACTGAATTCTTGCCGGACAAACAGCTGAAAGCTGTTTCTGAAGTCGATTAGAGATTCGGTATCGGGATAAGGAGACATGCTGAATAGAATCTTGAACTTTATTTCCTTGACGGATAAGCTGGCAAAAATTGCAAAAACCTGGAAATTTGGATTAAAAGGTTCGGCTCTCAGTGTCAATAGATCTTTTGCTCTGCATGCAGTTCGCCGGGAATGTTGGTAAAATACGAGGAATTTGTTAAAAAAAAAAAAAAAATCTAAAAGACATTTTTGAAGTCGATTAGAGATGAGAATGAGATATTGGAGTAAACATGCTTGCTGAATCCAAATCCGAACTTGGTTTCCGCATTTGATTAGTTTTTGGCGGTAAGCAAAATCCCCAAACCGTAACATTTTTTTGTACATATAGAAGCGGTTTAGGATAAATAGCAGAATGATACAGGGGTCTGGCGAAGATTCAGAAATCTACAAGATTCGATTGTCTGGATCAAGAAGTCTAATAAATATTACATTTTGGGGATCCCATCGACACCTTTGGTCTTGTTGTTACACGGTATCGAGACAAAGTATATGTATTTGAAGGGGGATATACCTAGCGAGGATTAGCTATTTTTAAAGTATGCTTGTTCATTCCAGATAATCAATTATGCTTAGAAGACATGTGGTGGCTTCGTCTGGTAATCCTGTGCCTTCCCGCTTGGTTTCGTCTCTTGCAGTGTTTTCGACGGTACAGAGATTCCAACGAAATGTTTCCTCACTTAGCCAACGCGCTCAAGTATGCCACTGCCTTTGGCGTAGTCATATCGTCAACCCTCAATGGACTCTACTCCGTTCCTGAAGGTCAGTTGATCAGTACCCCTTCTCATTGTGTAGGGATCGATTAGCATAGTAGATCGATCGGGTCTGGGACTCCTCCCCCCCCCCTTGCCGGCTGTTCCAGATATTTGATTCAGTGAGGGGGCTTGCGGCAAATATTGTGTTCTTGTTGGCTATTCTAAAAGATTTGGGTTTTTGTGCGTAAAAGCTTTTTGTTTTATGGAATAGACCGATCGCGTCTCGGTCGGTCCACTGATCGCGAGTTAAGGTATTTCCATAAGTGCTAGAAGCATTAAACTTGGCAGGCATCTTAAAGACCCAACCAGGTTAACTTGGAAATTGTCATTCCACGGATCCGACCATCCTCGCTGGAATGGAGGGAGGGGATTCTGGGATCTCGAGCTGTGCACAAGTTTCGAACGTGGGGTCAGATCTGAATGAAACTTGATAGTTGGCTAGAGCATATGTCTCAGATTATCCTTTTAATGTCCGCACCGAATCCGACAACTGAGGGGGGAGCTGAAGTCGGGCACCAGAAATCGCGTGTCATGCTTAGAGTCGAGGGATCGGGAAGGGATTTGTGGGAAGAACAAGGAAGAGTTGTATATAGATCATCTGTAGGACCGGACCGGATCCGTGCTCTGTGAGGGTAGTAAAGTGGGGGAGGGATGCGGAATCCTGTGGCATATGAGTTAAGCCACATGTACATGTCTCAGATGATCCTTTTCAAGTCCGGACTGGACACGACAACTGCGGGATGAGTTGGAATGGTTGTAGCGGATGTCTCATGGTATGGAGCAATCGTGACAGGCCTTGGTGGGAAGAAGAGGCATGAATCTGTTCATGCATCCTTTATAGAACCAGACCAGGCCCGGTCACTGTGGGGGGAGTTGGAAGGGACCGGAATTCTTGTAGTACGTACGAATTGTCGTTTCCCGGATCCAACCGTCCGTTGAGGGAGGGAGAATCCGTAACATCCGGACTGGATCGCACTTCGCAGTGAAAGAATGA
Source organism: Branchinecta sandiegonensis (assembly GCA_030848855.1). Taxonomy (NCBI): domain Eukaryota; kingdom Metazoa; phylum Arthropoda; class Branchiopoda; order Anostraca; family Branchinectidae; genus Branchinecta; species Branchinecta sandiegonensis. The sequence continues at coordinate 19,390,526 of JAUPMV010000003.1, read as the reverse complement.
ATGAAGGATTTATGACGCACTGCCGAAGGACAAAAGAGAAAGACAAAGAGCTATAAAATAATTAGAAAGCACTCAGAAATATTTTCCAGAAAGGTTATTAATTTAAAATCACACAGTCGTGGACAGGTGAGTTTCCGTTCGGAAAACACGAATTAGAGGAGAGGTTTTCAAGCGTCAACAATAGGTCGGAAATTAACAAACGGCGGGTGAGGGAGCGGTTCCGCGTGCGCCGTGGTAGGTAGAGCAGAAGCGTACGCGTCGAAGGTCCTTTTTTCTTAGAATAGTATGTAGTCCAGCAAGGAAGTTTACATACGATGCGCAAAAGGCAGTATATAACTTCCCAAGCCCAGGTCTGCTATGCCTCGAACGGTTCGGCACGATTTTGCAGTAAACAGTTATAATTTCATTAGCGGCTGGCTTTACTCCTTGCTCGCAAATCTTTCTCATAGTTTGCGCAATGGTTATCCCAAGCCCAGTCTTGTTACACACCTAACTTTTGAACGAGTTGTCCGATCTGGAAGCAACAACTGACAAGTGCACATATCCCAGATGCCTCCCAGATGACTAGTCCGGGCTGGGTCTTAATGTTCTTGCACTCCTGACTTTCGAATCCGATCTAGTAGCAACAACTGACAAGTGCACAGATCCTAGATGCCCCCGTCCCAGGTCCGGACTGGGTCACGATACAGTGTACGCTTCCGAGGGGCCAAGATCAGTTGTACCTACCTCATGGGTTTTGCTGACAAATGAATTCCTGGTCCTCTTAAAAGTGTGCATCTTTATTGCACTGGACAAAACTGTTCTGGCCAAACGATACATTTCATGTTCTCAAATGGTCCGTGATCACTTTTGCCTCAGACTCATGCTTGCAAGTAAATTCTTAGCTCCCAAGTTTGCATCTTAATCGATCAATAATAAATTGGTTTTATGCCATTCGTAGACGACAATTTTTGTAAGGTCAGACGTCCTAGATGTTCAGTTATAGGTCAAGGTCGGACTCGGCCACTGTGGGGCCAGTGAGTGGGGGATCTTGGATATTTTGGGACAAACTTAGGGGAGAGATATCTGGACAGACAGGACTATCGACTGTTCGACCTTGACAGCACGAGATTCATGCTACCTACCATAATGAGCCTATTGAAATAGAACAACAGATTTTAGATTTTTCCTTCCGAGTTTGTTTTTCCGGAAGCCCCATCAAGACAAATATGTGCTAGCAGATTGACATTCCCGGACAGCGAAACCTTCGGAGCGGTACCTCACTTGTTCGTACGGCACTTCTTGGAGTAAGCTGTTCAGTTTACTTGATAGAATTAAAAAAAAATTAGATACATAGATGTTCCTACGGCCCAAGCTGACTGCGAATCATATTTGACGGTGCAAAACGGATAAGTCAGCTACATTTTATTCGAGCAATATTTCGGCCCTTCTTGGCAAGGGTCCTCTTCAGGCTCAAGCCGCTCAAGCTGGAAAATAAACTTGTGGAAAAATAATTTAAGATTCTTCCTTAAATATCTGCTTTTGAGAACTTCTTCTCTGAAAGTTGGTTGGGGTTAAAGCTGGTGCTGTGATTTTGTTCTGGACTCGGCGACTGTTTTTGTTGTTCGATTGGGTCGTCGAAAGGGTAGAGATTCTTCTGCATTTTGGTTTTAGAGTCACCTGTCTCTTCTTCTTCTTTCCAGCTAAGATGGATACATTGTCATGCCGCCAACAAGTATCCATCTTAGCTGGAAAGAAGAAGAAGAGACAGGTGACTCTAAAACCAAAATGCAGAAGAATCTCTACCCTTTCGACGACCCAATCGAACAACAAAAACAGTCGCCGAGTCCAGAACAAAATCACAGCACCAGCTTTAACCCCAACCAACTTTCAGAGAAGAAGTTCTCAAAAGCAGATATTTAAGGAAGAATCTTAAATTATTTTTCCACAAGTTTATTTTCCAGCTTGAGCGGCTTGAGCCTGAAGAGGACCCTTGCCAAGAAGGGCCGAAATATTGCTCGAATAAAATGTAGCTGACTTATCCGTTTTGCACCGTCAAATATAAATTAGATACACTTGGCAATTAGATTAGTCTAATTGCAATTGACTTAAAAGAGGCTTTCGATTTGATTAGCCGTAGCGAGCTCGTCGATAAACTATTAAACAAATTGAAAATTGACGTTTCCTTGTACGAATCATTGCGAATTTCCTGTCAGATCGGATGCAACGTACTAAATAGCCTCCCCATTTTTTGCGGTGTACCACAAGGCACTCTTCTTGGCCCGTTGCTTTTCCTTGTGATGATCAACGAGCTTGCCGTAACTTCCCAAGACAGATGGAAGTACGTAGACGGCTTGTCTATTTTAGAGATATGTCGTAGTGATATAACAAGCAGTGCCCAATTATTGTTAGATAATATTTTGTGTTGAAGCCGGTGCTGAGCAAATGGTTGTTAACATGGAGAAATCAGTGGTTCTAACTATGTCCTTTACAAAAGTAACCCTGTTTTTTCCCTCCAGTTCCTCACTCTCAGCATGTTAAGGAACTTAAGCGCGTGGGAGTTCACATAACGGAGGATCTGAAGTGGGGAAAGACAGGTTCAAGTTATGCTAAGGCGAGGTAACATGTCCCTCCGTTCCCTAAAAGTATTATCCGGTTATGGAGTCCCACCAAAGCGTATCTTAAGAGTTTATCTTTCTTTCATACGCCACTTCTGGAATACTGTTGCCCTGTGTGGCACTTTGGAATTACTCGTGAACAGTCTGATTCGCTTGAGAGAATACAGTTTAGAGCCCTCCTAGTAGTTTCAAAGTCCCCTGAAGTATCGTATATAGATCTCCTTAATATTTACAATTTAGAAACCCTGTTGAAGCGACGTGAAAAACTTTAATTAGTGTTTGGAACTAAAATCCTGAATACACCAGCACTACGTGATATCCCCCCCCCCCCCAGATTTTTCACCGACAGAATAAGGCCTGAGAGAGTGATAGTCTGGCCGATACCCAAATTGCAGCCAATTAAACACACAACGACTCGTTCCCTAAGAAGTTTTGTTCCCGCCCTCGTCAACCTTTTTAACTCGCATCATTAATTGTCGATAGATTTGATTGTGTTATGTGTGACAAGTCTTTGCTATATCCAAACTACTGTAGAATTATATTTTTTATATAATTAGTGTTAAAATGGAAGAAAACCACCAAATCGGCTTGACCGTTGTATCGGTTTTGAAAATAAATTGAATTGAACTGAATTGAATTGAAATGGAACGGTTTACTTCAGACCGTGAACGGTTTGAACGGAAGCTGTGGGACGGTTCACTTGAGACCGTTTAACAGCCAAATTTACTTTCGTTTAAGCGTTTCCGTTTCTCCCGATTTCGTACGTGCTTAGAAAAAGGGAGTTCGGTACTTTTTGGCCTTTATGGATAAAATGGAGAGTGTGTTTTTGAATTCTTTCAATACGTGAGTTTTGATCTGCAGTTAGACCAAAATGCCACACTGCGCATGCGTACTCCATTAATGGTCTTATGAAAGAGGTATAAACCCTGAGGATGTGAAGACAACTGGGACATTATGTTTTGATAAAAGCTTCACATTTACAGGCTTGAGTTTGCCTTGCAGAGTAATTCTACTGTATTATCTTCCCATTCTAAAGTTTCAGTATCCAAGGAGTTTTATTTTTTTGTAGCCAAATTTTCAATGAGTTTTCTTGCAGGAACGTCGTTCACTTGTTGCGCGTACGTGACCCTTTTTTTTTTTTTGTGTTCGCTGATTGTAGTTAAAATGTTTAGTGTTGTAAACAATAGTTTGGTGGGTTAAGGAGGGATTCTTTTTTATTCTCCAGGCTTATACCCGTAGCCTTTTGCGATTTTTGTATTAATGAATCGTTCGATTGCTAAAACAGGCTTTATAGTGTTGTTAATATATACTATCTTTTGTAGCAAATGACGGGGGGCTGAACACCTCTCTGCCGATAAAGCTGAATAAGACTGCCCTTTTCTCACCAGCCGAGGAAATGACCGAAACATCGTCGGCGAGTCCATTTTTCATCGCATGGATTGTATTCTTATTCATTTCGTCTCTGTACGGCTTTGTCTGGGATGTCAAAATGGATTGGGGCTTGTTTGACTCCAAGCATAAACTGCTTCGTGAAGAAATGGTCTATGGCGCTCCGGTAGGTATTATTCTTTGTTCTCTTCTCTCAAAGACTTTACAGGGATCGTGATACTTTTTTGGGGATCCCGAAACGTAAGTGGAGGGATACCTGTAGGCGTATTCTCGCCGTTCCCCGAGGGGGAGTCCCCGCGTTTTTGTTTGTCCCGGGGACTCACTCCCCGTATTCTCGCGAATCCCCGCGGACGGGGAATGCTCCGATTATCGTCACTATCATCAAAAAGGACTCCCTTTCAGATTCGGAGGGGAATCAATTTTTGCTGGTGTTGGTGCAATGTAAAATTAATTAAAAAGAATCAGAATAAAGAAAACCAAAAATGTAAGTGGATCCAGATTAATTTCTTCAACTCCATATTTTTTTTCGAACAAAATCCACTCCCCGTGTTCTCGTTGTTTTCCTAGGCGGAGTCCGCGTGGAGTGATTCCCTCTATTCTCGCCGTTACCTTCGATTCCCCGAGGAGTCCTCGGGGAACGGCGAGACTACGCCTTATGACTTCGTAAAAGATGTCCGTCTGTGAGCACGATAACTCTCGAAGGGACTGAGATGTTTTGATGAAACTTGGTGTGAGGACTCTTTGTGTCAAGAAGAGAGGTAAGTTCGTAGATGGGCCCTGTAGCTCAACATTTGGAGGTGGGGGAGGGGGTTCAAATTAAGGGGCGAACAATTTGTCTTTTAGCAGCTAATGAGATGGTCGATGTAGGAGTAAAAAGACATGTTGAACACGAATATGAAAACCATTTTCTCGCCGGACAAGTAGTTCGCCCAGAATCTGGCCAAAACCGGGAAGTTTGCTAAAAGTAAAAGATTTATTTAAAATTAATTAGATGTTCGATTTAAAGGTAAGAAGACATGCTGAATATAAACATTTATATGAAAATCCTTTTCTCGTCGGATAAGTAGTTCGCCCGGAAGCCGGCCGAAACAGGAGAATTTGTTAATAAGTAAAAAGTTTTATCTGAAGTTGATTAGATGTTCGATTTAGGGGTAATAAGACATGCTGAATCCGCTTTTGACAATCATTTTCTACCCGGACATATAGTTCGCCCGGAATCTGGCTAAAACCGGAAAATGTGTTGAAAGTTAAAAAGTTTTATCTGAAGTCGATTAGATGCTCGATATAGGGGTAAGGAGATACGCTGAATTCGTTTTAGAGCTTCAGTTTTTGTCGGACAAGTATAAGTTCACCCGGAATCCGGTCGAAACCGGAAATTTGGCAGAGTAAGGCAGGAAGATTTGATCAGTTTCGTCAAAGTAGATATGACGGTAAATACAGTAAATACAGCCTAGGGGTAAATACACACATGCTGCATCCATATCTGAACTTGACTTTCTCAGATGATTAGCCATTGGCCTTCTTATGTTTCTAAATTTTAATAATAAAAATGCTCAAGGAGTCTGGCGAAGACCGGATATCTACAAGACCAAATTGTCTGGATCAAACATTACATTTGTGGGATCCCCTCAAAACCTTCGGTCTTGTTTTATAAGCTAGGGAATAATAAGCTGTCAAAGCCTATTCTTCACCGCCTAGGTTTCGTTTGGATTCTGGCTAGAAACACTTACGCGAAAAACGACAAGCGGAGCACCCTTGTCTAGCACATGGTGCTTCTTCTTTTTTTCAAATTCTGGACGATCTGGTCTTATTTTTATTGGTCTTATATTAATTATATAATTGGATGAACACATGTTTGCCAGTCAGCTTTGGCTCAAGGAGCATTTACTATCATATTTCATATATAGACATTCCTTTAGCCCAGGGTGACTGTGGTTCATATTTCATAGTGCAAAACGGATACGTCAGCTGAATTTTAAAAAAGCTAAACTAGTTCGGCCCGTCTTGGCAAGGGTCCTCTTCAGGCTCACGCCGCTCAAGATAGAAAATGAACTTGTCATGACATGTTATTTCCAACAAGATTTTCCAGCTTGAGCCTGTAGAGGGCTCTTGCCAAGATGGGCCAAAATATAGCTCTAATATAATTAAGCTGACGTATCCGTTTTGCACTATCAAGTATATTTTTATTTATTTATTTTTTATTTATTTAACTTTTTTACCGTGAACAACAAAGTGAAAAACACGGAGTACATACAAAAGAAGAAAAAACAAAATAAGAAAAAGAAAAAGAATTGAACATAACACACATACCTAAATACAACATAGCATCTACCCGTGCTGTCTAAATGGTGAAGAAGTCACCATAGACAATACGGGTTAATGGGTTCTCACACAAATTTCTAGCAGCTCGTCTTTGAGCTCTTTTTTCAGTTTTCTCCAGACGTAGTGCGGGGTCAATAATCCGATTACGATTACAAATTGAAGTGTTTCTGACCCATAGTGGCAATTTCAGAAGGAACTTACAGTACTTTAAGTACGAAGTTCTGATTTTTCGCCGCTCAGTAACGCTAAGAACAGACCACAGAGGGGAAATATAAAACACATTCGGAGAAACAACAGCATTGAATAGATGCGCAAGCACCGCCCGATTCACAGTCTTTTTAAGACCAACGAGTCTACCGTATAAAGTTATATTACTATAAATATATTTGACAGTGCAAAACGGATACGTCAGCTGAATTAAATTAGAGCTACGTTTTAGCCAGCTCTAATAAAATTCAGCTGAGGTTCCCCGTTTTGCGCTGTCCGATATGATTCGCAGTCAGCTTAGGCTGATGGAATATTTATTATTTTATATACATATACATTATTTTATGCATTAATATATTATGTATTATTATATTTTGTATATATTACCATAGTTTTATCATAATTTGTTATTAGGAACAAGGACCCGAATTGAGGGATAAATGTTGCTGTTATAGGGAGCTGTTGCTTTTTCTACGGCATCGGTGAACAACGGCCGAAAAAGGGAAAGTAGCATTTGGCAGAGGCAATAACGAAGATGAGCGGTGGCCGAAAAGCAAACTAATTATTTCAATGTTTGCAGTGGATCTACTATTCCGCTATTGTTGTCGATTTCGTCCTACGTTTTGTTTGGGCTGTTTCTATTTCACTTAGTGAAATGAGCTTCATACAACGAGAAGTTATCACGACAATATTTGGAACACTGGAAGTTGTAAGGTAGGATGTCACTCTTTGCAACTTTTGTTCGAAACAGTCGGAATGAACGATCGGAATTCGAAGAGTTTACCTGAAGTCTGAGAAAAGCGCTGTCAGTGGTTTGCTTGTTCCGGAAAGCCATGTTTGGTAGCGTGATAGTCTTGTGCGGCGTCTAGTACCTCTTAAAGGACCGATGTTGGTAATTATGCATATCATTAAATTGCATCGTCTTTCCAACTACTAGAGCCTTAGATTCAAAAGATTTCGTTAAAGATGTCGCTTTTGCGTCTATACCATTCGCCAAAATCAGAACTCAGTGCAAAAGCGGCACTTGGGATCGAACTCGTGAACGCCAGTACTCAGAATCAAAACGGTCGCGGGTGATATCTGGAATTTTTCGCTTGAATTTCAAAATCATTTTTTGTTGGAAAGGAAAGCAATTGTCGGATTTTTCTTTCCATCTTAAATAGTGACAGATAAATTCAGCATTTGCCGATCTGGGAATTAAGCCGTACAAAGAGTGTTGTACTCATAGTGTCTTTTTTAAAACGAGACGAAGGCTCGAAGTCAATTAGATTAGCGCCCCAGAGTCACCTATACATAGGGAAATAATTTTTTCTTGTTTTGACAAGTTTGTGATCGAAGAATTCCAAAAAGGCAGGGATAAATCGGTAAGGGACATCCATCACTGCATAGTGTGTCTGCTCAGATATTTTGAAATAGTTGACCACTTTACAACTAAGCTATGCCTAAAGAGAATTACATACGCCTTCGGCTGTTTCTAGCCTCTTTCCAAGCCCCTTGCCTTTGATGACATCCTTGGCGAAATGTGTATAACGGTTCTTCGAACAGGAACAGCTCCTAGGAAAGGACGCCTGATACGTCACGGAAAGAGAAGAGATCGTAGCAAGCCCGGTAGTCGGTGAGGTAGGATACACTTACGATGTGAAGAATCTCTGGAACGACAGTGGATGGAAAAACTACTAAAGTAGAATGAATTACTATCATAAGTAAGACGTGTCCTTGAAAGGACCCCTCGCACGATTTACTCTTGCACTTTTATTTGAATACTTTAAAACTAGGCTGTGTTTCCAACAAATAACCCACGGTTTTGGCTGTTGAAACTGAAAAATCGTCTGAAAAACCGTCGACAGCGTGATACTCATCGAAGGTAGCAAAAAACGGCAAGTGAGAAAATCACAGTGGCTTCCTTAAGAGGGGTTAGGATGTACCGTACGAAATTGGGGTCTCCGGGTTTAGAAATATATGGAGTGATTATGGAAGTAGGTCGCGTTAGTATTATAGGAAAAACACTTTAAAGCTTGGATCATCTGTGCCCGAAATTCACTAAACACATTTCCGTTTCTATGCCCAGTTGAAGATGTGAGCAGTTCAACTTGCTGATGGGGTTAAAGCTAACGTCAAGCCAGATAGTCGTTATTTTGGACCAAACACAAGTAACCGTCCAAACTCGTCTTTTTCTTTCCAAAATATTTCCCAAGATGATTTATCGAAAATTTTCAAAGAGAGCGATTCTTCAGACGAGTTTGGATTTTCTTCCAAATTTATTCTTAGCATTAGTAAGTACCTGTCTGAAGTTTTGACTTTTTTAATTAATCTTTGCCTTGAACAAGGTGTTTTCCCTGATATTATCAAAAAAGCTCGCGTAATTCCTCTTCACAAAGGTGGTGCGAGAGATATTCTGAATAATTACAGAGGGATTTCGATTCTTTCTGTTTTTAGTAAATTATTAGAGAAAGTCGTTCACAAGCAGTTTACTTCTTACTTGGTAAACCATTCAATAATCAATGAAAATCAGTTTGGATTTCAGAAAGATCGGTCAACTGAACTTGCTATCCATAATCTTCTTTTGTCGATCAGTGATGCTCTTGACACTAGTCAACACGCTTGTGCAGTTTTTATTGATATTTGTAAAGCATTTGACTCAATTGACCATGGGATTTTGCTTGATAAACTGAAACAGTATGGCATTGAAGAAAAGACACTTGATTTTTTTGCTTCTTACCTATCCAAGAGAAGTCTCTCTTGTAAGCAAGTTGGCGAGCTTTCAGATGAATTTCCTGTAGAATTCGGAGTACCACAGTGGTCTGTCCTTGGACCCACTTTATTCTTACTTTACATTAATGACCTCCCAGAAAATATGCCTTTTGTCAAAGTTATCATGTTTGCGGACGACACTGTGATTTTTGGTTCGCATTCAGATTTGATTCAGTTGTTTAGAGTTCTTAATTCAGCTCTTTCGATTGCTTCTGACTGGTTTACATCTAATTTACTAGCTGTAAACGCGGAAAAATTTCGCTACATGCTTTTCTCCCGGTCTGGTTCAGTTTCAGTTTCTGGTAAACCTTTTCTTTCTGGTACTGAACTTCTAAGATCTTCTAATTTTAAATATCTTGGCCTTTTCCTTGATGAAAATCTTTCTTTCAAGCAGCACACTGATGCTTTGGCTCTTAAGTTGAGCCGAAATGTTGGTATGCTCTCCTGCCTCAAACATTGTCTTCCACAATTCATACTGCGATTGATTTATTTCTCCCTGGTCCATTCTTATCGTTCATATTTGTTATATTGTCGGTGTGAATGTAAAGGTAAGTTGTTCCGCCTTAGCCTACCACGCAGAATCAGTCAGGAATGGCAAGTAGTAGGCTAAGGCCTAACACAAAATACGGCAAGACTCGGGCGCGCAGTTCATATCCGCAATCTTATCCGAGTTCCGACCCAAACCTCTTGAACTAACTAATACCGGTGGTTGGTTGCCAGACCATTGCTAGGCCCTAGACTAGCCTAGCCAAAACACATCAGCCCATAATTTGCCATGTACATGGGGTTTTATTCCAAATCCTAGGCCTATACATTATCGATAACATAAATAGAAACTGGTGATACTTAATTACATGTATTCCAAAGGACTCGGTGCTCACGAATAGTAATCCGACAGAAAACGACTGGCTTGACTGGCTTTGACTCCTGTCAACTGGCTTTGACTCCTTTCGACTAGCTTTGACTGAATGAAATGCCGGAGCTTATATAACCTCGGTGCAGGGCTCGAGGCGAAATGAAATCAATGCTGTTCTCCCGTGGATGGTGATAATTCCAAATATTATAAGTACTGATTATATATTAATAAAATAAATAAATGAATACTAAAGGTGTATTCTAAGAATGAAGGGTGAAACTAAAGAAAAGGTAAAAAGAACGGGTTACAGACTATGTCTCTGTAACATACCTCCCACCTTTGGGGAGAGTATAACTCAGGTAACAAACCAAACAACCTAACAAATTATAAAGAATTTCCATCTCCAACAATTTTAACTTTCAGGTGATCCTAACATTTTCTAACTACAATAACCAAAATTGGGGGGTATGTTCATAAGGGGTGCCTCACGGTCGGGACATCCTGCGGTCCAACCCCCACATGGGTTACAAGAGGGCGTTGCCCCACTAAATAACTCGGAGACGTGTTTACCACGCAACCACTTAAAAGAAATATTCATGGTCCCGGCTCCCATCAAGGGTTACAGGAGTGATTGAAAATGAAGAAAAAATCAGTTGCTCTGAGGCTTACACTGATTAATAAATTTCATCACACCCAGCCATCACAGGACCATGTTTAACGACACCCAAACCCTTTTTTCTTATGAACTAACAACCCAATATTTCTTAAGATCCATTTTGTATCCGTGTTCAAATCATTGGAGGTGAACCATATTTAAAGTAAATATGATTAAACTATATGAATGGGCAGATTGGTTTGCTACATGAATTATACTCGTCAAAGAGGGTACTACCTTATTTATAATTTCAAGGGTGTAGGGGGGGGGAGATAAATAAGCAAGTGCTTATTTCCAGTTTCTTTCCTGTAGGGGAAAATCACCATCCACAAAAGAAAGAAAATAACTTGGGCGAAACAAAACTAAGGGGGGGAACAACTGACGGTATTGCTACTTTAGACTAAAGATCATCTCACAAAAAAACAAGATCGGGGGAAAACTTTAAACTGAAAACTTAATCTCGTCGGCTTGTAAGTAGCTTCCGGTGATGGACGAAACAACAAAATATATACATAAAACACTTATACTTAATGGTTATCGCCGTAGCGAACTGGCGGTTTAGAGATCCGTTGTGACCGCCGTGGCAAAGAAGGAACGGGGATGGCGTCCGATTGGTCAGGCAGAGGGCTAGTAGGGTGGGGAATTGGATGATCATCCGATGCCGTTGGTATAGTTGGCTGTCGGATGGGACTAGGTGAACTTGCGGAATCGTGCCAGTGTACAGCTGGTCTTCGTAAGTTAGGTGATGTAACTTCATCCATAGGGGGCATTTCGCTGGTGACGTACTGCTCATCACTCAGGTATGTAAGATGGTAAAACCCTTGGCGAGATCGTGTAAACCGTATCTTCTTGAGACTTCGAGCCTCCGTAATAACGGGAGTTGGTGGAGTGGGGTTTGAGTACTCTTGACGTCTTAGAAATGAGGCACGTAGAGCGGGCCGTGGAGGTGAATTTATAGCTGGCCGGTGAGGAGTAAAAGTGTCGGGAAGTTGCCTGTATGTGGTACCGTTAGATGGATCCAAATGATTGTCCGAGCTGATGAACGAAGAGTCATTACTGCTGTCGGCACTGGGGCTAGATGGTCGGCTGACGGAGCTGTCTACGTCTGCGGCAAGGCGTCGCTGCTCGGAGAATGATTCGGGGCCTGACGAATAAGACTGAGAAAAATTTGCGGATCTGCTATGATCTTGGAAGGAGATATCATAGTTCGATTCTGGTATCGGAGACATAGACCAATTTACGGCGTTTTCCTCATCTTGCAATGTTAGATGGAGTGGGTCTGGAGAGTGGCTGGCCGTAAAAGTAGTTGTAGAGTTCGTGGCCGTCGGTTGAGGGGCTGGGGAAATGGAGATGGGTACTGCAAGGCTTGCAAAAGTCCCAAACGTTGCCGCCTCCGGCGTCGATTGGTTGGGCGGGGCGGTCAGATGTAAAGAAGTCGCCACAGGTTTGGCAAGATTGTCAGTGGACTTCGCTAATCCAGGGGCGGCTGCGCTCTCATCTGGATTAGCAGGGGCGGCGTCAAGCTCTGCTGCATAGTGGGCAGGGAGCTGTGTAGACTTCACCCTACCAGGGGTGGCCTCGCTCTTACCGACCAAGGTGACCGGGGCGACTTCACCTTCTGATGCCATTCTGACAGGAAGGTGGAACCCAACTGCCGGTCTGGCAATGGGCAGGCCAACCTGCAAAAATTGAATTAGCTCGGATGGTAAGTCCGGCCGGTTAACCACCTTATCGCTTGTCGGCCGTGCACTATTAAAGTCTCGTTTTTCTCCTAGACTAGGCCTAATTAAGGGAGCATCAATCTGGAACCGAACATTTTTCTCAACAACCCTCGAAGAAGAAGGTATAGGGTTGAGGGGTAGGGAAAGCCCATACTCGGTAATAGGTGAAGAGAGGGGCTCGACCGGAGGCCCTCTACTTGTTGCATGGATTGGAGTGTTCTCGCAATCAACAATCAACTGACGAACGACCTCTGGTGGCATCCGGCTTTGAAATACTGGAGCACTTTTAGAGACCTGAGGCCTTGGTCTTGTCACAGGGGGGGGAGTACCAAACGGCGGATCTGGGACTGGTTCAGGACACCACGGTGACTGAAGTCTACTACGAACCAGTCTGTTATAATGGACAACATCCAACTTTGATCCAGTTTTCTGGATTTCACAATTTAATCCGTCATTAAGGGAACGAATGACGCGATAAGGACCGGCGAATTTATCCTTTACTATTTTTGATCCCAACCCAGCGGCGGGGGGGATTCGCAAAAAAACAATATCTCCGGGCTCAAACGGGGAGAAATGCGATGAACAACGCTTATCATACATTTCCTTGTTACTCGATTTCGCATGGGCTATCCTTTCAGAGATAACATCATGAGCAGCCCGCATTTTAACAAGGATCTCTGACTTATAGTTATCCATGGAGTCATAAATGGTGCGGTTCGACAACATCTGGGAAATCGGTATAGAAGGATCGCGCAAATACATCGCATAGAAGGGCGATTCCTTCGTTGTGTCATTATGGGCTGTATTAAGCGAATACAGTACATATGGCAAGTGCTCGTCCCAGTCATCTCGTCCGAGTGAGACATACTGAGACAAGATATCCTTTAGCGTTCTGTGACCTCTTTCTACTTGACCGTTACACTGGGGATGGTATGCTGATGTAGTTAGATGGCTTATTCCCAGTAGTTTGTTCACCTCGGAAAGCAAGGTTCCGGTGAAATTTGACCCTAAATCAGATAAAATTCTGCTAGGAATACCGTGTGAAAGACATATCTTTTCAACCAAAGCCTTTGCGACGGTATTGGCTTTTTGGTTGGGTAGCGGCACTGCAAAAAACATTTTAGTAAAGTGGCAACATGCTGTTAACATAACGGTATTCCCATTTCTAGACCTCGGTAACGGTCCGACGACATCAACCGACAGTAATTCCATTGGGCCAAGGGAATCTGGCAATTTTCCCAGCGGCGCTATTGGACTTCTGTTAGGGGCCTTTCTGCGAAGGCAGTCCAAGCACCGTGACACGTAACTTTTCGTTGTGCTATACATACTTTTAAAATATACAGAGAAGCGCATTTTCTGAAGCATCTTGTCTAGGCCTAAGTGTCCAGCTAAAGGAGCGGAATGGAAAAAGTCAAGAACCTTCGGTACTAAATGTTCTGGCACTACAGGCACAACTGACACCTCGTCTCTGTAGCTAGCGGATGGAGAAAACAGATAACACACGAGGCTATCTTCTATGCAGAATGACTCAATGCTTCGCTCGTATAATGTGTATGCGAGAGGCAGGGCTGAGTCCTTCAATAGGCGTGCATACAGTGCCTTGCAAAGCGGGTCTGTTTTTTGGGCAATTCTGAGTTCCTGGTGACTTACAAAATTCGGGTACCCGGTTTGACGAAGGGCATTCACAGCGATCGGGGATTCGTTACCAGGGGTTACTAGCCTGGATAACGCGTCAACAAAGTTTTCTTTTCCGGGCTTATACTCAACCCGGAAGTAGAACTCTTGGAGCTCAAGGCAAATTCGGGCCATTCTACCATTAGGAGAATCAACAAATGGCAATGCTTTCAGTGGCTGGTGATCCGTTCTTACCAAAAATGGCTTCATTTGCAAGTAGTGCTTAAACTTCTTACAAAATTCCCATAGGGCAACCGCTTCACGCATAGTCGTCGAATATTTCTGTTCTGATGGACTTAGAACTCTGCTGGCATAACAAATGGCACGTTCATCGCCGTCTTGCACCTGAGACAAGCATGCACCGATTGCAAAGCTTGAAGCATCTGTGGTAAGGATAAACTCATTGCCATGAAAGTCCGGGTAAGCCAATATCGGTTCACGCATCAAGCAATCACGCAGCTTTTCGAACGCCTGAACCTGCGAGTCTCCAAACGCGAAAACCTGGCCCTTTTTCGTCAACTCTGTCAAAGGCTTTGCTATTCTCGCGAACTCTGGCACGAACTTCCTAAAATAACTCATTAAAGCTATACTTGACCGGAGTTCAGAGATATTTGTGGGGTACCGGAGCCGTTTAACCGCTTGGAGTTTATCCGGGTCCGGTTCCATTCCACGCTCTGAAATCACGTGACCTAGGAAGGTTAAAGAAGTTACACAGAACTCGCATTTCGTCGGTTTCAGTTTCAGTTGGTGAGCTTGGAAACGTTCAAACACTTGCCGCAAAAGTCGCAAATGATCGGCAGGACCGATTGAACCAACTCCTGTATCATCTAACAAAACAAAAATATTAGCTCCTAAAACGTCCCTTAGAACCTGCTCTATCATTCTCTCACAAGTTGCCGGTGCATTAGATAGGCCGAAACCCATCCTACAATACTCGAAGAGACCGAACGGGGTTGTAATGGCGGTTTTCTCTTGATGATCAGGCTCCACCTTGATTTGGAGGAAGCCTTGGAGCAGATCCATTTTGGAGAACATGTTAAAACCTTTCATCTTGTCCAATATGTCATCAATTCGGGGCAAGGCATAGCTGTCAAATTTGGTCACTTTATTCAGTTTCCTATAATCGTTTACCATTCTATATGAGCCATCCTTTTTCTTCACGAGGCTTACCGGTGAAGCCCAGGGGCTGGAACTTTCAACAATCACTCCCTGCCTCAACATTGCGGATATTCGAGTCTTTAACTCGAGTAAAAGGTGAGGGGGGACTCTATAAGGGCGCTGCCGTATAGGAGGGGCATTCCCAGTCTCAATACGGTGGGTCACATCACAATAATCTCCGAGATCGTCGTCTGATCGCGCAAATACATACTTAAATTCCAATAAAAGGTCCTCCAGTTCTGGGCGAAATTCGGGGCTAACATGATCCAACTTAAAATACGACAAATACTCTGACCGGCTAATATCATTCCATCCAATCCGAACACTCGATACTAGGGGAATACTTGTGTCTACAAGTTGATCTACCATCTCATCCACATTGCCGCTTAAGACATTCCTCTCATACGACATTAGCATAAGGTCTGACTCACGGACATTCACCTTTTTTTCAGACAAGTTCGCTAACCAAACTGTAAACATACCATCAACCACAGGCACTACTTGGGGCAAGACTACAATATTTCTACATTCCAGGGACGGGTTACCTTCTAAAAGAAGCGATTCAAGGCCTGGGTCGCTGATCACCGTACATTGAACGGGCCGGATACGGCCTGCTTTGACGCTAGTCTTTGCATATACAGGCTTGAACGTCGTGGACACAAAACTAGAAGGAGTTTCTAGACCTAACTTATCTAAACTACATTTTATTTCACAAGCACCCTCATTTTGCTTCATAAGCGCAATACTAACGGGGTATTCTAGACCTAAGCCGCTCACACTCGGGTTCACATCAGAAGGACACCTATCTATAACATTCACAATCGGAGACATTCTCTCACTAAACAAACACTTATCCGGGTCCTTTAACCAGAAGTCATCGGTTGTTGGATCGAACATCAGGCCCGCTGACCTGATGAAGGGTCGTCCAAGCAAAACCGGGTAACAGAGACTTGGGACTATAAGAAACTTGTCTTCAAACTTCTGGCCAAGCAAGGTGAAGCATAGCACAATTTCCCCCCGAATCTCCAAAGGTCCCGATAATGTACATGCCCCTTTCGAAAAATTATACCGAGAAATCACCGCTGATTTGTCGAGTTTGGCTACCAAACTTTCACTCATCAAGTTACACTCCGCACCCGTGTCATATAAGGCGGACAAGTGAAGTGAACCGCAACCCAAAGTGATAAATGACAAGCTTGATGTGTGCCGAAGTGAACATACGAGGCATGGTGTTAGTGTGCTGGAATTTAATTCTGACTTTGATTCATTTGAGGGGCTGTCCGGTCTGCGGTCACCTGATCCGCCCCCGAGGGATGGTGACCTTGTCTGTTTAAATCTGGCCTGTGTGAAGGGATGCCTTGGGCTTTATCGGGACACCATCTCTCATAATGCCCGAGGCGCAGGCAATATGTACATACAGGAGGGTTATTCCCTCGGAGAGATTGATTCTCTGTATAGTTGGGCCTATAAAAGTTAGGCCTGTATCCCCTGTTTTGTTGGCTGTTGTGATAGTGTGGTGAATGTTGTGGGCGATCATAATGTGAAGGTCTGTTGTGCCGCGGTTGATAGTGGTTGCTGTATGCCGAATGATCGTGTACGTGATAAGTGCTGGGTGGAGCCTGTCCCCTGTATGAAGTAGATGAGGCTTGTGTCTGGTCCTTGGTGGGTGGAGGGGTACTGTTTGCTTGTAGTGAAAAAACCTTGAATTCATCACTCATCGCTTTCTCGTGAAGGTCCCGCTTGGCTTTCTGTGTACGAGTGCGGCGCAAGATTTCTACACATTCAGAAAGCGAGCGAGGGGTTGTCTTCTGAAAGGCGTCATAGTATGCGACGGGTAAACCGTGAATAAATTCAGCAACATATACACGTATAACATGTGGGTTAGAGGACTCATTCGCGGAGTACCCATACTTTACATCAACACTCTTCTGAACCAGCTGACCGTAATTATCAGGGGTCATCAGTTCCGGGGAGTATACAATACGCTCCTCGGCTAGCCTAAGGTCGGACTCGCGGCCAGCACACCGAATTCGTAGTGCTTCCTCAAACGCGTCAAAACTAATCTTAGACCGGCGATCTAGCGTTTTACACCACGCTACCATCGGCGGCAACAGCCTACTTTCTAAGATCATAAGCTGCTCGTTCCAAGTTTCGATATCTGAAAATCTAAATTTTGCTGACGCTTGTTCCAACCAGGAAACAGGGTCGGATTCCCCATCAAACATTGAGATTTCTTTCGATACTTCTAACCGAAGCCTCACTTTAGTAAGGGGATCTTCATAACGGACTGGTTGTGGCTGCTGTGTCGGGATATCTCTTTGGAGCGGCAGGTTATGGTCTTCGAGCAAGCGACCCGCAGGTCTCTTTTCCAAAAAATCAGGCTGTGGCGTTTGATCTGTATTCCGGTAATTCACAAAAGCCGAATTATCTCCATCGAACGCGCGGGTTGCAGATCGAGACCCCCCTGCAGGAGCCTGGTAAATAGGTCGAACATTCTTCTGATGAAGAGTAAACCTAGGGTCTTCTATGGGCGAAATAAGACGACCCCAGGGCGAAGGTTGAGGAGAAAAAGGGGGTGTAATTCGATTAGCTCCACCTGCTAACAAAACATTGATTAAGTTGTCGCGAGCCATACCATCCCAGTTAACGGTCGAAGTACAATATTGTGATATAGGAGCTTCATTCACTTCTCTCTCATATACTGAACCAAGGTCAGTGTACGACCCCTCAGCTGAGAACGGGTTATTCGAATATCGCGAAAACGACATTTCTTCTTGTCGAAATGGATTATTTGGATTCATCATATATACTCAACGAGACTAAATACACAAAAATAGATCACAGAACTATGAGCTATATGAAATATCTGAGAAAATTGGTAGGCTTAATCTGGACCCAACAAAAAAATCTGGCAAACCAACACTATATTGTCATGATAAAAGAAGAGAGAGAAAAGAAAATATATCAACAATGTATAATTATTGAATGTAGAATTTATAAAAAAAAAATGAAGAATTACTCGACCACTAAGGACAGATAATCGTAAAAAAAACTGATATTCAATAATCCGTCCCAAAAATATCCGATTCCGTACTCTCTATTTATAACAAACTTTTATAATGGCCAAAATATTTTGGGATTAACTATATTTATTATCTTCGTTACGCCGGAAATATACGAGCATTATCTTTCGAACTGTATGATCATTACAGTTCGAACTAATATAAAAAAAAATATATCTATACTAAACCTTGAAGACATCTAGATGGCTCTACACATCGTAATTAGCCTACGGCTTAGCCTATCTCTTAATTCTAGCCTAGCAACAACGTAATTTAAGCCTATAACTATTTTTATAAACTTATTCAAAATACGAAACATCACGCCCATAGGCCTATAATATCACAAATTACCAATAATAAAGAAGCTACACGTCTCGGCTTCGCCATGTAGCCAAAAACTATTACTATAAAATAAAGTAGAATCCTTAATGTGAACTAAATCAATCACTATGTCGGATCCAGAGGCCGACGCAAAGGCTTATCTCTGAATTTCTCTAAATCATAATCCTACTACTAATCTATTCCTTAAATAAATGGAGAAGGCCTTCACTAATCTAATACCTCATAACAAGGAAGGGATAAGGGGAATGGCTGGACTCACCATATTATAGGAATCGCTTACCGGCTAAGCACACAATCACAAGATATGGGGAGAGGCTATGTCGATATCTATAAACTACTAGGCATATCAGGGAGGGGGACCTTGAGCAACGACGGCACAACACATTGTTTCGCGCAGACTAGTCGAAGATCTGGGGTAGCCCAATGGGCATGAAGAATACCGCCACCCACTCGCGTAAAGACTTGACCACTGCCTTTACTTCCTACTACACTACACTCCTATAAACTATAGGCCTATCATCATATATCACCTTTACCTGTTAACTATACCTACAAAAGATTAATAATCAACAAAATCACTTATGTTTAAGAATAACGTACGAAATTAATCCAACTTTTTATCTATCAAAACACTCCTAAAAGAACAAAACGTAGCACGTAGGCCTAGCGTACGTCTGAATTAATTTGTGAACAAATAATTTGGAACCGCAAAAATCCGAAGACGGATACCCATTAGGCAAAGAAACCTACTGTGGCTACGTAACGTTCTTAATCTACGAAGACCCCTATTTACATAACATCCTTCTAAATCTTCATAAACTAACATTAAATAACTATACTCAATACAGCCCTTAGCCTACTGCATTCGACTAAGCCTATATACTATCTAGACTAAACTATTACCGATGACTAGTACGTATGGAGAGCCTTCTTTCTCGCTTCCTACCGATAGCCAAACTCCTAACTCCTAACCTAGGCTTGGCCTAATTATTCTAACACATAACCTAATTAACCTTGACGCAAAATACAAGAGCCATCCAGTGTCCATTCAATCCACAAAAACAATTATTAGCTACCATTCAAAACGACCCAACAACAACGCAATTATTCCATCACATTTATTACTAAGCCAGGAGTGAGGAGATAGTCCCTCATCGTGACGTATACCGAACGAGCGCGTGATCAATTGAACCAACCGCAGCGTGGAGCGAAAATTTTCAACCAATCGGGAAGCGTCACGTGACTTCCTTGGGAGTATTAGAAGATGGTGGGAATATTCAGAAGTTTTTCACGGAATTTGATTTTTGAAATTACGAAAGAAAATTCAGAAATACGGGAGGGAGATTGAATTGAAGCTAATTTTACCAAAAAAAAAAAATACCGTTCGGGAAGGAAAATGCCGTAATTTGGGAAGAGTTTTCGTCACATCAGCGACCAGAAATCGCTGTAAAAAAAAGCGAAACATCCGGGACGTTCAGCGTAAGTGGACGAAACTGACGACTGACGTCCTGACGAAACCAGACTGACGAAACCAGAAAGACAAACCAAACTAAAAAATCGACAAAACCATGCAAACAAAGCGTGTTCGAACGGCTCCCAAGAAAAAACTGAAGAATTTTGATGAAGAAATCGCTTGGGGAATTCCGATCCAAAGGGGTAATAAATCGGCACTAACTCTCAAAAATGGTTGGAGGGGGGGGGGAAGGCGAAATAAGAACACTGAGCTATCAAAATCACAGGGCTCGTGGGGGGGGGGGAAAGAGGGGTCTGACACGACTAATGTCCCACGCCTGGACGAAAATCGGTACCTGGAACAAATAAGCGGGAGGGAGAATTAAAGGCACTTAGCTGTAAAAAAAATCATATAGTTCTTACGGAAAAGTTCCAACAAATAGTGTTCCCCTCATGAACGATGGTAGCCAATAATTGCATAAGGAAATAACTAGCCAATACAAAATAAATAGAGAGGAGCGACATAGAGAGCGGACCAGACCTATATATAGAGAAGAAAATCTGTCTTCTGAACGAAATGAACGTAAAATGAAAACCCAGCTATCAAAATTCATGATAGGCCTTTTTGCCAAAAAGCGACAACGAGGAAAAAAAAAATCCAAACAATCCTACAAAAATCGGATTCTAACCCGAAGAAAAATTTACCATGACAATAGAAAGGAGGGGGGGGGGGGTAGGGTTGGGTCTGAACAAGGATAAGACACTTCTAGACACCAATGTTATATTGTCGGTGTGAATGTAAAGGTAAGTTGTTCCGCCTTAGCCTACCACGCAGAATCAGTCAGGAATGGCAAGTAGTAGGCTAAGGCCTAACACAAAATACGGCAAGACTCGGGCGCGCAGTTCATATCCGCAATCTTATCCGAGTTCCGACCCAAACCTCTTGAACTAACTAATACCGGTGGTTGGTTGCCAGACCATTGCTAGGCCCTAGACTAGCCTAGCCAAAACACATCAGCCCATAATTTGCCATGTACATGGGGTTTTATTCCAAATCCTAGGCCTATACATTATCGATAACATAAATAGAAACTGGTGATACTTAATTACATGTATTCCAAAGGACTCGGTGCTCACGAATAGTAATCCGACAGAAAACGACTGGCTTGACTGGCTTTGACTCCTGTCAACTGGCTTTGACTCCTTTCGACTAGCTTTGACTGAATGAAATGCCGGAGCTTATATAACCTCGGTGCAGGGCTCGAGGCGAAATGAAATCAATGCTGTTCTCCCGTGGATGGTGATAATTCCAAATATTATAAGTACTGATTATATATTAATAAAATAAATAAATGAATACTAAAGGTGTATTCTAAGAATGAAGGGTGAAACTAAAGAAAAGGTAAAAAGAACGGGTTACAGACTATGTCTCTGTAACATATTGTACTTCAGCTTGGGCTTCTTTTCGAAACATATTAATCGGATTCAAATCCTACAAAACAAATCAATTAGAGCAATTTATGGTCTTCCATTTTCTTCATCAGTTTCTCATATTCTGCCAACACTTGTTTACCGTTATCTTCTAGAAGATTCACTACCTGCTGATTTTAAAAATCCTTTTTGCCTGAACAGTCAATTTCATGACTGTAACACAATACGGCGGTCCAATCTTTCTACCATTTGTTATCCTTCTACAAGGTCTAGCTTTTCTATTCGTCACACAGGTGTAAAAGTATGGAATTCATTGCCTGAAACTGTTAAAGTGTCCGAAGATAGGAAAGTTTTTAAAACAGCTCTAATAAGATTTATGTTATCTAGCAATTATATTTCTTCTGTCTGATTTAATTGATTAATTTTCGTTTGTGCTCGGAGGAAGATCTGACCCATGTCGCAAACCTTTTTTATTTTTCATTTTTTCTTTAGTCGTATGTCTGTTGTCTAAATTCTCGTGTTTTCCTTAAATTTTAGTGTTGATGTGTGATAGTTGTTGGTTTGTTTTTTCTTTACAATGCCTTAGGCTAGAATTGTATTAATAATTTTTACAAACCCATCAGAATTAGTGAAGCGTCGTTTTTTATGCCACTGGCATGTCAGATGCTTTTGAGAAACTCCAGGTTTATTCATATTTGCTATTAAAATTGTACCTTACCTTACCTTACCTTAACTGGGTCTATATGCGTGACGTATCTCGGCCAGCATGTGGCGGTGAGTAATTATGAAGGTATAGGGTATTTTTCTACTGTGACAAATTTTTAGCCGTTGGAGGAGATGTCTCTCTATTTCGGCCGACCCTTCGAAAAGAGCTGGAAATGGGTCTCTCGCGCGACTAATTTGCGTTACTATAGCCAGTGAACCATGAAACTATTTAAAGAGTTAATATCAATCAATCAATCAATCGTTGTAATTTGCCAGAATGTTTTACAAAGTAGCAGTGGCATTGTCAAGACATAGTTAAAAAAAAAAAAAAAAAAAAGTTAAAATGAGCACACACACAAAAACAAGACGCATAGGGTTAGCAATTCTGTTTCTCGGGAACGGCTGGCAAGTGAAGATCGACAATGACGTCTGGTGGTTCCGCTGGTAAGGTAGAAATGAATAATTAGAGGGCTATTCTCGCCGTTCCCCGAGGACTCCTTTTGAAGAGTCCCCGCGTTTTTGTTTGTCCAGGGGACTCACTCCCCGTATTCTTGCGAGTCCCCACGAACGGGGAATGCTCTGATTATCATCACCACCATTTCAGATTCAGAGGGGGAGGGTTTTGGTGCAATGTAAAATTACTTAAAAACAATCAGAATAAACAAAACCAAAATTAAAATGAATCCAGACTAGTTTCTTTGACTGCATTTGTTTTTGAACAAAATCCATTTTCGAAGCATTCCCGTGTTCTCGTTGTTTTCCGTACGTGGAGTCCGCGTGGAGCGATTCCCTCTATTCTTGCCGTTCCCCTTGAGTCCTCGGGGAACGGCGAGAATGCGCCGTAGGTGTCTAGTTTAGTAGCTTTCTTTTTACTAACCCCTTTAAGTGATCCGATTTTGTTTCAGGCGTTTCATCTGGAACTTCTTCCGGCTTGAAAACGAGCATTTGAACAACTGCGGTAAATTCAGAGCTGTTCGCGATATCTCCGTAAAACCCATGCAGGTTTTGGACCAGGACGAGTTGATTTATATGATGGATACCGAGGATGGAGTGCGAAATGAGAAAAGGAAGAAAGGAAAAGCGAAGAAAACAAAAGAAAGCCCACATGGACATGTGAAAATATCTGTAGAGCGAGAGAGCCTTGAAGAAGACGACGAAATTGCGTAGCTGCTCGTCTGCCTAGTTGAATCACAGTAAGCTCTGCGCTGTGAAAGTGAGACAGCTGGCGAGAAGACGACAAAGCTCTTTAACTGTCTGTTGGCGTAGTCAAATCATAGTAAGCTACGCACAGTGAAGCTAGCAGACTCGAGACCGCTCTCAAAGCACGAAACTGCTTCTGATTCATCTGCGTATTGTCTTTAACAGCCCTGGGTCAAAAGAACCTTCGTCACGAAAATAAGTTCAGACGATGTGGCTTTTCCTGTGCCGGCTTGAGTTATTGTGTTGCCTAAAAATCGCCCACACCTCAGAGAAGGATGCAAACCCTTGCAATGAAGGATGCACTGCTCAAGGTTGCAACGCTGTACGAAAATAAATCACCCATTCTTATAAATTGCGGCCAAACCGCGCAGAAATTTTGAAAGTATTGATTTCCTTGGAAATTTTGGATTTCTTTTGCATTTTCCTGTGGCAGCCCTGCGGCGTATTGTGACTGGTAGTGTTTGCTGCCGCGCGTTTTTGGGCGTCAGTTCAAGGAGGAACAAGTCAGTTCATTAGGGTGCCATCGGCAAATTACTGTGCATACATTGTTTGGAGCAGAAATTTCCTTGATGCGGGTAGTGACTGTGCGTTGTGTGGCCGCTGACGGTCATAGGAGGATAGCCAGAAGTGGCACTGGTCTGAATGTGCAAAGCTTGGAAGTTTCTGCCACTATCCAAATTAGGTCTAGTCGGTTTAACACAGCCTAATGCCAAAAATTGTACCAGTGATTTCAGGTTCAGTAAAATTGTGTATGGCCATCCAGTGCTGCAGCTCTGTATTCAGTTTCTGCTTGTTAACTTAATTTTCCATTAGTTGGTTTTCTCGAAGAAGTCCTCAGCCAATAACTAGTGCTGACACTTTTCTTATCTGATTTGAATACTCTTGTTGATTAACTCCTTAGCCTCGTTTTTGTTGCAATGGTGTTGCCGCATAGCTGCTGCAGCACTTCTTTGCTACTGCACAAGATGCGTTTTTGGATTCGCTGCCTGCAAGATTTCTTCTCGATTGAAGCAGCACCTTGCAGGGACGCACGGACTTGGTCGGTGAGCAAGTCCACGATCCTCGAGAAGCTCTGCCGTCTTCCTCGGAAGCAGTGCAGTGCAAAAACGCCATTGAGCAGAAGCGGCCGAGAAGTGGATGTGCAGCGTGCAACAGAAACGAGGCTCTTGTGTCGTTGAAGAATCGCCGAGTGCCTAGCGAAGAGCCAGCAACGTCGCCACGACAAACTTTGTTGATTGGTTTGTATGGGATTTGATTAAATTTCGAGGATTCGTTTGGGTGACGTTTTTCGTTGTGTGTCGGACTTCGTCAGATAGAGTGTGCGAACTGATAAGTCAGCTATCTGTTTTGCACCGTCAAATATGATTCGCAGTCAGCTTGGACTGAAGGAATATCCATATAGATTATTCACCTCTCTGTACGATCCGGAGTATGCCCTTGTTCAAATTGAAAACAAAAGGTTCTAGCTGACCTATTCCACGCATCGACAGCAAGCATGATTCGCAGGCAGCCTCGGCTAAATGAAGAACAAAAACATAAACTCTTCAGAGTAATTTTTGGTGCTGAGGAATTTCTTGGGAAAATCCACCATGGCAAACAACTTTCTCCTGAAGGGAACCAGCGTTTTACTGATTTTCAGCACTATTCTGTCTGAGCAGCTTACAGTCGGTTATGTCGGTCCTCGTTGCCTTGTTTAATACGGTATGTGGTATCAGCTGCTTTTTTTTCGTGGTCTTTGTTTTCTGTTTAGTTGTATTCGGATGGGAAATGAAAATGACAATCAAAGTGCAGAACTTGTTACCATGAACGCAGGAAATCGAGCGAAGAGCAAAAATGCACTTGTGAGCTTGTAGCTAAATGAAAAACGTTCGCCGTCCTTGGAAAGCGGCAGAGAACAAGTGGAACACGAGTAGCCTCATTTGAGATTTCGAGCAACGGAGCTCGGCAGAATACCGTATTCGTTTTGAAATTGTTAGGATATTAATTTTTGTAGAGACCGAAGTAGCAAATAGCGTAGTCGAGTGTGGAGCTCGAGAATATTCACATTATCTGTGATAGGCTTAGCTTGCTCTTAAGCATTGTTCAAATACGTGTAATAAGCTGTGTGGCTCTATACGTGGTATTTGCGCCTTACTACACGCCCTTGTTCAACTTGAGAGTAAAAGGTTCTTATAGATGCGACGCAGTGCTGCCACTCTCATAAAAATTCTTGAGCTTCTAAAGATCGGAAAAAGCTTTTTTTTCTTGAAAAAGGTACTACTTCAGTACAAAAGTACAATCTGACGACCATTACGTTGTGCAAACTAGTAAATTAAAGTATAGAGATCACTGTTCCTCGAATTAACAGTAAGCAGTCGTAACAGAACAAAACGTGTTCTTTCGAAGAAATGATGCTAAAACTAGTGTTGTTTTGCTCTGACGCAAAACCAACCGATCTGAGTGGTGCTGCATAACCGAGGCCCATTCTCCTTACGCTGCTTATTACAGAGCGCCCCGAGGAAAAGACGAAACTGTATACGCCATATTACACTTATTGAAAAATGCTTTAGCGTCTAGTAGTAACGGATCTCGTGTCTAAATGGGTATTTGCGTGAATGGTACAAAGAAGTGTTGTAACGTTTTCTATTTGTGGAGTAAAACAAGCGATCAAATGTCCTTGAGATGTCGGTCTATTAACTCCATCTCGCTAAAATAAAATCAGAGCTGCTGCGAGTCCAGCAAATCCGAGTCCGAGACAAGTCTGAGTCCTTGAAGAAGGCGTCTCAAGACGAGTCCAGAGTCCGAGTTCACAGCTCTGGCGTACGGACAGCTCCGAGAAAGACGACTCCGAGACGAGTCCCGAGTCCTTGAAAAAGGCGTCTCGAGACGAGTCCAGAGTCAGAGTCCACCAGCTCTATAAAATACTAGTCAGTCACCCTTCCGTAAAAGTTTGACAATGCTATTACACTAGCATAGGTGGTCTGGACAAGGGGAAGGCAGAGGCTTAGACGGGCACCGATCGTCAAGGGGCAGAAGCACCTGCCTGACGATATATTAGTCTGGGATTTTGACTCGCTTTTTCTAACGCTTGAGAGTCCATAAGAAGGTTTTTGCGAGGTTCAAGAAGCCCTATCAACCGAACAAGGAACATTGGAAGGACGTCAGAAAACCTGCCCCAAAATAGCCTGCTGCTATAGCATCGTATATCCGTTATATGCATTATTTGAATATACCCAGAATAGCCTTCAACTTTCCATTTTCTTTTTCTTCCGCGACAACCCATGGAAAATTAAAGTTTATACATAATCTGCGTTGAAGAGACTGTACTAGTTGCCTTAGAACTAATCAGTTGTGTTAAAACAAGTTAATTTTTTCCACAAGCTCATTTTCCAGCTTGAGCCTGAAGAGGACCCTTGCTAAGAAGGGCCGAAATATAGCTCTAATAAAATGTAGCTGACTCATCCGTTTTGCACCGTCAAATACGATTCGCAGTCAGCTTCAGCTGAAGGAATATCTATCACCAAAGTACGGAACTTCAGATCGCCCACATATGCCACCGACAAGTATCCATCTTAGCTGGAAAGAAGAAGAAGAGACATGTGACTTCAAAACCAAAATGCAGAAGAATCTCTACCCTTTCGACAACCCAATCGAACAGCAAAAACAGCAGCCATGTCCAGGATGAAATCACAGCACCAGCTTTAACTCCAACCAATTCTCGGAGAAGAAGTTCACAAAATTAGATATTTAAGGAAGAATCTTTGATTGTTTTCCACAAGTTCATTTTCCAGCTTGAGCCTGAAGAGGACCTTTGCGAAGAAGGGCCGAAATATAGCAATATAGCTCTAATAAAATGTAGCTGACTTATCCGTTTTGCACCGTCAACTATATTACGAGATTATACTAGGTTCTCTGTATACAGAATTTTTTTTAGTTTTACAAAGAACAAACGACACCAACAGCTCCCCAGATCGACTGAATCTGGAAAAAAGCTCCTTTTTGTTATGGCACTTGAACACGCTGGTGAAAACCATTTTGTCATCGGACAAGTAGTTCGCCCGGAATCCGGCGGAAACCGGAAAGTTTGTTAAAAGTAAAAGTTATATTTGAAGTTGATTAGATGTTCGATTAAGGGGTAAGGAGACATGCTAAACACGATGGTGAAAACCATTTTTTCGCCGGACAAGTAGTTAGCCCGGAATCCGGCCACAACCGGAAAGTCTGTTAAGATAAAAAGTTTTATTTGAAGTTGATTAGATGTTGGATTTAGGGGTAAGAAAACATACTAAACACGATGGTGAAAACCATTTTCTCGCCGGGCAAGTAGTTCGCCCGGAATCCGGCCAAAACCGGAAAGTTTGTTAAAAGTAAAAGTTGTATTTGAAGTTGATTAGATGTTCGATGAAGGGGTAAGGAGACATGCTGAACACGATGGTGAAACCCATTTTTTCGCCGGACAAGTAGTTAGCCCGGAATCCGGCCACAACCGGAAAGTCTGTTAAAAAAAAATTATTTGAAGTTGATTAGATGTTGGATTTAGGGGTAGGAAAACATACTGAACATGATGGTGAAAACCATTTTCTCGCCGGGCAAGTAGTTCGCCCGGAATCCGGTCAAAACCGGAAAGTTTCTTAAAAGTAAAAGTTTTATTTGAAGATGATTAGATGTTCGATTCAGGGGTAAGAAGACATGCTGAACAATTATGAGAAAAGTATTTGCTGCCCGGACAACTTGTTCACCGGAATCAGGCCAAAACCGGAATAGTAAATTATGCCGGACTCTCCGTTCATGGTCGGGGTTTAAACTGGGGACGCCCGCGAAGAGGTCGCAGACTGGAAGAGTGACCGTGATCAGAGACAAAAATGGATTTAAATCCAACAAACCAATTTTCCTTCTTTACTTTCCTCTCCTTTCTCATTTTTTTTTTACTTCGACTTTCACTTCCTTCTCTTTGACTCCCAACTCTCAGCCATTCAACCAACGACTGAAGAAGAGTTATACCCCCGCCCGCTCACTACGGGTCCGGCCTAGTAAATTATGCCGGACTCTCCGTTCACGGTCGGGGTTTAAACTGGGGACACCCGCAAATCCCTCTCTACCCTTCATCACAACCTAACTAATCCTTTCTAACACAGACCTCCAACCCAACACCAACCAAAAAAGGGGGGGGGTGTCTTACAAATTTCCTGAACTCCAATACCTACGACAATAACAACGGGGTCATACAAACTGGATCGTCAAACTGTTGTGGCCTAACTGAAGTACTCGCTTCAGACTAGAGTTTTTGCCTTTCTACTAACTGAATAGATCGGTCCGAATCTGTACTCCAACAAAACAAACTTTTCCGGCCAACAAAAAATTGTACTAGACCAGCCTCGGTCCCGGAACTCAACAACGTACTTGCGGCCCCAGCATGGGTACTGTGCCGCGTCTCTCCTTGATAAATACCCAATGATCTGAAAGACCACTTCAACAATAATAAATATCATCATATAAAATATGTACATTCAAACTTCCCGCCAATATCTTTTGGAACTAAAAAAGACTTTTCTAATGCCAGATCCTGGCAATTCACGAAATATATGTACTCAATAAAAAACTTTATCAAACAAAGATTCTAGTCCGAAAACTCCTGATTTCCTAAAATCCGTCCCGTCACATTTCTCAAGGTTTTACCTTCAATTGCACTAAAACAAAGCTCCCGCCTACTTTCCCTTTTCGCAGTAAACTACTGCGGCAATTTTATTCAAATCGGAAAAACGCGCACCGGTGAAATACTACACCAAAAACAAACACTTTATTCCTAAAACTGACAAACTTCTCTGTTCGGCAGCTCTCGGCTCGAGGTAGCCTGCCATAATGATCGGCGACACATTTTAATGTTACTAAAAATATCGGTACCACCTGCTTTACGGGTGTCGTGGTCTCCCTTTGTTCGTCTCTGACGGAAATCTGATACGATTTAACTTCCGGATAAAATGGGGTTTCCGAAACCAGTATTGGAACTATACTCGCCCGTTATCCCCTCCTCTCGAAAAATAGCAGGCAACTCGCCGCACACGAAAAAACCTGCCATCAATCGTGTGCTTTTGTCCTATCACCATCATCTTTATCTATTAACAAACGCACAGTACCCGTAGGGGTAGCGTCCGACATCCGACAATCTTAAAATGGAACATCGGAATGACTTAAAAAATCTGATGAAGCGATGTTTTTCCCGGAATTCGTACTCTGTGAACGCGCCTGCATATGCAAACGCCTTGTTTTGATACGGCCCTAACATCCTAAAACCAACGATCATAAAAAAATCGGCAATTTACATTCCAGAAACAAACGACACTCAATCTTTACACAAACCATACATACAAACGGCATACAAATCAAACGGCAAACTTCTCGGAAGAGGGTCTTTCTTCTCGCGAACATGATTGCGCGTTTTCCAACTGTTGGCCACCAAACGGTGTTTTTGGTCTAAGGGGTACCGCCAAACTATACGCACTATCTACTCCACTCTCCAAATGCTTTATGACTGACGGGACCATTATAAAGGGGGGAAACACATAATTTATCCCTTCAGGGATGTCACTAGCAAAGAACTCGTTTCCAGACGATCCCGGTAGCGGAAACGGCAAATCAACAATCAAAGGTGTGCCCTCCCTTCCCACCGAACCACTTTTCAGCCTTTTGCCACGCATGACTAAACAAGGTAGCATCAACTAGGTCAATAACGCGGGATGGGTAATTCGCGACATTGTGGCAAGAGGGGGCGAATTCTAACTTCACCCAAACATTTAAACGAACAGCAGAGGAAAATATTAATTTTACCGCTCTTTCCATTTCCTCAAAAACTCCCTTTCCGGAATTCCATCTACCTGTCGGTACCCAAACACTCTGTAAAATTTCGGATATTCCCTCCTCCCCAACAGCCTCTCGAACGTTTCCAAGGGCTAATGCTTCCATTGCACAAATTCCCATCGACACTCCAAATGTCACGAACACGGAACGATTCAACACCACACATCGCCACATGCCCCCCCCCCCCCCCCAAGAAAACCCCGAAACATCGGTAAACATTTTAATATGTATGTGCTTTTCACTATCCCAAGGGAAGACCTTAGGCTCGTCACGAACGAAACGGCAAAAGGACAATTCTTGCAATAAAACATCGGTCAATTTTATATTACCGTCCACACAAGAAGCGATAACACCGGAGCATTGAAAAATGAACTATCTGGCATGTCGGAATGCCTACTGCAACGAAATCGCGTAACCCGAAAACTTCTGCATTCCTCTTAAGGAGATACTGCGGCGCCTGTAGGAGAGAAATGCTCTAAAAATCACGGGGAATAATGGACGCAGGTATAGTCGTGTTAATGATCATACCGAGGTAGCGCAGGCACGGTGTAGGAATAAGAACGGATTGAACGAGTATATCCCAGAATACCGTAGACAGGCGCTGCCTGTTTTATGATAGGGGAGGCTGGCGACTTCGATGACTTTTTACGAGACTATCGTCAATATAATGTCCAATATATATGCGCGTTGTTCTAAACAAATGTAATGGCATGTTACCGAGCATCTGATCCACAAACCCAGATATAGCGTAACCAAATGGTAACACATTAAACAGCAAGATATACATAGTCCCACATGATGCCGAAGAATTGCCTAGACTCATTTGACAATGTGACGTGTTCGTATGCAGATTTCTTCTCCAATGGGCCCAACCAGTCTCCAATTCGCCCAATCTTCCGAACCTCTCTCAACCCCTCAAGGGCAAATTTTCTCTCTATAGCCCCCAAATCCACATATCGCGCGCCCAAGACTAAATGAGGTCTTTTGGGTTCCGAGCCCAAGGGCTAAACCACCCTTGGCGGTTCTACTTCCCCCACACTATCCCACAATATCGAACCGCTCAAAATTCGCTCAATAAGGGTATCTGTAACAAAGTCTGCGTGATTTTTCCACGAATCATATTTATGAAAACTCGCTGAAATGGGATATTACAATCCTAAGAAACACCCTTAAAAGATCCCTTGAGATTCTTAAATGTTCATGTGAACTAAAACCATTCTCGACCCAAACGAGGACTTCATCAAAATCATCGATCAGGCAACTTTCCTCTCAAAACTTCCCAGGCGAGCCTGGCATTCCCCCGCTACAAAATATACTGAAGAGTTCTCTAGCAACGCAGAATCAAAGGAGTCTTGGTCCTTTCCTCTGTCAAATCTGTGCCATTGCATACTGCTTGATGACACAAGTCTCGAAGTCCATCCACCGACCAAGCGCAGCATCATCCCTAATTAGTAAAAGTACTTTTTGCACCCTCGCTCAGGCCAATGAACCTCAAAACAAACAAACAAAGCATACCCCTTTGTGAAGCCAGCTGCAGCCTTCTTTACACCCTAATCGTGCCACTGAACTCGAACAAACAAACAAACTATACCCTTTTTGGGAAGCCCGAGGCGGTCCGAAAAGAAAGTGAAACCCAAAGAAGCATTTCTATCTTGGTTCATTGGCCCTAATCAACACGGTTTGCTGGCCGACCTGCAATGGGTACAATACTCAAGATTCTATCTCACACCAGATAGCATTTATCTGTCAACTATTACACAAAATAGTTTCAAATTTTTATCTCTACATCCAGCCGTCGGGGCCTTAACCGACGGTTTCTCCGAATTGCCCGTACACTGACCGAGCAAAATGTACAGCTTTACAACAAAGGAAACATGCAAAAGACCCTGTCTGCCGGTACGGCCTATTTGCCAAAATAAGGTTGCGTGCCACCCCCTGACCGCTTCCTACACTTTTCTAACGCTCTCACATCTCCTTATCCGCCGCCCTTCCGTACAAATTGAACCGCCTGAGCCAAGTCAGAAGCGAGAGTGACATTCTGGTGCGTCCTTGTTTCGTCCCTCGACTTCTTGGCCTCCGCAATCAGGTCTGCCTTTCTTTCTGCAGATAGTCTCCTGCCGGCGGCAAGAATGGTCTCCAATCTTGCGAATCGTTCCACCATCTCAAAAGATTTGCATCAAAAACCATCTCCAGACCCAAGCCATGTCGCTTAAAGCGAATCGGGTTACCCTTCCATTTGCTCTGACGAATCAGGTTTTCCGGCAACCTCCAGCCGATTCACTCGAACGAATCAGGTTTTCTGGCAACCTCCAGCCTATTCGCTCCAACACGTCGGGTTTTCCGGAAACCTCCAGCCTATTCGCTCCAGCAAATCGGGCTGGGCAACCTCCAGGAAATTCGCTCCAACGAATCGGGTTTTCCGGCAACCTCCAGCCTATTTGCTCAAACAAATCGGGTTTTTTGGCAACCTCACGCCTCCAGAGATTTCAGGACTCCAACATTCCTGCACAAATTATGCCTCGGTGTATATCATTTTTATTTTGTTTCAACAAAATGAAATCGTGGGAAGGAAACCTTTACTTTATTTTTTAAAGTATAATTATTTATTATAACTTTTATATATATATTTTTTTTTTTTTAACCAACTTCCAGTGACAGACCACATGGTCTCAATACCGAATCTGGAGTTTCTTATTTTCCACAATGATCAGTGGCGTTTATTTATTTTATCGGTTACGAAACATCCAACAAATGGCATACTGCCCAGCCATCCCTGGCCCACGATCCAAAGTGTCGCCATCATCCCCCCCCCCACTCACGGATCAATTCACGGTCCCTATTCAGCCATATGAATTCATATTTCCCTGAGCAAACTCGGTAACCTTGCTCGAGCCCGACAGAATCCCTCTATTCTCTTAATCCTGACCTGCTGCCGACTGAGCAGCAACGGGCGCAGCCGATGAAGCTCCATGAAGCCCATCATCTTAACAACAATCCTCCATAAATCCATTTTTGTTATCCACAAATTCACGCGAGTCCTTACTCGGAGGCGTTCAACCAACGACTGAAGAAGAATGATACCCACGCCCGCTCACTACGGGTCCGGCCTATTTGTTAAATGCAAAAGTTTTATTCGAAGTCGATAAGGGATAGACAGCATTGATCCTCGAAC
Source organism: Branchinecta sandiegonensis (assembly GCA_030848855.1). NCBI lineage: Eukaryota > Metazoa > Arthropoda > Branchiopoda > Anostraca > Branchinectidae > Branchinecta > Branchinecta sandiegonensis. The sequence continues at coordinate 19,356,998 of JAUPMV010000003.1, read as the reverse complement.
TGACGAAAAGCAGTCGTAATAGAACAAAATGTGTTTTTTTGAGAAAAGTTGTTTCTTTAGCTTCCAACAAAGTAGAACTGTTGTGCATTCTTTGGCAACCCTGACGGTGCTGCGCCTCTCCTCGGCCCGCTGGCGGAACCTACCAAGCGATCTGATTGGCTCTGCATAAGGAAGAATAGGGCCGAGCTCTATTTTCCTTATTCACCTTATTACAGCGCGCCCCGAGGAAAAGAGGAATCTGCAATAAGGCTTATACGCGGTGATACACCTTACAACACGCATTTGGACAATGCTTTAGACGACAGATTGAAGGGGTAAGAAGAGACGCTGAATCTGTATATGACAATCTTTTATTTACCGGGACATATAGTTCGTTCTAAATCCGGTTGAAACCGGATTTTTTTATAAGTTAAAGTTTTACTTGAAGTTGATTAGATGTTCTTTCTACGAATTAGGAGATACGCTGAATTCTTTTCTGAGCTTTCTTTTTTTCTAGAAAAGCATGGTAGTTCGTTCGCGATTGTCTGTATCAAAGATTAGATTTTTGGGATCCCATCGAAAACTTTGGTCTTGTTTTGCTTGAAGGGCAGGTTTGGGATTTTGGGGCTAGAGAAGTTTGCTTAATATGAGAAGTAGAAAGTTGCACCAGAAAAAAGGCTGATATAAAAAAATTGTCCGAGGCGCTCATTTGCATTTTGTCCTGTATACAGCCGTCAGAAGCGGAAGCCGCTGTCGCTCTCCAGCAGGGTGAATCCTTATTGTGTTTCCAGTTAGAAGAAGCTAGAATATCAATTACATTTTTTTCTGATAAGTAGCTAAAATCCGCATGCCTTTTCAAAAATCTCATGATTTTTTCGTCTATCTTCACCAGAAAATCTCATGATTTTTCTCTTGATTTTCTAATACACATCTCGTGTGTATCTCCCAGGTATCTCCTTATTTTCGGACTCCTATTTTGAAAAATTTCCAGTTGAAACACTGGTTCGGAGCCTCGAATCGAAACCCGCGGTATTTTTAAATTTTACTACTGGCAAGGCCTCGAAATTTGGACCCCCTTGAAAATATAGATGATTGGGTTTGTGTAACGAAAAGGAGTTGAATACTGATGGCTCTGCTTCACTGTCGGCAAATAAGCACTGAATATGACATATTTCATCTGCTTGCATATTGGTAAGCATGTGTAGCCTATAGTAGAGTACAGGTAGAGTAATGTACTGTATGCTTCCTGTAGCCTATGCTTCTTTGGGCACCCCTCTCTAATCAATTTCTTCATGCCTTGGTTTAGTTTCTTGGTTATAAAAGATTAAAATGGAATGGGAAAATAACCGACTTGATATAAATTAACAGCTAACTGTTTCTGCAATCTTTTTGGTATCAAGTTAAAGTGAAAAGTTATATTTAGTTTGAATTAAAAAGTATTTTTCTTCCGTTTGTTGTTTTGTATGATGGGCAGTAGAGGTATGCTCATTTGAACACTTCTTTTACCTTCTCTTACTATGGTATGCTCATTTGAACACTTCTCTTACCTTCTCTTACTCTTACCTATTGCTATGCTATATTTATACCATGCCTGTGAATGAAATGTATACATGCAACTGCCACCGTTTCTTTCGAGCCTCAAACTTACCAAATGTGTGAAATTGGACCTTGATTAGGGTAGCCACAAAAAGCCCTACCGGCAGTAGAGCCGATTTGCCGATTTTTCCGTAATGAAAAATGAATTGCTGGGAATTCATCATAATTTTTTTCAATGGTTTTCAGTTTAAAACAGCTGAAAAAAATGTTTCAAATATACCACTGTATTCAGGAAAAAATCCTAGATTTAATAAGGCCATCGGTAATATGTGCTTATATTATCATTAAATAATTGCATGTGATCTAAGGTATAAAAAATAAAACCTGAACTTCCCAAGAAGAATTTATTGATACCTATGACTGAATATCCATAACCTGCTACACCAGTAAATAACTGGTTCTTTGAGCTTGTGCATCTTATTCCCAGTTTCTCTTATAATCCACCATAATCTGCTCCCAATGACAAAAAAACAACACCCAGTTTCGATAAAAATTACAAGACAACATGGAGGCCAGACCAATGTTTGCTGTGTGACGTCATCATTCTCGAAATATTTTTAGCGCGAAATTAGTCGATTTTTGAACACATGCCGGCATGTGCCCGGCAAGCTCCCATTGTAATTAGTGTTTTTCAAATCTAGAATTGGGATACTTAGCAGCAAGTTATTGAGGTATTACTGAGCTCAAACCAAAGCTAAAGTTCAGGAGAATCATAATCCTATGACCAAAAGATCAGAATTTGAAAGTTATTTCTTTTAGTGGCTACCCTACCTTGATTGAAAGCTCTAATTATTCTCTTCAACATAATGTTTTTTCCGTTTTGTTTGAACGAATTTGCAGCATTGCAAATTCGCGCCTTTCTTGGATTTATTTGCATTACCAAGTTAACCGAAATAGCTTTAGCATCATGGTTTGCATCAGGTTTTCGGTTGCATATATTCTTAAGGTAAGGTAAGGTACAATTTTAATGGCAAATATAAATAAACCTGGTGCAGTCTAGTACAATAGCCCCTTTTCAGTCACAGTGCTCAAACGTCTAGCACCATGCCTGAGTGCTAGACGTTTGAGCACTGTACCTTGAAACTCATGTATGGTGCGTAGATTTCAGCATACAGTGCACACATAAAAAAGCACAATTTCTATTGTTACACACTAAATGCCGGCTCGACATGCCTGTGCTCATGTGTGCACTGTATGCTGAAATCCATGCACCATGCATGAATTTCAAGGTACAGTGGTCCAACGCCAGGCATGGTGCTAGACGTATGAGCACCGTGACTGAAAAAGGGCTAGTGTACTAGACTGACCTGGTGTTTCTCAAAAGCATCAGACATGCCAGTGTCATAAAAACGACGCTTCACTAATTCTGATGGGTTTGTAAAAATTATTAATACAGTTTTAGCCTAAGCATTGTAAAGAAAAAGCAAACGAACGACTATCACACATCAACACTAAAATTTAACGACAATGCAAGAATTTACGAAAGAAAAAATGAAAAATAAACAAGAGCTGGAAGCTCATATGGCACTTGCAAGACTGGGTCAGATGGAAGTGATGGTCAAAAAGTTTTTTTTTTTTTTTTGAATTTGTTAATTTCTAAGCAAAACCCTTGAGGCAAAAAGGATCATGTGCTCATGGAGACCGTGAAAAAGTACATTTTGCTTAAATTTTTTTTTTTTTACTTTGCAGTTAAGATGAGTTCTTTAAAGGATGGTCGGATCAGAGAGTGACGATGTCTAATACCCAATGATGTCAAGTTTCTAATGATCCAGCATAGTTTTATCGTCCTAGCACATCTGGAAATACCTTAACTCACGATCACCGGAATTCCGTACACCCCTACAGCCCCCCCCCCCTCTCGGTACCCGAATCCGGTCCGATTCTGTCACTGATGCACCTAGGACTTGTGCCTGTACTTCCCACCAAGTTTCATCCTGATCGCTCCACTCTACGCGAGTCACAAGATGTCCGGTTATCCCCTCCGACCCCCCCCCCCCCCCCAGTTCAGCGGATCCGGTCCGGACTTGAAATAGGACATGCTGAGACATGAGGTATTTCAAGATATCAAGTCTCGTTAAGATCTGCTAACCCATTCGTAAGTTATGCATGCTACTAATTCCGGATTCTGCCGTCTCCCCCCCCCCCACGATAGTCAGATCGGGCAAGTGACTATATCCAAGTTAATCTGGTAGGGTCCCTGAGATGTCTGCCAAGTTTTTTCGTCCTAGCCCAACTGGAAGTACAGTAGCTACGGATCGCTGGACTTCTGGAACCCCCCTCCACCTCCCCCCACAGTGTCCGAATCCGGTCTAGTCCTGTCGTGATGTATCTAGAGCATGAGCTTGTTATTGGCACCAAGTTTCATCCCGATCGCTTTACTCTAAGAGTTTCACACGATTTCCGATTCTCCCTTCCGACTCCCCCCCCCCCAGATCCGTTGGATCCGGTCGGAACTTGAAATGAGACATTTGAGACAAGAGATCTTTCCAGATATCAAGTTTCATTAAGATCCGGTCACCCGTTCGAAAGTTATGCATGTCCCTATTTTCCGGTTCCGCCACCTCCCCCTCCCCCCACGATGGTCGTATCTGGCAAGTGACTATTTCCAAGTTAGTTTGTTCGGGTCCCTGATATGCCTGCCAAGTTTTATCGTCCTAGCCCACCTGGAAGTACATTAACTACGGATCGCCGGAATTCCGGAACCCCCCTCCAACTCCCCCCACAGTGTCCGAATCCGGTTCAGTTCGGTCAGTGATGTATCTAGAGCTTGTGCTTGTTCTCACCACCAAGTTTCATCCCGATCGCTCCACTCTGAGAGTTTCACACGATTTCCGGTTCCCCCCTCCGACTCCCCCCCAGATTCCTCGGATCCGGTCCGGACTTGAGATGAGACATCTGAGACACGAAATCTTTCCAGATATTAAGTTTCATTATGATCCGATCACCCGTTCGACTCCAGCATAGTTTTATCGTCCTAGCACATCTGAAAATATCTTAATTCACGATCACCGAAATTCCGTACACCCCCTACAGCGCCCCCCCCCTCGGTACCCAAATCCGGTCCGATTCTGTCACTGATGCACCTAGGACTTGTGCCTGTACTTCCCACCAAGTTTCATCCTGATCGCTCCACTCTATGCGGGTCGCAAGATGTCCGGTTATCCCCTCTGACCCCCCCCCCTCCCCAGTTCAGCGGATCCGGTCCGGACTTGAAATTAGGACATGCTGAGACATGAGGTCTTTCAAGATATCAAGTCTCGTTAAGATCCGCTAACCCATTCTTAAGTTATGCATGCTACTAATTTCCGGATTCTGCCGTCTCCCCCTCCCCCCACGATAGTCAGATCGGGCAAGCGACTGTTTCCAAGTTAATCTGTTAGGGTCCCTGAGATGTCTGCCAAGTTTTTTCGTCCTAGCCCAACTGGAAGTACAATAGCTATGGATCGCTGGACTTCTAGAACGCCCCTCCACTTCCCCCCCCCCACAGTGTCCGAATCCGGTCTAGTCCTGTCAGTGATGTATCTAGAGCATGAGCTTGTTCTTGGCACCAAGTTTCATCCCGATCGCTTCACTCTAAGAGTTTCACACGATTTCCGGTTCTCCCCTCCAACTCCCCCCCCCCCCCGATCCGTTGGATCCGGTCCAAACTTGAAATGAGACATTTGAGACAAGAGATCTTTTCAGATATCAAGTTTCATTAAGATCCGGTCACCCGTTCGAAAGTTATGCATGTCCCTATTTTCCGGTTCCGCCACCTCCCCCTCCCCCCACGATGGTCGTATTGGGCAAGTGACTATTTCCAAGTTAGTTTGTTCGGGTCCCTGATATGCCTGCCAAGTTTTATCGTCCTAGCCCACCTGGAAGTACATGAACTACGGATCGCCGGAATTCCGGAACCCCCCTCCAACTCCCCCCACAGTGTCCGAATCCGGTCTAGTTTGGTCAGTGATGTATCTAGAGCTTGTGCTTGTTCTCACCACCAAGTTTCATTCCTATCGCTCCACTCTGAGAGTTTCCCACGATTTCCGGTTCCCCCCTCCGACTCCCCCCCAGATTCATCGGATCCGGTCCGGACTTGAAGTGAGACATCTGAGACACGAGATCTTTCCAGATATTAAGTTTCATTATGATCCGATCACCCGTTCGAAAGTTATAAATGTCCCTATTTTCCGGATTCCACCACATCCCCCTCCCCCCACGATGGTCGGATCGGGCAAGTGACTATTTCCAAGCTCGTTTGGTCGGGTCCCTGATATGCCTGCCAAGTTTCATCGTCCTAGCATATCTGGAAGTACCCTAACTCGCAAACACCGGACTAACCGACCGACCGACCGACGGAAATGTGATCGGTATATGGCACTTGGCCGGAAGGCAAGTGCCGTAAAAAGGTTTGCGACATGGGTCTGATCTTCCTCCGAGCACAAAAAAAAAATGAATCAGTTAAATCAGACAGAAGAAATATAATTGCTAGAAAACATAAATCTTTTTAGAGCTTAAAGAAGAAAGAATTTTCTTTAAAGAAAAAATAGAAGTAAATGGAAAACATCTGAAATGAATTAATTTGGTCAGGTGGATGTATTTGATGTTTGACACACAATTCTTGTGATGTTGTCTTTATTTACACAAGTTTACTAGGTGTGGCACAAATATATGGGTGGTGCAGATAGCAAGGTATCCTATAGTGAAATGGCAAGACAAAATGACAAGCTTGATCAGCTACTAGCCAAATGTTTCAGCATTGTCTTGGCACGAATTTTACGTTTGAAGTTGAGAAAAATGAATTTATTTGGAGTTTACTCCACTTTACTTTAGAGTGCTCATTTTTCTATCTGAGGAGTTGATCTGAAACACCATATTCTCTGTTGAAGGCACAGTAACAGATTCAGATTGTGAAAGGAACACCAGGTGGCAGTTAACAGACAGCTAACTAAACAGACAGCAAACTTTCCAAAATAAGATGAACATGGCTAGAATGGATGTCAATTAAATGTTTTTGGCAAGTATTCTGGAGTAAAAGTTGCCTGTATTGGTTTTACGTTTTTCCTCGATGATTAGCCACGTTTTTGTAAAAACTATTTTCCTCACGCCATTCTCGTTCTGCATACAAGCCCATTTTGTTCAATGAGTTTCAAACTCGTTCTCCGTTGAGGTTGTTCAGAAAAACGCCTATTGCACTAATTTTAAATTGAGGGGCTAGTAACCAAAAAATCAGCATTTGCTTACAAATTCTAGGGCCATCATTTGGATTGGGCAGGGGGAGGCAGCTGCCCCCCTGGCTTTTCAGGGGAGCCCAGAGCTACCCAGGAAAAATATCCTGAAAAAATCAGTTTCTCATCAGAACTGTGACAAGGTCACTCATGAAATTGAACCCTTTTCATTCCGAGATAATAACCCATCGTTTGATGATCGAATGTCTTCAAGGGGCGTTTGAGCCTGGGTCAGTATTTATAGGTCAGCGTGTCTGAACATGGGGAAAGACATCATCTTTGGCTTTTCAGGGGAGCCCAGAGCTACCCAGGAAAATTATCCTGAAAAAATCAGTTTCTCATCAGAACTGTGACAAGGTCACTCATGAAAGTTGAACCCTTTTCATTCCGAGATAATAACCCATCGTTTGATGATCGAATGTTTTCAAGGGGTGTTTGAGCCTGGGTCAGTATTTATTAGGTCAGTGTGTCTGAACATGAGGAAAGACATCATCTTTGTAAAAAAAAATATCAGGATAGCTCAGGGCCCCTTGGAAATTCAGCTGGGGGCACCATCCAAAGGATCGCAAGAAGGGTAGAGGGTCACCAAACACTCAGTGCCTTTTTGAATGAACCACAGTTTGTTTATCTTGTAAAACGGTAAAAAAAAGTTTTAAATCTGTGTTTGATGTGGGTTGCAGCAAAGGCTTCTCTGGTTCATAAAACTGAGAAGAGGACCGATTTTTCTTTTTATTTCAATATTGTAATGTCTATTTCATCCTTCTTTCCCACTTTCCTCATCTGTTTTAACTTTCTCTACCCTTGCTTTCCTACAAGCAACTATCTCCCTTCTTTCTTTCCTAGATGCCACCATCTCTATTCTAACATTTTGGTAGGAAACTCCTCAGACTACATGTCTTGTTCACTCATGTTGAAACTCACTCCCTTGTTAGCATTGGCCAAAAATTTTGGAATTTTTTCATGAGTCAGTGAAAATAGGAAGATCCATTCCGTGAAACCCTTTTTCTTCTTCATTAATCTCTGTTATCTTCGCAAAAATAGGGTGCTTTTATCCATTTCTGCAATTTTGCTGAAGGACCTGTTCCCAGGGGCGTCACATATGGGGGGAGGAAGCCCCCCCCCCCTCCCTCCCGAATGTTGTCGGACAATTAGTAAAAAACAGCCGACTCGGCGCGAAGCGCCGCGGTTTTTCTTGGAAACGGTCAATTTTTTTCTTGGAAACAGTTGATTGTTCTTAAAAACAGTTGAATTTTGTTAAATCAGTCGAATTTTCGACAAAACTGTCGTTTTTTTGTGCAAACACAGTCGGTAAAAATGACCAGCCAGTCGGTAAATACCTTGCTCCCCCCCCCCCCCCAAACATTTTGGCTAGTAACGCCTCTGACTGTTCCCAGTACTTTATGATTGTAGCAGAACGGGATGAGAACGGTATGCAGAACTGAGGTTCCTATTCCGTTGGTCATCCAGCAGAACGGAATGAATAATGAGATACAATTCGTTATCTGTTCTGCTAAAAACGGACAATAGCACTACGGCGTCCTACTAAAAACCGCTTATAGGAGAACGGGATAGAGAAGGAGAACGGGTTGTTTACAAAAAACGCGGTGATTGTTCACTGTTAGCAGAAGTTCACATAAGCATACCTCTACTGTAGTAGCAGCAAGGTAAACACAAATTGGATAGAAACATCTGTCGGTTTGAATGCCGTCTGCCTGTGATTGATAAAATTACAATAAAGTTTCTGGAAGGGGTCACTTATGGACAGTAGTGTTTGTAATTTTGCACTGTTAGCTGTTGTTAATTGAATATCAAAACACCTAAAGAAAGAAACAATAGAACTCAATGGCATATTATTTAAAAAAGAAACCGAATTTGGGGAAGCTGGATACAAATCAGGCATTCTTGGCAAGTATTTTCTTGTATAAGTTGCTTGGTATAGGTTTTAGGATTTTGCGGGTTATTATTCAGCGTTAGGCAACATTGAAATAAGCACACCTCTACTTTAGCGGTCTACCAGAAACGCCTGATTTTTTTTAATACCCTATGCCAAATCCTGGGTATCTACCGTTCGGTATAACTTATGCCTAATGCCAAATACACTAGGCCTATGCCAAATGCTGGTACTCTAAACCATTAGAATATTGATGATTTTAGTGAAGCTCAGAAATCAACCAGTCAGGGTTCCTTTCTAGTGTAGTAGGTCAGGGTTAAGGAAGCAACATGTATCCAGCATTTGGCAAAGGGTGTCCAGCAGTAGGCATAATTTATTCCCAATACTAGAAATAAGCCTATCCAGCATTTGGCATAGAGCCTCCGAAAATCAGGTTTTTTCTATTGACTGTAACACACTGTCAGAAGTTTCGTAACAGATTGCGCATAACACTTTCAAGAATAACACCTTTTCACTTAGAAAAAAAGTGCTATGACCGATTAAGTTTATACTATTTCGTGCCCAGATCTCCAACAACACCTTCAATAGGTAAAAATACTACACTGTCAGAAGTCACATAACGACAGATAACACTTTGGGATGTTAAATGTTATGTTTCTTTCGTTCCCGTTAGTATTTTTACCAATTGAAGGTGTTGTTGGAGATCTAGGCACGAAATAGTGTAAGATTAATTGGTCATAACACTTTATTTTCTAAGTGAAAAGGTGTTATTCTTGAAAGTGTTATCCGCAATCTGTTATGAAACTTCTGACTATGCATAGCCAATAACTAGAATACCATAGTCCATAGTAGCGCAAAGATTCTGGAAGTCAAAATAGCTGGAACCAAATAACCTGTGCACACTCCTACAAATATACATTGAAAACGTTTAGTAAAATCTAACTTTGGTTTCTTTTAGGTGCTGGCAACCACTCCGTTAGGAAGGAACAGAAGTACCTGACATTACTAGAAGAAGCTTGCAAACAAGTAAGTAAGGTCTTAAAGGGAACGTGGGTACCCTGAAGTTGTCTGCCCGCTTTATCAGCTATATAAATGATCAAGGGATCAGGATGGATATAGAATATGTTCAGCATTGTCGTAATAGACTGGTAATATGTCTCATCTCATGTTTTGGTTGAAGTCTAGAAATCTGGTCCTGAAGTGAACATTCCTTTGTTGTTAGCTTCATTGTAGGCTTACAGGAACACTTTTTTACAGCGGAGTGCCGCCGTTTGGTGGCCATTTTCCGGACTCTTAAAGTATACTTTCAGCATTTTTGGGACATAAATTTGGTGCATCTTGATGCTAAATCGGAGATATAGGTAGATGAATAATAGTGTTGGTTGAATTGACCAACCAGGTATGAACTCAGAATTTGGTATTTTAACATAGCGCCATATCGACAACTAGAATGAATCAGAAATAAAGTTTCAATGGATGATCAAGAAGGGACAGCTGTTACATATCGATTAGGCTACTTATCATTAACAAGAGCTGGAAGCTCATATGGCACTTGCAAGGCTGTGTCAGAGGAGGAAAGTAGGAGTTTGTCAATTCGTGGCTTTGCTGTGATCATTTGTAAGCAGAACCCAGATAACAATGATCATGCGTCCTTGGAAATCACGAGCATGTATCGTTCGTAAAAACTATTTTATTTTTGCATTTGGCTATGATGATGCGCACTTTAAGGGCACTAGAGATTCGTCTGTAACGAACATTCTTGAAGCGCAAATGATGATAAGCTAATCGGGATCATAAAATGTATATTTTGCTCAAAAATATAGTTTGTACTTTAAGGAATTAACTTGTAAGGAAAACCCTTGAGACAAATGATCATGGGCACTTGGGGACCATGAATATATATCGTTTGGTCAAAAGTATTTTTTTTTACTTTTCGGTTAAGATACGCACTTTAGGGGTGCTAAAAATTCATTTTTGAGCAAAACCCTTCAGGCAAACATGATCATGGGCTCATGGGACCATGAAAATGTATATTTTGATTAAAAAAATTTTTTTTTGTACTTTGCGGTTAGGATTTGTGCTTTAAGGGATGGTCGGATCTGAGAAATGAAAGCCAATCTTGTCTCTACTAGTTTCTCAACTCCCCATCCCTCCGCTCCCCCCACGATGGCCGGATCAGGGAAGTGACTGTTTATTCAAACAATGTTTACAACGGATACGTCAGCTACGATTCTTCATCATCGATATTTCGGCCCTTCTTGACAAGACTGTTTGGGTCTGTACAACTATTCAAACTGAAGGAACTGGAATTTTCTGTTTTGGAGTCCCGATCTGGAACAGTGTCAAAATATAATTAGGCTACTTTGACCTCACTTGGCCCAGAGTACAAAACGGAGACAGAAGTAGCATACTTTCTTGGGAAGGGCAGAACACAATCAGATAAAAGTTTTGTTTAGCATTTGTTGCCAAAAGCCTTAAACTGTATCTGTTTCTCCATTCGGCTCTAAGCACAAGCACCGATGGGCGAGTGGTCTAGCGTGTAGCTTACATGAAAGAGGACGTTGGATCGATACCACATCTCCTGTAAACACAGAAGAAATAAAATTTTGTATGCTTTTGTCAGGCGCCGGTCGTCTCGTCAGCACATCGGTCGTCTCGTCGGCACACCGGGTTCTTTTCATACGCAAGAAATGATATCCTGCAAATATTTGTCGGGCAAAACACTGAAGAAATCGAATTCTGCATGCTTTTGTCGTGCTTCGGTATTCTCATCGGCACATCGGGTTCTTTTTATACAAAAGGAATCCAGAAGAAATAATTTTTGTGTATCTTTGAATGAATGAATAACTTTATTACCCGTAAAAGTGCAAAACACAAAATACGGAGTATTATCGGGCGTCGGTCGACTCGTTGGCACATCTGGTTCTGCTTATATACGTTAGAAATGAAATTCTGCAAACTTTGTCGGGCGCCCCCGGAGAGTTCGTCGGCACAAGGGGTTATTTACACGTAAGATACAGTCTAGTCGAGCAAAGCACAGAAAAAAATCAAATGCTCGATGTTTTTTTCGGGCGTTGGTATCCTCGTCGGCTCATCGGGTTCTTTTTACACGAAAATAAAAAAATCAAATTCTATAAAAAAAATTTCGGGCACATCCTGAAAATTCAAGTCTCGTCGGTACATCGTCTTCTATTTACACGTATTATAGTCTTGTCGGTAAAAACACAGAAGAAATCGAATTCTGAATGCTTTTGTCGGGTGTCGGTATTCTTGTCGGCACACGGGTCTTTTTATACTAAGAAATCAAATTCTGCAAAGATTTGTCGGGCGCAAATTTTCCGGAAAAAATATAGATTAAAAAAAAAATCGCCGGCGTTGCTTAGTTCAACTTGTTCTAGGTACAGTCGTTGGAAGCTTCGCTTTTTCGCGAAAGTTGAAACGAGAAGCCGAATATGTGAATTTAAATATATGAATTTACATCACAGGAACAATCTCAACTGATGCATTACAGTTAGTTTTACACAAAATTTCGCCTGCGGCGCATTTTGCAGTATTCTTTATTTGGAAGACGGTGTATCCTTTAGTTTTCGTTTTAGGATAGAAATTCTTGGGGTTTGAAACACGTTAAAAGCCGGAAATTGTATGGTACTGTAGCTAAATTTTTCCGGAAAAAGGCAGATTTAAAAAATTTGGCCTGCGGCGCTTGGTTTAACTTGTCTTAGTACAGTCGTTGGAAGCTTCGCTTTTTAGCGAAAGCTAAAATGAAAAGCCGAATATGTGAACTTTAATAAACAAAATTATACCAAAGGAATAATCTCAACTGATGCATTACAGTTACATTACACAAAATTTCGTCTGCGGCGCATTTTTTAGTATTCTTTATTCGGAAGAACGGTGTTTCATTTAGTTGGCGTTTCGGATTGAAATTCATGGGGGTCTGAAACACGTTAAAAGCTAGAACCTGTATGGTAAGTATAGCTAAATTTTTCCGGAAAAGGGGCAGATTTAAAAAATTTCGCCCGCGGCCTTAGTTTGACTTGTTCTTGGTACGGTCGTTGGAAGCTTCGCTTTTTAGCGAAAGCTAAAATGAAAAGCCAAAATATGTGACCTTTAATATACGAAATTACATCAAAGGAATAATCTCAACTAATGCATAACAGTTAGTTTTACCCCGGCTCTATTCTGTGCTGGCGGGAAATGTACGGCGGCAACGGCGTGTTTTGTCGGCACATTTTTTAGTCCGTCGGCAGAAACCGGATGCACCCCCCCCCCTCCCCAAAGGTAAAAGGCTAGTGACGCCCCTGGAGACAGGAGATCATTCGAAATATCAGGTTTCATTAAGATCCGATTCCCCGTTCAGAAATTAAAAATACGTAATATTCACTCCCCCCATACCTGAGACTTAAATAAGATTACGAGTTCATTACGGCACATGTTGACACAGAATCCGAATCTAGGACATCTATCCTACCAGCCATCAACTTTCCCCCCCATCAACCCCCCCCCCCCCCCCGCAGATGATCGGATACTAGAATGGCGTGCGTTGGGTCTTTTATACGCGTGCCAAGTTTCATTGTCGTAGCTACAGCAGCAGTAATTGTCGCTGGTTGTTCGACACACTTCCTAGCCAAGTCGGCTTCCCAAATGCAAAACCCGGGCCAGAAGTGCCAGCCAACTCACCCTGAGACATCGTTTGGCGTCATGCGCTAAACTCAAATAAACCTCAGACTGACTTCTGGTTATTTCGCAATTCTCGAGGGACAAGCAACAGTTAGAGACATATCAGCCAAAAAATAACGGTAGCGCGCAGTCGGCCTTAGCAACGGCGCGCCTTTTTGAAATGGTGGCTGCGCGCCGTTAAACTGCACTGCTTCGGGGTCTAGCTTTAATAACGTTCATTCGGAATTACGTTCGTTTGCTAATTCCCGGCTAAATTTCCATCCGAGTCGACAATGACCAACTGGCCTCAATTAGCGTGTCCTTCTTTCTACCTGTGTAGCATTTTTTCAGATATTTGTTTCCGTCCTTGAATCTCTGATGCCTCTTGACTTGAGTTAAAACGCCCATCTACAATATCGACTTCACTCTTGAGTGATTGCGGTCACCCATAGACAGTCGGACATAGATGCGATGTCAAATGGATCCCTTGTTTTCGTCTGGGGACACAATGCAACGAAACGTATTAATATTATTATTATTTATTTCAAAATATAGCCAACTGGGGCTGCTAGATAACAACACGTTTATATACACTTAAAAAAAAAAAAAAAATGCTGAAGGCACGAAGCCTCCAACAAGCAAAATATTCAATCAGTTATACTATCAGTTATACTAAAGTATAATCAATTATACTTTAGTTTTTTGAATAGCCTATTCTAGTGCCTTTTACTTTTGTTTTTATTACTCCACTGTCACTAAAAAGGGGCTCATAAATAAACAAGACCAAAGGTTTTGATGGGATCCACCAAATTGATTGTAAATAATTGTCCTATATGGATTCATCGTGTCTCCTTACCCTAAAGTCCACTGTCTCGTTGACTTTACAAACAAATTTCTGTTCGCCCCATAATTTGAAACCCCACCCCTAAATATAGGGCTACCGAGCCCATCTACAAACTCGACATGTCCTTTGACCCAAGAATCTTCACACCATAATTCACTTCGAGAGTTATTGTGCTGATAGACGGACAACTTTTACGAAGTCATAGGTATCCCGTCATTTAGGTTTTGGGATCCCGGAAACTGTTGGTCGCTTAACTGTGGAGACTACTCTTCGTCTACTGGCCAGACAAACCACCAAGATACCACAACCACGCTACAGAAACGTCCCTTGAAAGACATCGGTGTAGGTATGGGGCTCATCCAGTATCTGACCAACCGGAAAGTATGCTGTTTGTCTGAGTTGTCGCCCCAAAGAGATGCAGTAGCTGATCCGGTTCGAATTTTCTGAAAATTCTTTTCAAAAGGATACAGAACTGTAGGATTACCGACGAAACGTCCCCATGACAAAACGTCCCCTGGCGAAGCGTCCCCGGCGAAACGTCCCCGTGACAAAACGTCCCCGTGTCAAAACGTCCCCATGTCAAAACGTCCCCGTGTCAAAGCGTCCCCACGGCAAAACGTCCCCAAGCTTAGATCTTTAAGTTCGCCTCGGTGCATGATCGAGGTAAAACAACTTCAGAGTGTGCATTACAGATATGGGAACATTCCTTATAAGCAGGAAAGATCGGACATAAGACCGGTTGCTTCATAAATGTATTGTTTATAGCTAAAATATGTAATGTATATGCCTTTCAATTGACTCGTACTGATCAGTTCTAGGTTGTTTGAAGCAACATGCACAGTCTGAGGAACACCAATAAGCTCCTCAGAGAAAGGGGAAGCCCGCTGTGGCTCAAAAAGAGTCAAGCAAGGAAAATATAAAAATAAGCGTAGTGCCGTCATGCTAGATAAAAATGACATTGGAAGCGAGGAAACGAAAGCGGATGGAACGATTAGTAAGACAGAGAGACATAGTAAATCTAGGTTAGACGGGTTTGTTCCATTGATAAAATCCTTTGATAATGTATATCATCAAATTAAATATCGAACAAAAAAGCGAGATCAACGTGTTATATCGCAGCGTAAACTAACACACAGATAAACCAATTAAAGAAAAGATAAAACAAAAACTTACAAACTACTACATCTTTGCGCTTTCTTTAACAAATGGCTATAGAGGGAGCAACACTTTGGTTTGTTTCTTGACTATCGGAAGTGTATATTCCAAGAACATTTTTTGTCTGAACTGATGACGCAATCAGTAATCTCATAAGCCGAGCTATCCCTCAGCGAAAAAAAAAATCTATAGCCGGGGCGTTTCGCCAGGGGACGTTTCGCCACGGGGACGTTTTGTCGTGGGGACGTTTTGTCATGGCGACGTTTTGTCACGGGGACGTTTTGTCCACAAAGTGGAATGACTCTGCCATTGTTGACCCTTTTATTTTGTCAATCTTGTGTCGTACTAGTGTTCTCTGTTTACGTTTTCAATTATTTTATCTCTTTTATAATCTGTCTTTGTGGCACAAATAGATCTAATAGTTGTCCGTAAAAGGACATAAGACAGGAAAAAACATAAGTTGAGTGGTTCAGTTCCTATGTCCAACCAAGAACAAATGAGCCAATAGAACATCCGTCTTTGGTCCCATGCACCGACTATGGATACCCCGACAAAACTGAGCTGAGCTAGAGGTACTTACTGAGTTTGGAGCGGATTCCCATCGACTTTTCCTCTTCGCCACTGCGCAAAGCAGAGGAAAAACTATAGCAGGCGTGCTTGACCCGCTCTGCAGTGCGTCACATCTGACGTTATGATGGTAGACAACCAATCGGCTTTTACTTCGGAAATTTCTTCTCCGGGGCTCTGCTGCGATATAGCTGTCTGTAGAGGTAATGAATTGTGATGGTCCGTGTGGCTCCTACCCCTCGCTCGTTTGCATCGGGAATATATTCGACTCCGACATGGTCGTATCACAGAGATACCCGATGAAAAAATCTTTGATTGTGTAGTTGTATGATAGTTGTACGAAAAAGTTGCATGTATTGATTTGTAGTAGTATGGAATACTTTGATTTAACATGTTTCCGACTGGGTTAATCTTAAGTAGTAGTATCCGATAGCATCCAATCTTGCTGTAATAGCATCCAGTTTGCTAGTAGTAGCATGTAGTGGCAACAGTTACTACTGCATGCTACTTTTTCGTACAACTCCATACGACTAATTCTCGAAAACTTTTCATCGGGTAGGGCGACGGAGGTTCTTGTGCTTATTTGTTCTTGGTCCAGCGTAGCCCCTCTCCTCAAGGTCTAGTACAAATGTACATGACCGTGTTCCTCTAGGTTCACGTTAATCTTTTGTCTCAGGGTCATTCCCTTCTTGCCCTTGGAAAATCTGCAGAGGAAGCTGTTTCAAAAGCCGTCTCAGTTTTAGAAGACAGCAAGCTTACCAACGCCGGATATGGCTCACATCTGAATGTGAACGGCGAGGTTGAATGTGATGCCTCTGTGAGTCGGACCACGGATTACAGGTAAGCAGCAAATATTATTATTATTTATTATTATTATTGTTATTAAAATTATTATTTATTTGAATCCTTCAAAACTGAAGAGTAATGTATAAAAAGAAAAAAACAACATATCAATCAAACTCACACACACTTACATACTAATAAATAGCTGACCGTTAAAGGTAAATTAGCCTACTAAATCTACAACGAAATATAATGGAAAAATCAAAGTAAAAAATTAACAAACTAATCAGGCGCCTGTTTGTGAAAAAAGGAAAAAGGTTCTGATGAAGAAGGGTTGTCAGCCTTTTTATGAAATTTATGGATTTTACTATTTAAAGTTTCCAAAGGATTCTTTATGTTAAAGTTAGAAGTTAGGAAAGAGTTACTCGCAGAAATAGTGAAACCAGGAAGGAATCTAGAGAATTTATAATAAGTAACTTTTAACGTAGAAATCAGATGCACGGAAAGAAGAAGACGGAATAGTAAGTAAGGGACCTGTGTTAACATGTTACTATCCAAAAATAAATAGCCCTTACGTTGAATGCGATGCTTGACTGCTACGGCTGCATGGGACTATCTTGTCTGCAAAGTAAAACCATCATAGTTTTATCAACTTTTATTTCAGATCCACGGTAAACTAACACAAAAACTGCCAAATAATACCTATAATTAGTCTAGGCCTTAATAGATGCCTCCAAATAGGGAGGTTGTAGAAAACTGTATTCGCTTCCTGGAGAATAAGACTCCTCCCAGAGTGACATAACCTGAACACCAATGATTAAAGGAAAGCAAGTTCCACACGTACAGCAATGATTCTGGACAAAGGGACATACTCAAGCTCTCTCGAGAAGGAAAACAAACAAAACGTCTTGGAGCTTAGAAGCGCTAAGGAAGAAAGACTTGCAAATTTTGTCTCTAAGAACAGTCTTCAGAACAGAGCAATCTGTTGGGTGGTTCTTGTTCAAAACTGTGCATTTCTTTCCAGGTTCGGAAGTGTTGCTGCGTTGCAGGGCGTGAAGAATCCTGTCGAGGCAGCACATAAGCTACTTTTATATCAAGAAGATGAATCTCTGAAGGAAAAATGCGTGAAGTTCGGATTGGTTCCACCATGGTAAGTAGGCGTAGAAAAGATGATAGTGTTGTGGTGCGTTAAGGACCAAGGTTTGGGGATCAGGGATTTTGGGGCATCCATGTAGAAAGTCATAAGAAATGTTCGCGTAAGTTCTCGAAAGCGTGTCATAGCCGACACGAAAGATGATAGATATAGATGAAAGATATAGATGCCAGATGGTTAATGTGTATATAGGCTATATTGTCCAGTTCTTTTATTTATGTGACGTGTAATGTTATGAATTAAAATATATTGATTAATTGATTGATTGATACTGGCGTTTTGTATGTCATTTTCAATCGACTTTCGCAGGCTTGTAAGCTTACGAAGGTTAATTTTAATATAAACAAAGGAAAATTAATTGCAAATTATAACATTCTAGTATCTAAATTGAGGCAGAAGGGTCTAATAATTAGTTCTGAAAAGTGTAATTATTTTGTGATTAGTAGTTTGCCGACACTGAATTCCCCTCTGGATTGTGGTGGGGGGATTGTTTTCAGCCCTGTTGAGAAAGTTATGTATCTTGGAATCCCTTACTCATCTAATACCAGGGATTGGAAACTTATCCTTATTCAACATGTGCAAGATAAAATAAGAAGAGCATTTGGTCCTGTTATTCGTTTACGAGGGATGTATCGCAGAGATGTTCTTGGTTCTATTTATACGGCTGTTGCACTTCCTCACATTCTTTTTCCGTCTGCTTTCTTTTCTTCTTTCCGTCCTTCTGAACTTTCTGCGTTAAAAGTTACTTATTATAAATTCTCTAAATTCCTTCTTGGCTTCCCGATTTCTGCGAGTAACTCTTTCTTAACTTCGAATTTTAAAGTGAAGAATCCTTTGGAAACTTTAAATGGTAAAATCCAGAACTTTCAAAAAAAGGCTGACAACATTCTTCTTCATCACAACCTTTTTCCTTTTTTCACAAAAAAGCGCCCTGATTAGTTGGTTTATTTTGAGCTTTGTTTTCTTCCATGTACTTCGTTGTATATTTAGTAGGCTAATTTGTCTTTAACGGTCAGCTGTTTATTAGTATGTAATTGTGTGTGAGTCTGACTGACATGTTGTTGTTCCTTTTTATACATTACTCTTCAGTTTTGAAGGATTCAAATAAATAATAATAATAATAATAATTACGTGCCCTGGACAGCTGTTGGGAGTTAATAAGGTTTTTCGGACACAACGTCCAGTCCAGGAGAACCAAGTCGGACACAGGCAAACGAGGCGCTACTGGGATTAATCTTGTCTCTAAAAAGATAATCTTATCTTTAATTCGGATTAATCTTATCTCAGTAGAGATAAGATTAATCCCAGTAGCAAATACTTCAGTTAACTTTAATCCTTACTCGGAGAAACTTTTTACAGTGCACCTTGGATTTGAACAGGAGTTAAAAATTGGAAGACAAGTATTCTGTGGCAACGAGAGCAAATTTGGCTGGAAAAGTGGTATCATTCCCACAAACGTGGGTGGAGAGTCAGTTAAGCACCGAGCCCGGGATGGCTGAGACAGCGGCCTAGCGCAGAGAAAAAATCGACTAACTCACTAGCATGATATGGTAGCCCCAGTTTTTCAATCATTTAGGGTTTGAGCTGTATCGTACACTACCAGCTCGTACACTCGAAAGTGTGAATATCGTACTAATCTCCAGATTCTTGAAGGATATTTGGCCCGTCCACGGTTTGGGTACCATCTATTAGTAACCCGTGACTTCAAATCAAATCGTTTATTCGTAAAGAATCTTACTCATGGCGTGTGCCGACTAACTGATTCCAACGTCAACATATAAATACACATCAATATATATAAACAAAAAAGGCAAGCGTAACTGCCGAGTCTACTGCTATTTCGGTTTGCATCGAAACAACAGAAAAAAAAAGAAGAAAAACACTATACTAAACGGTAAAATCTATTAGTAACCCGTGACTTTGCCTGTCTTTGCCCGTTTGGGTTAAATTAAATGAACAAGAAGGGATGTGGCTAATTTATGTGGTCGTACAATTACGTTGTTTATCTTTGCTCGTTTGTTGCTGGACCTTGCTGGATTAAAAGTCTTGAATTGAATTGAATACAAGCAGAGCTGGCGGACTCGGACTCTGGACTCGTCTTGAGACGCCTTTTTCAAGGACTGGGACTCTGGACTCGTCTGGAGACGACTTTTTCGAGGACTCGGACTCGTCTTTCAAGGAGCTGTCCGTCCGCCAGAGCTGTGGACTCGGACTCTGGACTCGTCTCGAGACGCCTTTTTCAAGGACTCGGACTTGTCTCGGACTCGGATTTGCTAGACTCGTCTCGAGAAGGTCTCGAGACGCCTTTTTCAAAGACTCGGACTTGTCTCGGACTCGGATTTGCTGGACTAGTCTCGAGAAGGTCTCCAGACGCCTTTTTCAAGGACTCGGACTCGGAATTGCTGGACTCGTCTCGAGAAGGTCTCGAGACGCCTTTTTCAAGGACTCGGACTTGTCTCGAGACGCCTTGGACTAATAACCGTAGACTAATTTCTTTTTTTTTTCGCAGCTTCTTGGCTGGGAAGTCGTGCCAGAATTGGTGCAAGCAGAACGGAATGTCGACGACAGAAGACCTCGTTGCAGGTAACCATATATGCTAGTTAGTCAACTTCCGCGACGCGAACTTTCAGTCGGCGTACCTGGGGTGGCATTGAGCATATTTGAAAGTGCAAAACGGATACGTCAGCTAAATTTTATTAGAGCTGTATTTAGGCCCTTCTTGGCAAGGGTCCTCTTCAGGCTTAAGCCGCTCGAGCTGGTCTAATAAAATTTAGCTGACGTATTCGTTTTGCGCTGTCAAACATGATCTCCAGTTAGCTTAGGCGGAAGGAATATTCAGGACATTGAGCAGTTTCTGCTGCTAGGCGCAATCCCTAAAAGACCCCCAAGTATACACAACGCTTACTTTGGATGAGAGTACAAGGACACCCCCATAAAGACCGGTTCTCATTGTCCAGATTTTGTATTTTCTTCTAGTGTAAGGTTTGAAGCCAAGCTGCCCATTCATTATGAATAAACAAAGAAAAAAAACGAAAATCACGGTTTTCTATTTCTTTCGTATTTTCTTCCAGAATGTAAATATCTCAGATACTGTGCTCCATCTGGAACCGGAGTGAAAACAGCAAGAGCTGTGTGTTCCCTTCGTTCTCTTTTTCTTCTTTGGAGAAAACGTTATTTCATCCTTCCGTATTTGTTTTAAATGGAAATTTCGAATCAAGTTTGATCGATCCAAAATCTAGCGAATGTTCGGCGTATTGCGTGATCCGGAAGTAGATTTTTGAAAAACTTTGGGAAGTGGAAACAGGAATCTGGGCATTAATAATCCATCTTTACCCATTTCAGATGTGGCGAGGAAGCACTTTGTCAGCTACACCAAAAAACTGGCAAATGGCCAAGACGAAGATTTGGCACCCCCTGGAAAAATTCCGCGAATAGACAGCGACCTTATTAACGATAACGAAGACCCGGGGGTGACGGACACTGTTGGCGCGGTTGCCATAGATATGCAAGGAAACGTCGCTTCTGCATGTTCTTCTGGTGGAATCGCCCTAAAAGAACCGGGCAGAATAGGACCGGTGAGCCGCTAATTACTTTATTAATTACAATTTTTGTCGAAAAAGATGAGGGGGTATTAAGTACACTGTAAAAAAAAATCTTGCAGTATTTACTACTGGGATTAATCTTGTCTTTATTGAGATAAGATTACCCCTAATTCGGATTAACCTTATCCCAGTAGAGATAAGATTAATCCCAGTAGCAAATGCTGAATCTCTATTCGGAGAAACTTTTTACTGTGTAGCCTAACAGTTACTCGCTCATATGGCACTTGGTACGGATGTAGCAATGGTTAATTTCCGGAAAACAACATTTTTGGGAGCGACTCCAACTCGCATCCGCCACCGTGGCCGGATGTGGCTCAGACTCTCGAATGGCGCATCTGCTCCTACCCCTCCCCATCAAGTTTCACTCGAATCGTATCACCTGTTCGCATGTAAAATTGAATTCAGGCATCCCTCCTTCCAAGCCAGCCCACTGAGTTCGGCTCCTTCCCAGGAGCCAAAACGATACATCTAACCATATGATCGTTTTACCGTCCAAGTTTTATATCAATCACCCAACCGGTTGGTCCCTACTCATGTCACAGAATTCCCCCCATTCCCATAAAAACACCAAAAATACGCTGAATTCATGTTCTTGTCAGCCACGGAGGAGTAACTCTAACGCTTCCTAGTGATCCTAGTGGACTTAACGGTTTGGTTATTAATGGAGATCATATAAAGATTAGTCATTAACAAATACAGTGTTGGTAGCCAAGATACGAAGAAAGTCTTGACCGGTAAAACAACGACCAAGTAAATGGTAACACCGCGGATCGGAATGCTCCCTTGTCAAAGATCCTTCCTTATGGATTAAGTAGTGGGGAAACGGTGGGTCCAAGTTATGGATGTCGGTAGAAAACCGAGCATTTCGTTGATGTCTGTGAAAAGTTTAAGGAATATTGTGTTTTCTTCAGTGTTTTAGCATGGCCATCAAGGCTTTATTACTTAACTGTGGTTCAGCGTATGAGTAGGCATTATATGTTTTTCAGGCTGCCGTATTTGGAGCTGGCCTTTGGACGGGAACAGCTAAGAAAGAAAAGATTAAGGTTGGTGTCAGCGTTTCTGGACAAGGAGAACAACTTCTAAAGACAACGATAGCAAAAAGTATAGGCCAGAAACTATTGACCAGTAAGAACAGTCTGCTACCGGTACAGGATGGGATTGCCCGTTATTTTATCGGTAAGATAAGAGGTCTAGTCTGTTACTGAAAATCTCCTTCTCATGGTCACCGATGTCCTAGTGACTAAGGCGATGGACTGGGACGGTGTTGGTCCCAATTTTAAATCCATGCTCTCGGCTTTTCATTTATTTCATTATTTATTTATTTGAACTAGGACACGACCAACTAGGGTCAAAAAATGACTAAATAAATAACAAACACTGGCATAAAGTAAACTACAAATAAAATAAAACAAATTTTAAGCACATCAACCTGGAGAGAACCCACTATATAGTAGGGTACCCCACGACAGCCAAATTGGCAAACTCAGCCGCATATGGGAACTCGCCATCACCAGAAGGAGACGATTCTCAGCGCGCAGAATTCGTGTCCGGGTGACAGGGCAGATGCCCTCCTCACTTCACCAAAAGATGGAAGACCTTCACCAACAAACATACCTGAAGCACTACAATTCCAAGAGAACCCATGCAACCACCTTAGAGAATTGTTTTATAGGACCCAGAAAGCACTCTCAAGCTTCAAGGGAAGCCTGTTCACGAGTGGAACCAGTGGCGTTGCGTCGTAAAAATAACCGCAGTAAAACTAGCGGTAATGTCTAGGAGAAGTAGGGGTAAACCGAAAAGAAGCGCTGGATAGAACTTTCTGGCGAGGGCTATTGAAACAGCGCGCAACCGCGATTTTGAGATTTTGCTCCTCCCCTAACGTCCATTGATGACAAAAACTGAGGATAGAAAATACGGTTAAGCTTAGCGACGAAAGAATACGAAACTTGCGTCGGCTGCCGGATTTCGCGTCGCCTGTCCGACGGGAAATTCGCGACGCTCAGATGGATGGTCGCCGCGCAAGAAGGAAACAGCATGTATAAACTGTTGCTTAACTGTAAAGTACACTTTTAAGTATGAGGGATGTGGTTTCCCATGAATAGGTTGCAGTAGCGATATTTTGTCTTTCAACTAATGCTTCTTTCTTCACATTTCCGTCGATGCAGAATTTTGGTTCCAGTTTGAGCTGTCAGTCGATTTTCACCAGAATCATTTTCTCCACAGGAGTTTAGTCATAACCTTACAGGGCCCAGCCTCACCGTGTCTTAGAGGTTTCCGGCTTTGTACCTGACGTCAGAAAGCAAACGTCTTTGTGTCCCATTAAGTCCTGGCAGAAAAAAGAGAAACCCCAGAGCCTCGTTTTTGTTGCACGCTGCAGCTCCATTTCTCGGCCGCTTCCGGGCTGATTCTTTCTACATTCATTTTTGCACTGCTGTGCTTCCAAGGAAGACAGCAGCGCTTCTTGAGAATCGCGGACTTGCTTACCGACCAAGTCCGTGCTTCCCTGCAATGTGCTGAATCAACTAAGAAGAAATCGTGCGGGCAGTGAATCCGAGAACGCATCTTGTGCGGAAGCAAAGAAGTGCTGCAGCAGCGAAGCGGCAGCACTATTGCAACAAAATCGAGGCTCAGGTCTGTATGCACGGAATAATGCACAGACATATATTTTGGCTTAAGGTACAAAAACCAAACGCCTTGATATTTTTTCAGAAAGTGGACCACGAAAAGATCCAAACGATAGATTGGAGATGAACTTTCGTTGGTATAGCCGTTTAAGAACCTCTCACGTTAAGAACCCCTTTGTGCTTGAACAAGATAAAGTTTCGGTTCAAGAGTTCAAAATTATCTACAAAGTTGTATGAAGAATGACGGTTCTAGAACAAATTACGCGACTGCTTTTCACTGCAATTTTTATTTTATCCTTGCTCATTAGGTGCTCCCGAACTGGCCGGAATCGACGCCAGCCAGAGGTTAATCGGCTTGATTGCCTTTGAGCACAACGTCGTCACCGGAAGCAAGTCGTTCCATTTCGGCCATACCACCCCTTCGTTTGGGGTGGGTTGGATGTCATCTAGTCAGAATAAACCAGTCGTAAGTCCCATCTTTCGTACTTACCAATAACATAGGAGGGTTTTCGCGAGATCTCGGAACCACTTTCCGGCGAGCGAAGCGCATCGCGAAAACTGTGGGAAAGCGATTCCTGGAATCGCTTTCCCGCTGGACTGATCGCGAAAACCGAAGGAAAGCTGATCTCGCCGAGAAAATGTTGAATTACAAACTTTTTCGACTAACTATGGTTCACTTAACGGTTCTTTGATTCTCATATATCCCATCGAAGTCACCTAATTACGATTAACATTTTTTTTTCTTATTAGTGACACTTGTACTGTTTTTGCTCCACACTTTTGAAGTTCCCGCCGAAACATTCAACTTTCCGCGGAGCTTTCCACTAACCTCGTGGAATCACTTTCCGGGAAAGCTGCTTCGGTTTCCAAAGCGCGAAAACCGGGTTGGAAAGTTCGGCAACTTTCCGAAGTAGCGCGAAAACCATTGGAAAGTGATTCCGACTTTGCTTTCCAGCTCGCCAAAACCCTCCTCATGTGATTTGTTGATCGTGACTTGCACATGGCAAATCGGTATCCTTTGGTAGTGCCAGATTCTTTTGTCCCGGTTAGCTTTCTTTTACCTACTGCTCGTCTGGGACGCCAATCTTCCTTGCTGGATTCCCCGGACCGCGCGAGTTAATTTCGAAGAAAAGGAACCCGGAGGCGGAAAAGAACGCTGCTTGCAAATCGTAGCAGTGTACTGTAAGAAGTTTCACAACAGATAGCACAAGGATGCGCAGTCTAACAGATAACCCTTAGCATGTTAGCTGTTACGTTTTTCGAACGTTACGCATTAAAACGTCGCGCATACGAAAATAGTCGAAACTCCGTAACTCGTTCTAGCAATGCTTGTTATGCAAAAACGTTTTTGTGCGTAACGTTTGAAAAATATAACAGCTAACATCCTAAGTGCTATCTGCTTAAAACGAGCATCCTTGTGTTATCTGTTATGCAACTTCTGACAGTGCGAGCAGACCTTAAACTTTTACCGCATGCGGTGATCGAAAAATCATGGCTGCTTTTTGTCTAAACCATTGCAGTAATTTTAAAAATCTAGTCCAACTTCAGTTTATCTGAAGTCTGCGGCGCTATGATGTTGAAGAACTTTATGCTTTCGTAACAAATCCGGCATCCTAATCTCCTAATGCGTAGCTATATTTCCCCATTACCAGTACGTACCCTACTATTTGTTACCCAGCAAAAAATGATTTTCCTCTTTTCAGACGAAAATCTCCCGGCAGAATCCCTTCTCCCACGAAAAACTTGTCTGTGAACTTCATAACGTTATTTGATAATAGTGATATAAAAGTGTTTTTTTCACTACTTCGGATTATACGGATTTTTATCAGGTTGTATTTTTGTCTCCTTGGCTATTTCGTCTAGTCGGTAGATGTCCTTCATGGATACGTTACCGGATCCACGTGGCAGAGGTTTCGGCTAAAAAAAAAAAATAAGGAAATTAGACTATTTCGTACATTCTAGTCGATTAAGTTTGGCAGAATGCTAGACGCAGGCAAAACAAAGCGGACAAAACGTACTCGTGTGAGGAAGTTGGGCGCTTTTACGCTACACCGCCCTCCTCGCCCGCTGTCCGCTCGAACTCGCCTGTAGCGAAGAGCCAACAAGCGGCGGAATTCCCTTCGTGACCCATGCCACCTATAGTCGAAAGAATTCGTTTCGCGCCATTTCAGTTCCATGATAGATAGATAGATAGATCTTTTTATTCACCAAAAACTTATTATGGCTCACGCCAAATTTGTTTGGTCATGGTTAAAATGACAAATCAAGATTTGACAAATCTTTTCGCTGTGTCAAGCGAGTTATTTAAGCATTCTGGTGGGCACTTACACTGTAAAAAGTTTCTCCGAGGAAGGATTAACGTTAACTGCAATATTTGCTACTGGGATTAATATTATCTCTACTGGGATAAGGTTAATCCGAATTAGAAATGATCTTATCTCAGTAGAGACAATATTAATCCCAGTAGCAAATGCTGTAAGATTTGTTTTTACAGTGTAGCTAAAGTGTGAATTTGTGTGGTTCCCGAATCCGTGCTCAGACAGGTCGGACAGGTCGCAGAAGACCTTCTATCTGCACGTCGCGCCCAATGAGGTTTGCATGAATTGTAGCAGGAGAAAGTTTCTTTTCTTCACAGGCATGAGATACCCAGGAATCACCACAGGCCTCGCAACAATTTTCCTTTTCGGATAGGATCCAAGCGCAGGACTATCACCGAGACTTACCTGAGATGTGTCTGGCTTCCACCCAATGAAATAGAGGACTTGAAAAGTAGCCGGTATTGTACCATCAGGATTTCCGTACATTTCTAAAAAGAATTCAACGTTATGTAATTAAAAAACCGTTATGTAATTTTTTTTTCCTGTTTTTGCTAGAAGTCAATTGGTTTGGAAAAGTCCTAAAACAGCCAAAGCCGTGGGTAAATCAAGCAGAGCCTAGTTTTAAAGTATACAACTATTTTAAAACAGCGGAACATAAACAGTAAATACTGCGAGTGGTGCTTTAAAAAAAACCTCCTAGAATGGGTGTGGAATATACACTCCTACTCAAACTTACCTTTGTAGATTGAAGCTGCAGACATCAGGGTATCCCTCTGAATGTAGGGCCTTCTCGTCCACGTTGCGTTGTTTTCGCCCATTCCTTTCAGATCCCACATTAGCTCAAACATAGTTGGAAAGTTGACTACTAATTCGTCAGCATCCTGTATGTAAGATAAAATTATCAACATTATAGCTCCATGCTCAAGGAGCCGGAGTGACCGAAAAGCTTGCTTTTATTCGGAGAAGTAAAACATTCTAGATTCTTCTTGTGTGTGTCCGAAGCCTGTTCGACTGAAAATCTGGTTTCGGACAACCTTGTCAGCAATATGTTCTCCAGAACGTCACGTGCACTTTGCCTTAAAGTAGTCGAGTGCGCCTTTTTTCAACCTTGACAATGATACCAAACTGGTTACAGGTTAAAATGGAAGGAGTGGAGGGAGTGGGTGGGTGTCGCAGACTTACCACGCCCTTACTTAACTATCACGGCAGGTCATGAAAGTAGGCATATATTATTTTGCCGTTCGCGAGAGACCTCGCTCGAAACAAAGCTTGGGCGGTCGTTGCTACCAGAGAAATAGTCAGATTTAGTCCATAAAACAAAACTGAAAATAGCGGACATCACTACACTGTAAACAAAAATCTTGCAGTATTTGCTACTGGGATTAATTTTGTCTCTAAAAAGATAATCTTATGTCTAATTCGGATTAATCTTATAAGATTAATCCCAGTAGCTAACACTGCAATTAACTTTTCCTTACTCGGAGAAACTTTTTACAGTGTAAGCGTACCTTATCTACTATAGTCACTTATGTAAGGTTCATAGAACTGAAAACTCACTATTGTCAGCATAGTGAAGCCGGATCTGTTCAGGAGCCCACCAACGTCGCGCACTGAAGTGAAAGGAGATATGTGTGGTCCAAAACCCTAGTAATAAGAACAAAAACAATCAATGACTGAAACCTACGGTTTCAACAATCGTTGATCTTCTTTTCCCAAGATAGTTGGATTTAAAGAGCACAATACGCTTTCTAAAATCCACTCCCGGAATAGTAAGCTATTAAGTCTAGTAAATATCGCTGAAACGTTAAAATGCGGTTTCACGAATATTAGAGAATGCTGATCTCAAATAGTTTTTTTTCTACTTTCTTTTTTATGTACTCCATCATTTTCTCTTTCCTGTACGATGGGTGAAAAATAAACATTACATTGCATAGAAGCATATTTTGTTTTTTTAGGTATATGGACTGAGCTGTTAAACTGTTCTGCAAAAATCTTCAAAATCTTCCTCACATGTAAAAATTCTCACCAAAAAAGGATTTTTCGTCAGATGAGTATAATTTTTCTTTTCGCCGTACCATTTCATTCTGTATCAAGTATCTACCATCGGATGAGTTCCATGTCAATTTTGACGTCAACATTTGGCACTAGTTTCAATTTTGAGAGAAATTAAATAATAAAGAAATAAATAATATAACCTTACCCCTTCTCTATCTATTTCTGCCAGCTGCAGAGAGCTACGCAATTCGTAGAGCGTCTCACCGCCAAAAATAGATCCTATAAAGACTCCATCACTTTTGAGCGACTTCATAATTCGATCGAAGGCACCCGGGAGATCATTGACCCAATGTAAACTGCAAGAATTATAGGCGAGTCTGAGAACCCATTAACAGGTTGAATACAGCGTACCCTATCGAAGAAAACATCGCATTACTTTAGTGTTTCTGCTCAGATGTTCTGAGACAGGTTGACCACTTTATAACTAAGCTACGCTTACAGAAAATTATACACGGCTTCGGCTGTTTTTAGCCTCTTTCCATGTCCCTTGCCTTTCATGACAATCTTGGCAAAATTTGCATAATCGATCTCCGGATCAATAAGTTCCTCGCAAACAACGATCGGGCGCATGATACGTCACATAAAGAGAACAAACGTTTCAAGTCTTATAGTCAGTGTATCGCTAGTGGGGGAGATACGGTACACTTATGATCAATCAATCAGTCTATTTTATTTCAGCTTACGCCATAAACAAAAAAAAAGAAACCACATACTACTCAAAACAAACAAAACAACACACAGACCACCCTAATGCTAAACTAATCCATAAGACTAGCAACTACTGGTAGTGACGTGAATAGTGGATCAGCTGCCAGTCTAACAAGGCTATTCTCTGATTTCTGGAGACGCAGGAAGAAGCTCGACCGAGCCTTCCGCATTATTTCCCGGAGAGTGCAGCAGCGCCTTCCCACTAGTTCAGCAGACACACTACATATAGGCGGTAAACGAAAAAACCTACGTGCTGCTCGATTATACCCCACTGTCAGTGAAGTTAGCGTCGTACCTTTCAGATTCGTCGTCAAAGCAAGGCCAAACATTTGGTAGCAATATGATCTGAACAGGTGAAGCTTCACCTTTTCAGAGCAATCACCAAATTTCCATGTAAGGAAGTTGGCTCTTTTCATAAGACCAGATAGCGAGGCTTTCGCCTGGGCATCGTCAGTCAGGTCATCCGTTATCAGATAGCCGAGGTACCGGAATTCCGAAACGAATGTAATTTCCCGGCCTGACAATACCGAAAAACCACGAGGGTAAAAAGCCATGGCGAAAGTCTTGCTAGTGTTGTATAGAACATCAAATTCAACAGCATACTCATCACAAACCCTTAGTAGTAACCAACCACAGATACAACAGTCATCACAAGGAGTGATTCAACAGGATCGAAAATCCTTATTTCACTCCAAGCTGTGATTTAAGGTAATAATTTAAGGTAATTGATTCAACCCGTAAATTGTAGGCGACAGAACAACAATATCATCAGCAAAAAAAAATGTGATTGAATACCATAGTCCCAACTCTACAACCAACTGAGCTCCCACCTAGTCTAGAAGAGAGATGGTCAGCATAAACGGCATACAGGAGAGGTGATAGCACTCCGATGAAGATTATGAAGTGAAAATCTCGGGAACGAGAATGGATGCGGAATACTACTGAAGTAGAATGAATTACTAAGTACGAAATGTCCTTCAAGGCAAATAGCTCGTACGCGTTTGCATATTGTTTTAAACTAGGTATACCGATACATTCCGCTAAACCTTTCAAAGTATCTTGGTTCCATATTTACGCGATATTTCAACAAGGCCTGACGAATAAGAACATTCATACACTTTCCATCGTTTTAAAGTTTTTATCAGAAAGATTTTTTAAAATTAAATGACAGTCATGTCCCACACACATTTTTCATGGTGTTCATGTCATGTCCATTGTGCACTAAGTAAAATAACAGTAGTCAAAAAATGGTTGTGCTGTTGTGAGGTGATCTTTAATTCCTAAAATCATGTCCATGAATCATGATTCAGTTCCCGAACCTTGTGAGTGGCTTGGAAATCATTCGGTCGATTTCTTCTAGCTGCAGGAAGTACGAACAAGGAAGTCATTTTTACCTAACAGCTGCGATACGTTTTGGTCATGTTCTTCGCATGCCCGAAGAGCCTGCCTTCAAAAATTAGCCAGTATGGTCAGGACCTTAAGGAGGCTAACATCTCCCCCACTCCACAACTGAAAGACATCACTGCAGACGCACAGCTTCGCGATGGACGAAGAGGCTTCGTCGCCGCCCTCTGCGCCAATGATGGCTCAGAAGGGTCCAGGGTAAGGTAAGCTGTGACATGTACTACGCCTCAATATTTGACAAGCTCCTACATACCTCAGATTACTTATAAAAAGGTCTATGCTGTTATCTGGGAAGCTGAACGTCTCTTCGTCTTGACATACTTTCTCAACTTCAATCCCAGATGGGACACTGGCTTGTTCCAGGATCTCCTGACAGGAATCTGACATCACAACTTTTTCAACTGTCGACTGAAAACAGGTAATATTCAGATCACCAAAAGCGTTTTCGGGATTTTACTGGCATTTAATTTAATTTTCCTTAATCCGCTGTTCCTATATAGTAGCCTACTTGAAGTGTTCAAAACTGATTGCAAGCACGGATTCTGGTATTCGCTAAATCATTTTTAATTGCCCCCAGCTGAAGACTTTATCGAGGGCCCATAAGATTTTTGTTTTCATTTGTTACGTTGGGAAATGCAGCGTTAGATAAGTTTTTTTCTTAAAATTTTTCTTGCTTTCCTCCAGAACGTCTATTTCTCCTTTCTAATTCTCTTTGGCGATATGTACAAATACTGGAAATATTCGATCGTGGTACAGGAAAGAATCAAACATCGCTACTTGATCACCGTTCTAAGTGTTGATGGTCTTGTAGCGAACCTCAGATTAAGGATGTTGCTGACACCTGGTTGGGTATTCTTTTCTGATGAGATTCATTTGATTTTTTTTATCAAGGTTAATGCTGCCTTGTTTTTTTTTTAGTCTTTTTTCTTTCTTTTTTCCCATACTCCACCTTTTCGCATTTGTGCAGTTGATGGTTATAAAATTTTCATTCGTTCGTTCATGGATGGTATCGAAATCATGGGGATGAGGATATATCAGGCAATCAGAGAAAAACAGATGGTGAGTATTGTAAGCACTGAATTCCCGTTCACGTAGTTGGGAATTACCTTTCTGACGAGATTTCTTCATTCCGTTTTTCAACCTTTCATCAGCAAGATGATTCTAGTACAATGGAATTGGGCAAAGCAAGTCCTAACATCAAGTTAAAAAAATACAACGTGCAATTATATTACTTACATCTAAAAGGTGTTTGCTGGCATGTCCTTTGCCACAACCCAGGTCAACGACTTTGTTGAATTTCCTTTTTATGTCAAACACTCGATCAGACAGTCGGTAGCCTACCTGGAAAAAGCTTGATAACAAATCTTGAAAACTAAAAACCAGAAATCCCAGGTAAAACAATAAAACTTCACTTGATTGTGTTAATCTGAATACAGCAAAATTGCTAGACAGTTTCAAAGCATGCGAAGACTGCCAAACAGTTCCAAAACAGGCATAATCAGAATATAGTACTTCAAACTGATCTTTCAATTAGATGATCAGGTATTTGGCCATAGTGAATCTTTGCAATGAATTAGGTTAGATCAAACAGACCTGAAGTTGAGCTGGAGGAAAGTGAGGATCTTACCTCTTCTTTTAAGTAGTCAAACACATCTGAGTCTGGGGCAGAAGCAGCACGTTTCCTTTGGAGCAGTTTTGTATTCCGATCGAAGACATTTACTGACGAAGTTGCAGTTGAATAAGTGCATGCTCGACCAATATCTATAGAACAAACGTTATCAGTGATCTCCAGCCGTCCAAGTCACAGAGGGTTGACAAAACTTGTTGCATTCTAACGCTATCCAGTCTAGCACACTTAGCCCTTTTTGATAGCCATGCTCAAAGGCTGGGGCATCCTTGCAGGGGTTTGCATGGTGCTCGCAGCGGCGTCACGGCCGGGGGGGGGGGGGGGGGGGGACGCCCCCCCCCCCCCCCCCCCCAATGTTGTCGGCTACTATTTTTCGCCAAAACAGTTGATTCTTTTTCATTAAAACAGGCGATTTTTCGTCAAAACAGTCGTTTTTTTTCTGAAAATCAGTCGATTTTTTTCGAAACTGTAGTTTTTTCTTGAAAACAGTCGTTTTTCTGCAAAAACAGTCGGTAAAAGTTACCAGCCAGTCGGTAAATTCCTTGGCCCCCCCCCCCAAACATTTTGGCTAGTAGCGCCTCTGGGTGCTCGTACATGGTTTACCCCTTACTGTCTGTAATAAGACTCAATTGCATACGGTTCCACTGTAACAAATAAGATGTGTTTCAACCACTTACTCTCTCCATAATTTTTAACTCCATGGCACTGCCCCACATTTTATGCATTGTACCTTTCTGGTAAAGTTTAACTGAAAGGGCAGGTTGATTTTACATCTGATTGGGTACACTGAATTATTTTCACTCATCTAAGGGATTTTGTATAATAATGTCCAGAGTGTGTGCTGCTTGCAGGAGAACCCAAAATTCATCCAGACACAGAGAATTTGAATTTCAACAAAAGTTACTCCTCTGAAGGGAGTAGGAAAGTGATGATAAGATATTTCTTTCTGTTATGTGTTATTTATTGGCAATGGCTTATCTTTGTAGTTGCTGAATATTTCAAACATAGAGGGACAAGCACATGGAGGTACCACAAATCA
This sequence comes from Branchinecta sandiegonensis, assembly GCA_030848855.1. NCBI lineage: Eukaryota > Metazoa > Arthropoda > Branchiopoda > Anostraca > Branchinectidae > Branchinecta > Branchinecta sandiegonensis. Next base: position 19,323,787 of record JAUPMV010000003.1, on the reverse strand, counting down.
GAAAGAAGGAGTTCAGTCGATGAAATCCATTATCTGTGGATAGCAGACACACAAAGAAACACATTTTTATTGGGTTTTCAGGCCTATTTAAGTAAATAAGTGAAGTGTATCTAGATTGTCAGATCTCAGCCCTCTTCATTTAAACTTTAACTAGCACTGACAAAACAATAATTTTTATTTTGGTTTCTGTAAGTACCTGCTTTGCACCCTCTCCTGGACCCACAATAAACTTTACTGTAGGTTTGACCCATCCTGATTGACCTTTGTGTGCCCCGATCGTTGGAGGCTTCATGTATTCTACGTATTTTTCGTTTAGGTGTTAATAAATTGAATTATAGTTGTAATGCGGCAGCCTTGTTCAGTCTAGTACACTTTTCATAATCATGCTCTAATGATGGGGCATGCTGGCACCCATTTACTGAACAGCTAATGGCAGTTGGACAAATTATACTAAGAAGTTGTACTCTCAGTTATATAGGTTTTGAGCTTGTCAGTGTGACAGTCTTGGACTCACTTTGGAGCTCACCACTATGACATAAAGACAGTTACAAATTGTGAATTTCACCCGCTAGTGATCTTTTCTCAGCTTTATGGTTACAAAGGGATTTATTAGAGGAACTTTTTTAGCTTGTCAGAATCACACTTGTGTGTTGTACGTTTGTCAGAATGACAGTCATGTGTTTTGAGTTTGTCAGAATGACATTAAGGAAATTACCAAATCTTGAATTGCTTGTTTTGTCTTGCTTTATTTGTTTTGATTTTGTCAGAATGACATTAAGCCAATTACCAAATGTTGAACTGGGCCCTGCAGCACACGGTTTGAACAAAATCTAATTTTGTACTAAAATCTCTGTAGTTTTGTGGAGAAAAGGCCAGTTTTTTAAGTTTTTGACTTAATGACGGCAAGGTAGACTGGCTGGTCATTTTTACCGACTATTTTTGCAGACAAAAGAAAAAACTGACTGTTTTGAGGAAAAACTACTGGCTTTCAGAAAAACTGACTGTTTTTTGGTAATTTTTACAGACTGGCCGACAACATTGGGGCAGTCTACCTCAAATCCCTGATTTTTGGATACCTTATGCCAAACGCTGGGTATATCTAGCATTTGGCATAGCCTATGCCTAACGCTAGATACCCTATGCCAAACGTTGGTTACCTGTTGGTAACCTAACCCTGACCTAGCCTACCTCAGTATAAAGGAGTTGCGATTGTTTGACTTTTTAGCTTCACTCAAATAATCAATATTTTACTGGGTTACAGTATCCAGCACCTGGCATAGTGTATCCTGCGTTAGGCATAGGGTATGCCAAATGCTAGCTAGACATATCCAGCGTTTGGCATAGGGTCACAGGACCAGTTATCGGACAAACTTCCTATTTTTCCGACTTAAAATAGTCTAGAACTCACAATTTTCAACTTTCAAACTCCAAAATTACACTGTTAGAAAGCGCACATTTTTGCCTTTTTGAATATTTTGCCAAAGAAACAATCCAACGAAACGAAGTTTCAAAATCCCTCGGACTGTTACGGTGACTATCTGCCATCACTTCGGACACAATGTTTTAACAAACTTTCATTTTGGACATTCGAGCAAATCTTCAGACTGAGAATCTCCATCACTGTCCGAAACTTGTTGTTGTTCGGACACTTGTTCGGACTTGCACCCTCGTCCGAAAATTTGCTAAACTTGCGAAATTGGAGATTCTGAAGCACAAAATAAATTGTTTCTGCACCTGCACCATTTTGTGGTGAAGTGAAGATTTTTGCACACCATCGGAATCGGAAGAAGAAGACGAATCTAATGGTGTCAGTTCCATTTTTCTAACTCATTTGGTTCAGGAGTAGTGACTGAAAAATGTGTTAAAAGTAGGCTTGTCCGAAAATAAAACATGTCCGATAACTGGTACTGTGACCCTAGATAGGGTATCCAAAAATCAGGGGTTTGTGGTTGACTGCATTAAGGGGGAGGCATTCTCCTCTCCCCAGCATTCTAGTTTCAGAATATAAAACTAAGCCCCATCATCAAAACTGGGTGGTGGGTAGGTCCTGGGTAGGCTGTTGGGAGGTCCCAGAAAAATCCCCTGAAGAATTATGTTGGAAAATATAGTTCCTGGGTCCTCCTTTCGTTTAGTGCTCTGCGAGCGCACCTTTTTTCAGTTACAAATGATTTTTCTTTACAATGAACGAACGTAGGGAAATGTCAACTGACAACCTAACCTGCTCTAAAGGCACGAGCGACAGATTTTAAAATTTTCGCCATTTTCTATTTTTCTGAATTGTCGTAGAGTTCATAATAATTTAGGAGAAGGGAAGTTGTCCCCAAAGCCGCGTCGAAAGTCGGCAGCAGCAGGACTCCGGTAATTCTGGCACCGAATCTTCTTAGGTGAAAAAATTCAAATTCTCTTTCTGTTGGGGCCTCGCTTACAAAGGCTCCAGGTTGCTGTGCTGTTCTTGCTTTCGTCGCGTCTACTGGCAGAAACAGTTTTCAGCTGTGGCGGCACTGCAAGACCGATCGTGTCAATAGGATCTCGGTCTCGTTATCTTTGCTGCAGGACTGACAATTATTACCAAACATTTATGCTGTCTTTACAAATTGCGTAAACAAAATGCCATAAGTATGGAGATCGTATCCGACACCGTCTGTCTGTCCGTCTCTCTTTTAAACTTTTGTAGGTTCAGACACTTCCAGACAAGCTTGGACGCTGAAACTTGTAATTCCTGACGGCCAGAAGCGCAATTTCTCTGAAGTTTCTCTAAACGTTGGCAGATGGTCGAGGTTATCTTAAATCTCCTCGATTGCTGGAGCTCCGGGAACCCCTCTCCTTTCTTCAACAAATTTTATTTATAGAACAGCAGCCGGCACCCCCTCTCCCCACCGTGGTCGGATACGGTTTGGACCCTAAAATACTCATCTAGTGCATATGATCTCTGTGCATTCCCAGCTTCATTTAAGTCGCTGCACCCGTTTGCCCCCTATGCGAGCCACAAAGTTTCCGGGACTCCGCTCCAACTCCCCCCCCCCTCCCCACTGCGGCCGATTACGACTCAAAAAGAGAAACTTCGCATCTCTGACATCTGCTTATCCCGTACATCAAGTTTGACGGAAATCGTAGCATAGCATATGTGCAAACTTCCGATTCCCCCCCCCCCTGCCGTGGCCGGATCCGGTCCGGGCGCCGGATAACAAATCTAGGCCGCAGAAAATCGGTACTGTCCAACTTGAATCCCATTCGGTCCAACCGTTTTTTTTTTTTGCATGTCAACAAGTTTCCGCCCCCCCCTTTCCAACTCCCCCAAACCTGGCTGCATGTGGTTCGAACGCAAGTTTCGCATGCCTAGGTCATCATTTCTTATCACAAAATTTCACTCGAATCGGACCACCCGTTAGCAACTTATAGAAGTCGGTATTTTCCATATTCCCCTTCCCACACTCCCCCCAAAACGGTTGGATCCAGGAATGGTAGTTTTCCTAGGGCATGGTATCGGGTCCTTGAGTCAATTTTGTCTGAGCATTAGTATGCCTTCAAATTTTCATTGCTCCTTGGCACGTCCAACTGTTCTAACTCGCGATCACCGGAATTCCGTGAAACTTCGCCCACAGAGCACCGTCACGATCTGGTTCCGTAAATTATGCATCTAAGGCTAACGCTTCTTCTCCCCATAAAGTTCCATCCCTAACCCTCGACTTCAAGCGTTTTCAAGAGCTTTCCGACGCACCCCTGCAACCCCCCCCCCCCCCCCAAGTATCGCATCCGATCCAGACTTTGACATAATTCATCTGAGATGATAGCTCTTTCCACTAGCCAAGTTTCATTCAAATCCGGTCACACGTTCGACAGTTATGAATGCCACTAGATTTCGGATTCCCAATCTCTCCACTCCCTCGCGATGGTGGGATCGGGGAAACGACTATTCTCACGTCATTCTGTTCGGGTCCCTGATAAGCCTGCCAAAGTTTCATCGTCCTAGTACATCAAGAAGTACCGAACTCGCTGGATCACCGGGATTCCACCCCCCTCCCGACTCCCCCAAAGTGGTCCGGTTAGGTCAACGAAATATCTAGGACTTGTGCTTATTCTTTCTCACCAAGTACCATCCCGATCCCTCCAGTCTAAGCTTTTCCCAAAATTTCCGGTTCCCGCTCAAATTCCAACCAAAGTAACCGGACCCCGGTCCGATTTGAAGTTAAACGACACGAGGTCTCACTAAATATCAAGTTTCAGTAAGATCCTATCACCCGTTCGAGAGTAAACAAGACCAAAGGTTTAGACGGGATCCCAAAAATGTTGATGTTTATCAGACTTCTTGATCCCGACAATCGAACCTTGTACATTTCAAAGTCTTCGCTAGACCCCTTTAACATTTTTGCTATTTATCCATAATCAACCGCTTGGATATGTAGCCTACAACAAAAATGTTACCATTTTGAAGTTTTTTGCTTACGGGCAAAAAACTAATCAAATGAGAAAACCAAGTCCAGATACGGGTTCAACTCCATTTTTACTCCAATGTCTCATATCTAATCGACCTCAAAAAGGTGTTTTAGAATTGTATTGTTGTTTTTCTACCAAATTCCTCGTATTTTAGCAGCATTCCCGGCGAACTGCATGCAGAGCAAAAGATTTGGTGACGATGGAGCCGAACCTTGCAAATTTTGCCAGCTTATCCGTCAAGGAAATAAAATTCAAAATTCGATAATTCCCCCGTGGAATCCCCCTCAAGACCCAGTTCCTAACCCCTGTTTTTTTGCAAGTGAGTAACCCCTCGCGTAGAACTGGGATTGGTTCACCGAGCACCTAGTACTGGTTCACACAGACCTAGCACCTGGGATTGGCTCACCCAAGTGTCTAACCCCTCGAGTACTCCTTTAACGGGTACACCCAATCCTAACCCCTCGCGTGCACCTGGGATTGGTTCACGAGTACCTGGGAACGGCTCACCCCACCCCCTCCCCAAACAACTTTAGTACACCCACTGAGTAACCCCTCAAGTATCCAGTACATCTTTTTTCCAGTGAGTAACCCCTCCGTTTTGCACCATCAAATATGAGTAACCCCTCCCTTACCAAGTACAGCTTTTTTCAGTGAGCAACCCCTCACTCACCCAGCTCACCCTTCTTTCAGTGAGTAGCCCCTCGCGTACCCTAGCAATTCCCTCTTTGGTACACCATGAATCAACCCCCTCGCTTGGCTGACCCAAGTGTCTAACCCCTCGATTACTCCTTTAACGGGTACACCCAATTCCTAACCCCTCGCATGCACCTGGGATTGGTTCACGAGTGCCTGGAACCGGCTCACCCCACCCCCTCCCCAAACAACTTAAGTACACCCACTGAGCAATCCCTCACTTATCCAGTACATCTTTTTCCAGTGGGTAACCCCTCCCTTACCAAGTACACCTTTTCCAGTGAGCAACCCCTCACTTATTCCTACAATTCCTACTACATTTCCTACAATCACACATAAGATGTCGCACACACTCATTCATATCTCCACACATCGGGCAGAAGTAAGGACCAATTCTCCCAATCGGCCTACCCGTGTACCTCCTCCGATCTCCCAGCGGTAAAATATCAGCACGCATACTAATTAATAATTTCAATTCCTCCCTATTGAAACCCGCTATAAAATAAACACATTCACCACATATCTCTTTCGCCTCTGTATAAAACCTTAGAGACGGGAGACCCCCTTCGACCATCGATTACGTCACTGAATAAACAACTTTTGAAAAGGGCAGAGATGGGACAGTCTTGTTACCCCTCATTTATTCACATAAAGAGGCTTGAAAACCCGATAAAAATGCGTTACTTCGTTGCTTCGCTATTCACGAACAATCAATTCTCAAATAGTGGAATTCCCTGTCAGATTCTGGTACTGCCTATGTCTTACGCTTGACGAAAAAGATGAGATTTTTGTTGTTCAGGCACTAAGCAGTGTTCACCAAGCTTATCACCGCCCACTGAAAAGCCGCGTTTGTGCTCAGATTCAAATATTCTACGTCATAGTAGAATTTGCGCTGTGGGGACAGCCGTAGATATTCTGAACCTCACTGCTAGAGCAGATAGTGGAAAATAAAAAAAAATTCTTAGCAGAATCCAAATAACTCAGTGTATTCAGTTAAATGCTACAGAAATAAGTTTGCTTTTCAGTTAAACTTTAATGATCTTCGGCCACGTGCGCAGAGCTATAATCATTTGAGAATAAAGGGGTAGGACCGCTATAGCCGAAAACTGGTCGACAAGACAAGGTCGACAACAAAAGAAATTTCATATTCGGATTCAGCATGTCTCCTTACCAATAAATCAATTATCTCAATAGCATTTAAAAAATCTTTGTTTGGCCCTTAATTTGAAACCCCCTCCCCCACCCCTAAATGTAGAGCTACAGAGCCCATCTACGAACTTGACCTTACCCTTGACCCAAAGAATCCTCATATCAAGTTTCATCAAAATATCTCGTTCCCTTCGAGAGTTATCGTGCTCACAGACAGACGGACAGACGGACAAACGGACATTTTTGCGATGTCATAGGTGTTCCTCCACTTACGTTTTGGGATCCCAAAAATACCTCAATTTTCCGGATTCCCGGATATACCATATGGCCGGATCGGAAAGGGACTATTTCCAACTTAGCCTGGTCGAGTCCCTGATATGCCTGCCAAGTTTCATCGTCCTAGCTTATGTGGAACCGGCTGAAAACCTGCGTTTGTGGTTCCAGATCCGAGCGAACAGTCTCCCTCTTAAGAGTAGGGTTAAATTATTTGAAAGAAATTCCCGAAACCCGAAGTCATGTTATACTTGCTCGTTATGTGGTTTGGAAGAGGAGAATCTGTCTCACTTCCTGTCAAGATGCAAGGGGCTCTCGGATTTGAGAGTAAGATTTTTTGGTGAAGATGGGTTGCTCTTTCCTGGTATCCTAAAGTCATCTTCACGGTTAGCGATAATGGCAGTTACAGGTTTTGTCAAAGAAGCGTTAAAGAGATGTAAATAGTTATCGGTGGTGGGAGTTTAAAGCTTTTTACATGAGAGTTTATATAATCGCTCTCTCGAAGTGTTCTGTATGATTATGTATGATTATGTATGATGTTCTGTATGATGTATGATTTTGTGTATGGCCTAACGGCTAAATTAAAGTATCTATCTATAGCACTTTCTTAAAGTGCCATAAAAATAGAGATGTATATTTGAATAGAACAAACCAGACTAACGAAAAATGACAACAAGGTGAGCAATAACCTTGCAGAATGATTGCCTCACCTAAACATTTGTTGGTTCTTACAAGTTTCATACCAGGGCATTCCCCGTGTTCTCGTTGTTTTCCGTGTGGGGAGTCCCCAGGAAGTGACTCTATTGTTGTGATTCCCTTGACAATGACTAACAATGAGTCCCCGGTAAGCGGTGAGAGTACGTTTTAGGCTAATTTGCTTCACCTGAATAAATAAAAAAAAAACGAACGAAATCCATGTGGCAGCATTCCTCGTATTCGCGTTGTTTTCCGTACGGGGAGCCCCTTGGATGTTGCTCCTTCTATTATCGTGGTTCCCGATGACCCGCAAAGGCCTGTGAACGTCAAGAATACACTTTTAGCTCTTTAAGAGGCAGCTAGTGATGTAGTTGGAAAACATTTTTGTTTAGTTTATCCAGATAGAGTGACGTTAGCTTTCCCAACCCAGTTAGAAAGAAGAGAGCCTTCTGTGAAAGAGAAAAAAGACTAGCCTATACAAAGACTAAACAGACTGAACAACAGCCTAGAAGCACCTAGAAGAGCACAAGAAGATATATCCTGGTTAGAATTAGGCCTGAATTAGGTAAGCTTAGATTATTCAAGTAATTTATACAACTGATAGGTCAGCTACGATGCTTCATCAGCAATATTTCAGCCATTCTTGGCAACTGCTTGGCAAGGGTCCTCGTCAGGCTGTCAATCTTCAGGCCCAACGTCGGGAAAGGAAACAAACCTGTAATAAATAACTGAAACTTCTACGGACTTTAAATATCTTATTCCTTGACGTCACCTGACGTTGGACCTGAAGATTGACAGCCTGAAGAGGACCCTTGTCAGGAAGGGCTGAAATATCGTTGATGAAGCATTGTAGCTGACCTATCTGTAGTGTGAGGATACATCTATTACAAACAAATATCTTGATCAAAACTTATTCAACAAGCTCTATCCTCAACTCTCTCTATTTCCGACTAGCTCTAACGCCCACGCTTTTCTCCGATGGAAAGAGTTTATTTCCTTTCCTCCAATCAAGGAATTCTTTTCCCCATCAAGAACCTAGGCAATTTACTCCATTGGCCACCAACCCTTTCATACTGGATAGAGATTTGCTAGGAAGTTGGAAAAGCAACCCTATTCGTTAAGGCACTCAGTTGACATTTCCAAGGCGGTTTAAAAGGACCAAGTTCGCAGTTGGAAGGTTAGTTCAGCTCTGAGCGAGTTCGACTTGGGGTTCGACTCGAGCCACAGTCCCGACACAGTTGACCTAGTGACAAGTGCTATTGACCTAACTCCAATGTAAGTAAATACAAAATATATGTGCTTTAGTTATTGACCTACGAACTGAGTATCGCCTTCGAAAAGACTCGGTGCATTAACATCTAAACCAGTAGCCAATATCATGCTCGCCCGCCACACGCTACTATCGTAACCGAACCCCTAACACATTTTTTTGTTTATCATAGTAGGTTAGAGCCTCAAGAGCCTCAAGGAACAAGGAATTAGAGCTCAAGGAATATTTAAGCTTAGAACATCAGGTTATTCCTTGAAAAACTGTGAAAACTGAACGTCTCTACACACAACAGCTAGTCTGCAGCATTCCTTTCACACAGTTGTTGCACACAGGGGCGTCAAGACTGGGGGGGGAGGCCCCACCCTCATTCTTGTCGGCCAGTCTGTTTTGGGCCGAGATTTTTTGTCAAAACAGTTGATTTTTGCAATGGAAACAGTTGGTTTTTCTGAAAATCAGTCGATTTTTTTTCAGAACTGTCATTTTTTCTTGAAAATAGTTGTTTTTCCTGCAAAAACAGTGGGTAAAAATTACCAGCCAGTCGGTAAATGCCTTGCCCCCCCCCCCCAACATTTTGGCTAGTAACGCCTCTGGTTGCACAGACCACTGTTACACAGTTGTCACAGCAACGGGAGGAGTACCCAACCTCGATTGTACTCAACCTCAAAATTTGGCTTGAATAATGTTAAAAGGAAATTTCTTTGCAGTCATCTACAGGAGGGGTACCTGACCTCATTTGTACACTACCTGAAATGTTGCTGCAAAAATGTTAAACCGAAATGTACATGCTGTCCTGACAGTTAAGAGGCAACATATTTTTTTTCGACGGTCATGTGTCAATAAATATTCAAATTTTTTGCCTTTTCTTTGTTTTGCAGATGCTTTGAACATGGATTTTCTGGCTATTAAATGTGCCACTTTGGTAACTCTACCTTTTTCATCATTTTGTAAATCACAGCAAGGAATTCGAGCTAATGTCAGAATTAGCTGATCTTGTTTGAAAAGAAAAATATGTCTAACTAGAAATATTGAAGCTATGTTTATTTATCCAATATGTAAACCATTAAGTTAGCTTCATTCTAGTATGTTCGTCATATTTTTTGGCTCCTTTTTAAGCCAGATAAATTATTCTCAAGGAAAGACTTCTCTGGAAATTTGAAATCTTGTATATTTTGTCCTTGTATCAAAACAAGCCGTGTCATACAGCTGTATAGAAATGGAAAGAAAGATGTACTGAGTAATTATAGACCCATTTCTATACTACCAGTGTTTTCGAAGATTTTTGAAAAAGCAATGCATTCAAGAATTAGTAAATATTTAGAAGAAAAGAAGATAATTCCCCCTAGTCAGTATGGTTTCAGGAATTGGCACTCTACAGATCATGCAATATCACACCTCATTTAAAAGCTAAAAGATTCTCTGGACCGAGCTGTCATCGACTATTTTTATCGCATCAAAAGCATTCGATACAGTAAACCACAAAATTTTACTTGATAAATTAACTAAACTAAATTTCCTGACATGGATAATACTGTGGATAAAACCAGATACCAAGTTTTTTGTGTGAGGACTGCTGTGTCAATTAAAATCATATTACATGTGGAGTGCCCCAATGTTCTATTCTTGGTCTGTTACTTTTTCTTATTTATCTTTCAGATATTCATGATTTAACTCAAATTAATGATTTAATTTCTTATGCTGATGATATAATATTATTTTTTAAGGCAGAATGTCTGGAAGAGCTTTATTCGAACATGAATAAAGCCTTAGATAAAATTTGTCAATATACACAAAATAATAAACTTGCTCTTAACACTGAAAAAACAAAATATAAGATTTTCTCTAATCTATCCCCATTGATCAGCAATAAGATTATAAAATACAAAAGTTCAGTATAAAATTTTAAATATCTGGGAATGGTAATTGATGACAGGGGCGTCACGACTAGGGGGGGGGGGGTATCCCGCCCCCCCCCCCCCCCCCGAATGTTGTCGGCCAGTCGGTAGAAAATAGCCGAGTCGGCCCGAAGCGCCGCGTTTTTGGGATCCCAAAACGTAAGTTGAGGGATACCTATGACATCGCAAAAGTTGTCCGTCTGTCCGTCCGTCCGTCTGTAAGCACGATAACTCTCGAAGGGAATGAGATATTTTGATGAAACTTGGTGTGAGGATTCGTTGGGTCGGCGGACCAGTCAAGTTCGTAAATGGGCTTTGTAGCCCTACATTTAGGGGTGGGGGAGGGGGTTCAAATTAAGGGGCAAACAAAATATTTTGAAACAGCTAATGTGATAGTCGATTATGGGGTAAGAAGACATGCTGAACACGATGGTGAAAACCATTTTGTAATCGGACAAGTAGTTCGCCCGGAATCCGGCCAAAACCGGAAAGTTTGTTAAAAGTAAAAGTTTTATTTGAAGTTGATTAGATATTCGATTTAGAGGTAGGAAGACATGCTGAAGACGATGGTAAAAACCATTTTCTCGACGGACAAGTAGTTCGCCCCGAATCCGGCCCAAACCGGAAAGTTTGTTAAAATTAAAAGTTTTATTTGGAGTTGATCAGATGTCCGATTTTGGGCAAGAAGACATGCTGAACTTTTATGTGAAAACAATTTTCTACCCGGAGTGTAGTTCGCCCGGAATCCGGCCAAAACCGGAAAATTGTTAGAAGTTAAAGTTTTATTTCTAGCTGACTAGATAACCGATTTAGGGGTAAGAAGAGACGCTGAATCCGTGTGTGACAATCATATTTTACCCGGACATATAGTTCGACCGGAATCCGGCTGGAGTCGGAAAATTTGTTATAAGTTAAATTTTTATTTGAAGTTGATTAGATGCTCATTATTGGGGAAAGAAGATACCCTGAGTTCGTTTTTGAGTTTTCTTTTTTCGCCGGACAAGTAGTTCTAGAGTTCGGCCGAAACCGGCAAATTGGCAGAAGTGGCAGGAACTTTTCTTCAAAACAGATATGACTTATACGGGTAGTAAACACACATGCTGAATCCATATCTGAACTTGGTTTTCTCAGATGATTAGCTATTTGGCCTTAATCTGTTTCTGAATTTTGATTGTAAGAATGTTCTTGGATTCTGTCGATGACTGGATCTGGCTAAGACAAGACCTAGTTGTCTGGATCAGATATTGAATTTTTGGGATCCCATCGAAAAGTTTGGTCTTGTTTAGTAAGAACAGTCGATTTTTTTCTTGGAAACAGTTTAAAAAAAAGTCGATTTCTCGTAAAAATAGTCGATTTTTTCTTGAAAATAGTAGTTTGTCTTAAAATCAGCCGATTTTTTGTCAACACAGTAATTTTTCTCAGTAATAGTTGTTTTTATCTGCAAAAACAGTCGGTAAAAATGGCCAGCCAGTCGGTAAATACCTTGCACCCCCCCCCAAACATTTTGGCTAGTAACGCCTCTGATTGATGACTTACTAACATGGAAGAGTCATTTAAAGACACTGGCGGTTAAAGCTTCAAGAGCAGCAGGAATTCTGCACAGAAAAAAATTTTATTCCACAAAAATCTTTAAAAACACTTTGTCCTTTGTTGGCTTAATAAATTATTATTATTATTATTGTATCCAATACGGTTCTTATATTTGGTTGTTCGTTTCAGTATAACATAAAAAATGCAAATTATCCAAAACATGGCAATGCGGACACCGGTAGATGAAAAATATACTACGGCTTAATCATATGTGAAGTTTAACCTTCTGAATATTATGTAAATACGTAAAACATGATAGGAATATTTGGTTACAAATATCTCAATTCACTTTCACCTCCTGTTTTTTTTTTTCAGTTTCATTGGACTATATTTAAAAAACAAATGAATACACAATTTATATTCCTGCCAGGAAAGCAAAAATGTAGTGCTTGGCTAGGGCAGGGAAATAACCTATACTAATTTAAACGTCAAACAGAATCAACTAACTGAACATTCTATTTAAAGAAAAAAAGAGGAGAGGAAAAAAAAAATAATCTATTTTTTCAACTTTAAATAAAAGGAGAGAGAAAATAAGGGAAAGAAGGAACGAGAAGAAAAAAAAACAAAAGAAAAACAGGGGGGGGGGGGGGTCTAAAGGAGGATAACACTAAACAATTTTCCTGTAATGACCTTTCGCTGCTCGCTTGAAGGAAATACGGTTATTCGAATTCCGGATATCTAACGGTAGTAGATTCCAAATTGACGGCGCAAAAAATCGAATTAGAAAAGAAGCCCTTTTTGATGAGGGCGCTTCTTGGACGATGTCACAAGAGTTTCGGGTGTCATAAGAATGCAGGTCTTGATTTAGTGAGAACATATTTTGGAACGAAGACGGAAGGAGGTTATTGAAATACTTGTGGCAAAAAGTTGCGATCTGGAAATCTCGAGTCTAAGATACGTCAAATAGCTTGGCACATTTGAAATGAAGATTAATGTTATCAGTGTGTTGAACCGGTGATATAATTTGAATTGCCTTATTTTGGATGATTTGGACTCTTTTATAACAAGAAATGAAGTTACTTGCCCATATGGAGCACCCATAAGACAGATGAGGATGAAAAATAGAATGATAGATCATTTTTAGTATTTTTTTAGGAAAACGGAATTTAAGGCGGCGGATGACTCCAAGGGACCTTGAAAGTTTGTTACCAACTAATTTCGCATGTTCTTTCCACGAAACATTCTCATCAACTGTGAATCCAAGATATCTGCTGGTTTTTACTCTATCTATGGTATTATTATCTACTCTTAATTTCAGATCTGTTTCAACTGATGCTATTCTAGAAAATAGAATATAATTTGTCTTACTGTAATTTAGTGTTAAATAATTCGAATCAGCCCATGATACAAATTCAGTAAGAGCTGTTTCCATTTTTTTGAACAATGAAGGTAGACTTTCACATGCAACAAAAAGAAGTGTATCATCTGCGAATAGTATTATATTAGCTTCTGTTAAATAATATTGTATTTGGTTAACATAAATAAGAAACAGTAGCGGTCCCAATATGGACCCTTGCGGGACTCCACACGTTATAAAATGGCTCTCAGATGTTACGTTTGAATTATGCAGAACTTGCGCCCTATTACTTAAATACGAACCAAACCATTTTAAAGCTACGTTATCTACCCCTATTGATTTAAGAATCTGGAGCAACTTATCATGATCAATATTATCAAATGCCTTTTTAAGATCTAAAAATAATGCTGCGGGAATTAGGCCTTTATCAAATGCGTCGTTCACCCAATCAACCAGTTTTAAAATGGCAAGATCCGTTGAAAGTCCTTTCCGAAAACCAAACTGCGTTTTGCAAAGTAAATCATGCTCTTGAAGGTAATTATACATTCGTTTATGAACTATTTTCTCGTAAATTTTCGAAAAAAAAGGAAGAATGGATATTGGCCGGTAATTGCTTGGGTCAATTTTAGACTTTCCTTTGTGTAGGGGTAGTACACGTGCTACTTTCAGTCTTTCTGGGAAAGTCCCCGCTTCAAGTGACAAGTTTATTAAATATGCTAAAATAGGGATGACAATTTGTTTAGTTGCTTTAAGAATTTTTAACGATACTTCATCAATTCCACAAGATTGTGATTTCAATTTCATCATTATTTCATCTATTTCTTTTTCATCACATTTCGCAAACAGGAATTCAGAGGTTACATGTCGAGTTGGGCGTGTAGGGACAGGGGGGCTTGTTGACCTTTTAGCGGCCTCATGACACAATTTCGAACCTTCCTCAGAAAAATATTTACACAGATTTTCCGCAATTTCTTTTGGATCATTAACAATATTATCCCCGAATTTCATCTTTTTGATTTGCTCTTTTCCTTTATTGTGGCCCATTACTTCATTAATTTTTGTCCACGTTTTCTTCATATTTCCTTTGATTTGTTCGAATTCCCTTTCATAATAATTTTTTTCAGCATGCCTTTTAATCTTATTTAACTGATTCCGGTATTCTTTGAAAAACTGGAGTTTCTGACCAGTTGGGTCTTTCAAATAATCCTTATACATCTTATTCTTCATTTTTACAGATGCAAGGATACCAGTCGTCATCCATTCCTTCCTTGGAATATTTTTGCTCTTTCTTACCTGTTTAAATGGGCAACTCTTATCAAACTCCTTCAGAAATGTGTCCACAAATAAATTATAAGCCTCATTTGCACACTTACTTTTAAAAACTTCCGAAAAATCAACATGATCTAAATTTTCACCTAGTTTTTTCAAACTCTTTTCTGACAAATCTCTATATTTAAGCTTAATTTTTGGAGGCCTGATAGTGAAACTATCAATTTTACTAATTAACATGAGGTGGTCTGATCCATCACTTATAAGAACATCAGCCGAACAATCTTTTAATAATTGACCATCAACGAAAATATTATCAATTAGAGTTCCCGACGACTGTGTTATTCTTGTGGGAATAGATACTAGAGGATATAAATAAGAGGACAACATACTGTTCAGGAAATCAGCGCGCCCATCCGAATTCAACAAATCAATATTGAAATCACCCATTAAAACTAACTTTTTATTTTCACTTGTAATTTGAGACAGAACACCTTCAAAGGCGTCTATAAAATCATTATCAGAAAATGATGGTACTTTATATACTATTCCAAGTATCAACTTTTCCGCGCCAGAAACCTGTGTTTCAATAAACATAGTTTCAACTTTACCTTCAAGCCAAAGCGAAAGGTCATTTCTTACATTATAATCCATGTCACTTCTAATCAAAGCGGCTAATCCTCCTCTCTGCATGAAAGAACGACCTTTATATTCAACTTTATACCCTGGAATAGAAAAATCCATTCCATTCATATTCTCATCATTTAAGAAAGTTTCGCATAGGCCTACAAACAACGGTTGGGAATTGAGACACTCTATTGCCGACAGAAGTGAAGATTTAGCCGATCTGAACCCTTGACGGTTCCAGAAAAGTAAAGAGTGACCTTTACTAGCATCCCATTCAGAAAGACCCTCAAGTTCAACGTATGAACTATCCTTTGCGGCTTTTGTTAGACCATCTTTCCAATCTGACCCATCAAGCGACAAGTTCGAAAACACATCATCCAGAACTAGCCTATTTTCTTCATAATTCTTCAAACGATCGTGAGACCCTGACATGAACTAACTGAAAAAAAAAATAATGAGTAAGGAGAACAAGCAGGAAACGCAAAATATAACAGGAAGAGTAAAGTATGCAAAAGCAAAGAGAGAAAAACAGAAACAAAAGATATGCATCTGAATGAACTGATCTGAAGAAATACGAATATTAAGTTGGTGATCATTGACCGATAAGATCACTAGCACTCCGGAGTTTTCTTGTGTTCTGACCTTGCTTAACAAATATGGAATTCTACAGCTGGATCTTTTTAAGGAATCATCATCATATCATGGTTTTCTGACACCTTCAGCATCAAATAGTTTATTGTCTCACCAAATAAGGCGTACTTCAAGAGGGGATTTTTCAATAAGACATGCAGGAGTAGCGCTATGGAAATACCTCTGTCTACTAGGAATGCAACAACCTTTCAGTCTTTTAAAAAACAGCTGAAAGTGTAATTTTCAAGTGATAGTAGTTGAGAGTTGGTATTTGTAAATTTATTTAAACAATAATGTTTCTTTTTATGTTTGTTCTAAAGAGAAGTATTATTGAATGAGTCCCTTACTTGTATGTTCGCTCCCATAGGCTGCATGGCTTTTTTTAGGCGGTCATGCAGTTTGTTCCAGAAATTATGGTGCTAGCTGCTCTGTAGATTTTGATAAAGACCATGTTGGACCAGGAAATTCTATGAGGCTACTTCTAGCATTTTTCCGGTCCTACCCTGACCTAAATCAGAAAGTAAAGACTGAAAGGAGTTACCTAATGGATCTGGTTAAGTGGTTGACTAGGAATGCATAAGATGCCCACGGGATCTGGATAACTACAAGATCCGATAATCGTAATGAAGAAATCGAATAAACATTCGCCTTTGGGATCCCATCGAAACCTTTGGTCTTGTTATCAGTATAGCTGAAATGTTTATGTCATTCGGCTGGTAAAGTGCCACAACATTGTTTGGTCTCCTAGGATTATTATCGCTCTTTAGTGGCAGTGGTAGAGGGTATCCAAAGGGATTACTGAGTTTCAAGATACTGCGCTCCGGAACTGCTCTCCTGAGTTCGCCTTGATAATAATGATAGTAAACCATCACTCATCAGAGTGGCTTAACCGCCCATTTCTCAAAAGCCGACGGTAGATGAGATCCTTCGTGTATGAAAGCTCGGAAGTTTGATTAGGTTATTTCTTGTGGCCAGACATCTAACCTCTAGCATGGAGTTTTCTAGCTAACATAAACAGCAGCCTGTTATTCACCCAGTCATTTAGAGGCATAGATTGTTTCCTAACTATTGGTACTGTAAATCGCGTTGAACAGTAATCTCTTCATTACTACTTCTGTCTGCTCCTTAGAGTTCCGTTCGCTAACTGTTTGAAAAATAAGTTATGTTAATTTGTTGGTCGTGTAGAAGGCTACCTTAGGCTACTTTAAACCGGTCGTGATTACAAATCCGAACTAGCCTGCTGACCAGAGGCGTTACTAGCCAAAATGTTTGGGGGGGGGGGGCGGGGCAAGGCATTTACCGACTGGTAATTTTTACCGACTGTTTTTGCAGAAAAAACGACTGTTTTCAAGAAAAAAATGACAGTTTGTCGACTGATTTTCAGAATGACAATAGAATTACAGGGTCGGGCGATCAAGCAGTTAGTATACACTAGAGTTGTTTTTTTTATTTTTCATGTATCTCAATGTTTCGATTGAGATTAAGCGGAATCGATAGGCTAGTCCGATAAGATAATCATGACCCCTAATCAAAGTCTTGTCGGATTCCGTGCATACCGTCTGTAGAACAATAAATAAAAAAAAGATACGTCGATTGTATTTCCTGCATGTGCATGTTTCCTGAACCGAGATAAGAGCAGCGTCTCTGCGTTCGTCTCCAGCTGAGACGTGGCCAGTGCTCGGGAGCAATTCGTTCGTGCCGTTTCACGTTGCTTGTGGATTTATTCACCATCGTCGTTTAAAGGCAGAAACTTGACAAGTTGTTTAGATGTAGGGTTTTATTCAGCATGAAATTTTGTTTTGCCTAGGTTAGCCATATTCCAATTCCATTTAACAAGGGATGACAAAGTTGCTGGTCCAGTGATGAGAATACTTGCGAGCAGTTTGTAATTAGCCCAAGGCTTCAACTTATGTTGTCAGTTTTCACCCAGGTGTCGTGTAGATAAGAGTGACCGGTAAGCTAATTTTTTTAGGCAAGCAGACTTGACGTATTTGGCTGGTCATTGCTTGGACACAAAGCTCCCTAAAGTTGGCGTTAGTCCACCTTCTTTTTCTGGACAAATGGGTCCTCGGGTCTGACTCTCTGCTAGACTTTCACATCACACGGGGCTGTTTGTGGACTGATGTCGTCAGTGAGTGTGTCTTTTAGCGTGACGGGGATCTAACCTCGCCAATTGGACTGGAAGGGTAGGAACGACCTGACGAAGGCTAGGACAACTAGGTCTCCGCAGCTCTGCAAAACCCGAACTGGAACGTGTATTTTCTTGTTTAGTTTGACCTCCACTCGTAAGTTACATCATTGTAACTCTCCACGTAAATTTCTCCACTCGCTAGCCTATTAAAGCGCAATATTTTTTTTTCAGCATTCTACTTTATCGTAAATGTAAGTTCCTGACCCCATGGCTTCTATACGGAAATCTCTGGGAAATGATGCCCTTGGCCGTAGTCAGGTTGACCTTCGATCCCACTCGTATGCCGGCGGAGGCATCTCGAGGAGCAAGAGCTTTGTTTCTCTTCTCGGATCGAACAGATCCACGACCAAGCTGAAAGACAGTAACAGGTAGGCTGTTTTTATAAGGAGACCTAGGCTAGGCATTCGTTGGCACTTGTCACTTGTTGTCGGAAGAAAGAATATCGCGCGCAAGCCCGAGCTATATGGCCTACAAAATATCTAGGATGGGGTAGATCTTCTGCCGTCCCGAAGAAGTTTGAATTCCGCCTGACATTTCTGAATGATCTCAGACATGCATAACACCTACAAAGACGAACGAAGCAACATTTCTTGAACTGCATAGAGTCTATTTGTTTCTGTCGAATTTTCTACAATGGCTGACTAGCCTCTTATCCCCTTGCGATGTTTTTGACGATAGGATAGCCTTTCGAATGTTCCGCCACGGGGGAGAAATATTGGTCTTCAGGTCCTCCTCTGATGTCGAGGAAATCTAAAACCGCATCTAGCGCATTTCAACACCCAGCTATTTATTTACTTTACTTTTTTTTTATTTACTTCAGCCGTAGCCATATACATAGGGAAAAAACACAACATCATCATAACATATTACACATAAGCACATATGTAACAAAATCAACGACCAATCAGTTCATGACTCCATTTTTCCACAAAGGCAGTGAAAGATGAAAAATTGGAGGGGAAAGAATTTGGATCAGGTTGTTATCTGACCTCAAAAGGCGGCTTTTTAGCGACAAAACTGCTTTAAGTTTTAGTAGTAGCGCTGGAGTAACAGTTATTGTAAGTGACGCGGGTCACATTATCGCACCAGCAGTGAAATTCGTACAAAGAGTTAAACAGTAAAACTGAAAACAAAAGATATATAAAAAAATATGACATAAAGAGATAAGTTGAGACAGGCGAATCTGAGCTGCACTTTCAGTGCCATCACGATTCCAGCTCCGTGTCGGGTTCGAAGCATAGCAAACTTTCAAGCTCTTCGTTGTTTCACGCCGGAAATTTCCCTCAAGTTTCCGCAAAAACGCTCGAAGACAATATATGTCGGAAACGTGAAATGAGAACGAATTATAGCGAAGGTGGCAATAGCACGGGACGCTATAAACGCAACTCCTGTAGTTCAGATCTTCGTCTTCCTGCTTGGCCTTCATTACCTGCGTTCTTTGTCACGGGGTTCTCACCGGTGGTCTCCGGTTATTCTTATAAGGTGTTTTTGGATCCACCGGTGACTACTCACCGGTCTTATAACCCGTTTTTTGAACTTACCGTTGTCAGGTTTTATCTCACCGGTGCGGACTAACCAGAACCTGCTCGGGAGCCCGGCTTTACCGAGAAGTTAGCAAATTTTCGTCAGTTGACGGGGTTTCGCGCAAAACCCAGAATTTACGTCGTTTTTGCACTCATCGGTGACTACCCACCGGTGAACCAAATAACGCGTTACAAGAGAAGAACCGGACACCGGTGACAAAACACCAGAGACAGCCCGGAGTGCAACGAACGCAGCTATTATTGCCAACCACCAGTAACACTTAATTCTGTTCAGCCGTTTTAATTTATTTTCATCTCCTTGAATATGCTGCATTATTGCCAACCACCACGATTAAAAATACACTTTAATTCTGCTTAGTGAGCTATAAAAAGTGCCTCTCTAAGCGATCAGTATAACAGGTCACAAGGCCAATGAAACTACGCATCAGTAATACCTGACATGGGAATTAGATGTGTTTCTGTTAGTATGACTAGGCCTGCTATTTCGTGGCTGCTATATGTGACTTTCTGGGCCTTTCCCACTATTACGCAATTGCGTATCGCTACTCAGGGAGGGGGCGGAAAGAGTTTCAATAGGAAAGTTGCTTTAATTCCTCTACCTACAGTTGTGAAATCACGACAGGGCTGGGATTCTCAAATTCCAAGTTGTGACTCGAACCTTTTGGCATTTGGACAATCAGGAATAGATTTTGCAAATTTTTGTTTTTTTGAATGGATTTCCATACTGCTGAAAACATATCCACAGTGCAAATTGCGAAACATCAAGCTAATTTTTGGCATGGCTAAAATACAGTCGTTCTCCAGAAAGCATTAATTTAAGTATTTTGCTCATCAAATTAAGCGTATTTGTGATTAGTCTACGGCCGTGAAAAAAACTATGGACCAGCTACAAAAGAGATCAGGCCCATTCCAGGACTTAACTTACACTTCCGAACACACAGTTTGAAACGAGTGTGGTCTTGTTTTCTCTCTGGAAGAGGATTAATTATTTTGCGGACTTGATTTGATGTTTAGCAATTTGCTTAGCCTGTGCCAAGTGGGCTCTACCGCTTGTTCGACTACCTGTGTGGGTCAAAGGTGAGTTAGCGAGCGACTACAGCTACTGATTGAGCAGGCGATTCGGGTTTAAAGCGAACATTCGTAAATTACCTGTGATGCCAGTGCCAAGACTTGAGGAAACCGTGGTGGAACAGGAGTGGCTTATCGATTCGCGGGTCAGTTCGGATTTGAGGTTCATGCGGGTAACTGAAAAATGGTGTTTTATTATTGTATTGTGCTCGAAGTTTATTGAGTTGGATTGACAGCTGATTGTCAGTGAAGGAATAAGTTCTTATAAGGTAAATTGGATTCGTCTATTTTTGACGGTATATCTAAAACAAAGTTGGTATGAGGAATCGTCAAGTGAGAGTTATAAATAGAGGTTCGGTTAGGGGCGGGAAGAAATTGCAATGTTTACAGGAGTCAAGTTGCATCGTTAAATGCAATTATTATTTATGCCTCAGATGGATGCTTTGGCCAAAATCCGGTGAAAAGCGAAAGTTTGAGAATAGTATGATGGAACTAATTTAGACGTCGGCACTGCAGTAGAACAACCTGCATAATCAAGATAATCGGACCGGATGGATATGGATATTTCGGTCGAAATCTGCATAAACTGGGAATACCCGGATGAGCAGAATTTTCCATATTAACTAGAGAAGGGGTCAATTTGTGGGTAAATGAAGTTTCGGAGTCCGACGGTCTTGTTTCAAACGTGTGGTTTGGCCGGAGACCAGTGAAAACCGTAAATTTAAGCACGGGATCTATCGATGAAACCGCAGTGCCGAAATAGGATTAAATGGCGTGCAAAGTTCGTATGTACACCTATTTTTCTTGACAAGTCAGAAGTAAGAATGGAATTTAGGGAAAGCCGTGAATTTGCCAAGTTAGAATTTAAAGTTGTGTGATGAAATTCTTAGAGTCCGTTACTCCTTGTGTTCTTTTTGAATGCTGTTTCTGGTGAGGATTGGAAATCAGTAGGCTATATTGGTTTAGGCCCTGATCAGTTTCAGAGCAAATTACTCAATACATTTGCATCTGCGGTTTTTAATTTTTTTGCTAAGATAAAAATTAAAGTATATTCATAATAGATTATTTTGCACCATTTACTTCTTCCATTTAATTCGAGCCTCGCTAGGAACATGGCATTTGTCACCTTCTTTTTCGCTCGATATTTCTGAATCCCCTTCACCGGAAACCAGATTTGACTTGAAAGTCGCGCTCAGGGGATCAGATTTCTTGCTCCCCCTACCGTCTTTCTAATGTGTGATATGATCTTAATGGAGGCCGGAAGGCTTTTTGTTTCGTCGACTTTCAACCTCGAACACGTGTTAAGATCATGTGATCCGTTCCCCGTTTCCTGTGTTGAGATCTTCATTGATAGTAAATTGATCGGCAGAATGTATATTCATCAGATCAGTGTGTTTTGAAGTGTCTGTTAAATCGGGGATATATCGTTAATCTAACAACTATGATATGATGTTGATATATAACTAAAAAAAAGTACATTGGGCCATAGCGGAACAAAAACATAACACAATAGCATCCCCATAACCAATACATTCAGATCAAATTAAAGAAAAAAAAAAATACTTCAATCTTCCATAGCCATCTTCAGGAGCACCCCTAATCCCCTTATTCCCCCCAGAACTTGTTTCCCCATAGGACAACCAATGCTCCTCAAAAGATCTCCCTCCTTAAAGCACAAATCTTACTAGACATGATCTTTGTACGGTGAAATGTCAAAATATCGGTTCTCAAAAATAGCCATTGTCCAAGGGTAAATGTCGAATATCTGAACTGTTATGATGGCACGAAAATAAAGTTAACACACGTTCATTTTTTTTGCTCGGAAACTCGTGTTAGGCAATGGACATTGCGGAGTTCGGCATTTTCTGCTCGATTCCTTGTTGTGTCTCTGATCTTCTCCATCGGTTTTCTTACGTTGGGATGGCGCCCATTGGAAAAGCTATTAAAAGCCAAGTTGAACCTCAGCAGGTCCCTTGTCAGCGTTTTTTTGCTGCCGCTGTTGTATCACAGCTTCTCTGTTTAGGATTCAGATAAGTGGGCTTTTCTGGCCCTGTTTCGTAGCGCGAGCCGCCTTTCGGAAGTGGAGGTCCTTGAGTTCACGGCAGTTTCAAAGAGTGTTAATTACCGTGCTTGTTTCCGTTATTAACAATTTATTAAGTAATTACATGGAGTTTAAGAGAAACCTCGAACTTTGACCTGGAAATGCTCGAAGTACGTTGCAAGGTGAGCTGTAAATTGAGGAGTTAGATAACACATCATGTGTACAAACTCCGAAGTCCGAATTATGAGTAGGCTGTAGGCTACATCTGAGGAGGGATTTCATGTCCAGAAGAGTGATTATATATAGCAATTTCTTAAAATTTTGCTCCTAGAATTGAAAAGACCTGCCATTTCATCAATCTTAATGGTTTCGCGACTAACAGTACAGTAAAAATTACGTGTTTTGACTCACAGTCCGAATCGACTTTCAATATGACCGCATGCTAGAGAGGTTTCTAGGCTTCTTGGACTTGCGTTGTAGGCTAAAAAGGTGTTTTCAGACGAACGGCTTCAGCATTTCGTACATGTGCGCGGCAAATATCCAGGGGGCGGATCTGGACATCCACTTTGTACTGCGGATGTCACCGTCACTGGCATGGACAAGCAAAATCGAGTAACAAAGACGAAGATCGAAACTTCCACAGGCGAAAGCGAAAGCAAACAAAAACGCGAGAAGTGAAAGTGAGCAACTTGCGATCCAGGATCCTCTAATATTCCCTTTTTTCAGGACTTCGTGGTATGGTCGCCCGTTGTCCCAAGCTACAAATATGGGCTCAGTGAGATCGATTAATAGTCAAATGTCGATGTCGACAATGCCGAGAGTGTCGACCCTAGGTCGACCTTCGACGGGCAGTAAAGTGAAAGCCCCAAGACCTCAGCAGTGTATGGCTATGTTTGATGCCCTCATGGGGGCTCTAAGGGAGGGGGTGGGTATTACCCAAAGTGATATAGTGGATTTGAAAGTCAATTTGGATAACGCTGTTGCCTCATCTGGAGCTGGGCAAGGAAAAGCGTACGACCTTGAGAAGGTGAGTTTTTTTTTACTTGTCAGTGCGGCCTGAAGTTTGCTTTTAACAGCTCTCATTTCTATAATTATGTATACTATAAGCCCATCAGATGCAGTGGGTTCTAAGAGTCGAGTTTCTTTTTTAATGCAGTTTTTACTGTTTGTAGTTTTTCCGATCTCGTAGTTTTTCCAGTCTCTTGGTGTTGTTTGCGCACAGGTCGTTGCTGGCCATTAATACTTTACGCAACTCTGTCAAATCCTTGTCCCTACAATGACGTCCCTTCAAAAACTAGCCCCAAAAGTAACATTCTCTGCGCGTGGTTGGCTGATAGAAATATTGACATAGTACCGTGGTCACAGAAGCGTTTTCGTCATTTTCTTCCTGTCCGTTAAGATTTAGGTACATGGCTGCGTTTTCCGTCTGGAAAATTTCACCCTCACCAGATCACTCTGTGGCAGGCTTCTACAGATTCTGGAGACATTTTATTTACCTTGTCGATTGCCGGCTCTTTTGAGGAATGAGTGGCCAGGCCACTCTAGTGATTTTAATGCCATTACTGTCAACTACCCCACTTTGGAACACATTAGAGCAGTTGTGGAGCACAATCCTTGAAACTTGGAACCGTAGATACTTTTGACTATCCACCCTTGTCAATAGCAACAGCGACAAGAGTCCAAGGAGACCAAATTTATAGCCCCGCTAATGTGACGAAGGGGATAATTCTTTGAGAGCTTGGGTCTAGCCGGCAGCCCCTAGAATTGGCTCTTGCCACTGAGATCCATGCTTTCCAGCTGGGCTTTTGGACTTTGTCAGGAAAGCCCAGTCCGTGTGCCCTATAGTTTCACTGGCTCTTATGTAGGAAGGGCTTTAAATTCACGAAATTGGTGAGCGTACTTAGTGTACTACATTTTGCACTGAACCGTAGTCGGGTATTATCAGAATTCCAACTATGCTGACTTACAAACTGGGGAGAATTTTTCATTATGTGTGTTCTGGTGTGGAATTATCGTAATAATACAATGATGATATACAACCTAATAATGGCTAAATTGCCTCTATTAAGACTCTACTTGAAGCGACGCGAGAGTTGTCGAAACGTTGAGGAATCGTGGGCAAAGTGCAAAATGCTAGACGTTTATTGCTCTTTTTTCCTGTTCGGATTTACTATGCTTGGTTTGATAACACTGGTATCTTCCCCAATCGGGAATGCACATTTTTATTGCATGACGCATAAGATTGCCCAGTATACTTAGTCACTGACGTCACAGCTACGTGTTGCCTTCATGGTTTTCACAGCCAATAATGATATGCACCTGTTTTCCCTTAGAAAATACAAAATTAGCTTTCATGCTCGTAGAAAGTTGCTTCCAGAACCTTTGGCTGGGTAAGGTAAGGTAAGGTACAATTTTAATGGCAAATATAAATAAACCTGGTTTTCTCAAAAGCATCAGACATGCCAGTGGCATACAAAACGACGCTTCACTAATTCTGATGGGTTTGTATAAGTTATTAATACAATTCTAGCCTAAGGCATTTAAAGAAAAACAAACGAACAACTATCACACATCAACACTAAAATTTAAGGACAACACGAGAATTTACTAAAACAGACAAAAAATTTTTTTTTTCTGACCTTATTCGGCACTTGCTTTCCGGTTGCAGTAGACTATGTCGAAGCGTAAAAAATGAAAAAAAAAATGCATCTCCATTAACGAATTAAATTGACACTGTGAATGTGTATCCTTTTTCGTTTTCTTTCGTTAGAGGCTTCCACTGTTTTGTTCCATTTGAAACATACTTTAGTTACTGCACACCATGCTGTCAGTCCACATCCTCCCTTAGAGCCCCCCCCCCCCCTTGGCGTAAGCGATTATGATGATGAAGTCCTACACTGCAAGATACAAATGTGTTAAGTATTTATATTACCTTCTGTAAGGTCCGCTTATCTTTTTGCCGTGATGATAGGACTGACCATTACCGATATGTGGTCATTGGGTGTGGATGTGCCCACCCATATTTGAGCTCGGGAAGGTCCGGAGTAGTAGCCTATAGGCTTAGCCGCCGCTCGGCTACATTGCGAAAATGAAAGTACGGGATAAAGATATGTTCTTAAAGAATTTGACTCATGTGGTCGGTGACGGTGTAATACACCAGTATCTTGCGACGGATCAGATTTTTACGAACACACTGTTACCTTTGTTTTTCTTCAAAATCCTCACGGTAGCCAACGTTTTCCACACATTACTTAAACACATTTCACTCTTCAAAGCAAGGTGGT
The DNA here is from genome assembly GCA_030848855.1 of Branchinecta sandiegonensis. Classification (NCBI taxonomy): domain Eukaryota; kingdom Metazoa; phylum Arthropoda; class Branchiopoda; order Anostraca; family Branchinectidae; genus Branchinecta; species Branchinecta sandiegonensis. Next base: position 19,297,839 of record JAUPMV010000003.1, on the reverse strand, counting down.
AATTGCTCATAAATTATTCAGTAATCTCCCGCCGCAGGTTAAAAGGAGTACTAAACCCTCGATAAGATTCAGTGGCCAGTAAGAGGATTAAATATATCACAACGTGAACGTTTAAATGTCAGAAGAGGAAATATCGGCCAGTTTGAATTTTTTTTAGTCGCGGAAGCTGAAAATTATTCAGCTAAGTTTCAGAACCATCAAGAAATCACTATAACGAATTTAGTATAATTTACGGCGTTAGTTTATTGTGATCCAGTTTACATCCTTTCTTGTTTGGACTTGAAGCTAGGTATAAGCTAGTAAGCTAGTAATTAGTTTGATTTTCTACACATTTTAAATATACCTGCTAAAAACAAAACATTTTGTTAGATCCATAGTAGAACTATGATCCCAGCCTCCCCATGTCGGGTTCTTCCGAACCGCGCCACTAGATGACCCGGCGGTCGGATCGAGTCGTGGCTTCACCTTGGGTCTTGGGTCGGGGAGTTCTAGACGTTGCAACTGCTAGAATGCTTACGATGCAACTCCTTTAATGGTGTCCTTGCCTTCCAGCAACTTCGATCGGCCGAAAGGTACTTGCATCGACTTGAATACCAAGTCTCTATCATAGAAGAGCTTCAGGAATCCTACCACGTTCAGGGTCGAATGAGGGACGGAGTTCGAACTATTGCCCGCGCATATGCAGATTCACCAGGGAAGGAAAAGGAATCCACATTTGTAAACGTGCATCAGGGATTCCAGGAATGTACAAGCTCCATGTCGACCATTGAAAGTCAATTTGAGTCACTTCTCGGGGCTTTCCAGATTCAACTAAAAGGTAAATTGCTTGTGGTATCGTAGGTCGCGTCTTTACGCCATCAGTTCTTCGCAGTTCAACATGTTGGATATAGGGTAGTATTTTTGGGGTAGGACTAACTTCCGTTAAAGCTCGAAAATGCACTGTGCAGCGATCGAATATAGGTAGCAACTAAAGGGAGTAGTATTGAGTCGACATCGGCGGTAGCATAGCCGCCTTGGTGGATAATTTTTTTTTTTTTTCCTGCGGATTATTCGTCTCGGGTACTACACTGTAAAAAAAAATCTTGCAGTATTTGCCACTGGGATTAATCATGTCTCTAAAAAGATAATTTTATCTCTAATTCGGATTAATATTATCTCAGTAGAGATAAGATTAATCCCAGTAGCAAATACTGCAGTTAACTTTAATCCTTACTCGGAGGAAGTTTTTGCAGTGTAAGTGTCCAGAGATTCATGCGCTCAAAAATTTGAAAAGATACAGTGGGATCAACACTAGTGGCGAGCTTCTGCGTACACAAACTAGGCAGCTGCCTAGGGGCCCCAACCTTGCCATGGGCCGAAGTGCTAGCTATGATGATGATGATACATTGTTTCCCATTTTTATGACATGACATCGTATTTTGACTGACTGACTGATTCTGTTTGTAAAAAGAAATGCAACTAGCAATCCTCCAACTGCCAAAGTACGAAAAGAGAAAAGTAAGAAAAAGAAAAAGTAAGAAAAGAAAAAAGAAGAAAAGGAAGGGAAGCAAAGACAACGGCCAACAGTAATTATACACTTGCCGTAAGTAAATAATATACTTGATTTCCTTTACAGCTTGTATTCTACATGCTAGCATTGGATCGTCATTCACGCAAATAACACATGACACAATTATATAAATATACATTACATCTTTACGTACAACTTGTGAATACCGTTTAACTTGACTAGAATTAAAATATTTGGTGAAAGAGAGTACACAAGATTTCAGATTACGACCAGTCGAGTTTATGGGTGGTCTACTGACTCTACTAGTCTCTGGAGAGCAGCGTCCCTCTGTCTTTGTCGCGTATTGGGCCTGCTACTTGCTAGGGTCTCGAAATCAGGTAAAATGGCACGATGCGAATGTGATGCCAGATGTGATGTGCTTTGATGGCTAACTCTATGTGACAATTACATATGATATGATATTTATTGCGAAAAGCCAACTGGCCACAGCAACCACACGAACAAATTCATGTATACAAAAATATAAACGAAACGAAAATCGTAAATACAACATTGCAACATAGCCAGACAGGGAACTATCGCAAGTGACCAGATCAGCTACAGATGGATCTCACCTATCTTGTATCTGTTTGAATGGATCAGTGAAACGATACTTTGCTGGAACATGGGTGCTCTGATCCAGATTAGTAATTACAGTAGAAATTTTGAAAACTTAAACTAAATTGAACCGGTACATTTCGTGTCAGATCGATCCGAGTATGTCGTTCATGTAAGCGAGTATGTAAGGGCATGGATACGAGTATTATGTTGAAACAGGACTAGGTTCTGTTTTCGTCAACTGCTTTTGCACAGTAGACTAATATAAAGAATGCTGTTATTGAATGTATGGTTGAACAGTTGTCTCGGAAGGCAAAAGTGCAATTAAAAAAGAAATACAAAAGACTCAAGGAAGATATAGAAAGTTTATCACATTTATCACAGATGAGGACTGTAGGCCTACTGATCGATTCGTTAACAGGTAAGTGGCCAATCAGAGGTGATAGATTGGGGGGGGGGGGCAGATTGTGCTTGGGAACATAGGCAAAGGGTTAGACGAAGGAGGACTGTCAAAGAGGGGGCTCTTATGTGTTTACCGCGAATCCAGAAGAATTCGTGAGATCTCCAGTGAAATCAGATATGAGTCGGAATGGCTGGGCATCCGCTGCCTATGTGCATCAGGTTACAAATGCCACACCCTCCTCAGGCGTGCCTCTGTTTGTCTTGGGTGAAAGATTCGGAGAACAGACAACCAAATTTGAAGGGGTGCATCCTTCCTCAGGCTTAAAAGACTAGGCCGTATCAAGGGGGGGGGGGTAGGGTTTCGCCCCCCTCCCCCAAAATACAACAAAAAGATTAATCGTGTTTTATGGGCCTCTTATCTATGTTCTTGTTTTATTGTTAGGTAGTAAGTAGACCCGCGAAGAGACCCCCCCCCCCCCCCCCCCCCGAATAAATTCCTGGATTTGGACATGACTAGATATCTCACATTTTTATAGACAAATCGTCGTAAAAAGCCACGTTCTCGTTCGTTACCGTGAATTTTTCACTAAATATCATTTTATGTTTACGGACACCATGCCTCTTTTTGTAAGTATCATGTGTTCCTGTTTCGTCTTTTTGAAATTTTGGTATGGCGTGTCATTGAACGTACTGATTCTGATTAGTAATTGATGGTTGTGGAAATCACTCGACCACATGGACTGCCTTGACTTACATTCGAGAACCGCGTTGTTTTCAAAAACCCTTTTTTTGGATTCCCAAAACGTAAGTCGAGGGATATCTATGATTTCGTAAAAGTTTTCCGTCTATCAGCACGAAAAGTCTCGAAGGGGCAGATATATTTTCTTCAAACTATCCACTGGGTCTAAGTATAAGTCAAGTTCGTAGATGATCCCTGTAGCCCTATATATAGGGGTGGAGGGGGTTTTAGATTTAGGGGCGAAAATAAAATATTTTTTGAAGCTAATGAGATGGTACTTTTAGGGGTGAGATGACTTCCATATCTGAACCTTTTTTTCCTGCCCGACAAATAGTTTACCCGGAATCCGGCAAAAACCGGAAATTTGCTAGAAGTTAAAAGTTGTTTCTGAAGTCGATTGGATATTCGGTAATGGGGTAAAGAGACATGTTGAATCCAGTTTTGAACAGTAGGCCTATTGTCTTGCCGTACAAGTTATCATCCGGAATCCGGCCAAAACCGGATTTTTTTTTAATTAAAACTTGTTTTCTGAACTAGATTAAGGAATTGATAGAGAGGTGAGGAGACCTGCTGCGTCAATTTTTAAACTTCGTTTCCTTGACGGATAAGCTGTTCGCCCGGAATCTGGCCAAAACCGGGAACACATCTTGCTGTCACTAATTATTCAGTGATGAATTATCAATGATTTAATGGAAAAGTTGCCACAACAGCAAAAGCTAAATAATAGGCAACCAAAAGAAAATATATAAACACACGTTAATAGCTAACAGCATCTAAATATTTACCATCAACAGCGAAACTTAAAACAAAATACAGAAACAAATCATGGGACCGAACAGACACAAATGAACGACAAACGTGAAATTTGATTGGTTGTTAAAATAATTAGTAACAAGGGGGGTGGGGGAGAATGAGTGGAGTTGACGGGCGGTACTTAATGCTGAAAACGGCTTGAGTAAATTTGTATGTCTTGTTGAGTAAGCCTATTGTTCGGGAAGGAGGTGGCGGAATCTGACTGACTGCAAAATTTTCTTCCCGAAATCAATTGTTATATTTAGGCGTCTTTTCTTTAACGGTTTGAGCCGGAGGGTTTCAAGCGCTTGGTCATAGCTAGTTTATCCATGAGAAAGTACGATTTCAGCCACCCGCTTTAGGATTGATTCAATTAAATCATGCAATTCAGACGTAAGAACGGGGTGCCAGGCGGGACAAGCGTACTCAGTGTGAGGGATTACATATGTTTTAACAGTAAACGAGGCTTTCACGGTCAAAACCAAACTTTTTAAGTTGATATAAAGTTTTAACTGGTGCATGGGATTTTTTTAATATCATCATCAATTCAAACTCCCAGTATTTTTGCTTGGCTGACTGTGGCAAAGGTTAAACTGGAACTTGCAGTCTCCCTTTTTAAAAAAGAAATTTGCATAGTCGACGACTTACCATGATTTATTTTTAGCTCTAACTGTTCACATTAACGTATGCTAATTGAGGGAATTTTGGAAATCCGGGTATAGAGGAACAACGGAACAGAGTGGTGAGAGTCGAGCGAAGGGTTAGAGACTCTACAATTGACAACCTGAATGAAGTAAATACGTATACACGTCTGTCGTCCTTTATGGTGCCTTGGTGGAAAAAAGTCTTGCGGCTGTAACGAAGCAGGGAAAGAGAAACAACGTGTTTTGAGGCCGTCTTTAATATGTCTGTTATGTTTCTTGAAATGCTACAAATCAATCAGAAGGTTAATGTAGAAACTTAAAGGCACACAAAGTTTCGGGCGGAAGTTGTTAAGAGTTGTTAACAAACACCGTCAATCACTGTTGACCACAAAATGGCCTAAAGCACCATGAGATTTCCTGGTTTTGGAAACGTTTACAGAAATCGTCTGTCACAAATGATGCTTTGTTTTTGAGGACGCGTATTATCTACATCACTGTTTCGCCCAAGCGTCCCTAGCCGTTCGCATTTACAAGATTTCGAACTTCTGATGTGAGAACGGTCTACGCTGATTTTTGTTCAAATTTTTCGTTTTTGCCTCTATTCGATGCGGCCCAAGCTCCCGTGCTTCCGGGAGCTTATTGGTCAGACAAACCGGTTATGCAAGATTGTCCGTGTTTCTCATAAAAACGGAGGGGGCCAGCAAGCCCGAAACAGCCGGTACGGGTTTGTGATTTTTGAGAAACCCAGCAGAGTTTCGAAGGAGTCACGTATGTTAAAAGTGTTCGGATATATTCTATATTTACTGCAACCTGTGCTTTAGCAGTATAACTGCCGTTTCTGGTCAGCGACATGGGCGTTAAACATACCACTAAACCAGTTGGGACTATTTCGAAAGTGCAAAACGGATACGTCACCTGAATTTTATTAGAGCTATATTTCGCTATATTTTTCCCACAAGTTTGTTTTTCCCGACTTGAGCGGCTTTGAGCCTGAAGAAGACCCTTGCCAAGAAGAGCCGAAATATAGCTCTAATAAAATTCAGCTGACGTATTCGTTTTGCACTATCAATTATGATTCGCAGTCAGCTTGGGCTGAAGGAATATTTATCAGTTGGGAGCTAAAGTTACCTAAAGTTATACATCGTAAAAACAAGCAAAGACCAGGTATCATACTAGAGGTATCATAATCTCGTGATATCACCAGAGTTCAGTATTAATGCCCAGACGAAGCGAGCGTTAGCTCTTTTCCTGGGATCCATTGACATTCTAAACAGTATCTGTCCAGCCGAGCAATCAAGCAACATATCTGAGGTCCATTTAAGACATTAAGATCGGATCTTTTTTTCATTTTCGTACATACCCTACTCCATCTTTAACTTAAGCTGTACAAGTGGGTAATAAACATAGTATATTAATTCATTTGAAGCAATTTTAGTTACCGTTTTGCTGTGGTAGGGGGGAGGGTTGATACTTTTCCTAATTCTGGTCCTCAAACCTTCGTCTGTTTCACTTTCTAGCCTGTGCTCACCAACCTACCTACCAATGTTCAAACAGTGAAAGAATTTATTCCTAAAATGCCCGTGGGGCCACGGAGGGAAGACAAAATAAATTAGAAATTAACACTCCGAAACACCAAAAAAAGAAATTGAGAATTGTGGGAAAAGAGACGTGTGGCGAAAATCGCAAGATGTTTTTATGCTTCAGTTCTTTTAGTTCAGAATGTAGGTGTTACAGTTTTGTAAAAGCTATTTCGGGAAGTTTTGCAAAGTTTTGATTATGCCACTAAGAATCATGAATTAGTGTTGGGACGTTGGTTGCGGCATGATCTGTCAAATTGAAAATAAGATAAAATGCAGAACAAAGCCAGATTCTCGGTTTACTCAGATCTTCAAAAGAGAAAACAGAGGTCTTCTCACGTCCTTTCTTTTTTTTGCGAAGTTTCTGTCCGTTCGTGCCCCAATCGAGCCAAATACGATTCGCATACAAATTACTGTCGCACTGATACCGACATTGTTTGATTGATTTGCCTTAAAAGAAAGCAATTAGAAGTTTCTCGGTCTTTGACTTGCAAACAAACGATACTCGCTTATCTTACTTTCTTGTGAAACTAATTCATTTGCTTAGTCTTTACAGCTTCATTTCTCACTCCGATAACCACGTTATTTTACGTGCAGTGTTATCTGCCAATTAATAGTTTGATATGCATCGGTTTGCCAATGAGTAAAGAACCGAAGTTTGTCTGGCAAACACTTGAATTCTATGGAGGACATGGGCTGTCACTCTTGTAGCAGACCCGTATGGTGGGTTCTGGGGGGAAACTTCGTTGAGGGTTGAGTTGTCTTGAGTAAATACGTATCACAAGTATTACACGCATTAATTTAAAAGGGGAGACTATCACGGTTCCTAGCGCTTACTTAAAGCGGAATGTTACGCGTTGACATTATCCTGACATGATGCGTGTATATAGCCTACTCAACGCAGTATCGTCTTAGCTTGTGGCTTCAAAAATCTCGCACAGGCCTGTGTAGATTTTGGGAGGACTAAGCGGTCAAGCTACTCGGATGATTTTACTGTCATCACTATCAAGAAACCCACAGGGACTCTCAGGAGAGCAGTGGCAGTGCACACTGTCTTGAAACTCAGAACCCTCAGTACCGTTATAATCGCTTTGGCTACCCTTCATCTCTGGTCATTAACAAGAGCGGTACAAATCCTAGTAAACAAATTTATACCCCGCCAGTGTGAAGAAGGGAAGAGCTGTATGGAAGTCCAGCCGAAAGTCCTAGTGAAGGCTCATTGCCAGTCGTGATCTTTTTCGTAGCTATTTTCACGTTTTCTTATTGGCTGTCCAAAATTCATTGATTGAGCAGGTCCTACATAGAACTGAGCCTTTGGAATCCCAGCATAGATAGAAAGATCCGCGACTCCACCCCGTTTTTGGAATCCCAAAACGAAAGTGGAGGGATACGTATGACATCGCAAAAGTTGTCCGTCCGTCCATCTGTGAGCACGATAACCCTCGAAGGAAATGAGATATTTTGATGAAACTTAATGTGAGGATTCTTTGGGTCAAGGGAAAAGTTGAGTTCGTAGATGGGCTATGTAGCCCTACATTTAGGGGTGGGGAAGGTGTTCAGGCTAAGGGGCAAACAAAATATTTTTAAAGAGATAGTGAGATAGTCGATTAAGGGTAAGAAGACATGATGGACACGATTGTGAAAACCATTTTCCCGCTGGACAAGTAGTTCGCCCGGAATCCGGCTAAACACTGAAAGTCTGTTAAAAGTTAAAGTTTGATTTGATGTTGATTAGATGTTCGATTTAAGGGTAAGAAACATATACTGAACGCTTACGAGAAATCATTTTCCACCCGGACAAGAAGTTCGCCCGGAATCCGGCCAATACCGCAAAATTTGTTAAAAGCAAAAGTTTTATTTTTAGCTGATTAGATATCCGATTTCGGTGTAAGAAGAGATGCTGAATCCGATATGACAATAATTTTTTTACCCGGACATATAGTTCGCCCGGAATCCGGCTTAAACCGGAAAATTTGCTATATTTTAAATTTTTATTTTAAGTTGATTAGATGTTCGATATAGGGGTAAGGAGATACGGTACGCTGTATTCGTTTTTTTTAGCTTTATTTTTTCGCCGGACAAGTAGTTCCGGAATTGATCGGCCGAAACCGGAAAATTGGCAGAAGTAAGGCAGGAACTTTCGATCGGTTTCGTCAAAATAATTATGACTTATAGGGATAAACACACATGCTGCATCCATACCTGAACTTTGTTTTCTCAGATAATTAGCTATTTGGCCTTGTTAAACATGCATAGCAGAGCCACCTAGCAGCACAGGGCAGTCGCTAAATCTGGTAATCTGTTTAGGTGATTTCGGTCAGTATGAAGCCTGCTGTTCTTCTGTGAATTAGCGAAGTTGTCAGTCGCGGATAATTTGGTTCTGTTCAGGGTTGGCTCCGTTCCCCGTCAATCGAAGAATTGTCGATGTCGGTAATGGGCTGTTATGGAATCCATATGTCCCTCATTTCACGGCACTTATGAAGGAAAACTATCCCGACACGATACGTTTAGAGGCAGCGACTTTCTTCTGCAGGGGTCAATTTGACACTGAGGCAGAAAATCGACTCCTTGCGAGGAAGTAATTTTCTGCATCTAGCTTTATGATCGGGAAGTTGGAGGGAAAAGGTCAGTTTGCTTCCTCGAAACTGCAGTCTCCTATCTCCTAGTATAATTCTGTCTTATTGTTTGTCACAGTGCTTTCTGGGTGACCACGACATTGAAAGAAAGACTAAGGACTTCATCTACGATCTTTTTCCCATCTTAACTGGCAAGCCGAGCAATTCAAAGCACTGCCAACTTGTCAGGCTTTTTGTTCGCTTTGACACGATTCTCACGATAATTTGTGGCAACGCACGCAATCTGTAGTGAAATTAAGGTAATCTGAGGTTTGACATTTTTGACATTCCATACCGGCGTTTTGTGACTAAGTTTGATAAGGATGCTAGCAGGCAAAGAAGAGCACATGCCACCGGACACTGTAGCCTAAAAGTAAAGATACTGCAGGAATTTTTCGGAAAGGTTAATAGTTGTATTATTAGAATCCGTTTACGTAGTTAGGTCTGGTTTTGCCGGAGGATTAATCAGCTGAAATGTTTATTGGTCGATCTTATGATCCATCTTTACAGGCCGTTACTAAAAATCTAAGAAAAGTGTCACGTATAGTACAATGTAATGTATTACAAGCCTCTAGCTCACCATTTTTTGGAAATATTAAATAAATAAACACAATTGTCATTGCTACGAAAACGGTAAAAAATTTAACCACCGCAACTTACTAAACATGACAAGTGTCCAAGTTCAGGTTCTTTTAATTTTCCAGTATTACTAAAATAACATTACAGCACTGAGCTGAGAGGTGAACTCGGTTCACTCAAATGCAGGTCACACTATATAGAACTTTAAAACACAAAGATATTTGTAGCGATACATCTCCAGTTCCCGTCGCCCAGAAGTCTCAGCCGAACTAAAACAAAATAAAGAAAACAAACAGTGTCTCCTATAAACCAAAAAATTTTGAACATAAAGGTGACGGATACAACACATAAATATATCTAAGTTTTGTAAATCAAGACAAACTAATGATTCTTAATTTCAAACAGTAATAGTTGCACGAGGTTTGATCTGATAACTGCTATGGACTATTGGACAAGTGAGCATGGTATTATCCAGTATTGCGGTACTGAGTGAGGTAGTGAAAACCTACTTATCTCAATAACCACCATAGGACGACTATTGTCCTATTCCTGTAACAAGCTCATTATCGAAGTTACATTCTACGGGAAAGAGGATCTTTGGATTTTCAACAGTTCAAGCATGGTCATCTTGGGCTGAAAGAGCATTGCGCCTATTGACGTAGCTATGTTTTAAATTTCTTGCTTTAATGGCGGTTTCTTTTGAATCTTTTGAGGTGGCTTTTCCGTTGTTGTATGTTTGCTCATCACACCATCTCCCACCTTAACTACCCCAGTATTCGGACTACAGTAGTGTATGATATGAAAGGTACAGCTTTCCTTACTGTTGCTATGGGTCGAAATCGAGTCTCGAGATAAATTTGCAATCTCTTTCCAACCACGATGTTTATGTTATTTTACGTCTGCAGTGCAACTTTTGTAAGCGTTAGCAGAGCTCCGCAAACATAGAGTTGTTGTCAAGCTGTCCTCTCTCTCATGTTTTTTTTGCTGGAAAAAGAAAGAGTCGGTGGATGAAGTTGAGCAGAGGCTAGAGCGTGAAACATAATAGTCATAAATCCTTCCAAGTGACTCTTAAAAAACGCCCCCTATCTTTATCTTCTTGAAAACCATTTGAAGGGTCGTTCCGCGGAACAGCGATTAGTGCAGTAGTGCCTAAGACGCTTCGGGTCGGGTTGCTCTGGGTCTATTGTATGAGTGAGCGCGGTGGCACCTGAGTTTTAAGGTAGCCCCTGTCCGATTTGCCATAGTTTCCTATGGCTGGTTGGGTTCAACGTGTAACAGATTAGCCATTGTCTTCGGGAGGGGTCTGAGTTTGTGGGTGGACCAGAGGGGTCCGGTCTGTTGGATAAATGATGATTGTGTCTAGATTTCAAGATGTTTCCTTGTTCTGTTAGCCATGGTGTCTTGTAACTCCTAATTGGATGTCCAGGTTGAACCGACTTGATTGATGGAACTGCCTGAAACATGATCTTCGGTAAATAGGAGAAATAGTATCTCGAATGTCGCTCACACGTGTGTACACCTCTGACATCCCTTGGATCCCCTCGTAGTAAATATCAAGTTAAAAGCTAATCAAATACAGTACCTGTTGGCAAACAAACATACGTTGAATGACAGAAAGCGTAATTACGAATTAGTAGTCATTAGGAATGGATCAGTAAGAAAATAAAACAAATTTGTGCTGAATCTGTGGCATCCTGTGGAAGGGGAGTCGGACAAGTAAGCTGTCCGATTTGACAAATCTAAAACTTGCCCCCCCCCCCCAACCACCCTGGCGAGGGACCATGAATTACCTGAGGAAGAAGCCCGACTGGCCCAGTAGCTACACTGTAAAAAAAATCTTACAGTATTTGCTACTGGGATTAATCTTGTCTTTATTGAGATAAGATTATTCCTAATTCGGATTAACTTTATCCCAATAGAGATAAGATTAATCCCAGTAGCAAATACTGCATCCTTATTCGGAGAAACTTTTTACAGTGTAGCAGAGGCGTTATTTCGTGGAAGTCTAAGGGGGAACGACATCGTCCCGGGCACCCGTCGCATTCTTTAACATACATCGTATATAGGTGACGAACCTACACGACGAACCTACTACGACGAACCAACGACGAACCTACACGAGACTGATGTAAAAAAAAAAAAAAAAATGTGTGGAAGGTCCAGACACTTTGTCAAATAATTTACACCTTTTTTATGGGTAGCCTGGGCCCCATAGAAAGCTAATGGCAGCTGCTCCCCTGTTCCCCTCCCCCCAAATGTTGCCTCTGGTAGCTCGACATGTAATTCGCTGTTACTGGGGAACCAGAGCTATCAAAAGGATAGACTTCTTTTACCATTGGGCCTGGTAACTCAATGGCAGACTTGTGCAAGTTTTGGGAATATTCTGCGATCACCTTATCTGACGCCGGCTCTTTTGAGGGATGACCCGTTCAAACACTACTGATTCTGCTGTCATAACTGTAGAAAAATAAAATAAACCATGGGGACGAGAGCAGCGGCAAAGAACAATATACCTCTTTCTTGAATGTACGAAAAAACGACGCCCTGGACCTTTTTGCTACGCTCTACCCCTGCTCATTCTCCAGAGCGATCGGAGGAAGAATACAGTCGGTATGCTTGAGCTTGTCAGAATGGCAGTCGTAAACAATAAATAAATTTAAAAACCTGGTCTAAAGGAAGGCCCATATATAGCTAATTTAACAGAGCAGTGCCGGATTTCCGAATAGGCAGAGCAGGCGCCTGCGTGTGGGGTTGCCCCTCTTAAAGGCCCCGCAACGACGGTCCAGAAAAACACCTTACATTAACTCGCTCTTCGGAGCGATTAAGGTGATTTTAAGAAAATTGTAGTTAGGATTTCTTAAAGTATTTCTGCGCATCCTACATATATTTAATGTACAGTAATGATTGTCATCTCCGTCTAACCTTCAGATAATTTGCAAGGGGGGCCCCACAATTTCGATTGTCTAGGGGCCGCGACAGGGTTTAGTCCGGCTGCAAAGAGGGGTTGCACTCTACGGGACGCCAGCAAAACGAACTTTATATCGTAATATTACTGTACGATGCGAGCGTCACTCCCAATAACGCTTCCTCTTTGTATAATCAGTACCTCAGTATTAGTTTAAGTTCAAGTTTTTATTTTCAACATTCACAAATAAATAAATAAAAAACAACACTTTCGCGCTGGAGAAAAAACCTATGAGGATTTGCATTCGCGCGAAAGTCCACATAACTACTTACCTATATATAGAAAGAAAAAAAAATCCAATCTCTCTTACTCATCAATACTCAACTCCTCCCTCCCCGCATTCTTCCCTCCCAACCTCACCTTACCCCCCTTACCTCCCTAGCCCGCCCTTCCTCCCCTAACCACCCTACCACCCATAATAAAATTCAACATTTATGCTTCAGAAAATAATCTTTTAATTTCTTTTTAAATTAGGATAGGTTTAGGTTTCGCGTAGTGAATCCATTGACATGTTGACCATGTTGATCGATAGTATAGGTTTCGCGTACTGAATTCATTGACATGTTGACCAATAGGATGTGACACTTATTTCCCCAGATATTGTCATCAAAGCCTGTTTCATGTAAAACTTTCGACGGGAAGATTCTCATTTGCATTTACTACGAATTGCTTCTTGCTTACTAATTTCGTCGATTTCTAGGCTTGCAAGGATTCGCTAGGCTTTGTCCTGGGGATGTTTTCGAGATTACATTGCGCCACGGGTCCCAGAAGTGGAAATCAAAGGGACGCGTCGCAAAAGATTCCAGCCAAAGCTGGGAATCCACGAATATCACCTTCCGTCCTATTCTGGACGAAGTCCTGATCATTCGAGCAGTTGAACTGAGAAGCTTCGGGAAACAGGTTAGAGCTGCCTTCATTTTGTTCGAAGACTAATTAGTAGGCTAATTTAGTTAATTTTTGTTGGGGGTCTCAATTCTGAGTGTGTGTTTTGCTTCACAGAGAAAATGTGACGCCCGGTTTGATACAAATCAAAATCGTGCGGAATTTCCGCGTAGAAGAAATTAGCCTTATTTTGACAGATCCAGTGCAGTTGCCAATTTTTATATAGTCCAGTGCCGATTTTTATATAGTTTCATCCCATCATTTATTTCCGGTCATATCTTGTAAGTGTATTTGTTAATTTGTTTCGTGTCTGTGTATTTCGTAAATATTTTATTCGTCTTCTAGCTTTAAGCTATATGGAAAATATACTTGATTGATTTAGAAGAACGTTTCGCCTACTAACTAAAACACTAAACTGCTTACTAAACTACTCATTTACTAAATTACTGTGTTCAGTGAGCCAAAGTAAGCCGTAAAACTAAGACAAATTTTAACATAATACTACTAGTTTGGTGGAGTAGGTTTGTTAAACTTGTCGACAACATTTATTTTTTGTCTCAAAAGCTATTATGCTGTCATTATGGCAGTTCTGACATTAGTCTAGTAGAACCATGGAATAGATGGAGAAAACCATCCTAACAAAAGAGGGTTTTTGCGAGCTGGAAAGCAAAGTCACTCTCTCTCGGTTTTGGCGCTGTTAAGGAAAGTTACACAACTTCATCCCGCTGCAGTTTTTGCGCTCCAGAAAGTTGCAACATCCCCGGAAAGCCCTTCTAGAAGTTGAACGTTCTGGCAAAAAAAATAGGAATAAGCTAAAAGCGTAGCCGACTTTGATGTTACTGACTTGTAACATGATGGATTTTGGCATTACCGACTTTCTTCGTAGAAAATAATATGCACATTTCAAAGAAAAAGCAACTGGCTTAAACCCATAAAACACACGTCGGGCTAGACGGAAAATTGCAGTATTGTAACAATAGCGACTCCTTGAAACAATACCGTATTTTGTTGCGAAAGATAACAAACCTCCTTTTTTAGCCTCCCTCGGCCCGTTTTGCTAGGAAATCACGGAATTTCTTTCATAGGCCCAACCGGTATTCCCTGACTACTGAGCCCTTCAGTAGGATAAGCAGGAACCTTATCCGGCTCGAAAAGAGCCGAACACGAAAAACGCAAGAATCAGTGTAATGCCGTTATGGGGGGTAAACATGTTCATAGGAAGTTTGAAACCTCGTAAATGGGAATGGTTCAGCGGTTAGGGACGTAGAGTTAATAAGTTGTAGATACGACAGGTATTTTAAGTAGAAAGTGTTCATTCCCATAACTTATTTGCATTAGATAATATTTTTCTGATTTCCGTGATTTTTGTTCGTAGTTTTTGCTTGCTGGTAAGTCACTTCGTAACCTCGCGCCCCTCCCCCCCCGTCAATTTTTCTCAATCCTGTTCAGTTTGAAACTCGCGTAGGACTGCCTGTTCCTTGAAAATTATGTTGCTTTCTTGTGCGCTGAGATTAGCTCAGCAGGTTCAGACTATTTTATGAGTCCCCGTCGTCTCATACTGTTTACTTACCTTCCCAAAATACTCCCAGAATTTGATTCATTTCATGGCAGTTGGCCACACTCTCGTTTTCGGGAGGCATCCTTGCGCGTTGTCAGAGCGAAAAAAAAATGTTTCGTTAAGTTAAACGTTTCGCAGGTGGTGCTGGGCAATAAATTCTGCGAAGTTTTGGATCTCTTCTGCGCGCAACCGCAAGTCATGTCGGTCAACCTCAACGCCAGTGGCTCGCTCAAACTACATCTGATGATCACCTGGGAGTAAGTATTGAAGTTAAATCTTGCCGGGAATGGTTTAGAAGAAACTTCTTCTGCAATTCTGTCGGGTTGCAGTTTATTTCAAAACAAATCGTAGTTCTCTTCCAGAAAGAAATAAAAGAAGGAAGATGGCTTCGGTAAAAAGATTATCGCAAATAAGTTGGGGAAGTGGAGATAAAAGGAATGTGCGTTGGTTACACTTGAAGGAAGAGCAGTGATTAAACACAGTTAAAATTTAGGAGGGATCTGAAGGAAAATGAGACTAGGAATCCTTTTCCTTCACTTCATCAAAATTGCCGAACCTGTGAAACTCTCGGACAAAATAAATCAGAATATCGCAGTTTTCGAACTCCGGTTTCTCGGACAAATCAGTTTCCGGTTTAGGTAGGCCCTGTCGCAGGTTTTGCAATCTACTGATAAGGAGGCAGCTTGCTTGGCGTGTAGAATCAGGTTACGTGTTTTCAAGAGGGCATAAATTACTCTGAAATAGGAACAACTAGAGACAAAAGCTGCACTGGTGCAAAAGTGAGAATGTGGTAGGGCATATAAAACTAACAGCAAAGAGTGGTGGGGGACGTGGAGAATAATGCAAGGAAGTATTCCTTGAATTTATCTTTAAGCCACGTGCAAACACGCTCAGAAAGATTTCGCTTGCGCTTGCGCTTGCGAAAATGCGCATGTGAAATTCTCGTTACCATGGGAAAACCCGTATGCGATGCGTCCGAAATTCGCATCGTAGTGCGGAAATCGGATATACTTTTAATACAGTTGACAGTTAAACTCGACTTTCTTCGTCCATTTATGGGATCCCAAAACGTTAGTGTGGATACCTATGACTTCGTAAAAGTCCGCCCGTCCGTCTGTCAGCGCGATAACTCGAACGGCAAGAGATATTTTGATGAAACTTGGTGTGAGGATTCTTTGGGTCAAGGGATAGATCGAGTTCATAGATGGGCTCTGTAGCCATACATTTAGGGGTGGTGGTTCAAATTAAGGGGCGAACAAAATATTTTTAACAGCTAATTAGATAGTCGATTTCGGGGTAAGAAAACATGCTGAATCCGTACATGAAAATTATTTTCTAACCGGACAATTAATTCGCCCAGGATCCGGCCAGAACCTGGAAATTTGTTAAAAGTTAAAGTTTTATCTAAAGTTGATTAGAGGTCCGTTGTAGGGAGGAGGAGATATGCTGAATTCGTTTTGGGCTTTAGCTTTTTTGCCGGACAAGTAGTTGGCCCGGAATCCGGACGAAAACGAAAATTTGCTTACAAAAAATACAAACATACATGCTGAATCCATATCTGAACTTGGTTTTCTCAGATGACTGGCCATTGGTCTTAATCTGTTCCTAAATTTCAACAGTAAAAATGTTCAAGGAGTCTGGCGAACGCTGGCGAAGACCGCGGATATCTACAAGACCCAATTGTCTGGATCAAATATTAAATATTTGGGATCCCATCGAATCCTTCGGTCTTGTTCGACACGAAACCTGTTTCGTGCTGTTTCTTTTTGTCCGTCATTTGAGTTGGGATGATGTTTTGAAATTACATCGTTTCGGGGACCTTTTAGCACATGGAACACACAAATTTCGTCTAAAGTAGCTCCCAACTTTTCATCTTCGGAATTAATCCTTGAGAAGTAGGAAAAGGCCGTAACAAAATGTTAAATTGAAAGTTACTATTAGCTAATACTTTAAAAGATTCCTTTCTGTAGACCTACGCGATAAATCAATCTTAACCCACAAGACAGATTTGACGGAACTAAGCAACTGACGAATCGTAGTCCATTCACGGATCTAGATGAAAACGTGATTAAAATCACATTGTTCTTCAGTAACTTGACTGATGTTTTCTCACATCAGGCTTTCGATTTGGATTAATGGGTCACTCTTCATTATGAAGTCCTGGGTGGGATTTGAGCGGACAAGCTGTGACTAAAAATGTTGACAAACCTACACTGTAAACAAAATTATTGCAGTATTTGCTACTGGGATTAATCTTGTCTAAAAAGATAATCTTATCTCTAATTCGGATTAATTTTTATCTCAGTAGAGATAAGATTAATCCCAGTAGCAAATACTGCAGTTAACTTTAATCCTTACTCGGAGAAACTTTTTACAGTGTAATAAAACCTAGATAATTTTCCTCATTGACCATATATATTTCATGAGTCGCATTGGAGATGCGGTCATGACGCTACAAACCACCGAGCAAATGAAAGCTGAGCTTTTTCCGGAGAGACAATGACGTTTCACGAAGTCTTACCTGCTCTTACCAGCACTGTCTCGAAACCCTTAGTGTATCCACACCAGTATATTCATTCCATATTCGGGTGACCTGATCACAGAGATGTAGCCCGTATAGCCCGTAGCTTCAGTATCCAGCCTCAAAACAAATGTAAATAGCCTTCCCTTTAGAAACATCTATCTGGCTTAGAAAGGAACTAAAATATATCACAGAAATGTCGGGTTGAAGCCAAAATTAAAGTTTACATGTTGGAAGAGCAGGTTCTTTTTCAGTATCTCTAATCAAAAGAAGTCTGAATTCGTACAAAATCGTCTCATTCTCACCTGAGCCCGAATTCTCACCCCGATTTAGTACGTAGTGAAGTTTCGAGAAAGTTAACAGTTAGAAAAAACTCATGTTTTAAGCAGGTTTAAGCAAAAAGAAAAGGTCGATAGTTTGGATTAATTGGGAGAGAATAAGCTACTGTTGAAAATTGTAAGATTTTGCTTCTTGACTGTTTGGACTGCACTGAAATTCATTGCAATATTTTTGTGAATTCAGAAGCTTTGATTCGGTGTCGGACCCCATTTCGGTTCTGTCTACCCCAGACTTCCTTGGGCAGTGTCCACACAAAACAGTGTGCAACAAATTGTCTATCAGAAGAACTTGCCCTCGGACTTTTTATTTATTGTATCGTTACGTTACATTGACTATGTTTGATCCAGGGTCGGTCACCAAAAGTAACTTCGTACACCCTGGAAAGTAACCCAAAAGTATCTCAATGTAACCCAATGTAACCTAATGTAACCCAAAGTAACCCAATATGACCCAATGCAATGTAACCCAAAGTAACCCAGTGTAACCAAAAGTAACCCAAAGTATCCTGAAGTTACTCGTACACCCTAGTTCTTGGTGACCAACCCTGGTGTTTGATTAAGTATCGTTACATTGATTATGTTTTCCTATTTAAGGCCAAAGCCTAATAGTCCAAGCGATTTTCTGACTACCATAATAGCAGGCAAGTCCATTAAGGACATGAGTTGCCGAATTTAGTGTTGGAAGTTGAGGAAAAAGAATTCAATGTAGATTTTAGATTAGATTATTAGATTATATATGGGGTTTATTGGAAAAAAATACTAAGAACTACAAAACCCTCTAGAAGTTTACACTTGTTAAGAGGTTTAACAAACCCCCTTTGAGAGGAAAGAATACGATGCTTCAAATTTTAGAGCGGACAAAGCACTTCCTGAGAGAGAACTTGTCGCTAAATTCGGCGTATTTATGTGATTTCTAGAATACGATAAATTGAAAACGCTTAATATAAAGTAAAGAGCATGGGCGGAAAAATCTAAAGCAAGAAAAGAATTCTAGGCTGCGACCTTCTTTCCGTTTGGAGCTGACAAAGTATTCTCCAAAAGAGAAGTTGACATTGCTAATGAATGAACTTAGAACAATGTGAAAAGGATAAACCGTAAAAGTGGTAAGGCTGATAGGAATTTAAAAGCAGATTTAATGAGCATGGGCGGTGAAGAAGCCAATTTGGAATGTGTCAGTTGGTATTCATCCTTCCTGGCGGAAATCCCATGATTTTGTTTGCTTCGCTACGATGGACTTGACTGGTCGAGCTAACAGTGCCAAGCCAACTGGGCTCAGCTCCCCTAGTCAATGCAATCAGAAATCCGCACAAGTTTTAAACATAGAAACGTAGTTTCGGATCCTAGTGACTTTCTATCACGCGAAGTAGTAGTTATTAAAATTCGCCACTAGCCTACTGGTAAATTAGTGTCTGTAGTCGCCAAGGATTGACAGAACACGCGTACACACAAAATAATTGGCGGTGTTTCGAACCTTCTTGTCTGGGTTAGCTAAGAACCCTGGGATACGGTTTTTCGTCCGTTGGTGGCGGTAGGCTTTCCGAAGTTCGGATCTGAAAAAGAGGAAAAAAATCGGCGACTTTTGTTACAGTTTGAAATATAAGGCATCCACCCGTATTAATCTGTTCATCGCCAGTTGAAGAGATTTGTGTTAGTAGCTGGGCTTATTTAGAGATCTAGATGTGTTATTCCAGAATCATAGCCCGTGCTTCTTTTTATTTGTTCTTTCAGAATGACTCAGAGAAAAGCCCCCGTTCTGTGATAACCCGTTTGCAAATTCTCGATGCACAGCATGATTAGTCTGTTCAAGATTTTCGCGCGTCTGGCTGTATAATCTGTCACTATCTTCTGGAGAGATGCGACCCAGCTCGATCATTCGTTATGAAACTCTGATATTTTATTCGTTGGCTTACCCAATGGAAAGAAAACGTCACTTATATACAAACAATTAATATACTATCCCACCTTAAAAGGCCTATGATATTCATGATATCTTGCACGCCCTTGTGAATAGATATTACACAGTATTAAGATAAGAATGAATATAGGCCATTTTAATTCAATACTCCTTTTTTGTCGGTCAAGGCCTTAACATCACAATCATCATCTCTCATCGGCGATAAGATTTTTCCTCCTTTGTCATACTTGACTTATAAATATTTGCCTGAAGTAAGTGGATCTTAAGTGGGATTTTGTATTTTTAACAGTGTCAAGGTATTTTCCAGTGCTTGTTCATCAGATGGAACTTAATTATCAATCTGTTTTTTAGTCCGCTGGATGGGTGTGACGAGGGAGTGGCCCTGCGACATCAAGTCAGCTCGCCCAGTTTAAGCCGAAAAGTCAGCATGGTCAGTAAGGTAAGCTTAATTGACAAAAAGCTTACTCGGAAACGCGCAGTGCTAATTAAGTGCATTTCCTTTTCTATTGGGCTTTTCCAGGCTTTTGAAATATGTATCCTATGGCTCCCGAAATCTGTGCCGTTATCGATAGCCGATCAGACGCTCTTTAGGTGACTGGGACGAAATCATCTTGGTCTATACAAAACTTAAACGCCTCCCCATTAGGTGCATTGGGGATTCCAGGAGGAAGTGAAACATTCCTATGACCTAGTCGCCCTTCTGTGATCACGTTGATACCGGACGAATTGACATGGAGTTTGCATCACATTCAAGGTTGCGTAGGGGCTTGTAAACAAGACTCTTAAATGTTACTTGTATGCTCATTTTTGGGGGTAAAAGAACAGCTGAATGAGGAAATGCAGTCATTACTTGCCTTTTTTTTCTTTTTTTTTTAATCCCGCGTAGCATCTTTTCTATAAAATAATCCAGTTCTATAATCTTACAACTATAATCTTTATTTCAATTATTAAACTATTCTATGAATTTCAAATTACAAATCCACATTTTATCTGTTAATCATTCTCCTATAATTTTTACTAAATCTTATTTTCTTTATTATGGCACTTGCCTTCCGGCCAAGTGCCATATACCGATCACTTTTCCGTCGGTCTGTCGGTCGGTAAGTCCGGTGTTTGCTAGTTTTTTTTTTTTTTGAATGAATAAGGGTTTATTAAAAAAAAAAATGGAATCTTCAATGCCCAGAGGCGAACCTGTGAGGGACTAAATACCCTCAAAACAAAACATCAACAACAACAAAAACTTCGACAAATATAAAGAAAAAAAAAAGGAAAGAAAGAAAGAAAGGAGCTTGACTTACCCGGTCTGGGACGCCCAACCCAAAAGAAAAAAAAAAAAAAAAATTTCAACCAGAATCACTACTAACTATCCAAAGAAAACTAACGCAAAACACAACTTAAACGGCTGAGAATAACGCATCAAATTCATATACAGCAAAACAATGAACCTTTAACATGTTACGAAAATCCAATAAAACACTACATGACCTTAACTCTGTCGATAAGCCTTCCCATACTAAAGGCCCAACATGTCTAATGCTAAATCTCGATCTACTAGTTATTACAACCGGCCTACTTCCGGGGTACTTCCAGATATGCTAGGACGATGAAACTTGGTAGGCATATTAGGGACCCGACCAAACTATATTAGGGACCCGACCAAACTAACCTGGAAATAGTCACATGCCCGATCCGACCATCGTGGGAGGAGGGGGAGGTTGCGGAATCCAGAAAATAGGGGCATGCATAACTTTCGAATGGGTGATCGGATCTTAATGAAACTTTATACCTAGGAAGACCTCGTGTCTCAGATGTCTCGTCTCAAGTCCGGACCGGATCCGATGATTCTGAGGGGGAGTCGGAGGGGGAGCCGGGAATCGTGTGAAACTCTCGGAGTGGAGCGATCGGGATGGAACTTGGTGGGAAGAACAAGCACAAGCTCTAGATAAATAACTGACAGAACTGGACCGGATTCGGACACTGTGGTGGGAGTTGGAGGGGGGTTCCGGAATTCCGGCGATCCGTAGTTGATGTACTTCCAGGTGGGCTAGCAAGATAGGGTCCTCGTCAGGCTGTCAATCGAGGACCCTTGCTAAAAAGGGCCGAAATATCGCTTATGAAGAATCGTAGCTGACGCACCCGTTGTAAACATTGTTTGAATAAATGTTTCAAAGTCAGCTTGGGCTCAAAGAATATCTATTTACTACATATACTTGCAAGTGCCATATGAGCTTACAGCACTTGTTATGCTTCTTTTTTGTTTCTCTTATCTACATACGCGTAATCCATCTCTACTATACATATAAACTCCAACCGTACTCAATTGCTACAAACTATCTCCAACAAACACGCAACCACGATATCTAAAAACAACCTACTTCTAAGTCTAAAATTCAAACTGCAATATTTGAATTATGACCTATATTGCAAATTCTAATTTAATCATTTTTTTACTTCCTTAATTTTATTTATTTATATTTTTGAGCAATTAACTTAAAAATTTATGGGCCAAACCAGGTACTTCTACCATAAAACTTGTCATAAAAATCCATAGGCACTTCCTGTTTCGAGGATCCCTTCCTCCATAGGGTTCCTTTCCATCAGTGGCATATTTACATTATTTACTTTGCCTTGAATAGGTACGATATGCAACCCTTTTAAATAAAAAATCTTAGAAATCACCTAATTGCTCGATGAAGGTATGCTGCTTTTGTTTTGCTCGGGTAAACGATTCGCCCGAAACCCGCGGAATTTGACGATTGAATTGGATTGAAGAAGAAGGTATAAACCGTCAGAAGTTTCTTGACGTTTAGACAAGGATGTGCACTTTTAACAGATATGAGATAACACTATTTGTCGATGTTAAAGACAATCGTGTTATGAGACTGCAGGCGTTACTTCACTGTTAAATGACACTGAACATGGTTTGGTAACGTTATTTCTAGCGAAAACTGTTAACACGTAAAAATTCGTAACGGAAAGTTTGTAACGATGTTATAGACAGTTGTGTTATGAGACTGCAGGCGTTACTTCACTGTTAAATAACACTGGACATGGTTTGGTAACGTTATTTCTAGCGAAACCGTAAACATTCACTACGGAAAGTTTGTAGCGTCAACTTTTTTGTATCTTATCTGTTGAAATTACGCATCGTTCTGTAAAATTTATGAAACTTCTGACAGTGTAGTCGGTGTACTTTTACTTCCTAATGTAATCCTGTCCGAATAAAGCAAGCCACCCGAGAATGAGAGTTCAAAAAGAAGAATGAGGTGCGACGGCCTCACGGTCAAAGTGAAAACTCTATTCAAAATTATGCCTGGCTCCTCGTATAAAGAACTGGCAGTTATCCTAGCGACATTCACATTGCTAAAGTGTCACTTATCCAGTGTTTCCATTACTCCGACACATTATTAAAAAGAAAGCTTGAGTTCATTTTCACATCGCATTGTCTCTTATTTATGCAAGGTCACGGGCGTAACTAGCTGCGCTTCTGGCAAGACCTTTGACCGCAGCTGAGCTTGTCAGTTTGTAGAATCTTGGCGGGAACTTTTAAATGTTGATTGCATGTGCTGATTTTTGGCAGTTGCTTTTTCGCGGTCTCGAGGTGCTTAGGCTGTTCGCGTCCCCCCGTAAAAGATTGCTGATTTATGTGCGCATATTTTTCGCAGCCTCGAGACTCTTTTGTGAGCGCAACTGGTAGCCCAACTGCGAAAGCAAGACCTTTGATCGCAACTGCTTGCCAGTTTGGTAGAATTTTGACGGGAAGTTTTAACTATTGATTTACATGTGCTAATTGTTCACATTGTATTTGTGTGGCCTCAAGGTGCTCATGTTTGAGGCAGTAGTGATTAGATTTTAGCTGCCAAGACAAATGTCACTATAGATATTCCTTCAGACCAAGCTGACTGCGAATTACATTTACGGTGCAAAACGGATAAGTCAGCTACATTTTATTAAAGCTATATTTCCTCTTCAGGCTCAAGCCGCCCAAGAGGACCCTGGCCAAGAAGGTCAGAAATATAGCTCTAATAAATGTAGCTGACTTATCCGTTTTGCACCATCAAATATTTCTTTACTACTTCGTTCGAAAACTGGTTCAGGCATCTAGTCGGTTTTACGCTTCGACTGTCCACCGAGCTGTTCACGTTCATTTTTTCTGTGTAATGTATGTTGACGACTCAACTTCATATTTATGTTAAAGGCATTGACCTACTAATGCTTGTCAGCAAATCTAAATTTTTCAAAAATCTTCAGTAGCCTAATAGACTGCCAAAAGCCAGCAGCGAGTCGATACAGAAGTTAAAGCAAATGATCTTGTTAAAATCCACCTTTAAAATACTTTGGTTGGTTATGTATTTGTATCCTCAGAAACCGAGGAGTAGCGGACCTAGAACTTGTAGAAGTTTTTAAGGAGTTGACTCTTCATTTCTAAGAAAATCGACGAGAAAGATTGGCAGCCAGAAACATATAGAGAAAAAAATCCGGTCAATATTCTATCGTTTTGCCAAATATATATTGCGCCTCCCCCCTTGGACGAGAAACTCTAAAATTTCCAGTCGTTATCAAATTAGTGATCCACTAACAGCAGTGGAGAAAAAAATAGAAACTTATAGCCAAAATATTGATCACGACTAGAAAACCCTCTTGGTTTAGTTGTATGGTAAAAGTTAAATTGTGTATTTCGTAAGTTATTTTCTTCAGTGTTTTCCTTTCTTTTTCTCTTTTTTCCTTACTATTTACTCCGCCTTTGTGCCCTGTGTTTTTTTTTGACGGGAGAAAAAGTATCGTCAGGTCAAAAAAAAAACGCTTGGTCATTAAAATTCGCAATAACTATAAAGACAATAGCTAATAAGAGAAAATGCATGGAAGGAAATAAAATTCGAGCGAATTTGCTCTACGTCAAACCTTCGATTTCGCCAAGACGTCGCGAAGCGTATTTTTGCCTGCCAATATTTAGTGTGTGAATTCCGCTTAAAATACACCAAAGCAGTCAACGTTTGTTGTGGAGCAGAACTCCCTAAAAGCGACTTCGGACAGCTGATTGTCCTTCGCGACTGCTGGAAAGCGCGACAACGCTTCAAGCCATGCTTGATCGTTCTTATCTTACTTTTTCTTCTCCATGGTGTTCCCAAATTTGTTGTATGAAAGCCGAAGACGGATTTTTGTTTGGTTTCTGTCAGATTTGAGGATGCCGCGCAAAGACGCTGAGCGTAACATTTATCGAGTTCTGGGATTGTTCCTTATACGAAAACTGTCAGTTCTGAAAATGCGTAGCAAACGCACTGAGAAAAGCATTTACGGGACGACTAACTCTCCGTGCCGAAGAATAATCGCCATGTACCTAGCGGAAAAGCCGGAAGCGTCACCACTGCTCTTTCCGACGAACGCCGTGATTGGTTGACACAGGATTTGAATCATCGTTCCGGCGACGTTTCTCGTTCTTCCCGAGGTTCACTGGCGTGTTTTGGACTTAGTCATGCAGAGTATGTGTCCCCCCTTTTGTTCCCTCTACTCGTATCATCTCAGTTTCTGCAGAATGGCTTAGTATTTTTTCCATTTCTCTAAGTAGTGCACAACTGTCTGAGGAACTTTGTTCTCGCAATTGACTTCGAAACCGGTTCGATTATGCTTTTATTTTCCATGAAAAAATAAATAATTGCATTTGATGAGACCTGTCCTGATCGACCAAGCAACACTAATTCAAGAGCATGAACAAGATTTGGTCCGTTGCGTCTATAGCATCAAGTTTTGTTTAGCCTGATTTAAGTCCAGATGAATTTGTAAAATGCCCTGGTGACTAGGCCTGAGATGCGGCGGAGGGGGGTGGGAGGGGCACTTTATTGTGTAAGTTTGCCAAAAATTATCTTAGTGCTTCTTAGAAACAGATGATTAGGTCCTGAACTCATTTTGGCTAGACCGGAGAGAAAATCTGATTAGCTTTTCGGGACCGGGTTTCTCGTCCGACCGCGACGAGATTTACCTTACACCGCCCGGGACTGATTAGGTTCCGTTCTGAACTGGGAAGGGTCTTTCATCCTTTGCTGCCAGAATTCTCAGAAAAGAAATTTATTCCTACTTCTTTTTTTAATCGCCCACAAAGAAACCTTTTTAACTTGATTTCTCTCAGATATTTGCGTGATTCGGTTGACGGGATGCATGGAATTTCAGCGTGAGCTCCCGTCCGTATTAAAGGACCTGTCTTACCTATAATACTAACACAACCTACTTCCATAATCACTCCATATATTTCTAAACCCAGACACCAATTTCGTACGGTATATTCTAACCCCTCTAACAAAACCACGCTGATTTTCTCACTTGCCGTGTTTTTCTACCTTCGATGTGTATCACTCTGTCGACGGTTGTCTGCGTGAAGTTTTTCCATCAGGAAAACCTTTATGTGAATTGTTTCCCTGTTTTCGCTACAAGGCAACAGGTCTCGGAAAAGACTTAAACAGTCAAAACCGTGGGTTATTTGTTGAAAGCACAGCCTAGTTTTAAAGTATTCAAATATTTTAAAATACTAGAAGTTGAAGAGTAAATAGTGCGAGGGGTCCTTTAAATTATCTTCCTTTGTGCAAAACAAACCTCTGGATAACCCTTTCTGCTAATTCTGACGAGCTTTTCTTGGGACCGGATCCACGCGTAAAATCCTGAATTTTTGCGGGTTGGGAAGTGTCCTGGAAGTCCCGATCTAATTGGCTTGACCTCGGGTGTAAAGCTTGGTACCCACAGAAGTTTGTTTGCTTTCGCCTAGGCAAATTTGGTGTCGCTAGCGAACAAAATTGGCGCCGCGTGCAGTTCAACTCCAAGTCGAATGTTTGTCGCGTCGCGGAAGAGATTTGAATTGTATGGGCAACATGCGTAAGTCAGCCAGGGTTGCCACATGTCACACGATAGAGTGAATTGTCACTTTATTTTATTTTTGTCACTCTTGTCTTACGTAGGACATAAAATTCACTCTATTTCAAAAAACGCCCAGAGGTGCCGTTTTCCAGCAGGGATTCCGACCAAAAGTGACTATTTCACGTTTTTTCAAGGACACTAAATTAAGATTTGCAGTTTTTGCAGCATTGATTCTGACCAAAAGTGACCGTTTCCCAGCCGTTTCCTATAATTTCACGAAAACAGAATTTCACTCCCAAATCACTCCCTGTTTTCGACCAAAAGTCACTCTCTAATTTTTTTCGATCGATTCGAAAGCTGCAACGGCATGTCTTCACCTTATATCGACTATATGATTGGGTTTTAAAAATTCATGCTAAATTTCCGCTTGTGGCCCGATTCCGGGCAAAGTACTAGTCCGGCAAGAAAATAATTTTCCTTTTCGGATTCAGCATGCCTTCTTACACCTAAATCAAACCTTTAATCAACTTCAGATTACACTTAAACTTTTCACGGATTCCGGGTGAACCACTTGTACGGCAAGAAAACAACTTTCATATTCGGGTTAAGCATGTCTCCTTTACCTTCAATTGAACGTCTAACCAAATTCAGATTAAACTTTTAGTTTTCACAAATTTTCCGACTTTTGCCGGATCCCGGGTGAAGTACTAGTCCCGCGAGAAAATAATTTCTATATTCGGATTCAGCGTGTCTCATTACCCTTAAATCGACTATATCTCATTAGGTTTAAAAATATTTTTTCGACCCTTAATTGGAAACCCCTCCCCTAAATGTAGGGCTACAGGGCGCATCTTCGAACTTTACCTCTACTTTGACCCAAAGAGTCCTCACGCCAAGTTTGAGTGAAGTATCTCAACCGCTTCGAGAGTTATCGTGCTAACAGACAGACAGACGGACGGACGGACAGACCGACAACTTTCATGAATCATAGGTCTCATGCGTTTTGGGATCCCAAAAACAGTTTTGGATCGTTCTTGTTTAGCACTGCACCCTTTGGCCGTGGCTATCATTCACACTAAAATAATCAGTGAATTTGTAAGGTATTACAGTCCAAGAAACCGTTAAATGCATCCCCCGATTGAGTCACTAATGAACTTCTTCTTTTAGAATTACCATCCTTCCTCTGCTTCTGTCTCACGAACTCCGAGTATGTCTCAGCGACCCTCGCATTCAGACCCGACCCCCGTGCCACCCCTTCCAGAAGAAGAAGAAGCCCCCGAATCCAGTATAGCTTCCAACCCCTCCCTGCTCCCTGTCAGTAGGCGAGAGGATCGAAATCCTGAAAAGCTAGATGTTGAAGTGCCATCTGGCATAGAGAGTAGGAGAGAAAGTCGAATTTTTGAAAAGCGCGACGTCGACCTCGATTTCCTCGAAAACGTCTCCTCCAGGGTGGAGTCGAGAAGGGAAAGTCGACTCTCGGAAAATCTCGGAAATAGAGATATTGACCTGGACATTTTTGAGAAAGTCTCCTCGCGAATCGAGAGTGAATCGCGTGCAACCGACTCAACCGGTAATTTCAGCTTTGCAAAGCGAAGTGAGACTGAGGACAAATGGTGGTCACCTACGCACACCATGGACAGTGGTTATAGTGGAAGCCTAAATGGAAAAAAAGGAAAGCAACTATTTCCAAGCGTTTTTCTAGTCCCAGAAGAAAACCAGCCAGATTCTTTGATCTCCGATGTGGTGGACTCGTTTGATAGCGAGTTCAGTGAAGTGACGCTAAGTGGCGTGATAAAGCAAGTGACCTCAGCAGTGGATGATATCAGAGGGAGGTATCCTGAACTAGAACTCTTTGAGAAAAACGTCGCTGTGCTAAGTCAACTCGTCAAGGTGAGAAGAGGTCTTAGTTGCTATAATTACTTCCTGTTTTGGTGGGAAATGTTAATTGGTGGAAATTGCAGCGTAATCGTGTTGTTCGTGATTGAATGTGTAATTACCCGAAACTGAAGGTAGTTGTGAAATGACGATGGGGGGCGTTCCCTTTTTCCGTTATGAAACTTCAGCATGCATGTTCCATTGTGTGGTATTGCGGAAGTAACTTTTGCTGCAGTACAGTAATTGTTGCAACTGTTTCATTAGTGGGTTCTGAGAATGGTCGCTGTCAGACTAGATCTTTTCTAAGTAAAGATCTGCGTGTGTTAGACAATTTTCAGCTAAGAAACAACAAAATCTCTCAAGCATTTTTCTACACGGTAGGCTACGAAAAGTTTTTTCCACCCAACGTTAATTCAAGCTGAGTAACACAGTTGCCAATACAGTAACTATAACCTCGAACCCGGGTCAGTCCAAGCCTCTAGCTTACGATGACAGGGGAAAATGTGCTTTCCAATCGTAAGACATGCATTCTTTATTTTACTTACTTTTTATGTTCTTTCTCATCTACGCGGTTAGGGTAAATCAGCAGCTGCGGGCCCATCGTTCGAAATTTCTGCACCTCAGTCTGTAGGAAGACTTAGGAGTCAATTGAATTGAATTGAATTGAATTGAACAATTTTTTTTTTTAGCGCGACATGAGCCGCCCAGAATCACAGATGTCGACATCAAGCTCTGCTGTCGTCTCAGCTTTGGAGGCATTTGATTTTCTCAACCTGGAGGAAGACGCCGAAAACAACGAGTCGCGAACTCTTCTGTCTCCCGTAGAAAGGCAGATGAGAGCGAGAAAGGTCGCTGGGTCTGACTCCGGGTCGAATAGTGAGCAAACGTCCAGGTCAAGCTCAGCTACCAGGAACATGACCGCCTCTCCAAGTCTTTCAGCGATTTCAGTCTGCACTACAGGAAATGATCAGCTGGATTTGGTCCTCAAAGTCCACCTGGAGTATAGCAAGGAGCTGTTGGAGGTATGGTTTTTCTTATCATTTAAAGACTTCTTGTATTCCTTTTAGTGCCGAAATTCGTCGCCGAACTCTGTCGTCATCCGCTTTTCCCAGTGTCTGGTAGACTTCCAGTTCAGACATAAAATGCTGTATCCGCTTTGCGCCACCCAGGGGGAAGTCGCTCTGCCCATTGGTGCACAAAACTCTGTGCCTCCAGCCATCCAGCCATCCCCGTTAGTGACATCGAACGTTTAAATGAAGTGTCTCCTTGTTTTTCCGTGTATTGTATACTTTATTTTCCTTTTCTAAAACTCCGTTTCCCATTGACGAGTAGGCTACGCAGTTTCGGATTTTCTGTAGACTCTGACAAAAGGCGTATTCTCGCCGTTCCCCGAGGACTCCTCGGGAAATCGAAAGGAACGGCGAGAATAGAGGGAGTCACTTCACGCGGACTCCGCGTACAGAAAACAGCGAGAACACGGGGAATGCTTCCAAAACGGATTTTGGTCGAACAAAAATATATGCAGTTGACGAAATGAATGAATGAACTTTACTACCCGTAAAGTGCAAAACACAAAATACGGAGTATTATGAAAGAAGCAAAAACGATAAAAACGAAAAAAAACAAAAACAACAACAAACAAACTATCAAAACAACATGAACAAGCTAACCAGCATCACTAACAAAGAAATTAGTCTGGATCCACTTTATTTCGTTTTTGTTTATTCTGATTGTTTTTAGTTAATATTATATTGTACCAACACCAGCAAAAATTGATTCCCCTCCGAATCTGAAAGGGAGTCCTCTTCGATGACTGTGATGATAATCGAGGCGTTCCCCGTCCGTGGGGACTCGCGAGAATACGGGGGCGAGTCCCCGGGACAAACAAAAACGCGGGGACTCCTCAAGTGGAGTCCTCGGGGAACGGCGAGAATACGCCTCAAATATCTACACGGTATTTTTTGTCATATCTGGCGTCCTCTAGTGGAAACCGAGGTAACATATGTGGATAGAAGATTGCCGAAAATTCATGGTAGCGGAAAGCCCTTCTGACTTTACAGGCTGTCTGTGACGCTTTATTTAATGCCTGTTCGAATCTTTGACTGGTTTCAACATTCGGACGACAGTCTTGAACACGGATCGGGAATTTTTCCACTATCCTGTTTGTCTTGTCACTATCGGCATTTATCGTAGGCGTTTCGAAAATGAAAACTCCTACAAGTTTTCCAGGATCCAACTAGGAATCTTTGAAACAAATTACAGGAATCCAGTTCGAGTGCATAATGGTCACAGATTTTTAGTTCGGAAGCATAAAGCTTTTTGGCGTGCAACCTCAGGTCAGACTGCCGTGCATGGTTTTAGTGCCATTTCTGGACATCCGTTCTAGTTGGGATTTTTTTGGACAGACATTAGCATAGCTGTTCATGCTTGCCTCGTGGGTTTAGACGATCACGCATAACTGGGCATGATAACTGCGTTCTTTTTTATCGGAATGTCTAATAATTGTTCACGTGCGAACTTTGGGTCGACCACAAAATAACGTAAATGGGAACGCTTAGTCCTAATCATACGTGAGGATGCTTGTTAAGTCACTAACCGATTTGTGGGTGAAGCCATGATGTGCCACCGGAGTGTATTTGTCAATCTGTCGTGTTTGAATTGTACATTACTCTGGTAAGCGGCTTACAAGGAAGAAGGATAATAATTACATCTGAACGGGTCTCCTGTCTCTCGGCTTTTAAGGAAGAAGAACACGAAAATTGTAAAAGGGGTCCTTTTCCTTCGCACCGTATGTCCAAACGAAACGTTAAAGTAGAACTGTCACTAGAAGCTATGTTTACTCCACCAGGGCTTTCAATAGCCTACCTTTGAAAGGCTTGAACTCGAGCAATCTTTTCTTCGAATCATCAGCGGAAAGTGTTCGTTGTGTTCGTTGTGTTCGCGCAGGTCTTCGGTAAACTAATGAGTTGCTTTGTCCCCATTCAACCACTATCATCCCTACCATTCTCCGTCGAGGCGTCGAAACAGTGCGTAACAACTCGTGATTATAGATTGCTCACAAGGCGAAAGGAAGTTGTTAGCTCTTCTTGAGCAAAGGTCCTAAGAGCATACAGAATTTGCACGAAAATGTTTTGCGGGTCATGATAGTAGAAAGCAGATTGACTTTTTCTTTGTTTGTTAACTCTTTTAGCGCTGATAATTTGTGGATGGGAACGGGGTTTGTCCCTCTTCCCTCAAGTTCCTCTACAAAAGAATTTATCTTGCAGAGGCTTGGA
The DNA here is from genome assembly GCA_030848855.1 of Branchinecta sandiegonensis. Taxonomy (NCBI): domain Eukaryota; kingdom Metazoa; phylum Arthropoda; class Branchiopoda; order Anostraca; family Branchinectidae; genus Branchinecta; species Branchinecta sandiegonensis. The sequence goes on along the minus strand of JAUPMV010000003.1, from coordinate 19,266,212 downwards.
GTTTATGGCCCTCTCAACAGCCGAGAGAACGAGGCCATCTACCAGCTGCACCAACAAGGAAAGATTCTGTCAAAGATCGTCAAAAACATTAAATCTTTGCAGAAAACGGACGGAGCAGTCAGTGGAATCGTGGAACTGGATCCGTACAAACATTTGCAGGTTAGGCATTTTATGTGAAATGTGACTGACTTATTCCCGCTATGCTGCGCGTTAGCGCTGCATAAGGGCATCCTAGCACGGGACTTCATACAGACCAAGGTCTGGGAGTCCCACCGTGTGAGTGGGAGCATGCGTCCAGCTGGAACTAGTGCCTGTAGCTCCTTTTAGAATTCCGCGCCAGCTCTGGCGGCAGGTCCTCTCGTCTATAGTATTGCCATATTGTACTCTGATAACCACGCCAGACCCCAGGAGAAGCATAGATGTAGGCCCGCTGACCCAATCTTGCCTACTTTCTTAGCACTACACTGTCAGATGTTTGATAACAGACAACACGTGTTTGCGCATTCGTGTGTTAAAATTTTCACGAGAATATATTTGTTATGATCTTTTTAAATGTTATGTTTCTCAGTTTAGCTCAGTTCAAGGTCCGACTAAAGAAACATTTCTTGACAGACCACCATTGATACAATTTTAATCCATTTGTTGAGTTGATTGGTTGATTTTGGTACGACGGCATGGTTTCCCACTTACTACTGTTTGTCGTTGTTAATTTTTTTTTCTTTGCTTTCTTTCTTCATTTCTTTTTCTTCTTCCTCTTTCAGTTTTCTTCTCTTTTTTGAAAAAGTATGTGAAAATTAATGTAAACGTGAATCATTTTTTTGTTACTGCCCCCACAGGCCCATTCGGGCTTTCATGTAGTCAGAAGTATCAGCTACATGTATAAAGGATGTTAAGAGGGTTGGTGTATTTATGTAGTTTAGCATGTAAAAGTTGGAAAAAAAAACTAAACTTCTAGACAAAACTTCTGTTATAACCCTTTTAAAACTTCTGTTATAACCCTTTTAAGTATTATATTCCGCGAAAAGACAAAATCTGGAAGGGTCGTAACAGGTTCGTATAACGTTTAATGTAAGGCGTTATTTGGTTATCAAAGTTGTTTTGTCTCTCCTTACTGACTGTTGAGATTTAAACAAAACACCTGTTGTGGTGCGGAGGACACATAGAGCGTGTTCCACCCTCGTACCAATAGTAACTATTAGTTACTAAATCCGTTCCAACGTCACGAAAAGTTACTACGCTGACCGTTCCAGCCTTCTCGAAATAGTAACTAATAGTAACTATTTGGTTACCACGCTCGGGAGCGTGGTAAGCGTAGTAACCACGAATCTCTGTCACGTGATTGGTCGGATTCACCCGTGGCATGATATTCCGCTGGAAAATAGAAAAATCGTTCCAGCCTTGACGACAAAAAGGAAGAATCTGTGACCTCATGCGTCGTAACTACGGTAAGTAGGATGGAACACCTTCATAGTAGTCTTCATTTGAGGATTAAAGGACTCGCAGTGCTGTTAGATGGAAAAGATAGATAGTTTTACTGTATTTGCTGGGAACCGAGCCTTTTCTAGAAATTTACCTTAGACTCACAAGTTCTTATTACGTCACTTGAGGCATTTTTTAATTTGTTGGATGCTTATCGTTTCTCAGTCATACACGGAAGCCAATCACGATGAATATGAGATAATTCCTGACACGATCGTTGTAACCCTGATCAGTGTAATGAATTAAATTATCCTTGTTTCCTAATCTGGAGATTTCACACGCTTCAAAAGGCGTCGTTTTCCGCCTTGCTCGAATCAGCGAACCATAACTGCCTTTTTGCTCGCACTTGGCCGGATTTATTGCAGTTGAATGTCGGTTTTATTGATTGGATTCATTGTTTATTTCAGTCTCTATGGGAACGACTTAGTCCCGAAGGCCGTGATCTCTGCATTACTGCTGATCAGATGGCCCACAGTCTTCTTCCCATCTGTACAGCGCTCCTGGAGGCCAGATCGGAAGAATTCTGCGAGAGAGGTAGGCACTTACAGGCCACGTCTGATTTGTTTAGCCTCGTAATCCAGCAGATGACTTAAAGCACAACTCTTACTAGAAATGATATTTTCCCTATGAAATGAATAAGAAAATAAGTTTTTGAAAATACCAATACTTTCCACCTAAAACTAGCGATTCTCTTGTTTACGCTTGTCGAGTATATCCGGCCTTCCTGCTCTCCGTCGCGGCGACTGGGGGCAAAACATTTAAAAACTGAACGTGCCTTGGTTAAAAAGTGGGAAAATTATGCAAATAAAAGAAGTAATAAACAGAAAATTATCACATCATTATGTGTGAAAGAGTTTTCAGCGGAAGTTAAAGATTCCGGCAAACTTTTCGTTGGGAGACGGGAAAACTCGGCAAGGCCGAAAAAGCGCAAAAAGCTCGGAGTTACGAAACGAAACAATGGAGAAAGAAATTTTAGAAGCTTGTAATTCCATATGAGAGCTAAGTAGATTATAATAGGCAGAATAAGGTCCTTAAGTCCTGCTTTAGACCAGCTCCATGGAAGAGTTTGTGGAAAGAAAGCGGTCCCGTACTTACTATCCCGTATCTCCTGCTTCATTTAAACCTCTTGCTCGCTGAGTGATATAATAGGTAAAATGGTTTGAAGCTACGGTAGTTAACTGTGGCTTTACTAACTATGACTGGGAGATTGTAACACACCCAGCGAACAAGCTCAGAGCGTAAAGTATTAGTCCCATAGAAAAGCACAAATGTGTATCAAGCGGGACCCTTCCGAAAAAAATTATTCTTGCTTTTTTGTGTGTGTGTGTGTGTGGGGGGGGGGGGCTCCTCCTTACGCTTACACGAGTAAGTAGTTATTTATTTGTTTATTCTAGTCAAATACCGGCCAACTAGGGCCATAACACATAATAAAATACGCTATAAAGGTTAACTTCCAACATCGCGACTGATATCGGAAAATAACACAGTGAAATCATTAAAAATAACCTATCCGAGCCGAAGGCGAGGTAGGTTATGGAAATATCTATCGAGCCGAAGGCGAGGTTGATATTTTCAAATTGCCGTCGAGGTTGTCATTCCGATATCAACCGAGATGGGGGTGTGTTAACTGTTATAGCTTTTCGAACAAAACCATGAATAATTAACCATGCACGAAACCTTCCCGGGTTTTATACTACTTCATATCATCCTCTCTGGAGGCTGATATGACTTTATATCATCCTGTCATATCTACCGCTAACTTTCTGTGAGAAGATTATCGTAATATAACTGAGCGTGTGTCGTAGGAGCATATGCAGTACATACCTGTTCGAGAAAAGTTATAACACTTTACACACTAAGTTGAGTCCAGCCTATAATACACCAACTCCCCCCTTTACAGCCAAATGGGAAGAGATAGCTGCATTTGCGGACCGTAGAGAACAGCCAGAAGAGGATATCTCTCGATCCTCGACCTCTCCCTACGCGGCCCGACTCTCCGGTCAAGGCTGGGTTTGATATGGGATTGCTCGCGACTTCGTCTCAACCCGTATACCCCGCATAATTCGTCTTACATGCCCCAACAGCCTGTTGAAACCAAGCTTAGTCCCTTTTTGCATGGATCTTCAGTAGAAGAAGACTAGAAGCTGTGTTTTCTTTAAGTATTGTGTGTTTTGTGGAGGGTGGTTGATACTCTGTATGACTGAACATTGTTGTACTGCTTGCGGAATGGCGATTCATAAATGGACTAGGTATGAAATATTTTTTTATTTTTTTTTAGTTCTCAAAGATTTGGTGCGCAGCTGTCAGTGTTCAGAAGTGTTCCGTCCGGAGACGTTTGTCACCGTCTATCAGTTCCGTCAGTACATTCGCACAAAGGAGAGAAGCTTTGTAACAAGGCTGGAAGAACTTTCAGACGAGTGTAAGTCTTTTTGAGCAGTTTTTTGTTGATGTTGGTCTCTCAGGAATTTCCTCAGCCGAAAATGAAGATGTCGTGAAGGGATAGATTATATAGAAGATTTACATACCAATTTAGAATCTGTACTTTTGAGGAGGCAAGCGAAGCCATAAAATATCATGCACCTTAATAATTGAGAAATTTGTAAATATGATTTAGTAGTAACTTAAAAAACTTTTATCATTATTACCGTACTAATAATCTATGCCCGTGCAAGAACTAGTTACAGTAAAAACAAAAGAAACAACAGATACAAATAAGAAATACACATTGATTCCAGCTTAAAATCACTTAGTCATTGAACATAGGCGAGTTAGCGTATACTTGGCAAGACGCCTGAGGGATTTGAGCTTTATAGCTTGCCTTTCTGTTACATCGCCCTTTCTGTTCGGGTCAGTTATTCCATCGTCACACGTTACATCTGAATTTGGATGCCACGGCGGGAATTCCTAGCAGATATTTTGCTAATTTGTAATATTTTGTCCTCATCATTCTTCTCATTGTTATGGTAAAATTCCCAGTGTGATGACACATACAGAATGTGAGGTGTCATGAATGTTTCGGTTAACAGAATGGGAGTAAAAACAGCAGAAGACGTTAGAAAGTAAGAATTAACCGTTATCTGCGATTTTTCAGCGCAGGCAGGCTGTTATTAAAGGTGGCAACAAAGTACTCATTGTATAACCTGTGTAAGCATCTGCAGTTCTATCCTTGTTCGTGAAAGTTCAGTAGTTTATAATGATTGCCGCATGTATATTAGCAGTTGGTTTTATAAACTTTTCATCGAATTCGTAAGTGGGGATTTCATGTTAAATACATAGCGAAATATAAGTTGAGCGAAGAATTAATTACTGCCAGGATGAATTTCCTTCCATTCGGCCTATGATTTAGCCTGGAATAATTCCTGTTTTGTAAACAGCTGGGAACAAGTAGCCGATTCAGGGGCCGAGGACCCTCCCATCTACGCCTGATACCAACGAATTCATAGCTATTGGTCTCCTGGCTGCTTCTCTAGCTTCGTCTTAAGATTCTTCTTTTTAGTGTTCATCACGGATAGTCTGTCGTCGGTTGATTCGGCGGGGCAACTGAAAAAGCTATTGAATAGACTGTCGTTGCCCATCATTCTCCCAACGAGGAATATCGTCCTTGCTGTCGGACGACTGGCTACGAGTAGTCAAGATCCTGAAACGAAGCGATTGGTACGAGAGTTTCTGGAAAGCAGATTACGACTTCCACAGCACAGCGAAATTGTAAGTTGTTTTGTTATTTTTTGTATTTACTGCTGCTGGCTTACTTCACCAAGATATGATGAAAATCTGCACACTTGCTTACCCGCAGTAGTTTAAAGGACATGTTTCCGGTATCATCGGCAGCCACCTAGTTGGCATAATTCGCATCGATTTGTTTCTCAAGTCTATTGTCTCCGCGTCACCTACGTTGTCAACAGTTTGATGACCGGAAACGTGGGAGAAACCGTTACCGTCGACCAGAATGATTATTGTGAACACAGCTGTACCTTTTCTTTGTGCTAAATCCCGACACCAGGTAATATTATTCAGAAAGTAGCAGGAACCAAATTAATTCCTTTAGCGCAATTTGTCCGGATCCGGTAAATTATTATTCAGTGTCTAAGTGGACACACTTAAATATGGGGGACTTTTAAGCAGAAATGACATCAATATATAAATAAATCATTCGAAGAAACAGACGGTGATATGTTCAGACACATGCAGCTTTTTTCATACAACAGTTAAGTATGCTTTGTCGCTTTTATTTTGATGCTGGGAGCTATTCTGACAGTGACGAACCGTATTAACTGAATCACACTATAAGAGCATTATAGAGGCGAAAGCCTTATTATTGCAGTTATATTATATATAATGTTATTATTATTATAAGAGCATTGCATCCCACGGTTGTACCGAATCCTGGTTTAAACCAGCGACTTGAATTTGGATGATCTAGGCATCACAGAGTCGAGAATGGAGAAGAATGGAGATTAACGACTGAGAACAATGATCACCCTTTTTCTCAGAACAGGACTCCCTAGCACTACCAAGTGAATGCTTCACATTAGGAAGCACCAGGCATGTATTCTTGTCTGGAAATGATCTTGTCACGAGGGCGAAGAAAACTGTTCTTATGTTGTACGTTAATTTTTAGAAGACAATTTATTAGACAACAGCCAAAAGGGTCATAACAGATAAATTCTGGGTTGATTGCGTGTAACAGAAAGATGCATACCCTTGCCAGCAATATTCGCTTTGGTAGGCACTTCGCTTCCAGTGTTTGCCTGATCGGTAATTGGCCGACTGTACATGTACACAAAGTAAAGTTAAAGTTTAACTGAAAATAGCTGAGACTGGACAGTCTAGTTACCCATCATTTATTCACTTAAGGGGCTTGAACACCCGAAGAAAATACGTTACTTCGCTGCTCCTGTATTCACGAATAATTGATTTTCCAATAGTGGACTTTCCCTGTTGGATTGTAGTACCTCTATGCGCCTGTACCTGTGTTGTATGCTTTCTTTACGAAAAATTGTGTTCAGGCGCTAAGCAGTCTTCGCCAAGCTAACCACTGCCCACTGAAAAGCCGCGTTTGTGTTGAGATTCAAATTTTCCTCGTCATAGTAGAATTTGTGTTGTGGGACGGCCGTGGATGTTCTGAACGTCACTACTAGAGCAGATGGTTAAATATAAGAAAAGGCCCTTAGCAGAATCCAAATAATCCTGTGTATTCAATTAAGTGATAAAAAAATAAGTTGGCTTTTCAGTTACACTTTAAAGGTGCAGTGCTAGCCTTGTCACTAACTATGCGGGGCTGATCTCTGATACTCAGTCCTCAGCCAGAATGCAATGGGCGGTTGGGGACAAGCCATCCTAGTCCTTTTGCATACCCTTTGGCTTAATTATCCGGTCAAGACGGACTATCGACTTGCCCGGCGTCGCCAGATATACCATCGATGGCCTCGCTTAAAACTCAGGCAGGTAGCAGGGTTGCAACGGCAGGGTTACAACCCAATAATATAGATTAAACAGCTAAGATTATTGAAATGCGTCCGCTCGTCCTTCATGTGTTTTCGGAATATATTTAACGCCGGACGCCGAATGATAAAATTTACAGTAAAAGGAAAAAGCTAAAAGCCGTGTTCGACTCGCCAACTGTTATTCATCTACATTATCCTAAAATTGTCGATAGTCGATTTCTTCACGAACGATGACGTCATTGTATTTATTGTCTTTTCAGGGAGCGAATCAAACGACAATAGATTTTCGACAACCCGGTTTTCATTCTGTTTCGACAGAAATCTCAGAACAGAAACTTCTGTGAGAATTTGGGATATTCTCAGATGAAACCGTCGGAGAATCTATGACAACGACTACACCTTTTTAAATAAAATGGGAGCTGTGCTACGCCCTAGTTGAATAAAGCGGCATCTGGGGCTGGTCGTCGACATAAGCTAATAGATAATTGTTGGTGACTCGAACGCTTCTAAACAGGAAGGTCCAACAGAATGAAGTGGATTGGGATTCCTGAGAATACGCCTATTTTAAAATCACAGAAAGAAAGTATATTAGATGGCCGGCTACCGCACTGTCAAGAACTTCCGACCTCTCTTGCGGGATCTTGGGTCAAATATGCAAACAAAATTGAAAATTTCCCAAAAGTCGCGTAGTAAGATACACCTGACTTCGTTCTATACTTGTCTCCATTATCGGCGGATGCGTTCGTTCGTACGTGTGGGGTGGTGTGAGAGGTAAAGGCATACCAGTCACAAGACGACTCTATTTTTCTTATGTTCTTTTCTTCTTTGTAGTATCAGAAAGCTTTCGTGCACGCGCTCGAGTCACGGGATGCGAAGAACCGCGCTTCTGCCTGCGAAGCGCTTGGCTTTATGCACGTATACTCAGCCTTTGACCACCTTGAGTTTGTCGCTGAAACGGACAAGGATGATTTCGTGAGGTTAGTGCAGTGATTATTACTGGGAAGTTGAATCTTGCTGAGTAAACTACACTGTCAGAAGTTTTGTAACAGATAACATAAGGATGCGGATTTTCAGTAGATAATACTCGGGATGTTATCTGTTATGATTTTCTAACGTTATGCATTGAACATTGTGCATAACAGGTATTGCCAAAAACAGCCGGAAAAGCATCTGCTGGCTTTTCCGATACCGTGATGACAGACAAAAAAGTCAGAAGACGTTTATTCTTTAGTGTTTCCGCTTTTCTTGTGTGTATACCGTTTTTTCCTTTAATCTTTAAGTTGTAGTTTAGCTAGGCCTACACAAGATTATTTTCCTTCTAGGCCAATAGACCAAGCTGTCCAGTGTTGTACAATTTTAGTACGTAAATAAATACTTGAATACTTGAATGCGTAACGTTTGAAAAATTATAACAGCTAACATCCTAGTGTTATCTGTTGAAACTACGAATCTTTATTTTGTCTGTTATGGAACTTCTGACAGTGATACAAATACGTGTTTAATTTTGCAAGCAACGTTTTACCCATGAACTAAGTACCCTCCGCCCACCTTACAACTGTCGTGTAGTAGACGTATGCACATTTCAACACCTCTCTAAATGTTTCACAACTTAGGTTTTATTTCACCAACCTAACTTAAAGGACCGCTCTTACTTATTTTGCCTTTTATGATACATGTAGCTTCCTCATGGAATTATATGCTTCCAACCTTACCCCACCTTACTCCATTGTTTTCCTTTTGTGCCTACGAATGTTTAGCAATTTTTCGTCCGTGCCGACTTTTGCCCGTCAAACAACGCAAAGTTTGACGGAATCTTCTATGTCCGCTTACAACTCCTTTACATATAAGGTTCTCAGAATCTTCCGTTTTTGACTTCTTTTATTTGCTTAGTTTTACAACTTTTTCACCACGGCAAGTTTATTTTTCAAATATTTTGCGCCCAGCCGCCGCGTCGGAGAGTAGGATGGCTGGATGGAGTCGACAATCGCTAACAAGAAAATCGCTAATTTCACGTGGAAATTAATGGTATTTTTGAAAAACGTTTTTTCTGATCCGTTTCAGAGGGAAAATATCTTTTCTAGTAAGAGTTGTGCTTTAAAATAATAAAGGCATGTCACAATGCCAACCAAATTTATAGTTTTCTTCGGATTCCGGCCGTAGTATCAACCAAGCAGGAAGACGTAACAGACACATTGATTCGACATGACTGCTAATCCCTCTTTAGATACACTAAATAACTTGATTAAGAAATTATAGGCACTACCGAAATTCCGGTTTTTGCGGATTCCGACCGAATATTGATCCGACAAGAAGAGAAAGCAATGTATTATAATCCAGCGTATTTTTACCCCAATATTGGCACTTTAACCTACTTCAGACTCAACTTTTAAGTCTCTCAAATTTCCGAGTTTTGCCGGATTCCTGGCAAAGTACTTGCCTGAACTGACAAAAAAAGGTCAGATGTGTATTCACCGTGTCCCTTATCCCTAACTCTTTCGTCTATTTAGCGTTAAAAAAAAAATTCACTCCTTAGTTTGAAACTCCTCCCCACCCGTATATTTAGGGCTACGGGGCCCATTGACGAACTTGACAAACCCAAAGCTAACAGACCGGTGGGACCGATATGCCCTGTCAACAACAGCAGTGTTTAGTTTAACACTCAGTTGAGGTTGACAAGACTCAAGTGTAGCAATTTCAGTGTATTTTCTGCAGCTTCGACTAAGAGAGTTTTCTTGACCATACCTAAACGAAGCAGCTCCAGTGAACTTAAAAAACAAAATCCGGCGGCAGGTACACTGTAAAAAAAAACTTGCAGTATTTGCTATTGGGATTAATCCCAGTAGGAAATGCTGCAACTTTAATCCTTACTCGGAGCAACTTATTACAGTGTAGTGAAGAAGTAATAAAATTCTGGTAAATGTGCACAGTGGACCTGGCGTAGTTGCATCAAAAACCGCAAGGGAAAAGTTAGATTATTTGAGCGTTTCGGCCAAGGAAAGCGTGGTAGAACAGACTGATGACAGGATCAAAGGATGTACCATTTCTGTTTGTACAAACCTGAATGTCTTTATTTTGTTTTCTAGAACAGCGGCGACGAAAGCGCTTCAGATGATCAGTCACCAAAGTAGCTATGAAGCTGAAGCGTAGTCTACGACTTCACCCATGACTTTGTTCCTAGTCAATTTCTTGTTGCCTCTCTTTCGCCTCGTCATAGGCTCACATTTCTATGCTACGGCGCTCTCACGCAAAAGGATCTTCATGATGAAGAAATCTGAAAGCCGCTGATGATGTTTTGTGGGCTTTAAAGCGTTAATCGCTAGTGTATTTACGGTAGCCCATATGCGAGTTAGTCGGCAGCGCCGCCTTTTCGAGGGACGTATGAAATCTCCGTGATGCTAACGACGCTAGTAGCCGAAAACCCGCCCGCGTGTTTTACATGATGGTAACATCAAAAGGAGACATTGGCTCGTGCAAAGAGAAATGTAATATCGCAAAAGGAACGACGGTGCCGCCAAGGGTTTTCGTCAACAGCGAGAGGGGAAAGTACCAACGACTGTGCCCGAGGACGTGCTGAGTGAGCTTGCGTAAGACACCGTAGAGATACTACACACGCTCTTCGAGCAGTTCACGGGGTGGGGCGATCGGCACAGAGAGATTAACACACGAGTTCCGCAGGAAGAGGGGTGTTGAACATGAGCTGTCAAAGTGCGTCCTCGGGACCAGACATAAGGGCGATTCTGGCGATCTCTTGGATTCGCTTTCCGAAAAGCAAAGCGAGAATCCGCCGAGCGCAAGAGCAAGCACGAAGTCGCTTAGCCTCAGTTGCACCTTTACAACTTCTTGCTGACTTCCTGAAATCACTTTCCACTCGCGAAGTGGATTCGCTTTCCAAGTGCTGGCGGAAACTAGCGAAGCGCGAGAACAGCTTTGGAAAGCGAAGCGACTTTTAGCCGAAGTCGCAAGAACAGCTGGCGCATAAGCTCGCGGAGTCTTCCAGACCGCCAGAATCGCCCTATAATCAAACATCAACGTTGGTTTTATGCAAACCTTCTAGCGACCCGCATCTACCACTTGTTGCTCTGCCAGACGATGACGCTCGTATGTTCGTGGTCCAGGATTCCTGCCAGGATTTTTGGCAAAGTCATCAGCTCCATAAATGTCTTCACGATGAAAGAGCAAGTCCGCCCCATAAGAATATTACATCAGGATCTTAAGTTTGCGGAGTTTTCCACGACCCTTGGAAAGGCGTTGTTAATTGGGCTTTTCGGTCCGTGCGTCGTGTGGTCGCATTTTTCTGACACTTGAATTAACAGTTGCTGATTGATAGAAAATCGGCAAGCTACTGAAATGCAAAATTTGAAGTTTATAAATGTGATTTTGTGATAGTACTGTAGTGTATATTGTGTGAAGTGAAAACATTCGAAAGTCGTTAGTAACAAATTATTGACTTTCTGTAAAATCTTTAAGTCGGTATTTTTAACTTTGCGATTATCCATTAGTGTGAGAGGCTGTGCTATTGTAGTTCTTTTGTGTCTCCTTGTTTTGTTTATTGCTTGTGATCAGCTACTCGGTTAAGTGGATGGGCAAGCCGATGATGTTTTATCGGAACCGTTCGAGATTACCTGATATATAGTGGGATAGCCACCTAGTCTGTTGTTCGTTATACCGGTATGATTTTTTAAAAAAAATTTCGGTAGGATTATTCTCTTCGGTGGAACCGCAAGCGAAGTATATTTCCGATGTTCTCCCCCCCCCCCCCCCCGAAACATTCAAAAATAGTCGGATTTTCTAGACTTCAGCCTCTTGTTCTTGTTTTAATGTTAATGTAGATTAGTTCAGACCCACGGGGAGACCCACCCCCTCAAATAAATTCCGGTAAACCGCCCTGGTTCCACGGCTCCGTAATTCCTTCTGTTACGTCGACTCCTTCACACCTGCAGCAGTGGCCTTTCAACTGGCGCAAGCGTGAAATTGCGGAATTTTGTTTTTCTTTTCAGTTTTTCATCGCCTTCATCTAAGGCAACTTATTATGTTTTTTCTCGTAAATCAAAGGTTCCTCCTGGATAAGTGGGTAAATCGTCTCATAAGCAAATCCATTTGTTTTGATTACTTCTTCTTCTTCTTACGTTGCCTTATTTTTCTTGAGTTGAAGAAATTCCAAGGATGGATTTGTACGTCACGGAAACCCACGTAAGCTTTTTTGGATCCTCGAAACGGCCGTAAGAGCATCCGTGTGAAGGGAACACGTAAGAGCTTTTTTTCATTCTGAAGGGATCTTAAGGGTGTGACGTCTTTGTAATCACCTAATTTTCTAAGCTCTGTACCTGAAGCCCTCATGATTATCCGTGCAAAGTCCCTCTACCTAAAGCGGTTTACATACATATACACTTTCTAGATGGAAGGTGGGTAGAAAAGAGACCATCAACCAATCGTTAATAGTAAAACCAAAGAAACTCATCATCAGGTCGTATATGTCTGTACGTTCAAGAATTTAAATAAATGAAAACCGCACCCAAAATCATCGAACATTACAACATCGAAAGATGAGTATAAGTAACTTCCTTTCTTTTTGTGCGTGGATTTTATTAGGGTCTCGGAGAGATTAGTTTACTGAACGATTACTTCCTGATTCGGCTCGAATTTCCGCCTGGTATGCGCGAAATTCTCACTTTTCATGTTTCTGTTGAAATCTGTCGCTTAATTTGAAAATTTGCCTTCAGGCTTTAACCACGAATTACAGATCTACACTGTCAGTTTCATAAGAAATAACACAAGGATGCGCAGTTTCAGCAGACAACACTTGGGATGCAATCTGTTGTGATTTTGAAAACGTTATGCATTAAATGGCATAACAAGCATTACCAGGAAGACCCGAAAAAACGCCGAAAATGTGTCTGCTGACTCATCCGATATCATCATGACAAACAAAAAATTCAGCGGATGCTTTCTCGACGGGTTTTCGGGTCTCAATGGTCCTTTGTCGGGAATAGTGGGGAGTGGTTTGCACATTGGGAATGGTGTTATCCGGAAATTTGTGTCTAGGAAATGTGCCGACAGGAAATAATGCATTCAGCTGGATGTCTTTGAAAGGAGTTATTTTAATCTGCATGTGAGCAGATTGCACTGGCGATGATTTGGGCTAGAGCTTACCAAGGTTTATAGCAGGTCAGACTGGCGAGCGGATCAGTTCAGATTTTTTCGTTTAAGGGTTCACTGAAAAACACCGAAACGTCCAAATTTACTTATGAATCACTAGAACCAATAAATCCCCTGTTTCAGAATAAGTATTTTTCATCAGTGTGAAAAATCTTTCAGACTCGTAGTACCTCAATATTGGTAGACATATTTGGCATCCACAACGCTAAATTGGCAAAGAAAGAATTCTGGAAACAAGACTAAAAACGCCTGAAGCATAACTTTTCTTACAATCAGGGATAAAGCAACGTCTTTAATATTACTCGCTAGTCATTTCATAAGAACGAAAAAACGCGTTTTGGATGAAATTCTTGCGCGGGCGGCTTGATCTTGCGGGAGGGTATTCTCAACTGCACCACGAGCTCATTGTGAAAATCCGTATTCCCTTAACTAATTCTAAATAATTCAGTGTTCTTGTTGCAAGATACAAAAGAAAACTTTTTTCAGTTAAATCTTAAGGGAAAATTTTACTTAGGATGTTTAATTTTGATTCTTGAAGAACCTTATGCACACGGTCCGGATTTCTGCAACCGGTGACCGGAATTCATGTCTGGATATTCTGATCGTCGTATCATTTTCCTTTTGAAGAATTTGAATATTGTTAATTTTCCATGCAGGAAATGATGAAGTCAGAAAATCAGCCAGGATTCCGGGAGAACTTCCCGGGTCGTGTATTCAAAGCTAAAGGTCCGGCAAAAGATCGTCTTCGTATTCAGTGACTTTATGTTGCGTATATAGGATCAGGATTTATTCAAATAATGTATACAACGGATACGTCAGCTACGATGCTTCATCAGCGATATTTCGGCCCTTCTTGGCAAGGGTCCTATTCAGGCTGTCAATCTTCAGGTCCAGATTTGGGGAAGGAAACAAACCTGTAATCTGAAATATCGCTGATGAAGCATCGTAGCTGACGTATCCGTTGTATACATTATTTGAATAAATGTTTCAAAGTCAGCTTGGGCTCAAGGAATATTTATAGGATCAGGATTTTCCTGCCGGATTTTCAACACAAAGCTGGAAAAGCTCAACTTTTCCGTATGGAATTGATGATGTTGCAGAAAATCTGGAAATCAACTTTTTAGGATGGATGTAACTTCATTCCGAGCAGCCCGCACCATTCACCGGAGCTCATATGACTTGAACAAGGAGCGGATAAGAACCTGAGTACATATTTCAGATGAAAGAATTTGTTCCACACTTTTTTTAATCTCGCATGTACAGGTTAAATCCAGCACAACATAACCCTGAGTCAATTAGCTTCCGCGTTTGCCACTTTGCGTTGCATTTTTCTACAAGTGTATTTCTTCAGAAGAGAGATTAGGATGTGCTGTGATATTAACGGTATAAAATTTAGAAGCAATAAGTGTAGGTAGATAAGTGTCCATTTTCTAAGAGTGTCGTGTTGAAGAGTGGGAGATTAAATACGAGTCTGACTTTGTGTGTTGAGATGCACATGCTTTTGCTCATTGTGCTGAGTCGTTTTTCTTGAAATAGAATTTAAATAGCGTTGAGTCGTGTGACAGTATTTCATGTCCAAAAGTGAGTTTTAAAGCAATCAAAACCCTCGGTTTTGGGGTACAGTGTTTCCGTAGTTTTCACGCGAGGATATTGCCCTTGCATCGACGCCGTGCCGCTTAGGTATTCAGCTCTGCGTATCTCAGATTTGTAACTCTGTGCCCCAAAATGGGGAATTTCTATGTGACTGGGCGAAAGCCTCGCCCCCCCCCCCACCCTTCCCCAATTATCCTAAATAATCCCCCCGATGGTTGGTATTTACTATGTTTTTCCAGAGAAGGTCATTTGAACCCAGTCTTTTCACGCTAAAATTTTGAGTATTCCCGGAAATAGTATTCTGCCCAAGATTACCGAGAACTGCAACATTACCAACCTACGTCTGGTGGGTAACGGGCTTGATTACTTGAGGTGAACGGGTGTTTCTAAAAGCTTTCACTTTCTACTTCAAGGTAGTCCCCGAAGCCGCGCCGGAAATCGGCGATGCGCCGCCGAAAACAACTTAGCGGCCCGCCGGCAAATTCTATAAATTCAGTATATGTGTCACAAAATTTACGGAGCCCCCCTCCAGCTCCCCCCTACTGTGTCCACGTGCGATTCTGACATTGAATACCATATCTAGGGCGATCGCAATTTCTGTCCGTCCTTCGGTCGGTCCGGGTTTTGCTAGTTTGGGCACTTCCACATAAGCTAGAACAATGAAACTTGGCAGGCATATCAGGGACCCCAGAAGATTAAGTTGGAAATAGTCATCTCCCCGGTCCGAGCATCGTGGGGGGAGTGGAGGGAGGGGGAATCCGGA
Organism: Branchinecta sandiegonensis; assembly: GCA_030848855.1. Taxonomy (NCBI): domain Eukaryota; kingdom Metazoa; phylum Arthropoda; class Branchiopoda; order Anostraca; family Branchinectidae; genus Branchinecta; species Branchinecta sandiegonensis. The sequence continues at coordinate 19,250,777 of JAUPMV010000003.1, read as the reverse complement.
ATCTCGAAGTATGTATGACTTTTGAACGGGTTATCGGATCTTAATGAAACTTGATATTTGGAAAGACTTTGTGTCTGAGACGACCCACTTCAAATCCGAACCGGGTCCGGTGACTTTGGGGAGAGTTGGAGGGGGGAGCCGGAAATCTTGGGAAATGCTTAGAGTGGAGGGATCGGGAAACTTGGTGGGAAAACAAGCACAAGTCCTATATGGATCATTGACATAACTGGACCGGATTCGGGGACTTTGGGGGGGGGGGATTCTGGTGATCCAGCGAGTTCGGCACTTCGTGATGTAATAGGATGATGAAACTCGGCCGGAATATGAGGGATCCGAATAGACCGACTTGAGATTAGTCGTTTGCACGATCCGAACATCGCGGAGGGAGTTGAGGGATGGGGAATCCGGAATCTAGTGTCATTTATATCTTTTGAACGGGCTGTTGGATTTGAATGAAACTTGGCAAGTGGAAAGAGCTATTGTATTTGATGTTCCGTGTAAAGTCCGGACCGGATATGATACTTCGAGGGGGGGCGGGTGGAAGGGGGCCCGGAATTTTGTGAAGCGCTTAGACTCGAGGAATCTGGATGGAATTTGGTCGGAAGAACAAGAATAAGCATTAGATACGTTCTTGACAGAACCAGATCATGACGGGGCTCTTTGGGGTGAATTGGAGGGGTTTTCCGGAATTCCGGTGATCATGAGATAGGATACTTCCAGATGTGCTAAGGAGGGTAAGACTTGGCAGGCATATTAGTGACCCTACCTAATAGACTTAAAGACCCAACACAATGCCCTAGGACGGCTTCCGTTCCTGGATCCGACCATTTTTCGGGTAGTTGAGGGAGGGGGAATCCGGAAATTACTGACTTCCATAGGTGGCTAAAAAAAATGGTTCGATTCAAGTGAAACTTTATGGGTGATAAGGACTGATGACGTAGATATGCAAAGCATGTGTACGAACCCGTGGGGCCATAGTTGGGGGGGGGGGGGGGGGTCCGGAAACTTTGTGGCATGCACTGAAACCGAACAGATGGGCAGAATGGGATGCAAGTTGGAAAGTACTAAGTTTATGTTTTGTCATCTGGCGTCCGAATCGAATCCGACCAAGGTAGGAGGAGAATGAAGCGGGAACCGGAAATTTGCAGATATGATCTGATTCGAGTTAAACTTGATGGACGGGAAGAGGAGATGTAGAGATGCGAAGTTTATGTGTACGAGTCGTATTCGGCCACAGTGGGGGGAGTTGGAGGGAGAGTCCCGGAAATGTTGTGGCTCGCATAGGGGTTAAACGAGTGAAGGGATATGAATGAAACTTGGAAAGTAGAGAGATCGTATGCCTTAGATGACATATTTTAGGGTCTGGACCGGATCCAAGCACGGTGGGAGGGGTATTGGAATTCCCGGAAAAATGCTCAGATTTACTTTCTCGTTTCTCACACCACCTACTCGTAAGAAGTTCCATATGAGCTCGTAGCTCTTGTTTTTTCCTACCCTACCGAATTTCACTCAGGTCACGATAGCCCCAAACTCCTCCCCATCGATTCCGGTTCTGGGACTCATCACCTTAGTACGATCCAAACGTCATCCCAATCCTTCCGTCTGTTTGGTCCCAACCATTCTACAAGATTTCCGGGCCTCCCCCTCCATCCCCAGCACCGTAGTCGGATACGATTCGGTCCCGCAAACACTGCATTTGCATTTGCTACCGACGAACTTTCCCTCGGATCGGTCAAATCCGGAAGATGTCGGATATCCCCCACCCCCTCTCAGGTCCAACTCCCCCAGCCGAGAGCGGATCCAGTCCAGACCTCAAAATGGCACATATAGGACCTATAATCTTTGGATCTTTGCACCGTCCAAGTCTCGTCCCCCAAAACTTCCCGTGTGCCCCTTCAACGCCTTATGTTGGCCAGAAAATTCCGGTCGCCCACACGGATGATCGGATCTGGCAAAGCAATGTTTCGTTAAGCATTTGATCAGGTTCTTTACACGCCTGCCAAGTTTCATCGTCCTACTCCTAGCTTACATGAAAGTGACTGAGCTGAAAAAAGAATGAGAAAGAGGGGCCGACATCACGATCTGTAGGCACTTGAACCGAAGATCAAAAGCTTCATAAAAGCGCTAACGGTTTGTAGGGAAAATTGCTGAAAACGAAGCAAACACCGATTAATCGGCAGCTGCGCCGCCGCCAAACACAATTCTCTTCGCTGCCGAATTAAAATTTGACGTGGCTTCGGGAAAAATTGTTTAAAGCTGCCATTCTTCGAGAAGCCAAGTGACGATTTTCTACTCATGAACTTGTGGATCCATTTTACTGTATCCGTCACGCGTGTTTATAATGAAAGAATGGGTCCACTTGGAAGTGCTGAACCTGGAATATGACGAATGACCATCCTTAGGCGTATTCTCGCCGTTCCCCGAGGACTCCACTTGAGGAGTCCCCGCGTTTTTGTTTGTCCCGGGGACTCACTCCCCGTATTCTCGCGAGTCCCCACGGACGGGGAATGCTCTGATTATCATCACCATCATCAAAAACGACTCCCTTTCAAATTCGGAGGGGAATCAATTTTTGCTGTTGTAGGTGGTATGGGTGGTTAATTTAAAAGAATCAGAATAAACAAAACCAAAAATAAAGTGGATCTAGACTATTTTTTTCAGCTGCATATTCATTTTTCGAACAAAATCCGTTTTAGAAGCATTCCCCGTATTCTCGCTGTTTCTGTACGCGGAGTCCGCCTGGAGTGACTCCCTCTATTCTCGCCGTTCCCTTCGATTCCCCGAGGAGTCCTCGGGGAACGGCGAGAATACGCCTCTTGTCTCCCAGATTTCGCCATCTAAACCGTTTAGTAAGAATGAACGTTTGATTAGCGTGTAGCTGCTACGTGACCCTCTGGAGTTGCTGTCGCCAACTTAATTTATTACAGAAATTACAAGTAGAGTTTAGTAGAGTGTGTGTTGAGACTTCTTTTGATCTTAGGTAAGCTCCTTTAGGTCTGAAGATCCTTGTAATGTATGTCTTAATCTAAACTCGAGTGAGATTTTTTTATATGTTGGAATACAGGATGGCTTTGACTTGGTATTCCATCATACGATTTCAATCGAGTGACAACATTCTCAAACTTTGGATGTCCCTGTGATACTTCACAGTTGTCCGAAAAATGATAGATATATCTTGAAAGAAAGATCTATTCTTCTTTTTCCAATGTTATTCCTTCTGACTTCTTTTGACAATATTCCACCACCTTGAAATTTTCGCTCACCACCCAGCCTGCATCCAGCCACCCAAAAATTCTGAATACCAACACATTTTTAAAGTAAATTTAGATCACCATCTGCTTCCATCATATTTTTCTTATATGGACCTGATAACTCTAGCGCCATCATGTCAAATGTACACGAGATCTAACACTAACCTTCGGCTCCCAAAAATTAAGTGTGAAAGATCCAGATTTTCTCTACGATATACAATACCATCTGTGTGGGAAAAATATAAAAACCATGTTGCAGAATGGTTGGAAGGAAGCCCATCGCTTATCAGGTCCCGACTCAAAGTACTACTGATTCTTAATTTTAAAAAATTATAATAGTTATGTTTGCAATATAATTTATTATGAAATTTATTGTATAAGAATGTGTTTATTAGAGTGTGGTTGGTTAATTGAATGATTGTTTCGTGTGTGGTTGGTTTATGCTGTACGCATTCTCGCTTACTTATGTCAAATAGTTCGTCATTTTTGTTTATTTTTAGCAAGAGGGTAGTTTTCTATTTTTTATTTATTTATTTGGTAGATGGCAGGTCATTTAAATTAAGATATTATACAGGTTAGATAAATTAAGTTATATTATATTATTATTGTTGGATTTATAGGGTACGTTGTTGTTATTTATAGTAAAATTTTTAACAAGCATTGCATGTACAAATTCGTGTTCTCCACAGTGCTTGTGTCATGTCTTTGTATTTTTGTGTATAATTAAAAAAACTTGAACTTGAACTTGGTAAGGGTCACCTCCCCGCACATGCAGTCTGGCCAGTGAAGGGGTCCCTTTGTCAAACCCCATGTTATCTCCACTGGACCAAAGCGCTAATTCTTTCATCGGCGTGTACTGTCTATGATGGTGAGGGAGAAAGGAGGCTGCATGTCATCAGGATGCATCAACAGTGGAGTACAAATCGCCCATACATGCCGCCGACAAGCCGGAAGAAGAAGAAGAGACAGGTGACTCCTAAACCAAAATGCAGAAGAATCTCTACCCATTTTGACTTCCCAATCAAACAGCAGAAACAGCAGCCATGTCCAGAATGAAATCACCGGACCAGATTCAACTCCGACCAATTTTCAAAGAAGAAGTTCACAAAATTGTATATTTAAGGAAGAATCTTTAACTGTTTTTCACAAGTTCATTTTCCAGCTTGAGCCTGAAGAGGACCCTTGCCAAGAAGTGCCAAAATATAGCTCTAATAAAATGTAGCTGGCTTATCCATTTTGCCATCAGCGGAGCCCATGGGCTGCAGCTCGAGGCAGTTGACCACGCGCATCATAGGGGGGAACTCGGGAGATGCAATTATGCAACCATAGATAAATTGGTGAAGGCTAATGAGTTATTATTCAGATTCGTTGTAAAAGCAGAACTGATGATGGTGGGAAGGCAGAAGAAGACAGGCATCACAGCAAAACTGAGGAGATGAAATTATGCAACCATAGATAAATTGGTGAAGGCTAATGAGGTGTATTTATCAGTTTTGTTTCAAAAGCAGAAGTGATGATGGTGGGAAGGTGGAAGAAGAAGACGGCATCATGGCGAAACTGGGGAGATTCAGTTACTCAGCCACAGAGATATTGGTGAAAGCTAATGAGTTGTACTTTTCGGATTTGTCGTAAAAGCAGAAGTGATGGTGGTGGGAAGGCAGAAGAATGAAGATTCTGGCAAACTTTTCGCTGGGTTACAGAAAGCAGGTCCGAAAAAGCGCTAAAAATTTGTAGTTTCGAAACGAAACAATGGAGAAAGGTGGGGATTTTAGAAGCTTAGAATTCCATATGAGAGCTCAGCATATTATAAAAGGCAGATTAAGCAAGAGGGGTCCTTTAAGCGTTTAGCTTGTCAAAATGGGAAGAGACAGAAATACAATAATTTAACATTTTTAGGTGAGGTATAGCCTAGAACTTTCAACTTTGAGATGGGATTGTTAATATTTGATGACTATTCGGAACCTGTAATATGAGGCAGGCGACATCTTTTTTTTTACACAACCTCAAAATTTGCTGCGACAATGTCATAATATAGATTTCCATTTAGGCTAGTTCTGACAATCAGCAGTTATACATATCGCGATGTTGTGCCTTTTCTTTATTTCGAGCCTGCTTAAAAAAGGGATTTTCTGGTTGTATTACAGTACCCTAGTATTTTAAATACAGTAGAGGTATGCATAATTGAACACTTCTCTAACTGTTTTACTAGCCTGGCTTCAACAGGGCTTAGTTACTTCCTTATAAAAGAGTCAAATGGAAAGGAAAAATAACAAACTTGGGATCAGCTAATAGCCAACTATTTCAGGGCTATTTGGCATAAACTTTGAGTAGAAATTCAGTTAAATATTATTTTGCTTTCAATTGACAGATCTGCTTCGTCTACTATTTTCAGTCCGAACCGCCATCTTCTTGGCTGAAGGTGTGTTCCTCCTGGCAAAGTTTTCAAATTGCGAAAGGAAACCAGAAACCAGTTGAGACATTAGTTGCGTTTTTGCAGATACCATGGTACGGTATCTGATACCACTGTGTAAAGTCGTTTTTGCAGCTATGGTGGTATCTGATACCACATTCAAAAGGCGTTTTTGCAGCCAGGGGCATCCAGAGCCGTTCTTCATTGGGGGGGGGGGGGGGCAACCCTGGTCAAATTGACCGAATCGCTTCCTAATTTTTACTGAATTTATTAAAAATTCTGAAAACATAACGAGTTGCCTTCACGAAGCTACACCGTAAAAAGTTGCAGGTATATAGAAAGAAGTCTAAATAGAAAAATTGGCGCGTTTTTACGCTTTTCCGCTTCTGTTTTTTTTATGGCACTTGCCCTTCGGCCAAGTGCCATATAGCGATCGCAATTTCTGTCCGTCCGTCGGTCGGTCTGTCTGTCTGTCCTGGTTTTGCTAGTTCGGGCACTTCCAGATAAGCTAGGACGATGAAACTTGGCAGGCATATCAGGGACCGGACCAGATTAAATTAGAAATAGTCACTTCCCCGATCCGACCATTTGGGGGGGGGGGGAGTAGGGGGAATAAGGAAAAACTAGGAAAAATGAGATATTTTTAACTGACGAACGGGTGATTTGATCTTAATGAAACTTGATATATGGACGGAACTCGTGTCTCAGGGTTCCCAGTTTAAATCCGGACCGGATCCGGTGACATGGGGGGGGGGGGGGAGCTGGAGGGGGAAACCGGAAATCTTGAAAAACGCTTAGATCGGATTGGCCGTAAGTTGCCAAAAACTCCAAAACGGTAACATTATTTTTTTTTTCATATTCAAGCGGTGGTTTATGGATAAATAGCAAAATGCTAAAGGGGTCTGGCTTCGGCGAAGACTCAGAAATCTGCAAAATCCGATTGTCTGGTTCAAGAAGTTCAGTAAATATTAAATGTTGGGATCCCGTCGAAACTTTTGGTCTTGTTTTGCCAGACAGCTCTGTGGTTTAATAGGTAGTCTTGGGATCGCAAAAAGGCACTTTGATCATCAGTGTTTCCAAAGAATTTCTGCCTGCCGTGCATTTTACATTCTTCACTATTTAGATGAAGGGTGCGTCATTTATTGGGGTTTTAGGCTTGGAATTTTTAGCGATTTTCGCAAGCGGCGCTTTAATTTTTCCTACGTACAGCCGTTGTTGACGTTATCGCTATGCGACAGCGGCGTCTTTTGTCGGCAGATTTTCGAGTCCTGTTGGCAAAACTGGGAGTACCGCAATGGTAAAAGGCTAGGCGTATCCCTGAAAGAAATATAAGACGTAGAGCGTGAAACACGCCAAATTTGCGCTTTAGGTTTGATTTTGTATATATTATGCAACTTTTGCATTGTAGCTTCCGGAAGGCAGCCCGCTGTGTTTTTAGGAAAAAAAAAATCGGTCAAAACCAGGTACCGATTCGGTCAATTTTACCAGGTTCGCCCCCACCTATGAAGAAAGGATCGGGACGCCCCTGGATAGAAGGAACTTTGCCCTGGCAGTAGATACTCCTCAGGGCTCTATTCTGAATAGTTTCAAGCCGGACCAAACCAAACCGGACAGGCATACTCAAGTAGTGGACGGATGAAAGCAACGTGAAGGCGGAGAACATATGATTTTGGGCACGAAAATTTGGAAAACAGTTTGAGGAGAGACAAAGTGTTTAGTAATCGAACAAATTTAAGCCTCCCACTTCAAATCATTCGTCTGTGTGATCCCCAAAAGTTTGGTCTTTGTTGTAACTATTTCATTTGGTATTGGAGTAGTGAGCGATGGCTTTAATTTAAGAAAGCTTACTGTCATGGTATTAGATTTCTAGGAATTAAATTTCATTTTTGACTGGGCTGCTTCAGCAGCAACATCTTCAAGCATTTCCATTGTACTACTCTTTTTGCCAGTTTTGTCGAACTGCTTCACCTGGTCTACAGCGACGTTCAGTGGTCTGCCGCAATCGAGTAGGTCTATGGCAGTTTAGCATGACTCAAGTTTCTGAATAATGTGAGAACTTTCCTGTTTGAAATGGCAGCAGCATACCAGCTCTGATAAGTTAGCTTAAAAAAATGAAATAGTAGGCCTTGGCTAGAAGAAGAAAGGGAATGTATCTAATTCTATCGTGAGTTCTGCTGCTCTGTATTATATCTTGCTGTAAAAAAAAGCTCGATAAGAAGGTAAACAAAAAAAATAGTGACAAAAATCTTTCTATTGGAATGTGCTGCTTAGTTTGAAAATATTACCTTCTTATTGGGCTTTTTTTTGCAGGCAGTTCGAGAAAAGGAATGGCCGCCCAAGGCATTCGGCTAAACCTGCAGAGAGATGTATTCACTCCAAATAATGAAATACTGGAAACTTTTGTCCATGTAACAAAAACTGCCCAGTCCCGGAATGTTCTTGGAAAAAAGAAGAAAGATGGCAGTAGCAGCCAATCATTTTTGTGTATATCAGTCCGTGGTGACAAACTTGGAGCTGTGATAAGTCAGGTGAAACGCAATGAGAAGAACACTTTCACTAAAAAAAGGACTTGGAACCTAGCAGAACTGCGGCTAGTTGACGGCAAGAGCTTGAATAAAGAAATCTTGGAGTTTGATATCACTTTCGATAAAGTGTATACGTGGGCCGCTAGTAACAAGCAGGAACGATTTGCATTTATAACAACGCTGTCACGGCTGTGTGATAGGTATATGCCAAAACAGAAGCCAGTGTTTGAGAATTTCCCAGATTCTGTGTTTGATGTACCTGACCAAGGACCAGAATCCAAATCTCCACTGATGTCGATGCATTCCTTCCAGTCCAGTATTGATGAAGATATTGTATCCCCCCAGGAAGAGGCTGATCTAGACAAGCTGCTCTCAGAAAGTCAGATTGCAGTCAATAGCGCTGAAGCTTTCACCAGCTTTCTTACCAACAAACTCAGCTTGCTTGACCACTCGAACATAAAACAGCTTATTGGCTCAGAGTTCCAGGTTGTTGAAGTATTGTCAATGCTTGAAAAAGCGGAGGCTCAGGCTGCCGTTATTGAGTCTGTGCTAACTGAGTATGAAACAATTCTGCAAGAAGCGAGTAGTGCCATGTCATCCGTAGGTAAAACAATTTCTCTGCAGACAACTCACCAAAATTACCGGAGCTTGCTGAGTACTCTTGAGTCATTGATCGAACAACTTGATATAAGCACTGCTCATCAGAGTGTTATCAACAATCCAGACTTGACTCCGGGGCCAGGGTTAGACGCAGTTCGAGAAGCTGCCAAGGCTTTGCGGAAAGCTGCATTTGCCAACTTTCCAGAAGAACTGAAGAATATGAAAGGTGTCACTAGTCAGTTCGGCAAAGTTGACCGGCTGAAGAAGAGGCTGTCTCAGTCTGTTCAGCGTTACATGAGTAACTCCTTCATCCATTTTGGGAATGATTATGGAGAAACTGTTAGCCAGCACAGCCACAGTTCTAGGAGCTCTAACTTGAGTCTCCACAAGCATAGCCACATTCACAACCAGCTTAGTGCTTATATGGAGCTTGTACATTGGATGAAGGCTATGGACCCGCAAGGTTATTCGAACCTTCTGGACACCTATACCCTGAGCATGGCCAAATTGTATGAAAGGAGCATTGGCCAATTTTTTGAAGAAGCACGAGCGAAGATCTTTAGTATGAAAGAAAGGAAATTAAAGGGAAGCGAATCGGGATCAAACATTGGCAAAAAAGCGGAAAATGTCGTCTCGCCAGGCTCTACACCTACTCAGCCGCAGTCGCTACTTGGCGTCGATAAAGACCAATGGTCCGTCGAAGTCGATATGAACGACCGAAAGAAGTTCGATGAGCTGCTCGAAAATGTTCTATCAGAACTCGAGCCCGTCTGCCTCTCCGAGCAGGAATTCAGCGTGGTATACTTCCTGCTAGACCCGACCCAGTCTGCTAACCTGGAGTCTGGGCCTATAGCCAAACAGGGAAAGCAGGCGAGTGACGAGACTCGTCGAATCATGTCGAAGATGTTCACAACCGTGGAACAGGAATTATCTAAGTTCATCGCCTACTATGAGAAGCTGGATAGTTTTTATGTGCTCTATGCGCTCGTTCGCTTCGGTCAGCACGTCCTGTCAGCTCAGGACACAGGATCGTTTTTAAGCGTTACTTTCGGATCAGTTTTGGTACAGATAAAGAGGGCGTTCGATCGCTTCATGCTCGCGCAGATTAAATCCGTTGAGGAGGCTAAAGCGCCGAAGAGAAGCAAGTGCGGAATCCTTCCAGTCGTTTCGAATTTCGAGGACTTCGCTGGTGCCGCCGAAGTTGCGTTCCGCGGTTGGGACCGCCGTGTCGACTTGGACAAGTGGTACACGCGCCTAGTCAAGGCCATATTTGAAGCTACCCTTCGCATCTCCAAAGACCATGGCAAAACCCCACATGAAGTAATCAAGATGGAGAACTTCCACTATTTTCACCGAATGCTTTCAAGGCTCAAAATCTCTGCGCTAGACAACGAGAAAAAAGAGGCAAAACAGAGATACAACGAGGCGTTAGAAGACTACGTCTCCCACTATTTTGGACGGCCACTTGTTCGTCTCAACACTTACTTTGAACGCGTCCATGTGAAGGTCAACCAAGGCGTTAAAGAAGCGGAAATCAGTTACCAGGCGCAGTTCAGCAAGCAAGAACTACGTAAAGTGATATCTGAGTATCCGGGAAAAGAGGTGAAAAAAGGACTAGAAAGCCTGTACAAGAAAGTGGATAAGGATTTATCCGAAGAAGCGAACTTACTTCAGATTGTTTGGAGAGCCATGCAGGAAGAGTTCGTTCACCAGTATAAAGTATTGGAGGAAATGATTCAGCGGTGCTACCCTGGGGCCCTAATCTCTCTCGAGTTCACGATTGACGATATCCTCGCATATTTTTCTGACATAGCTCAGTCGCACTAACTTCCATAATGGCCTAGAGGTTTAGAGCGCAGTGTTGTGGACCAGGTACTGACCATCTTTGCTTCGCGGGAATGGCTCTGAGCGTGATGACAGTAGGCCTAGAATGCACTGTGCTGTTACAATAGAAGTTTTCATATATAATAGTATAATTGCACCAAAAAAGGCTTTCGCCTCTAAAAATTTCTTGCGACACTATGTACACTAAATTGAATGTCAGCCAAGTGACGATCCACACTTGCTTTAAGCTGATTAATATTTTCCACGTCTATGACACTTTCGGGGAGATGATTCTAGTATTCAACTATCCGGTTTCTGAAGCTCCACTTATGAATGTCTTTTCGAAATTTGTCACCACGCACTTTCCAGCTGTGTCCTCTGAGACCGTTGTGGTTGAAGAGGAGGACATCATCAGGTCTTGTGTTGTCCTAGTAATTAGGACGTATCTTGAAAGTTTCGATTAGATCACCTCCGAGAAATCTTAAAGCTAAACTGTAAAGCTAAACTAGGCTCGTAATTTTTCAAGCCGGTTTTCGTAAGGCAGACGGCGAATGGCAGGCACTGTTTTTGTTGGTCTTCTCTGAAGTTACTCAATAGCGATGACGTCCTTGTTATAGAAGGGCAGTCGTTGCCTGGCCATAGTCAGTTAGTTGGCAAGCTGGGCCTTGAATAAAATAGGAAAAAGAGAATTTGTAATACAATTATGATTGATAATATAATTTAATTGGTAATATAGTAAGGCTGCACAAGTTATCAATATGAAGGAGGCTACACAAGGGGATCGAAAAAATGTCAGGAATTGATAAGTTGAGACTTCAAAGGTTTCGGGGAAACGTAGGCCTCCTCCCGGATTATCAGAGGCTGAGATTAGGCCCATGGTATATGCCAAGGAGCAGAGCTGCGTCGTTTGAGAGGGGGGGGGGGGGGTCAGCTGCCCCCCCCCGGCCTTCCAAGGGTACCCAGAGCTAAAACTAGCCCAGAAAAATCAGTTTCTCATCAGAATTGTGACTGTTTGCACCATATCAGTTGACCAAGGTCACTCATAAAAGGATCGAATGTCTTCACGGCGTGTTTGAGCCTGGGTCAGTTGTGTGTCTGAACTCTGTACATGGAAGAGAGACACGGCGTCGAGTATCACTTCATGATTTTTTCCTGGATAGCTGAGGGCCCCCTTGAAAATTCACGTGGGGGCACGTGGGGGCAAAATAAAAGAGTAGACAGGGGAGAGGGTAAGCAGACACTCAGTGTATTTCCCACTTAACCCTAGTTTGTCTATTTTGTAAAACGGTCAGACAAGCTTTAAATCAAAGGCTACTCTGTTTCAGTTTTGTTTCGGGTGATCCTTTTTATTTGAAAGGGTCGAGTTTAAGCACCGTCATGTACGTACTAGTTTTCAGTTAAATGTCTCACACTGTTTGAAATGTGCCGTGACCAAACTGTATTGAGCTAAACCATGATAGGTGGTTTTCATTTGTGGTCCAAAAAGGCACTCTTAATTGTAAGGAATTCCAAAATTTTCGCCTGCGGCGCCTTTTGTAGTACGTTCTGTTTACTTTGAGGTTTGGGCTCACAGGGGTCACATATTTGGGGATGGGCCTTTTTAAAACCTAGAATTTTTTCGGGAAGTAGTTCAGTTTTGTTAGAAAACAGAACAATAACGCCTCTGACTCCCCCCCCCCCTTAGGTTTCAGCGAGGTGACGCCTCTGCTACCGAGAGGAGGCCGCTCTTATCGTGACTCTGAACGACCAGTTTTCGACATCAGACGGGCATAATGCCACTATCAGATTTGCGAAACGCTTTTAATTGGATAATGAGGACCAGTGCGGGCGTCGGAAAACAACTTTAAAGTAAATGGTAACTGCAGTACGAGGGCCAAACCCTACCTTTCTTAAATGACCGTTAAAGTTAGTTTTCTCTTTTTCGTTGCCCTTCTTATGACTCCAGACTGTGATGATACATACGGTTTCCTTTTTGTGTGAACGGGAGGGGGGGGGGGGGATTTTGAATCCCTGGGTCTTACCTGTTACTTTGCGTGCAGCGTCGAAAAGTTTTATATTTGATTAATCCTTCGCCACCTGTTAGCTCGGATAGGTACACCTGTGTCATTGTTTGACTTGGTGAGAGAAACTCTGTAACGTCATCTGATGCGGTCGCTGTGCGCCAGTCTCTCGCCACTCGAAGGTTTTTCTAGTGATACAGAAAAAGAAATTTTGTCCGGTCGACAGCCCCTGCTGGTAATTATCCGTCTAGAAGGCTGTGTATTTGCGCGTTAACTTCACTGTCATAAGTTTGATAACGCTTATAAGATGCGCATCCTTGTGATAAATGTAAAACATCTGTTACTTCTCCGGGAAAAATAACGCATACAATAGGCGAAAGTGCTTTTTCCCGAAATACAACACTAAAAATGTTCACAACGTTCTGCTCATTTCTGAAAACATTGAACACATGGATGCGCACCCTAGTGTTAAAAGTTATCGAACTTCTGACAGTGTATGGGCCAGTTTCCGAGTTCCGCTCAGAGGGTTCCATAGTGAGTAAAAAGAAAGACGGATTTTTGTGCGGCTGGTAGTCCCTGCTGCAAATTACTTGGTTAAAAGGCTAGTATATATGCCCGATCAGTTGCTTTAATTTGATTGTTTAGTTTACGTAGCTTGAACTGTATTCGTTTCGGAGTTGATATGGTAGTATTTGCATTGCTTCGATCCAGTTTTAGGTGCGTTTCACTGTGAACTCAAAGAGTTGAACTTGCACATGTGCAGAGGACATGGGAGCTTGTGTTTAAACCTTTTTTTGTTTCTGTTGCTGTTTTTGCCCCGTAAATTAAAAGTTTCTTGTATGCATGCTTCCATCTTAGCGTTAAACGCAATAATTTCGGACAAGCGATAAAAAACTTTGCTTCGTAACTCTCCGGAATTAAAGTACGGAATTTGGAGTACATATTAGCTCTCCAGTGTAGGTTAGTAGGCTAACGAAGCTCTTAACTGTTAGAATTATGAATGGAGGTTTTTTTTTATTACAGGCAACCTAGTAATAAGGCATTTGAACAGTATATAAACACACAAAAAAGAGAAAAGCCGTAACAAGAAATACACAGCAAAAACACGAAAAAACGCCGCATTGGGCAGTGTTCAAGAAGGCGGCTGGAAAGTGACAGAAGCTGTCCACTTGTTTCTTTTAATTTCCTAGTTGGGTCCAGTACAGAACTCTTCCCCATGATTCGTTGATTGCGTGTGCGGCGAGGAAGGCATTGAAGAAACGGAGGTATGTGAAAATCATGTTCGCATTCGACTGGTCTCTTACTTCCAGAGAATCGGTACAAACCAGCAAGCAATAGTACAGAGAAGGAGCAAAAAATTGTGGAGATTTTTGCGAGACCTCTTCGGTTGTACCTGTCTCTGTTCCGTATGATTTTTCCATAGTTAATAGTTGACAGAACAGCTGCTTCACACACTTTTCTTATGTTTAATATCTTAGTTATACAACCATTAAAAAGATCTTGATTATCTACAATTGTAAAGTTAAACCCCAAAACGGCTCTTAACTTGATTATTGTTTGAGAGATACTCAGCTAGTGTTACGAATCCAGGTTCATCCTTTTGGCCGGATTCGAATCTTCCGCTTGCCAGGCTGGATTCGGACTCAGATTCCATACCTTCTATCTTACGAGTCCACAATTTCTAGTCTATATCCTTCCAGTTTCCGTTTCCCAATTTTTACACAATGGGCTTAGGCAATCCAACTTTTTGATCTCCACCACCATCCATCCTCAGTAATATATCACGTTATCTGAATACCTTAGACCAGGGGCGTCCCGAGGGGGGGGGGGGGGGGGGGGGGGCGGCGCCCCCCCTACGTTTTCGGTATTAGGTCAAATTTTCGCCTTCGGCGAAAATTCGGTCAAAACGGGCATCGCGGCAAAGCCGTGATGCCCTTTTCATAAAATCGTGTGTCCCCGCATTTCCGAATTGGGTGATTTAACATGTGTATTGGTCCCCTTTCTTTATTGAATTTGCTAATTCATCCAACTTTTGTTCAGTCCGCATCGATTTCACCGCATTCGGTCCGTCCCCTTCGTAAATTCGGTGATTTAACCTGTTTATTTGGTCTCATTCGTTAGCGAATTCAGTAATTCACCGAACTTTTCTCAAGTCCGTATCTGTTCTATCGCAGTCGGTCAGCCGACTTCATAATTTGGTCATTAATCAGATTCATTTGATTCTGATTCATGTTTGAATTCGATCATTCATCCAACTTTTGATCAGTTCGCCTCGATTTCGCCGCATTCGGTCCGTCCCTGCGTAAATTGGTGATTTAACCTGTTTATTTGGTCTCATTCTTTACCGAACCCGGTAATTCGGTCGCATTCGGTCAGTCCATTTCATAATTGAATTCGGTGAGATTCATTTGACTCTGATTCGTTACCGAATTCGGTAATTCACCGGATTTTTCTTTAGTCCGTTTCTGTTACTAGGCTTGCCCTTTTAGGTGGTTCTAACAAGAGTTTTATTCCATTACGAAATTCGGTTGTTATACCGCACTCGATCTGTTCCTTATTTTTTTAGTTAGTTTTTCGGTATAGTACGAATTCATTATTTGCTTCAGCCCAGTTACTAAGTTCAGGAATTTAAGTAACATTTATTTAGCTCTCGTTCTTTACAATTACGGTAGTTTTAGCTGGTTGCTATTCATATTTTTACTTCTTAGGATTGCAGTACTTCAGGAATAAGTCTCTTGACGTGAAAACTAGCCTACTTTTGTTTGCTGTGATTTCCGAGCAAATTTACTTGTATCTGCTTTACCCTGGATCGCCCGTTTCCTTTCGCCAGACCATCTGAGTTTAATAGGTAATCTTGGGATCGCAAAAAGGCACTGTTATCATCAGTGTTTCCACAAAATTGCGCCTGCGGCGCATTTCGTAGTCTTCTCTAGTTAGACGAAGGGTGCGTCATTTAGTTGGCGTTTGTGGCGTGGAATTTTGGGGGGCTTGAACCATGTTAAGAGCTAGAATTTTCATGGGAAGTAGTTAAATGTTGCTAGAAAAAAAGGCGGATTAAAAAAATTTCGCCTGCGGCGCCTTAATTAATCCTGGGTACAAATTTTGTCAAGCTTTGCAGCAACGCCGCTTTTGCGATTATTTTAAATCCTGTTGGCAAAACTGGAAAGGTCCTCCAAAGGTAAAAGGCTAGTGACGGCGTATCCATGAAAAAAAAAACAGAAGCGGAAAAGAGTGAAAACGCGCCAATTTTTCTCTTTAGACTTGTATATATACACTCTGCAACTTTTTACGTTGTACCTTCATGAAGGCAACTCGCTGTGTTCCTAGAATTTTCAATAAACTCGGTAAAAATCAGGTACCGATTCGGTCAATTTTTACCAGGTGCGCCCCCCCCCCCCCCCCCAATGAAGAAAGGCTCGGGACGCCCCTGCCTTAGACATCAGTACAACCTACAGCTACGACCTATGTTCATGATTTGATTTTGGTTAAGGTCGGATTCGAATCCGGATTTGGATCCTCAGCATGAAATGGCGGAATCTGATATGTACCTAGCCCTGGATTCGGATTCGGATCCTTTCATGATCTGACTCGCCCATCTCTGAGCCTCGTTCTTGTTGCAATAGCGCTGCCGCATCGCTGATGCAGCACTTCTTTGCTTTTGCACAGTATGCGTTTTTGGATTCACTTTCTTCTTGGTTGAAGCGGCAGCGCTGCAGCATCTTGCAGGGAAGCACGGAGGGTGAGGTGAGCAAGTCCGTGATTCTCGAGAAGCGCTGCCGTCTTCCTCGGAAGCGCTGCAGTGCAAAAACGGATGTAGGAATAATCAGTCCGGAATCGGCCGAGAAGTGGACCTGCAGCATGCAACAAAAACGAGGCTCTGGTCGAGACAGGCGACAGTTAGTTTCGAGGTTAGTTTTCTCAGCGAACGAAATGCGTCTTGGGTGTCAGGGTAAAAAAAAGGCACTGTCTAGGGAACCGGGAGCCGTACTTTTTATCCTACGGGCTACGGAACCGGTAGTTATCACGGAAAACAAACCAACTGAGCTGCGATTCCGGGATCTGACGTCATTGACTAACGGAAACTTGTTTGTGTAGGCTCCCGTTCCGTAGTAAGTGGAAATAGCTCACGGAAACTTCATCGCACCAGCTTCTCGTCCGGTAGTCTCATGGAATTGTGTACTCAGAAGCTAGGGAGCCGGTACTTGATACCGGAAACTGTATAATTGGAGCTTATGTTCCGGTATTGTCTACGTGGAATATAGAACTCACGGAATAGTTTGGATGAGAGCTAGGATTCCGGGATTTTCACTGACTTAGAGAAAGTAACATGGGAAAAAATCCACTACCGCAAGCCATATATTGAGAGCTCAGATGCCGGTAGCAGCAATTATTTGTTTGAAAATGACCAGCTCACGGACACAGATGGCTATGGGCTAGGGTTCCGGTAGTGCAAAAAAAAACAAAAAAGAACTCACGGACCCATGTCAGTGCAGACTAGGAAACCGGAAGTGAATATTTTTAACTCACGGAACCCAACTCCTGCGGGCTAGGGCTCCAGTAGTGCCTAAAATTAAAATCACAAACTCAAGGTCACGTGTCAATATGGACTTTGCGTCCGGTACAGCTCATGAAATCCAACTTCCTCGAGTTTATAATTTTAATTTTTGGCACTACCGGAACCCTAGCCCGCAGGAGTTGGGTTCCGTGAGTTAAAAATATTCACTTCCGGTTTCCTAGTCCCACCTACGCCCCACTCATTCATGAAAAGAAGCTTGAAGGCTGGATGAAAGTGTGTTACTTCGCTGTTCCGCTATTCACATACTCGATTTTTATCGAATATTTTTTTTTTTTTTTTCGGAATTGTGGTAGGCTACCTTTACGTGCTTGTACATCCATGCTTGAAATTTAGCAACTACGAGGGTAAATGATTGCCGAAAAATAAACCTGGTCTTGATCCCATGCAATAGAAGACTTTCTTCAAAAGTGACCTTGCAGTCTGGTAAGGTAAGGTAAGGTACAATTTTATTGACAACTGTAGAAAAGCTGAAGTTACACAAAAGCGACAGACATGCCAGTGGCATAAGACAAAAAAAATGAGCATTCCATGAGCTTCGGTTTATTAACCACTGAAATGCACGCTTTAGCTGAAATTCAAATTCTACACGTCGCGTGAACTTTATCTTGTCGGGCCAGCACTGCGTGTTCTGAACGTCACTATCCTACTAGAGACCAAGATGAAAAAGAAAATAAAAAATCTCTTAGCAGAGTCAAAATATTTCGAGTGTATAAAAATCCAAGATTTAAAATGAGCTAGCTTTACAGTTAAACTTTAACTTTAGAGACTCTAACCCCTTTATCATCATCATTCATCATCATTTTATTTTATAACCCGTCACTGAACAAAACTGGGCGAGGCCCAGAAAAGACGGAGTAAAAAACAAGAAAAACGAAAGAGAAACAACGGAAAGGAAAAACATACTTCGATAACTACGAACTCGGAACAAACAGATCACATTATGTCACCCTCAATGCTGTTTATTCCAGATTCTACCACGCCGCAATTCCCGAATTCTTTCCATGAGGTAATGGTCAATAGTTTATAATGGCATATTTGTGTAATTCGTGGGTTTCAGACTTGTAAACATTGCAAATGTTTTGATTGTCGTCTTTCATTTGTATTTCCTTTCTTGCTTGAAGTATGTCGCCATATAGCACGATAATTTCTGAATGCCTAAAATCGTGTCTAGCCTTGTGGCTTGCACGAAGCGAACGCCGATTAGGATTAACAATTTAGGACTGTCAAGAGTTTAAGATATGTTAGTATGATAGTATAGGAGAGTACTACCTTGCGACACCCGACGAGCTGTGTCAAATGATAGTTTCGAATCTACGATAACAGGGAACAATTATTATCTACCAACTTCACACAATCGCTTGAAATGTATCTTGTGCCAACTAGCTAGGAGTCTTAGATTTGGATAAGGAAAGAGTTTATTCGGTGTGTAAAATCATCCTCCTGTAAAATTCATAAAACTTGGGACTTTTAGGCGTCACTCCAGGGTAACATTGTTATGCAAGGTGGCTTCCTCAAACATGCCATAAAACGCGCCGATTCGTGAGGAAAGACAGATGGTGTGTACTTTTAAGTGGTCACCGGATCTACTATAATTCAGAAACAGTTTCTCTGATTGTTCGGCCTGCAATCCCTGTTCCGAGTTATGGCTTTTTCACAATATTTTAAATCTTTAGCTAAGACAAATAAATGGAAACAATGCAAATGATAGAATTGTTGAAGTAAAATTAAACTATTTTTTCCGATCAGAAAACAAGCTCAGGTAGACTACTTATGTCACGAAACTCCACCGAGAGACACAGAGCGACGAAGTTTTTTTTTTTGGCACTGTCTAGGGAACCGGGAGCCGTACTTTTTATCCTACGGGCTACGGAACCGGTAGTTATCACGGAAAACAAACCAACTGAGCTGCGATTCCGGGATCTGACGTCATTGACTAACGGAAACTTGTTTGTGCAGGCTCCCGTTCCGGTAGTAAGTGGAAATAGCTCACGGAAACTTCATCGCACCAGCTTCTCGTCCGGTAGTCTCACGGAATTGTGTACTCAGAAGCTAGGGAGCCGGTACTTGATACCGGAAACTGTATAATTGGAGCTTATGTTCCGGTATTGTCTACGTGGAATATAGAACTCACGGAATAGTTTGGATGAGAGCTAGGATGCCAGGATTTTCACTAAGTTAGAGAAAATAACATGGGAAAAAATTCACTACCGGAACCCATACATTGAGAGCTAAGGTACCGGTAGCAACAACTATTTGAGGTACTTGATACCGGAAACTGTATAATTGGAGCTTATGTTCCGGTATTGTCTACGTGGAATATAGAACTCACGGACCAGCTTACTAATGTCGTATCAAGGATAAATAAGGGTTATTTATTCTTGGTCGTATATAGGGATATTCGGTCTAACTTTAACAACCCGAACGAAGTAAGTTAATGTACAATTTTGTCACAGTTCATAACGGTTTGTGGTAGGAAGATACTGTACTGTTACGAGTTTTAGAGGCGAGTACAGTTGGCTTTAAGCATGAACAGCGTATTTAGAGCCCATCATTATATTGCATATGACTCGTTTGCTCTAGAACCGCTTCATCTTTGGTCGGTGTCTCTTATACGGACTGGAGCAGTATATATGCAGAGTCATAGGTTTTGACCGCCTTTTCTTTGGTAACTATGAGTTCATCTGCGATTATAGACTCTTCTTAGTACCGGTTTCCACGTTCGCTATTAAGAACAAGTTAAACCCGCAACACGCGCATAGTCGTGGAGGCTGAGTTTTCAACAAACATAGCGGGTCGATCATTACACCCTTCTTGGCTCAGTCAGTAACTGATTTGAAATCGTGTCACACTTTTCATACGTGATAAGCGTAAGAAACGCCAGTGAAAGATGGGAATAGCGTAAGTCACCTAAGCCTGTCTTATCGATCTTTGTGCTGGATAGTTATATGATTTGACGTTAGATCTTAGTGTTATCAAGTGACTCAGTTTGGTTTTCTGTTGCAGAGTGAACATGCCGTCTTTCAAGACCGTTTTCGTCACCGGAGGTGCGGGATATATCGGCTCGCACGCTGTGCTCGAACTCGTCGAGGCTGGCTATGAGGTGAGTTTTCCGTAATGCCGACGGCCATAAGCTGTTCGTTGATGTTGGCCGATTAGTGTTGCTCATTGGCATTGCGCTCCAGCAGACGTGTTCTCGTTCCCATTCAAGCTCGAAAGATAAGGAACCTGACTCATTTGTGGCAAAAATATGCGCCAACCCGCAGATTAATGGATTTTTTTTCTTATGTCTGAGATTGGCGCGGAATACGCCGTCCTCAACGGCTGAAAACTAGCGGGACATTTTAGCGTGGATGGTTCCATTGGATGTTACGTATGGTGGGTGTTTTCGCGTTGATGCCATCCAGCTCGATTGCGTTTTTCGCGTGAATGGCTCGAGCTCGACGTGACCGTCCAGCTGGACGGGTGTCTTCCGTTCAACTACGCCGTTCGAGCTCTGTTGAAGGGGTAGAGGAAGATGCATCTTCCTCTGTATCCAACCCGTTGTCACGTGGACCGCATATTATGTCGAGCTGGACCCACGCGAAAACGTCCACTACATTTCGTCCTCGTAGGCTTCTGATTGTTAGGAGCAACCGTGTGTACTAGATTCAATGCTTAGTTCGGACGAGGGGTTGCTCACTCGCTGGGCACCACTGTACACCCTCCCTGGGCACCGGCTGGGCACCGGCTAGGCACCGGCTGGTCACCACTGTACAACCATTTTAGGAGTGAGCAACCCCTCGAGTTCGGAGCTCGGAGGCGATTTTCGCTTCCCCAGCTGGATTTTACCTTGCGTGGCGACGAAACGAATATTTGTGTCGCTTGACTTTCAGCTCCTGTCCGAAAAAAATCGCTTATTTGGGATAGAATAAGGAAGGAATAAGGATAGCATAAGAAAAGACATAATTTTAAAAATTTACTTGTCCCGAAACCAGGTTGATTTTGAGAAACAGCGCTACAACTTACATTTTTCTTTATTTCTGTTTCTGTCTCTGCGAAATTTCGGTACTTGTGTCAACTATCATCTGACATCATCACCAGGGTTGCGCAATGATTTTCGCAATGCGAAATCCGTCGCATCCTGTCGGAACCTGTTTCAGAGACAAATAACACCAACAGCTATTTTTTTATTGAATCAGGGTCTAGTCTAGTCTCAGTTTTAATCTAAAGAATGTAGTCATGTTTATTTACATTGTTTTTTAGTGTTTTAATATGTGTATTTTACTTTGTGTATTTTACTCGTACTCCGCTGTTATGCAAAAAGCGGGCCACAAATAAATAAATCGTTCCGGTTCTTACCAGCTTCAGCAAAATGTGGCGTGGCATTATTGTGTCCTGTCACCAAACTGGTCTTCTGACGTTGCATGACGTGACGTCTCGTTAAGAAAACCGGATTTTGCGGTAGATGACACCTTAATGTGATTGTAAATTGCTCGTAAGGCTATAGAGAGATTGCAGCGAATCCGACGAAAACGGAACAAACAGTAATTCTAATCCTTTTAGTACTTTCAAACATTTTCCCACACTTTCTTGCTTGATTAAACAGAGTAAAGTCTCGAATCCTATTGGTCAGTCTTTGTTTCGTTGCGTCACAGCTGAACTATACGGTGCGAGATTTCTTTAGAATAACTTTGAAACCTTCTAAAACACATGTCCAATCATACTTAGTTCCAAAACTGTGTTCAGTCAATCAAGATGGGGTCGGAGAAACATTCTCTTGTATTTTCCTATCCTGTAAGTTTATAATTTTCGCCAAACTCACGCAATCCAGTCTCAAAGTTGAAAATCCTATACCTCGTGATCTCAAGTTCTTCGTTCTACCTTTTCCGCCGACGGTGAGAAATATCCCTTTTCGTCGGGTACGGTGCAATCTCTCTGTACTGGGCGAAGACCAGGGTAATAAGA
Source organism: Branchinecta sandiegonensis (assembly GCA_030848855.1). Classification (NCBI taxonomy): domain Eukaryota; kingdom Metazoa; phylum Arthropoda; class Branchiopoda; order Anostraca; family Branchinectidae; genus Branchinecta; species Branchinecta sandiegonensis. Next base: position 19,228,647 of record JAUPMV010000003.1, on the reverse strand, counting down.
TTACACAAAACTTGCAGGAAACTATTCTGTTTATTTATGCTGTTACAGTTTCATTTACCCTCTTGATTAAAGTGTTCCTGTGTAATCCTTCGTACTTACTATGGCCCATATTGCCGTTTTCAGCTTGACGCAATGGTCGTAATATCTTACGACACTGACGTAATAGTCACTTTTGCCTCAAGCGAGGTAATCATTGTACACGCTGTCCCACTACTGCTATGTGCGCCTTAAATTTGCGAATCAATTGTGGTCTGATCTGTGGCTTGTACTCATCTGGTACGTGATCTTCGTGTTCGCTCGCTACGTAGTAGCAAAAACCGGGGGTATCTTTCGCCTTTTTCCAGTCGGACACTCAAAGCGGATTACAGTACGATTGGGAACGCTACCCCGAGTTGGTGTGAAAGCTCATCACCAAAACAGGATTTAAAACTCAAGAATTGGTTAAGTTCTGTCTAGCCTATATGAAGTTCAGCTAAGTAATAGTCAACGGTATAACCGCAACGTCAGATTATATAGCATGAGTTTCAGCCGTCAATTAACAGTAGCGTTTCCAGTCGTACGCATCGAGCGCTCACTCGGAAAAGTGCGAGTTGTACGTGGGGCCAGTGCCCTCGGGAAGATTTGTTGGGACCGTCATTAGCACTCAAGATGATGTAAAATAGCTTTTTATCCAAGAGTAGTCTTTTGTCAGACAGAACTTCTGACCGCAATGGGAACTTGACACACCATTCTACCCGACGACTGTAATCATCAACTTCTCCCGTGAGACTGAAGTGAACTCATGTCACCAAGCTAAGCACTGCGACGTGCGACGGACTGTAGGGAGCAATGGATAATTATCTTTTTTTCAGGTCATCGCAATTGACAATTTCGCAAACTGTGTCTGTGGCAGTGGTGGTCAGGCGCCGAGTTTGAAGCGAGTTGAAGAAATTACTGGCAAGAAAGTAACGTTTTACCAATGTGACCTTCTAGACAAGCCGAAGTTGGCGGAGATCTTTAAAAAAGTTAGTATTTCTGCTGAATTTTGTGGGTTACGAGAGACTGGACTAAAGAAGCCTCGCTGTTTCACCTTAAACCTTTCATACTTCAGACGTTTTGAATGTCTTGTTTTCTTGAAGTTTGTTTCTATGCAAGATAGACATGGAGAGTTTGATGCTTGGATCTCATCTCGTCTTCAAAGAGTGAGATCGGAATCATTCTAGTATTTTCTATGCTTGGATCGACCCCGGACACATCGCTAGTTCAAACGACGATTCTATACGAGGATCTTCTACTGGCGCGAAGCACCCGACTAAAATTGATCTTAGCGCAACTAATTAGTCACAAATAAAAAACAATTAACTGCTATATGAATAAAGATTAAATAAAATGTAGCTGTAGATTTGGCAGTATCTTTTTCTTTTGAAGTTTGGTTTTGGGATTTTCTGTCATTTCTGTTCAACAATCACCATATTTTCAAGAAATAAAAGTATGTCCCTCAGTAGTCAATGCAGTCTGGCCTACTAAATAAATAAGGAGTGGACGAGATTGACGGATTTGTTGCTGTAAAGGGCGGATTTGATTGTCTGTTATTTGTAATAATGTTGGCTGTGGGCAGAAAGAATTGGGCAGAAAGAAAAGTTGCAGTTCAGTAATCTGTCCCGTCGACTGGTGATTGTGTCTCTCCCAGTTCTGCCAGGGGCGCCAGTTCGGTCAACTTCTTCAACAGTAGACCACAAAAGAGGGCGGGTAGTCTGAAAGTGCAGTAGTGTTTATTTTGATTAAAATGCCTAGGGCTTGTACTCTCAGCATTACTGTGTCTTGAGTACTGCACAACAGTACATTAGGCCTTAGTATTACTGCCTAGGTCTACGCATGAAAAGATGAGTTCTGTGCAGTTCAGCCCTCTGCGACTCGCACGACAGAAGGCTTACCGATGAAACGTCCCCGTGGCAAAACGTCCCCAGTGAAACGTCCCCAAGCATAGCATTGAAGTTTCTTTCAGGCGCATGATTGAAGTAAAACAGCTTCAGAGTGAAGGAACATTCTTTATAGGCAGTAAAGAACGGATGTGGGACCAGTTGTTTCAGATATCGGAAATGCACCGTTTCCCTTCAGAACGTACAGTGTAATATGCCTTGCCCTGGGCTCGTAACTGAACAGTAGCAGTTCTAGGTCGTTGAAAGCAACATGCATAACCGGTTGTCGACCAATAAGCTCATCGGAGGAAACAAGCGGAAGCCTGATGTGGCAAAAAGAGTCATACAAGGAGAATTCAAAAATCAGCCTAGTCGTGAGGCGTATTCTCGCCGTTCCCCGAGGACTCCACTTGAGGAGTCCCCGCGTTTTTGTTTGTCCCGGGGACTCACTCCCCGTATTCTCGCGAGTCCCCACGGACGGGGAATGCTCAGATTATCATCACCATCATCAAAAAGGACTCCCTTTCAAATTCGGTGGGGAATCAATTTTTGCTGTTGTAGGTGCTATGTAAAATTAATTAAAAAGAATCAGAATAAAGAAAACCAAGAATGAAGTGGATCTAGACTAATTTTTTCAGCTGCATATTCATTTTTCGAACAAAATCCATTTTAGAAGCATTCCCCGTATTCTCGCTGTTTCTGTACGCGGAGTCCGCGTGGAGTGACTCCATCTATTCTCGCCGTTCCCTTCGATTCCACGAGGAGTCCTCGGGGAACGGCGAGAGTACGCCTTTGGTGGATAAAAACGGCATGGGAAGTTCAAGATCGTGTTTAGTGAGCCGTTTATTGCTTGAGATAATATTTGCATACCTAGGCAATATTAATCTCTTGTTCCCATGCTGTGGTCTTGAATTAATCTGCTTTGAAAGAGTCTGATGTATATCTTGACCCCCCCCCCCCCCAAAAAAAAAAAAAAACGTCGCCTGGTCCTCTTCGTCTATATTTTAGCCTGGGACATTTCGCCATGAGGACATTTTGGTTGGGGACGTTTCGCCACGGGGACGCTTCATCAGGTGACGTTTCGCCGACAGCCCGGTCAGAACGTAGTTTCGAGAGGAGTAGGCTGATGATTCACTGCCCATTTTGACACCCTTTGAAAAGTTTTCGAACTATCGATCGAGGAGTCAAATTACTTACTGTTTTTGAAGCTGTAAACGGACTTTAGCTGGTTCTTAATAAAGCAAGGCAACCCCTGCGGTGAACTTCGATCAGTCCAGAGTCAAGCCATTCATGAAGATGCGGAGTGAAGCTTCGTTTCACCTAACTGATTTTGAATTTCTAGCACAAAATCGACTGCGTCATTCACTTCGCTGCCATGAAAGCTGTCGGCGAGTCCATGATTCTTCCCCTCCTCTATTATAAGAACAACATTGGTGGTACCATCAACTTGCTTGAGGTAAGATTTGCTAGGGAAGAATGAGTGAATGAATGTATTCCCCCAAAATCCCGAGGAGCCATGCAACATTCATAAATTCAGTCACCGACACCAAATAAAAAAGTCCGTACCCCCTAAAACGATCTTGATGCTCCATAGCCGACGTTGGTCGCCAAAATATTTCTCTCTTATATTTTTTTCTTTTACCAAACCCTCCTCTTCTATCGTTTTTCGCCCAAATATCTCCCTTTATAAATCTTCTAGCTCCGCGGACCGACCCTTCATTGTGATCTTGGTTGCAGTTTCTTTGTCTTGATTCATAGACTGCCAAATCTGTGTGGTTTCTTGGTCGTGGATTGCGAAATCTGTGAGAACGATGCCGTGCCTGAATTTTGTTGGCGCTTTTGCTGACTTGCCACATTATGTCAGCGACATTTTTTGGATACAAACGAGTCATGGTCAGCTTGTATTTTTTTTGGCAAATCATACTGAACGAAATTCCTGAGTGTTTCGTATTTTCTTTTTCTTTCTGTATATTTTTTTGTCGAAGTTGTTGTACTGTCGTATGGATTTTGCTGTGTTTATACTTTTATTCTGCAAGAAGTATTAGTAGTAGTAGTTTGACAAACGATTTTTTTACTTCTGTCGTATGGACTGTTACGATCGTTACAGTTTACTTTTGATGGTCCCAATAAGTGATAATAACTATCAGTTCTGCAGAAACTCCCGTAAGAGTCGCGTTGTTATTATTTTCATTCCAAAGAGCGTTATGACCATCACAATACGGCGCTCGCCCCTCCTCTTATCATCATAACTTGTAATAACTCACTGGAACGCTACCAAAGTAGCCCTCAATAAAAGAGGGATGATCGCTCGATTGAAGGAAGGGAAGAGGCAAGGGTACGTAGCGGCATGTCCATGTGTTAATAAATAAGATCTTAAGAACTTATTATTGGCCCTTGCCAGAATGAGGACCCAGCCAATATATCATTTCCGAAAATAGAAGTACAATATATTATCCATTTAATGATATGATCTAATGAGTTTAAGATAACACAGCCTTCGAATATTTTTCTTTTGTATTTGGACCTACGTGGAATATTGCAAAACTCGAAAAAACAGTTTTTGATCGGAATTATTAAAACAGATTCGATTTTTAAGTATGTTTCCGTGTTTTTCTAGGTGATGAAAGAGAACAACTGCTTACAGCTGATCTTCAGCAGTTCTTGCACCGTCTACGGGAACCCAGACTACCTGCCTATCACTGAAACCCATTCAATTGGAAATGTAACTAATGTGTATGGAAGAACAAAGTATATCATCGAAGAGATGCTGATGGACTTGAGCCGTGCGGAACCGGTTAGTACTCTCACCTTTCACAACTTAAAACCGGTGTAGGTGTTTAAAAGCAATAGCTAGCTACTTCACTCGGGAACTAGATCAGTAGTCCATTGCACGCGCTTGTCCTTCTCTCGTTTAGCAAGGGCTTGGGAAAAATATATGCACATGGCCGAACTTGTGAGAGTCGTTGATGGCCTCGAGGTCCGCCTTGATCTCAGTTTTTACGACTAATCTCTTTTGTCCACCAGAGCATCCCTGCTAGCCCACTCTGGGTCGTGGAAGCTATATTTGGGCAGGTTGCAACCTTCGCTAGCAGGTAGCCAGCGTAGGCAACTCTGCATGGTAGCGGGGACATCTTGTAGATTTAATGTTTGCCTCACTATATAAAGGAGAGTCGGACGATACTCTGTTATGCGTGGTCCCAGGGACGACTGCAAAGACCGTTTTTTTCATGGGTCGTCCAGACTGCATCTATCACATTGCTTCGGTCTGCTAATATACGTCTAGACTGCTCCAAAGCGAAGTATGTGTGAACCAGGGTTTCCCCACAGCCGAAAGCGTCATCGATGACTTGAAGTCAATTTCTCGAGTGTGCAATTTAGGCATTAAGCCGGAAAAGAAGGCGAATGAGTAAACCTACAGGTAGATGTGTAGGAGAGCAACTACAGATCATGAAGAAACTGCAAACGAAATTCTAAGGGTAATAGCCCCATTTTAAATCTTCTTCAGTGATCATTGTTCTAAAAGTAAAAACCGCGCTTTCTTACACTCGCTATAAGCTTGTGTCTCGGGGCAGATTTCAAAAGCGTAGCCCATAGAAAGCCTAAAGTCATAAGGGGTTCAAAACGCACAGGGCGTCTTGCCGAAGGCCAGTCCGTCACTCTGTCTAAAAGGGTATGGGTCGCAAACAACTTGGCAGGAGCGTTGCGTGTTAATAATGCGATTGAAATTTCCGTCCACAGTGTTCAACTTCACTAAGCGAATTCAAGTCGAAATCTTCGTAGACTTCTCTTATCCTTTAAAGCACAACTCTTACTAGAAATCATCTTTTCCCCATGAAAGGGATTAGAAAAAACGTTTCCGAAAATACCATTACTTTCCACCTGAAACTAGCGATTCTCTTGTTAGCGCTTGTCGACTGTGTCCAGCCTTCCTGCTCTCCGACGCGGCGGCTGGGCACAAAACATTTGAAAACTGATCGTGCCTTGGTTAAAAAGTGGGGAAACTATAAGCAAATAAAAGAAGTAATAAATAGAAGATTATCACGTCCTTCTGTGTGAAAGAGTTGTCAACGGACATTGAAGATTCCGGCAAACTTTTCCTTGGGTGAAGGGAAAACTCGGCAAGGCCGAAAAAAGCGCTAAGAATTCGTAGTGACGAAACGAAACAATGGAGAAAGGTGGAGATTGAAGAAGCTTATAATTCCATATGGGAGCTAAGAATATTGTAAAAGGCAGAATAAGCAAGAGGTGTCCTTTAAATAATACCTGCAATTCTGACAGGAATGGAATATCATCTCTCTCCGGTACTTCAACCCTGTTGGTGCTCATCCAAGTGGAAAAATTGGCGAAGATCCCACTAAAGCTTTCACCAATATCATGCCCTACATTGGCTCGGTAGCGATTGGCCAGAAACCACATCTGACAGTGTTTGGCGATGACTACAACACACCTGATGGGACAGGTAAGGCTTATCAAGAATTGAAAACAACCCTTGGAGAATATTTAACTCTTTTTTTGACTAAACAAAACGGATACGTCAGCCACATATTGGCTTGTGCGGCTTGAGCCTGAAGAGCACCCTTGCCAAAAAGGGCCGAAATATAGCTCTAATATAGAGCGTGTTCCATCCTACTTACCGTAGTTACCACGCATGACGTCACAATTTCTGCCTTTTTGTCGTCAAGGCTGGAACGATTTTTCTGTTTTCCAGTGGAATATCATGCCACGGGTGAATCCGACCAATCACGTGACAGAGATTCGTGGTTACTACGCTTACCACGCTCCCGAGCGTGGTAAGCAAATAGTTACTATTAGTTACTATTTCGAGAAGGCTGGAACGGTTAGCGTAGTAACTTTTCGTGAGGTTGGAACGGATTTAGTAACGTTACTATTAATAGTTACCAATAGTTACTATTGGTACGAGGGTGGAACACGCTCATAATGTAGCTGACTTCTCCGTTTTGCATTGTCAAATATGATTGCAATCAGCTTCAGCTTCAGGAATATCAATATTAAACTGCTCTTGGCGCTACTCCCTAGTTTTATTTTACTCTGGTCAGAACCGATGTCACCGCAACTTTTGGCAGGGTTTACGAATGCTGCCCGTTCTCTCCGTTTTCCTTCGGATAATACAGTAAACCTGCCGAGGATTATGGCGTATTATACGGTATGCTTGCGGTTGAAATAATGTCAGTGAGCTGCGAACTCTCACGCTTCAAGAATATGTAGGCCTATCTTCTTTAGAGTGTTATTCTTGATTCTACCAAGCCTAGCTTTTCAATATTATCAATATTTATATCAATATTTAACTGCTCTTGGCGCTACTCCCTAGTTTTATTTTATTCTGGTCAGAACCATTGTCACCGCAACTTTTGGCAGGGTTTACGAATGCTGCCCGTTCTCTCCGTTTTCCTTCGGATAATACAGTAAACCTGCCGAGGATTATGGCGTATTATACGGTATGCTTGCGGTTGAAATAATGTCAGTGAGCTGCGAACTCTCACGCTTCAAGAATATGTAGGCCTATCTTCTTTAGAGTGTTATTCTTGATTCTACCAAGCCTAGCTTTTCGTTTAGTTCTTCTGATCGTATTTCTTATACGTATGCGTATTTACAGTAGAGAAAATATCTGAAGAGAGTAAAGCCGATCTGTACCAGTCTTTTTGCCGGAGGCTAAAAATTTTACTAAAATCGTTTACTAAAAACTCAAAACTCGAAGAGGTCGAGTGAAGCACTGGTCGCAGACAAAAGGACTGACTTATGACTTCATCGGTAGTCCTTTCTTTTATTCTGGATCCCAAAAAGACGCTCTAGTCACAAACCTTTTGAAAATGCGGACTGCGGCGCTTTATGTGATATTTTCTAATTTGTGCGAGGGCGCGTCATTTAATGGGATTTAAGAAAATAACAAGCTACAATCGGCATGGAAATAGTCAAATTTGGCGGGTTAAAGCGAACTTTATAAAATCTCGCCTGCGGTAGGGCCGACTAGCCTACAATAGCTGCTGCTGCCGGGACATCGCTCTATCCGGTTTCTGGGAATTCTTAGGATCTTAGTGATCCAAGGTAAAAGGTAGAATTTGTATGAGAAGCAGTTAAATTGTAACCTACAGGAACAAAAAATTGGGTTTAGAAAATTTTCGCCTGCGGCCAGGCCCGCATCCAGGAATTTATTTCGGGGGGGGGGGGGTCGCCTTTCGGGTTTTTTTTTGCCTGCGGGTCGGACAAAAAAGTACAAAAAAGACATAGATCAGAGAGAAAAGCCTGTAAAAATGATGATTTTTAGTTTCGGGGGGGGGGGGGGGGGGGTCCGCCGATTCCTGCTCAGTGGAAGAAGATGGCAAGTGTCTTAACATCCACGGTTTTCACGGAAAATCACGACCCCAGGCTGGATTATGAATATGATACTGCATTTTAGAAGGTTCATAAATCTCTTGCTTGGGTCCAAAAAGGATAATCTCCTACCCAGGGCCTTACAATGTGTGAATCGCACCAGTTAAATGGCGCGGGCGAAGGCTATCCGCATAGGGGTCATTGACTATAGTATTAAAATTGTAAAAATTGTAAGATTGTAAGTGTATTAGTTATTTTGTTTCGTGTCTGTGTATTTCGTAAATATTTTGTTCCTCTTCTAGCTTTAAGCTATTTGGATATTAAACTTAATTGATTTATAAAATAAAAATAAAAATTAAGAAGAAGGCTGATTTTTAAGAGATTTTCTCGGGGTTTGGCACCAGTTCCCAGCGAGTTGAAGAGCATCGCATAAACTCACTGTGTCACTGTGTACAAATTTTAAGTCTATTTAGTGTGTTTTTTTATCTATATGGAAAGAATGTTGTCATGTTTATTTACATTGTTTTAATTGTTTTAATATGTATATTTTACTTGTGTAATTCATACTCCGCTGTTACGCAAAAAGCGGGTCATAAATAAATAAATAAAATGTAAGAATCACTCAAGGAAGTCTTTTCTGCAGTTGTCTACCAAGAAAACCGTGGATATTACTAACCAGAGGAAAATATGCGTGTTTCCTCTACGGCGTTCCGCACGGTTGGTCGCAATAAAGCAGCTGTAATTTTTCTGCTCTAACAAAAGTATACGTTTTCTTCGCAGGTGTTCGCGATTACATTCATGTCATGGATCTGGCTAGTGGCCACGTGGCTGCCATTGCCAAGCTCGGAAAGGACCACATGAAGTACAAAGTAAGTAAAATCCGTGCAAGCATAAAACAGTTGGCAAATAGACCCACACCTTGGCTTTTTCGGACATTACCGAATGAGACACCCGATAGGCAATTTTAAATTACGGATTTGCCTTGATCTCTGTGGGAGAAAGCTGTATATCAGTGGTTAAAAGACAGCCTACAGTAGATACCGATTCTGTTTCAGTACTAAGATTAAATTAAGCTTCCATCGCATTACAAATCAAACCAAATCAAGTTTATTAATTAGCCATAATTATCCAAAAACGAATAGCACTGGCACGTCAAAGATAGAAAAACACTCGAGGTCACAATTTAAGTCAAGTCACTGAACTGTTAAAATTTTTGCAGAAGTACGGTACGAATGAACGGTCATACCGAAAACTGCAATTTGCAGGAGGGAGCTTTTAACTTTTGCTTCCCCGAATTTTGATCTTCGAGTGGGGCTTTTATTTTCGGCTGCTGGCTGAAAATCTGACAGAGTGTTGCGAAAGAGCTCCGACGACAGACAGGACCTCCCAAAAGCCACGAGGAGTTCATGCCGTCTGTTTAAGAAGTTCATGCCGTCTGTTTGGGCGTCACAAATTGTCTGACAAATGGCGTCAGGAGTTCTCACAAATGGCGTCACGCTTCATGTTCGTTGGGTTGATATCAAACACACCAAAAAGGATATGTATGTATGTATTGTGCATGGAAAGCCCAACGGGCCATGGTACAAAAATATTATGCAAATCAAATACTAACTACAGAATCAACACACTTTTTGAAGACAAAACAAAGAAAACTAGCTACACAATTTAAAAGAACAAAGACCTGTGTCTCAGTCCCACCTGGACAAACACTGCCAGATTTTTAATAGTAGTAAATGATCGACCTCACGTCAGACCATTTAGCCACTCCTCGTCGCCTGTCTGTCTCTGAAGCAGCTCCAACCTTAAATCATTGAGTTCCTGGCAATATGACATGAAGTGGTCCACACTCTCCTCAGGGTCCCCACACATAGGGCACGAGTAAAGACCATCTATCAAACCATCTTTGTAACAAATGAGCTCCCGAAAGAAGTATCGTAGGTCTGAAACATCTCGAAAACAGGCATATGCGCCAAGCGTAAACATTGGATTAATATTAATATAGTAACCAGGAATCCACTTCTATAAAGCGTCTTTTAGTCACTAGAGCCGATGGATCGAATAAACTGTAAAGAAGTTGAAATTTCCGGAATAAGAATTGACTGAAGTCATTGGTGTTATAGGTTGTGATGGTTTTTATACGTTTTGTTAATCATCTTTCTTCAGTTCCGTTTGTATGATAATGTTTATCACGTGTCAGCCTCACCTGAACCAAGCGCCAGCACCCGCGCAAGTTAAGTCATTGATAGCTCGGTTCAGGCGAGGCTATATAACCCATTCATTTGCTGAATCGTATCAGTTCTGTACAAGACTTCCAACAATAAACATCATTTCTTTTCTCGCTACATTATTTCCCGTCTCCCGTGACAAAAGTTGTCACATTTGGTGGCAGCGGAGGGATCAACCAAATTCTCCAGGAGGTGTAAGGCAAAGTGCCACACAACAGCAGCACGTGTTAGGCAAAGTGTCTAACACCGTAATCTATAGCCTGGTTCCAGTGACGGTGGATCTGGAATAAACCGAAAGTCGCGTTTATTCCCGCAAGCGATCCCGTTGAAAAGCTCCGGTTTTTAATGGTAATTTTCCCTTGGTTGTTACGCTACCATCGCAGCTAATATTTCGTTTCCGAGATACTTGATTCATTCTCACGGGCACGAATTTTTTTCACACGGTTGGGAAACGGAGAGAACCAAAGCAATCGATTTGATTGGAGTTGATTACGGTAGTCCGGGGAGTTGCGTAATCGATATTTGGTTGCGGGATAATTAGAGCGGAGAAGTTTTGTTGAAGGGGAGCAACAAGTCGGAGTATTGTTTGCGATCAAACGGGTGGGAGAGTAGTTGCGACAGGAGTGTTGATTTGATTGAGGGTTTGGGTCCTAAAGTAGGCCAAACGAAATCGTATGCCTGTAAGACCAATCAAGGAGACTAAACAGACAAGATCTAATTCGCAACACCGAGAACACGTAAAATTAGCAGACAGCTTACTTGACGGTGCAGTTTCCATCCCGGCTAGAAAGTCTGAGCCGATCGCTAGTCAAAAGTTGACAGTTCCAGATAAGGCGGGAAGTCAAAATTGCAGTGGCGAAGGGAAGCTTAAGGCGGCTTCACACAGCACGAAGAGCGACGCAGAACGAGAGCGGGTTTTTGGTAAGACTAAAAACTCGTCGCTGGAGGTTGATTCAAGCCAATCGAGTCAAATATCAGGGTCCGGAACATCACGCACCATGGATGCAGACCAATTTAGTCAGCTTCTGGCTACCATGACTAACATGTTGTCACGGCTTACACCATCAGCAACACCAGTAGTGGCGGCAGCACAGCAGAATGGAGCGCAAGGCGTTTCTGTTCCATCGCCTAAGCTGACGAAACTCGGCGAGCACGACGACATCGACTCATATCTCAGCATGTTCGAGTCAACGGTAACCACGTGCCAAATTCCCCGAGATCAGTGGGCAACTCATCTATATCCTGTGTTGTCTGGGCCAGCGCTGGAAGCCATGTCCAGTTTAAGCAGCGACACTTTTGGAAACTACGATGCTGTCAAAGCGGTAATACTTGAGAAGTATTCCGTTACGAAGGAAACGTACCGCCTCAAGTTCCGGAAAGGCAGAAGAGAGAATCAGGAGTCCTACATGGAGTTCGGGCGAAAACTGTCGACGAATTTCAGTCGATGGTTGGATCTGAACGCACTTCGATCCAGAGTGGAGTCGATAGGTGCGGATCCGGCGAACAACATTCCAGGGAGGAGAATGGTGCCACTGGAGGACGTAGAGGAAATTTTTGAGCTGTTACAGTTGGAACAGTTCACGGAATCGGTTCCATTTTCTCTGCAGGTTGCCCTAAGAGAGAGGGAGTTCACGACGCTGAAAGAGGCTGTATCATTCGCGGAGGCCAGTTCATTAGCGAGAAAGTTCTCCAAGGAATCGAGCGAGCTGGCCAGAGGAGGTGGCGTATGGAATCCGAGTTCCGGAAGAGAGGATCGAGGGAGTGATCTACCCCTTAGAAAAGATGCATCCCGGAAATCGAGAAGAGAGCTTGATGATGGGAAAGGTGGATCTAGCGAAAGTCGCAGGTCAGACCGAAAGTCCTGCTATGGCTGTGGCAGCCCGGACCACATGATGAGGGATTGTCCGAAGAAGCGGCATCCGGTTGGGAAGAAGCCAGGTCAGGGGTTCCTCGCAGAAAGTCCTGAGAGGATCGAGATGGAGGAAACGGCGAACGAGCAGGCAGTGCTGATCCAGGGCTACGTCGACAACGAAGAGACGGAGATGCTGCTGGATAGCGGAGCGGACATCACGGTGATGCACGCGGATTTAGTGCCAGAGGAGCTCTGGTGCTGGGACGACCTTCGTAAGCTGAGGTGCGTTCACGGAGACACACATAACTACCCATCAGCGGTGGTGGATGTTACCTTGAGGCAAAAAGATGGAGAAACCATGGAAGCCCCGGTCAAGGTAGTTGTCTCGAAAAGCATACCAAAGAAGTTCCTGATTGGCCGAAATTTCCCACAGTTTGGAAAACTGGCGGCGCAACAGGTCGATATTTTTGTGACCACCCGCTCGAAGGCCAAGCAGAACGGAAAGTCAGAAAACGAACTAGAACAACAAGAGTTCAGGTTCGATGATTCTTTGTTTTCAAATGGAGGGAAAATGAGGAAAACTCGCGGACAGAGACGGCGAGAGAAGAAGAATAGTAGCCCAAGACCTGGAGAACAGACTGACAACCTGGTGGAGGCTACAATTTCCAAGTCGTTTGCTGAAATGCAGCAGCAGGACGAATCCCTAAAGGAGCCATGGGAAGCTGCTAGAACGGAGCCGGAAGGATGCAGCAGCGTCGTCGTGAAAGATGGCATCCTCTACCGAGTAGTGAAAGAGGTAGAAAAAGACTCAGAAACTTGGCAGCTGATAGTTCCGGCAGCCCAAAGGCAAGATGTGCTGCGGTTGGCGCACGATTCACCAATGGGGGGACATATGGGCCGCCAGAGGACTACGGACAGAATTTTGAGGAGATTTTTTTGGCCGAAAGTCTACGCTGATGTCGCAACTCATTGTCGAAATTGCCACGATTGTCAAATGACCGCCAGGAGAAGGAATCATGAGAAGGTACCCCTGAAACCGCTCCCTGTCATCCACACACCGTTCGATCGGTTGGCAATGGACTTGATTGGCCCACTGGAGCGAAGCAAAAGCGGATACAAGTGGATTTTGGTCATCAGCGACTACAGTACAAGATATCCAGAAGCCATCCCACTAAGGTCCACGCATTCCGGAAAGATTGCAGAGGAGCTGATCAAGGTGTTCTCCAGACTGGGAATACCTTCCGAAATCCTCACGGACAACGGCAGTAATCTGATTTCTAAAGCGTTGAGTCAGCTTTACCTTGCCTTAGGAGTAAAACCCATTAAGACCAGTGTCTACCACCCCGAATGCGACGGCCTTGTGGAGCGACTGAACGGAACACTGGTATCGATGCTCCGAAAATTCGTCAGGGACGAACCTAAGAAGTGGGACCAGTATCTACCTTACCTTCTCTTCGCGTACCGCGAAACCAAACAAGCGTCGATGGGTTTTTCACCGTTTGAACTGATGTATGGACATCACCCCAGAGGGCCGCTGGACGTATTGAAGGATGATTGGGAAGCCAAGGAAGCAAAAGCATCGGAAACAGTTGTCCATTACCTTACCAAAATGCGAGAGCGACTGTCCACTTTTCTGGACCTGGCTCACGAAAAACTGGAGACGAATCAAGAGAAGCAGAGGGCGTGGTACGACGAAAATAAAAGGGAGCGACAGTTCGAGCCTGGAGATGAGGTGCTTGTGTTGCTGCCCACTGGACAAAGCAAGTTGGAAGTTCAATGGCAGGGCCCTAAGAAAATCCTGCGACGAATCAGAGATGTTGACTACGAAGTTGAGTTTCCTCACGGGCGGAAAAAGTCGAAGATTATACATATTAATCTCCTTCGAAAGTATCACCGACCAGATCAGCCTGAACTCCTATTCTGCTCAGAAGAGGCGGACATTGGTTCATCGTGGGACTATGCTACAACTTACAACACCGATGCAAGTGGCCACCCGAACCGAGAGTACATCCAAGGAGCTGTCAACCCCCAGCTCACGTGTGAACAAAAGTCACAGCTTTACAGACTACTCGAAGAATATGGTGAAATTCTTACTGAGAAACCTGGGAAGACGGATCTCGTGATGCATGAGATCGACACAGGAGATACGCCACCTGTCAGGAAGAAGCCTTACAGGATTCCTGAGGCGAAGAGGCAGCTCGTGGAGGCTGAAATTCAGAAGATGCTTCGAGAGGGAATCATTCAACCCTCCGACAGCGAGTATGCGGCCCCAATTGTTTTAGTTCCAAAGGCGGACGGAACTGTACGCTTCTGTGCAGACTACAGAGGCCTTAACCAATGTTCTAAGCCAAACAACTATCCGTTACCACGCACAGATGAGATACTGGAAGGGCTAGGTAAAGCCACCTGGATTTCGAAGCTGGACCTCACGAGAGGATACTGGCAGATAAGGATGCACCCAGATAGTATCCGGAAGACCGCTTTCGTAACACCCAATGGGGTCTACGAATTCCTGGTTATGCCGTTCGGGGTACAAGGAGCGCCTGGACGGTTCCAGAAGCTAATGGATAAGGTGTTACGAGGCTTAAGCAAGTTTTGTCGTGCGTACCTAGACGACGTCATCATCTTCACAGCTGGAAGCTTTTCACAGCATCTAGCACATATTGAAACTGTGCTGCAGCGTCTCAGGGAGGCTGGGTTAACTATCAACCCGAAGAAATGCAGTTTTGGGCATAAAGAGGTCGAGTTCCTGGGACACAGAGTCGGTGGCGGAATGGTGCAGCCAATGACTTCCAAAGTGGAAGCCATTACCAATTACCCCCAGCCAATCACCAAGAAGGATGTCAGGGCATTCTTGGGCCTAGCCGGCTACTATGCCAGGTTCATCGACAAGTTTGCAGAAAAAGCGGAGCAACTGAGAAGGCTTACGACGAAGAAGGCACCCGAGACAGTCATCTGGACAAGCCTGGAACAGAATTCCTTCGACCAGCTCAATCAGCTTTAAGCTCCGCGCCGGTCCTCCGAAATCCAAATTTCGACGAACCGCTGATCGTGCAGACAGACGCCAGCGGCCGAGGATTGGGAGCCGTTCTAGCCCAGCGAATAAATGGAGAAGAGCACCCCGTTGCCTACATCAGCCGGAAACTGACTCCTGCCGAACAGGGGTACTCTACGATCGAGAAAGAGTGCCTCGGCGTAAAATGGGCAATAGAAAAAGATGGTTTTTATACGTTTTGTTAATCATCTTTCTTCAGTTCCGTTTGTATGATAATGTTTATCACGTGTCAGCCTCACCTGAACCAAGCGCCAGCACCCGCGCAAGTTAAGTCATTGATAGCTCGGTTCAGGCGAGGCTATATAACCCATTCATTTGCTGAATCGTATCAGTTCTCTACAAGACTTCCAACAATAAACATCATTTCTTTTCTCGCTACATTATTTCCCGTCTCCCGTGACAAAAGTTGTCACATAGGTACAACGTGTCCTTGATGGATAGGCAATTCCCCAAAGAATGTATGCACAATTTCGAGCGTATCCATCTTTGTAGTGTGCTGAACAGGTACTGAACGACTAAGCATGGTGAACAAGACCAAAGGTTTCGGTGGGATCCCAAAAATCTAATATTTGATCCAGACAATTGGGTCTTGTCTTCGCCAGGCTAATCATCAGAGAAAACCAAGTTCAGGTATACCTCTATAAGCCATATCTATTTTGACGACACTGACCGAAACTTCCTGCTTTACTTCTGCCAAATTTCCGGTTTCGGCCGAATTCCGAACGAACTAATTGTCAGCGTATACCCTTATCTCTATAACATCTCAGGTTTTAATGCTTTCATGAAGTTCCGACCAGACGACCATATCCTTGGAAAGAAAGGCGGCGGAATTGGTTTATATGTACATGAAAAGATCAACTCCCGCATCGTGGATGTCCCTTGCCTTCAAGATCATGATGAGATAATGTGGATGTATTTGAAATCGAAACGGCTCCCCCGCCAATTCAACGGAGTCGCTGTATGTGCGTTTTATTATTCACCAGGTCAGAATGTGCAAGCACGTTCTGATTTTCTAGAGAAACTCCAACTGAGTGCTGACTACGTTTCTGGGAAATTTTCAGGCTGTGGAATTTTTATGATTGGTGATGGTAACGAGTTACGCCTTGATCATATTAATAGAGGCCTAGGTCTTAAACAGTTGGTGAAGTGCCCTACAACGAGGGGTGGCACTTCACTAGATGTGATTTCGACTAACATGTTTGATTTTTATGATGATCCGATCCCAGGCTCCCCACTTGGCGGTAGCTACCATTTTACGCTAGAATTAAACCCGCGAAATAAAGTCACTATTGAGTACACAACGACAGAAACTACAAGTCGACCAATCACCGATGAGGGTATCCTAAAATTTGGCGAATGGATTTGTGAAGAAAAGTGGGAATCAGTCTCATCTGCAAAGGATACCAATAGTAAAGCTAGTTTTCTACAGGAAATCCTACTAGCAAAGTACCATGAGTGCTTTCCTGAGAAGAAGGTGAAGCGACATTCCTCTGACCGGCCTTATATTGTGAAGGCCGTGAAAGACCTTATTAAGGAAAAACTGCGTTTATTTAAAGCTGGTAAGACTGACCAAGCAAAACGACTGAAAAATAAGATTCGCAAAATGACGAGGAATGCCGCAAAAAACCACTACGCAAATCAGACTGAAAAACTATTGAAGTCTGACCCTAGAAAATGGTATAATGGAGTGAAGAAAATGATGGGGAAGGTTCAGAAGGGACTTGATTTTAACCTTGATGAAAGTGAACAGGAAACGGCAAATAAATTAAATGCTCACCTTGCTGCTATAGTTCAAACTCTCCCTCCCCTCCCCCACGAAGAAATTCCCCAAATCCCACCTGATTTTGATTTCCCTAAAATTAGTCAAGATGAAGTAACTAAAAAATTAAGAAGGCTTAAGAGAACGAGTGTAACACCCGTAGATATTCCCATTGAGCTGATTAAAGCTTTCCCTGAGAAAATTAGTAGTCCCCTTTCACATATTTTTAATAAAATGACAGAATCAGGTGAGTACCCGTCAGTTTGGAAAAATGGTTATGTGACACCTATTCCGAAGAAAGATTCCCCTAATGATTTTACTGGTGTGCGCCCAATTACTATGACCCCTGTTTTTAGTAAAGTTTACGAACAGTTCCTTTCATCATGGTTAAAAGAAACAATCTTGAGACTTGTTGACCCGAAGCAGTTTGGTAACCTGCCAAAAACATCAACAGCACATTACTTAGTTAGCTTGCTAGATAGAATACTTAAGAATTTAGATAATCCAAATATATGGATTAATTTAATAGCTATAGACCTAAAAAAAGCGTTTGATTTAATTAACCACAGCAAGCTCATTGCCAAACTCCTACATAAATTTAAAATTGAGCCGTTTCTGGTACGAATTGTTGCACAGTTTCTGTCAAACCGAACACAACAAACCAAGTACAAAACGGTATTTTCAGATATTTTACCTATTTTTTGCGGTGTACCCCAGGGTACTCTGTTGGGACCGCTCCTTTTTTTGGTTATGGTCAATGAGCTCGCTCTTTCTTTCGCAGATAGGTGGAAATTCGTGGACGACCTATCGCTCCTTGAAGTGTGCAGAAGAAATATTAAAAGCAGCGCTAAGGTTATCATCGATGATGTCTGTGATGAGGCAGCTATGGATGACATGGCCGTCAACATGGATAAATCGTTGGTTCTAACTATATCATTTTTAAAAAGTATGCCGGACTTTTACCCTCCCCTCCCCACTGCCCAGTGTGTGAAACACATAAAGTTACTGGGAATCCATATTACCCATGACTTAAAATGGATCAAACAAGTGGACAGCATGCTTAAAAAGGGTAATATGGCAATCCGATCCCTAAAATTATTATCCCGTTACGGCGTCCCTACCGAGCACCTTTTAAAAATTTTCTTGTCTTTCATCCGCCCCACTTTAGAATATTGTTGTCAGGTATGGCACTTCGGTTTGACACGGGATCAGTCGAATTCGTTGGAGAGATTGCAATTCCGAGCCCTCCTTGTTACTTCCAAATCGCCAAAGGTGCCATACATTGAGCTTCTTCGGAGCTTCAAGCTGGAATCTTTGGCCCAACGTCGGGAAAAGATGTGCCTTAAATTTGGAGTTAAGACGCTTGAGAATCCTCGTCTGCGAGACATTTTCCCGCCTGAGTTTGAACCCGTTAGGCCTAGACCTGCGCGAATGGTTTCGCAGCCGATTCCTAAGCTACACCCTGTTTCTACATCTCATGACAGATACAGAAAAAGCTTCGTACCGTCATTCGTCGAAATGTATAACTCATCGTAATTCTTCTATAATTCATCGTAATTCGAGCTTATTTTATAATTGTTGAATCCTAGTTCTGACATACGTGTAATGTGACGTCATTCGTCGAAATGCATAATTCGTCGTAACTCTTGTTTATGTTATAGTTATCGTCGAAACTCTTGTTTATGTTATAGTTATTTGACTTTCGGTTCTGATATAAGAGTAATGGTAAATGATCACTTGCAGTGATTCGAATTGTATATAAGTTTATTATTTATGACAAAATTATGACAAAGATTTTGATGTTACTATGTTTATGACGAAAAATCCAATGTTCGGCTTGCCCGTGAAGGAATTTTGAAAATAAATTGAAATTGAAATTGAATTGAAAAATTAATCTTTTACTTTTACTTTTAACCAACTTTCCGGTTTTCGCCGGATTCCGGACGAACTAGTTGTCCGGTGAGAAAATGGTTTTCACCATCGTGTTCAGCATGTCTTTTTACCCCATAATCGGCTTTCGCATTAGCTGTTTAAAAATATTTTGTTTGTCCCTTAATTTGAACCCCTCCCCCAACCCGAAATGTAGGGCTACAAAGCCCATCTACGAACTTGACCCTACCCTTGACCCAAAGAACCCTTGCACGAAGTTTTATCTAAATATCTTATTCCCTTCGAGAGTTATCGTGCTCACAGATCCCTCCACTTGCGGTTTGGGATCCCAAAAATGTTTCTTTCCGGTCGACTTTTACATTTTCATCAGAGCTCCCCCATGTGATTTGAAAATCGTACGTAGTTCTTTGGGTCTGCGCTCAGCGACTATGGTGGCAGGGAACCTTATGTGAATTCAGTAACATAACTGTCTTCGGATAGGCTGGGATGCGCTCGTCCGCAGAGATAAGTAATTCGAGAACTTTACTTTCTAGACCTACAATTTGGGAACTGGACGCGGTGTTACCGTCTTGGAACTTGTTCACACCTTCGAGAAAGTCACAGGCACAAAAGTAGCTGTCCAGATTCTGCCACGAAGAGAAGGCGACATCGAGTCAATGTTTGCTGATGCCACCCTGGCCTGCGAAGAACTCGGTTGGACTGCACAGAAGACATTGGAACTCATGTGTAAGTTCTATTCCGCTTTAATATACGTGAATTTCCTTATCCGCCTTTTTTCAGACATGAGATCACACTACATACTCTATATATATATATATTTATCTGTATTTAAAAGCTATTAAGCCAAATAAAGAACAATCTTAAATCACAAACAATCTCACTTTATCTCTCAATTTTAACTTTATTTCACCATAAGGATAGACTCAGATTTCACATTTGCAGTCTTTTTTTTTACACAGCCCTTATTGGAAAAAAAACGTGTGCGTTAATGGTTAAATACATAACCATGAAAAGGCGAGATCAAGCTAGTTTGTTGTGACCTTGTTGGGTCACAAAAGAAACAAGAGCTACGAGCTCATATGGTACTTGTTACGAGTAGGTGGTGTGAGAAACGAGAAAGCAAACCTGAGCATTTCTCCGGGAATTCTGATACCCCTCCCCACCGTGCTATATCATCTAAGGAATACGATGATCTTTATAATTTTCCAAGTTTCATTCAAATCACTTCACTCGTTTAATCCTTATGCGAGCCACAACATTTCCGGGACTCCCCCTACTGTGGCCGCATACGACTCGGACACATAAACTTAACTCGTTCAAGTGTAACTCGAAATCGGAGCATATCTGCAAATTTCCGGTTCTCGCTTCATCCTCCTCCTACCTTTCCGGATCCGGTTCGGACGCCAAATGCCAAATCTAGGCCGCATAAAATTGATGCTGTCCAACTCGCATCCCATTCTGCCTATCTATTTGGTTTTCGTGCATGTCACAAAGTTTCCACCCCCCCCCCCCCCCACAACCTTGGCCGCATGGGTTCGTACAAATGCTTTGCATATCTAGATCATCAGTTCTTATCAGCCATAAAGTTTCACCTGAATCGGACCATTTTCTCGCAACCTACGGAACTCAGTACTTTCCGGATTCCCCCTCCCTCAACTCCCCGAAAAATGGTCGGATCCAGGAGGGGAAGTCTTCCTAAGGCATTGTTTCGGATCCTTAAGTTCTAATTGGTCGGGTCACTAATATGCCTGGCAAGTTTTATCGCCCTTAGCACATCTGGAAGTATCCTATCTCGCGATCACCGGAATTCCGGGAACCCCTCCAGATCCCTCCAAAGAGCCCCGACATGATCTGGTTCTGTCAAGAACGCAACTAATGCTAATGCTTGTTCTTCCCACCAAATTCCATCCATTCCCGATCCCTCGAGACTAAGCGTTTCACAAAAATTCCGGTGCCTTCTAACTCCCCCCAAGTATCGGATCCGGCCCGGACTTGACATGGGACATCTGAGACAATAGCTCTTTCCACTTGCCAAGTTTCATTCAAAACCGATCTCCCGTTCAAAAGTTTTAAATGCCACTAGATTCCGGATTCCCCATCCCCTCGCGATGTTCGGATCATGCAAACGACTATTCTCAGTTCGATCTATTCGGATCCCTTATATTCCTGCCGAGTTTCGTCATCCCATTACATCAGGAAGTACCGAACTCGCTTGATCACCAGGATTCCCTCCCCCCCCCCAACTCCCCACAGTGCCCGAATCCGGTTAGGTTATGTCGATGATGTATCTAGGACTTCTGCTTGTTCTCCCCGCCAAGTTTCATCCCGATCCCTCCGCTCTAAGCGTTTCCCAAGATTTCCGGCTCCCTCTCCAGCTCCCCCCAAAGTCACCGGATCCGGTTCGGATTTGAAGTGGGTCGTCTGAAACACAAGGTCTTTCCAAATATCACGTTTCATTAAAATCCAATGATCAATTCAAAAGTTACAAATACCTCAAGATTCCTGACTCCCACTCCATCCACTCCCCCCACAGTGCTCGAACCGGGGAAATTATTATTTCTGATTTGATCATTTGGGGTCCCTGATATGCCTGCCAAGTTTCATCGTCCTAGCTTATTGGAAGTGCCCAGGTAGCAAAACCGGACCGACGGACAGAAATTGCGATCACTATAGAATAGAATAGAATAGAATAGTGTTTATTTAGCCTCACAGGGCCATACACAGATTTTTATAAAGACGGCATACAAGTATATTAATGCATTGAAAACGCAACTATCCTAGGACACATACATAAATTATCTTCTATTTAGATTCCCACTCACGTAATCTACCACCGTTTTAATAACGTTTTCTTTAGTCGATGTCAATATACCAGGGAAGAGCAGCCCTCCCCCAAAGTGATCCGGTAGAGGAGACCCGTAAAAATCTGTTATTAGTGGGGCTTGCCCATAGCAGATAATCTTTTACTCGATGTGAGGAGAAACGATTCGAATCTGGTGCGACGTTGGTCAGGGACAACACTGTTGAAATTCAGAGCACATATCTACACCTGACAGGTTGCATATGTGCTGACTTGAATCAAGATAATGGAATAACAAAACGAAAAGTGTTCGCCCTGGTATAATAACTACGACTTCTCACTGCGTAGCCTCCGCGTGACATAGTAGTCCGTCTAGCCACAGTTTATATCCTGTTGTGTTGTAATCAAGTTGTTGTATTTTATATATTTATTTAATGTAGGTCTGTTGTTGGTTTATCTTTTTTTTTCTCGATTTAAGACGAATTTTTGTCATGGAAATAGGAAATAAGCGTATCATCATCATCATAAACAGCGCTACTGACTGACGAATTTCGCCCCGTCATTTGTGTCACACATACGAAGATCGGCTGCGCTCTCTGGGACTGCTATGTCAGGTGGAGCTCAGGCAATGGAAAGTCGTGGTTACTATACCGAAGCAAATTTTCTGAAATATCTCTTTGTTATGTTATTTTATCTTTGAGATTCGAGTGGCTACATACGCAAACTGTCAGGTCTACGTGCTTTAAGGAAGAGCCAGCTGGTATAAGGGGGAAGGCGCGATTTACAGCGGAACCAAGCACATGTAAACGGTATACAGTAGAGGTATGCTTATTTGAACACAACTGTTCCACTACCTTGGTTTTCTCACTTGCATATAATAAAGTAAAATAGAAAAGAAAAATAACAAACTTGATATCAGCTAACAGCCAACTATTTCAGGGTTATCCTGGCACAAACTTGAAGTAGAAATTCAATTAACTTTCTTAGATTTCGAATTTATTAAAAAGGTCCTTCCTCTTTACAAGGCATCTGCCGGTTCGGACCCCCATCTTCCACATTGAAGGTGCGTTCCTCATGGCAAACTTTTCAAATTATGAAAAGCAAATGAGGTGTCAGCCGTGAATTAGCAAAATATTCAAAAAGTGACAACAGCATGAGTGATTGTTACTAGTATTTATGGGGAAAAATGCCGGGTTTGGGTTTTAGTTTTTTCTTCGGCGATCGTTCACTGTTAGCAGACGTTCACATAAGCCTACCTCTGCTGTGCGTAAGAGGTATACGTGCTTTAAGGAAGAGCGAGCTGGTATAAAGATTTCTAGCGAAACCAAGCCCGTGGTGCGTTGAAAGTATCCAACTGCGATTCTTTCAGGCGAGGACTACTGGCGATGGCAAACAGCCAACCCTCATGGATACCGAGATGACATGCCGGATCTTGATGCAGAAAGCTTGGACGCTGCCGCCAAGGCCAAGCTTGCGGCACTGAAATCAGTCAATGGAGAATGTAACTGCCAAACTGCCGCAAATGGCGCACACTAGTCGTTTTTCTTTTATTTTTTCACTGCCTTGAAAGCACAGTTCGTACCGATACATGGCGTGACTTTCTCTTCCGACCGCCTAATTAATTACCAGCGTAACATACATGCTTGTTTTGTTGTGAAGCTTGCAGCACACCAGCAACACGCATATGACGTTTATAGGTACGGTGAAGGTGCCTTTCAAAGCTTCACCGCTACCGAGACGTTTTGTGTTCGTATCGGCACGACCTGGCCCTTTATTGCTACAATATGTGATACGTGGTGTTTTAGGGTTTTGAGTCGCAAACCGATTACGAGATAGAGCACGCCGATTTGAGGGCATTTATGCACGAAATAGTAGCTTAGTTTGAACCGGCTAGTATATGGAGAGAAAGTCACGCCATTTATTGTATAACAGCGGATTGCTTTTGTTCCGTGTTTGGGACTGCGCACGGCATGGGTCGACTTTCTGAATTCAGTATCGCCAGATCATTGAAAACGTGACATACGTCATATTTGTGCAATGCCCTCAGGATTTCCATTTCGTGAGAGCAGCGCAAATAAAATATGGCCAAAGACCCGAGTGAAATCGGTCGGGAGCTTTGTATTTATTTGGGTGTACAGCCAGTAGGGTCATATCTTGTTTTCCCGTCTCAAATCCTGACCTCCAACTGGAGGAGATCCTATTGAATGTATCTGCCCGCGATAAAATCTGCTCTGGAGTTGTCATTCTGCCATAGATCCACCTGCTCACAGATCGCAGAAAGGAGTCCTGAGGGATCATATGTCGACGTCGAGTACGTTGAAGCTGGACTCGGAAAGGAGCCAAAGGGGGTCGACACTTAACTCCTGCAAATCGCGGCAGTGTGTGCTGTTTACTGCTACTAGCCCCCCTCCCCCCCCCCCCCGCTAAGGCGTGGCTCTGGCTTGGTGATATGGAACTGAAATAGCTTGGTAAAGCGCCGTGCAGGTCTTGTTGTAGTCGTTTGAAATCTTACTGAAAAGAACTGTTTGTTCATTTCGGTAAAGTGGGAGGTGAAGGTTGTCATTAAAACTATACATAAGTTTGTCTTTGGTGTATTTATTACATATTTTTTGTACCGCTTTTCATTCTTTTTGAGTTGAACGAATACAATTTGTTTTGCGAAATCATTACTTCTTGCGTAGTCCATGACTGAATGAACAAGAATCGTGTAACAAGACGTGGGATCCGCATGTCTGTATGGCTGATTTTTCGGGCCGTAAATCGATACTGCAATGAGCGTAACGTTTTGTTACGTAAACATGATTTATAGATATTTGTGTGCAAATCTTATAAGTATGGTATTTTTACCGACTCTTTTTAAGAAAAACATGTTTTGAAATGTAGCGGCGCTTCGCGAAACTTGTTTCTTTTTTACCGAAGGGCCGACAACATTGGGAGGAGGGAGGGGGGCGTCCCCCTCCTCCCCCATTCCGTGACGCCTATAGGAGTGAGGCCCTTTCACGCACGGTTCCAAACACTGCGTTACATTGACATTGTCTATGAGGTGCGCATACGCTAAACGCAGTATCGTCCTATGAACCCAAATAGCCGCAATGATTGTGCGCTCGGCTTCAGATCTGCGAGTAGTTTTCAAATCCGATGATGTCGTACGTTCATTTCTGCTGCTGGAGACAACTGTCAGCGCCAATGCCGGCGTTCAATACGCGCGCTTCGCTCGCTGGGATGTGGTTCTGGAAATCCGCGAAAAGCCTTGTAAAGAAATTTGCGAAAGCTAATTACTTGGAATAGAAACTACCTGTAAAAATGAAATAAGTTTTATGCTGTAATGTCACCAAACGCGATGAAATGGTGTCTGTCCTTGTTTTCACCAAAAGGATAGAGTATCTTTTACTCTTGCTATTGGCTGCTCATCAGGGTTTCACATTTGATCGTTGTCGCTTCAAGATATAACCACTTCTAAGCTCGCCTGGAAGATATTTGCACCATCGTTTATACGCATCTTTTCCTGTTTATTTCTTAGTTGGAACCGGGAAGTTTGTGTTCCATTTGCATTTCTCATGTTGAGTGCCAACACCTCCTCACACTCAGAGGAGAGCAGTGTGCCCGAGTATCGCCAGAGCTCCTGGGAAAATTTCCGAACTGGGAAAGTTCTTGCATCACGATACGGAAAACCTTACAGTCAGGACTTCCCTTCAAATGTTCGTAAAATAATATAATATCTAAATTAAATCAAAACATCAAAGGTGACCAATCACAGACGACAGGCGAAAAACCAAAAGGGATTCTCAACTCCCGGCCTCGCAATGAAGATGGCCGTCATGCGTTCAAGCGTTAGACACTGCTTATTATATTTTTCGGGCCTTGCACTGGTGTACAACGTTCCGGCGGTTGAAAAACCCCTCATGAGGCCTTCTTTCTTACACTCCCCACCTCCCAAGCTGGACAAAACATAAATTATAAGAACATTGTTCAAACTCTTACTCTAGGCTACGTTCATTATGTTCCGAACTGCTCCATTGTTATTCTAGCTCTTCTCTGAAGATGTAGCATGTCCAGGTAGACCTTATATTTCATATCGTGGTACCTACAAAACATAATTAGGTTAACCTAAAGGCTGGTTCTCTTGCGTTGATTGTTTTCCACTGCTCGCAGTTTTATCAAAATGTGTCTCAGACCCCCCCCCCCCCCCCTCCCCCACATGGTGGTGTTGTTCACAGAAGAACTCGGGTTACTGGTGCAAGGGCTAGAAAACTGATATACAAATTTTTTCAAATTGACATTCCAAGTGGGAATATGCTAAGGTAATAATCCAAGAGGTGGCGGATGAGGCACAGAATAGCCACAAGAAAGTTAACTTCATGAAAACTGCGGTCTTAACTATTTCTTTCCTAAAATCGAAACCTGCTTCCAAAGAAAAAATACCAGTAAAAATGAAGGCAGAGAAAATTAAGTTACTGGATGTTACGATAACCCGGATCTAAAATGGGAAGCGCACTTCCAGGAAATGCTTAAACGTGCAAATGCAGGTACAAAATCTAAAACTCCTTTCAGAAATGAAAATACCCCAATGCCACCTACTACGAGTTTATACTTTCTTCATTAGACCCACCCTGGAAGACGCAGCGCCTGTCTGGCATTTTTCATTATCGCAGGAACAAGAGACAAATTGGAAAGAATACAGAAGCGGGCTTTTATTATTATTCATAGTGGACCGAAACTTCCACTCATACCTTTCACACTTTAACCTCAAAACACTGCAGGATCTCATCCTCTCCACTCCCAAACCCTCCCTCCCCCTACCAAAATGTTAGAAATCGACCGGAACGAGTGGTGAGTTCTAAGGTACCCAAGCTCTGTCCTGTACCTACAACACACGCCAGATATGCAAAAAGTTTTACTCTAGCGTTCGTGAAACTTTTTAACCAAGTTTGACAGGTTTTTAAGTATATTGACGCATTTATTGAAGTTTTTTCTCTTTTTTGACATTAATCGCAAATCTGGCTGTATAACCACGAAAGTCGATTTTTATAATAAACTTTCTATCCTACGCTACTTGTGGCATATTCATCTTAATTTTTTTCCTCTCTCTCTCAGTGACACGAGTATGGCACCCACTATTTCATTTTTACTTGAAATTTTTACTTTGAAATCTTTACTTCCTTATTACTTCTAATCTTAATTTAACATTTTCCTTACGAAAATATATATTTTTTTTATTATTACAACAACAAAACTTACTTAAATAATCAATGAACAGAATTCAAATATTTTGTGAACAACTACTGTAAAAATGTTTTCAGAACAGTAAGCAACTTCTCTGTCCAACTTTTCACTCAGGGAAAGCGGTGTTTTGGGGCTGAGCGGGTATAAAGTACAGGCACGGGCTTGAGAAATATCCATGGGTGTGTTCGACCTTGTTCTTTCATTCGGCATGATGAAAACTTCGAAATTTCTAATCGAAACACCGTTTGCGATAGTAATTAAGAATCGGCTAAACACGGACACACCGAGTACCAGTACTACCGGCATTGAGCTCATCCGAAAATTCGTATCCAAATTTCGCACCGTACGCGGTTCTGGCTGTTAAACATCAACAGATAGTGTGTTATCTCAACTGCGCATCCTTGTGTACACGTTATGAAACTTCGATAGTGAGGGCAGCGAGAACCAACCTCAAACCAGGAAGTTCCGGTTAGTCAGATACGAACATGTGCGAACGAATTTATTACGGACAGCCCTAGGGCGTAAGTGCAGAACAAGATGTTTCACCCAATTGAACGGTTGGAGGGAGTGGCTTTGCATCATCAGTATATACTTGCATAGCTTTAAACCATCGGTTACTGATATTTCACAACTGTATTTCCGATACTAATGCTTCAACTGACACTTGTATTAGGGAGCTTCTTGAAGATAGCTATGGAACACCGATATTTTTTATTATAATTTTAACGTATTTGTTTTGTGGTGTTGATATTTTTGTTCCGATAGGCCCGATGGACTTTGGACTTACATCGTATCATATGCCGCGTCACGAGCGCCGTAAAAAACTGAACGTCTTCACCCTGGGACTACTGTAATCGGGAGTGCCACTACCGACGTTTCCACAGATTAAGTCAGCCAGCCTACATGGTTAGTATGTTCTCAGATAAGACTCACGTGGACACCGAAGCAATAGGCAGAACAACGTCAGCTGGTCCGGCCATAGCTGTGGCCGCTGCGATTATACTTTCAGAACCTCCTGCGGCATGTCGCGCCAGCATGGCAGAACCAAGCAGCATCGACTCGGACTGGCGAGGGAGCATGACAGGCATCTGAAAAAAAGAGGCACCCACTGGACGAAGATCAGATCTAGGGTTATCGAGCCTACGGCGTAGGCGACGGAATGATAGGGCTACGGGAGAAGTTATTACAATTACCGCGTATCACAACAGTTAAAGCAGCTTATAAGGAGTGTATACGGGTGAGTCGTCAGGCTCTTGGACGAATGATATGTTGTAATAAATAACTGTGGTTTTTAAATTTGGTGGAAGGGAGGCGATGGATCAGGACTGGCCTGTTGGAGAGGTTGCGCGGTCGATGGCAGGGTGACTTTTGAACCAGGGCCAAAATACGTCAGCCAAAGAGACATGGGGGGAAGAGGTATAAGGCCGGGATTAAGTGAGTGGATTTAAGGACTAATGAATTTGACAGTGTACTGTACGTACGCTATATGTACATGTATATCAGCATACGTAGACTTGGTTACAGTAGCCTAACGGGAGTGCGAAATGCGACGCAACAGCAAAACGTTCTTACCTGTAGAACATCTGCGTGTGTTTGAACGAAGAATTGACTTTTTGCTAGCCCTCCACACATGACAATCTCGTCAATTTGATATCCAGAAGCTACCATTGACTCCAGTATATGCCGCGTCCCATACTAACAAAAAAAGGCTCAGAGGGGTCATCTGAATTACGAAATTTCACCAAGAAAAATGTCATAGCCTCCACATGCCTCATTCGACCCAGAGCTTTCAAGTGTCACAGTTGCCACGAAAAGCCGCCTAAAACAATGAGTTTTATGTCATCGTGTTAGGTTTTACTGTTATTTGCTTCTGCCTAAACCGTAGCCGCTCCACTGAGTGGCCTGAAAGGAAGGGCTCTTCCTTTCAGCTCACTTATTGGATCCAGGAGTCTTTCAACTTGGTAGCGTCTAATCGAAGGCTTGGATTTGTTCGTACTGTTCTCGCTAAGTTCAGGTTCAGGACACGTTTATTCACTCTACTCACTCTTGTGTTGTTCCTTCGAAGCTTCACCACTCTCTCCCTAAATATTACTAAAGAAGTCCCGACTATAACTCCTTCTGACGTCAATCCACCTTGTTCTCCTTTCACTGATCTCCCAGTGGTTCTCCCGTTCTAACCACAAGCTTTTCTCCGGAGTTCTATGCTTTACATTAGACTTGGACATGAGTTTGGAAACCATATTTCCTTTTAAATCTCGGCTAGGTTTAAAAGGCTCGTGACAATTTCCCTTTTAATTCTGACTTGGAATTAAAAGGTAAACCAGATAAAGATTGTAAATATGAAGATATGAAGACCCTTCGTAACACGCCTTTCCAAAGACGGAGGGATCATTCATCAAGAATCATCAATCATCAAGATCATCAAGAACTTACAATACTCTTCAACCACCATTTTTATTCCCAAAACTTTTTTTTTCTGACTTCTATTGCATTCTGTGTTCTCACTCAGAGAGGACGAGATTTCGGTCACAGACCGGGGAAAAGATAATAAAGGGCGTAGAGAAGACTGGTTCTGCGATGGTGCGCACGAACTCGCAAAAGAATAGAAAAGTAAAGGAGGTTCGTCTGTGCAGGGTTTTCTAACTTTTAAGCTACACGTGATCATAAAGTCGGATAAGATTTAGCATACGAAAGTTCGCACGCGGAATTCGCTTCACTACGGGGAAAAATGCATGCGATACGTACAAATTTCAATTGCGAAAATCGGACTATGTGTGAACGTACCTTTAAGGAGTCACGTATCTTAGAATACATGAGAGTAACCAGTGCCCGCCGTGGCTTGTCTTAAAGAATGTTCAAATCCTAGTGCTTCGGATCAATTTGCGTCGGAATTAATAAAAATATGACTGAGTCGAGAAAGAGAATAACCACAACCAACCTACCGTTACAGCTTGGACGGTCGCTACATAGAGTTTTGCCAAATCCTCTTCTCCAGTTCCCAGAGTCAGCCCGCATATCTGCAAAAGAGAAACCAAGGTCTAAAAGCATTCCTTCACTAACTTAACTTTCAGAAAACACCATAGGCGTTTTTTCGCGATCCCACAAAAAAGCTCGGTTGTGGCTTTGTGGCCCAGAAAAAATAACAAAAGGACGGTTTATAACACAGATTTCAATTTTGTGACAAATATGCCGCGAAAAAAGTGCCAGGCGATTTTTTTTTACAGGAGCGAGTAGTAGTGGGACAAAGCCCACCAAAAATAGAAAGACATTTATTACGGATAAATAATTATTGACGGACTAACTCTAACATTGCCATGGGTGAAACGCTATGCTGTAATAGGTCAAATATGTGATACAGTCATCCTGGTACTTCGAGCCTCGGATTGACAGTTTAGAAGAGATCCGTAAAACAACAGATATTTTACGAATGATCCAGTTATACGACATAAACAGTCACTTGTCCAACATCATACCCTATAGGAAAGTCAGAGAAGGCAATACTCTGTTTGACTAAGTCCAAAACACGCCAGTGATCCTCAGGAAGAACGAGAAAATGTCTCACTGACGATTCGAACTCAACAACTCAAATCATGTGTCAACCAATCACGGCGCGCGCCACTTCCGGCTCTTCCGCTAGGTACACGGCAATTCTGCATCGGCAAGGAGAGTTAGTCATCAAGATATTCTTCTTTGGGGTCCCACCGAAGACTTTCGGTTGGTGGGAGGAAGGCTCCTCTCTCCGAGTCCGGTTCGCAACTCAGAAGCAAACATGAACGAGCTTAGTGCTGTTGGTATGAACTGCATCCGGATATGCTCCCAAATTTCTGGGTCTGTTGCGAAACGCCAGAGCAAAATAAGATTATGCAGTAGCGCCAAGACTTGAAAATGACACTAGCACCACTTGCGATATAAAACGTCCCTACTGAAACTCAATTAGTCTCGCACCAGCGCTGGCTCCAATAACGTCATATTCTGAACATAGCAAAAAAAGATATAACCTCCCCTGTCTCCACGATGTGTGCAGACCCCATCTTAGCTTTCGTAGGAATTTCTATATCCGCAAGTTTGTTTCTCTTTAAATGCCACAAGCGTAATGGGCCGCACTACGAGTATAGTCCCTTTGCAAAGCATGGAAAGCATAGGTCTTCGCGCTACTCCCTAGTGTTATTTTGCTCTGCGAAACGCGGACTCGAGAACCAAGATCCGGGGCAGACTGGACAGAGGAAAGGTGATTCAAAGCTACGAACCATGCCCTTCATATCAGGATCGGCGAGCGGAGAACGATTCCCGTGGAAGTCCGGATAGACGTGGAGGGATCTCGACCAAGCATGCACACTTTCACCATTTTGACTAGACGCATTATAAGCAAGATCCTCAAGGTATTTATAGATTTCCAGTCCACTGCAAAATATGGAATGTAGCATATGCAAAAAACATTCTTAAAGCATCCGTGCCAGCATCCAGAGGCGTTACCAGCCAAAATGTTTGGGGGGGGGGGCAAGGTATTTACCGACTGGCCGGTAATTTTTACCGACTGTTTTTGCAGATAAAACTAATATTATTGAAAAAGAACGACTGTGTTGACGAAAAATCGGCTGATTTTAAGAAAAACTACTATTTTCTTGTGACGCCCCTCAGCATCTATGCTCGTTCTTTCTTTGCCTCCACTCCAATTGGGTTTTCAGGCACTATAAATTTTCATTTTCACATAGTTTTGTACCCGGAATCGCAACAGATCTTCTTTTTCACCAAGCACAAGGATAAGCAAAATATTTGGGCCTTATCAGGATCGAACCCGACTATATTTATGAGAATCTGGACGCAAATGACGCGAAAAGACTCACGGTTTTCTTGGAAAATGCACTGATTTACTTTCTCAGTTTCGTTATATGTGGTTACGAACATGAAAAAGACCAAAGGTTTCGATGGGATCCCAAAAAAGTAATATTTGATCCAGGCAATTGGGTCTTGTAGATATCCGTTCTTCGCCAGACTCCTTGAAATTTTTACTGTTAAAATTTAACAACAAATTAAGAAATCAGAACTTCCTACCTTACTTCTGAGAAAATTTCCGGTTTCGGCCGGATTCCGGACAAACTACTTGTCCGGCAAAAAATTAAGCTCAAAAACCGATTCAGCATATCTCCTTACCCCTATTTAAAACCCCTGATCATCTTCAGATAAAAATTTAACTCTTAACAATTTTTCCGGTTTCAGCCGGATTCCTGGCGAACTATATGTCCGAGAAGAAAATGATTGTCATATAAGGATTCAGAATGTCTTTTTATCCCTAAATCGAATATCTAATCAACTTCTGATAAGACTTTTACGTTTAACAAACTTTCCGGTTTTGACCGGATTCCGGGCGAACTATTTGTCCGGCGAGAAAATGATGTTCATATACGGATTCAGCATGTCTTCTTACCACTAAATCGAAGCTCTAATCAGCTTCAGTAAAAACTTCTAGTTTTAACAAATTTCCCGGTTTCAGCCGGATTCCTGGCGAACTATATGTCCGGGTAGAAAATGATTGTCATATATAGATTCAGCATGTCGTTTTACCCCTATACTCGAACATCTAATCAACTTCAGATAAAACTTTAGCCTTAAGCAAATTTTCAGGTTTTGGCCGGATTCCGGGCGAACTACTAGTCCGGCAAGAAAATGATTTTCATATACGTATTCAGCGTGTCTTTATACGCCTAAATCAAACTTCAATCAACTTCGAATAAAACTTTTACTGTTAAAGCACAACTCTTACTACAAATGATATTTTCCCTATAAAATGGAATTTCAGCATGTCTTCTTACCACTAAATCGAAGCTCTAATCAGCTTCAGTAAAAACTTCTAGTTTTAACAAATTTCCCGGTTTCAGCCGGATTCCTGGCGAACTATATGTCCGGGTAGAAAATGATTGTCATATATAGATTCAGCATGTCGTTTTACCCCTATACTCGAACATCTAATCAACTTCAGATAAAACTTTATAAATCAAACTTCAATCAACTTCAAATAAAACTTTTACTGTTAAAGCACAACTCTTACTACAAATGATATTTTCCCTATAAAATGGATCGGAAAAAACATTTTCGAAAATACCATTACTTTCCACCTGAAACTGGCGATTCTCTTGTTAGCGCTTGTCGATTATATCCAGCCTTCCTGCTCTCCAACGCGGCGGCTGGGCGGAAAAGATTTGAAAACTGAACGTGTCTTGGTTAAAAAGTGGGAAAACAAAGCAAATAAAAGAAGTAATTATAACCAGAAGATTATCACATCCTTATGTGTGAAAGAGTTGTCAGTGGACAATGAAGATTCCGGCAAACTTTTCGTTGGGTGACGGGAAAACTCGGCAACGCCGAAAAAGCGCTAAAAATTCTTAGTTACGAAACGAAACAATGGAGAAAGGTGGGGATTTTAGAAGCTTATAATTCCATATGGGAGCTAAGTATATTATAAAAGGCAGAATAAGCAAGAGGGGTCCTTTAACAAATTTTCCGGTTTTGGCCAGATTCCGGGCGAACTACTTGTCCGACGAAGAAAAATTTTCATATACGTGTTCAGCCTGTCGTCTTACCCCTAAATCGACTATCTGATCGATAGATAGATAGATAAATCTTTTTATTCGCCAAAAACTGATCATGGCTCACGCCAAATTTGTTCGGTAGTCATGTATATAAATGAACACACACATAATAGGCCTACGCATATACGGCTAAAACGGTCATAAATAACATGATAAATTTAAACTAGCAGCTCAGCTTATGCTTCGTTATACAACTTTAAAAAAGAAGGGACACAACTCTTTGCAAACCTCTGGTGGGCACATTTAATCGGCTGCAACTTTTCAACCGTAGTAGCTGCCTTGCGAGGGAGCCTTTTTGACAGCTTTTCAGAAGGGAAAATATTTTTGTGGATCGGGTGATTCAGAGATTTGACACCAAACTCCATGCAGAGTTTCAGCCTTCGTTCATGTAAGGAGGTAATTTCGAATTTACGTAGTAACTCTTCATAGGACCTCTCGGCCACCTTTGACGCTATGATTAGAGCTCTTTTTTGAATCTTCTCAATTCTGGCGGTCTGTTCGACCGTGAGGCCAAAATGCCAAACAGGGGCTCCATATTCTAAATTTGGTCGGATAAATGAAATGTAAATTTGGAACAAGTGTTTAGTGGGGGCCCCATGCCTGGACATGAGCTTAAGCATCTGGAGTCGGCATTCCCTCGCTTTATCATGCTGGTCGTCTGTGCTTTCCATTTTAAATCTTGAGTTAAAATTATCCCTAGGAGTTTAATTTTTTCTACTCTCAAGGAATCTGAAATTTCAGGTAGAAAAGTAGGGCTGAAAGATTTAAAAAAAGAAATTGTCATAGTGCAGGATTTAGTGTCATTCACAGTCATATTAGATTTCAAAGCTTGCATTTTTACTTTACTCACAATATCTTGAACTTAACTCTTGAACTCTCATTAGCTGTTAAAAATATTTTGTTCGCCCCTTAATCTGGACCCCTCCCCCACCCTTAAATATAGGGCTACAAAACCCATCTTCGAACTCAACTTGTCCTTTGACCCAAAGAATCCTCACACCAAGTTTCATCAAATATCTCATTCCCTTCGAGAGAGACAGACAGACGGATAGACGGGTAAGTTTTACGAAGTCATAGGTATCCCTCGAGTCTCCACTTACGTTTTGGGATCCCGAAAATGGCGAGGAAGAAAATGAAAAACTGTTCCGACCATTCGAGTCGCCAATCGAACGCGCCGTCGAACAACTTCTCGAACAGATTTTTAGCCAGGAAACCAGAAACGGCCATGTTCCAATCTGCTGCTACTCGAAGAATCTTTGGCTTGTCGATTTTTCTTTAAGAATACCCCACCTTCAGGGTTTCCATGCTTCCTACATGGTTATTTGTGTATGAATTACCTACATTCAAGTGATGAGTGCAGAAAGGGCGACTATATATCAGACAAAAATGATGTCACGGCTGCTTTAAGGATCATCGTTTAGTGACGGAAAATCGTTTAGTGACGTAGTGAAATCATTAATGACCCATCCTTCCGGAAAGTAACAGAAACGTAAAACGACAAGACCAGTCGAGTCTTCTTAATTACAGTATGGAACCTTGTAATGACGCTTAAAGCATCCGTGCCAGTAACTATGCTCTTTCATTCATCTTCTCATCTCCCGGTGTGTATCTTCAGTCACAAAATTCCCATTTTCACAAATTCTTTTTCTAGCCGGATTTGCAATCGGTCTTCTCTACGTGGTTAAACC
Source organism: Branchinecta sandiegonensis (assembly GCA_030848855.1). NCBI lineage: Eukaryota > Metazoa > Arthropoda > Branchiopoda > Anostraca > Branchinectidae > Branchinecta > Branchinecta sandiegonensis. The sequence goes on along the minus strand of JAUPMV010000003.1, from coordinate 19,193,340 downwards.
AAATATTTTGGCCTGATCATGACCGAACCCTCGATCAAATGAGAATCGTGAATCAAATGACGTCAAAAGACCACGGGGTTTGTTCATAAAGCCACTTGATTGCTTTGACAAGATCATGTATTGGTGTCGGACATTAAACGAACGGGAAATAAGTGCTAAACAATCCTGACTTTAAAGTCGCCATTTTTAGTACTGGCGCCCAGAACCAACTTTTTAGCCGGGAAAATCTTTCGCTCAGCTGATTATCCGGCAACATATGTAGAGTCAAGTACCTCTTCCTAGTCCGAACTTTTCGAGTAGTCCGCCACAGGAGAATCGCATAGTTTTCAGAGCGAACGCTGGCTCTCTGCGTGATTTACTGGGATATGCATTTTTTTAATAAAATAGCTGATTTTTACGTGTAGATTGCTTAAAGGGCAAGTATGTATATGCTGAAAAAAAAAATGATATTTCAAGTCTTCTTAATCTTTCTATTTTCATTCCATGTTTTTTATTTACTCATAAACATATTTTCCAGTTTTTGCCTACGTTACGCCTACTATGATTAGAGTAGTATCAAACTGATCGACGAGATACCTCACTTTCGTGCACTGGACTACACAAACCGCGCATGTCTTACTCGCAGATGCAGCGATTCCGGTTCTACCGCATTCTCGAAGAAGCCACCTAACCGGACTGAGAGAAAACTACCGAAACGAAAAGTACAGTCAAGAGCACTGCAGTGACATGCGTTCGGAACTGTTCCTCCACACTGTAGTACCGTCTCAATGGTCAGTCATAAGGCCGTCGTAAGTGATTTGCCGGATGTCATAGCAGTCATTTTGGTAATTTTCAGCCAATGAGAGCACGCCGGGTCTGGACAAAAACGGTTACGACGGCCTTATGATACCCGCGGAGGACTCACATATATTTAAAAGGAAATAGGAAGCTTACGATGCTTCGGCTTCCGACTTGGCTTTCGCGTATGCGGGATGGGTCTCTATGACATGATCAATTAGTTTACCACTAGCACTTTGGCCGGCTTCGTTCAACCAGTAGCCGGGAAGTACGGCACTCAAATACGGTCCCCACACTCCACTGATAAATTTCGGAGTCCTTGAAAGAGCCATGTGACAACTGGACGTTCCACAAATAAGACCTGTAAACGAAAGTGCAGGGCAAGCTGAGTATTACTAGGGAAAAGGATACTCTGTAACGAAGGAACGCGTGAATTCAATCATTCTTGGCTACGATACGATGCGCAAGTCCCTGAAAGCTAAGCTGATCAATTCGATGGCGGCTTGTCTATGATTGACATATACTTTACACTCCGACCCTAACTTTCGTCCTGAATTAACGAAAACATTCTTGGTAAATACTTTCGCAGTTGTTCGTCTTGCGACGGTCCAAGAATTACACCGTTAGCGTCGCAGTTCGAATGCCCACGTCCCACGCCTGTCTCTATTAACCAGCATCCAAGATTATCTCAAGTCCAGGAAACTAACAAAACAAGACCGAGATCGAGATCCTATTCCATCATTCCATGCTGTGATATTCAGGAGGTGAGCACCTGCTTCAAGTAAATCAAGTTCCAAAGTAAACTTACTGGCCACTCGACAACATAATCAAATGTGTCAAAATATGTCTCTATATCACTCGACGGAAAAAGACAACCAGGGGTCCAGAAATTATCGGACGATCTTTTCGCAACCAACGGATGAGCTGCTGAAATGTCCGTCCTTCTAAGCTTGTAATATGTGAATCTGTCATGCTTTGAAAAACTCCTTGGACAATCTGTACACCAAAAGAACGCATATCCGTATTTCCGGAAAGCTTTCTTGAGGTCTACGGCCAATTTTTTTTGCATTCTCCTAATACTGCTGTTATTATGAAAGGGGTTCCTGGAAGAGCGACAAGGTTCGTTTATTACATTCCCCCAACGTTGTCCCTGACCGAATGGTCCGTGGCCGAATGGTCCGTGGCCGAATGGTCCGTGGCCGAATGGTTAGCGCGCTGGACTCCCAAGCGAAGGGTCGCTTGTTCGAGTCCCGGTGGTGCTGCCGTTTGGTTTAGGGCGAGGGTTAGTGGCGTTTCCACGTAAGACAAGCCGAAAGTCCACCAAGCTTCAAATGTGTACCCAGAGAATCTAGGGAAAAGCACGGGAAGCGTCGGATGACTCGCCCCCAACCACGCATCGCACTCCCGGCCGAGGGCGGAGTACCGGGAGATCGGCAATTGCGCTGCGCGAACCTTAAATGGTTTGCATGCGAGAAATTTGCTAATTTTTTTTGTCCCTGACGTTCGACAGCCTGACAAGGACCCTTGCCAAGAAGTGCCGAAATATCGCTGTCAAAGCATCGTAGCTGACGCATCCGTTTTATCCATTGTTTGAATATATGTTTCCCAGTCAGATTGGGCTCAAGGAGTACCTAAAACACACAACTTACCGAGCCGGTGTTCAAAAACATCTTCCGTCACTGAATTACACGCAAGCATACCCAAAGCCCCTGCGTGAGCATCTATAATAGAAGTAGCCACCGCAGTCCCTGGAAGGAGTCCAAGTTCTTCAGCCGCTTCTTCGCTCAGGCCTCCTTCGATACAATGACCGGGGATGTTTGCGGTAGAGCCGATTTTGGAATAGTTGTTCTGGCACAGATCTTCAAGGCCGATCTGGGTCAGAAAACCAGCAGACCAACCGCAATCTTCATCGCTTCGGCAAAGGTATCCCCACTTGCAGACCAGTGAACAGAGAGATCTAAAATTCGATATTCAATTTTTGAATGAACTAGCGGCTTTCATATGAAGATTGCCTAAAGAGCAAGTAGGCTATATGATAGGGGACAATGTACATAATCGTTTTTTCGGACGACAAAGCACCGACCAAAGTCCGGAGCATGATACCCCCAAAAAAAAGGCGAAACGAGGCAAGTGTGAAAATTACTTAGTTGGCGTTAGGAGGGTTGGAATGTACCATATGAAATTCAGAGCTCGAGCGCGCCAATAACGCACAGCGTAGCTACTGAGAGATGATTATTATGACTCGAGAATACCCGCAAATCACTGCAAGAGAAATGCTACCAGCAGCGCAAGCTCACTGCCCTTTTATGATGACTGAGCAGAAATTCAGCCTTCGTGATACGCGTTCCCCAGAAGGAAGGCGAAATTTGTCATTTGCCGAACGAAGCTGTTACGATTTACTCCAAGAAGCTTATTTTTCCTTGATTTCTGGAACGAAATCACTACAAACCTGCAGTCTTTGCCTGTTGCTCGCCAAGTGAGGAAGTCTGGGAGGTCAAAAGCCTTGCCGAGTTTATCCCAAGACTGCTTCATGTTCCTTTTCAGCCAAAGAAGCTTGGGCATCTCCATCTCGGGTGACATTTTGCCTCCAACGTACTTAAGAACATCATGGCCTGTGGTGTTTACGAAATCCGCCTCCTTCACAGCTCGGTGATCCATCCACAGTATCACGTTTCTATCAGCATAACCTGCGAGAATGAATAAAGTTCAACTGAAGCGATTAGTAATCCATTTCCTTAAAACACGGCCCCTGGTTACCTCATTCTACCGTAAGAATTGTTTTTTTCACTAGTTTGTCATTCTGTTACCACACCAATTATGTCGAGATGAAAGAAAGACACCAATCATTTTGGTTACGACATCTCAGAGTTCAAAATATTAGTGTGGGTCGCCATTAAAGGACTACCAGCTGAAAGATAAGCAACTACGGGGCGAAATGGCTTAAGTCAACCGAATCGATTTTGTCAGCCAACTTCGGCACTTAATCGAACAACCTGTTACAGCTGCTAACATCTTTGCCTTAGCAGCTTATCAATTTCTCATAGCCACACGGAGGGTTAAACGGGGCCCATTTTCAGGATTTAAGGCCGCTTATAAGCCACTATTAACCAGAGCTACTTACCCCCCACGATTAAGCTTAAATCTAGGCCCATTAAAACGCATACCAGGTTCTAGAATTCACACGACCCACATAAAGTGACTAGTCTATATAGGCAGGCGGGCTCTTGGCTACTCACCAGAAGGACAGACAGACATTGGCTTAAGCTCGTCATCGAAAACGGCCAAGGAACAAGTCGCATCAAATCCAATCCCTTTGATTCTCTTCTTGTCAATATTCTCTGTGATTTTCTGAAATATTGGAAACTATCTTATAAGATCAATTTCTCTTCGAAGTATGTGAGCAACGAACAGTTTAGACTTTTATGGCTGTGTTTCAGTATAACTACTAGCCTACTAGCTTCTGAACCTCCTCAGTACAAGAACCGAGCGTTACAGAAAGAGTTTGTACCAGCGTTCATCGAAGTTCTGAACAAGTGACAAAGGTGTCTCCCTGTAACGAAAACTATGTTCTCGCCACTGTCTAGCGGGCGCGCCCCCCGTTACCACTCTGGGCAACGCTCAGGGTTTCAATGGGATAATCAACGAGTGATATGCTTAGCAGTATTATGAACAATTATCTAGCAATGCTGAGTTGGTCAAGATCTTATATAGTTGGAAGAATATATACTTTTTTCATTGTGATTTGTCTTTTTAGAATCAGGGCGTCACATCTGGTGGCTACCCGAAAAATTCAAAATATATACACCATGTTGGATGGATCCAAAGACCACATTGACCTAGAAAGTGTGGAGGAAGAAAAAGATCTGGGCGTCACAATTGACAACCAGTTTAAATTTCATCCCCACACTCGCCACCAAGTCGCTAAAGGAAACAGAGCACTCGGGCTTGTCAAAACGACCATCACCTCTAGGAAGTCTGTGATCATCAAGAAGCTCTACACTGCGCTTGTGAGACCCCACCTTGAGTACGGCATGATTGTTGCATCACCCCATCACAAAATGGATGCCAAAGCCTTAGAGGGAGTACAAAGAAGAGCCACTAAGATGTCCCCGCAATTGAAAAGTTTAGAATACCACGAGCGGTTGAGGGTGGGCTACTGAAGCTTCCCAGCCTCTCATATCGACGTAAACGTGTCGATGTCCTGATGGTAAAAAAGCTGTTAGACTCCGACATTATCCCTGTATTATTCGAGAGCTCCCAATCAAAGTCGACGACACGCCATTCCAAGAAGCTCCAACTGACCAGCTGTAAACGACGCGAGCGGCACAGTTTTTTCTCTGTACGGAGTGTACCACTCTGTAACAGCCTTTCCGAAAAAACTATCAACGCTGCTACCCTGGATGGCTTCAAAAAAGGTCTGGACGAGGACTGGCGAAATGCTGAATGTCGGCTGCACTGGGATGCCAGTGAGCCGATGTGACAGCAACATCTACCAACCAAGAAATGTCGGCGTGATATCATGCATGTTTAATGATGATGTGCCTGCTTGCTGTGCTTATGCTTCTTTTGTTGTTAACCGCTTGCTGTTGCTATATTATGCCTTTTGTTCCAGATGCCTGGGTTTAAATAAATCAGTTCACTGGTAAAACACTACATGGTGTCAGAAGATGGAATCGAAGCCACCAAGTATCGATTGGGATTCAGCTTCTCTGGGCGATGAATGGAAACGCTTTGAAGAACATGCAAGACTAATGTTTCTGGGACCCCTGTCTGGAAAGTCGGCAGAAAGCAAATGTGCTTACCTTCTCAATTGGGCAGGAGAAAAAGGGCGCCAGATATTCAACACTTTTCCACTCACTGCTGCAGAAACAATAACATAGACACTTACCTGCAGAAATTCCGTGAATATGCTGCACCAGTCACCAACAGTGTATTTGCCCGATACATCTTCCAAAAACGTGACCAGTCTGAAGGAGAAAGTATCGAGAAATACATCCCAGAACTGAAAATCCTGGTGAAGGCTTGTAACTATATTAGTGCTGATGAAATGGTTCGGGACAAAATAGTTAGTGGCATCAGAGACCCAAAAATGAGAGAAAGACTTCTGCTGGAAGGTGATACTCTAAGTTTGGCACTAGCTGTTGACAAATGTCGTTCTTACCAAACAACCCAGGAACAGCTAAGAACATTCGAAATACAAGAACCACATCAAATCAAGAAAGAAATTGATATTGTCCAGAAGTACAAGCATCCAGTCAGAAAATACGAAGATGCATCTGTGTCGTCTAGGAAAACAAAGGAGTGTTATTTTTGTGGAGGAGCATACTCGCCTAGCCACACTTGTCCCGCGAAGGGAAAAACCTGTGCAAAATGCAAAAAGCCGAATCACTTTGCACATGTGTGCAAAAGTAACAAATCAGTGAATGCTGTGACGGAATACAAGGAGAGTCCAACCGACAGCAGTGACGAAGAGGACAATGTCTTCTTGTATGCGATAGAGAACAAAACCAGTAAGAACAGAGATGGAGCCCTTATTACACTGGAAGTGAACCACTCCTTACCTGTCAAATTCAAGGTCGACACAGGAGCACAAGCCAATATCCTACCTGCTAAGTATTTCGACGCCTTACCACATCCACCATGGCTGAAAAAAGTACTCAGAAACTCACTAGCTACTGTTGATCAAAAATTCCTGTCAGAGGCGTATGCGAGCTGAGCTGCAAGCACAAATCAAGCAAAGCTGAAACCCTACCATTCTTTACTGTTGAAACGGACTCAGTTCCAGTTCTTGGATTCCGGTCAAGCATTGATCTGAACATAGTAAAACTGGTACTGAACGTCAGCAAAGTTGAGAAGAGCACATGCAAGGACATGCATGCATCCGACGGGACTAAGATGGATGAAATAATCAGTAGCTATCATAATGTTTTCCAAGGAATAGGAATGTTAGATGGAGAATGCCATTTGCACCTGAAGGATGACGCAGTCCCTACAGCTTACCCAGCAAGAAGAATCCCGTCCTCACTTCGAGAACAGCAGCAGAACTCAAACGCATGGAAGAACAGGGAGTAATCGAAAAAGTCTCCAAACCAACTGACTGGGTTAATTCGATGGTCGCCGTAGAAAAAAAAGGACGGCAGTCTACGAATATGTATTGACCCTGTAGATTTAAACAAATCAATCAGAAGACCATTCTAACCTATCCCCTCCCTGGAGGACGTAACATCCAAACTCCATGGGGTAAAGTACTTGAGCAAACTGGATGCAAGGTCGGGTATTCGTATTGGTTGCTAGTCTTGGATGACGAATCTGCAGACTTAACAACATTCGATACTATCTTTGGCAGATACCGTTTCAAAATACCGTCCGGCATCATATCTGCCCAGGATGAATTTCAAAGAAGAATGGAAGAGGCTCTCGAGGGACTAGATGGGTTTGCTGTTATCATTGACGACCTCCTAGTTTTTGGTTCAACCCTGGAGGAACACAATAAGCGATTGGTAGCTGTACTCGAGAGAGCCAGAGAAAAAGGCATCAAGTTCAACAAAGCAAAATGCAGCTTTGGTGTGGCAAGTGTGACCTATTTCGGGCATGTTATTAGTGAACATGGAATGCAGCCTGATCCTGACATACTTGAAGCCATCAACAACATGCCTACACCGACAAACTCAAAAGAACTTGCAACTTTGTTGGGTATGCTAAACTATCTTGCAAAATACATCCCAAACCTATCAACACAGAACAAAACCCTGCGTGACCTCAGTAAATCCACAGAGTTCAAGTGGACCAAGGAGCATGATGAAGCCCTCAAAAGCATCAAAGACTCAACGGTCTCAAACTTGGCATACTTCGACCACTCATGCAAGTCCATCGACCTTACCGTGGACGCATCGTCACACGGTCAAGGAGCATACATCTCGTCAAACGGTAACGTCATCGCATATGCATCACGCTCCCTCAGCAAAGCTGAACAGAAGTACTCACAGCTGGAGAAGGAGCTATACGCAATAGTCTTCGGTTGCAAGTACTTCCACCATTTCATATATAGTAGGCATGTAAAAGTAACAACAGATCACTGTCCACTTGAGACTATCCTCCGAAATCCACTCCAGAAAGCACCTGCCAGAGCTCAGCGAATGATGCTCTAGATTCAACCCTATGACCTAGAGTTCATCTACAGAACAGGGACAGAAATCGCAGTCGCAGACACCTTATCATGGCTTCACCTACCTGACGTTGAGGAGAAGCTCCATAGAGAGATCGAGGTATATGTCCACCAGATTGCACGCATTCTTCCTGTTAGCGATGCAAGGCTCGAGGAAATACGACTTCGTACCAAGGAAGATGAACATCTTATCCGTCTCAGAGAAGCCATCCAAGGCGGATGGCCCAGCACCTGAAAGCAATGTGCCACAGACCTCCTTGCATACTGGAACCTTCAACATGAGCTGTCATACGTGAATGGCATCATCTTTAAGGGCGAAAGGATCGTTATCCCCATGAAAATGCGACCACAAATCCTCAAGCAGCTCCACGTCTCCCACCTTGGTATGGAAAAGACACAGGATGCTCGTCTACTGGCCAAAGATGAATAGTGACATCGAAACACTAATCACAAACTGTCACACTTGCCAGAAACATAGCCGTAACAACCAGAAAGAGCCTCTCATCAACTCCCAGATTCCATTAGTACCATGGCAGCAGGTAGCCTCGGACATATTTGATTGGAACGAAGCGAAATACCTGATTACAGTCGATTACCACAGCCGCTTCTTTTAAGTCGACCTGCTGAAAAACTTGACATCCAAAGAGGGCATAAGCAAACTGAAAGCACATTTTGCTAGACATGGCATCCCCCACATCATCATGTCGGACAACGGAACACAATACTCATCCGCAGAGTTCGAACGGTTCGTAAAAGAATGGGGTTTAAGGCACAAGACGTCCAGCCCTATCTATCCGAAGTCCAATGGACTGGTAGAAAAGGCTGTCCACACTTGCACGAACATCTTCACCAAGGCAAGTGAAGGCGGAGATGACCCGTATCTGGGTCTACTGGAATACAGAAATACACCCGTAGACAACTACGCCGCTCCGGCATAACTGCTAATGAGCCACCAACTACGCTCTACCCTACCCTGCACAGAAAAACACCTGCGGAAACAGGTGGTTCCTATAAAAAAGTACCTGTTGAAGCGGGAAGTGGCCCAGTCAAGACAGAAATGGTACTTTGACAAACATGCCAAGTCTAGGCCTACACTCCACTCGGGCGATACAGTGGCTTACCAGAAACAAACAGACGGCCAGTGGAGCACTGCCAGCATCATAGCACCAGCAGCACGCCATAGATCGTTCCATATCGAAATCGAAGCTGGAACAATCCTACAGAGGAATCGAAAACACATTTCAAATGCACTGCCATCGACACCAGTACAGGACAGACAGTACAGTGGACGGGATGCAGTTACTCCTCCTGTGGTCGCCCCAGTGTCGGACTTACCTCGTGCAGACGAAAGACCGTCTACCGCACCATCAGACATCCCTTCACTTGATGGATCAACACTGTTCCGTACTACCAGTATCCAAAGCCCATCCAAGGACGGAGTACCAGTTGACGTACCAGCAATTAGATCGAGGTACGGAAGGCAGATTAAGCCACCAGTTAAACTGAACTTGTGAAACCAAAAATCTCAAAGGGCGAGAAGTGAAAGTATGTATACAGTGTATATAATGCCCGGTGAGGAGTGAGCCAAGCGCCTTCTCTCGTGTGTGTGTGTGTGTAAATCAGTGCCGTATGAGGAGTTTCCTAGCGTTGTTATATGCTCGCACAGAGTGAAGAGAAGCGAGCCTAGCGCCTTCTCCTGGAGACGTTGGTAACAATACTAACAGTTGAGTCTCCACTGCCAATAAGTGATAATTAATCTTCTTCTAGGGAAGAAGGAGGACGTAATATCATGCATGTTTAATGATGATGTGCCTGCTTGCTGTGCTTATGCTTCTTTTGTTGTTAACCGCTTGCTGTTGCTATATTATGCCTTTTGTTCAAGATGCCTGGGTTTAAATAAATCAGTTCACTGGTAAAACACTACAGTCGGCTACACTGGAGGGCTAAACTGGAGCACTCCAGCGAGCCGATGTAACAACAACTATCTAACAATCAAGCAGCCAACCAGAGAGAGACTCTACAGGAGGATCACACCACCTTATCTCGCGATTTAAGGTAAATTTAAGGTAACAGAATGCTGTGAAAGTTTGTTTACAATTAAGTATCAGTATCAGTATCAGTACATCTCTTCTTGCCCTAGGACTCCAGGGCCTATAGGCGCACTCCCATAGGGCAAAGAATACTTCTACCCTGATGCTGAGATTGCAGATATACCAGTCGTTCTGGTCGGATACAGGATACATTGCTATTTGTGCCACTCATAAACTTGCTTAAATAAAGACTAGATCACAAGGATCATCAAAATAGATGAATGAAATGGTGATTTAATCCGTAATATCTTTAAATACATAAAAATAGCTTTCGATATGTCAATACAAATTAAGACACTTCAAGCACTATCAATCAACTCGACAGGTCAATATTACTTATCTGATAACATTAAAATTTCATAAATAAAATACATCAATAAACGAACGACAGGTCAAAATTACATAATGTATCTCGTATAAAATTTCTAAATAAAACAATCAAGTTCGTAAATACAATCGTCTACATCAATAAAAAAAGACAAGTCAAAATTGCATACCGCAGCTAGGAACAGTTAAACTGTTTAATAAAGTATGGTACGAAAGACTTTAGGTAACGCTCGGATGAGTGTATTGGAGGAGGAATTAGTTGCTTCTTCTGATTCATTGTGAGATTTTCGGTCATTCTTGTGTTTCGGCAACTTCTTTTTTCGGAGAACTCAGGCAAAATGTCACGATGTATAATTGGGACGCTAGTATTTTTGTGCCTAATCTCATGGTAAGCATATGCCTCCTTTGTCTTAACGACGTGATCTTTAAGATCTCCAAGCTTTTTTCATAATCCTCATATCCCATTCCCGATATTACTTTACATGCTTTCTTTTGGATCTGCTCAATTTTGTCATTCGGTGAGTGAGCTGTGCCAAACAGGACATGCGTACTCTGTTAGGGGTCTGATGTACATTTTGTAGCATGTCAACAACGTGTGCCTGTTGAGACCAAATTTCCGCAGATTTGAAAAAGACTTGAGTTGGCCAGATACTTTGGAGACCACTGACTTAACATGAGAATTCCATCTCAAGTCACTGTCAATATTTAGTCCGAGGATTTTGATGTTTCGGGTTGTCGTTAGTTCGTCCGATGTGAGCTCAGGTATGTCTCTTTTTAAGAAGTTGACTCGGAAGAGTGTTGTTTTTTCTTTGCTTATTTCGAGTTTCACTGCCTGAGCTTCTGATTTGAGTTCTTCCAACACCTGCATGACTGGGTGTTTTTGCGGAGCATCGGAAAGTTAGTCGGAATACTGTCAGGGATAAATCATCAGCAAATTTATAACGGTTGGTAAGTTCTCGGACCACTCTGTTTAGGACTACGACAAAGGCAATAGGCCCTATCTTTGTACCCTGAGCTGCTCCACATCTGATGTCAAGGACGTCAGATCCATCCTGAAGTTGGACGCACTGTTGTCGGCCTGAGAGAAAACTCCCAAGCATCCTCAAGACTATTTTTCTGGCTCCCATGGCTGATGCTTCGTCGATTACAAAGGTGTGATCGAGATGGTCAAATGCCTTCACAATATTAGCAATTAAGCTGTCGACAAAGGCTCCCTCGTTCTCCAGGTGCTTGAGGATGTCGTGAATAAAGCGAACCAGGCAGTGGACTGTGCTGCAGCCCGGTCGAAAACCAGATTGCCGTGGGTCGATGTTATTACAGATGTCGCATTAAAGCCATTGGAATATGAAGCTTTCAAACACCTTGGAGAACGCGGAGGTCTTCGATATTGGTCGGAGGTCGTTTGCGGACTTCGGAGCCGTTTTCTTAGGGATTGGTGTAATGTATGCCTTTTTGAACCTCTTCGGGAAAACTCCTTGGACTAGACATTGATTAACAACCGAACTGAAAGGCGTCGCCAGTTCCTTTGAGCAAAGTTTGATGAGATGAATGGGCATTTCCGCTGGGTAAGAGGCTTTGTTGGGGTCCAGACTTGATAACGTGTCCTCCATCTCGGTTACTGCAATCACCGGGATTTCGTCTATCGGTGGAAGTTGAGGAAGTTGTGATAGACCAGGGTGTTTGGAACAAATCTTGGCAAAATGCTGGTTGATGGTCTTGGCTGACAGTCTTGCGCCCTCCTCATCTCTGAGTTGTAAGGTTTTCGTCTCAATCCCCATCATGCTTTGAACTGTGTTATGGAATATCTTAGGATCTAATTTCAACAGTTTCGGCTGAACCTTGTTTCTGCCGAACGCTTTCCTCGAGGCTTTTATTTTCCGGATAATGACGTTCCGCAGTTTATGGGCCTGCTCTGTTTCCTTGTGCTTGTAGCATATGTCACGGTCGGCAATCAGGTTTTTTATTTCATCTGTGACCCAAGGTTTTAGGCTAGGTTTGACAAAAACAGTCTTCATAGGAATTTTTTTTTCGAAAAGCGTACTTAGTTGGTTGCAGAAGAGACCGGTCATCGGCTCCGCATCTGTGGACTGGTATAGCTCTGTCCAGTCATTCCCAGCTAACTCAAGTTTGAAGCTTTTGACAGCAATTTCCATTGGTTGACCATACTAAGCTCATGTGGTCGCTCATCCCTACTGGGGCCGTAGCTACGGGCTCAGAACAAAATTCTTTTAGGTTAGTAAGGATGAGGTCGAGTGTATTGTCACCCCTTGTAGGAATCTTTACGATTTGCTGGAGCGATAGGGGCTTGGCGATCCAATCAGCTTTTATGTCACTGAAATCTCCGCAAATCGTTATCCCAGCAAGCGGATATTTGCTACAGAAAAAATCGGTACAGAACTGTAGGTAATTAACCAGTTTTTTACGTTGTGGTCCTCTAGGCGGGTAGTAAACAATACCGAATGTCAGTGATGATATTCTCTTTGGAAAGTATCTGGGCCTTGTCCACAACCATAAAACTTCAATATCCCTCTCTTTAGGTACGGGTGACTCAAGGACCCGGTTTCGGATGGAACTTCGACACAGGACCCCCACGCCTCCACCGTGACTCATGTCTTCATTGTTTATGTCTTTCCGTGGCAAAATATAGCAATCAAATCTGTTGAATGATGGTGCATTAGTGCTACTAATCCACGTTTCCGTTAGACAGGCGACGTCAACTTGGTGTTGAAGAAGGATCACGTTCAGTTCATCTGTCTTGTTACTTATCGATCTCACGTTTGATAAAAATATATTCGGGAACAAAACTTTCGGTGCATTTTTTATTTTGCTCCGTGTCCTAGTTGGCTGTGGTGGTTGTATATTTTTGTGAGTTCTAGCCCCTTGATGATCAATCAGCTGAGTTATCTGTTCAGTTTTGTTTTTAGATCCGACCTGACAATATTAACTGATATTAAATGTCATCCACTTAGGCTACTTCTATTTCTTCTTTAAAGAATTGCATGTCGCAATTCAATTCAACAGCCTGGTGGCAGACCTCCGGCAGAGACAGCGGTCAAAGGACCATCAGACCACAGCATACATATATTTCATTCATGGGGGGGGGGGGCAAATAGCAAGGTATCCCGTTGTAGTCAGGGTTCCTTTATTGCCGGCTAAAACTGATTTTTACCAGGCGGTTTTAATCGGCTTTTATTAATAAAAATTTTTGCCGGCTAAAACTGGCTAAAATCAAATCGCACTGATCTTTTCTACGTATCAATCTTTACTGTTGTTTCTTCATTGTTTTCCGACTATTTTTCAACCAGGGGTGATTCCCGGACTAATTAGCAAACTTCTTTCACCCCAAATATCAGGCCAAGCGACTTAAAGAAGATCACCTTGAAAAAGCCTGGGAATGGTTACGATCACAAGCCACCGAGTTCTCTCTACTTCGCATCCAGTACGCGGGCAGAGTGACCCGTTTCCCCGAGAGCATTTTCGTGATGAAATCATGGTGAACATAGACCCGGTCACGTTCTGGGAGTCCATGACATCTAATCCAAAAATCAAGCAGGAGTTTGTAGAGCTAATGCTTGTTCTCCAGCTTTGTCCATCTAGTTCTGCAGGTTTAGAACGCCTGTTCTCGATCCTTAAGATTATACATACCCACCTTCGTAACAGACTCAGCGTGGGGAAGTCTGAAAAGCTATTGTTCTCTTATGGAAATCAAAGGCAGTTCCACCAAGAAAAAAAAATCAACTTTCTAGTGTGTGTGCAGGTGAGCACCAGGTACCAGGTTCATCGCTTGCACAACATTCCACAGGTTCAGCCATTGGGGTTACCGACTCTGATTCGGAAAGTGCTGACGACATCATGTTGAGAGACCCCTGAACTAACCTTACCTTAAATTACCTTAAATTGCACTTGCAAGCAATAAGGATGTTGTATCCCGATGAGTAGCTTGCGGATGACGATGGTGCTATGTTCTGGTTGCTGCTTCCGGGGCGCACCAGTCCTTTTTCCAGGGCTGCCCGCACCAGTCCTCGTCGAGTCGCTTTTTGAAACCTTCGGGTGTTTCGCTGGTGACAGCTGGTTCGGACAAGCTGTTCCATAGAGGGACAGCTCGGTTACTGAAGAAGTGCTGGCGAACACGAGAGGTGTTGGACCTTCTGGACAGTTTCCGGGAGTGGCCCCTAGTCCGTGAGTGGTTGTCGGGGGCGAAGAGGGAGGGGAGACAATTAGAGTTGAGGATTCTATAGACTAGTAGCATGTCCCCTCTCTTCCGCCGGTAAGTAAGTGTCGGGATCTTCAGTTTCTGCAGTCGTTGTTCATAGGGTAGTGCTCTAAGGCCTAGGATGGATTTTGTTGCTCGCCTCTGGACACCTTCGATTTGTTTCTTGTCTTGTTTGTAATAGGGTGAGGCGAGGGATTGCCGCTCTCCAGCTTGGGCCTGACCAAAGCTTTGTCGAGCTTCAGCATGACAGTTGGTTTGCGGGATGCGACTGATCATTTTATCATCCCTAGGGTCTGATTGGCGCTAGCCACTACCTTTTTGGTGTGAGCGTGGAATTTCAATTTGTCGTCCACAATAACTCCGAGGTCCCTTTCTTCTGAGGTGGAAGGGATCGGGAATGGGGTGCTTGATCCACGTCTTTTCATCTGGTACTGTCGCTTTGGGTTATTGTGTCCAAAGTGAAGTACACGACATTTGCCCGGGTTGAACTCTAGTTTCCATTCACTTGACCAGTCAGTTAAAGTGTTGAGATCTTCTTGAAGGGTGTTCGTAAAGGCATTGGCAATTAGCTTTGAGGGTTGAAGAGGGTTGGTCCTAGTACTGTCCCTTGCGGGACTCCACTAAGTACCGCGGCTTCCGATGAAAAGACCTCCTCACCTGCTATCCCGAAGACTCGGACTCCTTGCTTGCGTCCAGTCAGGAAGTTCTGCACCCAATCTGCAACTTGAGGATGAATAAAGCATGCGTCAACCTTGATGCGTAATCTTCTTTGACTGACTTTGTCGAATGCTTCGGCCTGGTCAAGGAGTGCTACGTCAACTAGTGTGGCTTGCTCCAGAAGATTGGTGACGATCTCGTAGGACTCTATTAGGTTAGTGTCCACAGACTTTCCTCGGACGAATCCATGTTGGCTTTGGTGGATGATGTTGTTTGTTGCCAGGTGCTGGGTAATTTCTTTATTAACGATGCCTTCAATGACTTTGGATATGACAGATGTCAAGCTGATTGGACAGTAGTTTTCTGGGGAGTTTTTATTTCCCTTCTTGTAGATGGGAGTGATGGTGGCAGTTTTCCAGTCCTCAGGTATGGATCCTTGATCAAGCGATAGTTGAAATATCCTTGTCAGTACTGGAGCTAGAACAAAGCTGGCCTCTTTCACTGTCCTTGGGTGTATCCCATCTGGTCCCCTAGATTTGTTGGGGTCTAGGGCCGCGAGACGTTTTTCGACATCTGATTCAGAAACGACAATCCTTTCCATGGGTATGGTGACGGTATATTTTGTCATTTCCGGTAGGTCCTTGTCGTTTAAGTCATTGGTGTACACAGAAGCGAATTGCGCGTTCAAGGAGTCAGCAATTTCGAGCGGAGTGGTTGAGGTTGACCCGTCAGGTCTTTGAAGGGGGGGGGGGGATAGTTCGCCGAACTGGCCTCAAGGATGACATGTGCCGCCAGAATCTCTTCGGGTTTGTTTTTGCGTCGTTAGCAAGTGATTTTTCATGCTTGGATATGCACTGGTTGATGGCCTTTTTGCACATTTTTCTGGCATGCTTGTAGGCTTCCAGACTTTCGGGAAGTGAGTTTTTGCGGTACCTTGACCAGGCCCGCTTTCGGTTTTTGATTGCTTGCTTAACAGATGCGGACAGATAGGGTAGGATTTTAGGTTTCTTTACAAATCTTACTGAGGTGTGTTTTCTTTCGGTTTGAAGTACAAGATCACGCAAGAGCACCCAGGCAGTCTCCGCTGACTCGGCTGATAACGAGGAAGTTTTCGTTTTGTTTTACTATTGCAGTTGAATGTCTGCTCTATAGTTTGATTAATGTGACTTAATGGACATTTAACCTTAGTTGGTTAATTTATTTTTGCCATATTCGAAGCTGATTTCGTTTTAGGGATAACAGTGCAATGAGGCAATTTCTTCTTTGAGAAATGCAACAAAGAAGTTCTACAGATTATTTTCGAATAAAGAAGTACTCTATATACGAGATCGTTGGAATCAGTTAATTAAGCTTGTTTGAGTTCTTCTAGGTTTCTTTAATACCTGAAGAAGCATGACAGGCTTAGAATAGGGGAGTACTACCAAAATCACGTAGTAGCAGTTAGAAATTTGATTTTAGCTAGTTATTTGATTTTATCTATGCCACTTGATTTTAACCATACCGGCAGAAATCAACTTTTAGCCGGAATTAACCGGCTGGTATTTTAGCCACCCGGGAACCCTGGTTGTAGTTAAACCTGTCATTCCCTTAGCTCTTAGACTTCTGAAGTAGTGGCTTATGAAAGACAGGAGATGCAGAATACTACTCTTTCTTTGCTTGTATTATGTACGAGATTAGAGCTGCAGTTGTAATGTGCCATTACTGCTTGCTTGCTCATCATGTATATTGCTTTTTCTCTTGTAGGTACTTGGGGTCTTGGGTTTAAAATAAAAAATCAAACTTTGACAGGAATTCAATGGCCTGATGGCAGACCTCTGAAAGAGACAGAGGTCAGAGGATCATCAGGCCACGGCATATAGACATGTAGGCTAGCCTAGTCTTTCATTAAAGTCAGAAGAGTAGATAAAGGGATACGATACTGGCAGTCAACCACCTACCCCTGATTTTTGGATACCCTATGCCAAATGCTGGATAGCTGTTGGCACCCTAACCCTGACCTACCTCACTACAAATGAATTCTGATTGGCTGATTTCTGAGCTTCACTCAAATCATAAATATTTTATTGGGTCCAAGTATCCAGCATTTGGCATAGTATTAGGCATAGGGTATACCAAATGCTAGATATACCCAACGTTTGGCATAGGCTTTCCCAAAATCAGGGGTTTGTGGTAGACTGGATACTGGAGCCTATACTATTTTTGTTATAATTTAACTTGCTGATTCCATTGCCCAGCTCTGGTTGTCTTTATCTCATCACAGAAACTTCAAAAAAAGGTAAGCAGTGTCTCAAAAGAAAGCCAGCTTCTTCTTCATTGTCAGTTTTCTTCCAAAATACTAGCGTACATGTTGCATTTCTAGTACATGGATTTCTGTGATGACCCCAAAAATTTCTGGTGACTTTGTTACCGTAACAGCGGATCATTGTTTAACAGTAGGTACTTGGAAAAATATGAAACCAAATTGCATAATTGTTAGAAACAAACATGAATTCAGTTCAAGAAAAACATAAAGTGTTTTAAACAGAGAAGATCTTTGTCTTTTGAGCTTTCAGGCATTGATATTGACTCTCTTGTACTGTAACAAAATTTCTGAATTAAGAAAGATTTATTAGTGAATATGATTTTAAACACACATCTTTCAACAGGTTTAACTAGTTTTGACAGGTTGTGGTGCATTTAAGGCACATCTAAGCTAGATAACTAATTCCGTAGGGTGTGTACTGAAATACAGTAGAGGCCAACGGAAATAGTATAGACTCGGGTATATGGGTATATCTGGGGTATATGGGTAGATCTGTCAGGTATATGGGTATATCTGATCACACGCAAATCACACATACATGAATAGCCAAAGAAACAGAGTTCCAAATTTTGCTTGTTGACTGGACATAGGTTCCATTTCCTTGATTCCATGTTGTAACTGGTGAGCTGGCAACTTTAACCAGCTCTCCATTTTCCATGAATATACCAGCTCTTACACTTCCAGTTCCAACATCAACACCAATATAATACATGATGATGACACTATGTTGGACTGATTTACGCTCGTGAAAATGTATTTTCCAACCAAAATCTAGGCTAGGAAACTGGCTGAAAATTTCACGTGAATTCTGTTTAAATTCTCCGCCTGAATGTAAACCGCATAGCAGAAATTCGAGGCGTGCCATAAACCATTTCACTGGTCACTGGCGAAAAGTTTGAATTCTGGAAAGACCTGTCTTTCCGCCATCGGTATTTTTCTGTTTATCCGACTGCCTTCAACCTACCTGCAACCCAGATGTAACTTATTCCGTGAATAGAAATGGCGAAAAAAACTCCAAGAAAACGGCAAAAAGATCCCTCGAGAGCTGCAAACGATGGAAACACTTCTGACAGTGAAACTGAAAAGAATGCAACAGGTAAGAAAAATATAAAGACAGAAGGGCAGCAGGCAGGGGCGTCCCGAGGGGGGTGTTGGGGAAAAAAATCTGATAAATTTCGACTGGTGCGGCAAAGCCGCACTAGTCAAAATTTACCAAATTCACCTGAACTTGATGATTTTTCTGGAGTCTACCGGATTATTGCTCAGGGAACCCAGTCTAGTACACTAGCCTCTTTTCAGGCATGGTGCTCAAATGTCTAGCACCATGCCTGGGTGCTAGACGTTCAAGCACTGTACCTTGGGTTTCATGCATGGTGCATGGATTTCAGTATACAGTGCATGCATGAAAAACACAGTTTCTGTCCAGATTCACCTGAACTTGATGATTTTTCTGGAGTCTACCGGATTATTGCTCAGGGAACCCAGTCTAGTACACTAGCCCCTTTTCAGGCATGGTGCTCAAATGTCTAGCACCATGCCTGGGTGCTAGACGTTCAAGCACTGTACCTTGGGTTTCATGCATGGTGCATGGATTTCAGTATACAGTGCATGCATGAAAAACACAGTTTCTGTCATCACAACTGAGCACCAGCTCGGACAGGGAGGAAATTACTACCATGAATTAGAGAAATCAAAGACAATCCTTATCGAATTTTTTGCAACAAAAACAAAAGGGCTTGACTGATGTGGACTGATGATGGGGTAAAACCTAACAGCACCCTATCTATTTTCCATGTAGAGTGCCCCAGGAGCCAGTATTCTGGTTGGCCACTTTGTGTGCAAAACCCTTGACAATGTAGAAAAGGAAATGTTGTTTTTGATGTGAAAAATTTGATAAGGACTGTCTTTGATTTCTAAGTAATTTCAGCACTGTCCGAGCTGGTACTCAGTTGTGAACACAGAAACTGTGTTTTTCATGCTTGCACTGTATACTGAAATCCCTGCACCATGCATGAAATCCAAGGTACAGTGCTTGAACGTCTAGCACCCAGGCGTGGTGCTAGACATTTGAGCACCGTGCCTGAAAAGGGGCTAGTGTACTAGACTGAGGGAACCTACCGGAATTTTGCTCAGGGCATCTACCGAAATCTTGCCCAAGAAATCTACCGGAACTTGTGTCAGGGAATTTACTGGAGGCTGGATCAGGGGATCTACCGGACTTTGCCCCACTGAATCTACTAGAATTTTGATATCTACCGGAATTCTGATCAGGGAATCCACCGGAATTTCGTCCGGGAATCTACCGGAATTTTCCTCAGGGAATTCCGGAGCTGCACCCCCCTATCAGGAAGGTATCGGGACGCCCCTGGCAGCAGGGGGGGGGGGGGTATTCAACCTCAGACAAGATTTCAAATTTCCAGAGAAGTGGTTCCTTTAGAATAATCAAGCTGGCTTGAAAAGGAACCAATAAATATGACAAACATACTAGACTAAAGCTAATTGAATGGCTTATATATTAGATAAATAAATATTGCTTCAGTATTTCTAATTAAACATATTTTTCTTTTCATACAAGATCTCTTCATTCTAACCTTACCTTGATTGACTACAAAATGATGAAAAAGGCAGAGTTAGCAAAGTCAGTAGCCAGAAAATCCCTTTTCAGTGCAGCTTCAAAACAAAGAAAAGGCACAGAATTTGAATATTTTTGGACACATGACTGTTCAAAAAAGTAATTGCCTCTTGACTGTCGGAACAGCATGTACATTTCATTTTAACATTTTCGTCGCCAAAATCGAGGTAGTGTAAAACCGAGGTCAGGTACCCCTCCTGTAGCTATTGGCAATTGTATTTTCGAATAAAGACCAACTGTTGTACATGTCAGGTGAAAGGAGGCACAACGTATGGCACATACCAAACGTCAAATTGTCATCACCAAAGGTGTATTGGTGTTGCTCAGATGATAGAACATTTATTTGCCATCAGAATAGAATGTGCCAGCCAGGTTTGTAAGGGGACGCCACCATTCAGCTATTTTAAGATTGATCAGTTTATATATAAATGAAATGTATGTAGCTGATCATACTATACTACCAAAAGTTCGTAGCCAGTTAGTTGGCTGCTCTTGGTGTGCCCTATACAAACAAGCTTAGTAGCCAACTAGTTGGCTACACTTGTCCCCCCAGAAACACTCAGTAGCCAGTTAGTTGGCTACATATATCCCCCCAGAAACACTCTCAGCAGCCAGTTAGTTGGCTACACATGTCCCCGCAGAAACACTCTCAGTAGCCAACTAGTTGGCTACACATGTCCCCCCAGAAACACTCTCAGTAGCCAACTAGTTGGCGACACATGTCCCCCCAAAAACACTCTCCGTAGCCAGCTAGTTGGGTACACATATCCCCCCAGAAACACTCTCAGTAGCCAACTAGTTGGCTACACATGTCCCCCCAGAAACACTCTCAGTAGCCAACTAGTTGGCTACGCATGTCCCCCCAGAAACACTCTCAGTAGCCAACTAGTTGGCTACACATGTCCCCCCAGAAACACTCTCAGTAGCCAACTAGTTGGCTACACATTTCAGTTTCAATTCATTTATTCCCAAATTCTGATAAAACAAAATGCACGGGATTGTCAAATTACTGTATTTTCGGATAATCAATCTTGTTTAGAAGCACTGGAAACCCCGATAAGCAAACAGCCATTGGAGATGGAATGCTTTAATAAGATTAATGCAGTTGCAAATAATGGAAATCAAATTACTTTGATGTGGGTCCCGGGACAATCTGGTATCCCAGGGAACGAGGAAGCCGATGCACCAGCAAAGGAAGCTACCAAAAGAGTTACGTATGGACCTGACCCCTTCATTCCCATTTCAGAGATTAGGTGGAAAACAGAATTTCGGAATGGTTAAATAAAACAGTTACCGTAGACCAAACGTGGGAAAACCGCGTGGATTGTCGAGCCACGCGAAGTTTAATACCCACCGGCAACGAGGCGCTGACAAGAAGGCTAATCGCCACGAAAAAAAAGAAATCCGGTGAATCATCCAGGCTGTTACTGGAATTGGAAACCTTTGAAAAACATAATTCAGATACAAGAAAAATTGAATCTCCAATATGCACCAAATGTGGAGTAGATGAAGAGACAAATACTCACTTTGTTCAAGAGTGCCCAGCATGGACAAGGCAACGTCTGGAAGCTTTCCACTCTCCAAATGTTGATTTCCACGAGGTAGTGAGAAAAGCTAGATTAAAGGAATTGCCCTGTTACCTTCAGTTGACAGGGAGGCTTGACAGGTTTTAAGGTAAGAACGCGAGAAAAAGCGGTAGAATGAGTGATGGGTTTTATCAATTGATTTGACAGAGTGATGTTTTCATCAATTGTATTATAGAGTGATGTATTGTTTACATTAATTGTGAATTGGGTGAATGAGACAATGGGCCATTTGCGGCCTGAGTTGTTGTTAAATATGTGTTTGGATCTATGACATTGATACATAGACTATGTATATAGAAGCCGAGCGGCCAACAAGGCACCATAGCCTAGGCTGTTGTACATTATACAGTCAAGACAAAAAAAAATTTCCTATTCACATTTGTGTTGCATGCATTTCTGAGTGCTTGTCATGGAGACAGATTGAAGTATGTGCCACACACTTTTGCACAGTTTCTAATTTCTGAAAATAAAAAGACAATCCAGGTATGATTGCAATGAATACAACATCAGGCTTACAGCTTTAGTATTCTGTACTAGAAGTGTGTTCAGTTTTATGTCTTTGCTTGATAAACTAGGATAGCTTATTACTATTTGGATCAGAAATTTGAGCCACAAAATAAAAGATCATCTAGATTAGTCACAATTTTTTTGCCACAATATCCTTGTTGGCTGTGGAAACAGAGTTGTGCCCCTCACAAATGATGGCAGAAACACTCTTTTCAAGGCACAACTCAGCCACATCCTGTTTGTGGGATACAGTATCCAGGGGGGCCATTGCAGTCTAGTACACTAAGCCCTTTTTTCCATGCTCGAATGCTGGGGCATGCTGGCAGGAGTGAGCATGGTCCTCGTTTGTGTTGTTTCCCCATGTTCCCCAGAGGAGTACTAGTAGGCCTATGCAGCACTTTGGTAACTAAACGTATTGGAATGCCATTTTAACTTTGAATTGATGTATACTGTTCAGAGGCATTACTAGCCAAATTGGTTGGAGGAGGGCAAGGTATTTACTGACTGGACTGTTTCCAAGGAAAAAAATCGACTGCGCTTCACGTCGACCGGCTGTTGTGTAACGACTTGTTGACAACGTTGGGGGGAGTCCCCCCCCCCCAGCATGTGATGTCTCCGATACTGGTACCCCTCCCGGGAATAAGGGGTACACTTACGTGTGAGTACCATGCTCACCCCTGCCAGCATGCCAGAGCATTTGAGCATGGCTATAAAAACAAGACCTATGGTTTCGATGGGATCCCAAAAATCTAATATTTGATCCAGACAACTGGGTCTTGTCTTCGCCAGATCCAGTCTTCGCCAAGCTAATCATCAGAGAACACCGAGTTCAGATATACCTCTATAAGCCATATCTATTTTGACGATACTGACCGAAACTTCCTGCTTTACTTCTGCCAAATTTCCAGTTTCGTCCGAATTCCGAGCTAACTACTTGTCCAGCAAAAAAAGAAAATTCAGAATCGAATTCAGCATATCTCCTTATCCCTATAAAGAACATCTAATCAATTTCAAATAAAACTTTAACTTATACAAAAAAAACGGTTACAACCGGATTCCGGACGAATTATATGTCCAGTTCAGAATTGGTTGTCATATGCAGACTCAGCGTCTCTTCTTACCCCTAAATCTGTCATCTAATCAACTTCAAGTAAAACTTATTACTTTTAACAAATTTTCCGGTTTTGGCCGGATTCCGGTCGAACTAGTTGTCCGGGTAGAAAATGCTTTTCACATTAGTGTTCAGCATGTCTACATCCCCCTAAATCGAACATTTAATCAACTTCAAATGAAACTTTTACTTTTAACCAACTTTCCGGTTTTTGCCGGATTCCGTACAAACTACTTGTACGGCGAGAAAACGGTTTTCACCATCGTGTTCAGCATGTCACCCCTAAATCGAACATTTAATCAACTTCAAATGAAACTTTTACTTTTAACCAACTTTCCCGCTTTTGCAGGATTCCGGGCGAACTACTTGTCGGACGAGAAAATGTTTTGCATTTTCGTGTTCAGCATGTCTTCTTACCCCATAATCGACTATCACATTAGCTGTTTAAAAATATTTTGTTTGCCCTTTAATTTGGAACCCCTCCCCCACCCCTAGGGCCTACAGAGCCCACCCTCGAAATTGGCCTTACCCTTGACCCAAAGAATCCTCACACCAAGTTTCATCAAAATATCTCATTCCCTTCGAGAGTTATCGTCTTAACAGACGGACAACTTTTACGATGTCATAGGTATCCCTCCACTTACGTTTTGGGATCCCAATAAGGGCTTAGTGTGCTTCACTGTGCCATCCTAGATTTCAAAATATCCTTTTTGGTGCTTCAGGACTTCATTTTAAGGCACTGTCCAGGGAACCGGGAGCCGTAGTTTATGTCCTACGGGCTGCGATACTGGTAGTTACCACGGAAACCAAAGCATACGAGCTACGATTCCGGGATTTGACGTTACTGACTAACGGTAACTTGTATGTGCTGGCTCTCGTTTTGGTAGTAAATGTAAATAGCTCACGGAAACTTCATCGTACCAGCTCCCGGTCCGGTAGCCTCTCGGAATTATGTACTCAGAAGCTAGGGCTTGGCGGGGAAAATGACCAACTCACGGACACAAATGACGTATGGCTCCCGGTTCCCTGGACAGTGCCTCATTTTAAAGTATGTTCGAAAATGGCTTTCAATGTACACCCCTAAAGAGTAATTAAATTTTCAGTTTGTGTAATAAACCTAGGATTGGGGCTCAACATATTGATCTTTGCCCCCCCCCCCCCCTAAGGTTCACTCAAATGGTGACACTGATTTTAGATTTTTCTGTGGTGTAGGCCAAGAACTCTTGCCACAAATGGTCCATTGCTCAGTCGCCTAGATGACAATTGATGGCAAGCGATCACCCTAAAGACAGTTGATAAAAGCACCTTGCTGTTGCGTTCTTCTCATTTAAAAGCTGTCTAAAAAGTCTTTCTGTCAGTTGCAGGAACCTGGACAGCTCCTTCATGAGGGCTTTTCTCGGAAGAGTATGAAGGTCAATAGTCAAGAGTATCATTTGTTAATATTTTTTTTTTTTTATTCACTTTATTTGTCCAAACATTCTTCATTGCGAAAAATAGCATAGGAAAATGTCAATAAAAATTCTCTAACGTACAAGTACATAATATACTATTACTTTACATAAACTTCATGCAATATACAATTTTGGCTAATATTATATACAATTTGTTTCTGTTACTATAATATTCAATCATCGGGTCAAATACTTATGACTACGTGTAGAAACAACACAATGAAATCACTATTAATAAAACAAACAAAAACTTGGTCATGTCACAACTGATAAAATAACAAAAATATAATCAAACATAGTTAAATGGCGAATAAAATAAGGCGCAAAAGATTTCAGATATCGCTCAGATGATTGAGATGGAGGGAGCTTCAGCTGGGGTTTATTAGCAAGTTTAACCGCTCTTCTTGTGGCCCTTGCGTCTTCCTACTCTAAGAAATCTGGCAGTATGTCCCTGTGATCATCGGAGTTTAGTATTTTTTTTCCCGAAATTCATGACTAGCTCGTGACGTCTTTCCTTTGACGTTTGTAGTTTTAGGACTTCGAGGCTTGCCTGGTACTCGACGTACTCGTTTCCCAAGATAATTTTGCAGGCAAGTTTCTGTATATTTTCGATTCTGTCACTCTGATCGACAGTAAGGGCACTATGCCAAACAGGACAAGTGTATTCGACACTTGGTCTCACATATGTTTTAAAGCATGTTAGTAGTGTGTTTCTCTTGAGGCCAAACCTTCTCAGGTACGAAAATGACTTGAGTAATCGTGCTGCTTTGGACTCGATGCTGGAAACATGGGTACTCCATCTCAGGTCATCGTCGAAATGAACACCTAGGATTTTTACGGAGCTTGTGCTCTGCAGGTAATCAGTAGGAAGGTCAGATACGTCTTGCTTGAGGAAAGTGACACGGAAGAGGGTTTTTTTTTTTCTTCACTAACAGCAAGTTTTACTTCGTTGGCTTCATCCTTTAGCTGTGTGAGAAGGGCCTTCACTAGTTCAACAGGGTTGTTGTCAGAGAGGAGGCGGAGCAGGGACATCGAGAGATCCTCTGCGAATTTGTACCGTGTTCTCAACTCTCGCATGAGTCTGTTTATGACCAGTAAGAAGGCCAGCGGACCAATTTTGGACCCTTGAGCGGCTCCGCAGGAGATTCCAAGAAGTTCAGAAGTGTCACTTTCCTCGAGCTGCACGCCTTGCAGTCTTTCAGAGAGAAAGCTTGCCAGCATTCTGACAGCGATTTTCCGGGCTCCCATGTCGATTGCCTCTTTGACGACAGTTTCGTGGTCCAGGTAATCAAAAGCTTTCACAAAGTCGGCTATGATACAGTCAATGTACGCCCCCTGCTTTTCCAGATGTTCAAGCATATCTTGCAGAAAGCGCACAAGGTAATGTACTGTGCTGCAAGCGGGTCGGAACCCATATTGTCGAGGGTCTAATTTGCTTTTAATGTCTTCGTAAAGCCATCCGTAAATAATACTTTCGAACACCTTGGAAAATGTGGAGGTTCTTGAGATGGGTCTGAGCTCGCTTACCGATTTTGGTGAGGTTTTTTTTTGGTATCGGGGTTATAATATGAGCTTATAATAGAAGCTAAATATGAGCTGTTGTTTTCTTTGATAGTAATACCCAAAATTGATAAGATAGGGTAGCCACTCTCTGATTCACTTTTAAATACTGAACCTCCCGACACTGGATTATGGCAAGAACAAATAATCCGATAGAACCTCCGTCTTTGGTGCCATGCAGCGACTATGGATACCCCTACAAAACTAAGCGGAGCTAGAGGTACATGCTCTAGCTTTTAGTTGACACCCGTCTACTTCCGACTTCGCCGTTGGTCATGCCAGAGCAATAAGTGCAGGAGGCACGCCGACCCGCCCTGGAGCGCGTCCAGAGGACCAATCGGCTTTGACTTTGAAATTTTCTTCTACGCGTCTTCACAGCGATAGCGTATAGCTATTTGTAGAGGTAACTAAACGTGATGTGCCGCGTAGCTCCTAACCACCGCTTTAGGGTACGGGGAATTATTCGACTCGGCATGGTCATATTATAGAGATACGAAGACCGAGGTTCTATCCGATTATTTGTTATTGATTGTGGTTATAACATTTTTTTTTGTTCTTTTTTTTTAAATACCTTGCTTCTTAATGCCAAATATCGGGAAAATGTCTTTCTTAATATTTTGCCGTTTTTCCTCTCCGGATCGTACTATCGTCCATCACATAGCACTTTGAGAAGCCGTACCCGAATTAAAACGGCTTACAGTGTCTTACTTTGTCACTGTATGGCCCTGATGTGTTTGTTCTTAATTGTAGTGGAAACAGGCTAGCCAAAGAGAAAATATGCGTATGGTCTTTAGTTGCTAAGAAAGGCGGAGTCCATACAACAACGTCCTCACCTTTTTAAGTGCAGGTGGTTCTTTACAGTTTGATTTTACTTGTTATGTGAAAAAATCAAAAGAAAACACATTGGACAATGGACACTTCCTCTTTAGCCTGTTTTAGATAAACAATTCAGTCGCTATTGCAATAGTGTGGGAAGTATGGTGGTGGAAGTATTTCACATTAAAGGAGTGAATTGATATGGCGCCAAATAGGGGAGAAACCACTAACAGGCTACAGAGATGGTTATTCTGTTTATTCGCAACTCACAGAAAAATGAATCATCCTTTTTGACAATGACCCCGTCAATTCCCTCCGCTCATGAATTATTCTGTGGGCCGAGAGCGCAGGATAGCTTAGCGGATACATCTGTTCTTGAAAATGTGTTTGATTGATGCCAGAAAAAAGAAAAAAAAGTAATACCAAATATTTATTTGTATTTGTTCAGTATTTTCTTTTCGTCTGATTTTCGTGCAAAGATATATTTTGAGAAGTTTAGTTTTATGTGGTTAAATTAAGAGTAACACTGTAAAGGGCAGTCGCCCGATAAGACGTTCTTTACCTCGCACACCTACCATGTACATCTTAGCATGCTTAAGGGTGGTTCTGGCTGTCTGGAAAGTTCCGCGAGCTTATGCGCCGGCTGTTTTTGCGACTTCGTCTAAAACTCGCTTCGCTTTTCACAGTTGTTCTCGCGCTCCGCTTCTTCCCACCAGTGACTTGGAAAGCGAATCTGCTTCGCGAGTGGAAAGTGATCTCTGAGAGTCAGCGAGAAGTTGTAACGGTGCAACTGAGGCGCAACGACTTTCCATTTCTTCTTGCGCTCGGCAGATCTTCGCTTTGCTTTATTTCATATGTTTCTTAACACTAGACCGTCAGCTTCAGGACTTCCGGATCGCGCCAGTAGATGATCCACGGTCGTACTGAGTCCTGGTTTGAACTGGCGACTTGGATGGGGGATGAAATAGGCGTTACAAATGCTAGAATGCTTCCGATTGTACGCCTTCAAAGAATCATAATTTGAAAGGAAAACCTTCAACCTTTTTCAACCAAAACCTCAAACCTTTAGGTTGACAACGATGATAGATAGCAAAATCTCGGATGAGAATGAAAGAAATGTGAAAGAAAGTTTTCGGAAAAGTCGGACCAGGGGTGGCCCGAAGCACCAGGCCAGGGGGGTGAGACCACCCATTTCAACGACTTCTGGATCATAAACATACGACTCAAATGTACCGACAAAAAGCGCCTCCATCCCATCCCCCGCCAACAAATAATTGAACCGGGCTTAAACTAACTGCAGTACACCAGCTGAAATTAAGCTGCTGTGTTGAGGCCAGGGGCGTCACGAATGGGGGGGAGGGCCCCCCCCCCCCCCCCCCCAATGCTGTTGGCCAGTCGTTAAGAAATAACCGACTCGGCGCGAAGCGCCGCGATTTTTCGTCAAAACAGTTGATTTTTTTCATGAAAACAGTCGGTTTTTCTGAAAATTGGTCGATTTTCCGTCAAAATAGTCGATTTTTCTGAAGGTCAGTGGATTTTCTGAAAATCAGTCGGTTTTTTTTTCAAAACTGTCATTTTTGTTGTTGAAAACAGTCGTTTTTTCTGCAGAAACAGTCGGTAAAAATTACCAGCCAGTCGGTAAATGGCTCGTTCCCCCCCCCCCCCCCCCCACCAAAAAAAAAAACATTTTGGCTAGTGACGCCTCTGGTTGAGGCACGTGATTCCGACAATTTCATAGGCTAGCCTGTGTGAAATTCCGCCGCTCGATTATCGTTTCCAGGGATGAAACAACACAAATTAACGAATTCTGGCAAACCGTTAAACTGAGGTAAATCTGAAGCCTCTTTAGCTCTGTCCTGTACAGATTTCCAGCTCTGTTTTGTGCAAATTTCGGGACAGGAACGTGTTTTTTTTCCTAGGTAAGGCCTTTTTCTGAATCACGTTGTCACGTTTTAGAGTATGGCATGTATATGGTTTCCCTAATTAGGTGATGATTGACCGCATGGCTTTCCCCAGTAGGCTTTGAGACTGTGATGTTGAAATTTAGGAGTTTATCAACACATTTTTTTGGTAGGTATTTCGGGGATCCGTATGAGAGGTATCGATGTAGCGTGTTCTCGTGACTTAGACGGGGGGAAGGGGCTCAGCTAAGAATGAAGAAATTCCGGAAATTTCAGTGGGAAACCAATCGGTTTAGAAGGTCGCTTAATATATTCCAGCCGAACCACTATATGCTTTTTCTCAGTAGGATCACTAGACGCCTGACAATGCATATTCCCTACTCAAGATCATCACACAGGAATTTGGCAAAGTTGAGAAGATTCAGTTTAAAAGAAATTGACACAGAAACACGAATAAATCTGCTGCGCCACCTTCTCGTAATACAGTTCCGACAGGATTGTATCCTGTCCTGACCATCGGGACTTTCTATCGGAGTTAGCGCTTATGCAAGAACAATGGGCAGCAATCGTGGAACGAAATTCGACGAGAAGCTCTTCCTCGCCCCCCCCCCCCCCCCCTCCGGTTCAGTCATCCCAGAGCCATCTCATGTCGTTCGTCAAGTCGCCAAACTACAACGAAGAATGGCTAAAATCTTTGGATCGTTCTTGTGTTTTAAAGGTCCATTGCTTTTTCTCTGTAACATTTGGGGCTTGTGTAATAATTCTGTTCTGTTCTGTTCTATCTT
Source organism: Branchinecta sandiegonensis (assembly GCA_030848855.1). NCBI lineage: Eukaryota > Metazoa > Arthropoda > Branchiopoda > Anostraca > Branchinectidae > Branchinecta > Branchinecta sandiegonensis. The sequence goes on along the minus strand of JAUPMV010000003.1, from coordinate 19,163,460 downwards.
AGATTACAGATGTGAAAACCTGCTTGTTTTTTCACCCTACTCTGCTCCGATGAATTATAGGTTATTTTTAGGACTGGGTTGTCTGCGGAAAGTCAAACATTCCTGTCACAGAACGTTCCCATGCCGAAACGCCCAATCATGGGGAGAGACGTGGCAGAAGTATTAGACATTTTTTCTGGTGGACGTTTTGCACCTAAGTGTAGGACCTATCGAGGCATCTGGTAAATCACTCATACATGATTGTCTCATACCACCTAACCTCTGACACGACTGCCAAAATGGGTCGCTGGAATGGCCTGACGTGACAGTTCATGGGGAGAGACGTGGCAGAAGTATTAGAAATTTTTTCTGGTGGACGTTTTGCACCTAAGTGTAGGACCTATCAAGGCATCTGGTAAATCACTCATACATGATTGTCTCATACCACCTAACCTCTGACACGACTGCCAAAATGGGTCGCTGGAATGGCCTGACGTGACAGTTAGCGTTAGGGATTGACGCATCTATTACAAGGGAACGATCGGGCAATGGGAGCAGCACAAGGGCTGAAGCCAAAGGCGGGTTTAGGCCTTCAGCTGTGCTCCAAAGGAGCTGCGAAATTGGCCAATTGCGACAGTGATGATAAAGCATACATGGACTTTTGCCTTTCCGGGAACGCGAAAAATTAAGCCATCTTTTTCCAGCCAACCAGTGTCCTCATGTCCGACAAGGCGTTGACAGAATCACCTTGAGGAAGAATCTGAAAACAGGACAAAAGATTGGAGTCTGCTCTGGTTGCGGAGAAGTCGAATCTCAAGAAGTCGTTGTCCCTCGTAGTGAAGACAATGAATCAAGACCGAGTATCTTGGTCCATGATGAGCTTGAAGCGGTTGTAGAGGTCAGTATCACCGCTAGACTGTCGCGAGAATTTTTTACGCTCAGCTAGGCTTAGCCTATCTGAAAGTATCGAATACTAGCCCTGTTTTAATTTTAACGTCTCGGAAGCAATAATTCATAAGGTTGCCCTTAGGCTAGTTCATCAGGGATAGGCGACTTAGCCAATTCCTCTTATCTAGAAGGAGACGGGGGAGAGGAATGTTAACCTATAAACCGGTTGTTCTTATTCATCACTCTTTTAACTAGAAGGAGGGGGAGAGGAATCTTAACCTATAAATCGGTTTAAGATTTGAGGGAGGGGGAGCCACCCACTCGGTTGTAATCTTCTCCCTTATAAGTTTCTTTGGTTTCCGTTAGATGCCTCAGATATGGTTCCATCCGACATTTTCTTTGGACGGATCATATTGCTTGTGAATGAGTAAATATGTACACTGCCAAGATGGCCTGGTTTACTGAAATCGAATTACTTTCTTGTGCCTAAGTTAGAAGCTGACGATCCAGAGGCGTCATTTCGCGAAAGCCTAGGGGTAGCAGCGGCGTCGTCCCGGGCCCCCGGAACTTTCAAATGCGAGCCACATATAGACATGACCAGAAATAAGCATTTTTCAGATAGATGTAATAAGCTGCGTAGCGCTATATGTAATGTTTACGTCTTATTACACGCCCCTGTTCAAACTGAAAGTAAAGGTTCTTATCTATATGACAGTCAGTGTTGCCGTACTGATACAATTTTTCGAGCTTCTAAATATCAGAAAACGTGTTCTTAGTGCTACTCGAAATACACAAGTACAATTTGATGACCATTATGTCGTAAAAAAACGTTAACGTATGGATAGCAGTGTTCCTCGAACTAACAAATAAGCAGTCGTAACAGAACAAGACGTGTTCTCCCGAAGAAAAGTTGTTTCTTCAACCTCCAACAAAGTGAACTTTTTGCTCCCCATGGCAACCCTGGCGAAGCTGTTCTTTACTGGGGCCGCTGGCGGAGCCCAACGAAGCGATTTGATTGGCTCTTGATCAGACAAACTAGAATCACGGTCTATTCTACTTATGCCCCTTATCAGCGCGCCCCGAGGAAAAGAGGAATCTGTCTCAAAACATTTCGTCAATTTCTTTCTTGGATTGGCTCAATGATGGGCAATTTACTGTTTGTTCGGGTAGTTGATTCCAGTGAAGAGGCACGCGATTTTGTGAAGCTCCGCCGACCAACGTCTGTGCAGAACATCTTTCCGGTGAGTTTAAGGCTATGGCCACGCAAGTTGTTGAAATTGAGGATGTCGTCAGTCTCGACGTTTTCATACATACCGTGGCATAGCTTTTATGTCTCAATGAGGTCCCCCCTGTGGAAATGGTATGCCAGCATAGGTAGTTTAAGTCTTCAAACCTCTGCTGGTATCGAGATTTCAAAATACATATCATAATTTTTATGACCAGTAGCGCTGTAGAACTTTTTGGACAGTGATCACAACCTCAGAAGGGGTTTGCAAATTTCGCGATATTGCCGCGTAGCAGTGTGAATAAAATGTAAAAAATTAGAATCGCTTACTGTTGGTAATTATCTATTTCTATTCTAAGTCTGCTTTTTCTTTGCTAAAGTCAAGATCTCTGTGTGCAGGCCTAAAAAATACTTATTTACAGCATCTCCTATTGAAATCAAGGCTGAAGAACATCGTAACTATAGTTGCTTACCCTTATACCAACTAAATCCAGCTTTGGTTTCTTGAAAAAAGCACTGAGTTTGAGCTGGAACCTTTCCTCGTCCTCTATTATTGATGCTGATAATTTGCGTCAAAACCACCTCGGAAATAGCCCTTGAACAATAGATCATTGACTCGGCTTTAAAAGGTCTAAGTTTGAGGAGGGGCCTTTAAAAATCCGCTGCTACGCAACTACCTGTCACAACTGTCACAATCAGTTTTTATTCTTGCTGATTTATATTTTTTTCATGGGCAGCTGTGGGCCCTCTTGGAAAGTCAGGGGGAAGCAGCTGCAACCCCCTACCCCCCCCCCCCGAAATGACGCCCCTGTGAAGATCATCTCAGATAGCTGGGTGTGAGGACCGAAGTGGTTTCTCTCTCTTATGTTATGCGTCATGCCGATATCCTAACGTGGCAGCGGACCAGTTAGGGTAAACACACGAATCTTCAGAGGCGCATGGGATTCGTAGTATTTCGCTTAGAGAAATCGTTTCCTCTTCAGTCACGGCTCCTTTATTTTCTCGTTGGGGATGCAATACAGCTTAAATCCACTTGGCTATGTTGGTGTGGAAACTTCTAGCTCCCAATGAGCGTGTTCCACCCTACTTACCATTACTACGCATGACGTCACGAATTTCTGGCTTTTTGCCGTCAAGGCTGGAAGATTTTTCTGTTTACCAGCAGAATATCATGCCACGGGTGAATCCGACCAATCACATTACAGAGATGCGTTTACCATGCTTACTACGCTCCCGACCATGGTAAGCAAAAAGTTACTATTAGTTACTATTTCGAGAAGGTTGGAACGGTCAGCGTAGTAACTTTTTACGAGGTTGGAACGAAAATAGTAACTAATAGTTGCTATTGTTGGAAGGTTGGAACACGCTCAATAGTAATACTGGCTAAAGAGCGCAGCACTGACAGGAAATACTGCTGGCTAGCGCGATGTTTTTTTTTATTATTTGTTTGGATTTATGGTACTGTACTACTTTAATAATCATTCTAGCGCAATGGAGAAGGGTTGGTGGCTACAGAGAAGCCAGTCTGGCTGTGTTTGAACTGTGGACATCAAGGATGTGGTAGGAAGACAGAAACTCAGCATGCTTACAAGCACTACAAAACTCCAAGGTATATTCCAGTTAATGCGAGTCATCTATTTCAGTTTTAATTTCAATTTATTTCTAAAACGTGAAGCGGACAAGCCGAATATTCGTTTGGTCGTCAATAAACATATATATACAATTCACAGTCAACACTTACGAATTAATTTAAAATATAAGTAACCGTCCAATACATTTAATAAAAAGAGTTAAGCTCAGGTACACAATTACTTACTAGCACTGGCGTTAAAAAACTTGACAAAGGAGGGAATCTGCGTAGACACCCGTGGCATTTTTGTGGCCATTCCGCTTTCCCTGCTGAATCCTAGTCCAACAGAACTAGTAAACTAATCTAAACGATTAGACCGTAAGAAAATCCAAAAATCATTTCCCAGTGGCATGAGCTGCTCATCGAATAACAACTATCCGAGTACAGTAAACTAACGAAAGGAAACAAAAAGAAGTACGTTACCAATCAGGTTTGCTTAACCTGTAAAAATGGCTGTTTCTTCAAAACAGCCATTGAAAGTTAGATTATAAGAAGTTGGCTGATACATATGGAATGTGCAGAGAAATTTCCAGAATCATTCCAAACCTGAATCATGTATATGATGGACGTCGAGAAACGTTTCGTCACCAGTTAATGCGCCTTTTGAGAAGTGATTTGAATGTGTCTTCATTCCTCTGTTAAGCATTTTCTGTTCCGTTATTCCCTCGCCATTTTGTGCGAGCGTTTTGTTCAAGCTCAGTTAGGAGCTTGCCTTAAAGGCCGGTGTGACCGTCGCCCGGTGGCTCCTTAGGGGCCGAAGGAACCACGAGAATAGATGGAGTCACGTACTGGGCAATTCCTGTACTAAAAACAACGAGAACACGGGGGGTGGGGCCACGTGACATTTTTTCTATAAATAAAAATCATATCGGCAATCATCCCCAACTTCTGTTGTCCAAAAACCAACACCAATCCTAAATCGACCTCATATCTCATTCCCTTCGAGAGTTATCGTGCTAACAGACGGACAACTGTTGCAATGTCATAAGTATCCCCCCACTTACGTTTTGGGATTCCAGAAATATGTTACTGTAGATGCGTCCAACTGCTCATTAATTAGTAACTCAGTTGACGATGCAGACAGTAGTGGTTCATCCAAATAATAATAGGTCTTTGGGTAAGAAACGACCCGAGATACCCCTTAAAAATCAAAATCTGAAGGTTCCATTCTCTTTGACATGGTCTTCGGTATGGATTAGACATGTAGTCCTGTCTCAGTGAAAGGAAGGGAGTCCTTTTTTGATGATGGTGGTGATAATCGGAGCTGTCCCTGTCCGGAAGAATCGCGAGAATACGGGGAGTGGGTCCCTGGGACAAACAAAATCCCGGGAACTCTGCTATGGGAGTCCCCAGGGAACGGCGAAAATACGCCTTTAGTCCGAGAGCGTGATAACTTCAATGATACAACAAGGAGAAATTGTTTGATCAGCTTTGGTTCCTACGTGTTGTTTCTGAAAATTCTGAATTTAGGAGCGGATGCCACTCCATAGCTGTAAACACAACAACATGGATCGCTTGGTGTTATGAGTGCGACACAGACGTCCTACCGGAACAGTCAGCTAGGCTGCTTGAAGCGGTTGACTTCGTTCGGAAATTCGCTGGGAAGTTCGTCAAGACAGCGGCGCATACTAGGAAGCCTAGTTTCGAATCTGGGATTCGAAAAGTTGCCAGCATTGCTTCAGAGACGGGTAAGACGGAAGGATTTTTGTCAAAAATATTTTAGGGCCGAGTTGAATCTAACTAGAGGAAATTCTGGAAATGCATCTCGAAAGTCAGCTGATCTTTTAATCAACGATACGCAGGTTAGTATTTCTTCAGGCTAGGACACTGTGTTTACCCGTTGCGCTGGACCTCCGCTGACTAGCTGACTTCGACATCCACCTCCATATTTTTTTGTTTAGCTATGATTGGATATGACAGTCGTCATTATGACTTTTCATCAAGCAACGATCACCTAAATTGACTGTGTAGCATGATTCAAGAAACCTTCGGTGAAATGGATGAATTTGTTCCATGGCCGAAAACAAAAAGTATATAACATTAGAAAACAAAGATCAACATCTACAGAAATAATTTTCGGCGGGGCATAGCGACCTTTAGGGATTCACCCAGTCTTCAGTCCATACGAAAATACTTGCTTCCCATTGGTCACTTGAAACAAAATCCTTTCCTCCGAATCCTCCCGACCGAACACACTCTTTATTTTATTTGCTGCTAAACTTTGGCCATGACGTGCTGCCGTCTCCGTGTGGATAAATAAAATTGTATGACAAAATAGTTTGATTGATTTTCCGTCCTAGGTGTGGCCGAATCGAGTACTACTGACTCGACCAAAAGTGACAAGAAAAAAGACACAAAAAATGAGCTTACGCTTAAAGACTTGAAGAATCTAAAAAACTCGCAGCAGTCAAGCGCGCTTGCTTCGCTCGGAAAAGTAAAGGGTTTGAATAACCTTGGAAACACCTGCTTTTTTAACTCAGTCATGCAAGTGATGAGCCAGACTCATCTGATGTCCAATCTGATTGACTTGCACAATCCTGAGGAAACAGTGCTTACCCTGCGCGGAGGGCAGGTTCCACTTGAGAAGGAAGATGGCAGGATTGTCTTGAAGCTGGTAAGTTGGCTTCATCGTATCTTTGCTAGTTGTGCACATTCTCGCTTACTCATGTCAAATGGTTTGTCGCTTTTTGTGTTGTTGTTTTTTTTTCAGAGGAGGGAGGGGGTGTTTGGTAGTTAAACTTTAAGGTAAAATTATTAACAAGCATTGAATGTACGAATTTTTGTTCCCTACAGTGCTTTTTGCACTTATTTGTAGTTTAGTGTCACAAATTAATTGTCTTGAACTTGAACTACTTATCTTGTAGTCTATCCGATGTTGATTTTTACTTCCGTAGAATATCATGATCTTGTACAGTAGAGGTTTGCTTATTCGAACGTTTGTTGACTTTGGATTTGCATGCACTTCCTGTGGCTAAAATCAACTATTAGTTAGCCAGAGTAGGGAATTTAAGGCCTCTGAAAACTCCTGAATAGGTATTTTGGATCTTCATTCTACCATTTGGCCCAAAACAGGACTGTTCACATTTAAGTAACTGTTCAAATAAACATACCTCTACTGTAGGGGGGTAAGGTGAGGTTGGGAGGGAAGAATGGGGGGAGGGGGAGTTGAGTATTGATGACTGAGAGAGATTGGATTTATTTTTTATTTTTTTCTTTACATAGGTAAGTAGTTATGTGGACTTTCGCGCGAATGCAAACCCTCATAGGTTTTTTCTCCAGCGCGAAAGTGTTGCTTTTTATTTATTTATTTGTGAATGTTGAAAAATAAAAAAACTTGAGCTTGAACTTATAGAAGTGTCTACAGTTGTCCTGCGAAATAATAATAATATACTATTTATAATAGTCATCCGCTAAATGTACGAGGCAACCGTGGAAATGGAGATGGGAAAAATCAAACCACAATCTAATAGTGAATTGAAAATTAGATATATATTAATTGCTAAAAGCAAGTTCATCGCGCCTGAGGAATTCGTGAAGGCTGATATGTGAATGATCGATGGGATGGTGGAGGGTGTCGAACATAGAAGCCGACGTTTTCGTTAAAGAAGTGATTGCATCCTGATTGCTGAACTTCTGAATGAGGTTTGCGGTTCTGAAAGGGTTGAAACGAAAATTGTGTCACTGTTTTGCCCTCAAAACATGGTCCACGCCAGGTAGCAGAGGGATGTGTTTATGCCCGAGAGACCACTGGCTCATATATACATAATATATATAGTCTTTATTTTCCAATATCTCGTACAATTCACTCGCTAGCATTGGATTGCCGGACATTTTACCACCGATACAATGATAAGTGATAACACTATATAAGACATTTTGGTTAATAAGTTTAAAAATTCACAGTTGACACTTAATATATACAATTTACCTTATTAATTACTACATAGAATTGAAGTGGTGTACGAAATAGGGTTCAAAGGACTTGAGGTACCTGTCGGTAGAATGTTTGTTTGGGCTCAGTCTTCTCTGAGAGGGCATATCATCCTTCCTGGCATTTTGCGTATCCTACTGTAAACGCAACCGTGATTACTCGAGTGGGAGCTTCCATTGGTGGACGTTGGAAAAATGGAAAAGCTTATGTTTTCAAGTTATTTTTTTTTTATCTTTTTTTTTCTGTATATTACGCTTGAGCTTTCAAAATACACTGTTCTGTAAATCTGTGTATTACCCACAATCTCGACTAAGATCATAGAGATACATTCTCTCTAATTGGTTTGTACGGTTTGCACTTCGGGTTGGACCAATAAAAAAAAACCGGAGTGGCGTGGCTCGACTGTAAAAAAAAAAAACAATTGTGAAAATTGAATGTGGCTTGAAAACTAAACATGAAAAAGCGTAAAAGGAAAAATTTAAGTTAGGTAGTGAAAGTGCTGTTTACACTGTCAGAAAACCTATAACATTTAAGCAAGGATGCGCGAGGCATGAGGAATGACTTCCGTTGAGGTTACAGAAGAGCTGAATTAAAAGCCTTTAGGTGTTAAATTTCTGTAAAACATGACGATAAAATGGGTTGAAACGTTAATTTAGCGAATCATTCTGTAACCAACAGATAGTGTGTTATCACATATCTAATGAAATTGAACATCACATATTATGAGAGTGCACTGAGCAGGAAATTGAGTACGGTAAGGTTTCAGTCTGCTTTAGAATGAAACTAAATCCCCTAAACTAAGCATGCCTAGACAAGCACAAGTGCCTGCACGTGCCTAGTATCACCGTTCACACCTACGCCTAGGCACAGATTTTGGGCCGGGCACGGAGTTCTGGGCTCTAGAACTCGGTGCCTGGCCAAGCCTAGGCACGACCCTAGGCATGCTTGTAAACGCGGCGTAAACCTCGTGTTTCATAAAATGATTTGGCTCATCATAGCCTATTGAATTTTTTCTGTGTACAGGAGCCAATCCAGGTGACTCTGAAGGAGAAGAAGCCACTGATCCTGGCTTTCAGCTCGTTCCTAAAAGACATGCACTCTCAAGGGAAGCCTGGCCCTCACGGTGGTGCAGGATCCACCGTGGTGAATCCGGGTCACCTTCTGAACCAGATCAGGAAAAAATCTCCTATCTTTGAGGGATACGAGCAACAGGATTCCCAGGAATTATTGAGGCATTTTCTGGATGGATTGAAGACAGACGAACTCGAGGTAACCAACCGTTTTGGGGTTTTGCTGTTTTCTACTTTTGATTTTTTTTTTTTCAGCTGTTTTTTGGGATCCCAAAACGTAAGTGGAGGGATACCTATGAAATCGCAAAAGTTGTCCGTCTGTCCGTCCGTCCGCCCGTCTGTCAGCACAATAACTCTCGAAGGGAATGAGACATTTTGATGAAATTTGGTGTGAGGACTCTTCGAGTCAAGGGAAAGGTCGAGTTCGTAGATGGGCCCGATACCTGCATATTTAGGGGAGGGGGAGGGGTTTCAAATTAAGGGGCGAAACAAATATTTTTAAAGCTAATGAGATAGTTGATTACGGGGTGAGCGACATGCTGAACACGAATATGAAAACCATTCTCTCGCCGGACAAGTAGTTCACCCGGAATACGGCTAAAACCGGAAAGTTTGTTAAAAGTAAGAATTTTATCTGAAGTTGATTAGATATCCGATTTAGGGGTAAGGAGACATGCTGAATCCGAATATGAAAATGATTTTCTCGTCGGACAAGTAGATCGGCCGGAATCCGACCAAAACCGGAAAGTTCGTCAAAAATAAAAGATTAATCTGAAGTTGATTAGAGGTTCGATTTAAGGATAGTGAAACATGCTGAATCCGAATATTAAAATTATTTTGTCGCCGGACAAGTAGATGGCCCGGAATCCGGCCATAACCGGAAAATCTGTTAAAAGTAAGAGTTTTATATGAATTTCATTAGGTGTTCGATTTACGGGTAAGAAGGCATGCTGAATTCGTGTACGACAATCATTTCATTCCTGGACACATTTCACCACGAATCCTGCTGAAATCGGAAAATTTGTTAAAAGTTAAAGTTTTATGTGAAGTTGACTATGGAGATGTACATGGAATGGAGATACGCTGAATCTGTTTTTGAACTTCATTTTTTTGCAAGACAAGTAGTTCGCCCGGAATCCGGTTGAAACCGGAAATTTGGCAGTAACTTTCGTCAAAGTAGACATGACGCAGCCTATAGGGGTAAACTCACATGCTGAATCCATATTTGAACTTCTTTTCTCCGATGATTACCAGTGGACCGCTACAAGACTCGATTGTCTGTAAATATTAAACTTTTGGGATCCCATCGAAACCTTTGGTCTTGTTGCATTAGTTAACTCCTCTTCAGTCTTACCCAGTAAGACCATGTCATAAATATACGAAAGTTTTAGTGTTTTAGTACTAGCCTACTCGTCTTCAGGCCGTGTCTAAAATCTGAACTTGCGATCGTATACTAGCCACCACAAGTCAGATTCGGATGGGAGAGATCCTGTCAGATGCGTCATTTCGCGGAAACCTAACGGGGGCAGTGGCGCTGTCCCGGGTCCCATTCGCGTTGTAGATCTTACATAGGTGATTCTGAAAATATTTATGTGAATCAGCAACATATGAACGAAAAGTAAACCAAGACTTATGGAAACAAAATTTTGTATATATAGTTAAATATATTCGGTTATTCGCTTCGTCAACTAGGTTTTACAGGTTTTTCTTAGGAGGGCAGCCCCCCCCCCCCCCCGCCCCCCTTAAATGAAGCTCCTGTTCCTTTACCCTTTTCTTCGGGTTCTGTAAGTAGAATATCATGTGTTTGATAATTGTTGTTGCTTTCCAGCGCAGTAGAGCAGCTATACTTCGGAAATTCAACCTCTCAGAAAAGGCTAAAAGAAATAGCGTCGATCCTGAGTTTCGCACAAAACTTAAATTCTACGATCGGGAAGCGTCACACACGCTTGTGGATCAGATATTTTCTGGACAGCTCATGAACACCCTTGTGTGCGAGACGTGCAAAGAGAAGTCGCAGCGACTTGAACATTTTCTGGACCTCAGTCTGTCCATCGCTGACGAGAAGCCGACCCGGCCACCGGGTAAAAAGAAAGCAGACATTGAAGAGGATGATGATGATCCGGTCATGAACTGCTTTAGTAGTAAGTATACGCTGATCCTAAAATTCAAAGGTATTTCGTACACACCCATATTTCAAATAGGGTACCGGAAATTAAGGTAAAGCGACACCCTGTTGTTTTTCTACTTGAAGGTCTAGTTCATCAGTTTCACCGCCTAGTAGACCTACCGTTTTTAATCAATCAACCAAGTTTATTTTCGCAAATAGCTTACAGCTAGAAGTCTTAGAAGTGGAATACAATATTTACGGAATACACAGACTCGAAACAAATTAACTAATACACTTCCAAGATATGACCAGAAATAAATGATGGGATGAAACTACGTAAAAATTGGGCAGAAGAATTAGTAGGATATGGAGATGTCAGTTTGAAGAAAAAGTCTGACTTGCGTAAGCTATTGACTGATTATGTCAGATGAATGTTTTACCATGTTGGTTTGCTGGCTGTACAGATGGTGGTAACGGTGGTAAGAGGTGTTGCTGAACTTGGTTATCTGCTCATTATATGTTTCGGGGCAGAGCAAGAGGGCTTAAGCTTGCAGTGCGTAATTTTACAGCTGATTCTGGAGAGCATAATCAAAGCTGATTCTGGGGAGCATAATGAAAGCTTTCAGATCTATTCAGTCTATCCTAAACATGGTGTATTTATGGAAATCACATGATCCATTAAGGTCAAAATACAAGGATTGCTTCAAGAGCACATAAGTGTTTGGTACCCTAATTTGCATTGCAGAATCATGGTGGTGCGACAGTGCTTTGTTTCCACAGAATGCGGAATCGCGACCGCTTCCCTCCGTACCAAATCCGCCCCGCTACTTTTCCACGTGTTTTTGGGATCCCAAAACGTAAGTGGAGGAATACCTATGACAGCAAAAGTTATCCGTCTGTGAGCACGATAACTCTCGAAGGGAATGAGATATTTTTAAGAAAAATACTGTGAGGATTCTTTGGATCAAGTCGAGTTCGTAGATGGGCCCCAAGGCTGTATATTTGGAGGTGGGGTAGGGGTTTTAAATTAAGGGGCGAAAATAAATATTTTTTGAAAGCTAATTAGATAGTCGATTTAGGGGCTAGGAGATGCTGAATCCGAAAATGAAAATTAGTTTCGCGCCGGACAAGTAGTTCACCCGGAATCCTGCAAAAACCGGAAAATTTGTAAAAAGTAAAAGTTGAATCTGAAGTTGATTAGATGTTCGATTCTGGGGTATGAAGACATGCTGAATCCGAAGACGAACATTATTTTTTCGCCGGACAAGTAGTTCGCCCGGAATCCGGAAGTTTAGCATGAAATTTTAAAACCCAGTGAAATAGTCGATATAGGGTGAGGAAACATGCTGCTGCAACTTTCGATCATACTAAACAAAAAGTGTATGCGATCAGTTTAGTTATCTCCAAAGTCCCAACCGGCATTTACTGGGTCAAAAAGGAAGAATGCATCCAACAACTGTCTGGTGAACAGTTTAATAAAATTTGTCGACCAATTTTCGAAAAAAAAAAGATGGCTATACCAGCCCCTACCCTACCCCTTTATCCATACAGGCGAAAGCTCTGCACGTCCGACGATATGCTTTGTCTAAGCTATGGGCGCCGGAGGGAGTCACGTTTCTTATACGTATTCTTTGGGTTTAGGCATGGAAGTCGGGGGGTCGAGATATGTTGTTCAAACTTCGTGTGAGGATTGACTGGCAAACTACAGGCCAAGTTGTAGATGGGTCCTTTAGATATTTAGAGGCAGAGGAGGGGGTTTCGAATTAAGGATAAAAAAAAATATGTCTTGTAATCTAATCAGATAGTCGTGTATGGGGTAAGGAGGCCCGCTAAATCCATATATGAACTTTGTCTTCTTGCCGGACAAATGATTCAGCCGGAATTCGGCCGAAACTGGAAATTTGGTTAAAGCTCAAAGTTTTTCAGAAGTCGATTAGAGATTCGGTATCGGGGTAAGGAGACATGGTGAATTGAGGTTTGAACTTTATTTCCTTGGCAGATAAGCTGGAAAATTTGCCAAAACCCGGAAATTTGGATTGAAAGGTTCTCATCTCAGTTGTACTAGCTCTTTTGCTCTGCATGCAGTTCGCCGGGAATGCTGCTAAAATACGAAGAGTTCTGTCAAAGTAAAGGACCTTTCTGAAGTCGATTAGTGTGAGATATCGGAGTAAACTTACTTCGTGAATTCATGTCTGAACTTGGCTTTCTCATCCGAGTCGTTTGGCCGTAAGTTGCCAAAAACTCCGAAACGATGACATTACTTTTTGTACATATTCAAGCGGTGGGCCACGGATAAATAGCAAAATGCTAAAGGGGTCTGGTGAAATCTACAAGATTCGACTGTCTGGATCAAGAAGACCAGTAAATATTAGATTTTTAGGATCCCATCGAAACCTTTGGTCTTGTTGTTTATGGGAATTTTAGCTAAATTTCTATGCAAAACGATTGTTGCTCCTCCCGCTGGATTCGATCTTATTCGATACACGGTAGAGGTGGCCAGTTTTCGCCTCTATGGGGAATCTAGCCGAAATAAAGTACGACTGCATTCGACGAGTGGTTCGATCGGTAGTTTTTATGGGGGGACTTCAGTCAGATCTTTTGGTGTTATTATTATATGTCTAGGGCTTTGAAGTCATTCACGCCAAACTAATCCCAGAAAAACCGCATTTCGTGGTTCCCCTTATCTACGGTGGGAGGAGCTTGTGATAGTCTATTTTTACACTGCGCACAAAATCCCTGCAGGGGATTTGTTGATTGTTGACCATGGGTTCAGAAATCCTTCAAATTGTGTTTTGAAAATTTGATAATGAAGTTCGATACCATTTACCACAGGATGCTCACCCTTGTGTTAAATGGTATGACGGATGTCGAGAAGATTTGGGTTATAACATTAAGTGCTATCTTTTCACGCATGATAACATTTAAAATCCGTGTTGATGTAAAGTCAAAGTTTCATATTTTTTGTTTGTTGTAGTTTGTGTTTTATACTATTTTTCGTGATTTTTTTCTTTTAATTTTCACCCGTATTAGCCAAGTGCTATTAGAGTTTAAATAAAATTGATTGATTGATTGGTGGTAGAAGCGTTATCTCTTCACGAAACAGAACACAAAAGGGTTATATGCTCATCCATGTGTTTAAAGTTATCCAAACTTCTGACAGTGTTGACGGTCGTAATTTTACAGCTGATTCTCTAGAGCATAATGAAAGCTGATTCTGGAGAGCATAATGACAGCTTTCAGATGATAGTAAATCCTAAACATGGTGTATCTTTTGAAATCACAGGATCTGTTATGGTCAAAAATACAAGGCTTGCTTCAAGGGCACATAAGTGTTTAGTACCCAAATTTGTTGACGGTCCGTGAGTGCCTGCATGACGTAAAAATTGCTCGTGGGGGGGAGGGGGTAAATATTATAAATGGGGATGAAGCCAAATTGTCTGATAGGTGGCTACGAATTCTCCCTGAGAATGCGAATCCGCGTCCTGCGGGCAAAAGGCGTTTTATATTTTCTACGTTGTCTTAGTGCTAAATTGTGTGTGTTTTTCTTAGAAAAGAATGATGGTCCCACTAAATATCAGCTAAAGAAAGAGAAAAAGGCAGCAAAGCAGCAAAAGAAGAAGCAGAAATCGGTAAAGCCGGTAGCACAGACCAACGAAGAGTCTGAGAAGAAAGATGAAGAAAAAACGGAAGAGGCAGAAAAATCGGATGCGGAGAAAGCTGAGCTGGAAGAAGGAGAGTTGAAGGATAAGAATTCGCCAGATGGCTCAGATGGATCTCAAGGTAATTTTGATATTATTATGCCGTAATTGTGCTATATCAAAACTGACCGCCGAGAGATAGTCTCCTTTTAAACGTTTATTAAAAAAAATTCACGTTAATAGAACAGAATATCCGGACTATGGCTAGAAACCTAGTCATCGAATAATTGGCCTATCATAACCTTGAAAAATAAGAAAAAGCTCAAATAAATTCATTACCATTTTTTGGAACTAGATGGCTCAACTAACTGTTGTTACTACCCACAAAGGAAAGCATGGGAAGAGAATAAGACAAGAAATTAGGAGTTTCATCTTGTAAATTTAGAATAGGCTTAAACGTTTCAAGCGTATATATTGCCCTGTCTGTAAACCTTTTAGTTCTTTCCGTCCCGGAAACAACGGGGCTTAACATTTGCCTGTCGTTGGAAGCCCTGAGCAAACTTCTAGCAAGCCCCGCCTTAAGTGTGTTCGGTATTAAGAAACAAGTACACTGCTTTAATCCTGAAGCAAAAATCCGAAGCCTTACCCGTCTACTTTTTGCATAATGGTAGCTCGTGAGCCGAATAAGGTGATGCTGCTAGTCGGAAGGGGCTATTCCATTAACCTATATAGTACTCCTATTAATATGTTCTTTTCCAGCTTTTTACTATAAAGAGGCTTTCGCCTCTACACAGTGTCGTAAGGTAATTGGAATTACCATACTGAGCAGAGATGAAAAATGTTATCTATAGAAGTTTGATCGATTGAGCCTTAAAGCACGTATCGACACGTGACAGGTTGCATATCTACTCACTTGATTCTAGAAAATTGAACAACATAACCTAGAGAAATTTGGAAAATTTTGCGACGGTATAGTAGTTAAAACTTTTCAGTGATTATGCTCAGCGTGACATAGTAGTCCGCAAAGAGCGCGGCCGAGCTTCATTTGACACAACAACGCGGCGAAATTCAAAACAGCGTCGTAGTGTCGAAGTCAGTCGAAGCGTTATTGTGTCAAATAAGCTCCGCCGCGCTCTCTGCGGACTACTATGTCAAGCAGAATCTATGCTGTGAAAAGTCGTAATTATTATACCGGGGCAAACATTTTAAATTTTTCTCCCTAATGTAATCCATTTTCTTAATTCAAGTGAAGAAAAACGCAACCTGTCAAGCGTGGGTGCTGAGGAATAGACTGAGGAATCGCCGCTGATGAACGAGACTAACCTCAGTTCGCACTTCGTTTTAATAAATACAGAAAAAGTAACAATCCAAAACAAATTATAACAATGAAATAAACCAGTTCAAAATATGTGTTTGTCTTCCCGAATTCCTTGCCCGTAAAATTTATCAAGCAAAGTATCGTTAACTGAGTTATGTAGGTTCCAAACGAGTGAATGACAGTGTTCCAAGACAGTGTTCCACACGAAAGATTACGAGACTGAGACATATGCGGTCTGCAGTCCGTCTCTTTTCGTGTCTCTTGTCGAGACCGTAAAAGTGTGCCAGGAGTGTAAGGAATCAGACGCCCACTGCTGAGAAACTGGGAATAGGCGTACGTGGAATCACCGTACCGATACATTAGCGGCTTGTTCCTTCCTTCTCCCTCCTTCCTCTTGTCGATAATATATATATATATATCATTTATTTCCCATCGAAAACAAACAGATGGAGTATAAGAGAGAAAAAGAGACAAAAAACAGAAAACGTTATATATCTACACATAACTGATCAACAATACAACAAATTCACAAAGACGGGCACACCTACTGCTTCAGCACAGAAGCCCAAGGGGTGGAAGCAACTTTAGAATAATGTTCTAATAATGAAGTTTGTCAGGAGAACAGTGTTTCGGTCCGATAATGAATGTTTTTATTCCTCTAGATGAAAGCGATGCTGACATTGAGGACAACGAGGAAACTGAGAGTGTTACCTCTCGTACCGTTTCATCGCAGCGAGACGGAGACTCTCTAAACATCCAGGAAGAAGAGATTGAAGCCGTTGGTCAACATCTAGAAAGCCTTGACTTGGCTGGCAGCCAGGCCAAAGAAAAGCCGGAGAGCGAAGGCCGGGCCAACACGTACCCTAAGTCCTCGAAACGGTCGCGAACAGTGGAGACTGAAGGCATGTTTACACCGGATGCTTCCTTTGATCAAAGGCATATATCAGACGATGACTCGCATGTGAGTGATGTTTCGCATGCGAAGAAGAAGGCCGAGTGGCATGGGAGAAGTTTAACAGCGATTGCTCCGCGCTATCAGCCAGCGAAAGGCGAGTGCAGCATCAGGTCTTGCCTGAATCAATTCACAGCGCCAGAACTTCTGTTTGGATCAAATAGCGTATCCTGCGATAGCTGCACCAAGCGGCAAAACAAAAGCAAGAGGAAGGAAGGTATGTTCATCAGTTATCTTTTTGCCTGTGCCGTGCAGCGACACTTCGTGTTTTCGCAATTTTTTTTTACAGAAAATGAGCGCCGAGGGGGGGTAAGGGGATTTGAGGATAGCGACGTGAATGCTTGGAAGCAAAGCTTTCCGTGGGATTCGTTGTTTTTAAGGCTGTTCCTAGGCTACTACTTATAAGTCGGATTTTTATAAACCTATAGGAAGATCAATCAAATGCGGTCGATCAACCATTTATTTTAAAACTAAAGACGGTGACAGCCGATAAAGTTGGTTCATGGTCTGGCAGTATGTACAAACATAGAAGATGTTCTGCTTCACTGTTCCATAAACCTAGGTATATATGTTATGCCTACTAGCTTTTTGTTTAAAAATATAAAAAGAAGAAGAGAAGAGTCGCTTGAAGAAGAGAGAAAACCGCGTTGTTTGGAACACCAAACATTATAGTAAACTCAACTGTCGCATATTTGGTAGGTCACGGTCGTTAATTAGAGGTTGTCCATCAGAGGACAGGCTGGTGAAACTCCTAACTATCCTTCATTTGACACCTGTCTCGCCAGTTCTTGCTGTCTTTCTAAGATTTTCGTGCTGTCCTACCAAGGGGACGTTTTGGCGTCAGCCAGTTTGACTGACTATCAAGTTTCATTAAGGTTCGATCGCCCGTTCGAAAGTTAAAAAGACCTCAATTTTCTGGGTTCCCCTTCCTCCACTCTCCCCAGATAGTAGGATCGGGGAAGTGAATATTTCCAGTTTAATCTGGTCGGGTTCCTGATATGCCTGCCAAGTTTCATCATCCTAGCTTACCCACTAAATACCCATGTTTCGTAAGTTTGAAATTTATGCGAGTGTTAATGGGACAAATCCGATCAACTTGTATTTTCGCGTTAAAGAGTTAGTTGAGCTCAACCAGGTTGAAAAAAAACTGTTTTGGCGTCAACCAGTTTCGCCGCTTGAGCTCAAACCGGTTGACGCCAAAACGTCCCACTAGGAAATGCGCAGGCGTGTATAGACAATAGCCTGTAAAAAGACAGCATACCTTTGAGGGGATAAAGATAGCTCTAGCCAGCCGAGCTGGGGGAGCGGGATTACCATTTCTCTATTGTATTCGAAGGTAGTACTCCTGTTTATAATTTTTGTGATTTTGGAAATTTAAACATCAACGCGTCCGTACAGTGAAAGCTTTTACGACCCTGTATGTGACCCTGTATGTGTTCCCTGCTAAAAGACGCTTTGTAAGCCAGATATTTGTGTGATGATGGAACTTCGATAAATATATCCAACTATCACGTGACATATGGATGTGAACTGTTAGACAAATTTGCCTCGAGCGAGAACTGTTCCTGTACCCCGTTACCAACGGGCAATTTTATTGTAGTGGTTTGCGAGCTTTGTTCACAAGCACTTCGTTAGCTCAATTGCTTGGAGCGTTCAGCAAGACGTTGCGATTGGCTGATGGAAATGAGTTGGCTCCTCCTTGGGGAGGAGTCAAGTTGTGACTACAGAGACAGGTGGCCCTGCCTTGGAGGAGGAGCCAGTCAGTCAAGGAGCATTTTTTTGTTCTGTTCACTGTTCAGTTCTACTACTTTCGTAGTAGTTTCGTACTACTTTCGTAGTAGTCAACTAACCTTTGCACAAAAACAGCTTAACTCTTATGGAACATCTAAAATAAACTTGAGTCATCACTACAAAAAAGACGTCAAGCAAGTTACTTCCTACTTCATAACCTTTTGTGGCGTATCATTGAGAGAATGTACGAATGAAAAGCAACTACCATCTTAACGGCAGAACTTAGAGAGGCTCACTTCTTAATAGAAGACATGCAGTTTCGCTGTTTCGGTGATGGGTGTCAAGATTCTTTTGGGGGGGGGATACAGAATTAGTTCGCAAATCATGTTAATTACTACACGAAAAATGGCCACAATAGCGAAGGCTAGCTCATAGGCAGGGGCGTCGCTCCCCCCCCCCCCCCGAAAATGCACTTGCGACGCCCCTGCTCATAGGTAACAATGAAGCTGAGAAAAACAACATACAAGCAAAGAAGGTGGTCGATAGATAAATATTAACCACCGCGCGTGGTGATACTTCTGCTGTATCATTTTAGTATCATTGAGTATCACTAAAGTAGTGATTTTAGTGCAGTGATTTTAGTATCACTGCAAATACTGTAAATACCTGCTTTATTTGCCTATATTGTGTCGAAATCGGAGAATAATCCGAAAATACAAAGCTCCCGATATAACAGCAAAACTCCAGGAGCTTCGTGAAAATTTATCTGGACAAGCATATCAACAGCTTACTCCATACCACGGGCTCATCCGTTTGTTCTGTTAATATTTGTGTCTATTTTGTTGTAATAGTGTTTCTTCTGTTATTTATTTGTTTTTTTTCTCTTTTTTACTCCACTATCTTCCCATTGTTTTTGTGCAATGGGTTACAAATAAATTATTATTAGTATTATTGTTGAAATGAAGATTGAAACTAACTTTTGGCTCACTTTTTAGGTGAAAAGAATTCCACGGTGAACAGTCCTGCACGCAAGCAACTGTTGCTCTTCATTCCCCCAGCTGTCCTGACGATACACCTCAAGCGCTTCATGCATTGTGGCACAACGCTGAAGAAAGTGAACAAGCATGTTGAGTTCCCCCTTGTCTTGGACCTTGCCCCCTTTACGAGCGCAGCAGCTTTGGTAAGTCATAGCAAAATTGAAGCCCGACACTGTCAGAAGTCTGATAATATTTACATGGAGACGCATCCTTGTGTTAAAGGACCCTTCTCGCTTATTCTGCCTTTTATAATATACCTAGCCCCTATATGGAATTATTATTATAATCTTCTAAAAATCCCTACCTTTCTCCATTGCCGTTTTGTGCCTACGAGTTTTTTTCCGCTATTTCGGGCTTGCCGAATTATGCCCGTCAAGCAACGAAAAGTTTGTTGGAATCTTCAACGTCCGCTGACAACTATTTCACATATAAGGATGTAAGAATCTTCTGTTTATTACTTCTTTCATTTGCTTAGTTTTCCCACTTTTTAGCCATGGTGCATTCAGTTTTCAAATGTTTTGCGCCCAGCCGCCGCGTCGGAGAGCAGGAAGGCTGGATATAGTCGGCAAGCGGTAACAAGAAAATCGCTAATTTCAGTTGGAAAGTAATGGTGTTTTTGAAAACTTTTTTTCTTTTCCATTTCATAGGCAAAAGACAATTTCTAGTAAGAGTTGTGCTTTAAATGTCATGACGGATGCCGAGGGTTATGACCCGTTTAAGCGTAATCTTCTCATGGAATACTATAATCGCCGAGTCGGCGGAAAGAACTAGTAGCGCGAACGGAAGAAAAAACAGTCCCAGGAGATCATCGCCTACACAGGAATATAGTAGACAGAGGCATTACTATCCTAAATGTTTTTTGGGGTGGGGGGGCAAGGTATTATACCAAAAATGACTATTTTGACGAAAAATCGGCTGATTTTAAGAAAAAAAAAATTTTTTTAGATACCATTTTAACGAAACACCGACTGTTTCCAAGAAAAAATATCGACTGTTTTACGAAAAATCGACTGTTTTCAAGAAAAAAAATCGACTTTTTTATGGAAAATCGTGAATTCGTGGTGAAATCCAAATTTGTCGAAATCGTCATATATACATGTAAAGGCTCAATATAAATCTGTCAATATAAATATGCCAACTTCATATATAAAAGTAAACACTAAATAAGATTAAAAATTTTAACGAAAGACGGTACAAACGTCTTTTCATACCGTACATGGTCACATTTTACGTGTTGGAGTTTAGGGATCACCGCTGAGGCCGCTCTTGCAGGTCGTTCGCCAGCAGTCTCGAATGGTGGCGGAAGAATATACTTATAGATAGGGTGCATGCTCAAGCATTTTCTTACCAGAAGCCATGCACAGTTTAAACCTACGGGACTCAAGGGACTCGAGTTTAAATTTCAGGAGGAGCTCATTGTATGGAATTTTGGGGGATCGTGACATAATCAGAAGGGCACGTTTCTGTATTTTTTCGATCCGATAAGCCTGGTCCTCGGTAAGGCCAAAGTGCCAAGCTTCCACCAGGTATTCGAGCCGCGAACGTATAAAAGAAACATAAAAACGGAGCAAATCTTGTTCAGGGAACCTATTTTTGGGTCTGTGACGCTCCCAGTTCACTTTAATAAGCACAGATTTGAGGGACTTAATGCTCAAGGTATTGGAAAACTTACTCACCTATCTCCTCAAACCAGCTCTAGCATCTCACTGCAACCATCGCCAACTTTCAAGAAATAGTTGTGAATTTTATGAATAAATGGAAGTTGGAAGCGAATTGAAGATTACAACGAATTGCCCACATATTAATGTTATTATCGAAGCCCTATAGCACGGCCGAAACGGCATATAATTAAAAATTTGGAAAGTATATTACAAGTGTGACTTCTGATCGATAACGTACTGTACGATAAGTGTGATCGATGCTAAATTTGGACGATTCTATGTTACTTACCTTAAGACAAGTAAAAACCTACGTGCAGATCCCTGATAAGCACTCAACCAAGAGACGCCCTGGTGAAGCAATGTCTCTATCTCAAACGGATTCGCATGCCCCAATGCCCCTATGTCTTTCGGTCGAGAGAGCACGTAGTGAAACGTAGCGGCTTGAGCCTGAAACGTAGCACGCTTTCCCAAGCTGATGACTGTACAAACAATCAGTAAATTCTAAATATACACAGAACTGTAAAATAATCACAGGTTTATAGGCAACATACACACTTTTACGACGCACATTTATTTTTCGTTAGTTTACTTTTATTTGCATGTCGTTTTATGGTTTGTTGGTTCCGCATCGTTTTCCTGTTGGTATTGTTATGGATTTTATGATTTAGTTTGTTTTTCGCTAAGGACGGTTTGCCGGAAGTGCAACCGAAATCTCCGATTTTTTTCATCCCTCGCATATCACCTTAGAAAGATAACTAGCTGATCAAGAAAAAACCCGAAAATCACATTTTTCTATTTCCTTTACAATGAATGTTCAGCTTGGCTTCAAACCTCATACACTTGCTTTATTTCGCTATTTTCGCTGCGTAACATGCTCCGGACGACTGTCTGGACCCTGACCCTGACGTGCTCGTAAATGCCGTGAGAACAACCGGTTATGTAAATTTTTCCTGTTTCTGCGTGAAGTCAATGTGCCAGGAGAAAGGCTTAAAAAGCAAAAGCCGTGGAGAATTTGTTATAAGCAGAGCTTGGTTTTAAAGTCTGCAACAGTCTTGGAATCGTGGAACGAAAACAATAAGTTGTACGAGGTGTGTTTTAAGTTGACTATCTTCTTTCGTTTTCAGGGAACTACAGCTGTGTCTTCAGCACATAAGCACATATTATATTCGCTCTACGGTGTGGTTGAACATAGTGGGCGACTGAATAGCGGACACTATACAGCTTGTGTTAAGGTTAGTTACTCTTAAGTTTTCGCCAGTATTCTTCACAGCTTATCTGCACCTACCGTGCACCTGTTGACAGTCCAAAAAGTTGGAGCCTTTCGTCGAAAAAGTCGTCGAAAATTTTGAAATAATATAAATTTCAAAATTTACATTTTGTTACAGCCTGAGGAGGACGCTTGCCAAGAAAAGCCAAAATATAGCTGAAGAGTATCCTAACTGACTACCGCTTTCCGAGTCATTTTTATATAAGAATAACTGTGTTAGAACAGGGTCGTTTTCGCGAGGGCTTTTGTTTTAAGAAAAATATCAGGGAAAGTTAAATTCCTTGACACGGTATATTCAAATAATGCATAAAACGGGCGTGTCAGCCAAGAAGGGCCGAAATATCGCTGCTAAAGCATCATAGCTGACACATCCATTGTATGTACTATCTGAATATATGTTTCAAAGTCAGCTTAGGCTCATGGAATATTTATCTTGACACTGAATGAACAAGACCGACTTTTTTGTACGCCTGCGGCTGCTTTGTAGCCAGGTGTATAAGACCCACATCTTGCGACTCCACGCGAACGTTATTTACGCGTTTTCGGATTCGATTGTTAGGGAAGTGACCCTAGATTCACTACTTCGGCTATGATTCAATCAGATTTTCGGTAATGGTACTTATCCTTGACCACTAGTCTACATAATTTTCCTCATAAGGTGTCCGACCCAGTTTATTTGCCTGAAAAGAAAATCAAGAATTAAATCTACCTTTTCACGGTGAAGTCTGTCTCACATATCCTTGGCACGAGAAATGGGGGTTTCGAAACAAAATCGAGACTTCTTGCTTGAGGGGTGAGATGAGGGTGTCACTTTCCAGTTTCTGGTAATTTGTGTATTTGATTGGTGCAAGTAATTCATCATGACAAAGAATCGCCAGGCAGAATAGTTCGCCCCACCATCGATAACCATAGATAAGATCATAAAGAGCGTGTTCCACTACCTTAGTTACTACGTGTGACGTCACGAATTCTGGTTTTTTGCCGTTAAGGCTGGAACGATTTTTCTATAGTCCAGCAGAATGTCATGGCTGGAACGATTTTTCTACAGTCCATCACAATGTGCGAATCCGACCAATCACGTTACAGAGATGCGTAGTTACCACTCTTACTACGCTCCCGAGTATGGTAAGCAAATAGTTACTATTTCGAGAAGGTCGGAACGGTCAGCGTAGTTGGAACGAAAATAGTAACTAATAGTTACTATTGGTAGAAGGGTGGAACACGCACACAATCTTTTGTAGCATACTATTACGATTGTCGCTGAGCGTCGTCTGTCGGAAAACTAGGAACCTTTTATGATGAAGAAGCACTCCCAGAAATCACATGGGCCTTTGCTACGACTAACGAATATTCTATATAGGCTCGTCCTATGGACGGTGACTCCAAGCAGTACCTCAACAAGGTTTCCTACAGCACCTCAGATATTGAGCAGTTAATCGACTCCATCACCGAGCGAGTTGATTTCTGCGAAGCAGCTGACATACCCGACCTTCTGAAAGGACTACCAGATACTCGGGAATCTTTGTCTCCAGAACTAAGTGAGGAAGATTTGGAAAAGTTGGGAGTGAAACTCCCAAGTTCTAAGTGGTATTATGTGAGTGATAGTCAAGTGACGGCGGTGGATACTGACCGGGTTCTAAGGTCGCAGGCATATTTATTATTTTATGAAAGAATATATTAGAGATCAATAAATAATGAACGGAATTTGTTTTGTCTGCTTACGAGGCGTTTGGATAGTTGATCGTGGGGATCCTTTCAAACCGACTGCGGAACATTGAAAGATGTATTGATATGAACGCGAAAGCATAGGAGGAGTGGGACATCTGACGGCGTAGGAACTGTCCCCATATCATTAGTTGCGTTTTTGCAGATACCATGGTCTCTGTTACCACGGTAACTGGATCTGCAATTAGTCATTTTTGCCGTTACCGTGATATCTAATATACGGTTGCTCTGCAAAAACGAAAATTGCCGAAGTTGCGCTTTTCGAAGTCATCCCAAAAGAAAAACTGATATTCAGTCACATCACTAAGTGCCAAACTTTTTTCCCATCAGTTTGACAAAATTGTGAGATGACTCTTTCAGATACCACGGTCGGACCGTGGTATCTGAATACCAGATATCACGATAACTGCAAAAACGACTTTTGACCGTGGGATCAGACGATAACTGCAAAAACGACTTTAGACCGTGATATCAGATACCATGGTATCTGCAAAATCGCAACTATCATGGTGTTAGGGAATATGCTTCGCAGTCAACTTGGGCTGAACTAACACTTATGCGCCGATATATTTGGTCGTAGCCAAATTTAAAGCACTCGACTCCATAATTTAGATGTGCATATGGCCAGCATGTACCCAAGTTAAAATCCTGGTGTACGCGTTTGGTTTGCCGACGGGGCGAGTGGTAAGAATATTGAGGTCTACAGAAGTCCAAGCTGAAAACTAGAGTTCGAAGGAAAAGGTCACGCAGCGACAGATACGTGCGCCTACAACGTACTGCAGCATAAACAGCCAAACTGTGTACCCGTCGCCGCTTCACAACGTATTTTCATTTCTCCTTTTCAAACAGTATCACAGCTCAACCTGATCAAAACAAATTGTCACGCTTGTGGTCTTCAACATTTATTGAACACATCCAAATATGTCTGCACATGTAAACAACGGTAAACAATAGCAATGCGAACATATTCTGTACAGCGTATCGTAAAAACTACAGCGTGAAAAACAGTACAACGAAACAATCATTCTTTTTACAATTCAGGTTAAAAACTCATAACGATCACTGGGTTTCGCTATAAGACGGAATGCAATCTTTTAAATCGAGCAAATCTCTAAAATCACTCCAGGGAGCCTCTTGACCCCCATCCAATAGTATCAAAAACGTTAAAAAACACCCCTCTTTCGAGGCACTCTAGTCTAGGAACTTTCGTCAATTTAGTTTTCGTGCATTTTTTCTGAGGAACTTGCAGAGACATCTCTTCTGAGGTAGTTGCGGTGAAATGTTGCTCTGACTTTGATTTGGCAACTTCGCATTACATTTTGATTTTTTTTACCCATGCACGGATAAGGTGCTTCGAACATATTTGTTCATATTATTGCTAAAATGTCGAGTTTGGGATGTCGGGAAATACCATTTTCGGCCTAAGCAAGGCACGCAACCCTCTCTCCATGGCTCTGATATGTTCAGCTTTTTGGAAAAAAAATAAACAGAAACAAGAAAACAATGCTCGCACTAAAAAGCAAGCATCTATCACATTCAACACGGGAGTACGGTTATGGTATCCCTATACTTGGCAATCTTGGCATAGAGCTAGCCCGTATATATCAAAGAGCGCCAAATTCGCTGCGTTTTTCCGCATTCGCTAAACGCTGCATCGCTGAAAATTTAGCGCTGAGACGCAATCGCATGCATCCCCTTGAGGCGCATGATGGTCGGTTTACACTTCACGTGAATCCAAGCGTATTTAAAACACGTGTGTACTTTGCACTCGGATTTGACGAACTTGTCGGGTTTAACGCAGCGGTCCTGCGCAGTCTGTGTGAACCAGGGGTAGAAGGATTTTTCCGCGAGGAATTAGATGTCAATGCGGAACAATGTTCAAACCTAAATAATGTTATATCGGAAAACTGCACATTTTATGGATTTTTCTGTTTTCTTCTCCAACGCTTAGCAGATTCCTAGTTTAGCTCGTACACCCCATGCAGACTCTGACGTCCAACTAACACAAACTAAAATCACAGCTGAATAATAGCTATTTACAGAAGAAACACAAAGGTCGCTTGAGCGGGACTAAATAATCTGAGGTAGAAAACTTAAACTAATTCCGATTTGATCGAATGGGCCTCAGACCTGCTACTGTAATTTAACGCCAGTGGCATTGAGGTATGGTAGGATCCTATTCGGCTGCTGATTGGTAGAGAGTTATGGGAGGTGACCAATGAGATCGGGCCTGAGGACTGAGGTGTGTCCGGGGACATGGGGGAGGAGTTATAGGGTCCGGGCATGGGCGACGAAATTGACGCCACGGAGGCGTAGAGCGACGCTTGAGTGCTGGTGCAGCTTCCGGAGGTAGGTGTAGTCGAGCCGCCGAATGGTGGGTTTATCCGTTTTTCTTTTTGACGCCTGAAAGAAGAACGAAAGACAATGAAACGCAATTCAAGCAAAAACGTGAAATTGTCGCTCATTATAATAGTCTTCTTGACTATTACTTTTTAGTATTTGTTTTAGTAATTAGAAATGTATTGTCAGTAGTAGTATTTATTTTTCACTAGTAGTAGTATTTATTTTTCATTATAGTAAATAGATGTGAATGGTTGGTGTTGGGTTGGGGGTCTGTGTTAGAAAGGATTAATTAGGTTGTGATGAAGGGTAAAGAGGGATTTGCGGACGTCCCCAGTTTAAACCCCGACCGTGAACGGAGAGTCCGGCATAATTTACTAGGC
The DNA here is from genome assembly GCA_030848855.1 of Branchinecta sandiegonensis. Lineage (NCBI taxonomy): Eukaryota > Metazoa > Arthropoda > Branchiopoda > Anostraca > Branchinectidae > Branchinecta > Branchinecta sandiegonensis. Next base: position 19,136,578 of record JAUPMV010000003.1, on the reverse strand, counting down.
CGGACGCGTAGTGAGCGGGCGGGGGTAAACTCTTATTCAGTCGTTGGCTGAATGGCTGAGAGGTGGGAGTCAAAGAGAAGGAAGTGGAAGTCGAAGTAAAAAAAAAAAAAATGAGAAAGGAGAGGAAAGTAAAAAAGGAAAATTGGTTTATTGGATTTAAATCCTTTTTTTTCTCTGATCACGGTCACTTTTCCAGTCCGCGACCTCTTCGCTTGTTTTTTACCTGTTATTTAACAAGTCCCCCGGGACTTTCCCTGCAGGTGATGCAGATTATGTGGTATGTATTTGTTTGTAATAAACGTAATCTAATCTGATCTAATCTAAATCTAAAGGATATTCGTGCTGGGAGGGCTGTAGGCTCAGTACCAAGTCATTTGCTGTGTTTCAGTTTGCTTTGTGCCTATTACGATTTCTGTGCGATAAGAATACATACTCGAGGTACACTGCTTCGAGTTACAGTTTCTTCGTACCACATGTAAAGTGAGCTGATTGGCATAGATGGAAATTCTCCGAATAGACAGAACACCTTGTGTCATAATTGCCACAACACAAAGATGCTCACCCAAGTGCTAAATTAAACGTTATCAAATTTATGACAGTCTAGCCCTTATCCCTACCCAGAGAATCGGACTGTCTGACAAAATAAAACGTGCCAAAAGGAATCTTCTTACCTATTGCAAAACCATACGCGGACGACCTCCTTTTCCATCCCTAAGCTGTCAGCAAGCATTGTAATCTCTTCCGACGTCGGCTTCGGGTTTCCTAGAAAAGCTTTTTCTAAGGAGATCCTCACAGTGGTTTCGATCGAAGTCCGCTTCTTGCGCCGCCTACCTAGACTCTCGTGAGCGAGCGAGTTCAGTGAGCTTCCATAAGATGGCGGGAGGGACGACTGGTGGTTTGAAAGGTTGACGGGATTCGGCGTGGAGTTCTGCTAGAAAAGACACTTGATTAGTACTAGATAAACAAGGGAACCGGATAACATAAGTGTTTGTTAAAAAAAAAACGCTCGTCTAGTTCAAATTGCCGATTTCAACCGTTCCTGTACTTGCCCAAATTCTTCTACTTGTTTTAGAGTTTTCCGTTTCAATTATTGAAGCTTACGTCTTTGCTACGTTAATAACTCTCTATTCAAGAAAATAATGAATAAACTTCCAAAGTGATAGGGGCGGGAATAGGGGTTCCAGTCGAAAGATGCAGACGAAGGCAAATAGACTTTGGGGGGGGGGGGACGACAAGTCGCCATTATGTCAAGTCAAAACTGTTGGCGAAAGTTTCCTTACCCGCATTTGGATTGAGGAATGATGCTGCTCTCGAACGTTCCCTCCGCTACTGACTGATGCATCAGCGTCTTCAAGCCACTTCTGAAGCAGGGGTTTGAGCTTGCACATATTTTTGAAAGAGAGATTCAGGGCCTCGAAGCGAGAGATGGTTGTTTGTGAGAAGTCGTTACCATACAATTTGCCCATAGCGAGACCAACGTCACCTTGCGTAAAACCTGAGAATGGAAGAAGGGGTTAGCTTTTGCTCAGTTCCGTGACTATACGATTTCACACATACTTGCCTTACGTATTCTTCCATGGAAATGGCACAGAAACAGATTGGTGATCCGTGTGCGATTTTAAACGTCGTCAGACCAGATATTGTACGGAGGTGGACTTAGGGAGCATTTCTGCATTTCCGAATACTTGCACCGTATCATAAGATACTACAGCGGCAACGGTCAGGGATGGATTTTTAATGACAAACCATCAGCGAGGGCTTACTACACTCACATACATAAGATAGTTTCGGTATTACGAATGATTTTTTTCCACGAAGCTTTTTATCGGCTTACCTAGCTTTATTCTCCTCTGCTTGAAATTTTTCGCGAACTGCTCCAACTCTTCTAGGTCAGTGGTCTCGTCTGAAGCAAGGTCGAAACCTAACGTAGAATGGCGCTGCCCATTCTGCGGCTGCACTCTAGATGGTGTTGTCTGCGCCAGGTTAAGTGCCGTCGGTGTTGGTGGTGGATGAGGGGTTACGTGCTCTTCTCTGATTTTATGCACCGGTTCCCTATTATTGTTGACTGACTGTTGGGTTTGTTTCTGCAACTGCTGGAATTGCTGGGCAGCTTGGACTAGAGCTTGTTGAACTTGGTTCTGGAGAAAGAACTGGGCGGCATGGTTGCCACCAGTTGCTGTCTGCAACAACAGCAATTGCTGGAGTGTTGCCTGCTGCTGCTGTATTGCCTTGAAAAAAAGTTCGAGTTGACAAAATGAAGCTCTCAGTTTAAAAAAGTCAGGAACCGACTAAGTCGACGGTGTTTTTCCACAAGGTTATAAGCGACATTCATCTCGAAATTGAGTCATTAGCAGTGCCCTACCCGCAGCTATATCCCCTGCATGTATGGTAAAAAATTCAGCCAAATCGGAGCAACCACGAGATACAGAGTTTTCTTTTCTGGCCTAAAGGTTTTGGCCTAAAAGTTTTTTTTCGCTGTTCCTGTTAAATTTGTAAGCTTTCGGACCGTTGAAGTTGTAGCCATGCATTTGCATTGTTGACAATCAAACTGCGGAAAAGAAGACGTGCCAATTTGTAACTTGCCCAGTTTTCCCCGTTAATCTGAAAAATTAAAAATTGCCACTAATATTATCTTCTAGTGTCCATTCTTTACACTCACATTTTGCTTCATCTACATGCCTGACAGACAGCTGTTTTAACCGGCAGCTGCTTACGAGAGACCACCAAAAGAAATAATTTCTTAGACCGAGGAATCCAGCCATTCAACCCTTTCGGTTTTGAAGTCCCCGCCCCTTCTTTCAAATTTAAATTCACTTCCCCTCCATCTCTGATTTGAGGAATGAAATCCCACCCCTTTTCCATCTTATTCAAATAAGTCCTCGCTATCGAGGGACTTTCCCGGAAATATTCAAAAGACCGGTCGATCGTCCGGAACTCTCTCCAACTGCATTTTCCAATGGCTTTTACTTTTTTTCGGACATCTTAGAAAAACTCGTACCATCTCTATGGAGAGTTAGGACTGGGCGCATGATAAGAGGGAAATTGGACTGCATTGTGTTATAGAGAGGAAAATGCATTTTCCCAGGACACGACGGGACTCGGGGAAAATGCATTCAATTCACTTTCGAAGACGTTTCAATTTAGGAAGCCCGGCGACAGAGCGGGGACTTTCAAAGGGATATGTCAAATAAAATTTCAAACAGCTGGACCGGTCAATATCAATTCCATGCCCCGAGAGTGCCCCCCCCCCCCTCTGGGTCCTTCTGACTTTATTGAATCCCGGCTTATTTACATTGAAGGAGTTTTTCAAATTCACAACGGAGGATGTCCGACTCGAGGGAAACAGCTGCACCGCACGGCCGAAGAACGGGAATGGAATAAAGTCCGAGCTAACGAACTGGAATGGAATGACAAACGGGGGCGAGGTCAGAGAGTTCAACAAATTTCAAAGTTAAGTAGAAGGATTTCTTGTCCCCAGAGGGTTGCTGGAAGGGGGGACTTCTTAAACAACTTCTTCAGCTGGCGACACGGGATCGACATTCCTGTTTACGGCTAGCTTTATTGTCAGCTTGCTAGTACTGACTGAGAAGCTTATTTGGCAATTCGCAATGTCTAAATGAACTCTCATTTAACCTCTAAAGTTCCTGCAGGAGGCACATCTCTATTTTTTATCTTTCGTGTTTCGAGATCTTTCGATCTGATTCTGCATGTTAAGGTGGTTTTGAGGCGAAGAAACGGAAAGGCTCAGTTTGATACGCTCACGTGTCACTAGTTAAAGAAACTCCTACACACAATGTACAGTTTCTTGATGTTACTTATCGCGGAAATTAGGAAAGATCAAGATCAGTTCATATTAATCACTGGTCAGCTAGGCCCTTAAAACATCATGAAACCCCAGGGGTTGCTTTTTTCGAAATTTCTTGGTAATGGGATATACTTCTAGCCCTTTATTCAGTCGCGAGCTTCTGCCCAGCCAAACTAGGCAGTTGCCTAGGGGCCACAACCCAGTCATACACAAATCCTCAATTTTGGGGCATATTGCTCATATGTTTGGGCACCATGCCCTGCAGCAAGGGCATGGTATCCCGATTAAAATCTGTTTGAAAAACGAATTCCCATTTCAGATTCTCTATTTAGCAGCTTTTCATGGGGGTACCATGCTCTTCCTGCAGGGCATGGTGCCCCACCATATGAGCACCATGCCCATAAGTTGGGGCACCATGCCCAAAAATGAGGATTTCTGCATGACCGCCCCAACACCGAAAGGTTAGTCAAAGCACGTTAAATAAATAAACAAATAGAAGTAAAGTTTCTTTTTGATAAGTTTCTAAGACTGTTTTTACTCGGTTTTCTTCCGTACTTTTGATGACAAGCCCAATCGGGTCATTTGTCTGTTTAGTTCCCTTTATGTAGACTACCGGATATATGCTGTGAAAGTTCGTCTCAAAATAAATTATCATCATCACCCCCCTCGGATATTAACTGAAAACAAACTGGAAACCAAACAAATACATAAAAGGGATCACGGCATACGATACTGTGAAACCACATTATACTTTCTTTTTATCGAAAGTCCTCGACTCTAAGAAATATCCCCTTCACTTGCTGCCATTGTCGTTTGTCTAACTAGAAAAGATTGCCCCACTAAAGTATGCAACTCTCGGCCGATATTCATAGCCCGTCTTTAGCCGCCCTAGTCCCCGGGAATCAATACAAAGCGAGCGGTCCTCGCTTTCCTAGGAACGATGGGGAAAACCAAACGAATGCTAGATTATGCTAAATTTATTCAAATCGACTCGGGAGTTTTTTGTTCAGAGGGATCTCTAAAAGACTGAAGGAGCCAATAGTAGGAAAGGGTGAGGAGATATGCATAAACTGACATGAAGGGGTATAGATATAGACAAAACGGGATGACGAAATGCAAAAACATTTAATAAACAAATTACGACGAAATGCTTAATCACAGCGTTTATACAGGTGGGACGTACGGCTGTATCGTAAGACACTAAGGAACAAAAGGTTGACACACGGTCATGAGTTTAAGTTAACATTTAAGTTTAGTGTTAGCGCAACGAAAATAACAAATTGCAAATTTTCACAGTCCAGCTGGTCTTTTAGAAAGATTGTTCTTTGTTTTTATGCTGTGCCACTAGTTGAAAAGTACACGAAATTTCCTCTTCGTCCTACCTAACGACCGACGGAACCATTTTAATGCTTTGTTGAATAATGAGACATTTCACATCAAGATACCCAGAACCACTTGAAATTCTTAAAGCTCGTTTTTCAAAAGTGGGACAGTGGGACATTAGTTACTGCTAACTACTTAATTATTTTCTACCCTTTGTTTTAACTCAAGTTTGGAAACTTCCAACAGATACGAAAAGTGACACAGATATTGCTTATTCGCAGCTGCTAAGAGCCGCAGACACATTGGAGCTTTATGGGTTTCTTATGACATGTGTTAACCTTAAAACCAGCGGTATAGGCTACATCCCTTTGATTAAACTCAACAGTTATGGAGTTCGGAATTTTTTAGATGTAAGTGCTTATTGTCATTCCTGTTCCTTTCTACTGCGGAATTACCTCTCGTCAGCAGGGTTGGCTTTACTGCTAGATCTCAAGGAACTTTTCCCGAACTTTCCAACAGTAATAAGCTGCTTCCTGCTTTGTTAAGCTCTCGTCGCATGATTTGGCTTATTTGCGAAGTTTTCCCATTTGAAACAACGTTCCCAATTAGTCCAAATCGCATTCGTTTCCTCGCTAGACCCACTTGGAGAAAATGGGCATTTTACCGAACGAAAGTAGTTTCATTCCGCGAGACGCACGTATTTCCGAAGAATAAGCGCTCCATTTCCAAACACAGAGATTAGCTTAGGAGGCAAAAAAGCGGGACTGGGTTGGTGAGCCCGTTCGCTTCTTGTTACCTATCAAATTAGGACCGAGGAGATTTGGCTAACAAGCAGCGAGTCCGGCGCTTTCCTTTTCGGGAATATTCTGGATTGATTGCACCAGCTAAGACGGGATAAGACGGCCGCAAAAAATATTAATTTTTCGGAGATACGGACAAATGCAAGAGGGAAGTGAGAACAGATTACGGGGGGATATGATTTCCTCCCGTAGATGGAACTGAATCCAGGGAGATGAATGAGGTGTTTGCTTCGTTTAGCCGATCGGAAAGACACGCGGACGACTCATTTCGGAAGAATGCGAAAAAAACAACAAAAGGCTCATGACGGAAAAATGGGACAAAAAAAAAACAGACTCAAGGCCTATTAGATTTCAGGTTAGAGCGAATTTCAAATAGAGCTCCACGCCTGCCAAGTTTCATTCATTTACTGATCAGCCGTTTCGCTGAGGGGAAACATGGTACAGTAAACTCAAATGCCGAGTAACGTACAATAATAAATGCTGAACATGTACAAAACCCTGATCTGTGGCACCTTAGATGTTCGTTACCACATTTTCCAAAACTTTGAATATAGCCAATTTCGTCATAACATAATACTGCCTAAGTTTGAGGATGTTAGTAAAACATTACCGGTCGATTAGAGGAATTAACAATTCATATTTTTCATATTTTCTTTTGTACTCCACTGTTCTCGTCTTGTAACATTTGTGGGTTAAAACTAAATTATTTTTATTATAATTGCCAGGGCGCCTGGGTGGCAACAAATGGTATTAGCGCTAAGCCCAGATTTTTTTTTTAGGGTGCATCACAACAGCAAATATTATCTGCTTGTGCTTCTTGCCTTGCATCTTTAAAATTGCAATTCTTTATCCTGTGAATACCTCTTCATAGAGGTAAATAACACTGAAATACTCAGATTTTTCATCTTTTAGTAGACTCACCTGTAAGTCTTGGGCCGTTATGCCTGCCAAGGGATTGGCCAAGAGCCCCCCTCCTCCAAGGGACATGAACTGATTGGCTTGAAGGGCAGCAAAAGTCGCTTGCAGATTGGCTGCAGCCGAAAAAGCAGGTACAATATCAAGGGTCTGTGCCATAGAGGTGGGGACACTAACGGGGTCCTGTGCAGCTGTCGGGGTAGGGTTACGAGGGCTGCTTGTCGCCTAAATGATAAAAACGTGGTTAGTTGACTATCCCCACCCTAGTCTCTACTCGCCACTGTTACCAGGTTCTTCAAAAAAAAGGGTCTAATACACAACATTGAGAAACTGATCCGGACGACGACAAGCAGTATTTCCTCACCCACATCACATTTTCTTCAAGAAACCAGCATGTACAGCTTTGATGATATAACCAGTTTCAAAACAGTACAAAAACTTAACCAAAACTTCAACTCAGCGTGTTCGCGCAGAAGTTGCAGTAGGACATTTGCGCGCGGAACTGTGATCGCCATTCCTTTATACAGGAAAGGGGAAGATCCTCTCCACAATACCATCGTTTCGATAGTCTAGGGTAAATGTAACTATCCACTCTAGATTCTACGATGGGCGTGCACGAACAGCGGCAACAAAAACAGTACGCCTACACTATTTTCTCCCTAACCAGCACGCTCACCAGTCAACCCGCTTAGCACTATTTGCTTCCCAGTCATCCCCATGTAATAGCACTGTCAACGCACTTATTTGATCACAGGGTTGCGTAGATCCTTTACGTGAGCCAAACCTAGGGTCCCGGTTCTACTTTGTCTTGGTGGTGTTTTTGAGAAACGTGCAAATAATTTTTATAGAGACTGTGAAGAAAATCAGGTTATACACGGGACTTCGCACAATGGCGTTTCAAGTCGTTAAGTATATCATTAACAAGAATGCAGTGACGGATTTCCTTGGGACCGGATAGTGACTGTTATATTGTATACAGTTGTATATAACCATGATTAAGTTGTGCTATTTAATTTTATCTTCTGGCCATCGAGCCTGCTCTCTGCCATGAAGCTATGTCATAGTACTTGTTTTCATTATTTGTAATTAAATGAACCTGAACCTGACTGGATGGCGGGATGACTTACCAAGTTCAAGGCGCCTTCACATTCCTGTGATCCTCCATCGGACATTCCATCGTCGCTCATGCTGCCATCTTCATCTTCGTCCTCCTGGTGACTACTTTTTGCACTATTCTGGGGGGAGCAGAGGTTCAAGGGGACCTTCAAATCCCTCGCTGTAGCTATTGACGATAGCACGGATCCGTTTTGGCTCCAGGCAGCTAAAAATATTACTGTCATTTTATTACATATGATCCATGCAGGAGCAGAGCCAAAGGACGGAGTATAAAAACATCTTTGTTTCAATTTATTACTGTATCGGTAAAGATTGTTTTAATATCAACAACTAAACTCTTTGTGTCGTGGTGGTAGTGAAGGGAGGTTGAGGCGTTTAGTGCGTTGGTTTCGCAATCCCCCTTCACTGTCGGATCCCGACTTCCACACCAACGACAGTGCAAAAGCCATTCAAACAGACACAAGCAGAAAACGTAGTGAATATGTTTTACTTCTGAAACTTCTTTGAATGTTACCCGATACGGACAAAATACGAACATTAACAATAAATAAACACAATACGATACATTCAATATTAATAACGATGAGAGAAAATAAACTTGAAAGAAGGTTTTCAAACTGAATACATGGTTTAGCACCACTGTATTCATATAAAGTTCGTGTTATTTATCACGGTCGCCTGGGGGTCAAATTATTTTATGCGATTATTTTGTGTTTCTCATCTTATACTTTCGTGTGGTTAACTCGTCAGTTTCGGCCATAAAAAAGATCCGTGTCTTATAGCGGAAAATCCTTATAGAACAAATTATTAACATCCGTATGCCTAAAACCCAAAATATTCACGGTATTCAAGCACAAAAACCGGACCGAAAGAAAAAAAACTTATTTACGACTTCTTAATTTTCCGTTTGCGGTCGTTCCTCAACACTGCCAAGTTCCGAAAAGAAAATACAAAAGAAAAAATATTACCCGCCATAATTACCCTGGGCCTAAGAAGGGTCCGGAAGTTGAACACCCGCTTCACATGGAGGGTTGAATGATTTCATTAAATTTAGTCCTAATTCCCATAATAGCTTACTAAATAAGCCACAGTGAGGATGACGAAGAAAAACCGGTTTGCAAAAAAAAAAGAACAAGTTTTGCGGTAATCAAGTATGCGACCCGGGAGAAATCAACTTCGAGAGGCAAGGCAAAAAAATGGGATAGGTACCGTAGCCTATCGGACAGAAATCATAAAGATGCACGGATACTCACTCTGGCAATTTTAATTCCTCGATTTAAATAATAGGAAATATCAGGATTTGAACCGTAAGCGTTCCCTTTTTATTTATTATTTTAGTTGTCTCCTGTAATTTTGACGGATTAGAAGTCTTTAATTAATTTATCTGATATTTCGTGGAGAGGATTCCGTTAATACGTTATCAAATATAATAAGGGATTGTACTTACCAGATTTCTCTGCGGTAATCTCTCTATCTCGACTAGAACTTCTAAGAACCTCTGGACTAGCTGACGGCTCGCGTTTTATTCCTCCCGGGAGGCAAAAGGGGCTCTGACCCCAGTGGTGAAAACCAGACAGGTAAGGGTTTTGCATCATGTCTGCCATGCTCACCGGTGGAGCCTTCACGCCGTAGGCTAGAAATAAACGAAACCAATGTTACTTCGGTGTTCCCATAGCAAGTAATGTATTACGTTGAGTGTCTGCGGGCGGCTTCTTCTCAATCGAAGGAGGAAGTAGTCTTGACTTGGTCATTCTACATTATCAGTTCTTTGCCCGACACGGCCTCCACGCAGGGTGTACTCCAAATAGGCTATGTCACTGCACCTCACCTCGGTAGACTCGTTACCCTATTGAAAAGAAAACTTTTCCGTCTCCAAAAACGCCAACTTGGCAGTCCAAAGAGATTGGTCGACCGGTGCCATCCCTTCCGAAATAGAATCGCCCTAATCTCCTCTGGTCCGTCGGCACCGTTGACTTCAATTTTAAGAAGTGGAATGGAAATGGAAGATAAGCCTAATGTTTGAAAGTGGAATAAAAGACCCTCGATCGATCGAAAGTTCGCACGTCTCGATCGGAAACGGGAACATCCCGCCTTGGTCCGAGGCCAGAAATCGAATTATAAGCTGCCCTCGGTAAACATGTGCAAACTAGAAATGTCGGGAAGTAGGAGATCAGGGGTTGGAAGTTTCCGTAAAACTGGACCAGCAGAATCAAGTTATCACAAACCGTTGAAACTTTCACTGGAACAGACATCGAAATGCAGGTAGGTTAAAACATGCGTGCGACTGTTTATTGGAACAGCTATTCATCATAAAATATTATACCGAACCAATGGTCACACAGTTGATGCCCCATTGTGGTATGCCGTGATCATGGTGCACTGGGACTCGTCCATTAAGTTTATAGCACTAAACAGTATGGAAAAAGGGTGGAACCTACCACTACATTCCAAAACTCATATCTAGGCCAACATTATCGCATAAACGTTACCTGACAAGGGTGTCTTATTCGAACTAGTCATAAGAATATCTGGAAGCGTGACTCTCAGCCATCACGATAAACTCACTATCTTGTCGCGCCACGAGTTATTTAAGGTAGGAGTAATTACTAATATAATTTTATTTCGATTTATATGTACATACTCTGAATCTGAAGAGTTTAATACTAAATAATGAAGTACAATAATCAACCCAAACTACTGAGTACGCCTACCAGATTTTATGAGACTCTCGAACAGGCTAGTAGCAGAATACGATCCAACTCGAAACTATGCCTATAGAAGGCTAAGATTGCTGACTGGGCAAACCTCATTTCCTGGAGTATTTAGGCTGCTATGCATACCTGTCAGAATCATTTCATGTTCAAAACAAATTGCGCAGTCGTAATACATGCCAAATTACCGACTCTTTTGTCCAAGCACAGCGGTCTACTCCTAATCACCAACCGAAGAAGACTAGCGACCTAATTCAAGCCGAGAGTCACTCATTCAGTTTTAATCCATAACGGTAATTTCCAAATTATCTGACGTATGTCGATTGCTTAGAATTGTATGACCCTTGATAATTATAGGGACTGATCCGTTTTCGATGCAGCTGATTATACGTTTTCGAAATTTCGCAAAATCTCTGCTAAGAATCTGAAGAAACTGCAAATTTTCCTGAAGCCAATTCACTCAGCTGGAATGTCGACTCAAAACGGTGTAGCAAGGGCCCATGATAAGTTATTAAGTCCAAAGAATCGTCAGCTATTTATCGTTAAATCCATTGGATAAATGCAAACCTCGGCTCTCAAGTTTAACAATCACCTGTTCTTCAAACAAAACCACCTTCTGTTAACAGCTGGATGACTTAAAATTTATGCGTAAGCGTATAACATGCATTTTGGGTCAAATTTTGTTGCCGAGAATGCCCGAAATGTCGCCGAGAATGCATGAAATGTAGCCGAGAACGCTGCTTTTGTTGCCGAGATTTCTTGTGTGTGTCCGAGATGTCCTATTTGTTGCCGAGACTGACGACTTTGTTCCCGAGATTGGCGTTGAAGTTTTTGGTTTCGAACACATATCTGTATTTCTCGGCGACACGCTTTTCAGTGGGAATCTCGGCTACAAAGTTGTCATTCTCGGCAACAAACATTGCAGTCTCGGATACATGCACAAAATCTGGGCGACAAAAACAGCATTCTCGGCAAAATTTCATGCATTCTCGGCGACATTTCATGTATTCTCGGCGACATTTTTACCAATTATGACCCAAAATGCATGCCATATCAGCGAATCCAGTTTGAGAAGCCTTTTCATCGCATACAAAAATGTGCCAATCCTGACTCCTTCAATGGAGTGACACTAGCTCTTCGCGGAAGCCTTGGCCCGACATTCCCAACAGGATAGAACATGGCTTCCAGTGCAGACGATTTGAAAGGTTCGAGATATGGAAATTCCCGGAGCGGCTCGCGCTGGATTTCTAACGCCCGGTTCCCTGTGGATTTTCATAGCAAATGCGCCAGAATTTCTAGACTTATTGACGCCATCGATTATTGAAGAGGAAGAGAGGAGAGATTGCCACCGCTGGCCGCGAAAGCTGGACATTAGAATGACCGAAATCGTGGCTGTCGTTTTATTAAAACTACGTGAAAAATTGTGCCTCGTTCCGATGACTGGGAGCGATATGGAAAGTCTGAGAAATTAGATGATGGGGACAGGCCTAAGGGAGGCTTAAAAGCCCTCGCGATAGACATGAATTGCGCATGAAAACCGCACCATTAGTTCCGTTTTTGCAGATACCATGAAATCCGATACCACGGTCAGTTACCGTGGTGTCTAAAATAGTTATCTCACTTTGATAATCACCAACACAAGAGCATAGGTTTTTGTCAAATGGTTGGCACTTCTGATGTAAATGGATATCTGTATTTTAATTGTCGTAATTGCAAAGCAACCGTAGTATCAGGTACCACGGTAACCTAAGAAAATATAAAATGCAGATCCAGTTACCGTGGTATCAGACACCACGGTATCTGCAAAAATACAACTAATATAAACTTGCGTTTCCGCTTAGGAACTTTCCACGCATGAACTGTGATCGGGACTTGGCTGCTACAAGTTTTGGTTTTAGTATTTTCTTCATACGTATTTCATATTAGCACAGTATGACAGGACAAAAGTTCCTACGATAGTAGTGTAGTCAACGAAGAACTATTGTTTCGAGTCCTATTGTTTTTTGTTGTCAATTTTCGAGGGATTACACTGTAAAAAAAAATCTTGCAGTATTTGCTACTGGGATTAATATTGTCTATTGTCTATACTGGGATAAGATTATTTCTAATTCGGATTAATCTTTTCCCAGTAGAGATAAGATTAATCCCAGTAGCAAATACTGTAGTTAACTTTAATCCTTTCTCGAAGAAACTTTTTACAGTGTACAAAGTGTCCGAACAAGCATGGACGGCTCACAGAAGGCCTGGAACATAATCATGACAAAATGGTACACTGCCCTGTCACTAGCCAACCTTGCTTGGCGGCGCGTTCGCTGGACGCACTTATTCGTTGACGCTTGGGGCAATCACCTTGCCCCAAAGAATTTTCCAGCTCAACGCGGACCAAACTCCGAATTTCGCCCGCTGAAGTGATTGTCCATCAACTTTTATACTCCCTCAGGCCATACTTGAATATTCCAATTTTCCAAGTCGATCATTTCGGTGACTGGGCGCGCAAAAACATTTGCCCCCGGGGTCAGCTAGCCATCTTCTCGCTCAATTGGACAGCCCCCTCTCCCACTTCTAGCGCTTGGGGGTATATCTTACATCGATCTTAAGGGGGTAATAGGGGGCGATCGGTGCCAAGGAGGTAGCATAATGTCCAAAGGCCTATCTGATCATTTTTTTTTCAGTGCGGACGAGGTGGGGAGTGAGGGCACTGGGGGGGGGGGAGAGGTAGAGGGTTAGAGTGCTTGGAATTCTGACAATCAGTTTGCAGTAAATGCAGAAAGCAGGCACGAAAATTCTAGGGAAACACACTAAGAAATGGATGTGGCAAATGTAGAGACTTTGAGTACAGCTGGAAGTGACATAAGCCAACTACGGGTAGTTCCTGGTAGTTCGTAATACATACTAATGAAAAACTTACAGAGTATTGCAGGTATTTCTCACAACAATTAGTTACAAACTGCATAGTACAAATTCCTGCAACGTCGAAAGTATATGGGTAAACAAATCTGGGAAAGTTCATTTGTTTGAGAAAGTGACACATGGATCACGTTTCTCTGGGTTTTTTTTCCCATTTTCTTTTTTGTTGTTATACATATTTTCTGCCAAAGGTCGATGTGCTATGCAATGAAAGAGGGCTCAATAGACCTCCTTCTATTTCTATTTCTGTTCTTGCTCGAAATCGGCGTTATTTAGGACAGGATTCTTTCATGCCTGAACTCTTGGCTGTAACTGATGGTGGCCTACATGAGAGGGTCGGTTTTTGTGTCAAGCAGAAGCTGAAAACTAAATTAGGACTGTTATATCCAAGTTTTGATTCGGACTTTAGCCGGTAGTCTATACAGTCTTCAAACCAAGCTTATCAATGATTAAATACTTACCATTATGTTGCGGTAGAAATCCGTTGCTTCCTGAAGCCTTATTCTCTTGGTCCGTTCGGCCCACTGAAAAACAAGACAGTTTTCTAAGATTTGTACGTCTAGGAAACCTTAAAAGTTCAAATCAATGTATGATTATTCCTATCCTTCGGTTTCTATCCAACTTCCTTCGGTTCCCATAGTGAATAAAAAAACACAAACGAAGGTTAAAGAAGTTTCCAAAAAATACCTTAATACCGCCCAAAGAGGTTTACAGGGATGTCCAAAGATATGAAAACATGCGGGTTAAGACTGGCAAAACAAATATTTGGAAGAACCAACCCCTGGGCCGATAACCAGCTTGACATAAAGTTACAAATTAGATGTTACTTCAAATTAAATTGTCATTCCCAAATTGCCGCTGGAACGGGTGCGGTCACGAACAAGGTGAACAATAATATTACAACTGCTGAAATTACAATTTGGTCCCGGGACGTTTTCGCTTCGGAAATGCAGGAAATTCGTACTTTTTGGGGGGTGTCTAACGACAAGTTGGAAAAGTAATTGCGCTTTTAGAGCTGGCTATATTCCCTTCCATTGTCATCTTCGTCTGTCTGTTACTTTATTCGAGGATCATTTTGTACTAAGGGTAATTGTTTAAAGTATAACTGAAAAGCCAGCTTATTTTGTGTCATTTACTCAATACACTGACTTATTTGGATTCTGTAAAGGGATTTTTTCATTTTCCACTATCTGCTCTAGTCATGGCGATCAGAATATCTGCGGCCTTCCCCACAGCGTAAATTCTACTATGACGCGGGAAATTTTAATCTCAAAACAAACGCAACTTTCCGCAGTGGTAAAATTTGTGAAGATTGCTTAGTGCCTGAACAAAAAAAAAATCATAAATCTTTCTCGTAAAGCATACAGCAAAAACACAAGCGCTTAGAGGTACCACAAATCACACGGAAACTCCACTATTTGAAAATGGATTATTCGTGAATAGCGGAACAACGAAGTAACGCATTTTCAGCCGGTCTTCAAGCCAATTTAAGAGAATGTGTGATTGGTAACTAGATTGTCCTATCCCAGCCCTTTTCGGTTAAACTTTAAGTAAGAGTCAATGCCCATGGCAAGTACGTGACAAATAAACAAAAAGGAACGGAAATATGACCATGTATCCATACGGGCTACGGCTACTCTGTCAAACCTGGACAACTGCTAGCGAGACAACTCTCCCCATGACAATGGCTACAATATGGTCTAGCTGGCCGTTTAGGTACAAACAAGTGTAGTTCAAATATACAAGTGATTCAATATAGTAAGTTTTGCTGTTGGGATACAGATGAATTAATGTATCAGGCAATTACATTTTCCGTGTCTTAAACGCAATACCGTAGCTATTATCCATTTCCCACAAACAGTCGCTATTCCAGTGTGTATTTTCACGGTAAAAGTATTCGGATGAAGCTCCTCCATTCCTTATATTTTGGCTTCTAACTCCTAAAGCGCGATGAGGCGGATGACCTGACTTGCCAATGGTGATAAGCCAAAGCCAGCCTTGCTCAAATGACCTGGAACGACTGTTTCGGTTCCCAGAAATTCAGCTTAGATTGTAGGGCTTCCGATTATTAGGCGATTGTAAACACGTTACCACAGTCACATATCACAACGACCCATTTAAAAATACTGTGTCTGGAAGACATTAATCATTCTGCATACATGTTCTTTCTACCCTAAAAGTCAATATTTGGTTGGCCAAAAACAAAATTTAGAAGATTCGGACGAAACCATAAATTAAAATAGTAGGCGCGAAATTAGTTACTGGCTAATAACATAGAAGACAGTAATTAGGTAGAAGGCTTAGTTGAACATCACGGATTGGAGGAGACGTAACAATTACGACTGTTCTGTCAGGAGTAATTGAGAAAGCTCCGTGGGTCTATGAAAAAACTGCAACTGCAAACTTGACGTAACGAATTGACTCGTTACTCCTCCTCACTAGTATAGATTCCCGACCAGAATTCTAAAGGGACAAACTGTCCTTTTCTAGAACAGTCAAGGGCCAACTCGCCATATTCCAGGGTTCAGCGCTTACAATCGTAGTAGAAAGTCGATGGTGATAATAAGTTATAAATGAGCGGAAAAGTGAGGCTATTTGTTGGTATATTTTTGTGATTTGAGATTGTTCTATGTATGGCTTAATAGCTTTTAAATACAGATATATATATATATATATATAGTCCTCCCGTGTCTCATTAGCACTTGTCAATAGATATAGTAAAAAAGACCCACAAGTTGATGAGTCTAAAATCTGCAATCAACTTCCCGAGCAATGAGATTCTTGCACTGCCTTTGCAGCAGAAAGGGACATCTATTATCCTCTGCTGACACTACGTTATGGATCCATATTTTACTATCTCTCTGTCACAAATGATGATAACGAGACAATGGGAGACTTTCAGAAACTAGTCCCCTTTGAGCCCTGAACCGAAATAAGGCCAATTTGCTACATCTAGAATGTCGATTTGCGTTCTTACTATAATGAGGAATATGTAGCCTACTAGCAAGGGCTCAGTATGCCAACTCAAGACTTGTAATGCGTTTCCTATTCCCATTTTTCATTTATTTTTTGTCCTTCCACTATCAAATATTTAAGTTAGTGACCTTTCAAGTTCGGAACTTTATTTCCCTTTTTCGGGCTAATTGTCGGAAATAAAACTTGCATAACGAGCCACCATCGATAATTAAAATAGAACATGCAAACCGTGAGTCAATTAACGGCAGGGGATACCTACTATGAATTCTACAAATCTATCTAGCTTACGACTGATTCTTTCAGTGACCCGGACGCAGGTTCAAACGCAGAATGAACGATTATCGTCGCAAGTAACTGAATCAGACCAGATTTGAAACTGGAAAGCCCGATGTGAGACCAACTCATATTCGCCTATTTTTTGGAGCAGCAGGCCCCTTGACCGGTAGCATTTCATGATTGACTAATAAAGCTGAATACCGTGCATGCATAATGCGATAATGATGGGATAAGCATTGTTTTTGATCTAATTACTAATTCAAGGCAAATAAGAAAGATTGCAAAACTACACGAAACTCCAGGGCGAAATTTGATGAGATCAGACATGGAAAGAACAATGAACCAATCACCAGAATACAAAATTAGATGACCACGGCATTGCCATGGGAGTACAAGCGGATAGCAAGCTAAAATTTAATTTCGGATTAACGTTTAAGAAATGTCGTCATCCTGGCCGAACCAGTGATGACATTATAAATTGACAGGGCAATTTCGACCACCTTGACCAAGGATCAGGTGGAATGGTGGGGGAGGGGGAAGAGATAAATACTCCTTGAGCCCAAGCTGACTGGGAAACATATTTCAAACAATGCATAAAACGGATACGTCAGCTACAATGCTTTGCAGCGATATTTCAGCCTTTCTTGGCAAGGGTCCTTGTCAAGCATTGGTGGATTGGTCGTCAGGCATTTGGTCGATTGCCTGACGAGGACCCTTGCGAAGAAGGGCCGAAATATCGCTGTTAAAGCATCGTAGCTAATGTTCCATTTTATGCATTGTTTGAATATATGGAGGGGGAAGAGATAACCCAAATACACATTTTAACCCGAAGACTAGCAAGTAGGCCTATACCAAGTTTAAAATTCTAAAAAGAAACGGAAAACCAGCTGTGGTTTCCCCAGGGTGGGGAAACCACACTAAGTCCCCCTACTCAGTGCAATTAGACTCCAGCTCGAACAGTTGTACCAGCTTTCAACTTGATATCTGTCATTGTCAACTCGTTATGAACTCTACTCAATGGGCGGTCTTTGCCCAATCGCCCCTGAAGCGGGTGGGTGGGGGAGTTGGGACCCCCATAAGGCACATCTAGACCACAATACCCACAAGTGCACCAAGTTTCAACTTGATACATGCACTGGTTCACGAGTTATGAGCTCCACAAAAAAAGGTGAAAACCGAAAGCCGAAAGCTTCTCGCAATAGTGGATTGTTCCAAGGAACACTCCACTAAAAACGCAAAAAAACGATTTCTAAAGCTGAACACTATAACTTTCACAAATTTCTGAAAGAGTATAACCTCAAAAAATCCGTTTTTCGTCAATATTTCTACAACCAGGCGCTCCAGTAAACCATCTCGCTTCCCGAAGCTGTTAACCGAGCTCTAACTCTTTTCCCGGATAATGTGACAATTTATTGACTTAACCCTTCCCACACGCACACGCCTGACATATTTTTTCATCTCACAAAAAAACACATTAGCCCATTTAACGCCAGAGGCCAAGGGACGAGTCCATCAAACATATTTTTTGGCTTACCCCTTTCATCCCCTCGATAAGTAGTCCGATTATGCAATCACCGCAGGCTGATAGGGTTAAAATGCGGAAGGGGTGAATGGGTTCTATTATGTTGGGACACACGTCCAGCATCCTTTTTGGCGGTTTCAATGCTGGGATCACATAGGCGTAGCGGGACAATGGAACAGTTAGCATACAATGAGTTTTTTGGAGGCTTTAGTCAATGGGAGGCTTTTAAGAATCCGGTTAAACCGGAAGGAGAGTATTGGCAAACAGAGGAAAGAACCAACGGAGGCCTGACAGGTTTACGAAAGAAAAGCTATGAGATTCGAGGCTCAGCAGAAATTTTCTCGGTCACCCTCCCTTCCCGGCACACCACCGTTTTGAACAATCTCGAAATTTTATATTTAAGGTTTAGTGATGCACGCCCGATTCTTAACCACATCTTTTCCCGCCCAAAGCCCATGTCGCAAAATCTGTAATGTTAAAGTACGAGTGTAGGATCGAGTGCTATGTTGAAAGAGAAGGTGTACAAGTAAATCTGTTGTAAGATGTTATAAGCTATGAGCAACAACAAATATTTAGCCATCTGGTCAAACCGCGATCAGATGGCTAAACATTTGTTGTTGCTTATAACTAGGGAAATGTCTTTCTATAGAAGACAGAAGATACTTGCAAAGAATGAACCCTTGGTGTAACCTACAATGCAAACCAGCAACAGTGGTGCACCAAACAAAAACTTCATCTAACAAGAACGAACTTTCATCATAATGGTTTTCTTGAAAGTCGGATGAGTTAGCTTAGACAATACGGCAAAACTTTGAAATAGCAGCTGGAATGATTATTCCTTCAGGATAAGACACGAAATATCTGATCCCGGTCTTCCATAATTATCTTCCGAAGGCAACAAATATCTTCTTCTTCCTCCGATAAAAGTCAGTCATGTGTTTTAACTCAAGCAAGGGATTCATTTCCCCATTCAAAGGGATCAGTCTAGCGTCCTGGAATGAATAGGCAATTTCCATTCGACTTTCCTCCTGTTTCCCCATTTTACAGAATTAATGAATCTCAATAGATTATGAGATCCGCGCAATTCAGCCGGATCCGGTCTCGGCGCTTGTCGCATGCCAGCCTTTGTCCGTGTTTGACAGAAGGCAATCTCTGATGGTGGTTGTAAAACTCGGGTATTTCTGGTGGGCTGGCAAACTTCAGCATTTTTGGCATTAGCGAAAAATTTAACCGCGTACTATATGAAAACATCACTGAATAAAAGAAAGGGGAGCAAATGAAAAAGGGAGAATACGTCAAAGGAGTAGCATGACAGGAGTGTTTCTTAAAATCAAATGAAAAAAATAACTAAAACTATCTTAGTCATTTGCGATGCGCTCCACTTCCTCTACCATAACCAAAGCCATCATTTTACTGTTTTTAACTGATGGGTATCCCCTCGAAATCCATTCTCCCGAAACGGTGGAATATTAACCTCTATTTACTGTATCCAGTCCAACGAAAACTGATTTCGAATCAGCGCTTATATTATGCATACTTGACATAAACGGATACGTCAGTTGAATTTTATTAGAGCTATATTTTGGCCCTTCTTGGCAAGGGTCCTCTTCAGTCTCAATCCGCTCAAGCTGGAAAACGATATGAATGAACAAATGTAGTGAATTTATTTTAGTGAAGTGGCATCATCTTCCAGATTGAGCCTGACCCTTGCCAAGAAGGGCCAAAATATGGCTCTAATAAAATTCAGCTGATGTATCCGTTTTGCACTGTCAAACATGATCGCAGTCAGCTTGGGCTGAAGGAATGATTATACTATGCTGTTACGGTAAGGAGTAAGGGGTCCGATTTTAATTCTGGTCCCCAAATATTTACTAACACAATTCCATTTTCATTCCCTGGATAATCAACCACTGGCAAGATACCATGGAATTGGAAATCTGGGGAAAATGGTTATTTCCCTCTCTATTCACGGACCAGATTCTTATCAAGCCGTTGAAAGGATCAGGCTTAATAATTCACAAAATCAATTCCCAATCGCTAACACTTTCTCCCCGCCCAACACGATTCCGTCCTCACGGGGCTGGGCGGACAACCGATAACGAAATTACCGAATTCTACTTTTTAGGGGAAAACCTCGTTTTCACCCCACCGGCAATATTCAAAACTGATAACTGCATTAACCCTAGCAGTTATGTCACAATCATTGTACAATACTCCAATTTCTATTCAATCGGACCTTCTAACTTTCCGAACATGATTTTCCTCCCCCGTTCCGGTAATTGAAAAAAAACGGGGGATAATAAATATTTGCCTCCCTCTTCGTGACGGGGAAACCTGTGTCAACGACTGTCCGAATATAGGCGAGGAGCATGCAACTCGCACCGCTGCACATTTGGAATTCATGTGATAAGCCCGGATTCTTGGCAGTTTGATTCAACGGTATTCCCCAAGTCCTACGACGTACACTAGAGGTAGGCTATGCTTTTTCTCAACATTCTCCATATTTTTGACGATTTTTTTACGGTTTTGAATATTTTTGCTTTCGTCTTTAAATAGTCAAATGGGAACGATTTCCTAAGAATATGTGAAAATGTGAAAATCTTGGCAAAAGACAACAACAATAGAGTCTGCAGCTTTAAGCTGACCACCTTAGTTAAATTACTGTTTGTGTCACGAGTGTTTGTTAGGTTTATATTTCATCATATTCCTCAGCGAAGTTCAAAGTCTCTATCCTTGAAATATTTAGCAACTATGACGGTAAGCAATTGTCGAAAATAAATATTTTTCGGGTCACAGACAATGGCGGAACAGTAATCTCGCAATCTGGAACAGGACATTTCCTGGGCTTAGCTGCATTAGCCGCTGAAACCCACGCTTATCTTGAAATTCAAATTCTCCGCATCTTGACGAAATTTGATTTGTCGTGCTAGCAACGTCACTGCTACAACCCAAGGGGGAAAAAATTCGAACATTCCTTATCAGAGTCAAAATAATTCAGTATATTCATGTCTGTGATATAAAAATAAGCTGGGTTGGGCTTTGGGCTTGGCAAGGGTCCTCGTCAGGCTGTCAATCCTCTGGGTCAACGTCGGGGAAGGAAACAAACCTGCAATCTTCAAACCTTGCCAAGAAGGTCCGAAATATCGCTGATGAACAATCGTAGCTAAGTTTTCAGTTAAACTTTAATTACGCTAGACCCTTCACGGCCACGGTAATTCACAAATGAAAAAGATCTAAATTTTAACAAAAACGAAAGCAGGGGAAAACCTACTTTGTATGTGTATTTATAGGCGATCTTGTCCCCTCCCCCCTTTTTTCTGTTTCCTCGATTTCTAAATGCAGCCACGACAAAAAGTAGAAGACGCTTTCCGCGGTATCCAATCAAAACCGCGAAAAAAAGAGAAATCCTCCATACGCTCAGCTTTGGACTGATAAAAACTGATATGCTCTTTTTGAATGTAAAATAAAGCCCTTTGGACTACCCGACAAAAAATGAGGCCTTATGCCCCATACCAGGCAGCACGCACACCATTTTATAGGAGTAGAGAACTCACTGTGAAGAGGGATTTTAGTGGGTAACCATGGTAACTAAAATCCACCTGCCTGGGCGAACCACTTCCCCTTGTTCTGATCCCCTTTGTGTAGAATCAGGCTGATGAGCTTATCAATTGGAAAACGTACGGATTATGCATACAGGGACGCTCTAACAAGCGCTGTTCTCATGCAACCGAAAGTTCCACAAAAATGGGAAGCTGAGCTCTTGGAGAAACACGAGGAAACACAGAACAATTGTCACTCGAACCATAAGACAAAGTTAAAGTAAAACTGAACGTCTAAGCTTCTGCATTTTGGTAATTCTTAAATAGCTTTTCGAATGGTATTTTTAAATGGCATCATTATGACCAGCTCGTATAGTTTTTTGTTCATTTACTGCGTGACAACCGCCGAGGATTGGTTCACGATACCCGTCCGCCTTATCTCCCTTCAGGACGAGTGCTAGGAAAGCTGTATGGAGAGCTGGGCTCTTGGAGTAACACGAGGAAACACAGAACGATGGTCAATCGAAGCAAATGACCTGTTTAAGCGCAATGTAAAAAATCTAAAGTAAAACTGAAGGTCTAATCTTCTGCTTTCAACTCATTTTCAAATAGCTTTTCCAATGGTTCTGTTAAATGGCGCCATTTCTCTTAAGCACACAGAACACAACTGTTTGAACTACGTAGTGCAATTTAAAGTCAAGCATAAGGTTCAAGCTTTCGTTTTTTTTCGGCCAAGTGCCATATAGCGATCGCAATTTCTGTCCGTCCGTCAGTCTGTCGGTCCGGTTTTTGCTAGTTCGGGCACTTTCACATAAGCTAGGACGATAAAACTTGGCAGGCATATCAGTGACCCCACCAGATTAAACTGGTCTCCGATCTGACCATCTGGGGGGGGGGGAGAGTGGAGGGAGGGGGAATCCAGAAAATTGAGGTATTTTTAACTTACGAACGGGTGATCGGACCTTAATAAAACTTGATATTTATAAAGATCTCATGTCTCAGACGTCCCACTTTAAATCCGGACCGGATCCGGTGACTTTGGGGGAGTTGGAGGGGGAAACGGGAATCTTGGGAAACGCTTAGAGTTGAGGGATCGGGTTGGAACTTGGTGGGAAGAACAAGCGCAACTTCTAGATACGTCATTGATATATCCGAGCGGATCCGGGCACTGTGGGGAGTTGGGGAGGGGGGGCGGATTTATGGTGATCCCGCGAGTTCAGTACTTCCTAAAGCGCTGGGACGATGAAAATTGACAGGCGTGTCTTCCCCGATCCGACCATCGTGGGGGAGTGGAGGGATGGGGAGTCCGGAATCTAGTGGCACGCATAACTCTTGAACGGGTGAGAGGATCTGAATGAAACTTAACAAGTGGAAAAGAGCTAAAGTCTCAGATGTTCCGTGACAAGTCCGGGTCGGATCCGATACTTGTGTGGGGGGGGGGGCGCGCTTAGGGAAACGCTTAGAGTCGAGAGATTAAGATGGAACTTGGCGCGGAGAACAAGCATTAAGCCTAGACACGTAACTGAAGAGCCAGATCGTATCGGGGCTCAGTAGGGAGTGGGGGGGGGTCAGGAGGGCAGGCAAATTAGTTACCCGACCAAATTGACTCAAGAACCCGACACAATGCCCTAGGAAATTCCTGGATCCGACCATTTTAGGTGGGACTTATTATGTTTTCAAGTCGTATTCCGCCACAGTAGGAGGAGTTGGAGGGGGAGTCCTGGAAATTTTGTGGCTCGCATAGGGGTGAAACGAATGCAGTGTAGAAAGACCATATGCCATAGATTCATAGATTCTAGGTCCGAACCTCACATTTCGATGGCGGGTGTATTTTGTGACGTTCTCGCATATTTTCTTTGTACCGCCTACTCGTAACAAGAGCCATATGAGCTCGTAGCTCTTCTTTAATAAGTTTTAACAGCTTTTCTAAGAGAATTTAACCACTCAGACGCTTACATTGCTGAGCAATACAGTATAAACTGTAAGTTGAAAGACAAAAATGCTCTTCAGGCCGGATTTGAACCTACGATCTTCGGCTTTCATTGCCAGCGCTCTAACACTGAGGTACCGAGACGGTTGTGAATTTAATGTCCCTTGCATAACACTCCACCTTCACGTATTATTTTAACAGTGCGTTTCGACCATAACCTAACCTGACTTCCATGGTGTCCCAAAAATTACCAGGAGCACTCCCGTCCCATCCCTAAATTTCTACTATTCAGGAAGTTCTTGAAGGGAAAGTCCCAGAGACTTGAGCTCCATTTTAATATGGGAAAAACTTTTGCCCTTGGACTATAAGCTTAGTCGGATTCCGGCTCCGACGTGGCCTGGAACTCTAATAGTGGCTTAAAAGGAGGCGTTTTCAAGGATTCTAGAGAAACGGGACAAATGAATTATGACGGAATGACTACTATAGGATTGGGGGCGAAGTTTAGCTGTTGTCTCGGGATCCAACAGAGGGTTTCCATGTTTACATAGAAAAGTCCTGGAACTCTAATAGTGCCTCAGAAGGAGGCATCTCTACGGATTCAGAAGAAACAAAAATAAATAAAAAAAAACATATGACGGAATGATTACCATAGTATTGGTGGCAAAGTATGACTGTTGCCTCGGGATGTAATAGAATAGAGGCTTCCCATGTTACATACGAAGCTAAGTAAAAAGCACTAACACGTGCGCAAGTGAGTGTGAAAATAAGAACTAACATAAGTTATTTTCAACAACATTTCAACACATATAGTCTTGATTGCGTAGCTGTTATGTAAAATGTCATGTGTCTGTATCTGTGTTGTGCCTTAAATTTCTCTTCTTTTTCTTTATTTTCTTCTTTACTCCGTTTTGTTCTAAGTGAAAAATACGGGTAATAAATACTTTACTTACTTACTTACTTACATTTTGATCCCAGTCACAGGCCCAAAAGCCGTAAAAGAACAAAATGCCCAAGCCGTCAAAAGAATTGTTAATTTTTATGATTATGGAAAGAGAAAACAAAACAAAAAAGTGGGGCCCATAGGTCTGTCTTTATTTCACCCCATCACAAACATTATCTCACCTTGTCTCTGCGAGGGTAACGCCATCTTTTCCGACAGTTCGTCTATTGGTGAACTTGTTTCATAGTCGCTCCTTTCTTGCGAGTCGTCCGTCATCCCTCCGTCTTCCTGTTCACGATTTTCTGATTCAAATCTTCCCGCGGAAACTGACATGGAGAGGAGTGGCAGGTTTGGGAGGAGGGGAATACCAAAGTTGGATGACGTCACGGAGGGATGAACAAGTTGGTATTGCTGATGTGGGGTCATGTGGCGAACTATGTTCAACGTGTGGGAATCCAAGTGATCGACCTTTTTCATGTCGATGTCGCTCTGAAAGGAAGTAAAAGAAATTCAGTCCAAGTGTGTCATAGGGAGAGCGAGGAGGGAGACATCCTAACTAGCTAACTGTTTGCCAAAATAAACGGATTTTAAAAATAAAAATAATCATAGATTACCAGACTTGGCAACTTCGGTAGAGACTCACATTTATTAACCTAAGAAATGACCAATGACGAATATCGCGAACATCTATCAATGCCTGTCTAAGGAAAGCAAATAAACCAACCCACCTCCAACCTTTCAGAAAGTATGTGACAAAACCCATAGGCGTAGTTCTGCAACTAAACTGGCTGGACCCTGTGCTTCTGAGACCAGACCAGTCAAGTATTATCGGAATATTTAACTGACTGACATTCAGTACAGTTCAAGAAACCTGAATCACCATAAATCAACAAGACCGGAATCCGGTCGGAAGAGCAACTATAATCTAACAACACCTTATGACAAGACACTCGCACATAAATCTTGTGCAAATGAAGACGTTACGATCCTAATGCGTTCATTACCTCTTAATAAGTCCGCTGAACAATAATACAACTCGAGTTTATGCGAGAATCACACGATTAGTAAACGTCCCTTGAACTGTAATTATTAGACATACGTCAGCCGGCATGCAAAGTGGTGTCCAATTACCACTGAGGAAATGTGCATTTTCCTCTAAATTTGAACCTCCAGGTGCTGTGAAGCGCGGGAAGCACGCATCAGACCAAGAGAACCATGCAAATGCATGCAGGGGCATAAAAAGAGCCTATTATATATGCTACCGAGGTAGGCCTGTAATGATCTACAGCGCATATGAATTGTCCACCGAAGACCTTTAATTCGGCAGGTCTACTGCTTTTCCTTGACGCCTTCCACGTAATAAGATAAGATGTTACGAAATTAATGAATTTTTGTTTTATATTAGGCTATTTATTATTATGGTATGACACTATAGATCCCATAACCGCAGCTGATAAGCAATTGAGAGAATTGTTGCAAGGCCCTTGCAGACTGCAGTCATAGTTCGAAGGGTGTATAGCCTATTTCAATAAATGTGCGATTTCGATTACTTTTTGTTTTTCTTGTTTTGTTTGTTGTTTTCTTTTCTTATTTTTTTTCGTTGTTCATACTTCGCGTGACGGGTTGAAAATACAATTTATTCATTGATGCAATCGAATGTTTTCTGAATGTATTATAAAATGAAAACTGTAATAACCGTATTATTATCGCATCTTGCGACACAGTTTTCAAACAAACAGGCCACTGGAAAGAGTTATCACAAAAACTTCGAAACCTGTCTTTCCGATATTTTCACACCAATCAGGTATACCTGCGGCAAACAAGAAAATAAGACTATTATCAGCAAATAATAGCTAAGCATAAACTGCAGCTAAGCCGAATTTACGTGGAGAAACCGTGCCTAACAGTTACAATTAATTCCATGAAACACATACTTTTATCATCAAACGTAATGTTACGTTTTTCTTAAAGTGTCAAAGTGCAAACATTCGAAGTTCACGAGCGAGCAAAAAGGACTACACTGCAGATACAGTTTCTGTTCCAATATTCTATTGTCCTTTGAAACCGTGCTGTGTTTTTCAAGAAATTACAGATCCATCCCAGCTGCTTTAGGAGCGCGCGAGTCCCTTAATTTTTATGAGAAACATGGAGAAAATTGCACAACCGGTCTTCTGACCAATGAGCTCCTTGGAAGCAGTTAGCGGGGTCCGCTTCGAAAATACATAAATCGGTAGCCTATAGTGCCATTAGGGTAGATAAAAATTACATCGGAAGTTCGAAATCTCAGAAATGAGAATGGACGGAACGGTTACAGCGGAGAGTGAATCAGTAATAGGCTATAGGTACGACAGGTCCTTTAAGTCTTCAACCTGTATAACTAGTCTATGGACTATTTAGGTCTGCACTCAGCCCCATTAGGAAATCACTTTCTTGGTTCAATTCGTTTAGTTCTTCTAAGTGGTCTCTTAGCAAGAGCTGAACTACAAAACAGGGACATGAAACTATGAAAGATAGCTTATTTTCCCTTTCAGAACGTCGGCCAGGCAACAGGTCCCTTGGGGTCCAAATAGGTCAGTGGAAAATTTCTCTGGTCGAAAACAAAGTGGTCATCCTGAATAACTTTCGAAAAAAAAATATTTTTTTTAAAGTTTATTTTTTTGCGGCCCTCTTATTAGGAACAGCGAAGTAATACAAGAAAACAGAACACAACGATTAAACATGCTTCTTTAAATCACAAGCCAGAGCGCTAAACATCTATGCAAGTCGTATGATAACTCAATTCTTTCAAAGTATTCGGGGTCAAAATTTGGCGGCCTCCTGGTTGGAGGCTAATATAGGCCTATAACATATCCCTGTATTTGTACAATAAACAGGAAAAGGTGCAGGGCAAGCAAAGAAGAAAATAAGAAGGAACGAAAAGAAAATATAAACCAAAACTAGCTCTAAACAGTAACGATGATGACGATATGATTTTTAATGGTGCACTGGACAGTAAACGGAAATAGTGCAATAAAGGAAAACAATTAGCGTACTAAGATTTGAGTTTGAGAGGACAACGATCAGAGTTAATATACGCATTGCTCAGACGTTTAGAGTTCCGATTTTTTTTTTTATACTTGTTATCTATACTTGCTAACTATTATAGCCTACTCGTCTCTATTTTTCAACCTTTTCTACTGGTCGATGATTCTGTATTTGCCGAGGTATTTGCTTGATAACTCAAGTGTTTGACAATCTCACTGCCGACTGAACATACCTTTTTAATTCGTCATAATCCTTTACTCGTCAAGTCTGGTTATTTAACAGCTTTTACAGATAGACTTCTGTAGCTCACTCTATGTCCCCAATAAGCTTCTACACTCGCTGCACTGTTGTCACTGTAAGCTATTCCCTTATACCACTTCCAACTTGTTCTTTGGGTAGTCGGATGTCGGTTATTAGCACTACTAATGCGAAAGAAACACAAAAACCCGGCGAAGCATATGTGCTCCCCAAAGGCGGAGGAAGACTGCCGCCAGAAACACCCCCTGTGGTAACACGGCTACCTGAGTCCCAACGTGATATATTCCTCCTATGCAGATCACGTGAACGTATATATAGAAAGGCCAGAGGAGCCCCTGCAAGAGTTGCACCGGATAACTGATTCTTATATTTCTAAATAGTTAAAAGCACGATGGAAAGATCCAAAGATTAAGCCTTGGGTAACAGTTTAATATCTTCTGATCAGATTGCGTTGAATTTTATAAGGGTGTTGACGATAGCGCAGAGTGGAAAGTGAATGCTTATTAGTTAATCCCAAAATATTGAATCTAAGCTTATAAAGAAACTCGTAAAGAACACCATGCATGAAACGCATTTTACTGATACCGTCTACTTTACATCTAACTGTTGCCGATAGAACTATGGTAAAAGAAAATATCCCGATTGTACGGAAATTTGACGGTAGGCCTATAGGTGGAAAACCTTTCAAAGCAAAAAAGATACAAACTCTAAACTAGGCTTGCACTGGATTATCCTTCTAAATATAACCGAAAAACTGATTTTTTTCAAAGACAAAGCTTAATGAACGAGTAATATATGTTTTCGTAGTATTAGCTGGTATTAGGCGGCAAATCATACTGAACCCTAGCATAACATCTAGGCTAGTGTGCATTTACATGTTATTAGTCGACGCAACAAAATTACATACAGCTGCTATGGTACAGTAAATGCTCCAATTATCACGAATCACGAAAATATAATCATGAAAAAATGGTCGAATACGTCGCGAATTTTAAGGTCGCCACTGACTGTACTCACCTACTCGTTCATTGTATACCCACAGGGGAAAATGAAAGAAACCCCACTCATTATTACTCCTATTAATCCTGCCCCACCCTTGACGGCTCGCCTGAACAGCATGGGAAAAAGAGTTTCATAAATTAGGAAAAAGAAAATGTCGAGAGTCAATTCATTTTGTTCACAGCAAAATATCGTAGACCCAAAACTGTCTAATTTGGCCGAAGCCCTCAAATGCCGACGGAAGTTGGATTTAATCGACAAACACTGGCATTTAAGGGTTTTTCCTTAATAAACTGTTATTTAACCCTCATCTTCTAATTTCAAGGCTGGGGTAGCCTGATAAGGGTTGCCAGAAAGTGGGCTGGAGCGCATAACCACTGATATAACCATAAATATGCCGGATTCTGGCACAAAATTAACCCCTGAGTTAAGCGTCGCGGAACTAAAGATTCTAAGGCTAAAACCACAATCATGTTGTATAAATTAAGATTCGAATTATTTCTACGAAAAAGCCAGACATGCAACATCTACACAGATAAACGTATAAAATAGGATCCAAAATACCGTAACAAAATATATAAACATAATAAGGAATACCAGTTGTAAAATAACTAAAAGGAAGGAGAAAGAAAACTTGGGGGTCTTAATTATCACAGTTTGCACAAAGAATGTTAGAATATTACTAGACTATTTGGCGGCGCCATTTTTTTTTGGGGGGGGGGGGGCATCAACTATTCAGAACTAATAACCAAATTTAAAGTCGAAGTCCCGATGAAGGCGCTTTGGAAAAAATTTGGTTTGTTCACAAGACAAACGGTACTGACGTCCTATGCTACATCTTTTCCCCCTTCTTTTTGTTTTGTCTTTTATTTGACTTTGTTTTTTCGATTTGTTACGATGTACATTGATTGTGTTGTTTGTATTGTTACGATGTACATGGATTGTGTTGATTTTTGTCATTTATTTTAGTTACTTCTCTTGCTCCTCTAGGATTTCGAGGCAAATTAAACAATAATAATAAAAACTTGTATTAATGATAATAAAAAAATACTATAGTCATAGCTATAATCGGACCACTCAGAAAATAAAGGTTAACAAATATTTGTGTTAAGGCTCATGGCCAATTTGTTGCATCATATTATTATTGCTATTAAGAGCAATAGAGCATGATCAGTCGATGACAGTCAGTGGCCTACTTTTACGGGTTTTTGAGGTCCAGGAAAAATCCGGAAATTCAGATTTCGGAAAAAACATAAGACATCAGGATGATACCTCTCTGTCTCACAAGTAGGCAACTCCTTACCCTGACGTACCCCCTCCCTTGCTAACAAAATTTAGTTAAGACTAGCAAGTATTCGACGAAATGATAACTGTCCAAAACTCCGGTCGTTTCTCCTGGTGCTGACTTTATTTTGTTTTCATTTAGTAACCATACCGTAGGTCATGCTACTGAAAAGGCTAACGGATATGTCGAGACCAGAATTTCAAATATCATATTATCCCTTCTTAGTAATCACAACTATCCCGGGGTCTAGTGGACCACTCCCAAACAATACGACGTCCAGATAGTAAAATGAAAAACACTCATTAGCATTGCACCAAAAGGATATTTCTCAAGAGTCAATAAGATGTGTTGGAAATGCGTTTCAGTAATTTCTTTTCTCGGAGAATTACACACATGTTAAAAATAGTTGAAGGTCATGACGCTTACGCAAGGAAACCGCGGCTGGGACAATGACCTTTTTTCGTCAACACCACAAGGCGAAAATTAAAATTACTCAAAGAAATAACCAAAGCAGACGCAAACGATTTAGATGTGTTGGAACCGCATTGGAGAACTACACACAAGTTAAAAATAGTCGAATGATTTGAAATGTCAGAATTGTATCCTTGTATTAGGCTAGTCAGTATGGATTTTTTTGTCCGAATTGAAGAGTAGGAATAATATCATGCTTACGGAAGGAAATCAGGGCTGGGACAATGTGAGGACAATTTTATTTTCTTAAAATGTAGAAGCGAAGATTCTTTGTCCCTAGGGGTTTCTTTCCCGGACGTTCTTCGGGAAAAAAGGAAAACTAAAATATATTAGATTAGTTTTTGTGTTATTATTTACTGAATAATTTTAAGTTACCACCCACAGGATTTTTGTTTTTTATGTGGTTGTTGAGTTTTTTGTATAATGTAGTTGTGTTTTTTTGGTGAAGTAAAAAATATCTGAATCTGAAAAAATCCAGGTCAGCATTTCAAGTATTATAATCTTAGTAATCACCGAGGTAATCATATCAGCCTGTCGTAGTAGTCACAGCTATCTCAGGTCTAATGGACTATTCCCCAAAACAAGATATTCAGATAGTAAAATGAAAAACCATCATTAGCGCTGCATCTACGGGATATTTCTCAAGAGTCAATAAGATGTGTTGGAAATGCATTTCAGATATTTTTTCTTGGAGAATTACACACAAGTTAAAAATAGTCGAAGAACATGATGCTTACGCAACGAGATCGGAGCTTGCACAATGAACTTCGGATCGTCAACAAAGCGAACAGGTAAAAATCACACAGGGCTAAAACTGATACTTCCAGAACCGAACCGGGTTTTAAAAAGCGCAAAAATCCCAAAACAGTTTCTTGTTTTTTACTCATTCTTTTCCACCGTTTTGACACTTTAAGCGTATGAAACTGTTTCCCGGGACTTTGACAGGGAAAACTGTAGGTGTAATAATGACTGATAGGAAACGCCTAAGAATGAGAAAGTTCAGCTTTGCCATTAAAACAAAACAAAAAAAATATATACAGACAAATAGTGTCCAGGTTATGTCATCATTTTTTGCCCGC
This sequence comes from Branchinecta sandiegonensis, assembly GCA_030848855.1. Lineage (NCBI taxonomy): Eukaryota > Metazoa > Arthropoda > Branchiopoda > Anostraca > Branchinectidae > Branchinecta > Branchinecta sandiegonensis. The sequence goes on along the minus strand of JAUPMV010000003.1, from coordinate 19,104,702 downwards.
TAAAAAGAAATAAAAAAGAGGAGTGCGAATACTAACAAGACGAAAGTTTTCGATGGGATCCTAAAAATTTAATATCTGATCCAGACAAATGGGTCTTGTAGAAATCCGGTCTTCGCCAGACTCCTTGAACATTTTTGCTATCAAGATTTAGAAACAGAAGAAGGACAATGGCTAATCTGAGAAAACCAAGTTCAGATATTCATTCAGCATGTATACATTTACCCCTAGGCTATACGTCATATCTACTTTGACGAAATTGATCAAATCTTCCTGCCTTACTTCTGCCAAATCTCCGGTTTCGACTGGATTCCGGGCGAACTACTTGTCTTGCAAAAACTGAAGCTAAAAACGGATTATCTCCTTCCTCCTAAATCGAACATCTAATCAACTTCAGATGAAACTTTAACTTTTAAAAAAATTTCCGGTTTCAGCCGGATTCCGGGCGAACTAAAGGTCCGGGTAGAAAATGATTGTCAAAAGCGGATTTAGCATGTCTTCTTACCCCTAAATCGGACATCTAATCAACTTCAGGCAAAACCTTTACTTTTAGCAACTTTTACGGTTTCGGCCGGATTCCGCGCGAACTACTTGTCCGACGAGAAATTTATTTTCAAATAAATGTTCAGCATGTCTTCTTAACACTATATCAAACATTTAATCAACTTTAAATAAAACTTTGACTTTTAAACAACTTTCCGGTTTTGGCAGGATTCCGGGCGAACTACTTGTCCGGCAAGAAAAGGGTTTCATATTCGTGCTCAATATGTCTTATTACCCCTAAATCGACTATCTGATTATCTGCCCTTTCGCCCCCTCGCCCTTTAATTTGAATCCCCACCCCTAAATGTTGAGCTATAGAGCCCATCTACGAACTCGACCTCTCCCTTGACCGAAAGAGTCCTCACACCAAGTTTCATCAAAATATCTCATTCCCTTCGAGAGCTATCGTGCTGACAGACGGACAGACAGACAGGCAGACAGACGGACGGACGGACAGACGGACAACTTTCCCTCTACTTACGTTCTGGGATTCCAAAAACAAAACAAAAACTAAAATTTACTACAAAATTAGACAGGCCGGGATGTGCGGGAAGGTGAGATGGGATACTGTGTATAGTAGAGGACGAAAGTTTAAGGATATGTCCGGAAGCTTGTAGCGCGAAATCAGGTAGACTAAGCATGTTAAAGATCAAATACGAAAACAGAGAAAAGAGAAAGATCTTTTCTACCTTATACTTCTTCTCTTGTAATTTAATATCTCGTATTTCGAAAGGCCTAACCTTGTTTATGTTTCTCTAAGGTGGACAGTTACCTATACAGAAATCCTACGTCATCGCGGATGTTACTACCTTAAATACCTTGACTGGAGCTGTCACAATTAACATTACTTCCTTTAGATAGTTCATCGGCTAATTTGAATATATATAATGAGTACAGTATTCCAAAACCACGGACATTAGTATCTTAAGCAGGATAGTTCAAGATATGCTACGTTGACCATAACATAGCATACAAATAAAATTGCTTACTTTAGATAATTAACAGGCTAATTTGAATGGAATATTATATACAGTATTCCTAAGGTACTTATGTTCAGTAAAAGGAATGCTACCAAGTTAGCACTGTTCTTACGAACTATCTTAAGCAGGTTCTTATCATCGCTTTAACTGAAGTGCGTACAGCACAGAATGTACTAAGTTGACTAGATTATTATGTGAAGGTTTTCTTAGGGAAGATATTCAGAGAACTCCTTCTAAAGTTAACGCTGGCCAGCATCAGTTAAATTGCTCATTTGGAATATTGCACTAATCGGACTAGAATATTATGTAAAATTAATACTGCTTACTTTATATAATTAATCCTCTGAATATGCCTACTTGCGGCAGTGTATACGCTTTAATTATCCTCGATTTCTTACAGCATGTAAGCCGCGTGAACACCTGATAGAAAACTGAGCGGTCCTTCTCGATCGTACGCTGAAGCGACTCTGCGGCCCGCTCTGATTCCGGCTTAATTGGAAGAAAAGTAAGATTTAAATCGAATTCAAAAGAGCTCCACCCTTTGGAACAAAACGTTTAAAAAAGGATTCGAAGTTCCTCCGTCGCGAAGAAGATTCCCGGCCAATGGAAACGCGCGCTCGCCTCCGGGAAGGAGGGAATGGGAGCTTCTCATTGGTCGAGAGGCCTGTTTCAGCAGGCGCAAATATCAAAATTTAAAAAAGGAATGAAATGAAATCCGGAGTGCATTTCACGAATGTACTTGTTAGCGGAGTCAAGGTGATGAATTAGCTGCAGGCTGGCTCAAGTTCAATATCAGCAGTACAACAAACGGAGAATCCCTGAGCCGATACTCTTTGTAGTGTTTGACGGATGTGACCAATAAAAAGCGGTTTGAAAAGAAAAAAAAACAGCTGCAGAGCCACGGAATAAAAAATCTCCGAAGAAATCGAAATGCAGTGAAGCAAAAAAGAAGTACATTCGTACTTTATTCGTCCTTAATTTTAAAATTTCCATGTGGCTTTCAATTATCATTAAAGCCTCAACTAAATTAAAACAAACAAACAAAAATACGAAAAAGCAGAAAATTATGAACTTGGACCTCCACAAATAATCGGGCCTGTACATGACGAAGACCGAAAAGCGTGTATACACATTGTTAACAATATTAAGACCTCACTATAAAATGTCTCTCCTTTATCGGACTTTGGAAGTTGTGCGTCACCGATATCGGACACTTTTGTTCTTAATTCGGAGAATTAAAATCCGAATTCGGAGAGTTATAATCCGATGCAAGGTTAAATGGATACTCTGCAGTATTTTGCATTCTAGCGTTTTAATCCTGCGTCGGTTTATAACTCTCCGAATTCAGATCTGAATTATTCGAATTAGGAATAAAAAACGTCCGAAATCGGTGACGCACAACTAGTAAAGTCCGACAAAGGAGAGACTTTTTACAGTGCTTACCTTATTTTGGGATAATTCCGTCTTATTCCAATCCACCAGAACCTAGCACTTTCGACATTGTTTCATCTCTTTCTTGTGTGCCGGGAATGCCGCTTCTTAGGAAACTGAGGACCGAATGAGTCAGTGACTGTACGAAGGACCGGCCTGTTGATTACTCATAGACCTGCGGGGAAACGTTAATTCAGGACACGAATATGATCGGGAACTTGGCCTGGTACCTGGCATAGACGATTTATATGATTAGCTTCAAGTCGTTTTTACGCATTCGCCTATAGAACAAGCTAGTTAAGACAACTAAGAATGACCGATGAGTGTTCCCCTTGCCATCAGCAATTTGATTCCTCTGGCTCAAAGAGCATTCTATGTAGAAAAAAATCTATTAACTCCAATGCGGAGATTTACATGGGGGTGGAGCTGGAGAGGGTGTCGCTACCTAACGATTGGGCAAGTAAACAGAGCCTGACAATTATGAGAGGGCCTCAATATAAGCTGTTTTTGTTCGAAACCAATTCCTATCTGTATATAGTGATACCAGCAACCTTTTCTTTCCATTAAAGTGCTGTAAATACAAGAATAACGAACATTCATTCGCTTCCTTCAGGTTGCTACTCGCAAGAACCTAACGTCTTTGCTCACCACCTGGATAACCCCAGGTTGGGCAACTCCAGGGTTCTTAATTTCCGTACATCAGCGTAAAGCGTAGGTCGCTAAACGGATGTCAGATAAAATTTAATCCAGTGATATTTCGGATAACCCCAGGTTGGGCAACTCCAGGGTTCTTAATTTCCGTACATCAGCGTAAAGCGTAGGTCGCTAAACGGATGTCAGATAAAATTTAATCCAGTGATATTTCGGACGAGTGTCTTCGTCAGGCTCAAGCTAAGAACACGAACCTGTGACGACGTTATAATATGGCCAGATTAATTTCAGCTGACCTATTTACCGCAGTCAGTTATTGAATAATTAGCAACGTAACATCTGTGAGCCTGAAATGTAAGCACTGCATCCTTGCGAACAATTTTTATTTATGTTCTTGCTCAAAAACTGGTTGATCTGTGGAACAGGAATGTTCACTATGTGGAATCTTGTCTGTTACGATGGTGACCAGCCGAGTGGTTGCCTACTCTCAATTTGAGTGTACAGCAAGTGTCCGGTGCAGCGGTGTCCGGTCAGTGCCAGCACTGTTTGCCACGTGTTAAAACGTCAAAATAAGCATGTTTAGAACGTTTGAAAGATGAATCGTAATTGATGGCCGGCAGCGGTACATCACTGATTTCGGTTTGTGCCAGGAAAGGTTGGACAGCAGGTGCGGAGGTGTTGGTAACCCTCGTGGCCAACAAGAGAGGGTAGGTTCCTACCTAGCAGAAGTTGAATTCGGTCCACTTTTCCATACGGATCTGAGTCGATCTTCACATCCAAATGGTGGACTACATAACATCAACTAGCCTACTTAAATATTTATTTATTTCTGACCCACACAATGCAAAATGAATAAACGTGGGAAAAAAACATGAAGGGCTACTCACTCCCCGGCACCTGCTGTACACCCTTTCCCAGCACAGGCTGGCATCGGTCGAAACCAGCGGTGCCAGCCATAAATTAGGCAATTCCCGCTGCTAACCTTGCTGAACACGTGGTAACCACTGCCGGCACCGGCCGGGCAGTGCGGAACCGGGCACTTGCTGTACACTAAAATCGAGAGTGGTCAACTCCTCGACAACATAAACATGATTAACAAAGTAAATAAAATCAAGTCAGAACTTGGGCAAGACTATACGGTCCTAAGTTCAAGTTAAGAAAATCTCTATGACGGAAAGAAAATAAGATACTTTCCGCGAAGGACAGAAAAAAAGATAGTTAAGAAACAAAACACATGCAGATCTAATTAAAACATCTAGACCTACATCTACCAATTCAGATCGCTCCACTGCAATCCATGCAGTGAAGGAAATAAAGGAAAAGATGGAGCAAGCTAAAAACTTAACGCCAAATGTAATAATAAATAAATAAGATATGTCGGAATCGGAAGGCACCCTTAGTCTAAAATTCAAAATACTCGCATTCTTACTGGAGGCCAAGTGTATCAAGTCGGTGTAAGCTGGTCAATCACGCGAACGAATAACGTACAATGATACTCCCGTAATTTGCACCAACCATAAAGTAAATTCTCAGTGACCCTAGTGTGTCTCAAACGAACGTAAGTCCCAAAACTAGAAGCAACATCAAATACGGTTACGTCATATGACAGGGTCAATAAGCTCAGGTGATTGAGCAAGGGCTTAAATCGCACCTCGCCACCATTTACTGTTTATAATCCAATATTCAAACTATGTGAACACTGTAAAACTAAATATTCCTTCAGCCCAAGGCCCAAGCTGACTTTGAAACATTTATTCAAATAATGTATACAACGGATACGTCAGCTACGATGCTTCTTCAGCGATATCTCGGCCCTTCTTGGCAAGGGTCCTCGTCAGGCTGTCAATCTTCAGGTCCAACGTCGTGGAAGGAAACAAACCTGTAAGGACCGAGGACCCTTGCCAAGATGTGCCGAAATATCGCTGACGAAGCATCGTAGCAGACGTATCCGTTGTATACATGATTGAATAACTGGAAAACTAAGCTGTGCTTTTAACAACTTATCCATAGCTTTGGTTGTTTTAAGCCTTTCCCCAGACCCATTGACTTGCAAAAACTGCAAGAACTCCAAAAACTTGGCAAAATTCAGAAAACCAGTTTTACGCATTAGTGGCATGATATTCAAACACTCGTCGGGCGCATTATAATAATAATAATAATAACGCTTGTTTATTGAGCCAAAAGGCCATACAAGATTTAATACACTTCACAAATAAACTATTACACCTCTAGAAATACTATGCTGCGTAAACTAAGCTTAACTTTCATTCCTGGGACTAAATCCTTTAGTCACATATTTACAAACATCTACGATGCATTTGGGGTTCGTTGTTTTCAGGATACAGGGAAGCCATACAACCCACACCCCCAACAAATGTTACTCATTATGCAAATGGGAACTAGCTAATCGTGGCAAGTGTGGGTCGTTTGTGTGTCGTTGTGTGGGTCGTTTGTGCAAGTTAGTGAGGTGTCGTTTGCGGGCTCAGAAAGGAACGTAAGAAATTTGGATATCCTGGTTTAAGATTTAATGAATGCACTTACGGAAGTAGGTTGCATTGGCATGATAGGTACGACGGGTCCTGTAAGTCTTGTTCTTATTATTCCGTTCGATTTGTTTCCTTAAACACAGAATTTGTACGAAAGTTAAGACCCACTCACTGTCAGGCTATAGCGAGGGCTATAGCCATATCGTAGAGCTAGAGGGGTAATCCGTTAAATGTTGTCATCTTTCTTTGTGAATAAATAAAATAACTAACTAAATCCGCTGGCTCTCATATCGTTTGCTGATGAGGCTATATTTCTTGTCTTTAAAGTTTAACTGAAAAGCCAACTAAATTATTTATTCAAACAATGTTTACAACGGGTACGTCAGCTACGATTCTTCATCAGCGATATTTCGGCTCTTTTTGGCAAGGGTCCTCGTCAGGCTGTCAATCTTCTGGTTCAACTTCGGGGAAGGAAACAAACCTGTAATAAACACTATAGATTATTACAGGTTTGTTTCCTTCCCCGAAGTTGAACCAGAAGATTGACAGCCTGACGAGGACCCTTGCCAAAAAGGGCCGAAATATCGCTGATGAAGAATCGTAGCTGACGTACCCGTTGTAAACATTGTTTGAATAAATGTTTCAAAGTCAGCTTGGGCTCAAAGAATATTTTTTTTTTGCCAACTAAATTTTTTACCATTTAATTGAGTACAATGAATTATTTGGTCTGTTGTTTTTTTTTCCCACTATCCGCTTTAGAAGTGACGTTTAGGACATCTACGGCCGTCCCCACAACGCAAATTCTACTATGACGCGGACAATCTGAATCTCAACACAAACGAGGCTTTTTCAGTGGCCGACGGTGCGCCAGGTGGCCTGCTCACTGCATGAATACACATTTTTCGTAAATCGTTATCGTCAAGCATGAAACACAGGTACAAGCGCATAGAGTTACCACAAATCCGTCAGAGAAACTCTACTATACGAAAATGATTATTCGTGAATAGCGGAGCAACGAAGTAACGCATTTTCATCGGGCCTTCAAGTCTATTTGAGTGAATAAGTGATGGCTAACTCGATTGCCCTATCTCCGCTCTTTTCGGTTAAACTTTAATGGCGATACATTGACAGGTCAGCTGAGATTTATTCTAACGATATTCCAGCACTTCTTGGCAAGAGTCCTCTTCAGGTATAAGCAAGAAAAACGAACCTGCGAACAACGGACCTGAATTTTCTAGCTTGAGCCTGAAGAGGACCCTTGTCAAGGGGGTCCGAAATATCGTTCGAATAAATCTCAGCCGTCGTCAGCCATCTGCCATCTTAGCAATCTGTCATGTCGCGCCACCGTCTCAGCCATCTTTTCCGCCGTCGAATATCTTTCGAGGTCAGCTTGGGGTGAAGGAACACTTGTGCATTTCCTTGGTTGCGAATACTGCAATAAATGGTTACCAACATCAAACTACCATGTACAATAAGGAAAATGTCCGCAGAGCAAATTAATCTAGGCTAGTCCCTAAAACCTGAACGACGAAAAAACCGAGGGTTCTGATCCCCCGCTTCTTTGAGTGTCGGCTACCACCGTTTTTGTTTCTCCCCAAACTTTGAATAACCATGACAACCAGCAAAACCGGGAGGACAAAAGCCTCTGAACACACATGTTCCCCTCAACATTTCCTTTGATCTTCTTCAGAAGAGGTTTTCCTCATAGCGCCAGATTGGATTAAATCAAATGGTCTCTCATTTTGCATAGGGGCAATTACCCCATAATTGAAACAGGACACCCCTCCCATGCCCAACTATCGATTTGCCAGGCGTCCGAGCGTCCGGCGAAATGAAAAAAGCATTGGAAGCGAACGAAATGCTAATGCTCCGCATTCAGTGGGATTTCCCGAATTTGAGGAAAATTAGGGAAGGCTTGGGAATAAAAGCTTTTGGAGAACAAATTACGAATTCTAGTTGTTTTGCTAGGAATTACGGAAAATGGTCACGGATGGAATCTAAAAGGAATTGAGTGCGCTTGAATATTTCAAAAGCTTGGATAGGTTCGAAATCGTTAATGGTTTGACAGCAGAGGTAGTCTGCCACGTGCCAATGCTTGTCCTGACAAGACAGAACTAGAATGCTAGTAAGAAATGGCGGCAAGGCCTATCTTGACAGATCCCCTTCGTAAATTCAAAAAAGGCTTTAGCCTCTATAGAATGTAAGAAGGCACAATCAAAGTTTACAGAATTTATTTGTGAATCCGCCAACTAAGCGTAGTAACTGTGTTTGTAACTACGTATAGTATACGGAAGTAACTACGTACAAGAGAACTTCAGTATCGCAAGAACAGTTTTTACAATCACTCGTAACTTCTAGCTTGAGTTACTGATATCATGAGTTCTCCTTTCGAGCGTAATCTGTCAAAATAAAAAATAATCGACAAGGACCAAAGTAGCTTTTTATCTGCAGACTACAAGATTCGTTTTCTATCGCTTTATAGTAAGTATTCCCCGACATTTTACCTCTCGCTCATTAACCGTTCCGACTCCGATAAAGCTCATTATAATACTAAAACGATTCGCCACCAAACGAAAGGGTTGAAGCAAAGAACAAAAAACAAACAGAGGAGGAGTTTCACTTTTTCGGCGCTCCTCCATTCGTCGAATTCACTGAATCGGAATCAAATTCAAGTCTCTCGTTTGAAAAATTTAAATTGGATCCTCTCTGGGATGCGATGAAAGAATTTCAAAATGAGTTTCCGATTATGCAGAGGGGAACATCCGCGCAGGGCTTCCCGCGCTTGTTCGAATATTTGCTAACGCTGGAAGTTCTGAAACTTTTATATTAATATTGATAATATTATATTAAAGCACAACTCTTACTAGATATGATCTTTTCCCTATGAAAGGGATCAGAAAAAAAGCTTCCGAAAATACCATTACTTTCCACATGAAATTGGCGATTCTCTTGTTAGCGCTTGTCGACTATGTCCAGCCTTACTGCTCTCCGACGCGGCGGCTGGGCGCAAAACATTTGAAAACCGAACGCGCCTTGTTTAAAAAGTGGGGAAACTAAGCAAATAAAATAAGTAATAAATAGAAGATTATTTATGAAAGAGTTGTCAGCGGACGTTGAAGATTCTGGCAAACTTTTCGTTCGGTAACGCGAAAACTCGGCAAGCCGAAAAAGCGCTAAAAATTCGTAGTTACGAAACGGAAAACTGGAGAAAGGTGGGGATTATAGAAGCTTATAATTCCATATGGGAGCTAAGTATATTATAAAAGGCAGAATAAGCAAGAGGGGTCCTTTAACAAAGTATTCTGCAGGCTATTAAGGCAGGCTGTCGAAAGTACGCAAAAAATGGTCCTACAGTTTTCAGTCGCTGGCGGCGCTGTCAAAAGCCAAAGCGAATGAATGCCAAGACATTCAGAAAAGCTAGCAGGACATTCTAGACGGCTTGCAGAACACTTACAGGACCCATTGTGCCTAAATATTAATCCAATCCAATGCTCTTGATGACTATCTCTCCCTGCCGATCCAGAATCTCCGGGTACCTGCGGAAGAAAGCAAGAAGCGGTGTCACAGCTGCTGCCAAAGATCGCCATGATTGTTTGACACAGGATTTGAGTCGTTGAGTTTGAGTCGTTACGGCCACGTTTACTCCTTCTTCCTGAGGATCACTGTCGTGTTTTGGACTTAGTCATGTAGAGTATTTTCCACTAATTTCGTCCTTTTTTCCCCCCGTTTCATAATACATATTCATCCGCTGTAACGGCGCAATCCCGAATCTTACGTTTGCACGTTTGGCTCTTTTCAAGCCGCATCGAAATCGCCACTGTTGTTGTCGAGACGCTCATCGTCTTAGAATGTTTGAAGTGAAACTGTCCCTACTGCTGCGGCCTGCCCATAATGCTCAATTCGATGTGTCTGTTTTACCTTCACTGATTCAGACGGACATAGTGAAAATACCTATGCAACCATATGTATTTGTGCTTGATGGAAATAAATTTATCATTTAGAGTTATAAAGCGCTAACACGACTTAACCCTTAAAGTTGCTGAACTGAAAAGGGCCAAGATAGGACAATCTAGCTACCCATCACTCATTCAACTAAAGAGGCTTGAAGACCCGATGAAAATGCGTTACTTCGTTGCTACGCTATTCATGAATAACCAATTTTATATAGTGGAATTTCCTGTCGGATTTGTGGTACCTTTATGCGGTTGTACCTGTGTTGTATACTTGACGAAAACAGTTTATGAAAAATAAGTGTTCGAGCAGTGAATTACCTTCCGTATGCTGATCTCTGGCTACTGAAAAGCCGAGTTTGTATTGAGATTCAAATGTTCCGCATCATAGTAGATTTTTGCGTTGTGAGGACGGCCGTGGATCCAAACGCGATCCAAATAATGCATTGCACTCAGTTAATGATAGATAAATATATTGGCTTTTCAGTCAAACTTTAACGGAAATGACGGACGGTCCAGTCTGAAGGAACGCCTTGCAGGGGTACAGATCAATTAGATATAATACGGCAATAGGGTCCACGAAGTACCGTCTACATGACCACTGCAAATGATAATCTCATTAAAGGTCGTCTGGATGGCATGTCAAACCGTTTCCCAAAGCACGAGTACACGATTGTCTAATACTGTTTCTGACACTCCGGAGCAAATCCATTTCTTGTTTTATTCTCGGTTTTATTTTAACTGCACTGAACGGTTAAGTCAGCTGAGATATATTCTAGCGATATATCGGCCCTTATTGGGAAGGGTCCTCTCCAGGCTCAAGCTAGACAGACGAACCTGTGATAAAAACCGAACTTGCAATTATAAGTTATCTTTGGTGAGTTCCTTCGTAGGAACTGCTGGGGGTTAAGGCTAGTGCTGAGATTCTGCTACTCTGTATTGCATGAACAAATCTACAGATAGCACAGAGCCTCGTTTTTGTTGCACGCTGCACGTCCACTTCTCGGCCGCTTCTGCTGAATGGCGCGTTTGCACTATGACTCCAGTGCTTCCGGAGACGGCAGCGCATCTTGAGAATCGCGGACTTGCTTCACCGACCAAGTCCGTGCTTCCATGCAAGGTGCTGCTTCAACCAAAGGCGTATTCTCGCCGTTCCGCGAGGACTCCACTTGAGGAGTCCCCGCGTTTTTGTTTGTCCCAGGGACTCACTCCCCGTATTCTCGTGAGTCCCCACGGACGGGGAATGCTCCGATTATCATCACCATCATCTAAAAGGACTCCCTTTCAAATTCGGAGGGGAATCATTTTTTTCTGTTGTAGGTGCTAGGTAAAATTAATTAAAAAGAATCAGAATAAACAAAAGCAAAAATAAAGTGGCTTTAGACTAATTTTTTCAGCTGCATATTCATTCTTCGAACAAAATCCATTTCATAAGCATTCCCCGTATTCTCGCTGTTTCTGTACGCGGAGTCCGCGTGGAGTGACTCCCTCTCTTCTCGCCGTTCCCTTCGATTCCCCGAGGAGTCCTCGGGGAACGGCGAGAATACGTCTCAAGAAGAAATCCTGCAGGCAGTGAATCCAAAACGCATCTTGTGCAGAGGCGAAGAAGTGCTGCAGCAACGATTCGGCAGCGCTACAAAAACGCGGCTCAGGTTGAAAGCATTCCAAAGCGAGATCGACTAAAAAGAGGCACGGCTTGGCGCTGGATGCACGAGTAATAAAAAGTGATTAGCATGTAGGAGAATTAGACAAATAAGCGAGAGTTTTTAACTCCAGAGCGTAAAAGAAGGCACGTTAGAACAGTGTTCCTGCCCCTCACTCTGAAGCCTGAAAGGGTCCTTTTAGTTTTCTTGTCTCTTTTTAGTACTCGTGCCTCTACACTATGTCGTGCCGTGCCGTGCCTCTTTTTAGTCGTTTTAGTGAAGCCTTGTCCCCAGCGTTAGCTTCCAGCGATTCTTACGAAGTGAATAACCAAAGTAAGATATTTATAGTTACTAAAATCTTCATTTGTTTTATCGCAAGTTCGTTCTTCAAGCTTGAGCCTGAAGAAGACCCTCGCCAAGAAGGGCCGACATATCGCTAGACGAAATCTCAGCTGACTCCTCCGTTAAATCCTAAATCCCTATTCAGCGCAGTCAAATATGATTCTGACCGAATTTTTAGGTTTCTTTTTTTTATTCTTACAAGCTGTACCGCAACCGGCAACTATTTGTCTGGTCTGACCGTGTCCTGGAAGCGAATGCCGATTGCCGAAGTGGGTACCCCGGATTTGCTCACGCGAATTAGCTTCAGCATGGTTCGCTCAGGGTCCTAACTCAGTAACTTGAGCTTATTTTACTCAAATTACTGTTTGCGATCACGCATCTGTTAAGGTTGATATGATCTTACTTTTTCGGCGCCGTTAACAGTCAGGCGCTGTCCTAAGTAACATACCTCTGCTGTACACCCTTATCTTATATTGCACCAACAGCCATTCGGTTTACCAGCTTTTTAGCGGAAAGCAGTAAAACAAACACGACGCGATTTCTTCTCACCGCGCGGTTCTGGTCAAATCTGAGCAAAACAGCAAGACCGTTTTATATGGAGCATTACCGCAACTACACCCAAAATCTGCAATGCTCGATTCACCGTGACGCTTGCCTTAGGATCGAACAATTCGCACAGATTTTGCAAATGCAAAATCCGCTCTTTATTATGGGTCAAGTGCATTAGATACCGGACCCTTCAACCCTGCAAAGACGCAGATTTATGGTTTTACGGGGTTGTTTTACGACAATATTTTTGTGAAAAGCGCAGTGGCTGTTTGTGTCTTGCATAGTAAGTATTTTTGCGGGTTGCAATCGCCATAAAAAAGGTCTTTGCCGCAATGCAAGGGTAAACAGAATGTTTTGGGAACAAGCTGAGCGAATTCGTTACGCAAATTCGGGTCGACAGATGCAATTTGACAGGTTAACAATTTAACGGCTCAAAATTCTGAGGGACTACTTGGAATATGGATCTGCGAACAAAAGGTATCCCTTTTCATGACTGATGGCGCTAAAAAGGTACAGCTGAGATTTATTCCAGCTATATTTCGGCACAAATATTTCCTTATAGTTGACAGTGCTTCCATTGCAGTTTTTTTTACAGATTGAGCGGCTTGAGCCTGAAGAGGACCCTTGCCAAGAAGGGCGAAATATACCTCTAATTAGATTCAGCTGACGTACCGGTTTAGCATTGTCCATTATGATTCGAAGTCAGCTTGGACTGAATGAATGTCTCTAAAATCAACTGGAGGTGGAGCCAGTGCTCAGGGAGGTAACGAGGTTAAACGAGGCTTACCTGGTAAGCTGAAGTTTGATCCGTGGTATACTTAGCACTGGCAAAAACTGATGGTTCATTTCCCACCTCGCCCACCCTGTGGTTTTTACCGTTTTTTTGTTTTTGTTGAGGGTGATACTCAGGAAGTCGTGTCTCTGAAAACTGGTGTGATTTTCACACCGCTACCCTCACATAGTATCGGGTCTATAATATTCCTTCAGCCAAAGCTGACTGCGAACTAGAGTCGAGTGCGCTAAACGACCCAATCGAGCAGCAAAAATGGCAGCCGTGTCCAAAATGAAATCCAGCACTAAAGTTAAATCCAAGCAAATCTTACAAAGAGACTCACGAATATCAGATATTTATAGTTGCTAGAATCTTAATTTATTTTATTAGAGGTTCACTTTACTAGCTGTGTGCCTGAAAGGCCAAGAGGGGCCGAAATATCGCTCAAATAAAATCAGCTGACGTATCCGCTTAGTCAACTACTTGGTTTGGACAAAAAAAAATTCGAAAGGTTTACTTGACTCGTACCCGTACCCGGTCAATATCCAAAAAAAAACTCGGGTAGGTTTAAATATTTTTGAGCTCAAGCTGACTTTGAAACATTTATTCAAACAATGTTTACAACGGGTACGTCAGCTACGATTCTTCATCAGCGATATTTCGGCCCTTTTTGGCAAGGGTCCTCGTCAGGCTGTCAATCCTCTGGTTCAACTTCTGGGAAGGAAACAAACCTGTAATCAGTAGGGTAGGTTTACAACTCTTACCAGCTCGTAAGCCATATAAGTAACAAATAACGCCTTAGATACAAAAAAAGAGCTGGAAGCTCATATGGCACTTGCAAGACTGGGTCAGAGGATTAAAGTAGGAATTCGTCAATTCGTGGGTTTGCATGTGATCAATAAAAACCCTTGAGATAATAATGTCATGGGTCCTTGGAAATCACGAGAATCGATTGTTCGTAAAAAATATTTTATTTGTGCATTTGGCCGTGATGATGCGCACTTTAAGGGCGCTAGAGATTCATCTGTAATGAACACTCTTGAAGCACAAATGATGATAAGCTCATTGGAATCGTGAAAATGTATATTTTGCTCAAGATTATTGTTTGTATTTTAAGAAATTCAGTTGTAAGCAAAACCCTTGAGACAAAAATGATCATCGGCCTTTAGGATCATGAATATATATCGTTTGGTTAAAGTATTTGTTTGACTTTTCGGTTAAGAAATGCAATTTAAGGGTGACAAAAATTTTTTTTCGAGCGACACCCTTGAGTTAAAATGTATCCTTTTCTTAAAAGCATTTTTTGTACTTTCTGGTTAGGATTAGTACTTTAAGGTTAGGATTAGTACTTTAAGGGATGGTCGGATCTGAGAAGTGACAATTTCTAAGCCAATCTTGTCAATTTTCTAATGTTCAAGCCAGGTTTCATCGCCCTAGCACCTCTGGAAATACGTTAATTTCGATCATCGAAATCCCCCCCCCTCCCCAGCAACTCCCAACAACTCCCCCGAACCCGGTTCGGTTTTGTCACTGATGTATCTAGTTCTTGTCCTTGTTCTTCCCACCAAGTTTCATCCCAATCGCTCCACTCTAAGCGTGTCACAAGATTTACTTCCCCCCCCCCACGTTCATCGGATCCGGTCCGGACTTGAAACGTGACATCTGAGACACGAGGTCTTTTCAAATACCAAGTTTCGTTAAGCCGACCACTCTTTCAAAAGTTATACATACCTTAAGATTCCAGATTCCCCCTCCCTCCACTCCCCCACGATGGTTGGGTCGGAGAACTGACTATTTCTAAGCCAATCATGCCAAGTCTCTTATATTCAAGCCAAGTTTCATCGTCCTACCACACCTGGAAATACCTTAGCTTGCAATAGCCGGAACGATCCGGACTCCCCCCTCTAACTCCCCCCACAGTGCCCAAATCCGACCCGGTTCTATCACTGACGTATCTACTTCTTGTGCTTGTCCTTCCCACCAAGTTTCATCCCAATCGCCCCACTCGAAACGTGCCACAAGATTGCCGGTTTCCCGCTCCGATTCCCCCTCTCCCCCACATTCATCGGATCCGGTCCAGACTTTAAATGGGTCATCCGAGACACGAGGTCTTTCCACAAATCAAGTTTCGTTAAGATCCGACCACCCGTCCTAATGTTATACATTCCTCAAGATTCCGGATTACCCCTCCCTCCACTCCCCCACGGTGGTCGGGTCGGGAAGTTGATTATTTCCAGGTTAATCTGGTCGGATCCCTGACTTGCCTGCCAAGTTTCATTGTCCTAGCCCACCTGGAAGTAACTTAACTCCGTATCACCGGAATTTCGGAACCCCCCTTCAACTCCCCCCACAGTGCCCGAATCCGGTCCGATTCTGTCAGTGATTAACCTGGGGCTTGTGCTTGTTCCTCCCACCAAGTTTCATCCCGACCGCTCCACTCCAAGCGTGTCACATGATTTCCGGTTCCCCCTCCGCCCCCCCCCCCCCCCACACACACATTCATCGGATTCGGTCCGGACTTAAAATGGGACATCTGAGACATGATGTCTTCCCAAACATCAAGTTTCATTAAGATCCGACACCCGTTCGAAAGTTATGCTTGTCACTGAATTCCGGGTTCCGGCTCCCCTCCCTCCCCCCACGATGGTCGGATCGGGCAAGTGACTATTTCCAAGTTAGTTTGGTCGGGTCCCTAACATGCCTGCCAAGTTTCATCATCCTAGCACATCTGGAAGTACCCTAACTCGCAAACACCGGACTGACCAACAGACCGACAGACGGACGGAAAAGTGATCGGTATATGGCACTTGGCCGGAAGGCAAGTGCCATAAAAAAGTGTGATAATGAATGAACTAAATATTTGTGTTGTGCGTGCGTAGCGTGAAACTAAGAATGTAATTTTTCTGTGGCGATGGGTGGAGAAAAACAGTGGCAAATGTAAGGAACGGGTTTCATCTACCCCCCCCCCCCTCCGGCGACCCCCCCCCCCCTGTTAACGAACCCCCTGGTGACCCCCCCCCCACACACACACAGTTAATATAATGACCTATAATTTATAAATTTCTGCTTGCGGTCCAAACTGCATTTTTTCAACAAGATTTTCTGTTTTTCCTTTATATTTGCATTCGAGGGGCATTCCGGGGGGGGGGGGGTATCGGGCTTTTTTATTTCGGGGGGAGGGGTTACCGGTTATTTTCCGGGGGGTATGATCCGTAAAGAGCAGTCGACACATTTTCAGATGACCTTCAGCATCAAATCATACATGCGATGCTGTCAGACTAAGCTATAAATCAGCTATAAATCAGCTATATAAATCAGCTACGCTACGAGTTAGGCAGCGTCTTATGACGGGCTCAAAATACGTTTGTTTTCTGTCTCAAGTCTCAACCGAAATGGACGTGGGTACAGGAATGTTTGACGCGTGAAATCTTATTTTTTTCTACACTGTAAAAAGTCCCTGTATAAAGATTAAAGTTAACTGCAGTATTTGCTACTCAGATTCATCTTATCTCTATTTGGTATTAATCTTATCTGCGTAGAGATAAGAGTAATCCGAGTAGCAAATACTGCAGTTAACTTTAATCTTTATACGGAAAAAGGTTTTTACAGTGTATACGGACTTTAAATACAATATCTTGACCAGCACCATGGAAGAAGCGCAAGGCACAATCAAACATTATAACCATTATATTTACTCGACGCCTCGGGCAACAGTTAAAAGGAAGCAAACTGAAAAACTCACCACTGCAAATTAAAGTCGTAGGTAGTATACCCGGAGGGTTACGGACTTTCCGCTGCTGATTCCGACAAAGTGTAATGCATATGCAACCCATTGGTTAATCGTGTTACCTGAGCAGATAATGACAGACCTTAGCAGCAGGCTTAATGAGTTTGCTAGTAGGTGAGAATACAGGGATGTTATATGCAAAGCGTGAGAACCAGGGGGCGGGGGGCTGCCTTGAGAAAACCGGGCTGGACCGGCGATTAGGTTAGAGTGGGGCATGTAATGATTGGGTATGTGATACGAAACAGGTAGTTTTTTGGTAGATTGAAATTTTCTTACCCTGTTGTGGCACTTGCCCTTTGGCCAAGTGCTATATAATGATCACAATTTCCGTCCGTCCGTCACTCTGTCGGTCCGGTATTTGCTAGTTCGGGCACTTCCACATACGCTGGGACGACGAAACTTGGCAGGCATATCATGGACCCGACAGATTAAACTGGAAATAGTCACTTCCCCGATCCGACCATCTGGGGTGGGGGTGGGGGTGGGGAATCCGGAAAAACTGGGGTATTTTTAACTTACGACCAGGTGATCGGATCTTAACGAAACTTGGTATTTATAAAGATCTCTGTCTCAGACGTCCCAATTCAAATTCGGACCGGAGCCGGTAACTTTGGGGGCAGCTGGAGGGCGGAACTGGAAACCTTGAGAAACACTTAGAGTTGAAGGATCGGGATGAAACTTGGCGGGAAGGACAAGCGCAAGTCCTAGATACGTCTTTGACACAACCAGACCGGATTCGAGCACTTTGGGGGAGTTGGGGGTGGGGGGGGGTCCGGATTTCTGGTGATCCCGCGAGTTCGGTACTTCCTGATGTGCTAGGACGATGAAACTTGGCAGGCATGTCAGGGACCCGAACATACTGACTTGAGAATAGGCGCTTCACTGATTCTACCATTGTGGGGGAGTGGAGGGATTGGGAATCCGGAATCTAGTGACATGCATAGCTTTGAACGGGTGTTTGGATTTGAATGAAACTTGGCATGGGCAGAGCTAACATCTCAGATGTTCCACGTCAAGTCGGATCGGATCCGATACTTGTGGGGGGGGATTGGAGGGGGCACCGGAGAACTCGGGAAATGCTCGGAGTCGAGGGATTAAGATAGAGCTTGGTGCGGAGAACAAGCATTAGGCCTAGATCCGTATATAATTGACGGAGCCAGATCGTACCGGATCTCTGTGGGGGGGACTGGAGGGGTTTTTCCGGAATTCCGGTTATCGCGAGCTAGAATAGTTTCAGATGTGCTAAGGACGATAAAATTCGCAGGCACGTTAGTGACCAGACCAAATTGCCGTCCGAGTGAAACTTAATAGGTGATAAGAACTGATGACGTAGACATGCGTTCAAACCACATGCGACCACGGTTGGTGGAGTTGGAGGGGGGGGGGGGGGGTCCGGAAACTTTTGAAATGCACAAAAACCAAACGGATCGACCGGATGAGATGCCAGTTCGACGGTACTGAGTTTATGCGGACTAGATTTGTTATTTGGCGTCCATACCGGATCCGGCCACGGTAGGGGGGAGAGGAGTGGGAACCGGAAATCTTAAAGATAGGCTATATGCTCCGATCCCAGTCGAACTTGATCGACGGGAAGAGGAGATGCCAGAGATGCGATTTTAATGGTTATTCGACCACAGTAGGGGGAGTAGAGCGGAAGTCCCGGAAATGCTGTGGCTCGTATAGGGGTCAAAAGATTGCAGTAATTTAAATGAAACTTGAAATCTAGAGAGAGCATATGCCCTAGATGACATATTTTAGGGTCCGAACCCGATCCGACCACTGTGGGGGGGGGGGAGGGGTACCGGAATTTTCCAAAAAATGCTCAGATTCGAGTAAACTGATAGGTGGTAAGAGAAGATGTTTTAGATGATCCATTCACGAACCCGAACCAGATTCGGCCGCGGCATGGGGAGTTAGAGCGAGGTCCCGGCAAATCGTGTGGCACGTCTAGAGATCAAACGAGTGAATTTATTGGGCTGAAACTTGGAAGTTAGAAGAGTCTTTTCTCCCAGATGATCCGAGGCGATGCCAGGAATGCTCAGACTTGCGGGAAACTAGATATCTTACTTCTAGGTCCGAACCTCATTGGGCGGATGGCGGGTGCATTTTGTGACGTTCTCATCTACTTTCTTGGACCACCTGCTCAGAACAAGTTCCATATGAGCTTGTAGCTCTTGTTTTCGAATAAGTATTGTACTATAAACGGGCAAATATCCTGATTGCTGATTAAACCACGTACCCTTTTGTTTTAACCATTACTGTAAAATGGTATACCTGTTATAATGTTCTGTGGAGAAATCAAGGTGAAAAACAACCTTTAAATGTGGATTTGTTAGATATAGGATTTGTAACTACCTATTTTATCTTCACCAGACTGACGGCTTATCTTGCACTAAAGGGCAGCATATTTTATAGTCTGAACGTAGCCGGTTGACGAATTTCAAATTTCATTCAACTGACTTATCGCTGAAGCCTTTGCACCTTTCGGTGCTTGCATTGTCGGATTAGTCGGTAAGAAGATAGAAATAGGTGGCGACATGCCTAAATTAGAAATAATCAGTCGGAAGAGAAAAAGTGCGAGTCGAAAACACTTACCGTCTGAGGCGGAACAAAGTCTGTAAGCTTAAAGTCCGTAATAACCACCGGAATTACTGATCCTGTTGGAGTCGATGGTTACGACCACAGAGAATACACTCAAAATATCCTGGACTCGGAACGGAGTGATCGACCATGAGAAAAGGGGTTAGTGACTAAAGGAAGGGAATGTTTTTGCATTCGTCTAATAGTATTACGTATACGTATTTTACGTATGATAACGGTGCCAATCGGTCTTCTTTAATAGATTCAACTATGTCTTCTTGCTTCACCGTCCCATCCGAGAACTAACGAATTTTTAATCTCACCTCACATCCGCCAGAACGGTCCCAGTACGTGGTAAAAGTATATTTTCGCCCTTGCTTCACGATAAATCTGCTTTAGATTTCAACACCTGAACCGTCGGGTCCCACCCCGGACTGCTGTCGCGTCTTATCCTTATTAAGATGCCATATCACGACCCACTCATCAGCACTCGCATCGCAAATGTCAAAATCAACATTGTCTAATTAGCAAATTTACATACTACATCCCCGCGATAAAGGCTATGGAAGGACGTGGACTGACTAATAGGCAGAGATCAGCCTAATTGATGAATACGAGTAATTAGTTTTAAATTATTCAGGTCTTGAGGAAATAAGGAAGCACGGAGCTTATAAAGGATTCCCTACTAGTCCGTAAATTAGCAAGTTTAATGGTTGATTTCGGGTAGCTAGCTACTGAAACCGCCACCGGTTTCAATATCCTGATAACCCCGGTTTATCCACACTGCTTTGAGCACTGCGATTTTTTGTTAGAATATTTAAAAGCATTGAAAGTTGGAACGCCTAATTTATCGCCAGTACCGGTGTCGGCAACACTGGATCTGGCTGGTGCCTGGAAGAGAGTGTACAGCGTTTACCGGGGGAGGGGGGATCCCTCGAGATGTGAAATGGAGCGGTTTTCACAAAGAAAAGTAGCGTTTGAGAACTAAGGGAGGTTCAGTGGTTTCCTCCCGTGCCTCAGTTCTTCTCTGACACTGCAAATGTAAAAACAACAAACTAACTCCTCGCCAGTACCAATACATGCAGTCCATTAAAAAGAGAAAATCTCAAGAATAGTTTAGAAAGGATAATAACTTTTCAAGTGAATCCCGACTACCTAGTATAGCTATAAATAGCTACTACTGTGTTGCTTATTTTTCGCACGGTTCAGGATCGGTAACGGGGAGGAGTAAATTTGATCGGTCGTTTGACCAGCAACGCAAATGTAGACAAGTCGGTTTATCTGTGCGACATCACAGACAATCATAGTTCCCGTATATATGAAAACTTCTTTCAATGGTTAAAGTAACTTACACCTTATGTATGCGATTGGTTATTGCCACAGGTTATAAAGTATATAGTTACAACACACCACGAAAGAGGGAAACCCCAGATCTATGGCGAGAAGACATTTTGTTACATCACGGTTGGCAGCAGGGGCGTCCCGAGGGGGGACGGCGGGGGGGCGCAGCGCCCCCCCTACGTTTTGGGCATTCGGTCAAATTTTCGCCGAAGGCGAAAATTCGGTCAAAACGGGCATCGCGGCGAAGCCGTGATGCCTGTTTTTATAAAATCTCTTGTGCCCACATTTCCAAATTAGGCGATATAACGTGTTTATTGGTTCCCATTCTTTATCGAATTTGGTAATTAATCCAACTTTTGTTCAGTCCCAGTCGATTTCATCGCATTCAGTATATACCTACGTAAATTCGCTGATTTAATGTATTTATTTGGTCACATTCGTTAGCGAATTCGGTTGTTCACCGGACTAAGTCCGTATCTGTCCTATCGCATTCGGTCAGTCCACTTCATAATTCGGTCATTAATCAGATTCATTTGGTTCTGATTTGTGACCGAATTCGACAATTCATCCAACTTTTGTTCAGTCCGAGTCCATTTCACCGCATTCGGTTCGTCCCCTTCGTAAATTCGGTGATTTAACGTATTTATTTGGTCTCATTCGTTCGCGAATTCAGTTGTTCACCCGACTTTTCTCAAGTCCGTATCTGTTCTGTCGCATTCGGTCAGTCCACTTCATAATTCGGTCATTAATCAGATTCATTTGGTTCTGATTTGTGACCGAATTCGACAATTCATCCAACTTTTTTTCAGTCCGAGTCGATTTCACCGCATTCGGTACGTCTCCACGTAAATTCGGTGATTAACGTATTTATTTGGTCTCATTCGTTAGCGAATTCGGTTGTTCACCGACTTTTCTCAAGTCCGTATCTGTTCTATCGCATTCGGTCAATCCATTTCATAATTCGGTCATTAATCAGTTTCATTTGGTTCGTTACCGAATTCGGTAATTCACCTGATTTTTGTTTGGTCCGCATCTGTTACCAGACTTACCACATTCGGTTGTTCTATGTGGTTCTCCCAAGAGTTTTATTCCATTCCAGAATTCGGTCGTTCTACCGCTCCCGATCTGCTCCTTATTTTTTTAGTTAATTTTTCGGTAGTACGCTGGTAGTACGAATTCATTATTTGGTTCACCCCAGTTACTGTAAATGTGCCCAGTTATTATGCTAAGTGGCCTTTATTTAGCTCTTGCTCTTTACCATTTAACGATAGCTTCAGCTGGTTTCCATCCATTACTTAACTTACACTTCTAATGATTGCAGAACTTTAGGAATACGCACGTCTCCTGACGTGAAAACTAGCCTTTTTTTGTTTGATGTAAATTCAGAATAAACGTACTTTACACCTATTTAACAATGAATGGACCCTTTTTTCGCCAGGCAGCTCTGTGGTTTAATAGGTAGCCTTGGGATCGCAAAAAGGCACTTTGATCATGAGTGTTTCCAAAAAATTTCGCCTGCGGCACATTTAGCAGTCATCACTATTTAGAAGAAGGGTACGTCATTTTGTTGGCGTTTGAGGCTTAGAATTTTGCGGTGCTAGAACCACGTTAAAAGCTAGAATTTGCCAGAAAAAAGGCAGATTCCAAAAAAATTTCCTGCGGCGCTTTAATTTTCCGGGGGTACAGCCGTTCACGACGTTGTCGGTTGGCAGCAACTGCATTTTTTGTCAGCACATTTTCAGGTCCTGTTGGCAAAATCGGACGTCCCCCAAAGGTAAAAGGCTAGTGATGGCGTATCCCTGAAAAACAAAGAAGTGGGAGAGCGTGAAAACACGCCAAATTTTCTCTTTAGACTTGATTTTGTACATACTATGCAACTTTTTACATTATAGCTTCTTGAAGGCAACTTGCGGTGTTTTAGAAAAAAATATAAATTCGGTCAATATCAGGTACCGATTCGATCATTTTTTACCAGGTTCGCCCCCCCCCAATGAAGAAAGGCTCGGGACGCCCCTGGTTGGCAGTGGTCCTGCCTTGGTGCATGTTGGTGTACACGAAGTTGGTTACTGATCATTCCCTTGCCAGAGGAGATCTGATAGTCTCAAAACGCATGTGTGTCCAAGCGCAACGTTTAACAGATTGACAGTGGCACAGAATGAACGTAGGCATGTGGGTTTTCCGGTGAGACACTGAAGTTCCCCACGATATCTGACGTGGAAACTTCATTCGACGGTCAAAGTAGCCTACGCCTTAGCGTTTGGGAGTTACCTAAGTTAGATAGACAGATAGATATTTACATTTTAACATGAGGAAATACCGCAACACAAAAGGGGAAAATCCCGGATTTCATCAAGGCAGGTTCAATGTAAGCAGACTAACACAGAATCAAAATCTCATCGAGAATATCACTAATTCTGTCGTTTTTGCTAATATTCAGATTTGTTATCATTATCACAACAAAATACGCCTTAAGATTTGATCTATGTCATGGTAAGTAGCTAAACAACGAGAACAACAAGACCAAAGTTTCGATGGGATCCCAAAGATTTAATATTTGATCCAGACAACTGCGTCTTGTAGATATCCGGACTTCGACAGACTCTTTGATCACTTTTACTATTAACATTTAGAAACAGATTAATGCCAATGGCTAGTCATCTGAAAAAACAAGTTCAGGCATGGATTCAGCATGTGTCTGTAACACTATACGTCATATCTACTTTGACGAAACTGATCGAAACTTCCTACCTTACTTCTGCCAAATATCCGGTTTCGGCCGGACTCCGTTGTCCGGCAAAAAACTAAAGCTCAAAACAAATTCAGCACATCTCTATACCGCTATGTCGAACCTCTAATCAACTTCGATAAACTTTAACTTTTAACAAATGTTCAGGTTTTGGCGGGATTCCCAGCGAACTACTTGTCCGGCGAGACAATAATGTTCATATACGGATTCAGTTTACCTCCTTATCACTACGTCGAACCTCTAATCAACTTAAGATACACTATTTAAAATTTGCCGGTTTCGGCCGGATTCCGTCGAACCTTATTTTTCCTTCAGCCCAAGCTGACTGCGAATCATATTTGACGGTGCAAAACGGATAAGCCAGTTACATTTTATTAGAGCTATATTTCGGCCTTTCTTGGCAAAGGTCAAATTACTTTCAAATTCAGATTAACTTTTTAAAATTTTCCGATTTTGGCCGGATTCCGGGCCAACTATATGTCCGGGTAGAAAATGATCGTCATAAACTGATTCAGCATTTCTTCTTACCTCCAAATCGAACATTTGATCAACTTCAAATAAAAGTTTTACTTTTAACACATTTTCTGTTTTTGGCCGGATTCCGGGCGAACTACTTGTCCGGGTAGAAAACAATTGTCAAATACGGATTCAGCATGTCCTCTTACCATTGTATCGAACATTTAATCAACTTCAAATAAAACTTTTACGTTTAACAAATTTTCCGGTTTTGGCTGGATTCCGGACGATTTAATTGTCCGGCGGGAGAATAAGTTTCAGATGTGGATTCAGCATGCCTCTTTACCCCTAGATTCACTATCTCATTGGCTTTTAAAACTTTTTTTATTGTCCCTTTATTTGAAACCCCTCCCTCACCCCTAAATATGGGGTACAGGGTTCATCTACGAACTTAACCTGTACTTTGACCCAATGGATCCTCATACCAAAAAGAAAATATCTCTATCCCTTCGAGAGTTATCGTGCTGACAGACGTGCTGAGTCACAGGTATCCCTCCACTTACGTTTTAAGATCTCAAAAATATGATGATGAAACAATTGGTGATGATTTCAAAAATGCGACGACGCAAACATAGAAATATGACGGTTGCACTTGCATCGCAGTATTTCCTAACATTTTCTGTAGAAAAGAAGATATAACAGCGTTCAGTTTCTGGATATTATTGTCGTATGACCTTGGCACTGGCGCTTGACTTTAGACCATTGTGTTTGCCATGATAACATCGACAATTTTTTAGGTTTCTGACTAATTATACCAAGGGCCTAGAGTGGGCTGTTCATGGTTTTGTGAGAAGCCAAGTTATGAAGAACTTAGTATGGACCTATGCTAATACGTAACTAGTTTCTCCGGTTCCTTCTAGGACATTAGTAGGAAATCTTTTTCTTTCTATAGGTCCGTCATTTGACGCATCGCATGCAGGTTTCAATTCAATTCAATTTCAATTTCAATTACATTCAAGAAAGCCATAACCCGGACAAGCCGACTAGTAGGTTTCGTGTCACATCAACATAATACAACAAAATAAGAAATAGATTTAAAATTCAGCTGACAACAGCTCGGTCGCTAAATATGTCCACTTGCGATAATTATATGGTTAACAATAGTATAAATATGCATGCAAAAAAAACATGTTCGTCCAATAATTACGAAACTTTATAATTACGAAATCTAACAAACAACAACACTAAAGTCATTTACAATTCATTCTTGTTATTATACAGTTTTACGAAACCAGGCACAAAGCTGTTCACGTAACGAGTGTGGCTGTGCGTGTGGGGCTGTAATTTCGGTACTGGTGGCGACCGCTCTTGCTGGGCTCTCAGCGCTGACATATCCCCATAGTGACTCCTTGAGTGACTCATGAAACATTTGCAAGGGCAGGGCCGCATCCAGCGGGGAGTTGGGGGTTCGACCCCCCCCCCCAAACATACAAAATAGTAGTTAGGTATTTTTATATTAGCCTATAACCTCTTATCTATATCCTTTTTGTACTTTTTGGTATGGACTGGGTTCGAAACCACGGGTAGCCCCCCCCCCCCCCCCGTAATACATTCCTGGATATGGACCTGTGAAATGGTGCTTAGATTACATGCTGATACTTAAAATTAAAAGGAATACCTTGCTACTTATCCAGCGTCAATTAATTATCCTCACGCAAGGAAATTAAGAACCACAGCATCGCTGAGCTGCATCCAGGTGGCAACAAGCGTTAGCTAAAGATATGAAGAAAGTGAATGCATGCGCGTTTTTATTTTCAATGTTTAGGGCACTTTCATGGAAGGGCATGTTGCCTAGTGCTGACTGACATTACAGATTTTGTCCTACTAAAATTCCACTTTTACTAAAATTCCACCATGAATATTCTATCTTCGTAGGTGGCTTGATACGGAAGTTTAACTAGTTTACTGCTAGTTAAACTTCGACGAAGCAGGACGGAACCGTACCGACCGCCGCGCGGACCACCTTCCAGACCATCGACTTTCGGCTTGTCTCGGAGCGCGGTCAAACACTTTTTTGCATGATTTCCCTCCCTCCACCGTTCAATCATGATTTTCGTCAATTTATCAGGAACTCATGTCCTACGAGAAATTTCGAGCGTCACTAACGCGCACAGGCCTATTCATCATTCGCGGCCGTGGTGTTTTTCGGCGTTTTATACTGAATTTTCACTCAAGTGTAAAATCAAAAGAGCATAATGCAAAAGGAAGCTCATTAGCCGGGACAACGGGGATCCTTCCGCCAGTATCCGCTAATGTTTCGCCACTCGGCCTGTGCGCTGACTACTTTTCAATAACACGGACTACCTGTCCTTCACGTCATTAGTTTATATCCGCCTGCACCTGTGCCAGGAAAACGCGTGTGGGTCCGATTATTGTGGAGACTTTTTGTCTTTCCGAGTCCTAATGGGTGTCACGGATTTTCTACAAGAAAGAGATTTCGGACTGAAGCATGCGGAGCGGAAGGGAAGCCAATCCGAATAAAATTCTTGAAACCGAACGTTCGCGCTACAAATCAATTATACCTTTCTATTTTGACTTTTAGGCTCGGTAATTTGGCATAGTAAAGTTTTGGTTCCTACTCTTTATATATTTTCTAATGTGATTGAAGTCAGTATCAAAAGCTGTACATAGTGACTGGTTCTAATTAAATCTTACGCAACTGCTTGGCATAGACTTATCCGCTCTTCTGGGCCACCATCGATACCAGCGATACCATTTTAGCCACAAGACAATCTTGTCCTTCATAGTAGCCAATTTCGAGCAAGAACAGAAATAAAATTAAAGGAAACATAAACAATATCCACTGCTTCCTGGCCGAAGATTGAAAATTTAGTTTCTTTTTTTATGTGTCTTTTTGTGTTTTATTTATTCTCTTTCACTTATTTCGCTTTTAAAAAATGGCAGGTTTAAGATAAATCACTTACTTACTTATATTCGCAAAGGTGAACTTCTTACATGTGGATATTTAAAACTTACAGATATTACATTGATAATTATTCAATGATGATTCATCATACTCATGGAAGCAAATTAAGAATCCCGGCGTCGATGATACGCGTCCGAGTGGTGAGAAAATGGGTTAGCCACTTCCGAATAGCAAGCTGGAGAAATTGATCGTATATGTATTTTTCAGTGTTTACGGTAGTGGAAGCGTTTACCTTAAGTGTTTACCTTCGTGGAAGGAGAATATGTAGAGAAGAGTTGCGGTTGTAAGCAGAAACAGCGTATTCTGATTTGTGAGGCCCTCTTCAAACGAGGTTCCGGCTACCCCCCGGCTACCCCCTCCCCCCTCTAAACTGTCAGTAGTGATAAAAAAAATACTTTTCCGAAAAGTAGCCTATATATACAGGCAAATGGTGACAAGCTAGCCGCCGTCACGCGTTTAAATTTAACTCGAGTGTCTAGAGAAAATCCTTATCAAAACTGCAGTTTTTAAGAAGATTTTCTAACTTTCTATATATTTGCATTCGGGGGGGGGGGGAGTTATCGGCGGGAGGTGGTCGGGGGGAGGGGTAACGATCAAGTTACCTTAAGGTCTACGATTCAGCACTGGATACAGCACTCAGCTGCTCATATGGCACTTGCAAGGCTCGGTCAGAGGATGAAAGTAGGGATTTGCCAATTCGTGGGTTTGTTGCGATCGTTTGTAAGGAAAACTCTTGAGATTAGAATGATCATGGGCCCTTGGAAATCGCCAAAATTCAGGCCTATCGTTTGGTAAAAAGTATTTATTTTTGCACTTGGCTGTGATGAGGCGCGCTTCAAGAACGCTAGAAATTCATCTGTAATCAAAACACTTGAGGCAAAAATAATGATAGATTCATCGGGGTCATGAAATGTATATTTGCTCATAAATATTGTTTGTACTTTAAGGAATTAACTTGAAAGCTAATCGTGGGCCCTCGGGATCATGAAATGTATCTTTTGGCAGCATTTTTTATATTTCACTTTATTTGCGGGTAAAATGCCGCACTTTAAGGAAGCTAGAAATTAATTTCTAAGCAAAGCCTTTGAGGCGGAAAAGATCATGGCTCATGTGGATAATGACAATGTATATTTACTTAAAAGCGTTTTTTGGACTTCATTGTGGGGTATGAGAATGAGTAGGGATGAGTACTACTTTAAGGCATGTTCGGAACTGGGAAGTGATGATTTCTAAGCCAATCTTGTAAAGTGTACAATGTTCAAGCTAAGTTTCATCGTCCTAGCACAACTGGAAGTACCTTAACTCGCGATCACCGGAATTTCCGACCCCCTCCCATCCAACTCCCCCCAAAGTGCCCGCATCCGGCCCGGTTCTGTCACTGATCTATCTAAGGCTTGTGCTTGTTCTTCCCACCCAGTTTCATCCCTATCGCTCCATTCTAATTTCCGGTTCTCCCCTCCAACTACTCCCCTCACATTCATCGGATCCTGTCCGGACTTGAAGTGGGATATCTGAGACAGAAGTCTTTCCAAATATCAAGTTTCATTAAGGTTTGATGAGATGAGAGACGAGGTCTTTTTAAATATCAAGTTTCATTAAGATCGGATCTGGGAAGTGACAATTTCTAAGCCAATCGTGTAAAGTGTATAATGTTCAAGCTAAGTTTCATCGTCCTAGCACAACTGGAAGTGCCTTCACTCGCGATCACCGGAATTCCGGACCCCCTCCAACTCCCCACAGTGCTCGAATCCGGTCTGGTTCTGTCAATGATCTATCTGGCTTGTGCTTGTTCTTCCCACCAAGTCTCATCCCGATCCCTCGACTCTGAACGTGTCACACGATTTCCGGTTCCCCCCTCCAACTCCACCCAAAGTAACCGGGTCCGGTAAGGACTTGAAATGGGACCTAAGAACGGGGTCTTCAAAATATCAAGTTTCATTAAGATCGATCACCGGTTCAAAGGTTATGCTTACCTCAAGATTCGGGATACCCCTCCCTCCACTCCCCTCACGATGGTCGGATCAGGGAACTGACTATTTCTAAATTAATCTGGTTGGGTCTCTGATACGCCTGCCAAGTTTCATCGTTCTAGCCCACCTGGAAGTACCTTAACTCCGGATCACCAAAATTCCGGACCCCCCTCCAACTCCCCCTAAAGTGCCCACATCCGGTCCAGTTCTGTCAATGATGTACCTAGGGCTTGTGCTTGTTCTTCCCACCAAGTTTCATCCTGATAGCTCCACTCTAAGTTCGTCACAAGATTTCCGGTTCCCCCCTCCGACCCCCCCACCCACACTTTCATCGGACCCGGTCCGGACCTGAAACGGGACATCTGAGATACGAGGTCATTCCAAATCAAGTTTCATTAAGATCCGATCACCTGTTCCAAAGTTACACATACCTCAAGATTCCGGATTCCCCCTCCCTCCACTCCCCCACGGTGGTGAGATCGGGGAAGCGACTACTGCCAAGTTAGTTTGGTCGGGTCCCTGATACGCCCGCCAAGTTTCATTGTCCTAGCACTTCTGGAAGTAACCTATCTCGAGAACAGTGGACCGACAGACCGACCGAAAAGTGATCGGTATGTGGCACCTGAGAGAAGCTGCAAGTGCGGATGGAAAGCAAAGACACATTATTTTGTATAAACAGTGCAAGTGCGGGCCTAGAGCCGTTGCGGGCACAGAAAACTAAACCAAAGGTTTCGATGGGATCCTAAAAATGTAATATTTGATCCAGACAATTTGGTCTTGTAGATATCTGGTCTTCGCCAGACTCCTTGAACATTTTACTATTAAGATTTAGAAACAGAAGAAGGTCAATGGCTAATCATTTGAGAAAACCAAGTTCAGATATGGATTCACCATGTGTGTATTTACCCCTAGGCTATACGTCATGCCTACTCCGACGAAACTGATCAAACCTTCCTGCCTTACTTCTGCCAAATCTCCGGTTTCGACCGGATTCCAGGCGAACTACTTGTCCGGGTAGAAAATGGTTGTCAAAAGCGGATTCAGCATGTCCTCTTACCCCTAAATCGAACATCTAATCAACTTCAGATTAAACATTTCCGGTTTCGAACGGATTCCGAGCGAACTACATGTCCGACAAGAAAAAGATTTTCATATAAATCTTCAGCGTGTATTCTTACCCTAAATCGAACATGTAATCAACTTTATAAAACTTTTACTTTTAATAAGCTTTCCAGTTTTGGTCGGATTCCGAACGAACTACTTGTCCGGCGAGAAAATGGTTTTCATATACATGTTCAGCATGTCTTCTTACTCCTAAATCGACTATCTCATTAGCTATTTTGTTCGCCCCTTAATTTGAAACCCATCCATCACCCCTAAATGTTGACTCGAACTCGACCGACCGAACTCGACCTCTCTCTTGACCCAAAGAATCCTCACACCAAATTTCATCAAAATATATCGTTCCCTTCGAGAGTTATCGTGCTTACAGACGGACAGACGAACAGACGGACAACTTCCGCGATGTCACAGGTATCTCTCAGATTACGTTTTGGGAGCCCAAAAACACGAGACTGCGTACGCTATTCGCAGCACGAAAACGGCAATGGAGCAAGAGCTAGAAGCTCATATGGCCCTTGCAAGGCTGGGTCAGAGGACGAAAGTAGAAATTTGCCAATTTGTGGGTTTGTCGTGATCATTTGTAAGCAAAACTCGATAAGATAAGAATGATCATGGGCCCTTGTAAACCACGAGAATGTATCGTTTGGTAAACAGTAGTTGATTTTTGCACTTGGCTGTGATGATGCGGGCGCTAGAAATTCAGCTGTAAGCTAAACCCTTGAGACAAAACTGATGATAGGCTCACCGAGATCATGAAAACGTATATTTTGCTGAATAGTATTTTTTGTACTTTACTGAGTTCACTTGTAAGCAAAACCCTTGAGGCAAAAATGATCATGGGCCCTTGGGGATTATGAATATGTCTCGTTTGGTCAAAAGTAATTTTTTCACTTTTCGGTTAAGATGCGCACTTTAA
This sequence comes from Branchinecta sandiegonensis, assembly GCA_030848855.1. Taxonomy (NCBI): domain Eukaryota; kingdom Metazoa; phylum Arthropoda; class Branchiopoda; order Anostraca; family Branchinectidae; genus Branchinecta; species Branchinecta sandiegonensis. Next base: position 19,073,454 of record JAUPMV010000003.1, on the reverse strand, counting down.
GGGTACTAGGAATTCCGTTTATGCAAAACCCTTGTGGCACAAACATCATGGGCCCTCGGGGGATCATGAAATGTATCGTTTGGTCAATATTAATTTTTGTACTGTGCGGTTAAGATACGTACTTTGAGGGAGCTAGAAACTCACTTCGAAGCAAAACCCTTTAGGTAAAAATGATAACGGGCTTCACCGGGGCTCACCCGTTCGGAAGTTATAAATGTCAGTAAATTCCGGATTCCGGTCTCCCCTCCCTCCCCCCAGGATGGTCGAATCGGGCAAGTGACCATTTCCAAGTTAGTTTGATGGGACGTCCCTAATGCGCCTGGCAAGTTTCATCGTCCTAGCAAATTTGGAAGTAGCCTATCTCGCAAACACCAGACTGACCGACCAACCGACGGAAGAGTGATCAGTATAATGGGACTTGGACGGAAGGCAGGTTCCATAATAATAAAAGTCTCGGCTTTGAAGCCTAAAATACGCTCACCACCAACAAAAAGCTTCCGGTACCGGGAATCGAACCCGGGCCTGCTGGGTGAGAGCCAGCTATCCTAACCACTAGACCATACCGGAGATGCTAGACATTTGCCTGAGAGGATTAATTGCGATATCAAACGCGATATGGAAACTCTGAATACAAAATGAGATAAATAAGCGAACTTGAAAATTATTTCCTTCCAAATGTTGTCGGAAACCAAATAGATGAGAATTATTTAAGGTGATTTTGCAGACCTAACGAGCGCAACACTAATTAGCATTTAACCAGAAACTTCTGCGAACTTCTGTCTCAAATTTGCGACGTAAGATCGCTCGCGGTTGCAAACATGAAACAAAAATACCCTGCCTCTTCCCAGGGTAATAACCTATCTGGCGCCAACATAATTCAAATTGTATGCAGTCACCCAAGCAAATAACTCCTTCCGATAAAGAATATCCAATAACCAAAGACACTTTAAAAATTCCCGAGAAAATTCCGTTCCCCAATGTCACCCCGTGTGTCCTAATCTTGACATACGATCGATTTCCCCAATTACAACAAATATTTCTTCCACCTTCAATCAAACTGACATCGTTTTTTATTACATTTTGCCCACCAGATCGCTCGGAAAAAAATATCACGTTTAACAGCTGACATTTGCAGTGATTCCCAATTTACCTGATTTCTAATTCAAACCACCCGATCAGTGGATGACGGTTATTTATAGTTAAAATGTCTAAAATGACGTAGTAACTATGGATTTTAAGATGCACGTTCGACATTGATGAGGCTTAGCAAATTTCTAATTTGCCGGATGTATCCCAAGTCTTCAGCCGAAAATTAATTTCGGCGTCGGAAGTCTATCCATTCAAAACCCAACTAGCGATTAGGCTTGTAATCATCCCTAAAATGAAAGCTTCCGTAAAACGGACCTTCTACTATTCGGAATTGATAATGTAAATGTAATTTTCGGCAAAAAACGACATTCATTTGTTCCCTGATTCTCGGGACAAACATTCAGATATTCATTAATTTCCTAATGCTCATGCTGATCGAGAATTACAGAAGTTAGGTGTTATCCCCCCCCCCCCATCTTTGTTTGCTTTTGTTTCTTATTCTTCATATATTAATTGTGTTTAATTGTGACCGTGCCTTTGCCTTGGTATCGGTAGATGCGAGGGGGGAATCACTGGAAGTTTTGGTGTACATCAGGAGGCACGGAGGCATGGTCGGAGGCAGGGCCTGAAACATAGCCGGAGGCAGGACCTGTACACCTTGCGACGTAAAGCAAGGAATTCTTACCTAATTCCTACCTCGGGTGGTCTAGAGATGCATGATTATTTGATTAGGTATGATTCGTTATGTCGAAGCTATTTTTTTTTGTTTGGATTTACTTTGCACACATGGAATCCACACGGATACCGAAATCTTTGTCCTTACCCCTGTATCAAACCTCTAATCAGCTTCAAGTAAAACCTTTACTTTTAGCGAATTTCCGTTTTTTGCCGGATTCCGGGCTTTGTACTTTGCGGTAGAGATGAGAACTTTAAGGAATTCACACGTAATCAAAACCCTTAAGGTAAAAATGATCATGGGCCATTGGGGATCATGAAAGTCTATCGTTTGGTCTAACACTTTGCAGTTATGATGCGCGCTTTAAGGGGGCTAGGAATTCATTTGTAAGCAAAATCCTTGAGCCACAAATGATCATGGGCCGTGGAGATCATGGAAATGTATCTTTTGGTCACAAATATTTGTTCACTTTGCGGTTAAGATGAGTAGCCTACTTCAAGGGCGCTAAAATTCATTAGCAAGCAAAACCCTTGGGGCAAAAACGGTTTTGTGCCCTTGAGTATTTTTTTTTTACTTTGCAGTTAAGATGAGTGCTTTAAGGAATTCATTTATAAGCAAATCATTTTAGGAAAAGATGATCATGGGCCCTTGTAGATCATGAAAATGTAATTTCTGGAAAAAGTTTTTTTTTTCACTTTGTGGTTAAGATGCGCACTTTAAGGGGACTAGGGATTCATTTGTAAGCAAAACCACTGAAGCACAAATGAGAAACATCAGAGGCATGCAATCTTCATGAGTGTCAAGTTTCATTAAAATCGATCACCGGTTCAAAAATTATACATGACTCAAGTTTCCGGATTTTTCCTCCCTCCATCCCTCCCCAGGATGGTCGGATCTGGAAAGTGACTATTTCCAAGTCAATCATGTCGAGACTCTAAATGCGCCAGCCAAGTTTCATCACCCTAGCGCATCTGGAAGTATCTTAACTCGCGATAAACGAAATTTGGAACCCTCTCCATCTCCCCAGACAGTGCCCAAACACGATCCGGTCCTGTAAACGATGTATCTATGGCTAGTGTTTGTTCTTCCCAACAAGTTTCATCCCGATCCCTCCACTCTGAGCGTGTCACAAGATTTCCGGTTCCCCTCTCCAAGTCACCGGATCAGGTCCGGACTTGAAATGGGACTTCTGAGACAGGAGGTCTTTCCAGATATCAAGTATTTTGAAGATCCGATCCCCCGTTCGAAAGTTGCATACCTCAATATTCCTGATTCTCCCTCCCTCCACGATGGTCGGATCAGAGAAACGACTACTCTTATGTCAATCTGGCCGGGTCCCTGGTACGCCTGCCAATTTCCATCATCCTATCCTAGCACAACTGGAAGTACCTTATCTCGGAATCACCGGAATTCCGGACCCCCCCTCCAACTCCCTCCACAGGGCACGGATTTTGTCCGGTCCTCTCAACTATGTATCTAGGGCTTGTGCTTGTTTTTCCAACCAAATCTCATCCCGATCCATCCACTCTGAGCGTGTCACACGATTTCCGGTTAAGCCCCTCTAGCTCCCCCCAAAGTCACCGGATCCGGTCAGGACTTGAAAGTTATGTATACATCAAGATTCCGGATTCCACTTCCATCCGCTCCCTACACGATTGTCGGATTGGGGAAATGACTATTTCCATGTTAGTTTGGTCGGGTCCCTAACGCCTGCCGATTTTTATCGTCCTAGCACATCTGGAAGTACCCTAACTCGCTGTCACCGGATCGACCGACCGACCGATCGACCGACGGAAAAGTGATCGGTATATTGCACTTGGCCGGAAGGCGAGTGCCACAAAAAAACTTTTCCGAACTTCCTAGTGGAATGGAGAGGTCTCCTCATGTAAAGAGCAGAGGCAGCAGCGACATTGTTGGTTTCTTCTTTCTAGTTTCATTTTTAGCGATCCGAATGGCTGTCGTGTCGGTCTGTCTAACCCTTGTTGGTTCGGGTACTTTCACGTACGCTAGGACGACAAAACTTGGCACACATATATAAGACTCGACTAAATGCTACACGGGACCTTCTTTTTCCCATTTTCCGACCCAGATCATCAGACGAGGATGGATGGAGGCAGAATCCGGAATTTTAAGACACGCGTTAAGTTGCGATGGGGTGATCCAACTCGAATGAAACGGCAAAGGAACATGCCCTAGGCGTGCCGATTATAGCCCGACCCTCATCCGGTCACGGTGTAACGCCGGTGAAACCAAGGCTCTGAACCAAGGACAGAACTGCATGGATAAAATTCGCGTCACTACGGAAGAAACTGCATGCGATCAGTCAAAATTCCGGAGCGCTGGAGGAAATTCGTATCCCCACTAGAAATATTCCGGGTTTCCGAGCAGAGATAAGAGACACGGTGACCTTCAGCATCTAGTCCAACAAAACAATAACCTGGAGTTCAAGTACGTGGACAAACGTTGACTTCTTAATCTCAAATTCAACTTATTTTCATTCTTACCCACTAACTGTGTTGTCACCATCACGGCAAAACAAACTTTCAGGTGTCAAATATTCCTCAAGAGCAACCCCTCTCGATAGAAAATACAAAACGGAAAAATTGGGCATCGAAAATTCAACACTAAAAAAGTTTACGTATAAATATAAAATATTCCATTGCTAAATTGAAAGATGGTTTTACTGCAAGGACAGAACCTGGTAATCCTGACATATATTCGTCATCTGAGATGAATGACGCGCTGGTAAGGGGGCTAGAGACTGCATAAATCAACTGAAGGAAACGAATGAGCTTCCTTGTCATAATATTATCTTTGCCCACGCACTCCCCCACGTACCGGTGTCCAGGAAAAACTGTGACACCCGGAAGACCAAACGGACTCGAAACGATGGAGTGACTGGACCAACCAAATCCACCAAAAGGTGCCTGTTTCTGGCGCACAGTTTAGCGGAAAATCCGCTGACTATGATAAATGGCTGAAAGCCACGAATGGATTTCTACGAAAATGCCACTCGACTAGTTGAGGGTAGACAAAGGTACTATAGAAAATGAGCCAATAAGCACCATTGCTACACTGTCAAAGGTTTCATAAAATGTACAAAAAGATGAATAATTTCAAAAGATACACTGTCTGAAGTTTCATAACAGATTGCGCATAACACTTTCAAGAATAACACCTTTTCACTTAGAAATAAAGTGTTATGACGAATTAAGTTTATACTATTTCGTGCCTAGATCTCCAACAATACCTTCAATAGGTAAAAATACTACACTGTCAGAAGTTAAATAACGACAGCAGAAGGATGCGAGGTTTCAACAGATAACACTTTGGGATGTTATCTGTTATGTTTCTTTCGTTCCCGTTAGTATTTTTACCAATTGAAGGTGTTGTTGGAGATCTAGGCACGAAATATTGTAAACTTAATTGGTCATAACACTTTATTTCTAAGGGAAAAGGTGTTATTCTTGAAAGTGTTATACGCTATCTGTTATGAAGCTTCTGACAGTGTACGAGATCATCTGTTGATGATACGCTTCTAAGGACCATAACGCTGCGCATGGTTTGCAATGTTACGTTAAGCAAACAAATCAAACTTAAAAGGTCATACGGAAATATTTTGTAACATCAACTGATAGCGAGTTGCCTCATTTTGTTGAAACTACGCATTCTTGTGCAGACATTACGAAACTTATGACACTGCGGCCTGCTCTTTTAACTAATGGTGGGTTTACACACTGCGTAAAATCCGAGCGTATTTTGAAATCCGAGCGTATTTTACGCACGTTTTGAGCTTGAAAACATTTCTAGCAATACGGACGTATTGGAGAAATCGGTCCGTTTTGTATCTAAATATGTCCGTACGTCCTCAAAACATGCGTAAAATACGCTCGGATTTCAAAATACGCTCGGATTTTACGCAGTGTGTAAATGGACCACAAGCTTAGAGATGAGTAGCTGGAAACAATGCCGGGTGTTGAGAAATGACAAACAAGGACAATGCAGGATTTCCACTCTACTTGAACCAATGTTCGAGAAAAACGCCGCAGAGTAGTGGGGTGCCGCTGAAGGGCCCGGAAAGCTAAGTCAGTCCGGCATGCGGTGGTCGAACTACAATCTCAGCATGCAAATGCCCCAATCTCCAAATAGCTCAGATTCAAACTGAGACAAAAGCTGGGTATTATGCAAACATTCAAATTTGACTATCGCAGTTCCATCATCACCCCCAGCTGATTTCAATGCATGCATAAACTCCCGATATGATCATAACTCAATGCCGACTTGAATATGTCACTGACCAACGTCAAAACGTAGCTGCGCATTGCCTCATCAAAAATTCGCGTAGCACGCGTAGCGGCGGCTGATCGCAGGGACTGCCTACGAAGAGGCAGTCAACGTTGCTTGATGAATCACATCCAAACATTGACATAGATACTGGGAATTTATGCAGCTACTTCACAGATTAGTAGTGAGCCTATGCTAGGGAGTGTCGGCTAGACCCCAGCTCCAAGAGGGCTCACATCTTTGTCACATCAATTCTGATGGAATTCTGATCGAGGATAGGGTAGCCAAAGGGATTACGGTGTTGTAGGTTTCTTGTACCTTGCTCCACCACTGCTCTTCGTAGGTTCTAAGTGTGTTCTTCGACCCCACTATAATTATTATTATTTTTATGTTATTTCTTTGCGCCGAAATCGGCGAGTAAGTTACGAAAAGGAAGACTCAATATTAATAAGTGTACTAAGTGTATTTAAAAGCCCAGGGGCCATATACATAACAAAACAATAAGACACATTACAAAAGAAAACAACAAAAATATTTTCCTACGGCTATGTAGCCTCACTACTAACCTTAGTCGCTCTTAGCTTCAACGCTCGTCGATATATTCGCACACCTTTCTTATAAACCTTTCCGAAGTGCTATTCAGGATATCCGGAAGAAGCAAAACAATCCCCTTAAAAAAAATTCTATGCATATAACTACAACATCACAGCACATTCAAAATTACACTACACACGCGGTAAACAGTTCTTCTAAATTCGAGGAGAAACTGTTGTGTCACTATGGTCTATTTAGTTATTATATCCGTACTTAAACAGCTTTTTCATCCTTCGTCATATCTAAGGGTAGTAAATTTGTTGGTTTAACCAGTACGGCAAGTTTAGCCTTATATCCTTCGCAACTCTCCTTAAAGCACTTCTTCCTGACTACTCAAGCCTGAAAAAAGTCTTGAATAGCTTGATAAAGATTAAAATAAAATATGATAGAAAACTCTTTCATTGGTACCCAAATGATGGACAAGCCAAATACGGGTTCTATCCGAACACACATAAATTAAACAGTAATTCTTGTTAGAACTTACCGACACAATACATTTCATCTTTTAAAACGATCAAACGTACGAAAAAAATACACTAGTTATCATTTTTATGATTTAATGTTCGAAAAGTTCTTGGGATAAAACTATTGCGGTACCCGGCCTCAGAAGAGGTTCGAAAAGGAGGCATACCGATCCGCCTATTAGACGAACATATAGTCAAACCGAATATCGCCGATTATAAATAAAAGTGACCGGAAAGGTCCAAACTGCCGACCATTCATTTCGGGTAGATCCAAAACTACCATAAATTGAGAACAGTCATTCCGGCTGTCTCATTACAGCGATATTTTAATATCTCGGACTAACTCTGGCGGCCCAGATATTACGAACTGTCTAGCTGCCCCCTCTTTACGAGGGTCCAGGACCGTCTGATAATGCAAGCCAATCTGGGTCCATTTCCCTATTCTAAGGAACTCTAAGCCCGCGGTCATTACTGTCACTGGCAGGGAGAGATAATGACCTAGGTCGAGGGACGTTAAGACAAAGAGCGCGTCGGTGAATACGGGCTAATGTGCGGTGCGAGGACGTTCGAGTCTAGTGTTGGGCGATATTTGGATTTTTCGATATATCGATATATCAATATTTTCACTTTCGATATTCGATAGTCGATATTTCTTTACCATGTTTCACTATAGGATACGTCTCGTTTTCGCCAAAATTTAAGAACAAAATTGCCGTTAAAATAGCATATTGCATCATCCAACTCAGAATAAAGAAGAACTGAATTACGGAAAAATATATTGCTCCAGTTATATAAATGTAATTATGTTGGATTATTTTACAATAATTATGAATGGACAAATATCGTTTTCGATATCGATTTTTACGTTTCGATATTCGATATCGATATCTGGTCCGATATATCGTTATCGATATCGAATATCACCCAACACTATTCGAGTCTGCCAACTGGACTAGAACTGAGAACTATTCCAAGAAAAAAATTAAAAGAGGTGAAGCACCAGAAATGCATTTATTATGTTCAACATTCCAAACAAGAGCTGTAAGCTCATATGGCACTTGCATGTGTCAAAATGATTTGATTGATCAAGAGTAAGTTTTGACTTTGCGGTTGAGATGCGCGCTATAAGGGAGCTGGAACTTCATTTGTAAGCAAAACCCTTGAGGCAAAACTGCTAATGGGCTGATGGGCATCACGAAAATGCATATATTGCTTAAAAGTATTTTTTTTACTTTGCGGTCAAGATTGGTACTTTAAGGAATAATCGGATTTGGGAAGTAGCAATTTCTAAGCAAATGTTGTTGAGTCTCCAATATTCCAGCGAAGTTTCATCGTCCTAGCACATCTGGAAGTACCTTAACGCGCGATCACCGGAATCCCAGACCCCCCTCCCCCTCCTCCAGCTCCACCCACAATAACCGGAGCCAATCCTGTTCGGTAAATGATTAATCCAGAGCATCTGTTAGTCATTCCCACGAAGTTCGATCCAGATCACACCAGTCTAAGCGGGTCAAGTATTTTCCGCCCTCCCCCCGATAATTGCCGGATTCGGTCCGGAAATGAAAAAGGTCACAAGAGAAAAATGTCCTCTGTTTAATTATTAAATTTCACTCGAATCCGATCACCCGTTCCAAAGTTACGCATGACTCAATATTCCGGATTCCCCTCCCTCAACTCCCCCCCCCCCAAGATTATCATATCGAGGATTTTTTTTTTTATTCCAAGTCAGTTTGACCGGGTCCCTGATATGCCTTCCAAGTTTCGTCGTGAAAATCCCCCAAAAACGGAATTCCGGGATACCCCTCCTCCCCCCCCCCTCAAGTGTCCGGATCCAGTCAAATTATGTAAAAGATTTATATGGACCAGATGTTTGTTCTTCCCAGCAAGTTTCACTCCGATACCATCATTCTAACCGTTTCTCGAGATTTCCGGTCCACCCCCCCCCCCACCCCACCCAGCTCCCCCGCGGTGCACGTAGCCAATCCGATTCAGCAAATGACTTACCTAGAGCATCTGTTTGTTCTTCCCACAAAGTTCCATCCCGATCCCTCCATTCTAAACGGGGCACGTATTTTCCGCCCCCCCCCCAATAGTTGCCGGATCCGGTCCGGATATGAAAAAAATCATCGGAGAAATGTCCTCTGTTGAATTCTTAAATTTCACTCGAATCCGATCAACCATTCTAAAATTACGCATGACTGAAAATTTCGGATTCCCCTCCCTCCACTCCCCCCACCATTATCTGATCGACAAAATTTTTATTTTGAAGTCAGTTTGATTGGGTCCCTGATATGCCTGCCAAGTTTCATCGTGAAAGTCCCCAAAACCACCATCACCGGAATTCCGGGACCCCCCCCCATAAGTGTCCGGATCAAGTACAATGGCCTAAAGGACTTATCTAGAGCAGATGCTTGTTCTTCCCAGCAAGTTTCACTCCGATCCCTCCATTCTAACCGTTTCTTGAAATTTCCGGTCTCCCCCCCCCCCCCAACTCCCCCCTGGCTACCGAATCCGGTCAAGACTTTAAACGGGACATTACAGATATATATTCTGTTCAGTTATGAAGTTTCATTACAATCCGATCATCCGTTCGAAAGTTACACACTTCTCAATTTCCCGGATTCCCCTGCGGATTCCCCTCCCTCCACTCCCCCACCATTATCTGATCAACAATATTATTATTTTGAAGTCAGTTTGATTGGGTCCCTGATATGCCTGCCAAGTTTCATCGTGAAAATCCAAAAAACCACCATCACCGGAATTCCCCCCCCCCCATAAGTGTCCGGATCCAGTACAATGGTCTAAAGGACTTATCTAGAGCAGATGCTTGTTCTTCCCAGCAAGTTTCACTCCGATCCCTCCATTCTAACCGTTTCTTGAAATTTCCGGTCTCCCCCCCCCCAACTCCCCCCTGGCTACCGAATCCGGTCAAGACTTTAAACGGGACATTACAGATATATATTCTCTTCAGTTATGAAGTTTCATTACAATCCGATCATCCATTCGAAAGTTACACACTTCTCAGTTTCCCGGATTCCCCTGCCCTCCACCCCCCCCCCCAAAATGGTCGGATCAGAAAACTGATTATTCCTAATTTTGTTTGGTCGGGTCTCTGATATGCCTGCCAAGTTTCGTGGTCCTAGCACAACTGGAAGTACCCTAACTCGAAAAAGTGTGACAAAATGCCCTAAATTTTCAAGTTTCCAGCGCCCCGCACTCCCCCCATATGGTCGGATCGGGAAACTGATTATTTCCAGGTTAGTTTGGTCGGGTCCGTGATATTCCTGCCAAGTTTCATTGTCCTAGCTCATCTGGAAGTACCCTCACTCGAAAAAGTGTGACAAAATGCCCTAAATTTTCAAGTTTCCAGCGCCCCAACTCCCCCGCATATGGTCGGATCGGGAAACTTATTATTTCCAGGTTACTTTGGTCAGGTCCCTGATATTCCTGCCAAGTTTCATTGTCCTAGCTCATCTGGAAGTACCCTAACTCGAAAAAGTGTGACAAAATGCCCTAAATTTTCAAGTTTCGAGCGCCCCCACTCCCCCGCATATGGTCGGATCGGGAAACTGATTATTTCCAGGTTCGTTTGGTCGGGTCCCTGATATTCCTGCCAAGTTTCATTGTCCTAGCTCATCTAGAAGTACCCTAACTCAGAAAAAAAGTGACAAAATGCCCTAAATTTGCAAGTTTCCAGCGCCCCGCACTACCCCCCATATGGTCGGATCGGGAAACTGATTATTTCCAGGTTAGTTTAGTCGGGTCCCTGATATGCCTGCCAAGTTTCATTGTCCTAGCACATCTGGAAGTACCCTAACTCGGATATGTGGGACAAAAAAACTCGGACCGACCGACAGACCGACAGACCGACAGACGGAATTGTGATCGGTATATGGCACTTGAGCCAGAGGCTGCAAGTGCCATAAAAACAACTGAAAATAAAATCGACATTCGTTATGATCTGGGCCAAGGAAATACTCAAAAGAAGTTTAACTCTATTCTGGTAGAATTCGGAAAGTGAGGCTGTAGAGATTTGGAGCGTGTTCCACCATACTTACCGTAATTACTACGGATGACGTCACGGATCCTGATTTCTTGGCGAAAAGACTGGAACGAATTTTCCTGTTTTTGGCAAAATATCGTGCCGCGGGCTCATCGGGCCAACCACGTCACAAGATCGTCGTTACCACGCTAACTTCGCTCCCGAGTGTGGTAAGCAAATAATTACTATTAGTTACTATTTCGAGAAGGTTGGAACGGTCAGCGTAGTAACTTTTCATGACGTTGGAACGAAAATAATAACTAATAGTGACTATTGTTAGAAGGGTGGAAAACGCTATTGGTTTCTTATCACGAGAAAGTGTCGATGAGTAGCACAAAGTAGGTACTTATTTTCGTTGAAGTCCGGATTCAAACATGGAACTTCTTAGTTTCCAATCTTCAGGTAGACAAACAACCCCTCTGGCGTGGGCCATCGTCAAGCCAAGACAAGATCACAATTAAAGAATTTCCAGCAAGAAACGAAATAAATAAACAAAGCCTAAGGATGGTGTGTTTACAAGTTCAACAAGAGCTGTAAGCTCATATGGCACTTGCATGTGTCAAGATGATTTGATTGATCAAGAGTAAGTTTCGACTTTGCGGTTGAGATGCGCGCTATAAGGGAGCTGGAACTTCGTTTGTAAGCAAAACCCTTGAGGCAAAACTGCTAATGGGCTGATGGGCATCACGAAAATGCATATATTGCTTAAAAGTATTTTTTTTACTTTGCGGTCAAGATTGGTACTTTAAGGAATAATCGGATTTGGGAAGTAGCAATTTCTAAGCAAATGTTGTTGAGTCTCCAATATTCCAGCGAAGTTTCATCGTCCTAGCACATCTGGAAGTACCTTAACGCGCGATCACCGGAATCCCAGACCCCCCTCCCCCACCTCCAACTCCACCCACAATAACCGGAGCCAATCCTGTTCTGTAAATGATTAATCCAGAGCATCTGTTTGTCATTCCCACGAAGTTCGATCCAGATCACACCAGTCTAAGCGGGTCAAGTATTTTCCGCCCTCCCCCCGATAATTGCCGGATTCGGTCCGGAAATGAAAAAGGTCACAAGAGAAAAATGTCCTCTGTTTAATTATTAAATTTCACTCGAATCCGATCACCCGTTCCAAAGTTACGCATGACTCAATATTCCGGATTCCCCTCCCTCAACTCCCCCCCCCAAGATTATCATATCGAGGATTTTTTTTTTATTCCAAGTCAGTTTGACCGGGTCCCTGATATGCCTTCCAAGTTTCGTCGTGAAAATCCCCCAAAAACGGAATTCCGGGATACCCCTCCTCCCCCCCCCCCTCAAGTGTCCGGATCCAGTCAAATTATGTAAAAGATTTATATGGACCAGATGTTTGTTCTTCCCAGCAAGTTTCACTCCGATACCATCATTCTAACGGTTTCTCGAGATTTCCGGTCCACCCCCCCCCCCCACCCCACCCAGCTCCCCCGCGGTGCACGTAGCCAATCCGATTCAGCAAATGACTTACCTAGAGCATCTGTTTGTTCTTCCCGCAAAGTTCCATCCCGATCCCTCCATTCTAAACGGGGCACGTATTTCCCCCCCCCCCCCCAATAGTTGCCGGATCCGGTCCGGATATGAAAAAAATCATCGGAGAAATGTCCTCTGTTGAATTCTTAAATTTCACTCGAATCCGATCAACCATTCTAAAATTACGCATGACTGAAAATTTCGGATTCCCCTCCCTCCACTCCCCCCACCATTATCTGATCGACAAAATTTTTATTTTGAAGTCAGTTTGATTGGGTCCCTGATATGCCTGCCAAGTTTCACCGTGAAAGTCCCCAAAACCACCATCACCGGAATTCCGGGACCCCCCCCCCCCCCCATAAGTGTCCGGATCAAGTACAATGGCCTAAAGGACTTATCTAGAGCAGATGCTTGTTCTTCCCAGCAAGTTTCACTCCGATCCCTCCATTCTAACCGTTTCTTGAAATTTCCGGTCTCCCCCCCGCCAACTCCCCCCTGGCAACCGAATCCGGTCAAGACTTTAAACGGGACATTACAGATATATATTCTGTTCAGTTATGAAGTTTCATTACAATCCGATCATCCGTTCGAAAGTTACACACTTCTCAATTTCCCGGATTCCCCTGCGGATTCCCCTCCCTCCACTCCCCCACCATTATCTGATCAACAAGATTTTTATTTTGAAGTCAGTTTGATTGGGTCCCTGATATGCCTGCCAAGTTTCATCGTGAAAATCCAAAAAACCACCATCACCGGAATTCCGCCCCCCCCCCCCCCCATAAGTGTCCGGATCCAGTACAATGGTCTAAAGGACTTATCTACAGCAGATGCTTGTTCTTCCCAGCAAGTTTCACTCCGATCCCTCCATTCTAACCGTTTCTTGAAATTTCCGGTCTCCCCCCCCAACTCCCCCCTGGCTACCGAATCCGGTCAAGACTTTAAACGGGACATTACAGATATATATTCTCTTCAGTTATGAAGTTTCATTACAATCCGATCATCCGTTCGAAAGTTACACACTTCTCAGTTTCCCGGATTCCCCTGCCCTCCACCCCCCCCCAAAATGGTCGGATCAGAAAACTGATTATTCCTAATTTTGTTTGGTCGGGTCTCTGATATGCCTGCCAAGTTTCATGGTCCTAGCACAACTGGAAGTACCCTAACTCGAAAAAGTGTGACAAAATGCCCTAAATTTTCAAGTTTCCAGCGCCCCGCACTCCCCCCCCATGTGGTCGGATCGGGAAACTGATTATTTCCAGGTTAGTTTGGTCGGGTCCGTGATATTCCTGCCAAGTTTCATTGTCCTAGCTCATCTGGAAGTACCCTCACTCAAAAAAGTGTGACAAAATGCCCTAAATTTTCAAGTTTCCAGCGCCCCAACTCCCCCGCATATGGTCGGATCGGGAAGCTTATTATTTCCAGGTTACTTTGGTCAGGTCCCTGATATTCCTGCCAAGTTTCATTGTCCTAGCTCATCTGGAAGTACCCTAACTCGAAAAAGTGTGACAAAATGCCCTAAATTTTCAAGTTTCGAGCGCCCCCACTCCCCCGCATATGGTCGGATCGGGAAACTGATTATTTCCAGGTTCGTTTGGTCGGGTCCCTGATATTCCTGCCAAGTTTCATTGTCCTAGCTCATCTAGAAGTACCCTAACTCAGAAAAAAGTGACAAAATGCCCTAAATTTGCAAGTTTCCAGCGCCCCGCTCTCCCCCCCCATATGGTCGGATCGGGAAACTGATTATTTCCAGGTTAGTTTGGTCGGGTCCCTGATATGCCTGCCAAGTTTCATTGTCCTAGCACATCTGGAAGTACCCTAACTCGGATATGTGGGACAAAAAAACTCGGACCGACCGACAGACCGACAGACCGACAGACCGACAGACGGAATTGTGATCGGTATATGGCACTTGAGCCAGAGGCTGCAAGTGCCATAAAAACTCACAAATAAGCCGTTCTGAGGCAACCGCAAAGTTTTCAGTGACGATGTATGCTTTTATGCTCATACAAAAAGTTTAACAATCCAGGGTTCGTGGAACCATGCAAAAGACATGCGATCGGCAGTGGCTTAGATAATCAGCAAATGAAGTCATGAAGGAAGTATTTGCAGCTTTATCTGTTTCTGATACTATGGCGGAAGGTCAAGTCTGTTTCCCCTCCAGAGCCAAACCAGGTAGCGGAAGACAAAGGGACCATAACAGGGGAAGACCCTGTTAAAGGAGTTGATCCAGAAGCACTATCGTATGTGTAGTGTCTAGATACCCAAACTTAAATTGCTGGTTGAAAACAGGACAATCGACATGAAAGTGGGATATAGTGTCTCCATTCGGAAGTACATGGCGCTGTCAGAAAATCTCCCAGCAAGAACATCAAAGAGTACGACATCTATTTGGCTAGTGTATTTTAAAGTGATACTAAATTGGCTACATATTTGGCAGCGTCCTTTTCTTTCGATGATTTAATTTCAGATTTAAATATAATGGTGCCCATAGAAATATTTAAATGTTATCGAATCTAGTAATTAACTAATGAGCTGACAAAAGGTATCCGCTCAAGGGTTCATTCAGTTTCTGCTATTCATGACAAATGTTGGCTGGTGTTAGAATTTCGAAGAAGGAAAAACAGTCAACTTGTGTGAAAAACTAAGTTGTACTTAAACTTACTTAAAGTTGTTCAGCACCATCCGGCAGTTGGCCTGCCTGTTCGATGCCCTCTGTTTGTTTGATGAGTTTGTAGTTGGTTGACCTTGTAGCTATTTTGACCATTCAGCCAATATGAAGAATTGGGAGTGATACCATTTGATGCAGATTTTGCGAATATTTTACAACCTCCTTATCGACCCCGGCCCTTAGAACGCTGATGATTTTACTGTCATGAACCCCAGGTGGGAACCCAGGAGAGTGGTGGCAGAGCGCAGTGTCTTGTAACTCATAGGCGTACAAACTCTTTGGCTATCCTCTACTTTGGTCGTTAGCGAGGGCGATACGAATCCTCAGAGACTGACTTTATAATCCTTAGCTCAGACTAATTTCCATCTAGTGATTTTCATGAAAAAAAGGTATTTAATGTTTCGAAATGCTTAATGTTTGTAGTTCTGCATCGCACATGCTGATGTATTAAGACTTAAAGAAATCGAATCGGAAGGGGCTAAGGCACCAGTCTTAGCATGTTGCATCATTACCGATATATCATTTAATGACCAGCCTACAGAATGCCAGCACCCAGTAGGTGGCAAGGAATTCAATCGAAGTATGCAAATTATTATTCAGCTTTTCAGGGCAGTCGATTCGCTCTTAATAGTCTTGCGGTAGCCATACATGAATTGAATTAATGATAGAGCATGATATTAAGTGAGGAACAGAATGATTGATATTCCACAAAGCATCATTCATATTATGACTTTCTCAAAGAGTTCGCATGAAGCTTTGATTCGACGGTAATGAGAACGACATTTGGAGCTGTTTTTGTTGCTCCATTATCTGACTTCTCAGAGATAATTAATTAAGGTAGTTATGACAAGCACGTACAAGCACTCCTTGATGAATATACGCCGAAGTTCATACCATGCTAGAGAAATAAATCTCTGCAGCGACTTCGCAATCCGGGGGGGGGGGGGGGGATTAGAAGGTTCAGCCCCCCCCCTCCCAAAAGAAATAAAAATAATCTTTTTTATAGATTTAACCTATGATCTTTTTTGTACTTTTTGTTCCGACCCGCGGGCACCCCCCCCCCCCAAAAAAAAAAATCCTGGGTACGGACCTGACAGCGCGGATCGCCAAATAGGCAGAGTGGGCACTACAGATCCCACTCCTTTTAGAGACTCCAAGACAAGGTATTTAAGCCAGTATGAGTTTAAAGAACCCCTCTTGCTTTTCACTGTTTCCACACTCACAGAGACGACTTATGTGGTCTGCTGGCCTCTGAAATCGAATCATTTTTTTGAATTTTTCGTTTGTCCGCAAATGCCGAGATTTCCCAGGGTTGCCAGACAATAACTTTGTTTCAGACTTGAGCGAAGAGGCGGTGCCAAACCTGATTTCATCACTCCGCGCCCCTTTGTCCGCTATGATTTCTCAGAATTTAACCACGTTACACGCTTGTTTAAAAAAAAAAAAAAAAAAAAAAATTGTTCGCAAGCGCTAGCAAGACCTTTCTTTGACGAGGCAAGTATGAGTATTTTGACCTTTATCTGACGAGGCAAGTATCCGTATTTTTGCAAAACACTACTTCTGGAACATTTTATGGTGAAAAAGCTATTTCTAATAAGAGGTGTGCTTTAACAATATGATTTTCTGCGTCACCAGAGGCGCTCAAGGCGTCAATAGTCCACGATGGGTCGCCAATATTAAGGTGGGCCGCTGACCAATGATCTGATACTTTTAACGTTGCAATAGTCTGGCACGGGTGGCAACGACTGCTTTTCAGTCACGCCCTCCTTTGGAATTTCCCGATCACCATCAACGGACCAGAGGGGTAACTATAGCCGTAGACGTGTGTGGTGGCGTTATGTCATTCGGCAAATTTCAGTTTAATTACATCCATCTGCGATGTAAACAGAATGACGCGATACCTGAAACAAACTTTCTAGTTTCACGATCTCGGTTAGGCTGCTGTGGAATGTCTTCAGGCTTAGCCGCGAAATAAACTGATTCATTCATTCATCTCGGTTCAGCTACGATATTCACGGTGGCAAACTTCTACCCAGTTTAAACTAGGCAGCTACGTAAAAGAAGGGGGCGTAGCGGTGATTATAATGTGTAAAAAGTATAGTTGGCACTTCGCTATTTCTAGTTCTGCTTGTCTACTCTCTAAGGTGTGAAATAAAATAATAAATAAAAATAAATTTTGTGTTTTGGTAATTTACCAAAAAGGTACATTACTGTTAACTGCTTAGAGGTCCCAGATCTCTATGTGTTGGCCTGGATATTCACATCCGTATTTTCAGTTCGATTGGAAAGCACGACAATAGAAAGTGTCGTGATATCGATATTTGACAATGCAAAACAGACACATCAGCTACATTTTCCAGCTTAAGCGGCTTGAGCCTGAAGATTATCCTTGCCAAGAAGGGCCGAAATAGCTCTAATAAAATGTAGCTGATGTATCCGTTTTTCTTTGTCAAATATGATTCGCAGTCAGCTCGGGCTGAAGGAATATCTATCGTGATATCGAGTAAAGTACGGTTTATTATTTGCTAAATTACCTAAAAGGGGGCCTGACTATGTTAACTGCCTAAGAGCCTTGGTTGTAGATAGATAGTTTTATTGATCCAACTCGTAGCGCCGAATTGGCCCTAAATATGTCGACCATTACAGTCAACGGGCTAAAATAATTTGAATTTATACAATCATAGAAAAAAATGCCACTTGGAAACCACCAGCTTTTGTTAATTTTGTCTATGTGATAGGGTACACAAGAATTCAAGTACCGGAAGTGTAGGTTACTGTATAGGTAGTGGATCCCCAACAAGATAGCTTCAGGGGGTCTTGTTTCTTGCGTTATTATTTATGTTATGTAGTTTGTGTAGTACGAATAAATGAATGAATAAATGAATGAACTGTACGACCCTGCACTGGCACCAAGAGGTTCTGGTGCCGCGTCATGTTATCGATGCTAACTTGGGCAATATGTGCAACTCCATGCTTTTCATTCACAAGGAACCACCGGCCAAATCGTAACATTACCTCTGGATATCTATGTTCGGGCCTAGATATTCAAACCCGAATTTTCATTTTGACTGGAAAGCACAATAGAAAGTGTAGGTGACATCGAGGAACACATGATCACACAACCTAATCCAAAATATCGAAACAAACATTATCGCTTACGAAGCAATTCATCACCTCTGTCAGATTAGGCAAACTTTCACAGAAAACCAAGACGCGCAAAAAGCGGCTTAAAGAACAATTCATCAACATGACAAAAACGATAGTATCGAGGCAATCGGAAGGACGAAACCTTCATTATTCAAACTATTTAAAGTGTAAATGCAAATTACGCCCACATGATTAAACGAATCCAGGTCGGTAATCACGAATCATTAATCAAAGCAGCTGATATTAAATGTATTACTTATTTTTGGTTGACGGACATGAGAAGAAGGAAATGCCAACCAATGTGATTACAATGCATCCTCATGTGTAGCAGGAGGTCGTGCCGCAAGGTGGCTTAGGGTGGGGCAAAAACAAGATACTGAGTCAAATTCAGTTTAAATTCAGTAAAAAATCAAAATGTATTCTCATTCCTAGCGCGACCAGTTCTCCAGAACAATGCAAGTAGGATTTAAAAAAAAAGAGTAAAAACAGCCACTCATGAAGTCCCAAACTAAAGTAAATGACTTTTTACAGGATAACTCGAAAACGCCAAGTAGGCTAATCAAAGCCAAGACAAAATAATCCCTACGAAAGTCCCAAGTAGATTCTTAATCTCCAGCTTAATAATCCCAACAGGCTCAAAAACAGGGGTCTTTCCAATTTGGTATCCTACCTATCAAAGATGACAGAAAAACTGTTACATTGACTCAGCCAGGTTCTTATTCTGAATTCGTTGACAAACTTGTTACTAAGTCTTTCTGCGCTCCAAATTTCTTTTCCTGGATTTCCGACATTTTTTCGTAAAACTCAATTTCCTGCCGAGGACAAATCCCCGGATTATCTCCCGGGCAATTGTATTGCTAATCGAAAACTTTTCCAACTTGAATTCGATGGATGAAAGGGTTTTCCAAAACTAGGGAATCCACTCATCCTTACTTCTGAAAGCAAGCTTTTTTGCCTCATTTTCGTCTACACAATGGAGTCCCATCAGCACTGAGGCGCTGATAGATTTCCAAAATCGTGGGAATAACCATGCATTCGGGATAAACCCTTTGAAAAAAGATACCCCCTTCCCTCTATCGGCATTACAAAAAGCACAAAATTCCCGTATTTGGCACAAAAGTGAGTGTATCGGAATGGGTTTACATCCTATTGACAGGTTGGGGCATAACAATGATGAAGCAACTTTTTTACACCCCAATCTGGACAATTTCTCCAAAAAACGGTGTGAAAGGGGTATGGTAAGGTAGGGGAACCGCGGGAAAGAGTTGGGATACTTATGCAGAGAGCTATGTGGGAATTTCGGAAAAGTGGAATCCTGAGAAAGGGGTTGTGATTATGCAGGCAGATGGCTTTTCTCCTGTGAGAAGATGGAAACGGGTTATAACATAACCAATGAGGTTTGTACTCAAAAGTAGAAGTATAGCATACGATACGACAATAACAAGTACATTAAAGCAATGGTTGAGTTGACGGTTTGTTCTAAATGTTTTACTTTCACACTTTAAGTGAATCAGTGGCAAATGATGGTTAAGATTTCTAGAAAACCCGCATGATTCACCAAGATAAAACTACAATCTGAAGAGTCTCCCCCCTCCCACACAAGCTCTTGGCCGGTACTAATAACGATTTTTGCTAGACTTTCAATATTTTTTCGGAGACTTATCAAAGAGTACGGATATCCGGCTTCCATGAAATGATCTGGCAGGTTTCATTTGTTAGAAAATCTTGGTTTGTCTGCAGAAGACAGAACCATCCAATGTCCAAAGTCAAGATTTCCACGCGATGGTTTCATTTAAATAACAAATGAAAGTCAAGTGAACATTTAACATTAGCCTATCTCATTTTGATGCTTTTTCGGATTTTTTTCCTGAATTTTCACTTTCTGGCACCACCACCATTCTCTGGAACGCCGAATTTATATTTAGCAAATCATCAACTTATGTTATTTCAGCACAGATCAGGTGAGGGTTGCTGTCCCAGTATTATCACAGTAGCGAAGACAAGCGATGGCGCGAATTTTCATGAGGTAAGTTACTAAATTCCTGTACTACGGAAATTGTATTCAAACTAAAATCAAAGTCAAGATGAACGATATACCCATTAGTGTTAAGCTATGTGTAAATGACTGCTCGGTATCAGATTCAAGACCCCAATCCTCTGAGGACCCGAGAATTGGGATCTATCTTTGACAGTTCAAAACGCATACGTCAGCTGAATTTTCTCTTCAGGCTCAAGCTGATTAAGCTGGAAAATGAACTTGTGGAAAAACAAACTTTTGTTTTTCCTCTAACAAAATTCAGCTAACGTATCCGTTTTGCACTGTCAAGTACGATTCGCAATCAGCTTGGGCCGAAGGAATATTTGCGGGATCTATCCTTCTAACAAGTATATATCCTTCTAAAAACCAAGTTACCTTTAATCAGCATACATTGTGGAGGGGGGGGGGAGTATTATCATCGTCGCGAAGACAATAGTTGGCGCTAATAGATAGATAGATAGATCTATTGATTGCTGAGCACCCCGAGAGCCATGGCAATAATTAATCACACAAAAAATAAAAAAAATCACTGGGGTAACTTATTAGATTCCTAAACTAGTCAAACTAAAAGTCAAAAGTTGAACCATTTTCAAAATACTCGTTAAGCTATGTAAATGACTATTCGGAATGGATAATTGTCTGTTTGGAATCAGATTCAAGATCACCATCCCCTGGAGCCCTGGGATCTATATTTCAAGAAGTGGGTGTCCCACCGCCACCGCGTTCCACCGCCACCCAGGAAACCTTGCATCACCAAGAGGATTAGTTGGGTCAGACGGAAGGGTCAAATATTTTGGTAGGTCCACCGCCACCGTATGTTTTCCGCCAATTCATTAATGCAGGTAGCGCAGCTAGCTGGTTCAGGTAATTCCAGATCTAAACCCTAAATGCGAAGAGGGTGTTTACCGCCACCAACGCTAACTCTACGTCAATCCTAGCTAATACGAAGACTGAGCTTCATGTTTCAAATAATTATTTATTTTAAGTCCAATTAAAGAAGCTGTACAACTTGAAGAATTCAAGACCCCAAAACTATTGTTTACCGAAGATTTTTGCAACAGGAGTTGTCACTTCTTCACGAATTGTAGTCTTGGCTTGGAGAATCTAGTTATGGGCGCAGTCAGGCACGTGCCCTTCATGGGGCTTAGTAACGATGAACTTTCCTTTCCCACGTAAAACGGCCCTGGCCTTACAGATTTCTTTCAAGCAAACATAGTAAATATTGTCATTCTTCCTGCTCTTGAGCCGAAACGAGAAACCGTCAACAATGTAAATGTCATTTTCTTTCACACTCTTTGTTTTGACTATTTCCACGATTATTTCTCTTGTAACTTAGTTGGGGTTCCGCAGTTATAGTTGCTCTTAAAATACTTTTAGACCATTTGATGACTGATAATCCCTTAATCGCCGTGATGCTTAATCCGGTTGGCGCTCGACACCCCATCAGAATATTGGTTCTGACAAGATTTGACTCTACCCTCTGGACGAACTAATCCTCTTGGGGACGCAAGATTTCCTGGGTGGCGGTCAACGCCAATTTCGCATTTAAAGAATAAAATCTGAAACTACCTGCACAGGCTACCTGAATAAAAAGGTGGCGGCAAACCGCAGTGGCGGCGGAACACTGCTACCATGTTTTATACCCAGAGTTAACACATCAGAGGCGAGGGCGGGGGGGAGGGGGGGAGAGTTCACGAATGAAGAGTTCACTGCGGGTCATGGGTGAAATTCGCTTACTGTTAACAGTCTTTTCAAAATGATACTGGAACCTTTGTAAACATTCGGTTAAGATTTCTTCCTGCGCTCTAGGCCATGGAGTAGCTCCGATTGTCGAGAGATCCGACCCTGTCCAAACCCTACTTACCCTTGTTTATCATCGATTACAGGAGGCACAAACCGACAGCGCCAGTATTGCAATCGTAGCTAAAATAATCATTAACCAGAACTTTCATAGGACAATTAATACAAATTCTGTAAGATAATCTTCGAACGATTCCATCCTATTAGCGCAGAAGTCATCATCTAGTCTTCGTCCCTGATACCTCTTAATCCCAGGAGGTCATACGGTCGGCAAAACCAATCAGGCCCATTGCGACTCTTCTCAGAGGTCTGGAGCCGCCAATAAAGCGGAAATGAAACTCAAGACTCCTTAATGTAATTCTTCGATGTGCTTTATCTGGTAGCTATTCATGTGAGCCCGGATTTGACAATACGTTATTAATCACCCTGACAGAGAGTGGCTTGGACTAAATTTGATTGGCTCTTAGACAATGCTGCTTAACAGGTGCTTTAGTCCATCGCTCATCAATATGTTGACTCAAAATTGTTAATTGTAACGAAAATAATGTAATTTATCAAGATAAGAACCGCGTGGTGTCCTTGATTTTGGTTAGGCGTCAACCTGGCGAAAGTGTCAATTGCGTTCGGGAACGATCAACATTCGCTTTGCTTCATCTACTCTGATCACTTTTCCGGACGTTTACTGGACTAATTTATCTAATTCCAGGAGACCTTCTTCATATCGCTTTGCGGATCAGCTTGCGACATTAGTGCGTTAGGCTAGTTAAAGTATTTCAGCGAACTTTAAGTTGAGTATTTATTTACCACTGTTGCGGCCGCTGTAGCCGGTTTTCGGCCTGTTTTCCCTGTTTTCAGTTCGTAGTATCATTGTAAACTAAACTCATAGGACAAATCCGACCGACATTCCGGAACTCGGAATCCACCATTCATTAACTCAGATATGCCGCATTGTTCAAATCTGTTTTTTGGCTCCATCACTTTTCTGAGGGAGAGGGGATGAATCAGGTGGGTCCTTCTTCCCCCAATTCAGTCCACCCCCACTTCAAACTGAATCTCTGGATCTACCAGTGAGCCTCACCCCTCTAGCTACCTTCTGTGGTTGCAACCTGTAATTATTCTGTTAAGAGTTATATCAATATTCCGTGATGCCTGTAAGCTTTTCCTTCCATTAAAGAGTCATAAAAAGCTACACGTGCATTCATCTCCTTAGGCTGGAGTTAAAATTGTCTCTAACCCTCTGCTCAGTGCCTGTCCCTATTTGTGTGGTCCTTAAATTCGTTCATGTGCATAGCAAACCGTCAGTTTGCAAAAGGCCAAACGATGTTCGTGAGCTTTTTCAATAATAAAACTGCAAATAGTCGATGTCTTCTTTCATTTTTAGTTTCTTTCTTGCTCGTGGTTTTTTGCTATGTATGATGAGAATGTTTAATGACCTTATCTCATCTTGAAGCTACAAGACCTGAAGATTTGATCTGGATTCGATATTCACTTTAACCAAATACATCATAGACCGGATCCGGCTCCAATATAGCCGTTTATCTGTTCTCAGCCTAATGGCAAAAGTCTTGACAAGCTGGGTCCGAAGTCCGGATAACAGTACTACTGTTATTCGACTACTAATTCGACTACTTGATTGATTGACTTCTAATTGTATATACATATAATGAGCTTGATTCGTCAGTGTATTGATTTGCAAGTGTATTACTCCTTGTTCTTATACTGACAATCCTATGTTATCAATTTTAAGAGATATTTGGAAATAAATGATTGATTGGTTCTAAATGGCAAAAAGCACCGGCGAAACAAACTTCTCTCTATCAGCTCATCAACTCCATTGTTACACATTTAGCACTGGCGGATGACCAAACGCTTTCTTTCCAGTACCAACCCTCAACCCGATGCTGCTGGTCAGGAAAAATAAAAACCAACCCTCGTGGCCGCATCTTTAATGCAAAGCAGAAGGCTTTCAGAAAGTTTACGACATGCTGTTTGTATTTGCAACACTTTTAAGTAAATAACAGTCCCTTAGTAAAGTCCCTTTACTGGGACTGGTACTGAAACCCTCGCTTCAATATAACATCAGGCTCGTGGCGACATGATCGCATCTTCAATTCAAAGCATGGGGCTATACTAGTAGGCTACTTGCATTGTTTTCTTAATTCAACAAGAGCTACGAGCTGATATGGCACTTGTTACAAGTAGGTGGTGCGAGAAACGAGAAAGTAGATAAGAACGTCCCAAATACCCCCTTCAACCCCCCTAGGATGGGACCTAGAAATAGAATATCTAGTTTCACTCGAGTCTGACTATTTCCGGCATCGCTTCGGATCATCGAAGGCGAATGACTTCCTTCAAAGTTTAGATCCACCCGTTTGATCTCTAGACGTGGCCACATTATTTCCGGTAGCCCCCCTCCAACTCCCCTTACCGCGGCCGAATCTGGTTTGGACACATCAATGGATCATCTAAAGCATCTTTACACATCAATGGATCACCTAAAGCATCTTCTGTTACACCCATCACTCGGACCTGAGCAGTTTTCCGAAATTCTGGTACACCTCCCCACCGTGCTCGGATCCGGTCCGGACACTAAAATATGCCATCTAGGGCATACGATCTCTCTACTTTCCAAGTTTCATTCACTCCAGTCGCTTGACCCCTACGCGAGCCACAAAATTTCCTGGACTCCGCCTCCAACTCCCCTCACTGTGGTCGCATACGACTCGGACACAGAAATTTCACATCTCTAACATCTCCTCTTCCCGTCTATCAAGTTTTACTCAACTGGAGCATATCTGCAAATTTCCAGTTCCCACTTCATCCTCCTCCTACCGTGGTCGGATCCGGTTCGGACACCAAATAAAAAATCTAGGCCGCATAAACTCGGTACTGTCCAACTTGCACCCCATTCGGCCCATTCGTTTGGTTTTTGTGCATGCCACTAAGTCTCCGCCTCCCCCTTCCAACTCCCCAACCATGGCCGCATGGGGTTCGGACACGTTTTGCATATCTAGGTCATTAATTCTTACCACCAATAAAGTATCACCTGAATCGGCCCATCTGTTCGCAACCTACGCAAATCAGTAATTTCCGGATTCTCCTTCCCTAACTCCCCAGAAATGGTCGGATCCAAAAAGGTAAGTCTTCCTAGGGGCATTGCGTCAGGTCATTAAGTCTATTTGGTCGGGTCACTAATATGCCTGCCAAGTTTTATCGTCCTTAGCTCATCTGGAAGTATCGTGCTTCGCGATCATCGGAATTCCAGGAAACCCCCTCCAAATCCCCCCAAAGAGCCCCGATATGATCTAGTTATGTCAAGAACGTATCAAATACTTATGCTTGTTCTTCCCACAAAATTCCATCCCGATCCCTCGACGCCAAGCGTTTCATAAACATTCCGGTGCCAACTCCCCAAATCCCCCTCCAACTACAGGATCCGGTCCGGACTTGACACGGATCGTCTAAGACGATAGCTCTTTCCACTTGCCAAGTTTCATTCAATCGCCCGTTCAAAAGTTATAAATGTCACTAGTTTCCGGATTCCCCATCCCTCTACTCCCCCCACTATGTTCAGATCGTCCGAACGGCTATTCTCAAGTCGGTCTATCCGGGTCCCTCACATTCCTGCAGAGTTTCATCATCCTAGTACATCGGGAAGTACCGATCTTGCTGGATCACCAGAATTCCGGACCTCCCCCCCCCACACACACACACTTCCCCCACAGTGCCCGAATCCGGTCCTCTTACGTCAGTTATGTATCTAGGACTTGTGCTTGTTTTTTCCACCAAGTTTCATCCCGATCCCTCAAGTCTAAGGGTTTCACAAGATTTCCGGCCCCCCCCTCAACTCCCCCCAAAGTCACCGGATCCGGTTCGGATTTGAAGTGGGTCGTCTGAGACACGAGGTCTCTCCAAATGTCAAGTTTCATCGTCCTAGCTTATGTCGAAGTACTCGAGCTAGCAAAACCCGGACCGACCGACCGACTGACGGACAGAAATTGTGATCGCTATATGGCACTTGGGCGAAGCAAGTGCCACAAAAATCTTATATACCGTTTGGCAAGGAGGAAAACCATGAGAAGTGGATGAACTCTTTCAGCCAGGCCTCACCTTCCAGATTCCCAGACGTCTGGGGCTTCCGCATAGTCAAGCCAACCAATGATGACAGCTAAATTTGATGTTCTTCAACATTTCCTAGATGTCCCCTTTACATTTCAAATATATCTTACATCCCAGTCACAGCTGTCAGCCACTTTCCCTTTTCTTCCCCCATTTGCATATCTCCAACGGGTTGCCTCTATGACACCTTCCAGACGTCGGGAATATAGGGTGACCAACAACCCGGACTTCCAGACGTTTTTGGCCTGGCTTCACCTTCCGGATCCGTCTCGACGAAAACGGCTGTCTGGAATCCGGAAGAAAAATCTGGAAGGTGAAGCCTGGCTTTCATACCCTCCTGACGGGTGTCTAGTTGCGGTCGCGCTTCTTGGGACATTTGACTACTGAAAGTATAATTCGTCCTACGTACCAATAGATGCTCTTGATGACTTACTCTTTCGTGTCGATGAATGATCGCCGTGTGCCTAGTGAAGAGACGGAAACGTCACCAGAGCTGTCCCCAACAAACACTGTTGATTGGTTGAAACAGGATTTGAATCATCGTTCGGTGGCGTTTCTCGTTCTTCCCGAACTTCACTGGCGTATATTGGACAGTATTGGCTGACCGCTCCCAGTATAAATTAAAATTATTTGCATATGTCCTGAATATCAGGCTAAACTACATGGACACCCCTTCCTACCATTTTCTTTGCATATCCCCTGGAGTTTTCAGTCCCGAGTGGATCGAATATGCGCCGAGGCAAGGTGCCGCATCATCCTCAATTCAAAACCGTCAGCTTCCCACGAGGTTTCCGTTTTTGTGAAAAATCTCGTCCCTCTTTGCATAGGAGGCAGATAATAGGCCTGATTTGAATAGGGGGCCAGTTTCGAGTCGGCAGCTGGGCCGAACTGAACAAAAACCCGGATTAACTACACAAACTTTAAGCATCCTAGCCGGCTGTCGCATCTGCATATGTGAGCAGTTGACAACAATAGGACGGTTGAGCTGTGGAATGTTTTCTAAACAGTGATCAGTCGTAGAATGTCGCGCAGGGTGTGAGCCACATAGGGATGTCTCCTTCGTCGCCACGTCACATGACTATCTCACTCTTTGGCAGGCATGTGCAGATTTCTCAAATATTTTACGGCCCTATCTATAGCCTCTTTTAACGATTGAGTGGTCAACACATTGGGGCAATTTCGATGACTCTACTCTCAAGAACCCCACTTGGGAACTCAGGAGAGCATTGGCAGAGCACAGTATCTTCAAACTCAGAAACTTACAAAGCCATAACCACTTTGGCTACCTTCTATCGATGATCATTAGCAAGAGCGATAAGAATTCTAGTAGACAAACATCACAACATTACAACAACTTATGATCACACTCTTTGAGACCTGGGTTCTGACACCAGGGCCTGACTTGAACTAGCAACTTGAATTTGATCGATCTAGAAATTAGAAATGCGAGAAGGCTTCCCAATTAACCACCCTTCAGAAGCATACATCCCTCAGCTGCTATAGCAAGGGACATTCCAAGCTGCGAACGAAAACTATATCAGCCCTATTTCCAGCTTATCAGCCAAACCGCCCATAGCGACTCCCATCCAGAAATATTAATCCACGTCTTAGCCTCGCGGACAGACGTGAAGTTGAATACGAATGTCATCCAAGCAATGCCGGCGGAGATCCATCCCGAGCTCGGCCCCGCATTCGAACGGCCTTCCTTCACCTTACTTCGTATTCATGACTCCCCCTCCCATATTCGAGGAAAGCCTTTGGCGAAATTCCGTCCCGAAACGAGTCCAATTTCCATTTCATTTGCGGACAGGCTGATTTGATGAAGCTCCGACATTTTTGCCCCTTGGCTCGGATCAAAGAAGACCAGAGTATATTGGTCACTGGACATTCTCTGGGACTTGAAGTGATTTACCCTAAGGAGGAATTCAGGGTCCTCGTTTCTTCAAGGGGAGACATGCATGTGCGAACCCAATCAGGGAAGAGTACACAGAGAGGAAGTTTGTGATGTTTGCACTACTCCGGTTCGCCGAGCGCCTTGAAATGGGATTCGATGCTCTTTCGGTTGATAGCGAATTTAGACGATAGGTTTGTTAAAGGACCCCTCGCACTATTTACTCGTCCACTTACAGTATTTTTAAAATATTTGAATACTTTAAAACTATGCTGTGCTTTCAACAAATAACCCACGATTTTGGCTGTTTGAAGCCTTTTCCGAGACCCGTTGACTTGTAGCGAAAACAGGGAAACAATTTACATAACCGGTGTTCCTGATGGAAAAACTTCTCGCAAGGCAACCGTCGACAGCGTGACACACATCGAAGGTAGCAAAACACGGCAAGTGAGAAAATCAGCGTGGTTTTGTTAGAGGGGTTAGAATGTACCGTACGAAATTGGGGTCTCCGGGTTTAGAAATATGTGGAGTGATTACGGAAGTAGGTTGCGTTAGTATTACAGGTAAGACAGGTCCTTTAACATCAATGAAAAAAAAACAACAAGACGTGGAACTGACGACGGCTATAGAATATATAGCTAAGCAATTTTCGGGATCTCAGTCATAAAATAGAGTTCATTCCCTAGCCCTTACGGTGAAATCACGTAGCACCGCCTCGTTCCCCCGTTTACCCACAAAAGAAAAATGAACAAGACCAAAGGTTCCGACGGGATCGCAAAAATCCAATATTTGGTCCAGACAATTTGGTCCTGTAGATATCCGGTCTTCGCCAGACTCTTTGAACATTAGTACTATTAAGATTTAGAAACAGAAGAAGATCAATGGCTAATCATCTGAGAAAACCAACTTCAGATGTGGATTCACCATGTGTGTATATACCCCTAGGCTATACGTCATATTTACTTTGACGAAACTGATCAAATCTTCCTGCCTTATATACTTCTGCCAGATCTCCGGTTTTGACCGGGTTCCGGGCGAACAACTTGTCCGGCAAAAACTAAAGCTTAAAAACGAATTCAGCGTATCACCTTACCCCTATATCGAACATCTAATCAACTTCAGATAAAACATTAACTTTTAAAAAAATTTCCGGTTTCAGCCAGATTCCAGGCGAACTATATGTCCAGGTAGAAAATGATTGTCAAACGCGGATTCAGCATGTCTTCTTATCCCTAAATCGAACATCTAATAAACTTCAGATAAAACTTTTACTTTTAACAAATTTTCCGGTTTCGGACGGATTCCGGACGAACTACTTGTCCACTTGTTCGACAAGAAAATGACTGAAATGTTCGGCCCCCTAAATCGAACATCAATCAACTTTATATAAAACTTTTACTTTCAATAAACTTTCCGGTTTTGTCCGGATTCCGGGCGAATTACTGGTCCGGCGGGAAAATTCACGTTCAGCATGTCTTTTTAACCCTAGATCAACTATCTCATTAGCTGTATATAAAAAAAAAATGTTCGCCCCTTAATTTGAAACCCCTCCCCCCATCCCTAAATGTTGAGCTACAGATCCCATCTACGAACTCGACCTCTCCCTTGACCCAAAGAGTATTGACACTAAGTTTCATCAAATATCTCGTTCCCTTCGAGAGTTATCGGGCTTACAGACGGACAGACCGACAAATTTTGTGATGTCACCGGTATCCCTCCACTTACGTTTTGGGATTCCAAAAACGACGCAGCAAACTCCTTTCCACCCAATCGTTCTTCTAAAGGTCTGACAGCAGTCATTCAGACGCTTTGCATGCTTTATTTTGTCGGGAGCGATGATTTTGCCACACGATTGGACTGAAAGGTCGGCTGAAACTCGCGCCAGTTGAGGCCTGCTGGTCAAACCGAACAAAATCGGTTCTTTCGAGCAACCGTTTGATATGAAACATCCTCTTGACCGAAGTCAATTACTGTCCGATTATGGAGGGGGTTTTCCTTATGCCATGGACATGAGAAAACCTAGAACCAACTAGATGCCGGTCTGTGTGGTTGGGATCAGGATGCTAATTTTCAACTAAAACTCTGCAACAGTCTAGAGAGACTGGGCTCTTGAAAGCTTGTCACAAGTGATGTGATTGTTCATGTCACACGTTTGGAAAAGTTGAGATTTGTTTTTAACTTGATAATAAATGTGCAGAAAATCTAGCCGGGAAATCCCGCTCATGTCATCGCAACTACTGGTTAAATCAACCAACGATGGACGCAAAATCGCAACGTCGATTACAGACACGAATTCCGAGTTTCTCAAATAGTTTCTGACGGTTATCCTTTTTTTCTGACCGAACAATGGAAACTAGAATGCCCGAAACCTCAAAGATGCTTTTGACAGGGAATGAGAAAACTGGAAATCTCCAATATGGAGAGCAAGTCAAACACAAATACAGCTTGTAATTTGCTGGAGTAATCGTTCATCACTGCCTTGCCCTGGAACGACTAGCCCCATCCTAGCAGTTTACAAATGCAACTAGGAAATTTTGTTTCAAACATTATCAAAACAGGGTGGAAGGATTTGAATTTTCGGAACTGGTCTCGGCGGCTTTTCGAACCGATTACCGAAATTCAAGCTCCAGTAATAAAAGTTTATTAGACATGGGGTGACCAGCCCAAATGTATGCGGGGCTTAAGCAATCATCACAAGCAATAAACGACATCATGCTGGAACTAGGATCGCCCCCCGACCATTCGTTTTTTTAAGGAAATCCCGCTCTCTCGAGATGCGCATGGATGGTTACGATAGTGGACCCCCGTCCGGGACCCTTAGCATAATTATCAAAGGGGGCGCCGCTGGAAGGCCACTTGGAAATCGCCGATAAACAACAGAGGAAAAGCGAGGATGGCCCCCATGAGTGATTTTTACATGATGCCCCATGAGTTCAGAGGTTAGCAGCATCGTTATGATGAACGGTGGCGGCAACTTTTTTATGTTATTATTCAGAGGACCCCACTTCGATGGCCCCACGCTAGCGAGGACTGTAAGTCGATGACAATTTGTAAAGAAACGACAGTTTTAGATAACTGGGGGTGAAGTGGAATGACATCGATAATGCATTGCGGTACATTGTGCGGAAGGCCATGAAGTTTTACGGTAGCTTGCTCGGTATTATTTTTTAACTATTTTTTACTATTAAGTAACTATTTTTTATTTTTTGTTTGCAAACCAATAGGCTAGTAGTATCTAAA
The DNA here is from genome assembly GCA_030848855.1 of Branchinecta sandiegonensis. Taxonomy (NCBI): domain Eukaryota; kingdom Metazoa; phylum Arthropoda; class Branchiopoda; order Anostraca; family Branchinectidae; genus Branchinecta; species Branchinecta sandiegonensis. Next base: position 19,041,905 of record JAUPMV010000003.1, on the reverse strand, counting down.
GCGTATAAACTACTGCAAATATTCGGGAGGCAAACGGAATATGGAAATGGTAAAGGCCCATTCACCACGGGCTTTAGCTAGAGATCGGTTTCAGCCACACTGTCAGAAGTTTCATAACAGATAACACGAGGATGCGCGGTTTCAACAGATAATGCGTAACAGATAACACTTCGGATGTTATCTGTTGTCTTTGAAAACGTTATGCATAACAAGCTTTGTTAGGAAGAGCCAAAAAAGCATCTACTGACTTTGTTCCTTATCGTCATGATGTCGGAAAACTCAGCAGATACTTTTTGGCGTTTTTTTCGGTTCTTCCTGATGGTAAAGCTTATTATGCATAACATTTTGAAACACAACAGATAACATCCGAAGTGTTATCTGTTATGAAACTTCTGACAGTGCAGTTATAAAATTCTTCTGACACCCAATTTTCGCTCGGGTTTTCCCGTTCCCAAAGGACGGACACTGGCCTACGTGACGGTACCAGCTGAGCCTCTGAACAGGGTTGCCAAGAGCTCGACTCATAAAAGTGTCACAATTACTGGCAAAAATGTGCTTTTTGACACCTCGAATTTTTGTATCTGCATTCCGCTGCACACTGCGCAAAATGCGAATAACTGGTAATAACTGAATTTGTAACAACAATTTTCGAAACATTTCTTAACTGTCACATCACAGTTTTGATAACAAAATTTAATCGGAAATGAGCTTTATTTAAGGCTTCAAATTGTTTTTGAATACAAAATCAAAGTAAAGTACATGTTTTGGCAGTGTTTTGGGGGCGCTACCGTCACTTTAGTAAAGTAAATAATAAAGTGCTTTTCTGACCTAAAAAGTGTCATTCGTATAAAAAAGTGTCACACAAAAAATGTCAAGGTGTCACCCAGAGGCAAAAAGTGTCAAAAACTGATTGATTGATTGATTGAAAAAAAAAACCCCACCAAAAGTGTCACACTTGGCAACACTGCCTCTGAAACCGAATGTCCTGGATGAGAACGAAGGTCAGATGAATTTTGTCATGATGAATTAGGTCACATTCGGTTTTTCGAAACAGTAAGGTGTGGATGTAATTTGTCTATCGGACTTGGTTCAACGCTATAGATCATCAGAATGTTCCGCAAAATAATCTGATAGGATAGGACCCTCAAAAGTTAAACTGATTTCAACATGGGTCTTAGACTAGCTGGCACCCGAAACTGGTGCACGTCTCCATTGCGAACGGCAGAAACGCGGCAAAGCCTCGGTCTCGGAGCGATTTTCAAAAATGGCTATGGTCAGGCGTGCCACCAAGTCAAAAATAAAATCCCCAAATTTCGAGGGAAAAAATCCTGCAGTGGGGACAAAAATCCTCATTTCTATTGTTTGTCATTTATGACGTTCTTGCATTTGTAGGGCACAAACTAGCCAGACCAGAGCGTTAACATACTGCTACACTGGCAAGTACCTGAAGCGCATTTCTTGCATGAAAGTCGGTCTATCTTGCATTTCATACATTTGAAGCGCGTTTTACATTATGAACGCCACTAACGTTTTGGGATCACAAAAAGTAGATAAAAGGGATCCGTCTTGGAGGTATTGCTTTTATTGTGCCGAGTCTCGACAAAATGTCAAGATAAAAATCTCGTTGTTACTCGAATTGATTGTTTTTTTTTAAATTCCGAAAGATATCACTAGAGTTTTATCTCTTTTTATCAGCAAATTATCAACCGGACAAAAATCCCGAAATCAACAGGAAAATCCCGGAATCCTGGAGCAAAATCCCGGAAATCCCCGAATCCCCATCATTAAAATAAAAACCGAAATTCCCGGGATAAATCCCCAACCGTGGCAACCCTGGCTATGGTAGCGAGTTTTAGCTAAAAGCCCCTGTAAATGGGCTTTAACGTAAGGTTAAGCCCCGTTCACAAGCATGCCTAGCCAAGCACAGATGCATAGGCACATGTCTAGAATAACCGTTCACACCCATATGCCTAGGCACAGATTTTTGGCCAGGCAAGGAGTTCTGTGCCCAGAACTCGGTGCCTGGTTATGCCTGTGCTTGGCTATAATAGCCATGCTTGTGAATGCGGCTTTACTGTCTGAAGTTGTAAGAAAAATGGGGATCGACTAAAAAGAGGTACGGCACGGCATGGTGCAGGAGGCACGAGTAATAAAAAGAGATTAGCAAGTAGTAGAAGTAGACAAGTAAGTGAGAGTTCGTAACTCCAGAGCCTAAATGAGGGCACATTAGAACATTGTTCCTGCCCCTCACTCTGAAGCCTGAAAGGGCCCTTTTAGTTTTCGTGCCTCTTTTTAACAGTCCTGCCTCCAACACTATGTCGTGCCTTGCGGTGCCTCTTTTTAGTCGATCCCTATATGCGCCTGGTAGTGCGAACGTCCAGCTGAAATTTGTATTCGTCGACATTTCGGCTACGTGCAGGGTTAACAAAAAGGCAGAGTAGGCACCTGCCTCTAGTTGGGCCTCATTCCTATTAAGGGCCCCGCGACGACATACCGAGATAATACTGTTAAAGCACAACTCTTACTAGAAATGATCTTTTCCCTATAAAATGGATCAGAAAAAATATTTTCTAAAACCCCATTACTTTCCACCTGAAATAAACGGTTCTCTTGTTAGCGCTTGTCGAATATCTCCAGCCTTCCTGCTCTCCGTCGCGGCGGCTGGGCGCAAAAGATTTGAAAACTGAACATACCTTGGTTAAAAAGTGGGAAAACTAAGCAAATAAAAGAAGTAACAAACAGAAGATTATCACATCCTTATGTGTAAAAGAGTTGTCAGTTGACAATAAAGATTCCGGCAAACTTTTCGTTGGCTGACGGGAAAACTCGGCAAGGCCGAAAAAAGCGCTAAAAATTCGTAGTTACGAAACGAAACAATGGAAAAAGATGGGGATTTTAGAAACTTATAACTCCACAGGGGAGCTAAGTATATTATAAAAGGTAGAATAAGCAAGAGGGGTCCTTTAAAGTGCATTTGTTTAGGACGTACTGTTGGTCATTTTTCGCGTTACCCCTGGTGTATAATCCTACGAAAAGATCACGTATGAACCTTGAAGCTTTCTATAAGCGTGTTTTCCGTCGGTTAGCAAAGCTACAATTCCGAGCTAGCATCAGCCAAGCGTTTGTGTCGAACCATTGTTGCACGTTTATCGAAACTGAAAGGAAGTTGAAAACATCGTTTTTTTTTTGTCGTCTAACGGAGTCCTGATTTAGTGGAGTTTGCTGCAAACCCACTATTCTTCAATCTTCCGATACGGAGTCATTTGTAGTGTTGGGCGATATCTGGATTTTTCGATGTATCATTTTCACTTTCGATATTCGATAATCGATATCGATATTTCTTGAGCATGTTTCGCTATATGATAACGTCTCGTTTCGCCAAAATTTACAAACAAAATTGTCGTTGAATAGCATCTTGCAACACCTCAAACTCCGAATAAACGAGAACTGAATTACGGAAAACATATTGCTCTAACTTCGGATATATAAATGTAAGTTATATTTGAATATTTACAATAATTATGAAAAAATATCGTTTTCGATATCGATATTTACGTTTCGATATCAAATATCGCCCAACACTAGTCATTTGCTCGGCCCCGAGCCACCATGATGTTGATAGTTTGTACTCGCTTGTTTTAGTTTTTATTTTTCGTGTTGTTTATATGGCTTATGCTGAAATAAAAGTGTTATTAGTATTGTTATTATTATAATACTGATTTAACCTTAAAAGATAACGGACACGATGATATATAATGCATACCCCCCCCCCCCCCTCACACACACACAAACACCCACAGGTCTCCAACAGCCCTTAGGGCGTGACCATGGTGTAAATCAGTAGTTTAACTTCCAACCAGAGGTGACAGAATTCTATTCTTATCAACCTATTCCAGAATGTGTAGGGCCAAACCAGACCTAGCGATATCTTCAACCACGAGCAGTACGGGCTACCTCTCTCGGTTTTCAGTCGTGTAAGGCTAAATTTAACGCGGCTTTATGCCTGTTCAATCGCACATAGACCTTAAGTTAAGTCTGCGCGAATCCAGCTGAACCGGTTCAAATTAATTTTCTGTTGATATTTTTAGTTATTGTAAAAACTTCAAAAAAAAAACTAAAAATAAGTTTAGAAGTAGTGAAGAAAGAAAGATTTCAAAGACAAAATGGAAGAGTAGGTGCCACACTTGTGTAACTGAGAGTGTCAAGTACTGAAGAGTAAAGATTTAAAAAACAATGGAACGGTTTAGTAGCAATGACGTGAGCTAGTTTCGGATGCAGGTTGCAGGTTTGCAACGCGAGTATGCAAAAATTCGAGCTAAAACTGTTCTTGTGAGAAAGCCAGAGAATTACGCGTCTACAAAATCAGCAGAAAAACTACAGTCCTGAGTGCTTTAAGGTTATTTAAACGTCAGCTAACAGGAGACTGAAATTTCTTCCAACATAAATAAGAGACAACCAGTCTTCCAATTCTCCCAAATAAAACACTAAACCGGAACCTGTCAACCGTTTTTCCTGGGAAACAAATCCAGCGACACTGTCCGTGCCTGAAATGACATTCACCGAAATGAAATGACCCACATTCCCAGCCGTTGACAATGGAATAACAGTGAAATGAATTTTTTATTAGGCAGTTAAACGAAAAATTCTGTCTGTCTATTTGTCCAGCGCCTGGACGTGGATCCAGCTCGTAAGTGGACGTATTTATTTATGGTTACGTCGGCTTAAATGGAATGATATATTCCATTTCACTGAAATGAAACATTCATGATGGGTCTAAGACCAGGGCTCATTACAGGGAGAGATGGAATAAACTAGTAGGATTACATCCGAATATTCAACATAGTTTGCTCATAACAGCTATATCCTCTTTCGTGAGGGCCTAGTCTGTAGCCCAATTACGAACTGAATTCGAAAGTAGTCTTATATATTTATAAAGTATGGTAAGCCGATTGGCTTGTCGCATATATGCTAGCAAATATGATTTATAGCCGAAGTAAAGGCGGAATGAAGTAGAGGTACTCGTTATGGCGTCGCGACGGCTTCGAGCGGCGTCGAAAAAAATGATGAAATTTAAACCAAACAAATACTGATCCACAATACTGAATGCAAACAATGCTTTAAAGCACAACTCTTACTAGAAATGATCTTTTCACGATCAGAAATATCGGTTTTCTAAAATATCATTACTTGTCACGTGAAGTTAGCGATTTTCTTGTTAGCGCTGTATCCAGCCTTCCTGCTCTCCGAGGCCGCGTCAGGAAGCAAAATATTTGAAAGGTGAACGCGCAGTGGTTAAAAAAAGGAAAAACAAAGCAAAATAAAAGAAATCCTAAACATAAGGTAGACCTGAGAGTCTACCCTGTCTCCCAAAATGAAAGATAATATTCTGAAGCTTCTCGTGTCCTTATGTGTGAAAGAGTATTGGCGGACCTTGAAGTTTTCGGCGAAGTTTGTGTTGCGTAACTGTCAAAACCCGGCTGGGCCGAAAAAGGGCTAAAAAGTCGTAGGTAGAAAAATAAACAATGACGAAAAATTTCAGAAGCTTATAATCCCATAAGAGAGCTAAAAGGCAGAATACGCAAGAGGGGTCTTTTAAGTAAAATTAAGTAAAATTAAAGCCTTTCACCGCATTTTTTTTTAATCTTTTGCTCATTTCTGCTCACTTGCTTCTATACCCTCAAACGGTAAAAATTACGGCGTACTTAGTATTGTAACAGTTTAAAAGCAACCAACAGAAGAAACAGAATATTTCCTTATTTGTTTCAAAAGAAGTACGAAACACTTGACACTTGGAAAATATTAATTCATAAATTTCCCAACTTACTGTCTTAGGAAAAAGAAAAAGCAAAATTGTCCAAAGTTTTCAAAGCGCTAAGACACTTAGGATGTTATATACAGGTGTTACAGAATATTTCCGCTGTGTCGACCGTATAAGTGTTATTTCTCCGCTAAAAATAACAATGCCCAACCATGTTAAGTCTTATTTTCCAAAAACTTAACACCATAAGATAGTCTAAAAGCCGACGGACAGTGTGTTGTCTATGATCTGACGAAATTGCGCATCCTTGTGTTAGATCATATGAAATTTCTGATAGTGTGACAAGTTTTGCCTTCTTGGCAATGGCGCTCGTCAGACTATAGCTCAAAAAAGGAACCTACAAACACGCAGGATTGCAGTTTCATTCTTCTAGCAGCCCTTTCGCCCCTTGCCAAGAAAGGGCGAAATGTCGCCGGAAATATATCCGGCACCGGGCACTCGGTGTACACCAATATCGAGAGTAGGCAACCTGTCGATTAATAATTGCATAGTCTCCAAACCCTTTACTCATCGCCTGTAGCCGTTGGCTTGCAACCTGGTAGAGTCTCACGAAAAACAACTTTCGCGAATACATCAGAATTTGGAATGTTTTTAACCGCGTCCCATGAGGTTCCCGACTCTGAATGAATATCAAATTGCAGAATGCATTTCTCTATTTTCTAAGACCCCCTAGGGACCAACTTCGAACGAGGGGTTTCTTAAGGAAAGTGCCAAACCTTGTTATGCCATCGTCTGAGTTCTTATTTCCAGGTCTAATAGGAGAATATTGATGAAAAGACGAGGAATCGCTGTCATACAGGGTTATTTTCAAGTAATATTTCGATGTATGGTTTTCTAGGAGCTCATATGTCTTGCCAGAGTCCAGATTGAGTTATAGAGGGTCTGAAGTTTGCTTATAATAAGGTATATTCAAACAATGGATAAAACGGATACGTCAGTTACGATGCTTTGGCAGCGATAGTTCGGCCCTTTTTGGCAAGGGTCCTCGTCAGGCTTGCCGAGAAGGGCCGAAGTATCGCTGTCAAGCATCGCAACTCACGTATCCGGTTTTAGCCATTGTTTAAATATATGTTTCCCAGTCAGCTTGGGCTCAAGGAGTATTTACAATAAGGTTTTTTGCCGTACATTTCAATTCCCAATTTTTTTTTAGTAGCAGTGCCGACATGATCACCAACATTGGAATGTGGTCAAACACAATGCTAAAAAACATAATCACTGGTGGAAATGGTCACTCACGTTCACGGAGATTTTTAGAAAGGCAAAAGTTGTCGCTTTACAAAAAGGCTCTCGCAAGGCTCTATTTATTTGTTATTAGATTTGGCGTTAAGCTAAAAAGATTCAAAGGTAGAAGAAGCAGAAGTTAAATAGAACAGGAGTCATACCTTCAGTTTCTAAAGGAAGAAGAAGTGAAGAACAGGTCTGTTCCCCTTCGTCGGGGTGCCCTTCGACGGCTGACGCTTCTTCTTCTCCTTCCTTTGAAACCATGGCTTATCGTTGGGGAAATCACTTACCAGTCAAGGTTGGTTAAACCTTTGTTCGTGTTCTGTGTTTGATGAATTAAAGTGTTTAGTTCATTTGTTATGAACATTTTGCGACGCGCTTTCAGAACTGTTGGTTTCTGCAAGCTTGCTCTGAACCATGTTTGTTCTTGCTGGAGCTGATAAACTACTCTACACTATAACAAATGTTCATAACATTTACACAAGGAGGCACAATTTCAACAGATATGAAATAATACACTACCTGTTGAGGTAACAAAATATTCCATCACCACCCTTTCAGCGTTATTTTCACGAAACGCAATGCTGCAAACCAGTTTTGTGTTATCTTTTACAGAAAATTAACACCCAATGCCAGTAAAATATTTTTTTCTTAAAGGATACCTCTTGCTTATTCTGCCTTTTATAATATACTTAGCTCCCATATAAAATTATAGGCTTCTAAACTCGCCACCTTTCTCTATTGTTTCGTTTCGTAACTACGGATTTTTAGCGCTTTTTCGGCCTTGCCGAGTTTCCTGTCACCCAACGAAAGGTTTGCCGGAATCTTCATTGTCCGCTGACAACTCTTTCACACATAATGATGTGATAATATTATGTTTATTACTTCTTTTATTTGCTTAGTTTTCCCACTTTCTAACCAAGGCACGTTAAGTTTTCAAATCTTTTGCGCTCTGCCGCCGCGTCGGAGAGCAGGAAGGCTGGATATAATCGACAAAACAAGAGAATCGCTAGTTTCATGTTGAAAGTAATGGTATTTTCGAAGACGTTTTTTCTGACCCATTTTATAGGGAAAAGATCATTTCTAGTAAGAGTTCTGCTTTAAACATCAGCAGATAGAGTATTATGTCCCATCTGTTGAAACTGAGCAACCTTGTGTAAATGTTACGTACCTTCTGCCAGCGTAGTTTCCTGTTTCTATGCAAGGCTGACTATGATCACCGTTTCCATGAAAGATGTTTTTGCTGATCAACCAAACAAACGATTTTCCGATTCTTCAAGTAAGAAACAAACAGAAAACGCTACTTTACACAACTAGCTGGATTATTGATGTCCCGTGGCAGTAGAGGCAGAACGCGGATTCCCCCTCCCCCGGGTCGGCGAAAACGGAAACCACTAGTTTTCTAAATGAAATGAATCGGAACAAAAACCGTGATTATCAGCTTTCGTATTAAAATGATCTGCATTTCAATTTATGAAAAGTCTCGAACACCGGGAAGTCCAAGCATATTTGGTTTGGGATCACACTGAAACTGTTGGTCTTGTTGCTTCAGGTTTTCAAGCTCTATTTACCATAAATCAAATCAGGTTTTAACTGAAAGCCAGTTTCGACGTAGCACCCGGCGCCCAGCTGGCAATGTTGAAAATACAGTTGTTACTCTCTCCCCTAATTCGTATTTTTGTCAAATATTTATCACCTTCAGAACTTATGGCACGCGAACGCGCCGGCCGCTGTGATTGTTACAAATTGAAAACGACTCTGAATTTTAATCTGAAACCATTTTTTGCGCAACTCCCCGTTGCGCATGTGGTCTATCTGATGGACTTACTAACAAGGATCTGACGATAGGCGATGAAATTTATTGCTAGTGTCAAACCTGGTTTTTGTTCTGCCGTGCCACCCCTTTGGGTCCCAGAGCCGATGTCAACAGCCCGTGCGACATAATTCATATGATAAACAGTCAGACTCCAATCGAAGGCTTTTTATGTCTTCCCCCCCGGGTGATACCAATGCGTTCCGTTGTGTTCCGCTCGGTACTCTGATTAATTTTCCATCTAGACCCATTCATACCCGTTAGCGACCAGCGGGCTTTATTCCGTTCGTCTTTCAACGAAGTTTTTTTAAGGCCTGGTTGAAACGGTTCCTTCTAAGCCTCTCTTTCGGAAAGGGGTTACATCAGCAATTCAAAAGGAAAACTTTTTATTCAGCCGTTTATTGAATATTCAGCACATCCGCTTCACCAAGCCATTCAACGACGATATTCCCCTGTTGAATAGCACGAGTTTGCATTTAAATTCGCCCTAGCAGAAAGGGTTAGAAGGTTTTTTCAAGCCGCTTACCGCATAATTATTATCAGGCTTCATTGTTCCGACACGCGCATGTTTTGACTGCATTCAAATCCACGCCACACGACTTAGATTAACCCTTTCGTTTTTTTTCAACCTTTCAAATTGAAATGCAAACTTTTTCAAATTGGACCCCTGTGAGATGAAGGGTTAAAGAGGGATCACACCCTAAATAAAGTGTGGACACACAAACAAGCCGCATAAAAAATGACTTATCCCGCCATTATGCAAAGGGGAAGGGTTAGGGATCCTTGCATGCTCATTTAAACATGCATAAAAGGGTTAGAAAAAAAACATCATGAATAGGGAGATTATGGGAGGGCAACAAGTGGATGAAAGGGTTGCGGTAATGAGGGGGCAACAAGTGGATGATGACTTGCATCTACCTGCATGTCATCGCTGCGAATAGGGGATCATGAGTTTCAAGTCGCACAAAAAAAAGATCAGAAAAAGCTCAAGTGGATCTGGTGGATCTTTGGGGATGAGTTTTAGATGTCATAAACAATCCAGTCCCGTGGGCATATTTTGTCTTTCGAGGCCCTCGGTTTACCAGAGAGTTGGGTAAACAACTAACATCAATTTGGATAATTGCTGGTGCTTATCTCATTTTCTTTATCTGAATGGCCTTTTTATCTCCAGCTTTCACATTAGCCCTTGGGTAACTACCACCAGGGCCGTATCCAGGGGGGGGGGGGGGTCACACACACCCCCGAAACATACCAAAATAAGCATTTTTTCTAGGCTTTTCCCACTGATCTATGTCTTTTTTGTCCGACCCGCGGGCAACCCCCCCCCCCCCCCCCCCCCCCGAAATAAATTCCTGGATACGGGCCTGACTACCACCCTCCACAAAGCTGAAGTGGGCCTGTCTCAATCCCTCCTTTTCCTGGTACATGCCTTGTTCTAGTGTTTAATTTTTCTTTCTTAGTTCTGTTTGGTATGCTGGTTTTCTTTACAGCCTTTAGTTAACTGCTTCGACGAGAAAAGTTTACTCCGTATACTTCTTTTCCATAACTTCGATATACTCCAGCTTTTCCTTTTTCGGTTGTATGATGAGTTAAAAATAAACCATTATTATAAATAGACGCATCCTTCTCAAGTACTGCAGGAACATAAAGTAGATCTTATTCCCTCGCTTATCCCTGCACTTTGTTTTCATTTCTTGTTGCGATCAACAATTGGAAGTTTTTCATCTGTTTAGCTTCGGGCTCCCGACAGATGCTTTAGTTGGGTTTCACTTGAACTCCGTCTCATCGACGTGAGGATCCCTCGGATAATTCGATTTAAAGGTCCTGCGCCCCCTTAGCCTGGTGTTGTTGCGTTTGAGGACCACCCAGCGTTGCCACATGTCGCACGATAGTGTGAACTGTCACTCTGTTTTGTTTTTGTCACTCTTGTCCTACGTAGGACATAAAAATCACTCTATCTCAGAAAATGACCAAATGTGTCATTTCTGCAGCATGGATTCCGACATTTCCGACCAGAAGTGATTATTTCAAGTTTTTTTCATGAAAGTAAAATAAAAATGCGTCGTTTTTATAGAGTCGATTCCGACCAAACGTGGACTTTTCATGAAAATAAATTTCACTCCCAATTCACTCTCTGTTTTGGGCCAGAAGTCAATCCCTAAATATTTTTGATGTGGCAACCCTGGGAACACCTTGATCTTAGTGAATACTGCACTTGCTTCTCGAACTTGGGATTTTTTTTTTCTTTCAAAATGTGGATTGCCAGTTCTTTTTGTGGAGTTCGGAAGCGTTGTCCGGTTTGCGATGCCTGGTCGTGCTCCACCCTACTTTACCGTAGTAATTACGCATGACGTTACGGCTTCTTGCTGCTTGACGTCAAGGCGGGAACGAATCTTTCTTCTTTCGGCAACATATTGCAAACACGCTCCTAGACTACCAATAATCAAGTCGACAATTTGAACAAGGATTCAATACGACCATAGATGATCTGGTTGCGCAGTTCAGAAGAGAGGGGCTGCCCACTCTCGATTTTGTTGTACATCAAGTGCATGCTGGTGTCGGTGGCTGGAGCCGGGAAAGGGTGTACACCAAGTGTCGGGGAGCGGGTAGCCCTTCGTTCGGAATTGCACGGCTGGAAGCTATCAAAATAGCTCACAGCCGAAAAACCGAAGAGAAGGAAAAATATTCAGCTGGTACACGGATAAACAGTAAAACAGTTAAATATTTGGCAGTGTCTATAGTTATTTCAATTTTTTTTTTAAGATTTTATGTCATTTTTGCTTAACAATCCCCCATATTTCCAGGCACAAAAGCTGTCTCCACTAAGCTCAACGGATATTAAAACCACTAAATGAGCGGACGAGACGGGTGGACTCGTTGCGCTAATAGGTTGTTTAAATTTCAGTTATTTATGTACAATAATGACTGGTGTTAGGATTTTTCAGCAAGAAAAGATACGGGTGAGTTCATTTAATTGTTCCTATTGACCGATGATAGTTTCCCCCCACTTTCTGCCATTTCCGCCGAAAAACAGTGTCTGTGTTGTCACTAAAAATATTCGGAAGGGTGAAAAGCGCGGAAGGCATGCTTCAAATGAAGTTCGTTTTCCAGCTTGAGCCTGAAGAGGACCCTTGCCAAGAAGGGCCAAAATATAGTTCTAATAAAATTCAGCAGACTTATCCGTTTTGCGTTGTAAAAGGTATATATGGCACTCGTGTACCACATGATTTCCGGTATCCCTCCAACTTCCCACACAACGAACTGATATAATTGGGACCTATGAATGGAACTTCTAGGGCGTGTGCTCTTGCCATATTTTAAGTTCCATCAGAATCAGACTCGTTCCAGTATTACGCACGTCACAAGATTCATGTCCCCCCCCCCCCCCACTCTCCCAACAGTGCGCGGCTCCGATCCTGTTCTATAATTTGCTTATCTAGGGCTTATGCTTTTTCTTCTCACCAAGTCCCGTCCCGATCCCTCCATTTAAGCGTGACACGATGTGTCCGGCGCCCCCCTCCATAGTTGTCGATCCACTCCAGAGTTGAAATGGACATCTGAGGTAGTCTTGCCAATTATCAAGTTTCATTCAGATCTGATTACCCGCTCGAAAGTTATACATGCCTCAAGTTTCCGGATGTCCCCTGCCTCCACTCCCCAAAGGATATTCGGATCGGAAAGTGACAATTTCTTAGTCAGTCTGGTCGCTCATCTCGCGACCATTGGACATACCTCAACTCGCGATCATTGGAATCGTGCCCCCCCTCCCTCCCCCACGGTTAACGGATCCGGTCCGGACTTGAACCAAAACATCTGAGACACGTGTTTCTTTTATCAGGTTTCAATTATCAGGTTTCATTCCAATCCGATCACTCGTTCGAAAGTTATGCATGCCGTAAGATCCCGTATTCCCCCTCCCTCCACTCGCTCTAAAATTGGATCGAGGAGGTGACTATTTCCAAGTTAATCTGGTCGGGTCCCTAATACGCCTGCCAAGTTCCAATGTCCAAGCTCATCCGGAAGTGCCCAAACTAGCAAAACCGACAGACGGGACAGAAGGACCGACAGACATTGCTAATAAATACAATAGGGCTGAGAGAACTGTTCGAATGAATACTCAACTTTAGAACTGTCTTCATGTTTATTTGAAGGATCGATGACTTAATCTTCCAGTCTGATATTTATCAAGCAGCTTTTCCGAGCTTCTGTTTCTTTGAAAATGGTTTCCTGGAGTGGATAAGATGTCCTTTGTCTAATGTTGAATGATCCGGGATCTGTTTCAGTAAGTTACTTCTTACCAGCTAGAAATATTGAGTAGATCTGGGATCGGAAGTCTAGCTTTTATCAAAGATATATCTAGTAAAAGGAACGCCAGCAGACATCGTGCTCAGTCTATTCAATTGCTTTAGCGCAAACCTTGACTATAAATCGCGAAGATGAACCTTGCCCAAAATATTGCCAAATGAAGATCAGTTGACTTCATTTGACAGTTGACAGCAACTCCACGCATAGTTCAGAGTAAGCTTTGGGCTCAGGATTACCTGAGCTCCTCCAAATATTTGGATCCAAATTTCGCACCGGACTACACTGAATACTGCAGTTAACTTTAAACCTTACTCGGAGAAACTTTTTACAGCGTAGGTCAAAATGACAGTCCTAAGTATTTCCTTCAGCCCAAGCCTACTGCAAACCATAATTTACGTCCGATGGCGCTAGACATGTGAAGATTCCTTCCAGGGATACTTTGTCTCTCCTTGGCAAGGATCCTCTTCAGGCTGTATTTAGAAGACCGAACCTTTAACATGCAGGATCGTTCCCAGAGATGGGCGAATCCTATCCTGAAATTATTCGAATCCGAATCTGATCATGAAAGGATACGAATCCGAATCCAGGGCTAGTTTCGAATCCGATTCCGAATCCCAACCCAACATTTCGTGCAGAGGATTCGAATCCGGATTACAAAATAAGAGGTGACAAAAAGCACTGATAAATAAGGTAATCAGATAACGTGATAGATTACTGAGGATGGTTGGTGGCGGAGACCAAGAAGTTGGATTGCCTATGCACACTGTGTAAACATTTGGAAAACGGAAACTGCAAGGACGTAGACTAGAAATTTGAGCGGATTCGCAAGATAGAGGGTTTGAAAGCCGAGACTGAATCCGAATCCAGCCTGACAAGCAGAAAATCGAATCCGGATGCGAATCCGTCCAAAAGGACGAATTCAGATTCGCTCATCTCTGGTTCTATCGCTTAAATCCATCTAAGCCCGCTTATCCGTTTAGCACCATCAACAAAAACAAGAGCTGTAAGCTCATATGGCACTTGCATGTGTCAAGATGATTTGATTGATCAAAAGTAAGTTTCGACTTTGCGGTTGAGATGCGCGCTCTAAGGGAGCTGGAACTTCATTTGTAAGCAAAACCCTTGAGGCAAAACTGCTAATGGGCTGATGGGCATCCACGAAAATGCATATATTGCTTAAAAGTATTTTTTTTACTTTGCGGTCAAGATTGGTACTTTAAGGAATAATCGGATTTGGGAAGTAGCAATTTCTAAGCAAATGTTGTTGAGTCTCCAATATTCCAGCGAAGTTTCATCGTCCTAGCACATCTGGAAGTACCTTAACGCGCGATCACCGGAATCCCAGACCCCCCTCCCCCTCCTCCAACTCCACCCACAATAACCGGAGCCAATCCGGTTCTGTAAATGATTAATCCAGAGCAACTGTTTGTCATTCCCACGAAGTTCGATCCAGATCACACCAGTCTAAGCGGGTCAAGTATTTTCCGCCCTCCCCCGATAATTGCCGGATTCGGTCCGGAAATGAAAAAGGTCACAAGAGAAAAATGTCCTCTGTTTAATTATTAAATTTCACTCGAATCCGATCACCCGTTCCAAAGTTACGCATGACTCAAGATTCCGGATTCCCCTCCCTCAACTCCCCCCCCCCAAGATTATCATATCGAGGATTTTTTTTTTATTCCAAGTCAGTTTGACCGGGTCCCTGATATGCCTTCCAAGTTTCGTCGTGAAAATCCCCCAAAAAACGGAATTCCGGGATACCCCTCCTCCCCCCCCCCCCTCAAGTGTCCGGATCCAGTCAAATTATGTAAAAGATTTACATGGACCAGATGTTTGTTCTTCCCAGCAAGTTTCACTCCGATACCATCATTCTAACCGTTTCTCGAGATTTCCGGTCCACCCCCCCCCCCCCACCCAGCTCCCCCGCGGTGCACGTAGCCAATCCGATTCAGCAAATGACTTACCTAGAGCATCTGTTTGTTCTTCCCACAAAGTTCCATCCCGATCCCTCCATTCTAAACGGGGCACGTATTTTCCGCCCCCCCCCCCAATAGTTGCCGGATCCGGTCCGGATATGAAAAAAATCATCGGAGAAATGTCCTCTGTTCAATTCTTAAATTTCACTCGAATCCGATCACCCATTCCAAAATTACGCATGACTGAAAATTTCGGATTCCCCTCCCTCCACTCCCCCCACCATTATCTGATCGACAAAATTTTTATTTTGAAGTCAGTTTGATTGGGTCCCTGATATGCCTGCCAAGTTTCATCGTGAAAATCCCCAAAACCACCATCACCGGAATTCCGCCCCCCCCCCCCCATAAGTGTCCGGATCAAGTACAATGGTCTAAAGGACTTATCTAGAGCAGATGCTTGTTCTTCCCAGCAAGTTTCACTCCGATCCCTCAATTCTAACCGTTTCTTGAAATTTCCGGTCTCCCCCCCCCCAACTCCCCCCTGGCTACCGAATCCGGTCAAGACTTTAAACGGGACATTACAGATCTATATTCTGTTCAGTTATGAAGTTTCATTACAATCCGATCATCCGTTCGAAAGTTACACACTTCTCAATTTCCCAGATTCCCCTGCGGATTCCCCTCCCTCCACTCCCCCACCATTATCTGATCGACAATATTTTTATTTTGAAGTCAGTTTGATTGGGTCCCTGATATGCCTGCCAAGTTTCATCGTGAAAATCCAAAAAAACACCATCACCGGAATTCCGGGACCCCCCCCCCATAAGTGTCCGGATCCAGTACAATGGTCTAAAGGACTTATCTAGAGCAGATGCTTGTTCTTCCCAGCAAGTTTCACTCCGATCCCTCCATTCTAGCCGTTTCTTGAAATTTCCGGTCTCCCCCCCCCAACTCCCCCCTGGCTACCGAATCCGGTCAAGACTTTAAACGGGACATTACAGATATATATTCTCTTCAGTTATGAAGTTTCATTACAATCCGATCATCCGTTCGAAAGTTACACACTTCTCAGTTTCCCGGATTCCCCTGCCCTCCACCCCCCCCCCCAAAATAGTCGGATCAGAAAAAAAATTATTCCTAATTTTGTTTGGTCGGGTCTCTGATATGCCTGCCAAGTTTCATGGTCCTAGCACAACTGGAAGTACCCTAACTCGAAAAAGTGTGACAAAATGCCCTAAATTTTCAAGTTTCCAGCGCCCCCATTTCCCCGCACATGGTCGGATCGGGAAACTGATTATTTCCAGGTTAGTTTGGTCGGGTCCCTGATATTCCTGCCAAGTTTCATTGTCCTAGCTCATCTGGAAGTACCCTCACTCGAAAAAGTGTGACAAAATGCCCTAAATTTTCAAGTTTCCAGCGTCCCAACTCCCCCGCATATGGTCGGATCGGGAAACTTATTATTTTCAGGTTACTTTGGTCAGGTCCCTGATATTCCTGCCAAGTTTCATTGTCCTAGCTCATCTGGAAGTACCCTAACTCGAAAAAGTGTGACAAAATGCCCTAAATTTTCAAGTTTCGAGCGCCCCCACTCCCCCGCATATGGTCGGATCGAGAAACTGATTATTTCCAGGTTCGTTTGGTCGGGTCCCTGATATTCCTGCCAAGTTTCATTGTCCTAGCTCATCTAGAAGTACCCTAACTCAGAAAAAAGTGACAAAATGCCCTAAATTTGCAAGTTTCCAGCGCCCCCATTTCCCCGCACATGGTCGGATCGGGAAACTGATTATTTCCAGGTTAGTTTGGTCGGATCCCTGATATGCCTGCCAAGTTTCATTGTCCTAGCACATCTGGAAGTACCCTAACTCGGATATGTGGGCATGTGGGCAAAAACTCGGACCGACGGACAGACCGACAGACCGACAGACGGAATTGTGATCGGTTTATGGCACTTGAGCCAGAGGCTGCAAGTGCCATAAAAATGACGGTCCTGTTTTAGACCCCTGACCAGTGCAAGGTCCTTGAGAAGATCGTATAATCCATAATTTAATGGATTCCAATATATCCGTAGTCTACCCTATTAAAGTTTAACTGAAAAGCCAGCTTCTTTATATTTCTTCGATTTGAGTACACTGAATTATTTAGATTCTCCTTGGGATGTCATAGTGACGCTAAGAATTTGCACAGCTGGCTCAACAAGACAAAGTTTACCCCGACGCGGAGAATTCGAATTTCAACAAAAGCGTGCATTTCAGTGGCAACTGCCATGAAGCTAGGAAATGTTTAATTCCGGATTGTAAGATCCTTCTAAAGAAAGCCCACCACTGCGTTAATATTTATTTTTCGGCAACCGTTTACCCTTGTAGCTATATTGGTACAAGCACATAGAGGAACCAAAAAAAGAAAAGAAAAAAGTTCATTCGATGAACGTCGATTATATGAACTGCGGAGTAACGAAGCATTTTCATCGGGTCTTCAGACCAATTTATGTGAAGGAGTGATGGGTCACTGGACTGTCGTATACAGAGCCTCGATTTTGTTGCAATAGCGCTGCAGCATCGCTGCTGCAGCACTTCTTTGCTTTTATACAATATGCGTTTTTGGATTCACTTTCTTCTTGGTTGAAGCGGCAGCGCTGCAGCATCTTGCAGGGAAGCACGGACTTGGTCGGTGAGCAAGTCCGTGATTCTGGAGAAGCGCTGCCGTCTTCCTCGGAAGCGCTGCAGTGCAAAAACGGATGTAGAAAGAATCAGTCCGGAATCGGCCGAGAAGTGGACCTGCAGCATGCAACAAAAACGAGGCTCAGATCTACTCGGTTGAGCTTTTGATTTCGAATTGTAGACTCTCTCCAATGGGGGCAAATGTTATACTGAATACCTCTTCCCCGTCTCTTACCCCAATAAGGAAAGGCCAAAAGACTTTAGACTCTGCTCGACCAAAACTTCAAACACGGCAGATTCTTCCGCAGCGGAACGAAAAGAGCTGGCACGTCCGACCGAATAACTTCAAATAAATTATGACGCGTATTCATTTGGAATTTATTATAAATTTGGGAATAAAGGTGCAGTCAGAGATATCTCGGATTAAAACAAAACAAAATCAATCGAGAACTTGGATTTTGCAGATGAGTTATGGATTTCGAATCTGTTCGATTACTTAGTAATTATTTAAATTTGTGTTTGTATATATATATTTATCTTACCGCGAACCACTTTCGGCTGTGACAAGTTTCGACTTTCGATTACTAAATGGCGAATGACTGATTGATCTCAAGAAATCTGATAGGAAGAAATGATTTGGCCTTACCATTTGCTGATCATCCTGGAACGTCGATTCCTAACGCAATTTCCAACGATCTCGGTCTTCCCAGTCTACTGTTTAACCCGAATGCCATCTTACAGTTCATCTGAACTTCACTCACCTTGGCGAAGGAGGTAGTTAAGAGCAGAATACCTGAAAGGGTTGTGGATAAATTTTATGTGTACGCGAGAGGAATATAGGTAGTTGTTTTTTGCCATACCCTGCACATACATCCAATCAGTCTTTAAATGTTTGTACATGAATTATATGAGTGAATTTCTTGTTCCTTGCATCAGGGACCCATAAATTTCCTGTAATGACTCATTAATGACTCATTACAGGAAATTTATGGTTCCCTGCTTGCATTACTGTCATTTGCAAAGCTATTTTGTTAAATAAACCGAGTTAACATGACATTTTCTATCTGCAAGCTATTTTGTTAAATAAACCGAATTAACTGTAAGAGATTTCAAGCAAGCAGGTCTTGCTAACGTTCAGTTTTCACCTGTTACCCTATACTTACCGATAAATTTCAGCCGACTACATACAACAGCGTTTTTCCGCGGCATACTTATGTGCCATACATTTCTGAGAGTTCGTCTCGAGCCAGAAGTTGAACCTCGCGGAAACGTCGTTTTGTCTGTTTTTTGGCGGTAATTTCAATAAAAATAAAATACAGGCAAAATCTCAATAAATAGAACTCAGGCTTACGCCCTTGCCACGCTGTTCTAGAAGGATCCTCATGTGTGTGTCTATCTACTTGAGAAAGTAGCTAGTTTTATTTATTTATTGCCGCCAAAATCGAGCCACAAAAACAAAAGCCACCTAGACAGTTGTTTGCTACATTGGAGCCACAAAAACAGTGTTGCCACTTTTCTCAGGCGGAACCTGTGACATTTGGCCGCAAAAATCTGTGACAATCTGTGACAAACGAAAGTTGGTCCTTTGAGCTCGTTGATTTTCTGTGGTTTCAGCGGTGCACTTTTTAGGTAAAGGATTTTTGCAGCTAAAACGGCAGCAAATTTCTTTTCCTTTTCAGGTTTTGTATACTTCATCCCTTTCTTATTCAACTGAAAAGAGGAGTGAAAATCTAAGAATTTATTTCAGTAAAAAAGATTAAAAATAGTTGGTTTCAAAAATATATAGCTGCCATGTTCGTAAAATAAATAAATCTTCTTCAGTCCTGGCTTGATACTTCTGTCCTGTGTTATTTTCGTGTAGATAAGCAGACTAGTTGCAGAATAATTCTTTTCTACTATAGGCGTATTCTTGCCGTTCCCCGAGGACTCCTTTTGAGGAGTCCCTGCGTTTTTGTTTGTCACAGGTACTCACTCCCCATACGGACGGGAATGGCTCCGATTATCACCACCATCATCAAAAAGGACTCCCTTTCAGATTCGGAGGGGACTCTATTTTTGCTCGTGTTGGTGCAATGTAAAATTAATTAAAAACAACCGGAATAAACAAAACCAAAAATAAAGTGGATCCAGACTAAATTCATCGACTGTGTATTTTTTTTCGGACAAAATAAATTTTGTAAGCATTCCCCGTGTTCTCGTTGTTTTCCTTACGTGGAGTCCGCGTCGAGTGACTCCCTCTATTATCGCTGTCCCTCTTGATTCCCCGAGGAGTCCTCATCTTTTTTTCATTAATTGAAAACACCATACAAGTAGACTTCGAGATAAAAAAAAAAGTAAATGAATTAAGTACTGTCGGAAAGTTTGCTATGAAATTACTTGACTAAAGTAATTAAAATTAGATAGAACAGGTGGTTTTGTACCTTGAGCGACAAGTGGACCCTTGCCAAGAAGGGCCTAAATATCTCTTTTGAAAATTTTGCTTCGGCAGAGCTAGTAGTTCCGACTTTTTGCCACAGAGCCAGCAAAGAGTGCGGCCGCGGTTCATTTGAGGCGTCTGAGCCATTACATCGCTCGCTGAATTTCGAAACAGAGTCGATACATCACTCGGTAAATTTCGAAAAAGAGTCGATTCTACGCATTGAACTACTATACCGAAGCAACACTGACATTATTAAGCATCCATTAATTCGTCCACACAGACTGACAGCTGTATATGAAGTAAGGTGTCGCAAGTTTCAACAATCACAGAATTCTGGCTCACTTTGTCGCAGAATTCTGCGACATTTTTAGCAAAAGTGCGATTTTCTGTGACAAATGGTGTCACAGCTGTGAATCTGGGGAAAACTCGAAAACCTGTGACAAATCGCAGAATTCTGCGACCAGTGGCAACACTGCACAAAAACCTTGTTGGCGCAGACACATACTTGTGGGCCACACAAACGACTGCAGAAAAACCTTTTTCGAGCCACAAACATTTGTGGGATCTCGGAAAACGTCTAAACTCTCATTTTCACAAAGAGTCAAGGTTAAACAACAAACCCACGCTACTACTAACGGATTGTACCCGCGACAGCAATAATGTTGTAGTTAGAGACTGTTCTCCCCCAAAAAGTAGCGGAATAGTTGCTTACACCTCGCTGATTTTTGTATCATTACGAAAGTTCCCGTTCCATATTCGGTCTACAAACATTATAATGGGCAACTTTTTGCCTTATAAGGGCTTTTATAAGCTATCGAGCTAATCCTAGTAACGAAAATTCCGTCTTTGGATATAATCTTGATTGTTCCGAACGCGAAAACATCTTGATTGTTCCGAACGCGAAAACCTGGGTTAGCACACGCCATCTGCTGATAAAAATAAGATTGGCATTTTAAGATTCCGAAGGAAAACAGGAAATCACGCCATCTACTAACCAAAAATTTCAACGAGTAACTAACAAAAATTCGCTAGATGGCATTGTTGATACGAACGACGTTGAGTCGTTCTTGGCTAACGTTAACAGTTCTGATCTATATCTGTTTACCGACTTAATAGGCGGAGTTAAGATCTTCAGAGTTGAGAATAATATTGCAAGCAGTTTTCAGGGAAGAAGTTCACAAAATCAGATATTTAAGGAAGAATCTTTAATTATTTTTTCACAATTTCATTTTCCAGCTTGAGCCTGAAGAGGACCCTTGCTAGGAAGGGCCGAAAGATGGCTCTAATAAAATATAGCTGACGTATCCGTTTTGCATTGTCAAATCGGAAACAATGCCAAAGAATTTAGGAAATAAAGCCGCCGTGATATTTATTTTTTGCCTTCTTCCAACATTAAAACTTTTGACTTGATCTCTTTTTTTTTCAAAACAATCCCCATTGGCGAGTCCAATATGGACCTTCACTGAAGGCTCAACTAGCGCCGTCATTAGCCTGCCAAATCTTGATCTTTCTTAACCAGTTGTTCCTGTGCCATCGTATTGTCAATCCGTTCCATCGGTTGAGGGCGATTCTTTAAAGCATGTATTGGCCAAGCACGTATCTGCCAATTTGGCAGAAGTTGTATGAGCCTGGTTAGGTGTTTTTGCTTTTTGTCGATGTGATATTTGCACTTGTTGCCGCGTTCGTTCTTTTTTGTCTTCTTTTTTTCCTGTTTTCTTAGTTTTTGGGATCCCAATACGTAAGTGGAGGAACGAGTTAACTGAAGATTGGCTTACCGAATGCGTTTGTACTAATTTTGGTTTCGATGTATGAAATGTAGTGAAGGTGGCAGGTAAATTTTCTAGATCTTTTTTTTTTTAAGCGTAGGGGTTAAACAAGGGTGTTGCTTATCTCCTAAATTATTCTCGCTTTACATTAATGATTTTCATGAGTATTTGTTACATTCTGGTGCGGCGGTGGTAAGTCTGGATATTTGTCAGTTATGTGCATTGCTGTTTGCGGACGATATGGTGCTATTTGCTCATTCGCCAGAAAAGTTGCAGGTTCTGTTGGATAGGACCCAAGAATACATCCGAATGAAAGAGCTGTGTCTGAATGTGAGTAAGTCTGTAATGATGGTGTTTAGAAAGGGTGGAAGAGCGAGTGAAAGCGAGAGTGTGAAGTTTAATGGGAAAAAAATAGGAATAAAGGATGATTTTGTTTATTTAGGTGTTCGGTTTTCGCATAATGGTAAGTTTGGTAAACAAATAGAAGCTAGCGAGAGAAAAGGGAAGCGTTGTGCGTATGCGCTTGCCGGGAGTCATTTAGGGGATATTAAGGATATTAAAATGCATAAACAGTTATTTTCAACTAAAGTAGTATCTGCTATGCATTATGGTTCCGAGATTTGGGGTTTTCATAATGGGGATAAGCTAGAGAGTGTACAATTACAATATTTTAAGAGGGTATTAGGGGTTAGCGTGAGAACTAATAGTTTAGTAATAACAGGGGATTTAGGTTTAGGGTCGCTCCGGAATAGTAGGTTAGTAGCTATGATAAGATATTGGGAGAACGTGAGGAGTTTGCCAAGAGTGAGAGTTCTGAAAGCGGCGTATTTGGAAATACTTGGAGGTAAGAAAAGGGATTCTTGGCCTCAGCAAGTTAAAAAAATATTAGAGGATTGTGGTTTCGGGGGTCTGTGGTGCGATGGAGTGGGACCAGGTTACCCCCTAGGTAAGGTAGCTAAGTTAGTGAAAGAAAGGCTAAGCGATCAAGAGATTCAGAGGAGCCATGGGGGTGTATCAGAGCACCAATCTCTGAAGTTGTATGGTATGGCCAAAGAGACATGGGGAGAAGAATTATATTTTAAGTTGGGATTGGGGGGGGGGGGCAGAACTGAAGTGGATGGCGAGTCTTAGGGCGAATGCTCTTCCGGTGGGGATGCGGAGAAATTATATTGGTAGAGATAGGAAAGGTACTGGTCCTTATTTTTGTCCAATGTGTGGTATTGAAGGAGAGGACGCGGTACATTTGATATGTTATTGCGAGGAGTTGAAAGAATTAAGAAAGGATGTGTTTGGTCGGGAGGCTTGGGAGGAAAGGGATTTGGTTTCAAGTATGGGAAGTAAGTGTTTTGGTGAGATCCGAAGGCTGGGTAGATTCCTGAAGCTAGCTATGGCCCACCGTGAACTATTTTTATAGAAGTTGATTTTTTGGTTTGTTGTAGGAGTGTATGATATTTTGTTTTTGTTATTGTGTTATGTTTCCCGCCATGGCCCTTGGGCTTTACTGGGAATAAATTCATTCATTCATTCATCGCAAAAGTTGTCCGTCTGTCTGTCCGCACGATAACTCTCGAGGGGATTGAAATATTTTGACGAAACTTGGTGGGAGGATCCTTTGGGTCAAAGTACAGGTCAAGTTCGAAAATGGGCTCTGTAGCTCCACATTTGAGGGTGGGGCAGGGATTTCAAATTAAGGACAAAAAAAATATTTTTTGAAAGCTATTGAAATAGTTGATTAAGGGGTAAGGAGACATGCTGAATACGAATATGAAAGTTATTTTTCGGCTATACCGGTCCTGCCCCTTTATTCTCAGATGATCATAGCTCTGCGCACGTGGTCGACAATCATTTGTTTGTTCAGTGACATCATCGAAGGTCGAAAGGGTCTCTAAGGTTTTATACAGAGGCGAAAGAGACATGGGTTGAATGTGTTTATTTTATAGCGGGTTTCGATAGGGAGGAACTGAAATTATTAATTAGTATGCGCGCTGATATTTTACCACTGGGAGATTGGAGGAGGTACACGGGTAGGCCGATTGGGAGAATTGGTCCTTACTTCTGCCCGATGTGTGGAGAGCGAGAGTGTGTGCGACATCTTATGTGTGATTGTAGGAAATGTAGTAGGAATTGTAGGAATAAGTGAGGGGTTGCTCACTGAAAAAGGTGTACTTGGTAGGGGAGGGGTTACTCACTGAAAATAAGATGTACTGGATAAGTGAGGGGTTGCTCAGTGGGTGTACTAAAGTTGTTTGGGGAGGGGGGTGGGGTGAGCCGGTCCCAGGTACTCGTGACCAATCCCAGGTGCACGCGAGGGGTTAGACACTTGGGTGAGCCAAGCGAGAGGGTTGATTCATGGTGTACCAAAGAGGCACTGAAAGAAGGGTGAACTGGGTGAGTGAGGGGTTGCTCACTGAAAAAAAGTTTACTTGGTAAGGGAGGGGTTACTCACTGGAAAAAAGATGTACTGGATAATTGAGGGGTTACTCAGTGGGTGTACTAAATTTGTTTGGGGAGGGGGTGGGGTGAGACGGTCCCAGGTACTCGTGAACCAATCCAAGGTGCACGCGAGGGGTTAGGAATTGGGTGTACCCGTTAAAGGAGTACTCGAGGGGTTAGAGACTTGGGTGAGCCAATCCTAGGTGCTAAGTGTGTGTGAGCCAGTCCTAGGTGCTCGATGAACCAATCCCAGGTCTACGCGAGGGAATACTCACTTGCAAAAAAAAAAATCAGGGTTTAGGAACTGGGTCTTGAGGGGGATTGCCCGGGGGATTATCGAATTCTGAACTTTGTTTCCTTGACGGATAAGCTGGCAAAATTTGCAAGCTTGGGCTCCAGCGTCACCGGATCTTTTGCTCTGCATGCAGTTCGCCGGGAATGCTGCTAAAATACGAGGAATTTGGTAGAAAAACAACAACAATTCTAAAATACCTTTTTGAGGTCGATTAGATATGAGATATTGGAGTAAAAATGCTTGTTGAATCCGTATCTAAACTTGGTTTCCTCATTTGATTAGTTGTTTGCCCGTAAGCAAAAAACTTCAAAATGGTAACATTTTTGTTGTAGGCTACATATTCAAGCGGTTGATTATGGATAAATAGCAAATATGTTAAAGGGGTCTAGCGAAGACTTGGAAATGTACAAAATTCGACTGTCTGGACCAAGAAGTCTGATAAACATTAAGATTTTTGGGATCCCATCGAAACCTTTGGTCTTGTTGTTTGTGATATGGTAATTTTTACTGGAGTAAAATTGATTGATTGATTGGCACCTGACAAGTTGCATATGTAATCAGATAAAAAGATGGTATTACAATAGTATATCGAAGAGTTACGATGTTTCATTGCGTAGAATCGAACGTGACATGTTAGCCCTCAAATATTGCGGCGGCGCTCATTGTTGCACCCCCAGTGTCGTTTTGTGTTATTTGTTTGTTTTGAAAGCAGAATTAGAAGTCAATAAAAATAATAATAATTTGACGCAAATAACGCTTCGACTGACCCCACTACGACGCTGTTTCGAATTCTCCGGCACCATTTGTGTCAAATGAAGCGCGGCCGCATTCTTTGCGGCTAGTATGTCACGCTCGATTCTACACAGACAAATATCGGTTCTCTTATACGAATCAAGCGACTACATGTGGAACCTGTCAGGAGCCGAGTCGTGCTTTAACCAGTGACAGGCCACCATACCACGTCCTTCGGAAGCGGAACAACTCGCAGGAGAAAATGAAAGAAATATATTTCTGTTTTTCAGTCACTTCATGATAAGACTGAGCCTTATCAGAGCTTCGTTTTTGTTGCAATAGCGCTGCCGCATCGCTGCTGAAGCACTTCTTTGCTTTTGCACAATATGCGTTTTTGGATTCACTTTCTTCTTGGTTGAAGCGGCAGCGCTGCAGCATCTTGCAGGGAAGCACGGACTTGGTCGGTGAGCAAGTCCATGATTCTCGAGAAGAGCTGCCGTCTTCCTCGGAAGCGCTGCAGTGCAAAAACGGATGTAGAAAGAATCAGTCCGGAATCGGCCGAGAAGTGTACCTGCAGCATGCAACAAAAACGAGGCTCAGGTCACGCTTCCGCAAACTTTTTAAACATTTCGAAGTGCGCAACGAATTACTTATTTCGGACTAGTCTCCGAAAACCCTACCCTATTCACTTCTTGTGAACATCTGAAAGACAGACTCAAATATGGTACTTTGTTTTTACGCGAAACCAACACTGTAAAAAGTTCCTCCGAGTAAGGATTGAAGTTAACTGCAGTATTTGCTACTGGGATTGATCTTATCTCTACTGAGATAAGATTAATCCGAATTAGACATAAGATTATCTTTTTAGAGACAAGATTAATCCCAGTAGCAAATACTGCAAGATTCTTTTTTACAGTGAAGTCTGCTCTGCGTTTTGGGATACGTTCAAGCTTCTTCTTTCATATGTGTATTATAAACAATGACACAACTGCACAAACATTCTGTTCATTTAGGTTCGTACTGCAGTCTCTAACCTCTTTGCTCACCGCCCGTCACTCTATTCCGTATCTCCGCGAGGTCGAGATTCTCAAACTTCTTCCATTAGCGTAATGAATATCTACGAGTTTCCGATGTCACCTTGTAGACACTCCATCCTTACGATTATTTTGGACGTCTTCTTTCATTTTTATTTTCTGTCTGGCTATAGAGGTTGGTTGTATTTATCCTTACGATTATTTTGGACGTCTTCTTTCATTTTTATTTTCTTTCTGGCTAGAAGTTGGTTGCTATTTAAATAAGGGAATTTTGATTCCTGAATCACCTCTGGTCGTAACCTTGCACCCCACGTCCACAACCGAGGGTGAGTTAGTATTAAGCAAAAAATCAAGATGGGATGGTTTTGGTACACAATGTTGAAACTTAGTGTAATTTTGTCATTGTGGGAGAGTGTGAGGATTTGAATGGGTTGGACCAAGAGTTGTTTGGAGTGAGAGCGTGTGGGAGTGAGTGAATAATTGAGAGAATGAAAGATAAAAGTTTCCAGGCTATTCAACTATTTGGAAGGTTCCTCCGGATAGGGTTAGCACACAGGGAAAATTGTATATCCCTGTAAATTTAAATATTGGCATAGTGTTCTTGTTGTTATATATTTTTTTCTTTTGCTGTTGTGGTGCGATGGCCCTTGTTGGCTTTTATGCATTAAATATCTATCTATCCATCTATCTATCTATAGAAACCGTCTTAGCATAGTCCCGTGGACCGGCTCCTTTGCGCAGGTATAGTGTTTTGTGCTCCGGCTGGTTTCGACTGGAGCATCGTTGGCACAATCCGCATAAGGGCTACCGAATTCCCCAACTACAAAGAACCTCAGTGTCAATCCTCCTGGACGATTACCCATTTTCAGAAAATTCTCGGTAGACAGCAAAACACAATTCAATAACCTTCAAATTTTACTCAGCAAAAAAAATAAAACAGTAAAGAAAATAACCTACCGTTATCACAACTTCGTAGCAGTGTTCTTTTTCCGATGTGCAGACAGACAAACGACGGTGCAGAAGAGGTTATTCGAGTACTCAAAGGGGACTTTTCCCGTGATGTCCGCGCCGCATAAAAAGCACTGCACCATTAGTGGTGGAGGGGCGCCGGAACTGGAGGCCTGCGCAATGAGGCGACGCTCGGCAGCGAGCGCTCGCTGTTGGAAAATAAGCATGAATAGTAGCGGTCCATTATTTCTATAATAGCTCAAATTTCTGAACGGTATCAAACTCTTTACTCTGAAGTATCACTATATAGCTTAAATTTATAATGTTATTTATGACCGTTGTAGCCCTATACGCGTAGGCCTATTATGATTTATGTGTGTGCTCGTAAGTTGTATCCGTGGCTATAGCAAACAAATTTGGCGTGAGCCATGATAAGTTTTTGGTGAACAGAAAGATTGATCTATCTACCATCTATCTATCTAATCTTCCTGACCCTGATTCGGGTCTCTTTATCTTCTTCCTTATGGTTGGGATTTCGCAAGTATTACTTCATAGATGCAACGATGTCGGCGTTGCCGTAATCGTTGTATTAATGTGGACGTACACTAGAGGTATGCCTCTTTGAACACTTCCTAAACTGTAAGCCATCTTTCGTTTTCTGTTTTGCCTCTAAAACGAAAATAACAAATTAAGAACTTAATATAAGGTGTTACAAGTGTTGTAGCTTTCTCTGACGTAAACGAATAAGATCAAATTCAGTTGATTTCATTTTAGTTATTGAATTTTGAACGTTCTTTTTATTCTGTTGGGATACTTCCGGACAGTCACGAAAGTAATGCAAAACTGCTGCAATACTTTGAACGCCTTAGCCTATGATCGTTATTTGTTAGGCAGAAGTTTCATATTCTTTGGTGGCATCCGAAAACACAACAAAAAGCCAACAGATGAAGCCTACCTTTTCTCGGTCACTAAGCTGCAGAAACCTTTTCCTCTCCTCCTCTGCTTTCTGATTTTCGGCATCTTCTGCTTTTCGCTCTTCCATTTTCTTCTTTATTTCCTTTTCTCGTTCCTTCTTTGCTGCTTTCTGCAATTTCTTCTTTTCCGCAAGCCGTGCTGCCTTTGCCTTTTCGGCATCGTCGGAAAGGGGAGATGGAATCTGAGACTGAAGAAAACCAAGTTAAAACCATTGCATAGACGCTAAGAAGTGTCAAAACAACATAGTGAACTTGAGTCGAAGCTCCCAAATTTTACGCGCTCCCCAATGTCAATTAGCTGTACGCAATCGCTTTCTTACCCCTGGTTCACACTGCTGCGATTTCGCGCAAAATTCTGCGTCATGCGACATACGACACAAATCGTGCGACAAGCAACGCAGAACTTTGAGTTTTGTCGCAGTGTCGGATGCGTTGAAATATTTCAACTGATCCGACATAACGCATGCGATTCTTGAGGGAAAGAAAAGAAAAAAACAAAGACTAGTTAATTTTTAAGACTATAAATCGCTCTACCTTGATCTGACTGTAATCCTAGGATGGCTGAATGCAAAATATCTTCTGAATAAACTTGTATTAACCTGTTTTGAACAAGATGACATATGGGGTTTGACTGAAAATTTCCTAATGGTGGGTGGTATTCAGATGGGTAATCTCCCAGCATCTTCAGAGGTTGTTTCCCCAAGGGTTTCTTTGTCCTTTTGCAGAATAATCTCGACGAAAAATTTCGTTTTCCATTTGCGTCTGCGTGGTAGTGGGAAGGTCCATGCGATTCTGTCGCACGTCGGAACATCAAAGAAAAAATCGTGTCGCATACGAAGCAGCAGTGTGAACCAAGGGCTATACCTCACATCGCATCCTCATTCGTTTACAGAAAGGAGAACTGGAGAACACTACAGAGCTGAGTCACGTGTGGTTGCACGTGTTGTATGCATGCAAGTTGCTCATTTTAACGTATCATGAATTCTTGGCAGAACGAACTGAGGCTGCAAGTTACGCATTACGATGAGGTTTCAGCGGACAGTTACAAGAATACAGCCAATTTCAAGCCCAAAACATGCTAGAAATTTACGCTGTTTCCTCCTGAGCCAACTTTTCAAGCATTTCAAAACCATACCCGAAATACAGAAATCAATACCATCTTTTCCTCTAGTCTTACACAGGGATCTGTTGATGGTTTCTCCGACAAACTTCGCACACATTACTCTTATTCTTGCGCTATCCAACACAGCCTTGCTGCATTCGACCCGTCTTCTCGACCATCTCGGCTGCTAAATCGGCAAGAACATAAGGTGTAGTCCAAATCTCGTCGGAGTTCCATACAATTGTGACGTGTACCTTCCAAGTTTCAACCCAAAAGATCCACTCGTTTGTTCCCTACACATGCCAAAAGGTTTCGCTCCCCCCCTCCAACTTCCCCTGCCGAGTCCGAATCTGGTTCGTACTACCAAATGGATCGCGTGAAGGATTTTCTCTTACCACCTATCGAGTTTCACTCAAATCTGTGAGTTTTTTGGGAACTTCCCGTAACTCTCCCCCAGCGTGGTCGGATCCAGCTCGGACCCTAAAATATGTCATCTGCAGCATGTGATCTCTCTGCATTTTAAGTTTCATTAAAATCGCTCCACTTGTTTGACCCCTATGCGAGTCAAAACGTTTCCGGTAATCCCCTTCCAACTCCCCCACTGTGGCTGAATACGACTCGGAAACGTCAACGTCGCATCTCTGACATCTCCTATTCTCGTCCATCAAGTTCGACTGGAACCGGAGCATAGCCTATCCACAAATTTCCAGTCCCTACTTCACCCCCATCCCCTACCGTGGCCAGATCCGATCTAGACACCAAATAACAAATCAAGGCCGCATTAACTCGGAGCTGTCCAACTTGCATCCCATCCTGCCCCCCCCCCCACCTCATCCAACTCTCACAACCGTGGCCACATGTGGTTCGGACGA
Source organism: Branchinecta sandiegonensis (assembly GCA_030848855.1). Classification (NCBI taxonomy): domain Eukaryota; kingdom Metazoa; phylum Arthropoda; class Branchiopoda; order Anostraca; family Branchinectidae; genus Branchinecta; species Branchinecta sandiegonensis. The sequence goes on along the minus strand of JAUPMV010000003.1, from coordinate 19,011,600 downwards.
ATGTTTTGCTTGTCTAGGTCACCCATAAGTTTTACCCGAATCGGACCACCCGTTCGCAACCAACGGAAGCAGGTGATTACCGGATTCCCCTTCCCTCAACTCGCCGAAGATGGCCGGATCCAGGAATACAAGTTTTCCAAGGGCATTATGTCGGGTCTTTAAGTCATTAATACGCCTGCAAAGTTTCATCGTCCTTAGAATAATTGGAACTATCCTAACTGGCGATCACTGGAATTCTGGGAAGCACCCTACAACTCCCCCCACAGAGCCCCCATACGATCTGGTTCTGTCAATTACGTATCTAGGGCTAATACTTGTTCTTCCCATCAAGTTCCATCCCAATCCCTCAACTCTAAGCGTTTCACGAGATTTCCGGTGCCCCCCTTCACCCCCCCCCCACATGTATCGGATTCGAACAGGATTAGACACGGAACACCTGAGACGATAGCTCTTTCCACTTGCCAAGTTTCATTCAATTCTGATCACCCGTTCAAAAGTTATGCGTGCCACCAGATTCCGGGCTCCCCATTCTTCCACTCCCCCCATGGTGGTCAGATCTCGGAAACCGGGTTCGGGTCCTGACATGCCTTCCAAGTTTCATCGTCCTAGCACATCGAGAAGTACCGAACCAGCGGGATCACCGGCATTCCGCCCCCCCCCCCCCCCTCAACCGCCCACAGTGCCCGGATCCGGTTCGGTTATGTCAACAATGTATATAGGACTTGTGCTTGTTCTTCCCACCAAGTTTCATCCCGATCCCTCCACTCTAAGCGTTTCCAAAGATTTCCGGTTCCCCCCTCCAACCCCCCCCCCCCCCCAAAGTCGTCGGATCCAGTCCAGATTTTAAGCAGGTCGTCTGAGAAACGGAGTCTTTCCAAATATCAAGTTTCATTAAGATCCGATCACTGGTTCAAAAGTTATAAATACCTCTTATTCCGGATTTCCCCTCCCTCCACTCCCTCCACGATGCTCGGAGCGGGGAAGTGACTATTTCCAACTTAATCTTTTGGGGTCCTTCATATACCTGCCAAGTTTCATCGTCCTAGCTTGTGTGGAAGTGCCCGAACTAGCAAAACCTAGACCGACCGACCGACGGACGGACAGAAATTGCGATCGAATACAAAAATCGTTTCCGCAAGTTTCAACTCGAGGGTCGAGTTTGTCGCACACATTACTGTTTCCGTGACGAACAATAACAAGAGCTGAAAGCTCATATGGTACTTGTAAGAACAGTTAGCATGTTTGTCAGATACGGTTTACAGTTGTCAAGGCTGCATCTCTCTTCCGATACTCATTTCATCAGAAAATCGGCTTGGTCTACTAAACGTGAAATAGTTATTCCACTCACTGATAACTATTTCTCCCACTACGATGATCGGATCGGGGGAGGAACTATTTTGAAGGCGACCTGGGAGAGTACCTAAAATGTCTGCCAAATTTCATGGTCCTGGTACATCTGGAAGTACCCTAACTCGTGATCACCGCGGAAATCCAGGAAACCCCTCCGACACCCTCCACTGCGATACGATCCGGTCCTATTCTGTCAATAAAGTATCTAGGGCTAATGCTCGTTCTTCCCTTCAAGTTCGGTCCCGATCCCTCGACCCTAAGCGTTTCACAAGATTTCCGGTCCCCCCTCTACCCACCACCCCCAGCTATCGGATTCGGGCCAGATTTGAAATTGAAAATCTGAGACACTTGTCAAGTTTCATGCATGTCCGATTACCCTTTCCAAAGTTATGTATGTTTCTAGTTTCCGGATTTCCCATCCCTCCACTCGCCCGGCGATGGCTGGATCGGGGAAGTGGTTATTTCCAAGCTAATCTGGTCGGTTCCCTCATATGCCTTCCATTTTTTTTTGTCCTAGCTTATGTGGAAACGTTTCAGGAGATTTCCGCTGCCCCCCTCCAGCCCCCCCCCCCCACAGGTATTGAATCTGGTCCGGATCTGAAACTGAATATCCGAAACACTTGTTCTTGACACATGTCAAGTTTCACGCATGTCCGATTACCCTTTCCAAAGTTATGCATATTAATAGTTTCCAGATTTCCCATCCCTCCACTCCCCCCACTATGATCGGATCTGGAAAGTGATTATTTTCAAGTTAATCTTGTCGGTTCCCTGATATGCCTGCCAAGTTTCATTATCCTAGCTTATGTGGAAGCGTTTCACGAGATTTGTTTAGTTTAAGTTTAGTTAGCATCAGAGCAAAATAGCTCTAGTTAGCATTTAACATTCGTTCTGATCACTTGGTCTTACTTTAATCTTTAAACCGTATATTTGCCCGCCGCTTCTAAATTCAACCATGCGCAGAGCTATTGGTAGAGCGCTGGACTCGCACCACAGAGGTCACTGGATCGATACCGCATTTGGACTTCCGCTCTTTTGCTACCGTTGTTCCTAGTTTCCGGACTCCCGAATCCGGGGAAAGTCGGATTGGGGAATTGATTATTTGTAAGTTAATCTGTAAAACAATAGTTTTATGTCGTGGTGTTAGGGTTTACTGTTGTAGGCTTCTGCCTTAGCCGCTCAACCGAGTGGCCTGAAAGGAAGGGCTCTTCCTTTCAGCTCACTTAGTCGATCACGTAGTCTTTCAACACGGTAGCGTCTTATCGAAGGCGTAGATGCGTTCGTACGGTTCTAGCTATGTTTCAGGTTCAGAACACGTTTATTGTTCTTTACTCACTGTTGTGTTGTCTCCTCCAAGCTTCACCACACTCTGAACTAAAAGTCACTGAAGAAGCCTCGACCAAGACTTCTTCTGACGTCAACCCCGCCTTGCTCTCCTTTCACTGATCTCCCGGCAGTCCTCCCGTCTGACCGCAAACTCTTGCTCGAGTTCTAAACGCTACGTTAGGACTTGGTCTGAATTTGGGAACAACATTTCCTTTGAATCTTGGCTGAACTGAAACGGTTTGGAAATGATGCTGACTTAAATCTGACTTGAGTTTAAAAGGTAAACTAGGTAATACTATAAATATAAAGATATGAAGACCCTTCGTAACATCTGGTCGGGTCCCTGATATGCCTGCGAAGTTTCATCGTCCTAGCTTGTGTGGAAGTGCACGAACTAGAAATACCTGGACTGACCGACAGACCGACGGACGGACAGAAATTGCGATCGCTATATGGCACTTGGCCGGAGGGCAAGTGCCATAAAAACGCGAGGGACACAAATACAACGCGGAGAGACGCTCTAGCAGAAACATTTACCTCTACCTGCATCTGGTTTTCTACAGTGGTCAGATCCAAGATCGACGTATCCTTGAACCTAGGAATCTGCATCTCCAATACCATTTACCACGACTCAACTATGGAAAAGACAAAAAGCTGACTGTACCTTTGAGTAATCGTAGCGATCAGGATACATCCCCATGAACCTCCGAAAAACGTTTCTTGTTTCTTTGTCTCCCGCTATGACGTACGGGGGTCTGCCTTTGTAGTCAAGTACGGACGGGTCGGATCCAGAGTCGATCAATGTCCTTAAAGAAAGCATACAATTTACGAAGCGGAAATTTCGTACCCAGGTCGACCTGAGGACAGTTACGCGAAAATCCAAGTACCTGAGTACCTGGCCAGTTACCATGATATCTGATATTCAAATACTACGGTCCCGACCGTAGCCAAAATTCCAAAATTCCAAAATTGGTATCCAAAATTCCAAGGAAAATTCCAAGGAAATTCCAAGGAAAGTTTGGGATTTTAGACACAAGAAGTTCCAGCATAAGGTAGTAAAACAGTTGTGTAGATTATTCCGGTCTGCTCCAAGTCAGTTATTCTCAAACAAATTTGCCAATTTTCAATCCTTCTTGATTATTATACCCGAAAATTATTTTTCAATTTTTGCCCGAACGTTCATCTTACCTCGAGGCTTTCGGCTAGCTTTCCCGCAACATTTCCTGGAAAAGATGCTTCAGTTTCTAGAGCGAGAAAACCTATCGCAGCAACCCAAAACCCAGCGGAACATGATTCCGCCTTTGCTTTCAACGTCGCAAAGACCTTTGTTTACCCTAGGCTAATCTCCAGGTTAGATACACCTAAACGCTGCGCCCGAACATGCACCTCTATCTAGAATTCTAGTCATGCGTGCTAACCGCGTCACAACTCCCAAATCTAGCTGTGTTCTTTACCGCCGAAGTTCATTTCAGTCCAAACCGCACTTCCTGGTCAGTACTGAGCTGACACAATATTCTGAACGCGATAACACCGATTTAGGTGACAGTTCAGTTTTAACGGGTAACAAGCATATCCAGGAAATTTCCCTTCTGCCTATAGGAGTTTCGACAGAAACATCTCCGAAAGTCTGCAGGAGATCACATATTTAAATATAAGTCATCGATACTAGTAGATCCTGAGGGGGAGGGGGGGGGGGGGAGCCTACAGATCCGTTCTTGCAGGTACCATAGTTGCGTTTTGCAGATACCATGGTACCTGATACCACGGTCTAAAGTTGTTTGGTGATATATGATACCACGATCAAAAGACGTTTTAGCAGTTATCGTGGCATCTGGACAGCCATCGTGGTATCTGATATTCAGATACCACGGTCCGGCCGTGGTAGCTCATCGTGGTATCTGAAAAAGTCATCTCACTATCATCATCACCAACAATGGAGCCTAGTATATGAAGGGTTCAAATGATGCCGCTGATTCTGCGGCAGAATTGCGAAATCTTGTTCATGCTACCGAGCAGGATTTGCTCGCTACAAAGAAAACTTTATCAGAGACAACTGAAAAGAAAATAGCTGAAAAACTGCAATCGACCAGGTCATCGTCAGCGGCTAGTACTGCGAAGTTTCCGACAGAGATCATGGTCTCAGAAATACATGATGAGATCATTTTTAGCCCAAAGTTTACCATCATTGAGAAACAGCTCAAAGGTTACGTGCATGCTATTGATATCCTTGAGAACAGGGTAACTCAACTAGAGGCGAAAGTGGATGATTATGAGCAGGAAACTAAGCTAGATTCTCTCCTATTTAACGGTGTGAAACAGAACCCATCGCAAAATCTGAATCCAGCTATCCATCACATCATACGTGACCAAATGGGCCTGTCTAGTATCGCAAATTCTGATACTGTGAGTGTTCAACGGTTCCGTCTGGGTTCTAGTGACTCACAAAGACCGGACAAGGTGGCTCCCGTGCTCGTGAAATTTCGTTCTAAAGACATTGCTAGCACCGTTTTCAAAGCGAAGAAGAATCTTGCAAATAGTGGAGTTTTTGTGTCTGAAAATCTCACAAAGAAAAAACGCGAGTTACTGAATGCTGCCAAATTTGGAAACCGATGTGTATGGTCAGATCAGGGGAGAGTTTTTGTGCTACGGTTTAGTGACGATCCCATTCAGCGTATATGGGGTATTGATGATCTTCTGTAATATCAGTGATAGTGATAAATCGTTTTCGTTTCCGTTCGTTTTTTTTTTCTCTTCTTTTTTCTTTTCCTTTCTCTTCTTGGTGTGTTATTGGAGTTTACCATGTTTTCTGTTCTTTTCTTCTTCCTCTTCTCCTCTTCTGTATATTTCCTTACCGTCAAATGCGGTCTGTCTTATATTATGAATGGCTGTTCAAGTAAATAATGATATGCAGCAGTCCCGCTTGGACTTGCTGCAAAATTCGCCGTTCCGTACTGAAGATGTTTTGTCGTTATCGGTAGCGAATGATTTTGCGGGTCATCCATTTCAGCCGCTGCGGAGTAGCAAATATATTCGGTCAACTGATATTGTCTGGGCAATCTGAATCTTTGACTGTGGCTCAGTGGAATTGTCATTTCAATTCTAACCACCATAAGGTAGCGCGTCTGATAGATCTTTATAAGAATAAGGTAGAAGTATTAGGGATTTGCGAGTCGTTCGTAACTCAAGACACTTTCCTCTCGTCACACTTTTTTCCAGGTTATAAACTTGTATCGAAATCAAGGAGTTCAATGAGAGGAGGAGGTTTGACTTTTCTGCTAGCAAACTCTTTGGATTACGTAATTCGAGATGATTTTACTCTTTGGAATGAAGGTAAGCTTGAAACTTTCTCAATAGAAGTAGAGTTGGAGAAAAATAGAAAGTTCATCATTTCTTTGGTTTACCGGCCGCCCAGCGCAAACCCAGATGATTTTTTTGGAGATTTCGATGGATTTCTTCAAAGGATGTCAAGTACTAATCACCAGTGTATTTTATTAGGGGATTTTAACTTCGATCTTTTAAATCTAGGAGGAGTAAACCTTGATTTTTTTTAACCTAATGCTTTCACATAACCTTTATCCTGCAGTTTCAATCCCAACTAGGATAACAGATCATTCGGCAACCCTGATTGACAATATCTACCTTTCTTCGGATGCAATTGTGGAGTGTTGTGCTGACGTTGTCTTACACCCGGGTCTGACCATCTACCAGTATTTTGCACCATTAAAAGGTTTGGCTGTAAACAGAAAACTACTACTAAGCTTCAATTCAGAATGATGAAAGCTGAAAATCTCAGAAAATTTAAAGAAGAAATCAGCACAGTATCATGGCAAGAAGTTATGGCAGTGAAAGAAGACCCCTCAGCTGCTTTTGATAAATTTATGAGTATTTTGTCACCCATCTACGATCAGTGTTGCCCATTAAAAATTGCAACTAAGAAGAAAAACCAACCACGGAAGCCATGGATTACGGAAGAGATACTGGAAATGATGGAGAAGAGAGACCAGTTATTCTGAGATTATCTCAATTGTGAGAGTGATGACAGTTGGGAAGAATACAGAAAGGCAAGAAATAAGGTGAACTCTGCACGGCGAACGGCTATGAGAGAGTATTTCAGAGAAAAATTAGAATCGCAGAAAGGAGACATTAGAGGGTCATGGCTGACTATTAAAAGTGTTCTAGGTAATGGTAAGGATTCAGCATCAACTGAACAGTTAGCCGTAGGTGAAAGAACTGTGAGTGGGAGGCAAGAAGTCAGTGAAGAGTTTTGTAAGTTTTTTACCAAAATAGGATCGCAAATAAACCAAGAGGCAAAAGATCAGAGCGGACAGCTAGACACTGAGGAGTTTGACGATGACCGTGGTCTTCACCACACATTTCAGTTTACTGAATGTACTATGGATGACATTACCCAAGCAGTGAAATCGACCAAATCCGATGCAGCTGGTGTTGATGGCCTATATATCAAAGCTTTTAAACCAGTTGCTGCGCATCTCTTGCCTGTGATCTTATATCTAGTCAATTTATCTGTTCAAAAAGGTGTGTTTCCTGACGAATTAAAGCGCGCGAAAGTTATACCCCTCCATAAAGGAGGTGATAAAAGAGAAATTTCCAACTGGAGACCGATATCTATTCTACCGCTGTTCTAAAAAATTTATGAAAAAGTAGTGTATAAAAAAATATACGAGTACATGAATTCGCTTGGATTTTTGTCAGATTCGCAGTTTGGTTTTAGAAAAGGTCATTCTACAGTGCATGCCGTTCATCACCTTTTAGATGGTGTAAATAGTGCGTTCGAAAATAATTTGATTCCTCTAACTATTTTTATTGATTTGAAGAAGGGGTTTGACACTGTGGATTTTGAAATTTTATTGAAAAGGCTGCGTAATCTTGGAATTAAGGATACGGCATTAAGTTGGTTTCGGTCTTACCTATGCGGAAGTTCAATGAAGGTGGTGATGAGTGACATATCTAGTGCAGCTATGCCTATAAATTGTGGTGTTCCCCAAGGGTCAGTCCTTGGCCCATTACTCTTCTTGGTATATGTGGATACCTTCGATTTTATCTAAACGATTCAGTTTTAACATCTTTCGCCGATGATATAGCTATCACAGTGTTCGCCCGGACTTCGAAAGAGCTTGTGCAAAAAGCAAACCACGTCCTGAGTCGGCTTCATGTTTTTACAGCTCTAAGCTCTTTTGCAGTAAATCCAAGAAAAACGAATTTTATGGTGTTTAGTCGAACTGGTTCGCCCGAACTTCTTGATAATGTGCTATATAATGGTGTCAACATAACACAGGTGTTTGTTTGTAAATATCTCGGATTTTATATTGATTGCAAGTTGTCTTGGAAGAAGCATGGTGAAATAGTATCGGCAAAAGCAGCTAGAGGATTGGGAGTGATGAGGAGGCTGAAAAAAGTGTTCCCGATAGCAGTTGTCAAACTGTTATACAGTGCTATTGTGCATCCTTACATCACGTACGGTTGTTCTGTTTGGGCAAGTATTTTCTTGGCCAACTATAAAAGAACCCAAATAATACAAAACAAAGCGCTGCGTCTCATAGGGGAATTTCAAAATTGTCAGAATACTGCGGAGTGTTTTAGAAAGAATGGGATTTTGAACGTAGGTGAGCTTCGGGATTACCAGCTAGCGATTTTTGTTTTTCAAAGTGTAAATAAGGTAAGCCCTGAGTACTTTTATCATTTTTTTAACACTAACTCGTTTTATCACCCTTATTTTACCCGAAATTCGGAGGATTTAGCTCACGAGAGAAGAAATACAACAAGAGCAGGATTTGTCCTCAGGAACACAGGTGTGAGAGTCTGGAATAACCTTCCAGAATCGGTCAGAGAGGCTGTAAGTCTGGCATCATTCAAGAAAATGGTTAAATCCCATTATTTGAAAAGGAAAGAAGTGTGATAAGAGGAAAGGGTATTTATTTATTTAAAAGAAAAAAATTGTACCCCCCCCCCCCATGAGGGAATGATATAGAGGATTCGTGGTGGTTAGAATTATGGCCACAATCAGGATTTTTTTGTCTTAAAAGTGGCCGTTAATGGTAAATTGTTTGTTTAATTTTTGTGTTTTTGATGAAATTAAAATAATGTCTATGTCTATGTCTAGGATTTTGTAAAATTAGTGAGAAAGAAGTTTGGCACTTGGTGTGACTGGATATCAGTTTTTCCTTTGGGATGACTTTGAAAAGCGCAATTTCGGCAATTGTCATCTTTTGCAGAGCAACCGTGGTATGGTATCAGATACCACGGTAGCTGCAAAAACGGCTAATTTTAGATCCAGTTACAGTGATAACAGATACCATGGTATCTGTGCGTAAACGCAACTCATGCTATCCTATCTGATATCACGATACAAGTCGTTTTTGCTGTTACCATGGTGCCTGATACCACGGTAAAAAGACGTTTTGGCATTTACTAAGTACCTGGCCAGTTACCATGATATCTGAGCCTCGTTTTTGTTACAATAGCGCTGCCGCATCGCTGCTGCAGCACTTCTTTGCTTTTGCACAATATGCGTTTTTGGATTCACTTTCTTCTTGGTTGAAGCGGCAGCGCTGCAGCATCTTGCAGGGAAGCACGGACTTGGTCGGTGAGCAAGTCCGTGATTCTCGAGAAGCGCTGCCGTCTTCCTTGGAAGCGCTGCAGTGCAAAAACGGACGTAGAAAGAATCAGTCCGGAATCGGCCGAGAAGTGGACCTGCAGCATGCAACAAAAACGAGGCTCTGATATTCAAATATATATATATACCACTGACCGTGGTATCCAAAATATCTATCTCACTTTCACCATCATCAACAGAAGAGCCTAGGGTTTTGGCAAGTCGTGGGACAGATGTTTGGCACCCGTGACTTGAATGGATATAAGTGTTTCTTTTGGTATGACTTCTTAAAACCCAAATTCTGCAACTATCGTTTTTTCAAAGCAACCGTAGTATCTGACACCATGGTAACTGCAAAATGGCGAAAAGCAGATTCGGTTACCGGGTATCAGATACCATGGTATCTGCAAAAACACAAATTATATTGTAGGCTATCATTACTTACCACACTGCTTCCTGCCTCTTATGCAAAGCCGCCACGTGAAGTATCGTAAAGCCTTCTTCTCCTCTCCGTCGACTCAGGACAAACTCTCTGCTCACCCCCTCTTCATCCACATTCAACGCCACAACCATGTTCACCAGCTCAACGTAGTGTTCACTGAATTTATCATCATTTCCTTCCATGATCGCCGAATATATTTTATCCACACATCGAAATTCACCCTCGAAAATTTCCACCTCGATAATTTGCGGTGGCAGAGGTTCTTCAATCCTCTTTTTGGGCTTGGGAGTTTTCTTTTTCGGTTTGGTTTTATAGTCGAGGTTAAGTAAATCGTCGGAAGTGTCGGATAGTTGGAGGGAATCGACGAGCTGTTCAATGGGGGTTGGTGGTTGTTTAGGAAGTTCCTTTGCTTTTTCACAAGTTGGCTGAGGGGTGGCGATCGCTTCCAGCTCGATTTTATCTAAGAAGAAGAAGAAGACTTAAGTTAGAGGTCCCAGTAGTACAATAACTAACATTTGTTTGTGAGTTATACCCTATTGCAGATCCTACTCTGGGTAACATAAAGGTATATTTTCGCCATTAAAACCTCTTCCTCTGCTGAGAAAGAATTCCGGTATTAAAGCCTCGAAATCCACAAAAGGCGTATTCTCGCCGTTCCCCGAGGACTCCACTTGAGGAGTTCCCGCGTTTTTGTTTGTACCGAGGACCCACTCCCCGTATTCTCGCGAGTCCCAACGGATGGCGAATGCTCTGATTACCATCATTATCATCAAAAAGGACTCCCTTTCAGATTCAGCCGTGAATCAATTTTTGCTGGAATAGACAAAACCAAAAATAAAATGGATCCAGACTAATTTCGTCAACTGCATAATTTTTTTAGAACAAAATCCATTTTGGAAGCATTCCCCGTGTTCTCGTTGTTTTCCGTAAGCGGACTCCGCGTGGAGTGACTCCCTCTATTCTCGCCGTTCCCTTCGGCCAGAATACGCCTAAAGTAATCCTTTGTGGATTTGTGTGAGCACAGTGCTCCAACGACAAAGCTGTTGAACTGAAGAAAAAACTGAAAAGAAAAAAAAATACCCTTGCTCCCGTGCATGGTGCCCCAGCGATGGATCACTGTGTCATAAAATCGAGGATTTGTGTATGACTGGCCACGACCCGCGCCGCGAAAATTTTCGCATTCCCATTATTTTTCTTATAGAAAACTTGAACCTGTTTTATCAGTATACTTTAGTAACCTTTCCGTATAGGAGTGAAAATGCAAATGAAAATCCAACAAGGCCAGCCATGGATGGCAGGAATTCAGCCCGTACGCACGCGACTTAAAAGAAGGTACCTCCACTAATGACAAATCAAGCATGGGCTAAGTTTTCTTCACGCACCACCCCCAAGGCCAGAAAGGGGTGGAATGTCGACTGTCTTTGCCGGCCAATAATACAAGTCTCACATTTTCTGGATAAGTTTCAAATATACTAGCAGAAGGTACTGAGGAATTTAATACTGATTAAGATCCAGAGATGTTTGAAAATCAATCTATTTTATCTTCTACTTCCAGATATGAACGAATTATTATTATTTTTTTTTTAATCCGAAGACGGACTGAGTTGTGATCATCCTCGACCGGATTCGTCTAACATCCCACTACTATCGTCACAGTCTAGACTACATTATCGAGCATTATCTTCGGCGGTAGGGAACCTGCCGAGGAGGTTGAGCATCTTTGTGGGGTTTTCTTTCGTTGTTGTTTTTAGTGATGAGGTAATTGGCCTCGGATTTCTTCATATCGCTTCTTGACTGAATTAGTAACTGTAAATATTGGTTATTCTGAATAGACTATGATTAAATGGAGCTCACTTCAGTTGATTTACAACTTGTCTTTTCTTTCCAGCTAAGGTGAATCGTGAATGAACGATTCAGCTAGGAAGTTCATATTCCTTCAGCTTCGAATCGTTCCTGAAACCCTAGTTCAGTTGACTATTCCGTTTAGCACAGCCAAACGCGATTAAAACTGTTACTATTAAGAAACAACATGTGAGATCAAAAACTGACAAGACCAAGTGACGTTGATTACATATTCCTTGAGCCCAAGCTGTCTTTGAAACATATATTCAAATAATGCATAAAACTATGATATTTCGGCCCTTCTCGGCAAGGGTCCTGGTCAGGCTGTCAATCTTGAGAGTCAACGTCGGTGAAGGAAACAAAACAGTTATATCTCGCAGGTTTGTTTCCTTCTCCGATGTTGACGCTGAAGATTGGCAGCCTGACGAGGACCCTTGCCAAGAAGGGCCGAAATATCGCTGCTAAAGCATCGTAGCTGACACATCCGTTTTATGCATTATTTGAATATAAGATGACGTTGATTAAATGAGAGTTAACATTGTTAGTATCACTGCGCAGAGGAGGAGACAAGAAAGAAAAAGATTCTCCATTTCCTTACCTAATACTTCAACACTAGTCAGCTCCTTATACACCCTCTTCACTTCAGCGAACGTGGCCCTTCGAGTTGGCATGGGAATACTTCTCAACCTTGTGTCCGTCTTGTCTATAAGCGGCACCTTTCCGCCGAAAATTATAGCACTATTCGAACTAACCGCTCGATAGAGAATCAGCGTACATGCCGCGAGATGGCTTTTCCATTCCGCTACAAGATCTGTCACATGCTGTGCGAACGCTGCTTCGTTGTAGCGCCGAAGAGAGGCACCGGCAGATTTCGGGTGGGATCCCCCACCGGATTTATTGTCGCGACTGGATTGACTGCCCCCTTGCTTGGCGCGGACAGTGTAGCTGTGAAACGTTTTGTGGCCAGTTGGTACTCCGTCTACAAAAGGCAGAATGTGGCTATTTTGACCCCTAGTTAACAATCTGCCTATCCTTAGTAAAAAATAAACTTTATAGGAGGAAAGCTGGCACGGGAGAGACTTACATTTGCCCTCTTTGCAAGTTGCAGGAGGAGGATTTGAACCACTTCCTCTTAAGAGTGCCAAGAGCTTTCGCATTTGAGAGTAACATTTGTTGGGGGTGGGCTACGAACCCCAAATGTATCGCAGATGTTTGTAAATATGTGACCAAAGGATTTAGTCTCAGGAATGAAAGTTTAGCTTAGTTCACGTAGCATAGTATTTGTAGAGGTGTAATAGTTTATTTGTGAAGTGTATTAAATCTTGTCTGGCCTTTTGGCTCAATAAACAAGCATTATTATTATTATTATTATTATACATGTCAGCAAACATTCTAATACTCAATTATACAAGTAAACCCTTGCACCATATTCCAGTGCAGCGCTTCCAAGCGGGCTATTTGTCCCCAATTGTCTGAACATCAACACCTGTGACAGATGTATTAAAATCCGCAAGTTGATGAGTGCAATTTCTTTGGAGTAGAAAGTGAAAGCTATTATGTTCAGTTCATTATCCTATGGGTCCATATTTTACTATCTCTGTCACAAGTATTGAAAATGAGACAATGTAATAAGATTCGAATGGCTTGGCCGATTGCGAAGTTGGAATTCCCGTCTAATCTGCGCAGAGTTATATGTCAAATAGGTTTGTTATATATTGTACCGAGTTCCTGTCAATCGACCTTGTGTCCCCGGCTCGATCCCCTATTTATTATCATTTTAGACAGAAGTGTAATTAAAACCTTGAACCTTGGACAGTGAAGATCCACGCAACTTTACAGTCACAAGGATCTCGAAAGGGTCGAGCCTGGTAGAGGCAAACGCAGTCACACGTCCTTACAGCAGAAGTCGCAGAAGTCGCTCTGAAACTCTGCTTGGTTTCTTAAATCATAAATATGCTGTTTTCAGCCTTGCCCGGCACCCTAAACTTTTTTCAGAAACATAGACAGACTTACATAGCCCGCATTTCTGACCAATGAGGTCCTCGGAAGCAAAAAGCGCCAGTAGGATCTGCCTCAACAAGGGCTATACTGGGAATATGAAAAAAAAAACCCAGCCTACTGCTGTAAGGGACGAGGACAATCTCGCAAATGAGAATGGAAGATTAAGAACGAAGAGGAAGCAGCAATTTAGGAAAGCTGGTACCGGGTCCTTTACATGGAAGTGTGGGGATATGAAAAGGGGGAGAAAATTGAGAGGGTGCAGCTAAGCTATTACAAAAGGTTGATCGGGTAAACGGAAAGTTTAACTGATTAGTACTAAGAGGTGACCTAGGTATTCATTCATTGAGAGTTAAGAGACTAGTAAAAATGGTGAAGTACTGGGAACAGATATCAAGTTTGCCAGATAATAGACTTGTGAAGGCTGCACTGTTTGAGGATCTTAATGATAACAGGAAAGATGCTTGGCAGAGTAAGGTAAGGGCAGTACTGAACAAGTGCGGGCTATCAGATCTGTGGAATGCAGGGTTGGGGGAAGGTAAGATGGTTGGGATAGTAGCGACACAAGTGCAAAGGATTCTTGAGTGTGAAGAAATCCAAAAGTGGACGTGTGAGGTCTTGTCGCTGTTTCTTAAGTCGTATTCACAGTGGAAGAGAGAAGTGTACTTTAAAGCGAGAAGAGCTAAAATCATATATGGGTTTGAGAGGAAATTTCTGCCGTTGGGAACAAGGAGGAAATACCTGGGAGGGAGCGTACGGTATATGGTCTTTACTCGTGCCCTATGTGAGGTCTCAACGTCACTGTCTCTCAAGTCGTATTCACAGTGGGAGAGAGTGTGGGGTGAAGAAGTGTACTTTAAAGCGGGCCTTACGAGAGAAGAGCTAAAAATCTTATATGGGTTTGAGGAGAAATTTTCAGCCGTTGGGAATAAGAAGGAAATACCTGGGGAGGGAGCATGCGGTACATGGTCTTTACTCGTGCTCTATGTGTGGAGACCCTGAGGAGAGTGTGGACCACTTCATGTCATATTGCCAGGAACTTAATGATTTAATACTGGAGCTGCTCCAGAGACAGTCAGACGATGAGGAGTGGCTAAATGGTCTGATGCGTGGTCGATCCTTTACTACTATTAAAAACCTGGCAGTGTTCGTCCAGGTGGGACAGAGACATACATATCTTTTCATTTCATTTCATTTTGTTCTATTTTTAGAAAGTGTGTTGAATATGTAGTTAGTATTTGCTTTGCACACCTTTTTTTTTGTACCATGGCCCGTTGGGCTTTCCATGCACATTACATACATATATGGCAGAATATATACTATTTAGGGAACAAGAAATAATGGAGCATAAAAACAATAGCTAATAATACCATATTCTCTGAAGTACCCAGAGTCCATGCCCTGCGAAACGCGTCAATATATAACACGGCATAAACAGCAGACACCACAAACATATTTTTTCGTTTTTTACAAAGAGTAGTTTGAGACACGTACTGTTAAAAATGGCTGCAGCGAAATGTCCGCCACCAAGCATTATGACGGCGCACGAGAAGTTCTTCAAGCAATCCAACTCCTCTAGATACAAATTCTCCTGGCCAATGTCTGCCTGCAAAACAAAGCCACAGAGAGATGAGTGTAAAGATCTTAGAGCGTGTTCCACCCTCGTACCAATAGTAACTATTAGTTACTAAATCCGTTCCAACCTCACGAAAAGTTACTACGCTGACCGTTCCAGCCTTCTCGAAATAGTAACTAATAGTAACTATTTGCTTACCACGCTCGGGAGCGTGGTAAGTGTAGTAACCACGAATCTCTGGTAGCGTTCCAGTGAAGTTATTACAAGTTACGATGATAAGAGGAGGGACGAGCGCCGTATTATCGTGGTTACCACGCTCTCTGGAACGAAAATAATAACAACGCGGACATACGTCATCACTCTTACGGGAGTTCCTGCAGAACCGATAGTTATTATCACTTATGATGCTCGCGACCATCATAAGTAAATTGTAACGATCGTAACAGTCGTGGAACGAAAATAATAAGTGGGAGGAGCCAATTTACTTACTACGGCGTGCTCGGGAACGGCAATAATAACAAGAATAGTAACGATCGTAACTAATAATAAGTTACTGGAACGCTACCTCTGTCACGTGACTGGTCGGATTCACCCGTGGCATGACATTCCGCTGTAAAATAGAAAAATCGTTCCAGCCTTGACGACAAAAAGGCAGAATTTGTGACGTCATGCGTGGTAACTACGGTAAGTAGGATGGAACACGCTCTTAATCTGATCCTACCTAAAGCTAAGGGTGGTTTAAATGTTCGGGTGGTGCAAAGTCGGGGTCGGAGCCATTTGACGAAGTGGGTGTCCCACCATCACCGTGTTCCCCCGCCACCGTATGTGTACCGCCACCCAGGAAATCTTGCATCATAGAGAGGATTAGTTGGGTCAGAGGAAAGGGTCAAATATTTTGGTAGGTCCACCGCCACCGTATGTTCATCGCCAACTCATTAGTGCAGGTACCGCAGGTAGCTGGTTCACGTCATGCAAGATCTAAATCCTTAAATGCAAAGAGCCACCAACGCTTACCGCCACCAACGCTAACTCTGCCTTAATCCTAGCTAAAACGAAGACTGAGCTTAATGTTTCAAATAATGTTTTAGGTCCAGTTAAAGAAATGTTTCAAATTTTGACACATGACATTTTGACAAATTTGGCACATTTGTCCAATTAGAGAAGCTTAGAAAATCTGGATCTGTATTTGAAAGCTATTAAGCCATATACAGAAAAACAAAACAAAAAACAATCGCAGTCAGGCCCGTGCCCTTCATGGGGCTTAGTAACGATGAACTCTCCGTTCCCACGTAAAATGGTCCTGGCCTTACAACTTTCCTTCAAGCAAACATAGTAAATATTGCCATTCTTCCCGGTTTTGAGCCGAAATGAGAAACCGTCAACAATGTAAACGTCATTTTCTTTCACACTCTTTATTTTAACTATTTCCATGATTGTTTCTCTTGTAAGTTGGGGTTCTGCAGTTACAGTTGCTCCTATAAATACTTTTAGACCATTAGGTGACTGATATACTTTTAGACTGTAAGTAATAATCCCTTAAAGGCACAGAAAACTTGACTACGCAACTTTCGGCCATCAAACCGATCTGGTGGGCTTAGATAAAGATACAGGGACTTATTGTTGACAGGACCCCCCTTCTTTGTTATCTCGAACCCCCTCCTTAGTGCTCCCAAAGCTAGCTGGCAGGCCCTTGCCCCTTATGCACTGTAAAAGTTCGCCTTTGGCCGTGTTAACTAACAGACGGGATAGTAGTCAAGAGGTCGTGCGTTCGATTTCAAACCTTTTGCTTTTTTTTTCTACTAACTCAAAAGTCGAATTCTCGGAAACTGCCCGGAAACTGCAATGGTCGTAACGAGAATTTTTCTTAGTCTCAATATCGACTCAGGGTACACTCTTGATATGTCAACTAGCTCCCCGAGTCGAGTTTGAGTCAAGTTTTCTGTTCCTTTAATCGCCCTGATACTTAATCCGGTTGGCGCTAGACACCCCATAAAAAAATTAGGTCTGACAAGATTTGACCCTACCCTCTGGACGGACTAATCCTCTTGGGGACGTAAGATTTTCTGGGTGGCGGTCAACACCCTTTTCGTAGAATAAAATCTGAAATTACCTGCACAGTCTACCTGCGCTACCTGAATTAAAAGGTGGCGGTAAACATATGGTGGCGACAGACCGCGGTGGCGGTGGAACACTGCTACCAAATTTGACTGAAGTCCAAAGTCGGGGTCGGAGCCCGGTTCAAGGGTTGTCCCAACTCCCTCAACGAACCCGCCTCCGTTCCTCGGAATTTTTTTCGAATTTAAACAGCAATTAAAGGCACAATCTGTTCATGTTATACGTAGATTGACCTTAGCCTTATGAAGTTACCGAAAAAACCTTAAAGTTCAACTGAAAAACCGAATTATTATTGTATCATTTAATCTGAACACATTGAATTAGTTGGATTCTGCTAAGTTTTTCTTTTTTTCTCTAGTTTTCTCTAAATTCTCTAGTAGTGACGTTCAGAGTATCTACGGCCGTCCCCACAACGCAAATTCTCCTATTAGGCGGAGAATTTGAATCTCAACATAAACGCGGCTTTTCAGTGACCAGCGGTGAACCTGGTGAAGACTACTCACACACTGAACACACATTTTTCGTAAATATTTTACGTCAAGCACACAACACAGGTACAAGCGCATAGACGTACCACAAATCAGACAGAGAAAGTCCACTACCCGAAAATCGATTCTTCGTGAACGGATGAGCAATAAAGTGATGGATTTTCAAGCCTATTTACGTAAATAAGTGATGGGTAACTAGAGTCCTATCTTAGCCCTTTTTGGTTAAACATTAAGAGGTTTCTAATACCTACAGAAGCATGTGTCACGTGCCGACAAGCTTAAATTCCTATCTCGAGGAATACTGGTACAAGACAGAAAGTGAGGGCTATTTGCTGGACGAACCTCAAGACATTCTTCAAGACAAGCTGACTAACCTTTTTCGACGACAGGAGACATCTGTATACTCCATACACTTTTCCACTCCCATCATCAAAATAAACCTTCGGCTTCCCTAATTTATTCAGGGTCTGTTTGTACCCTTCATTTTGGCTTGCTTCAGCTCCTCCACCAACTTTCTCCAGCATTTTCTTGATCCTTCTGTCCATTGCAGCATTTGATACAGCTTCATCCTTGTCTCCAGTTGCTTCTTCTTCTTCAGAGCTGCTGTCAGACCCGGAAACACTTGATAACTCATCTAAAATTGTGGATTCAACTAAACACGCGGACCATGGAGTAATGTTATCCTTGACGGAGCTTGGCTCATGAGCTCTGGCTGGCTATGCCAACATCTAACATCTGAGCATACGCAAACCCCCGACAGCTCTGTGGCTGGTCAAGGTTGTCGCTCTATGTGATTGCCTTTGTGCCTTCGGTTTTCTCTATGTGACTTTGTCATCAAAATTACGGACTACGGAAGATTTGCTCTGTAGTGTACAGTAGTCCACATTCCTTTTATTCTGGATTTCAAGAAAATATCCTTAACCCCAGACTGAAACTTTGTTTGGGTATTTAAAATTTCATGAGGTTTTTTGGTCTGTTCCTTGTTTTTTAAGAAATTTAAATGTTTCGAGTGCTATTTTATACAACTTTTATTTTTTATTTTTTTTTATAGAAAAACATAGTTGTTTATCTGGAGCGGTTGTCATATTATATGATAGTGGTGCCAGGAACACAAGAAACATACCAATTCCTCAACTCCGGTATCGACGACGGATCAGAGCTGCATGGTGTGGGTTCATGCTCAACAAACGTGCTCAGCGCGCCCTAATAGCATGGGAGCCAGTGAGCCCAAGGCTCGCACTCCTGCGCCTCAAGGGCACACACTTCCGACATCAGCATCGTATCCGTATACGCCCCAACTCGCGACGCCACCGATTCCACCAAAGACGTCTTCTATGGCACCTTGGAAAACACGGATCGAAAGTGCCCAAAGCGTGACTACCTTGTAGTTGCTGGTGACTGGAACGGCCGCGTGCGACCCCGGAACCAGGCAGTCAAGGACGCCATCGGTCGTTTCTCCATAGGTCAGCGATGCGAAAATGGAGAGAGGCTTCTGGAATTTGCCAGAAACAACAACCTAATGGCCGCTAACACCATATTGCAACATAAGAACTGCCAAAGGATAACCTGGCGTTCCAACGACCATATCACAACAGCGCAAATCGATTACATCCTCATTCCTCGAAAGTGGCGGTCATCTGTTCTCGACGACAGGACATTCAGAGGAGCCTGCACGGGTTCAAATACCGGCAGTGACCACACCTTAGTGGGCACAAGGATAAGACTACGGCTCTCCACAAGAAAGAGGAAAGGACCGAGAAAGAAACTTAACATTGCTAAATTGGGCGTACAGATAGTAAAAGAACAGTTCCAAATGCGGCTAGGCAACAGGTTCAAGGCAATAAGTCAAGATGACGAAGACCCCAATACAATGTGGAAAGATCTAAAGACAGCAACAACTGATGTAGCCACCGAAGTGCTTGGCTTTGTCTCGGTGAAGAAAGAAGACCGGATTTCCCAGAAAACCGTAGAACTTGTCGAGTTGCGATGGTCGCTCTCTCATGCACCCCGTTCCGCCATGGCCAAAGCCAGGAAGCAAGTAAAACAGAGTGCCCGAAAAGACCGTAAGAAACACTGGGAGAACGTCGCGGTTCAACTCAAGCAAGCTGCACGGAATAATGTCACGAGAAAACAATACTAGATCCTGAAAGAAGCGACTGGAAAGAAAACCTGTGTGTCTGATACCATAAGAGGCAACGATAGCTCAACAGTAAGAGATATTCCTGAAAGGGTAGAACGTTGGCGAGATCACTTCACAGAACTCCTCGATCCCACCGGAAATACAAGATGTCAGTTGGAACTGCCACACACTGTACCGAAGGAGCCCTACGAATTTAATGTCTCCCCAGCGACTGCTGAGGAAATTGTTGAGGCCATCAAAAGCCTTAAGCGCCAAAAATCCCCAGGTGAAGATGGTCTTCCTGCCGAAGTTTACAAGGCCTGCCCTCGACTTCTCGAAAGCCAACTTCAGCCCCTCTACAAGAAAGTCTGGGAGACAAAATCCTTCCCAAGCGACTGGAAAATCTCCATAGTTCTACCATTATTCAAAAAAAGGAGACAAGACTGACTGCAGAAACTATCATGGCATATCGCTCGTAGACATAGCCGGGAAGATCTTCGCCATTATATTGCTTAGAAGGTTCCAGCAAGCAAGGGACGAACGATGGCGCAAAAATCAGGCTGGTTTCTGGAGCGGTAGAGGATGCACGGACCAAACTTTCACTCTGCGCCTTATCCTACAGCAGTGCGAGCGGTACAACCTTCCCATCATCGATATCTTTGTTGATTTTGTCGCAGCATGCGACTCAGTCACGAGATCCGAATTATGGGTGATCTTGGTAGAAGACGGTATGCCAGTGGAGTTTGTTCAGCTACTACAAGCCTACTATGATGGCTGCGTCTCCAAAGTCCGAGTCTATGGCGAAGAATCTGCCCTATTCGAAGTAGAAAGTGGCGTCAAACAAGGCTGCGTACTTTCACCAGTTTTGTTCAACTACTGTATAGACTGGTTCCTAGAAAATGCACTTCGTCGATCCAAAGGCATCCCTGTTGGCCTAAACGTCACTGTCACAGACTTAGACTACGCCGATGACGTCGACTTTCTCGCCACCGATGTCGCCGAAGCCAAATCGACGCTGGATAATGTAGCGTTGTTTGCTAAAATAATCGGTCTCTGAACCAACACCAAGAAGACCAAGACCATGGGACTCCACATAGCCCAAGACTACCAAATCCACCTTTATGGTGAGATCCTAGAAAAAGTCAACAGCTTCACGTACCTTGGATCGGAGATCGACAGCAGAGGGACCTGCGACCTCGATATCCAAAAGAGGATTGACAAAGCACAAGCAGTATTCCGATTCTCTCATCTTTGGTCCCGAAGAGAGATCAGCATCAAAACTAAAGTCTGCATATATAAAACGGCTGTCCGATCAGTCCTATTCTATGGTGCTGAATACTGGTCTATAAGAGCAGCACAGGAGGTAGCTGTTGAAACTTTCGACCATCGATGCCTTCGTTACATCCTCAGAGTGAGATTTGCAGACAGAGTATCGAACGCTGAAGTCCGCCGTCGCTGTACGAATATAGAAAGAGCCACAGCCATCATCAATACCCGTCGCCTACGTTGGCTTGGCCACGTCCTCCGGCGCCCAAATGCCCACCTAGTTCAACAAGTTCTCCTAGCAGAACCCCTTGCCTCTTGGCGAAGGAGACCGGGTGGTCAACTCAAGAATTGGTGGACGACCGTCAAAAGCGGTTTCCGCCGCTTAGGCAGAATATGGGATAACTGCTGGCTAGATTTCGCCAAGGAGCTGGCGCAAGATAGAGGCAACTGGGACACCACCGTTCGGCAACTCACGGACGTCGGGTGAGGCGGCAATCGTCTGGTCCCGTTACAAGTACAAGTAAGTAAGCTGTCTCATTGTATCCTACTCCATGTTTTAAAACAGTAATCACAGAAGTCAACCACAGAATGGCTTCAACAGAATCAGGTTCAACGCACAGACATTATACAGAGAAAACCAGGAGAAAGATACACGCATAACCTAAAAAGTTCTGACAGATGAATATACAAATTTTTCAAAAATAAATGCAACATGGCCAACAAGTTGCTTAAAACCAACAGTTATGAGCAACTGCACAAATCAAACAAGACACCTCCAGCCAACAGGACACAAAGTCACTTCCAGAAGCTAAAAAAAAAATCTTTCAGCAAAAAACAGGATATGTACAACTTTTTCTCAAGTAAGGTTGGCCCCTTGTGAAACCCTGTTACCAAGGAAACAGCGATGGCAGAAAGTACATCTGCTTTGAAGAAGGACATGACCTGGACCACAGGGAACCGGTGTCAACTTCCAAACCATAAGCACTGGCAACGTCAACAGGCAACACAGCCTTGTCGCTTGCAAATGCGATTTAAAGTAACTTGACCAACAAATATAAAATACTGTACAAAATAGACAGACTTCGCAAGACAAGTTAACGACTTGGTCTAGTCGAGCTTACCAATTGTGCTCAGAAACTCCTGTTCACTAAAAGGTTCTTGGCCATGGATTTTCCTTTGAATGTTGTAGCGATGCCAGTCAAGTTTGTAATGAATCTTCAGGTTTTCCTCTTGTAAACATACCCTACAAATAGTGCAGTAGAGTTCATCTTCTCCTTTGTTTTGAAGGACTCTCTCAGCTAAAAGAAAAGGAGTTAAAGTTAGAATGCTAGGCCTGAACATTTTCTTGCTTTTGAGGCCCAAATTTCTGATAGAACTGGTTGTAGGTAGCCAAGTAGTGGCTAAGTCTAAGGCTTAGATATATGTCTGAGCAACACACAGCTCCAGGGGGGGGGGGGGGGGGGGGCAAAAACTCTGGCCGAAACTCAGACCACATTGTCTCAGTCCCCGAATATATAGCTGATGAAAACACCACTGTTCTATGCGGGTTTAACTCAAAATTCTTTATTGCTTGGTTTGCAGGATCTTCCCACATCCTAAAGACAATTTTCTTGGCCATTTTGCTGGGTTCCAGCTCAATCTTGTCAATATTTATGGATTGACTTTTTATTGATGGATTCAGATTGCCTTGGATCTGAGAGACCTCACAGGCAGAGGCGTTACTAGCCCAAAAAAAAACTTTGGGGGGGCCAAGGAATTTACCGACTGGCTGGTAATTTTTACCAACTGTTTTTGCAGAAAAACGACTTCTTTCAAGAAAAAAAATACCGTACTGTTTTCAAGAAAAAAACGACAGTTTTGAAAGAATCGACTGATTATCAGAAAAAAAACTGTTTTGACGAAAAATCGACTGATTTTCCGAAAAATCGACTGTTTTAATAAAAAAAATCAACTGTTTTGCCGAAAAATGGCGGCGCTTCGCGCCAACTCTGTTATTTCACACTGTTATTTTCTACCGACTGGCCTACTAATTTGGAGGTGGGGTGGGGCATCGCCCTCCCCCCCGGTCGTGATGCCCCTGCTTACTGGAATTCAAGTGATTCAGCTGGCACTGCCTTTGACTGAAACAACCTTGCAGACAACTGTTTCCATCACTGATGACTTCAACTCAAGAGGTCCAGATTATGGACCACAGTCAGCTGTCAACAGCTGCCCTAGCTGCCAGCACCTGCTGTGGGGGGGGGGGGGGTAAGTTTAAGTTAGCAAGCTGAGAGTGGCATTCATAGGCATGAACACCATTATGCAAAGGGCATCACTTACCCCCCCCCCCCCCCCTGACTAGCCTTCTGGCTCTCCAACATGGCAGCTAGATGCAAAATATTTGAAAACTGAATGCCCATGGTTAAAAAGTGGGAAAACCATGCCAAAGAAAAGAAGTGCAAAACAGAAGATAGATCTTATAGCCTAACATGTCTTCCAAAATGAAAAACCACAATCTGAAGCTTCTCTCATCTCCTTAAGTATGAAAGAGTTGTAGGCAGATGTTGAAGTTTCATGCTAAGAACTAGGCTGGTATGAAAAGCGCTAAGATGTCCCTAACAGCTACAAAACGAACAGTGACAAAAAGTGCGGATTTCAGAAGCTTATAAATCCATAAGGGAATCCATAATATAAGAGACATAATAAGCAAGAAGATCATGTCAGCCTGAAAACTTTCCACTTAATCAATACGTGCTGAAGGGTGTGCGGTCTTTTTTTTTTTCACAGTTGTTCGGGTGGGGCTGAAACTGGAAAGGTATAATATTAAGGATTCTTGTTGAGTATAGTTAATTGTCTGTTATTTAAGTCATAGGCTAGGTGGTAATTGTAAGTTCTTGTGTTTGGTTATTTATTTATTAGATACAAGTAGTATTAATAAATTGCAGCACAAGTCCTTAGGACTTTCTTTTTGCTGCAATAGTATTAGTCATGTTATTTTACTTTATTTTCAATGTTTTGGTTAAAAATAAAAACCTACCTACCTACCTACCTCAAGTTTGTACAACCTCGAACCTGGCCTAAAATGGTTTAACGGAAAATTCCAGTGCAACCCTATCTGATCCTATCAAGGTCCTAACTGTGAAGAAGAAAGCCCTGAATGACCTAGGACCTATTTTGGACTGCACAAAAGTTTCCTTGACAGATTTTTGGCCAAGTTCGAGGTTATATAAGTTTGAGGTTGGGTACCCCTCCTGTAGCCTACAGTGACTGTATCCCTGTAGCCAGCAAATTACCATCAGTGACAGTCAAGGGCATCATGACTAGGGGGAAAGCCCCCGCCCTGAATGTTGTCGGAGAGTCTGTAAAAATTGCTGATTCTGCGAGAAGCGCCAGATTTTCCGTAAGAACAGTTGATGTTTTCCTTGGAAACAGTCGATTAAAAAAAAAAATAGTTGGTTTCTCGTAAAAATAGTGGATTTTTTCTTGAAATCAGCTGATTTTGCATCAACACAGTTGTTTTTTCTCAATAATGTTTGTTTTTATCTGCAAAACAGGTGGTAAAATGAGCAGCAAGTCGGTAAATACCTTGCCCCCCCCCCAAAATATTTCGGCTAGTAACGCCTCTGGTGACAGTGTAAGCTGATGTACTGTAGCTGATACGGCTACAGCTGTACAGTGGCTACAGTCAGCTGCAGTCTGGCTGCAGTGTCTGTGTACAAATATCTGCACGGTTGAATTTATCATTTTTGGTGTCATTCACAGTCAAGAAACATCCAAAATAACTTAACTCTACTATATTGTAGTAGACATTATTGACAAGCCTACCTTTTTTATCTTCTAGGCTTGATTTCACCTCATTTACTTCTGAGCTGATACAATCAAAAGAAAATATTGTCAGTGAATCCTTTGTAGTCTTTCGAAGAAACTCTTTTATATCCATCCTGTAAATATTTGTCCACTCTTGGTGTCAAAGCTTAGGAAATATGGGACCGTGTTAGCCCATAAAACAGCGCCTGTACTCAAGTTTAAACTATTGCGCCATAAACTAAAAAAGTCACTTTGTCGGTTTTAAACGTTACTAAACACTAACAGGGCGTCTGTAGAGGCCACTGTTTCATTTTCAAAATCATGAGCAATAACGGATACGTCAGCTGAAAAAAAAGTTCTGCTGACGTATTCGTTTTGCACTATCAAATATTTTCGAAAAAGCATTAGTGATTTTAGCTACTTATCAGAAAAAATTGTAACAGTGGTATTTTAACTTTATATTTTACCGGAGAGAAGAGAACAAGCTTTCGTCGCTCCCTTTGCTAGAGAGCGACAGAGACGCTTCTGACGACTGTATACAGGACAAAATGAAACTTAGAGGCGCAGGCAATTTTAAATCAGCCTTTTTCCGGTGCAACTTTCAGGCGTATTGTCGCCGTTCCCCGAGGACTCCACTTGAGGAGTCCCCGCGTTTTTGTTTGTCCCGGGGACTCACTCCCCGTATTCTCGCGAGTCCCCACGGACGGGGAATGCTCCGATTATCATCACCATCATCAATAAGGACTCCCTTTCAGATTCGGAGGGGAATCAATTTTTGCTGGTGTTGGTGCAATTTAAAATTAATTAAAAACAATCAGAATAAACTAAACCAAAAATAAAGTGGATCCAGACTAATTTGTTCAACTGCATACTTTTTTTTCGAACAAAGTCCATTTTGGAAGCATTCCCCGTATTCTCGCTGTTTCTATACGCGGAGTCCGCGTGGAGTGACTCCCTCTATTCTCGCCGTTCCTTTCGATTCCCTGAGGACTCCTCGGGGAACGGCGAGAATACGCCGTTTGTCTCATATAAAGCAAACTTCACGAACCCGAAAATCCCTTACCCTTACCTTCAAGCAAAATGAAATAAATCATGAAATGATGTATTCGCCTCGATAAATGATTCGCCTTAGGCGAAATTTTTGTGAGCAAAGCTTTTATTTTATCACAAAGAAAAGTAAGGACGAAGGTAAGGGCCACCTGTAACATCACATAACCGCTATATTTATGAGATTAATCAAATGGCACATAAAAACAGTGCCGGCAGGTCAGGCAGCGATAGGTTGAAATCACTGCGATCGAGACGAAATTAATGCTGAGCGCTGCAGGCGATTTTTTTTCGAATTCACTTTTTTATGGCAAACCTCAACCTGCTTCCATGCAACTGTAGCTTTTATGTGACTAGACAGTCTAACCCCAAGCACTACATAAATTACGCTTACTTCTAATTCTATTTAGCCCTTCTACCAAATGAAGACTATACTACTAAAGGCGCCGCATACAAAATTTTTCAAAAGGATCTACGTATGAGAGCTCCATTTTGGGATTCCAAACGACCCCTGTCACCTAATGAAACGCAAAGCATCCAACCACGAGTGAATGCTATCAGACGAGTTTCATGAAAAATCTAGAATTTAAGCGAGAACACGGGGAATGCTTCGGAATTTGTAAAAAAAAAAAAATATGCAGTTGATGGAACTAG
The DNA here is from genome assembly GCA_030848855.1 of Branchinecta sandiegonensis. Taxonomy (NCBI): domain Eukaryota; kingdom Metazoa; phylum Arthropoda; class Branchiopoda; order Anostraca; family Branchinectidae; genus Branchinecta; species Branchinecta sandiegonensis. The sequence goes on along the minus strand of JAUPMV010000003.1, from coordinate 18,984,978 downwards.
CCTGGATCCACTTTATTTTTGGTTTTCTTTATTCTGATTGTTTTTAATTGATTTAAACTGCACAACATAAGCAAAAAATTTATTCACCTCCGAATCTGAAAGTGAGTCCTTTTTGATGATGGTGATGATAATCTGAGCATTTCCCGTCCGTGGGGACTCGCGAGAATATGGAGAGTGAGTCCCTGGGACAAATAAAAACGCAGGGACTCCTCAAAAGGAGTCCTCGGGGAACGGCGAGAATACGCCTTAGGGATAAAAAGATATGTACCGGCTAAGGATAAAAATTGTCGAGTTTGATTGTATCACTGGGAGTTGTAGAACACGAAGAATTGTAGTTTATTCCTCTCGGTGAATATATTTGAGTCGCATTTATATTACAAACCATCCTAAGGACAATCAAATCCTGTGTTAGGTCCTCATCAGATGACGTCACGATTTATCTCACGACTGTATGGTATTCCACCCCAAGTTGTACGACACTGCATATTCTGGAAGTTTGATACAGAAAATAGATTTTTTGCGTGTACCCTTGATGACTAACTCTACGTGCCGATGAAGAATTGCCGTGTACCCAGCGGAAGAGCCAGAAGCGTCGCCACAGCTGTCCCTAACGAACGCCGTTTATTGGTTGACACAAGGTTTGAGGAATCGTTCGGGCGACGTTTCTCGTTCTTCCGAAGGTTCACTGACGTGTTTTGGACATGGTCGTATAGAGCATAGTAATAGACCCAGAGTCTCAGGCTCCAGAAGCTTAAACTAATGAAAAAAATGATGAGAGCAATTAGGTGGAAATCAGCGATGATTTAGGTTCTAAGATTTTTTTTTGGGGGGGGGGACAGTAATCAGTCCTTAAATTTACTACAACAATTTTATTGTATGTAATATTGAAGGTCAATTTTGTTAGTTAAGTGCGAGAATGAATGCTGATGTACGTCCCTTTGTTGGCTTTAATAATAATAAATAAAAATAAATTTTCCTTGAGCCCAAAGCTGACTTTGAAACATTTATTCAAGTAATGTATACAACGGATACGTCAGCTACGATTCTTCATCAGCGATATTTCGCCCTGAAATCGTCCTGACGAGGACCCTTGCCAAGAAGGGCCGACATATCGCTGATGAAGCATCGTAGCTGACGTATCCGTTGTATACATTATTTGAATAAATCAGTCCTTCCACGTTCCTTTTTAAGAAATCAGGCACAGGTTGCAAAAAATCAGGATATTATCAGTAGGCGCGAAAAATATATCGGTAAAGATTTCGTTGACATATTTTTGGGATCCGAAAACGTAAGTGGAGGCAGTGGAGGGATACCTCTGAAATCGCAAAAGTTGCCCGTCGGTTAGCACGATAACTCTCGAAGGGAATGAGATATTTTGATGAAACTTGGTATGAGGATTCTTTGGGTCAATGGTAAGGTCAAGTTCGTAGATGGGCTCTGTAGCCCTACATTTAGTGGTGGGGTAGGGGGTTCAAATTAAGGGGCAAACAAAATATTTTTAAACAGCTAATGTGATAGTCGCTTATTGGGTAAGAAGACATGCTGAACACGATGGTGAAAACCTTTTTTTCGCCGGACAAGTAGTTGGCCCGGAATCCGGCCAAAACCGAAAATTTGTTATAGGTAAAAGTTTTCTTTGAAGTTGATTAGATGACAAACTTAGTGGTAAGAAGAGACGCTGAGTCTGTATATGACAATCTATTTCTCCCGGACATATAGTTCATCCGGAATCCGGTTGTAACCGGCGTTTTTTTATAAGTTAAAGTTTTATTTGAGGTTTATTAATGTTGTTTATACAGATAAGGATATACGCTGATTTCGTCTCTGAATTTTCTTTTTTTTTGCTGGACAATTAGTTCGCTCGGAATTCGGCCGAAACCGGCAATTTGGCAGAAGTAAAGCAGGAAGTTTCGGTCAGTATCGTCAAAATAGATATGGCTTATAGAGGTATATCTGAACATAGTTTTCTCAGACGATTAACCTGGCGAAGACTGGATCTGGCGAAGACAAGACCCAATTGTCTGGACCAAGGTAAGGTAAGGTAAGGTACAATTTTAATAGCAAATATGAATAAACCTGGAGTTTCTCAAAAGCATCAGACATGCCAGTGGCATAAAAAACGACGCTTCACTAATTCTGATGGGTTTGTAAAAATTATTAATACAATTCTAGCCTAAGGCATTGTAAAGAAAAAACAAACAAACAACTATCACACATCAACACTAAAAGCAGGTAGTGAATCTTCTAGAAGACAACGGTAAACAAGTGTTGCAATATTCCAGTCTCTAATCTGACGGACATTTAAAATAAAAAGACGAGGCAAAATATGAGAAACTGATGAAGAAAATGGAAGACCATAAATTGCTCTAATTGATTTGTTTTGTAGGATTTGAATCCGATTAATATGTTTAGAAAAAGTAGAAGCCCAAGCTGAAGTACAATATGAAAGATAAGAATGGACCAGGGAGAAATAAATATTAGATTTTTGGGATCCCATCGAAACCTTTGTTCTTGTTTATGAACATCTAAAAAACAAACAGAACAAGGACTCAAGGACCGTCTATGAAGACTGCAGCTGAGAATATGACAAGACATTACTGTACAAAATACAGTTGTATAGTAGCTACGATCTCTATGACGTGATTGGCCACGATATTTTTCCGAAAACTGAAAAATGCTTTCCAGCCTTGACGCAAAAAAAGCCAGCATCCAAGACGAGATGCGTAGAAACTACGGTCCGTAAGAGGTAGGAACACGCTTTTAGTATTACGCTGTGAGGATCCCAAAACGTTACTGTCAGAATAACTATTTCTCCGTAACTATCCTGTTAGTACGATGACCTTCAAATCGGTTGAGATGTTCTGGTCGAACTTGCTACGGGGATCCTTTGGTTCAAAGTATGGTTGAAGTCGTAACTGGGTTGTATAGCCTTATATTTAGTATGAGAGAGGATGATTAGAAATCAAGGGCGATTTTTTAAAGCTACTCAGACGTTCGATTTAGTGGTAAAGAGACACGCCGAATCCACATATGAAAATTGTCTTCTTGCTCAGCAACTAGCTTACCCGGAATCCGGTCAGAACCGAAAATTCGGTAAAAGTTTCATTGGAGTATGGTTAGAGGTTCGATATAAAAGTAAACAGATATTCTCCATTCGGTTGTGATCTTTAGTTTCACGCCGGAATCATATTTTGAAAAGTGACGCAAATGGGAAAAGTCAGCAACGATATTTGCTGACGACCGAAATAGCGATTTGTCATCGCTATTTCGGTCCTTCTTTGCAAGCTTATCTAAACAAGGATGAAAAAACACGCTGGATCAGTATAAGTAACTTGCTTTTCTTGCCGGACCGAAATTCGGCTGTAATTCAGGAGAACCAGGAATTTTGGTAGAGATTATAATTGATTGATCAAGTGGTTTAGCGTTTCGATAGTAGAGTAACCTGACATGCTGATTCGTTCTGTCTACTGTTTTCTAGCTTGGTTGAAAACTACGGGCGGGATCCGGTGAAAACTGGAAATTCGGTACGCATCATATTATGTCTTTACCGAGTACCGGTAACAAGACCAAAGGTTTCGATAGTATCCCAAAAATGTAATATTTGATCCAAACAGTTCGGTCTTTTAAATAACGGGTCTTCGCCCGACTACTTAAACATGAAACATTCTATTGATTTTTTAAAAACATCTTTTAATCAGTTTGGTTTTAAACAGAAGCATGGCACCGATTTTTGTATTTTTTCATTTAAGCAAACTGTGTGCTATTATCTGGGTCTTGGAAGTCCTGTTTTCACTTGTTTTTTAGATATACGAAAAGCTTTTGACCGTGTTAACCACGAATTGTTGTTTGAAAAGTTACGAACAAGGGGTATGCCAAAGCTGCTGGTTGATTTTCTTTCAAAATGGTATGTTCAACAGGAGTTTCGTGTGAAGTGGGGGTCAAAACTGTCCGCTCCTTTTCATGCTGCTAACGGAATTAAACAAGGGGGAATTATTTCTCCTCTTTTATTTAATGTTTGTATACATGACCTTTGTAAACAATTAATGGAGAGCCGTGTAGGCTGTAACATCTCTGGTGTGTTTTTGAACTCGATCGCTTACGCTGACGACATGGTTCTAATGGCGCCGTCGGCGAACGCACTAAATCTCCTGTTGAAGATTTGCGCAAATTATGCAGCGACGCATGACATTATTTTCAATTCTGCGAAGTGCAATTACATGATTTTTATCCCGAAACATTTTAAATCCCTGATATTTCCGGCTATTCGACTTGGTGATTTTGTTTTAAAGAGAGTGCACAAAGTGAAGTACTTAGGTTATTTTTTAGATGATGACCTGTATGACGATTCAGCAGTTTCGAGTCAGTATCGGGGTCTTTGCGCGCGTGCGAACCACTTAATTCGTAATTTTAAATTTTGTACTGTGTCGGTTAGAATTCTTTTATTTAAGACGTATTGCACACAACTATACTGTCTCCCACTTTTTGATAACTATCTTGACACGAAGATGCGTAAACTAAAAGTTTGTTTTAACAATGCATTCCGTCATCTCCTTTTATATAATCGACGTTACTCTGCTAGTCAAATGTTTTTAGAAAATGAAACTGAATCTTTTGATGTTATGAGGCGGAAAGCGATAGTTAGTTTTGTTGCAAGGTTAGAAGTTTCCGATAATCCACTTTTAAAGGCAATTCGTGAGAATGCAGAATGCCGTTCTGGACATTTTTACCGACTTTTCCGTCGACTGTGCTATTGCCCCGAGCCACCGAATGGTTAAAATGATTGTATATATTTAGTAAGAAAATTCATGTGTTAGTGTAATCTTATTATGTGATGTGTAATATCACGAATTAAATAAATTGATTGATTGATTGATTGATTTAAGTATTAAAATTTAGAAACAGATAAAGGCCAATGGCTAATCATCTGAGAAAACCAAGTTCAGATGCGGAATCAGCATATGTGTTTACCCCTATAGCCTACGTCAAATCTACTTTGACGATATTGAGCAAAACTTCCTGCCTGGCTTCTGCCAAATTTGCGGTTTCGGCCAGATTCCGGACGAACTACTTGTTCGGCGAAAGACTAAAGCTAAAAAATGAATTCAAAATGTCTCCTTGTACCCCTACACTGAACCTCTACGATAAAACTTTTACTTTTAACAAATTTTCCGCTTTTGATCGAATTCCGGGCGGTTGAACTATTTTGGCTCGATTGTACAACGCTGTTTCGCTTCCCATTATCTGTGCCTATAGTCCGTTTTGGCAAATCTTTAGCCCATCTGATGAGCGAAAAAATACGGTCTGTGTACTATAAGTATGCGAAATTTTTGCTGCGGTTACCTCCTTGGAGCAGTAATCGTTTTATAACGATAAATCATAAAGTGGCAGATCCAGATTCGGTACTAGAAGCCCAAATAGCTCGCCATAATTCTAAAGTTGCTTCCCACCCTTGGGCTTCTGTGCTGAAGCAGTAGGTGTGTCCGTCTTTGTGAATTTGTTGTATTGTTCATCAGTTATGTGTCGATATATAACGTTTTGTGTTTTTTGTCTCTTTTTCTCTCTTACTCCGTCTGTTCGTTTTCGATGGGAAATAAATGATATATATATATATAAATAACTATTTGTCCGGCGAGAAAATAATGTTCATATACGTATTCAGTATGCCTCTTTACCACTACATCGAACCTCTAATCAAATTCAGATAAAACTTATATTTATAAAATATTTTCCGGTTTCGGCCGGATTTCGGGCGAACTTTATGCCTGGGCAGAAAAAATTGTCATATATGGATTCAGCATGTCTTCTTACCCCTCAACCGGAAATGTAATTAACTTCAACTAAAATTTTCACTTTTAACAAATTTTCCGACCGATTCCGGGCGAACTATTTGTCCGGCGAGATATACGTATTCAGCAACCAACTGATTATCTTATTATCTGTTAAACAATATTTTGTTCATCCCTTAATTTGAACTTCTACCCCCCCCCCCCCCCCCCCAAAATGTAGTGCTACAGACCCCATCTACGAACTCGAGCTGTCTCTTGACGCAAAGAATCCTCATACCAATTTTCACCAAAATTTCTCAATCTATCGTGCTGACAGACGGATGGACAGATCGACAACTTTTGCGAAGTCAAAGGTATCCCTCCACTTACGTTTTGGGATCCCAAAAGTATACAGAAAATAAAATCGATCTTCCTGATTTGTTTTCTTAGGAAGCCACAATGTAACCTACAAGACCCGACAGTTTGGACGAAGAGGTCCAATGAATATTTCCCTTTCGGACCCTATCGCAACCGTTGGTATTCTTAAACTAAAGATCGTTTGTCAATTACCGTACTGCGAGTGATTTTTCGGTAAAGATTCGAAAAAATATCTGATTATATTCAGATATTTTTTTACTTCACCAAAAAAACACAACTACATTATACAAACGAGCTACGAGCTCATATGGCACTTGTTACGAGTAGGTGATGCAAGAAAGTATATGAGAATTTCACAAAATACCACCTCCCCCTCCCCCTAGGTTTGGACCTAGAAATAGGTTATCTAGTTTCACTCGAGTCTGAGTATTTCCGGCATGGCGTCGGATCATCTAGGGCATATTACTTTTCAACCTGTTAAGTTTACATCCACTCGTTTGATTCCTAAACGTGCCACACTATTTCCGGTACCCCCCCCCCCCCACTCCAACTCCCCCTGCCACGGCCGTATCTGGTTCGGACACATAAATGAATCATGTAAAGCATCTTCTCTTACCGCCTATCAAGTTTCACTCGAATCTAAGCATTTTCCGAGGAAATTGCTTGAGCACCGTGGTCGGATTCGGTCCGGACACTAACTATTTCATCTAGGGCATATGATCTCTCTACTTTCCAAGTTTCATTAAAAACGCTCCAGTCGTGACCCCTCAGCGAGCCACAGAATTTCCGAGACTCTCCCTCGAACTCCCCCCTCTGTGACCCAATAGATTTGGACGCCAGATAACGAATCTGGGACGCATAAACTCAGTCTTGTCCAATCCCATTCGTCCCATCCGTTTGGTTTTTGTGCACGTCAAAAAGTTTCCGGACTCCCCTCCAACTCCCCCAACCATGGCTGCATGTGGTTCGGAAACATGTTTTGCTTATTTAGGTCATCAGTTCTTATCGCCCATAAGGTTTCATTCGAATCGGACCATCTGTTCGCAACCTAGGGAAGTCAGTAATTTCCGGATTCCCATTCCCTTAGCTCCCTCAAAAACGGTCGGATTCAGGAACGGAAGTTTTCTTAGGGCATCGTGTCGGGTTCTTAAGTCTATTTGGTCGGGTTGGGTCCAAGTCTTGTCGTCCTTGGCACATCTGGAAGTGTCATAACTCGCGATCACTGGCATTCCGGGAAACCTCCTCCACTCCCCCCCCCAAAGAGCCCCGGTAAGATCTGGTTCTGCCGAGAATTTGTTTTTCCTACCAAATTCTATCCCGATCCCTCGACTCTAACGTTTTCCGGGGCCCCCTCCATCTCCCCCCACAAGTATCGGATCCGATCCGGACTAAACGTGGAACATCCGAGACGATAGCTCTTTCCACTTGCCAAGTTTCATTCAAGTCCGTTCAAAAGTTATGCATGCCACTAGATTCCGAATTCCCTGTCTCTCCACGCCCCCAACGATGGTCGGATCGGAGAGACAACTATTCTCAAGGCAGTCTGTTCGGATCCCTGATCTGCCTACCAAATTTCATCGTCCTAGTACCGAACTCGCTGGATCACCGAATTCCACCCCCCCCCCCCCCCCAACTCCTCCAACTGTGCCCGAATCCGGTTCGTCTACGTCAACGATGTATCTAGGACTTGAGCAAGTTCTCCCCACCAAGTTTCATGCCAATCCCTCCACTCTAAGCGTTTCCCAAGATTTCCGGTTTCCCCCTCCAGCCCCCCCCAGAGTCACCGGATCCGCATTAAGTGGGTCGTCTGAGGCACGAGGTCTCTCCAAATACCCAATTTCATTGCTATCCGATCACCCGTTCGAAAGTTATAAATAAGATTCCGTATTACCCCTCCCTCGGATCCACTCCCAGCACGATGCTCGGATCGGGGAAGTGACTATTTCCAGCTTCATCATTTAAGGTCCCTGATACGCCTGCCAAGTTTCATTGTCCTAGCACATGCGGAAGTACGAACTAGCGGGATCACCGGAATTCCGCTCCCCCCTCTCAAACCCCCACAGTGCCCGAATCCATTCCGGATATGTCAACGATGTATCTAGGACTTGTGCTTGTTCTTCCCACCAAGTTTCATCCCGATCCCTCGACTTTAAGGGTTTTCCAAGATTTCCGGTCCCCCCTCCAGCTCCCACCAAAGGCGCCGGATCCGGTCCGGATTTCAAGTGGGTCGTCTGAAACACGGGGTCTTTCCAGATATCAAGTTTCATTAAGATCCGATCACCCGTTCAAAAGTTATAAATACCTCTAGATTCCGGAATCCCCCTCCCTCCACTACCCCCACGATGCTCAGATCGGTGAAGTGACTATTTCCAACTTAATCTTTTGGGGTCCCTGATATGCCTTCCAAGTTGCATCGTCCTAGCTTATGTGGAAGTGCCCGAACTAGCAAAACCTGGACAGACCGACGGACGGACAGAAATTGCGATCGCTATATGGCACTTGGCCGAATCTGATACCCCGGTCGAAAGGCGTTTTTGCAGTTATCGTGGTATCTGGCCAGTCATCGTGGTATCTGATATTCAGATACCACGACTCGAACGTGGTAACTGATCGTGGTATCTGAAAAAGTCATCTCACTTTCATGATCACCAACAATAGAGCCTAGGATTTTGTCAAATTGGTGGGAAAGAAGTTTGGCACTTAGTGATGTGACTGGATATCATCCTTGGGGATGATTTCGAAAAGTGCAATTTCGGCAATTGTCGTTTTTGAGGAGCAACCGTGGTATCAGATACCACGGTAACTGCAAAACTACTTATTGCAGACCCAGTTACCATGGTAACAGATACCATGGTATCTACAAAAAACGCAACTAATGAAAGTATATCAAGTGTCTGAATTGGAGTTAGGGCTAATCGTCAAAAATCGGATTATTTTCGTTTATCGGTAGCTTATCAATCCTAAGATCTTATTTCCGATCGTGAGAGTTTAAGAAAATCACGGAATCTCACGATAAATCGCGGTAGGAGTGAAAGCACTGGGGGTAATGACAACAAGACCAAAGGTTTCGATGGGATCCCAAAAATTTTATATTTGATCCAGACAATTGGATCGTGTCTTCGCCAGACTCCTTGAACATTTTTACTATTAAATTTAGAAACAGATTAAGGCCAAATAGTGTGTTTACCCCTATACGTCATATATATTTTGACGAAACTGTTTGAGACTTCCTGCCTTACTTCAGCCAAATTTCCGGTTTTGGCCGAATTCTGGAACTACTGTTCCGAAAAAAAATCAAGCTCAAAAACGAATTCAGCGTATCTCCTTACCCCTCTATCGAACATTTAATCAACTTCAAATAATACTTCAACTTGTAAAAAATTTTCCGGTTTCAGCCGGATTTTGGGAGAACTATATATCCGGGTCAAAAACAATTGTCATATACAGATTCAGCATCTCTTCTTACCCCTAAATCGGACATCTAATTAACTACAAATAAAACTATTGCTTTAACAAATTTTCCTGTTTTGGCCGGATTCCGGGCGAACTACTTGTCGGGGTAGAAAATGATTTCATATAAGTGTCCATCATGCCTTCTTACCCCTAAATCGAACATCTAATCAGCTTCAAACAAAACTTTTACTTTTAACTTTCCGGTTTTGGCCGGATTCCGGGCGAACTACTTTACCGGTGAGAAAATGGTTTTCATATTCGTGTTCAGCGTGTCTTCTTACCCCTTGATCTCATTAGCTGTTTAAAAATATTTTGTTTGCTGCTTAATTTGAATCCCCTCCCCCACCCCTAAACGTAGGGCTACAGTGCACATCTACGAACTCGACCTTTCCCTTGACCCAACGAATCCTCACACCAAGTTTCATCAAAATATTTCATTCTCTTCGAGAGTTATCGTACTTATATTCAAATAATTTATACAACGGATACGTCAGCTACGATGCTTTATCAGCGATATTCCGGACCTTCATGGCAAGGGTCCTCGTCCGGCTGTCAATCTTCAGGGTCAACGTCGGGGAAGGAAACAAACCTGTCATCATTAAATATTATCCGAATTCGTGTATACATTATTTGAATATATGTTTCAAAGTCAGCTTGGGCTCAAGGAATATTTATGTTATCGTGCTCACAGACGGACGGACGGAGAGACCACTTATGTTTTGGGATCACAAAAACAGGAGCCACGGAATTCCAAATCTGGAGAGGCAGATTATTTTCTTTTCCAGCAATTCGAAAAAGAAAGTGAGAATAAAACCTGTTTTGTGTCATGATGATCTTTTAAGGAAACCTACATACCGTGGTTTTAATTACCAGGGTTTGTGCAAATGCTCATCCCCGGACTACACTGTAAAACAAATCTTGCAGTATCTGCTACTCTGATTAATCTTGTCTCTAAAGATAGTCCTATCTCTAATTCGGATTAGTCTTATCTCAATAGAGATCTCAGTAGAGACAAGATTAATCCCAGTAGCAAATACTGCAGTTAACTTGTATCCTTACTCGGAGAAACTTTTTACAGTGTAGTGCACGATTTTGCAACGTCAGGATTGAACCATGAACTCATTGTCTTCTGAATGCAAACACAAGAAAGCTCATTTAAAACACAATCAAATTTATTAACTTCAGAAAACTGTACGCAAAATAAGTTCACGTTTGGAATAAGACCCTATATAGGCGAATGAACTAAGATTTGTAGGGATCTTGTATGTTCTGGGAGACACCGCGAGGCTTTGATGCCGACAGATCGATTCTGAATTCCGTTAATCATTCAACTCTGTTTTTGCGCCATATTTCAGTCGAATAAAGAGCAATTTGTCAGTTTTGATACACACGAAACAAATTTTTTAACAATATATAGTTCCTGGACAGCCAAAAGGTCGTATCTGCACTTTTCTGAACTGTTAAGGAGAGCGAAAAGACGCGCTGAAAATGCCACTGCAAAAGGCAGAAACGAGGACTTGGCCATAATCATATCTCAGCTTCTATGCGCCGTACAGATTCGACAATTAGACCAAAGGACGCATCCTCCCTTCGGAAATAAAGAACTCCAATCAAACTTATTTCCGAAAATATTGTCAGATACGACCTTTTGGCTGTCCGGGGACGATATTAGAATAACGAAAGATCCTCCTCCGGTTTACGAAGTTTATCCATGCTTTATGTCCTTTTTTTAAGCTCGATATGTCGTCCTCTGCAAATATAAGTTAGCCTGCTACCGATCAACGTCATCATTCTCATTCGTCAGTATTAAAACACAAGGGGTAGTGTCACGGCAGATCGCCTACAAACACTTTGGGTATGTTCCAACCTCTTAACAATAGTTGTTGAAAGCTACAATCGTCGTGCAGATGGTGTTGGCTATTATTAATTATTAGTAACAACCTTTCCTGTTATCTACCGCCGCAATCCCGCGCACACTGTTCTTATTCATTTCATTTATCAGTCGAAAACAAGAGGTATAAGAGTAACCGTCAGAGTAAACGGAGTCCGGTTACTCTTTTTAGGTTGAACTGTTAAAGTAATGTAACAGTAGTTGACGTACCCGTCCACTATGCGTTTGTAAATATTATGTAAGTGTCAATTCATATATATTAGCGTAATATTGTATTATTGCCAAGACTCAGTACTGATTTAGAAAGACAGAAAATTTATTGTAGAAATCAACTTTCGTGGTTATAAACCAAATTTGCGATTATCTGTCAAAAAAAAAGAAGATTGTTTTAAGGATTTCTTTGTTCGGACGTTCAACTAATAAAGTTATCAGCTTAACATACGGCGCACGACTAAAGCGACAGAAGCGGCTCCAGGGCACGTGGTCAAACCTGGTTCACCTGAAAATCTTGCAGTATTTGCTACTGGATTAATCTTGTCTCTAAAAAGATAATGTTATCTCTAATTCGGATTAATCTTATCTCAGTAGAGATACGATTAATCCCAGTAGCAAATAGTGCAGTTAACTTTAATCCTTACCCAGAAACTTTTTACAGTGCAGTGACAACATAGTGCCCAAGCTCCAAATTGCCCCAAAAGCAGAGCTCCCTCCGGCCTTGCCTCCAAAATTTTGACTTCATGTCTTCTGTTTTTGACGGCAAGAACACGATAGCATTTGGGAGAGGCAGTACGACGTCAAGGCAAGAAGCACCAAGGGTTCATTTAACGACGCTGGTCCAGGATTAGAGCTGATCGGAGGTAATCTTTCATAACGGCAAGGTGTGCTTCGAAGCTTTGGCAGACATTCTCGACTCGGAAGTTTTCACAGAGTTGTTCACAGGTAAACATTAATGCTTTACGTTTTTCTAGTAATGATAGTGCTGGAAATCCATTTTCGAAAGTACAGTCGCAGACACCTTGTCCAGAACATGCAGCTAAATTTTCAGCGAAACCGAATCTAGCCGCACCGGAAGTAGAAATTGTCAACTCGGTTCAAAAATCAAAATCGACCTGCCGGCCTTGCCGTGAAGCTAAGGTAGAGTGGGGGTGTTGGTCAATAATATCACAGAGAGTAGAGATTAGATATCGACGTTTTTGAGATTTGAGGACGAAGCAGATGGCATCTCGACATCGGTAGGTACTTGGAATTTGCCAATGGGTCTGAACGATTCCTAAAATAAAAACAGTTATATTTCGCATGAAATTGACTGGGAAAGAAACAATTATAGTCGGTGGGTCTTAATAAAACAACAATAGCTGTAAGCTCATATGGGACTTGCAAGGGTAGCTGGCATGTACATCAGCTAAAGTTCGCGCTGTCCTCTTTCCAAGACCCCCTTCCAAATCCCCGAAAAAGGTTGTACCCCATGGTAACCCGAGTCCGATCTGGACCTGTAACTGAAACATCAGCCCATTTTATAATACACAAGCTTGCACTTTAAGGGAGTGGGGTCTCGTTTGTAAAAAAAAACTTGAGGTACAAATGGTCACGAGCCCTTGTTGAACATGAACGTTGGCCAAAAGTATTGTGCACCGTGCGGTGAAGATACACATTTTAAGAGTGCTAGGAATTAATATTTAAGTAAAACCCTTGAGGCATATCCCATAAGATTCTGGACTCCACCTCCCCCCCCCCCCGGACAGCTGGACCAACAAGCGAAAAGCGTCACATTCCGGCCGGGATGGGGCCTGAACAGTCCGCACCCCAACCTCTTGTGGTGGATGGTGCAGAACATTCGTTAGATGGGACCGGGCGGAATTTGTTCTCCTAATCGGAAGGGACTAACCTATACTGTACTAGGCTACCAGAAACTTGACTCCCATGCTCTCCTCTGTACTCACGAAGGTAGCGGATGAGCAAAACGGGCTGGAGACACCGCAATTACTAACCTGAACGAAGGTGAATATATTTGCAGCCTTGTCAATTTTTATGTGACAGAGTGGACAGGTGGTTGGAAGAAACAGTGTAATTCACCCGTCTTTCAGGATATCAAAGCACAATAGGAAAATATTCCACTTGGAATGACGTGCTTAAAGGTTTGAGTTAGATAAGTAATAATCAGCAAGAAAAGAAACTTCACCTTTTTCTTGCACAATCTGTCCATTTCGAATTTGAGCTTTTCCAAAATGGCATAGTTCGGTTCGTTCACAGCTGCCTTCCCTTGCAACACTGTAATGCCCTTTTCGAGCGCCTTCTTTTCAACGAGTGGTTGCATCGACTGGTTGCCATAGAGACGAAGCATTGAACCCCACGTGTTAATGTGGGGATGCATGGCCTAAAAAACAAAGAAAAAAAAAACTCGACTTTGGGCTCAGAAATGAACAGTTCTCGCGAACGCAGGTTATTCACTCAGCGACGCGGGAACGCAAATCGGCTGTAGCGGTTGAAATGGCGCGAAGCGAATGTTCTAGCGAGGAGAAGCCTGATTTGCCCGCGGTCACGCGGCGATGGGGTTTTCATGGGAATAGTCTGAACAGGGAGATGCTCAGAGAAAATTTCACCTCTTCTAGCCAATAGCTATTTGGCATTGATGTTGTTCAATGATGATCTGTTAAATGAATGCAATATTGGACAGACAGGCATATGATTCTGACTCTGAAGGGTAGGGGGACCACGCATTGGCCTACTCCGACTAAAAACCACTAACTCAGGTCCTGTGGGATCCAGGGGGAAGCCGGCCCTTATCCAAAACGAACGCAATCTATCCATCACTCATGGTTTAGGTGAAAGAGTAAGTCCGGAGCTTGTGTGTCCCACAAGTTCCAGCGACAAACAAGGTTTCTGTGCCTCGCGCTTTGGCTCAAATTTGACAAACACTCTCGACTTGATTTCGACTTTGTGCCTCGCACTCTGGCGGAAAATTAAAGTCAACATAACTTTATTTTATTTACAGGCGTTTAAAAATAACACAAAAATGCTTTCCGCAAGTTTAAAACTGTTGGTCAACTGTGTCGCACAACTCCTGTTTCCATGCGAAAATTTAAAAAGGCGCGGGACACGGATATTCCGCTGAAAAACGCGCTTGGTAAATGCTATCCTTTTTGGTGCGAGTTGTTATGTTCAATGTTCAGTGTTTGATGCTCTTTTCGTTAATGGTGGTGTTTGGGTCAGTGCCAATCTCGGTGTCACGACGGTGACTGTCAAAAACAAATTTCGGGATTTCCTCTTGTATTATTTTTTCCTGTTCGTGTAAATAGATGAGCAGCGACATAAGGCGTATTCTCGACGTTCCCCGAGGACTCTCGGGGAATCGAAGGGAACGGCGAGAATGGAGGGAGTCAATCCACGCGGACTCCGCGTACAGAAACAGCGAGAACACGGGGAAGCTTCCAAAATGGATTTTATTCAAACAGAAAATATGCAGTTGACGAAATTAGTCTGGATCCACTTTATTTTTGGTTTTGTTTATTCTGATTGTTTTTAATTAATTTTACATTGCACCAGCACCAGCAAAAATTGATTCCTCTCCGAATCTGAAAGGGAGTCCATTCTGATGATGGTGATGATAATCGGAGCAGTCCCCGTCCGTGGGGACTCGCGAGAATACGGGGAGTGAGTCCCCGGGACAAACAAAAACGCGGGGACTCCTCAAGCGGAGTCCTCGGGGAACGGCGAGAATACGCCTATAGTGTCTAGCGTTTTCAACTGGACTCAACTACCTCTGCAGGCGCTGCAAGTGGACATATTTCATAAGAGAAGATACACTGTAAAAAAAATCTTGCAGTATTTGCCATTGGGATTAATCTTGTCTCCAATGAGATAAAATTATCTCTAGTTCGAATTATCTCATCCCAGTAGAGATAAGATTAATCCCGGTAGCAAATCAGTCAACCCGTCAGCATTCTTTGAGGTTATACCCACCAAAAATTAACCGGAAAATGGTCAACGTTCATTCTGTTACCGTGCATGCCAGGCATGGAATGGTTTATCTGAGGAGACCGTTTCCCAACCAAATTTATTTTCAATCAAGCAGCATCTTGCTGGTACAACATTCAGCAATAGCGCGTATGTGAACCCTTTTTAGTTCATATTTGTCGTATGTTTATAAGTGTATGGGAGTATTGAAAAATGTAGTAAAAGTTTATGTGCTTGTAGAGAGAGAAGCTTCGGCTTAACGACTTTTTCTATTAATAAATAAATAAATAAATAAAAAATACTGCAGTTAACCTTAATCCTTACTCGGAGAAACTTCTTACAGTTTAGGTTAATATACAGAGTAATGACGTGACTTACTTTCATGAACAATTACCGTGATAAGTGTTCAACGAGATGTAAACGGTGTGTTTAAGCGGTTCATTCACCCTTTAAGGTTTGCTCAGTTTTTTTTTTTTAATTTCACATAAATAAACAAAGTATCATACCTGTAAGATGGCTTGTGAGGCAATTTGTTTTCCGTCTTTCTTGCTTCTGCATGGCAATTTGACTGTGTGCTTTCCTACTTTCATTTCGACTTCATGCTTTTGATTCCCAAGACTGTGCATCTTAAACTCTATGTTGTTCTCGCCCAATCCAAAGTTCCTAAAGCAAAAATAAAAATTTAACAGCAAGACCCTGATCAAAAATTTTCAAGAATTAGTTATATGGAGTTGTAAGTTTCAATGGCATACAGTAGTAACTGTTATCCTACATGTTACTATTAACAAGACTGGATGCTACTATAGTAAAACAGATGCTACTGGATACTACTGCTCAAGATTGGCCCAGTCTGAGGCACATTAAATGATAGTATTCTGTACTATTACATATCAATACATGCAACTTTTTCGTACAACTATCATACAACTACACAGGCTACAAATTTTTCATCCGGGGGATCACAATGAGAAGTTTACAACTGAAGGATTGTTAACTACTACCTACCCTTTATCCAGGATTTAACTCAGTCACTTTTGTACAAAGCCCTATATTTATTTATTTATTTATTCATTTATTTCCCTCAGAACTGAGGAGTACAAAATAATGTTTAAAACAGAACTATGCCTAAACCATCTGGTCCATTCAATGACACATGAATACTATAAAAAATACACACGATTTCGACAACTAAAGTAGCATCGACGATAGTTAGGGTGGGACACACCCATTCTAAAGCTGTCCTCTATCACGCAGGGAAAGCTGTGCAAGAGTTTATACTGTAGGCTTACTTACCGCTGGATACACGTCAAGAGAATGGAATAGGGAGTGGGTTCACTGACGTTGACACACAGCTGGGTGACCCTAGGATCTGTGATGGGAATTTCGTCGAAAAACTAGAAAAAAACGTAACATAAAAGACACTTCTTCATTATTTTGTTATTTATAATATCCCTAGATCCCTTATAAAACTTCCGAAAATCCCGCCTGTCACCATTGTTTCGTGTTGCACCTTCGAATTTTTAGTGCTTTTTTGTCCAAGCCGAGTTTTGCCAGTCACGCGACGCAAACTTAGCCGAAAGCTTCAACGTACACCAACAACTTTTTATGCATAAGGATATGAAAAGCTTAAACTGTTGTTTTTCTGGCACTTGTAGCCTCTGGCTCAAGTGCCATATACCGATCGCAATTCCGTCGGTCGGTCTGTCCGTTTGTCTGTCACGCCTTTCCGAGTTAGGGTACTTCCAGATGTGCTAGGACGATGAAACTTGGCAGGCGTCTCAGGGACCCGATCAAATTAACCTGGAAATAGTCAGTTTACCGATCCGACCATCTGGCGGGTGGAGGGCGGGGGAATCTGGAGAATTGAGGGCAGTCTGTCACACTTTTTCGAGTCAGGGTACTTCCAGATGTTCTAGGACGATGAAACTTGGCAGGCATATCAGGGACCCGCCCAAACGAGCTTGGAAATAATCAGTTTCCCGATCCGACCATCTTGGGGGGGGGGGGAGGGCGGGAGAATGCAGAAAATTGGGTAGTGTGTAACTTTCGAACGGGTGATCGGATTGGAATGAAACTTAATAACTGAATATCGTTTACACAATTGGACATATCGTTTACATAACTGGACTGGATCCGGACGCTTGGGGGGGGGGGGAGGGGTGTCTCCCTGAATTCCGGTGATGGGGATTTTGGGATTTTCACGACGAAACTTGGCAGACATATGAGGGACCTGGTCAAACTGACTGGAAATAAAAATTTCCTCGATCCGATCATCGTGGGGGGAGTGGAGGGAGGGGGGGGGGGGATAAAGAATTGTCAGTCATGCTTAACTGTGGAACGGGTGATCGGATTGGAATGAAACTTAATAACCGATAAAGTGACACATCTCTGATGTCCCATCTGAAGTCCGGACTGGATTCGACAGCTGTAGGGGAGTTGGGGGGGGGGGGGGAGACCGGAAATCTTGAGAAACGGTTAGAATGGATGGATCGGAGTGAAACTTGCTGGGAAGAACAAGCATCTGCTCTAGATAAATCTTTTACACAATCGGACTGGATCTGGACACTTGGGGGGGGGGGGGGTCCCGGAATTCCGGTGATGGTGGTTTTGGAGATTTCATTTTGGCGGGCATATCAGGGACCCCATCAGACTGACTTGGAAATAAAAATTTCCTCGATCCGATCATCGTGGGGGGAGTGGAGGGAGGGGGAATCCGGAATATTGAGTCGTGCGTAACTTTGCAACGGGTGATCGGATTCCAGTGAAATTTTATGCTTGAACAGAGGACATGTCTCTGGTGATCTGTTTCGTGTCCGGACCGGAGCCGACAACTATTAGGGGGGAGGGGCGGAAAATACTTGACCCGCTTAGACTGGAGAGATCGGGATGGAGCTTTGTGGAAATAAGAAACAGATGCTCTATATAAATCCTTTAAAGAACCGAATTGGCCCCGGGCACTGTTTGAGGAGTTGGAGGGGGGGTGGGGGTGGGGGTGGGGGGAGGGTAAGGGATCCGGAATTCCGGTGATCGCGAGTTAAGCTACTTCCAGATGTGCTAGGACGATGAAACTTGGCTGGAATATTAGAGATCAGACAAAATTGGCTTAGAATTCGCCACTTCCCCAATCCGACTATTCCTTAAAGTACCAATCTTGACCGCAAAGTAAGAAAAATACTTTTGAGCAAAATATACATTTTCGTCATCTCTATAAGCCCATTATCATTTTTGCCTTAAGGGTTTTGCTTACAAATGAAGTTCTAGCTCCCTTAAAGTGCGCGTCTTAACCGCAAAGTCGGAAAGTGCTTTTGATCAAACGATACATCTCTGCCCATGATCCTTTGTGCCACAAGGGTTTTGCTTATGAATTTATTTCTAGCACCCTTAAAGTGCGCATCATAACCGAAAAGTGAAAAAAATACTTTTGACCAAACGATATATATTAATGATCCACAAGGTTCTGTTATCGTTTTTGCCTCAAACGGTTTGCTTGCAGATGAATTACTAGCGCCTTTAAAGTGCGCATAATTACAGCCAAGTTTAAAGATAAAATACTTTTTACTAAACGATACATTCTCGTGATTTCCAACTCCATGATCATTCTTATCTCAAGGGGTCTGCTTACAAATGATCAGAACAAACCCACGAAGAGGCAAATTCTATATTTCATCCTCTGAACGAGCCTTGCAAGTGCCATATGAGCTTCCAGCTCTTGTCCATTTTGGAAGACATGGTAGACCATCAGGTATATCTACCTCTATCTCTATCTCTGTTTTGCTTTGTTTTCCTACTTTTTAAAGGACACCTGAACAATGAAACCTTCCTTGAACGCACCATGGAGAATGCATTTACAGACATGGCCACGGAAAGCATTCTTCTCCTGAGCGTGACGTTTCAAAATAGGGATGTTCGTTTCTGGAGGTTTGCACATGCAGACTCTAAGACAAAAAGCGCAATTCATTCAAATCTCGTACAGCGCTGGCCGGATCGTATTGGAATTTCTTCTAGATATACGTTTGTGCTTAACTGGTTAAAAAATATCCCAGAAGAAGGGTTGATTGGAGACATTTGTTCATTTCTAAAATTGTTCGGTACTGAAATAAGGACAGACGCAAAATGGAGCGAAAATCATAGCTTGGAAACACTATTTCGTATTTGGATTGGGTTTCTGCAGGCAATGTTAACGGAAGTCATACAGATAGGGATGAGACTTGGTACTCTTCATTCAGGTGTCCTTTAAACACAGCGCATTTTTTCCATCCGCCACGTGGGAGAGTGGGAAGGATGGATGAAGTCGAAAAGCGCTTATAAGAAAATCGCGAATTTCACGTAGAAAGTAAGGGTATCTTCGGAAAGAATATTTCCGAGCCATTTTATCGTGAAAAGATCATTTCTCGTAAGAGTTATGCTTTAATCTACCATGTGAATCCGCTGCGTAGTTTAGAAATACTTGAATGTCAAAACGAAAAGCTTAATATTCATCATGTCCAGGCACGTGAACGCCTCACCCTACAGCGAAATAAAAACATTTTTTTCTTTTTTACCTTGGCACCAGTCAACTCTGTCTACTTTTACTAACTTTCCGGAGATACTACACGTAACCATTAAGCCATTACGGTCACTGGGCCCGTAGGCATCCTAACCTAGCCCCCCTTCGTTATGAACAATAACAGAACATAAACATTACTTGGCGCAAAATAGTGAGCATGCGCTTGGGACTACGGAATGGGTAGTGAACGTGGACCAATTCAGTTGCGTTTTCAGCTAATAACGTGATTAAATCAGATCCTAATACGATGCGCTGTCACCCGTTTCTAGTACCCGTGTTTTGCATAAGAGAATCCGGTACAGAATTCGCTACTCTCTACAATCCGTTTGTGTTTGGATTAGGTGCTAAACTCGAAAGAAACACGGGAGCTAAAACGCTTGAAGCCACAGAACACGGAACCAGTGTTAGAATGCACGCTGAATGCGCACCATAAACACGACTTGTCACAAACACGGGCTGAGAATCGAGAGCCAGAAAACGCAACTCTGAAAGCGCATGGAAAAGTACATCTAGAGAATCAGATCCATAGAATCAGCTCTAGGTGATGGCAAAAAGTGCTCCATATTTGTTGTGTTTGCTCTAGGAACAATTCAAAGGCCCTCCCTTTAATAGAAACTAGAACTACAATTTTCGTCTAAGGTGAGGAATAAAAAAAGTGAAATCGACAGTTATTCCGGCCACTGCCGACTAGGTCGGATCCGTAGACTCTTCCTTAGTCGTTGGCTGAACGGCTTGGGAGTCAAAGAGAAGGAAGTGAAAGTCGAAGTAAAAAAAATTAGAAAGGAGAGGAAAGTAAAGAAGGAAAATTGGTTTGGTGGATTTAAATCCATTTTTGTTTCTGATCACGGTCACTCTATCATACCGCGACCTCTTCGCGGCCGTCCCCAGTTTAAACCCCGACCGTCAACGGAGAGTCCGGCATAATTTACTATAGCATTGTCCTAATAGGTGTAATAAGCTGAATAACGCTATACGCGATGTTTACGTCTTTATACACACGCCCGTTCAAATACGAACCCGAGAGGCTCTTATCAATGCAGCGAGCAGTGTTGCCAAGGTCATACAGTGTTTCGAGTTTCTGGAGATCAGAAAAGTGTCCTTAGTGTTACTTGAAGTACACCAGTACAATTTGACGCCCAATACATTGTAAAAAGCAGTTAAATATGCGGATGGTCAGCATTGGTCTTCGAAGTAGCATTAAGCAGTCGCAGCAGAACAAAACGTGTTATTTTGAAGAAAAGTTGTTTCTTTAGCTTCCAACAAAGTAGAACTTTACTGCTTCCCGTGGCAACCCTGACGACGCTGCTCCTTTCCTCGGCCCGCTGGCGGAACCAACCAAGCGATCTGATTGGCCCTGCATAAGCCAGAATGGACCGCTAGTCTATTCTCCTTATTCACGTTATTACAGCGCGCTCCGAGGAAAAGAGGAATCTGTAATAAGTCTTATACGCGGTAATACACCTTATTACACCTATTAGGACAATGCTTATGGCATACATCCGCTGCTACGCTGAAACTCTTCCTAAAAACAAAAACTCACACTGAGATCTTCAGGCAACATTTTGAGAGCAGAGGGTCCTTCTGTTTCCTTGATGAAGTCCCGCATCTGGGGAATGAGGATTTCCAAGGCCTTCTTAGCTGCGTCGTGTTTGGCAAGTTTCTTACTCGACCCCTGGGACAGTCCATACTGGACGCCGTCCACGTTGACGGTGCAACCGTAGGGGGCAGAGGCATTTTCTAGATAGAAAGAAAAATACCAGTGGATTCAGCCGTGATTCAACTCAAGGCCGTAGCACTATTCCAAACATGCAGGTTATCCTTCCAAAGTATGTCCAGCTTTTGCATTGGAAATATCTTCAATTTTGAAATGTCATATCCTTCCGAGGGATTTCAATCCGCATATTGAAAGTCAACGCAGTCGCAGTCAACCCGGCAGCATTCTTTGAGGATACCCACCAAAAATAAACCGAAAAATTGGTCAACGTTCATTCTGTTACCGTACATGCCAGGCATGGAACGATTTATCTGAGGAGACCGTTTCGCAACCAAAACTTACTTTCATTCAAACAACATCTTGCTGGTGCAACGTTCAACAATAGCGCGTATGTGAACCCTTTTCAGTTTATATTTGTTGTATTTTTATAAGTGTATAGTGCAGTGTTGAAAATGTAGTAAAAGTTTATGTGCTTGTAGAGAGAGAAGCTTCGGCTTAACGTCTTTTTCTATTAATAAATAAATAAATATTATAATAGTCAAAACTAATTTTTTTTTTTACATATCAATTTATCGTAGTTTGACAGTGCAAAACTGATACGTCAGCTGAATTTTATTAGAGTTATATTTCGGCCCTTCTTGACAAGGGTCCTCTTCAGGCTGAAGCCGCTAGGTAGTAAAGCAATAATTATTTAGAAATGTAATTTATTAAAAAATAACTAGACATAGGCAACGTGAAGTGTTGCAGCAACATCTGTTTGGCTTCTTCGACTAAAGTGTTGCGAGAGCAACACTTTGGTGTTTTTTCTACGTTATCGGTTGCTGAAGTTCTCAACCCATCGAGGTTTTCAAAATGGTATGTTCCAAGAAGAATTTTTTTTCTGGACTGACGACACATTCCGTATTCACACAGCTATCCTTCGGCGTTAAAAAAAAAGCAATACATCGGAAGTAGGGACTAAATTTACTTTGCAGCCAGTTGAACTTAATCCTTTTCAATCGTAGACATCGTGACTGGTGAAAACTTGGAACAGTATCTTATATAACCTAGGTATTTAGTCCCTCACAGGTTCGCTCTGGGCAGTGAAGATTCTAGTTTTTTTTAATAAACCCTTCATTCATTCATTTATTACAAAGCTATCCGTAACTTTTCAGGATCAAAATGATGCGAAACACTTAATTTAATTGTAAGCTACAGCAATGGACCATGGAGACTAATTTTCTTACCCTCAGATTTACAGAGATCAAATAAAATGTTCATTATCATTTGCATAAAAGAGAGAGATAGAGAGTTTTGTTCTCTCCAGTAAATTGTTCTTACGGTTAAATACACTGGAAACAAATAATAGGATTAATAGGTACACCAACCAGCAAAAGTGACTAATCCCTCATCGCCGAAGATGATTATGGTCTAACAGCCAATTGTTGCTTACAAGTCTCACAGCTCTCTCACAATTGGGATCAGCCTATTTTTGGTTTCAGTGTGTACCTTACTACTGAAGTTTTCACCCACACTAAACTTTCAAACTGTTGTATGTCTTGAAGGAGTTTTTGTACCAAGAAACGGATGACATATACTTTGATCAGCATCAAGGTCTATCAATAGCCGTTGAAAAAAAATCATCTGTATTAGCTAAAAAGTTGGGTTTTGTGCCGTCGGCCAACTTTCTAATACCACAACTTAGAAAGAAGCAAATGATAATCTCTAATTTCTTCAGCAATGACAGAACTTTTAAAGTTTAAGAGGCACATCTGATATCATTTCTCTTTCTCAATCCCAAGTGCAAAAAATAGAATGATAAACTCAGCAGCACGAACAGAAATGGGAAGAAAAAATAGATGGCAGCACTTTGGGACCTATGGGGAAATCCCACGTTTTTGTTTCTGCAAATTTTTATATTAATCACTGAAAGAAGATATACTGGCTGTGGGGCCGGGAAACTATCGCACATATTTAGCACTTATAGATTTTAGTCCATCTTCAATTTGAAACTGGTGTCTACCTGCTTGCCTGCTAGAACGGAGCTTTCCGCCCGAAAGCAGATACATGCTTTGATGAAACGAACGCTTGGCTGCACAACTTCTGACAGTCCTTTCTGATATAGGATATACAACTCCACTTCACACACCGTCCACTGCTCGAGGACAAGCAAAAAACCATCCTTTATGGCCCCAGGCAAGAGTTCTACGGATTAATGTCCAAAATGTAATTCCATATTCATCAGTCCGGCCCAAGGTACCCATTTCCCATAAAAACCGCAGAGGTTAGACCCTTACCACTTTTTAGCAATAAGCTGAAATCGGGTTACTATAGAAAAAAAAACGAGGACAAAACCAAAGTGTTGCTCTCGCAACAAAATTAGATTGCGGTTGCGTTACGCAAACGCAAAAATGGACTTGAATCCTATTCTTGAGTTGCTTTGATTTCCCATACGCAAAGGTCGTGTTGCGTCCACAAACACAGCGCAAGATTTGCGAAAACGGAATTGGACTTTTCGGCTTACCCATGGTTCACACTGCTGCGATTTCGCGCAAAATTCTGCGTCATGCGACATACGATACAAATCGTGCGACAAGCAACGCAGAACTTTGCGTTTTGTCGCAGTGTCGGATGCGTTGAATTATTTCAACTGATCCGACATAACGCATGCGATTCTTGAGGGAAAGAAAAGAAAAAACAAAGACTAGTTAATTTTCAAGACTAAAAATTGCTCTACCTTGGTCTGACTGTAATCCTAGGATGGCTGAATGCAAAATCTCTTCTGAATAAACTTGTATTAACCTGTTTTGAACAAGATGACATATGGGGTTTGGCTGAATATTTCCTAATGATGGGTGGTATTCAGATGGGTAATCTCACAGCATCTTCAGACTCTGTTTCCCCAAGGGTTTCTTTGTCCTTTTGCAGAATAATCTCGTCAAAAATTTCGTTTTCCGTTTGCGTCTGCGTGGTAGTGGGAACGTCCATGCGATCCTGTCGCACGTCGGAACATCAAAGAAAAAATCGTATCGCACACGAAGCAGCAGTGTGAACCAAGGGTTATAGGCACTATTCTTTGACTTGAATAGACGGAAACGCAAATAAAACACGGGAACTTACCCAGCTCTAAGTAGACATACTGTGGAGCTTTCTTCAAGACGTGCTGCATGTACTCGTGGAGAACGCAGACGTAGCTTTTTCCATGGGGGTTGAGGATCCATTCTTTGCCATTTTTCGGCAGCTTAGGGTTTAGGACAGACTTTCCCTCGGGCTGGACCTGGAACTTCAGGACTCTTTTATTCCCAGGACCACCGGTCGGGACATCAAGCAGGCGTTGTTTCCGCTCTTTCTCTTTGTTTTCGCGACGTTCCTTCCAAGTCCTACAATTTCAGAACACATAAATTAAACAGTCAACTTTTTTTGCCCGATGAACAGGCAAGTCATAGAAGATCTGCTCTAGTGATGTTGGCCCTTCTTGTGTAGCTCATCATCAGGCCGCAACTAGCAAAAACGAACCTCCAAACCTTTTTGCAAGTCCGTTTTAATGTAGAATCTTAGCCGGCTTATTCACCAAGCACCTTCGAATATAATTCTTAATCAGCTTGGGGTAAATCAATCAATCAAGTTTAATATCCAAATAGCTTAAAGCTAGAAGAGGAATAAAATATTTACGAAATACAAAGACACGAAACAAATTAACTAATACACTTACAAGATATGACCAGAAATAAATGATGGGATGGAACTACGTAAAACTGGGCAGAAGATTTAGCAGGATATGTATAATAAAGGATTATTCATTAATTTTTTTCTAAAGGGGTTGACTGGCAGAAAAATGGGAGGTAAATCATTATCACTTTGCAGGGGTTAGTATTTGGCCACAACTGTGCCTTTTCTATCTAGAAAATACTACCACCGCCAGCATTATTCACAAATAACAGAAAACTGAATTCAACATTTACAGCAATGAGACCGTCATTCTCATTCGCTCAATTTATTGTTCAATGACTTCGAACTACCCTGTTTTCAGTGATCCTTTATGGCGAGATTTCCATGTCGGCGCTCTACTTCTCGTGAGTGCACACCAAACCGGCTGGTGAGTATAGCACTAGGCTTGGGTGCAAACATTTTCATATCGTCCTCCTGACTGCGAATTATATTACCGTTCAGGTTACTGAATACTCTTGATGACTATCTCTCCTTGCCGATGCAAAATCTCCGGCCTCTCCGGGTATCTAACGGAAGAAAGGCAGAAGTGGTGTCACAGCTGCTACCAAAGATCGCGGTGATTGATTAACACAGGATTTGAGTCATTGAGTTTGAGTCGTACGGACACGCTTACTCCTTCTTCCTGAGGAGCGCTGGCGTGTTTTGGACTTAGTCATATAGAGTATCGTTAGTCAGCTGGACTTGGCGACACGCCATCAGGCCGTTCTTAGCCAAAAATCTAAGTCGACCATGAAAATGTGTTAAAAATTATCAAGCTCCATGCCATTTAGCAAAACAACCACTTGGGGTCATGACGCACTTCGTCAAGGCTTTTCGGTTTCGTCTGCTCTGCACCATGACTGTAACCATTATCAGAAGTTTCATAACAGGTAACACAAGTATACGCGGTTTCGACAGATAATCTTTGTATGTTAGCTGTTATGTTTTTCAAACGTTACGCATTGTTTAACTGAAAAGGGAGCGTATTTTTGGGATCCAAAAACGTAAGTGGAGGGATGCCTATGACACCGCAAAAAATGTCAGTACGTCTGTGAGCACGATAACTCTCGAAGGGAATGAGATATTTTGATGAAACTTGGTGTAAGGGTTCTTTGGGTCAAGGGTAAGGTCAAGTTCGTAGATGGGCTTTGTAGCCATACATTAAGGGTGGGGGAGGGGGTTCAAATTAAGGGACAAAAAAAATATTTTGAAATAGCTAATGTGATAGTCGATTATGGGGTAAGATGACATGCTGAACAAGATGGTGAAAACCATTTTGTCATCGGGCAAGTAGTTCGCCCGGAATCCGGCCAAAACCGGAAAGTTTGTTAAAAGTAAAAGTTTTATTTGAAGTTGATTAGATGTATGCTGAACACGATGGTGAAAACCATTTTTTCGCTGGACAAGTAGTTAGCCCGGAATCCGGCCAAAACCGCAAAGTCTATGAAAAGCGTAAAAGTTTTATTTGAAGTCGATTAGCATTCGGTTCAGGGGGATAGGAAGACATGCTGAACACTTATGTGAAAAGCATTTTCTACCCAGATAACTAGTTCGCCCGGAATCCGGCCAAAACCGGAAAATTTGTTAAAAGCAAAAGTTTTATTTGAAGTTGATTAGGTGACAGGTTTAGGGGTAAGAGGATACGCTGAGTCTGTATCTGACAATCACTTTTTACCCGGACATATAATTCGTCCGGAATCCGGTTGTAACCGGATTTTTTATAAGTTAAAGTTTTACTTGAGGTTGATTAGATATTCTTTATAGAGATTAAGGATATACATTGACAATTAGTTCACTCTGAATTCGGCCAAAACCGGAAGTTTGGCAGAAGTAAAGCAGGAAGTTTCGGTCAGTGTCGTCAAAATAGATATGGCTTATTGAGGTATATCTGAACTTGGTTTTCTCTGATGATTAGCCTGGCGAAGACTGGATCTGGCGAAGACAAGACTCAATTGTCTGGATCAAATACTATTAGATTTTTGGGATCCCATCGAAACCTTTGGTCTTGTTACATCTGACATTTGGATACACATAAATATTTTGACCCATCTAAGAAATTTTGTATTTTTTTTACCGGAGGCTCTAGTAATAACCTTAAGTATGTGCGCTTCTTGCACGACAACCCAATATTCATCCAGACGCGGAGAATTCAAATTTCAAGAAAAGCCTTCATTCCCAGGATTAAAGACGCGCTCGGAAAAGTCTTGGTTGAACAAAGTAGGAACATGATGTTAAGATTGTCTTGCAAGAAATCTACCATTATTAATTTACTTTTCGGCAATGGCTTACCTCTGTAGCCGGTAAATATCTGAAGCATAGATGCACAGTCGCACAGAGGTACCACAAATCCTAATGATCAAGTTCATTCGACGAAATCCCTTATCTGTGGACAGCGGAGAAACGGAGTTACGCTTTTTTACCGGGTTTCAGGCCTGTTTAAGTCAATACGTGATATGTAACTAGACAGCCGGGTCTTAGCCTTTTCGTTAAAACTTTAAAAACGTTATGCATCACACGCATTGCCACGAAGAGCCAAAAACAAAACACATAAAGTATCTGCTGACTTTTTTGATATCACGATGATAAACAAAAGTCAGCAGATTTTTTTCTGGTGGTGTTTCGGCTCTGTTTTTATGCATGACGTTTTAATTCGTAACGTTAGAAAAATATAGCAGCTAACATCCTAAGTCGGGATTTACTTTCCACACATGGAACCCATTAGCAAGGAGCGCTAGCTCCTTCCATTCGGGATTTACTTTCCACACATGGAACCCATTAGCAAGGAGCGCTGCTGAAACCGCGCATCCTTGTGTTATCTCCAAAGCGATCAAATTTATCGGCAGCGATTTTGCTGCCAAAGCATCGCAGCTGATGTCTCCGTTTTTATCCATCACTTAAATAAATATTTTCCAGTCAAACTGACAGTGTAGTTCCCGCTCACTGTGAGTTTTGCTTTGCACCAAGAATTCCAGTTCTTTTTATGAAACCAAAAAATCAACTAAAATTGGTTTTCACTGGAATCCAAACTTTACGCTCAGCCCAACATCGCTTCAAAAGGGTTTCATCTCTCCTTTCCTGTGCTGTCCCTCCCAAACATGACTTAATCCGAAATGATAGCAAAAACTATAGTTGCGTTTTAGTTTAGTAGATACCACGGTATATGTTCCCACGCTAACTGGATCTGCAATTAGTCGTTTTTCCAGTTACAGTGGTATCTGATACCACGGTTTCTCTGCAAAAACGACAATTGCCGAAATTGCGCTTTTCAAAGTCATCCCAAAGGAAAAACTGATATCCAGTCACATAACTAAGTGCCAAACTTGTTTCCCACTTGATAAAATCCTAGGTTCTACTGTTGGTGATGGTGAAAGTGTGACGACTTTTTCAGATGCCACGATCAGTTACCAAGGTCGGACCGTGGTATCTGAATATCAGATACCACGATGACTGGCCAGATACCTAATAAAAATGATTGTCATTTACGGATTCAGCATCTCTTCTTCAAATTTTCCGGTTTAGCCGGATTCCGGGCGAACTACTTGTCCGGGTAGGAATTGATTTCCACATAAGTGTTCAGCATGTCTTCTTACCCCTCAACGAACATATAATCAACTTCAATATAGTTTTCACTTTTAACAAACTTTCTGGTTTTGGCCGGACCCGGTCGAAGTACTTGTCCGGTGAGAAAATGGTTTTCATAATCGTGTTCCGACTATCTCATTAGCTGTTTAAAAATGTTTTGTTTGCCCCTTAATTTGAACCCCCTCCCCTAGATGTAGGTAGGGCTACATACCCCATCCACGAACTCGACCTTGCCCTTGACCCAAAGAATCCTCACACCAAGTTTCATCAAAATATCTCATTCCCTTTGAGAGTTATCGTGCTGACAGACGGACGGACAACTTTTTCAATGCCATAGGTATCCTAAAGTTGTCCGTCTGTCTGTTAGCACGATAACTCTCGAAGGGATTGAGATATGTTGTTCAAACTTGGTGTGAGGATCCTATGAGTCAAAGTACATGTCAAGTTCGTAGGTGGGCCCCATATCTGTATATTTAGAGTTGGGGCTGGGGTTCACCTTGAGGGACGGAAAAAAAAAATTGAAAAGCCAATGAGGTAGTCGACTTAGGGGTAACGAGACATGCTGATCCATATCTGAAACATACTTTCTCGCCGGACGCCTGGTCCGTCCGAAATCCGGCCAAAATCGGAAAATTTTACAAAGGAAACGGCGAATTCCTACTTTCATCCTTTTACCAAGCATTGCAAGTGCCATATGAGCTTCTAGCTCTTGTTTGACAAATTACGGCCAAACGGCTAAACGGATATGGATCCTAAATAGATGTTTATCCCTTTATATGTCTCTAGTAGCAAGAAAATAAACTAAAGCGAACCTCTAATCGACTTAAGAATGAATTTTTACTTGTACCAGATTTCCGGCCTCGGCCTGATTCCGGGCGAACTACTTGTTCTGCGAAAAAACAAGTTTCATATACAGATTCAGAATGTCCGTTTACCTCTGGAGCGGAAGTCCTAATGACTACAGAATAAAACTTTGTTGCTTACTAACTTTCCGGTTTTGACCGGATTCCGGACGAAGTAGTTGTCCGGCTAGAAAATAAGTTTCAGAAATGGATTAACCATGTCTCTTTACCCCTGTATCGAACCTCTAATCAAGTTCATATAAAACTTTTCCTTTGTAAAATTTTCCGATTTTGGCCGGATTTCGGACGGACCAGTCGTCCGGCGAGAAAGTATGTTTCAGATATGGATCAGCATGTCTCGTTACCCCTAAGTCGACTACCTCATTGGCTTTTCAATTTTTTTTTCCGTCCCTCAAGGTGAACCCCAGCCCCAACTCTAAATATTAGTGTTGGGCGATATTTAGGGATATCGAAATATCGATGTTTTGATATTTCAAATTCGATTATCGATATTTCGATTATCGTAAACCGATATTTGAAACTGTTTCTATTGCTACATTTTTCATGGACATAACAACTTAACAAGAAAAAAAACTGAACTAAAATAACAAAATCAAACTTTCCCATTAAGACATAGTGGCATTTTCAAGCTTTTCCTTCCCGGTCTGTTTCTCCTCCCCAATCGAAATCAAGTTTGAAATCCCTATTCGTTCTTTTATTATGCAAATCCCGAATGATAGAACTGTTGGACATTGTAAGGAATTCTAAGTGATTTATTTTCTTATATGTAATAATTGTATATATTCAAGTATTTTAACACGTGAAATGTAATGGTCGACGTATTTAGTGCCATGTCGGCGCTACGAGTTGGATCAATAAAATATCTATCTATCTATCTATCAACCGCTAGATAATGTACAAAAAATGATACAGAATGGTGTTTTTGTTCGTTATATGTTTATCCTTGTATATATCCCTAATAGCAAGAAAATAGACTTCAGTCTTACCCATGATACGAACCTATAATCAACTTAAGAATGTACTTTTACTTTTACCATATTTCCACTACTTGTTCAGCGAGAAAACAAGTTCCAGATTCAGGTTCAGAATGTCCGTTTACCACTGGGTCGAAAGCCCAAACGACTTCAAAATAACATTTCATTGTTTACTAACTTTCCGGCTTTGGAAGGATTCAGGACGAGCTGGCTATCAGGCGAGAAAATACGTTTCAGAGATGGACTTAGCATGTCTTATTACCCCTATATCGAACGTCTAATAAGTTCAGATAAAACTTCTTGTTTTGTCAAATTTTTCCGGTTTTGACCGGATTTCGGACGAACTAGTTTGAGAGTTAAGGTGCTAACTGAGAGACGGACAACTTACCGGTAACGAAGTCATAGGCCTCCCGTCTCTTTCGTTTTGGGATCCCCAAAACTAGCTTTCATAGAACGTACTAGAGTTAGCAAGAAGCGTCGTTTCGTGACGCACACAGGAGTCGACGCTGATAAAATTTTCGTGCTAGTTTTCTAGGCCCTCAATATCACCTCTGACTGCGCTACACTGATAAATAAGCTGGCAAATGTTCTAATGATATGTTGGTCCTTCTTGGCAAGGATCCTCTTCAGGCTCAAGCTAAAAAAAATGAACCTATGTGTTTGATCACAGGTTCGTATTTCTAGCTTCAGCCTGAAGATGACCCATGCCTAGACACTTGCCTAGGGGCCGAAATATTGCTAGAATAAACATAAGCTGACTCCGAGAAAAAACGAGTTCTTCTGGTTTACTTCTTCCTTAAGACAGGAGCCCTGTCTACATTAAAAGGCAGGAACCCTCTTTTGGACGACAGTTTTAGCATCGTTAGCTCGTCAACCAACAAGGCTCCGACTTTCTGGACCAAGAGT
Source organism: Branchinecta sandiegonensis (assembly GCA_030848855.1). Taxonomy (NCBI): domain Eukaryota; kingdom Metazoa; phylum Arthropoda; class Branchiopoda; order Anostraca; family Branchinectidae; genus Branchinecta; species Branchinecta sandiegonensis. Next base: position 18,953,265 of record JAUPMV010000003.1, on the reverse strand, counting down.
GCGAACACACGATATGGGTTTCCCGGCCGGATTTCCTGCACTTTCATCTTCAAGTTAAAAAAATTTAAACTTTTCTATATGAAAGTGATGATGGTGCCGAAAATCCAGGCAGGAATTCCAGTCCAGGAGCTCCCGATCCCGATCGTGTGTTCGCACTATAGGTTTATTCGAATCGAAGGGAACGGCGAGAATAGAGGGAGTCACTCAACGCGGACTCCGCGTACAGAAACAGCGAGAACACGGGAATGCTTCCAAAATGGATTTGTTCGAAAAAAAATATGCAGTTGACGAAATTAGTCTGGATCTACTTTATTTTTGGTTTTGATTATTCTGATTGTTTTTAATTAATTTTACATTGCACCAACACCAGCAAAAATTAATTCCCCTCTGAATCTAAAATTCGTCCGGAATCCGGTTGTAACCGGATTTTTTATAAGTTAAAGTTTTACTTGAGGTTGATTAGATATTCTTTATAGAGATTAAGGATATACATTGACAATTAGTTCACTCTGAATTCGGCCAAAACCGGAAGTTTGGCAGAAGTAAAGCAGGAAGTTTCGGTCAGTGTCGTCAAAATAGATATGGCTTATTGAGGTATATCTGAACTTGGTTTTCTCTGATGATTAGCCTGGCGAAGACTGGATCTGGCGAAGACAAGACTCAATTGTCTGGATCAAATACTATTAGATTTTTGGGATCCCATCGAAACCTTTGGTCTTGTTACATCTGACATTTGGATACACATAAATATTTTGACCCATCTAAGAAATTTTGTATTTTTTTTACCGGAGGCTCTAGTAATAACCTTAAGTATGTGCGCTTCTTGCACGACAACCCAATATTCATCCAGACGCGGAGAATTCAAATTTCAAGAAAAGCCTTCATTCCCAGGATTAAAGACGCGCTCGGAAAAGTCTTGGTTGAACAAAGTAGGAACATGATGTTAAGATTGTCTTGCAAGAAATCTACCATTATTAATTTACTTTTCGGCAATGGCTTACCTCTGTAGCCGGTAAATATCTGAAGCATAGATGCACAGTCGCACAGAGGTACCACAAATCCTAATGATCAAGTTCATTCGACGAAATCCCTTATCTGTGGACAGCGGAGAAACGGAGTTACGCTTTTTTACCGGGTTTCAGGCCTGTTTAAGTCAATACGTGATATGTAACTAGACAGCCGGGTCTTAGCCTTTTCGTTAAAACTTTAAAAACGTTATGCATCACACGCATTGCCACGAAGAGCCAAAAACAAAACACATAAAGTATCTGCTGACTTTTTTGATATCACGATGATAAACAAAAGTCAGCAGATTTTTTTCTGGTGGTGTTTCGGCTCTGTTTTTATGCATGACGTTTTAATTCGTAACGTTAGAAAAATATAGCAGCTAACATCCTAAGTCGGGATTTACTTTCCACACATGGAACCCATTAGCAAGGAGCGCTAGCTCCTTCCATTCGGGATTTACTTTCCACACATGGAACCCATTAGCAAGGAGCGCTGCTGAAACCGCGCATCCTTGTGTTATCTCCAAAGCGATCAAATTTATCGGCAGCGATTTTGCTGCCAAAGCATCGCAGCTGATGTCTCCGTTTTTATCCATCACTTAAATAAATACTTTCCAGTCAAACTGACAGTGTAGTTCCCGCTCACTGTGAGTTTTGCTTTGCACCAAGAATTCCAGTTCTTTTTATGAAACCAAAAAATCAACTAAAATTGGTTTTCACTGGAATCCAAACTTTACGCTCAGCCCAACATCGCTTCAAAAGGGTTTCATCTCTCCTTTCCTGTGCTGTCCCTCCCAAACATGACTTAATTCGAAATGATAGCAAAAACTATAGTTGCGTTTTAGTTTAGTAGATACCACGGTATATGTTCCCACGCTAACTGGATCTGCAATTAGTCGTTTTTCCAGTTACAGTGGTATCTGATACCACGGTTTCTCTGCAAAAACGACAATTGCCGAAATTGCGCTTTTCAAAGTCATCCCAAAGGAAAAACTGATATCCAGTCACATAACTAAGTGCCAAACTTGTTTCCCACTTGATAAAATCCTAGGTTCTACTGTTGGTGATGGTGAAAGTGTGACGACTTTTTCAGATGCCACGATCAGTTACCAAGGTCGGACCGTGGTATCTGAATATCAGATACCACGATGACTGGCCAGATACCTAATAAAAATGATTGTCATTTACGGATTCAGCATCTCTTCTTCAAATTTTCCGGTTTAGCCGGATTCCGGGCGAACTACTTGTCCGGGTAGGAATTGATTTCCACATAAGTGTTCAGCATGTCTTCTTACCCCTCAACGAACATATAATCAACTTCAATATAGTTTTCACTTTTAACAAACTTTCTGGTTTTGGCCGGACCCGGTCGAAGTACTTGTCCGGTGAGAAAATGGTTTTCATAATCGTGTTCCGACTATCTCATTAGCTGTTTAAAAATGTTTTGTTTGCCCCTTAATTTGAACCCCCTCCCCTAGATGTAGGTAGGGCTACATACCCCATCCACGAACTCGACCTTGCCCTTGACCCAAAGAATCCTCACACCAAGTTTCATCAAAATATCTCATTCCCTTTGAGAGTTATCGTGCTGACAGACGGACGGACAACTTTTTCAATGCCATAGGTATCCCAAAGTTGTCCGTCTGTCTGTTAGCACGATAACTCTCGAAGGGATTGAGATATGTTGTTCAAACTTGGTGTGAGGATCCTATGAGTCAAAGTACATGTCAAGTTCGTAGGTGGGCCCCATATCTGTATATTTAGAGTTGGGGCTGGGGTTCACCTTGAGGGACGGAAAAAAAAAATTGAAAAGCCAATGAGGTAGTCGACTTAGGGGTAACGAGACATGCTGATCCATATCTGAAACATACTTTCTCGCCGGACGCCTGGTCCGTCCGAAATCCGGCCAAAATCGGAAAATTTTACAAAGGAAACGGCGAATTCCTACTTTCATCCTTTTACCAAGCATTGCAAGTGCCATATGAGCTTCTAGCTCTTGTTTGACAAATTACGGCCAAACGGCTAAACGGATATGGATCCTAAATAGATGTTTATCCCTTTATATGTCTCTAGTAGCAAGAAAATAAACTAAAGCGAACCTCTAATCGACTTAAGAATGAATTTTTACTTGTACCAGATTTCCGGCCTCGGCCTGATTCCGGGCGAACTACTTGTTCTGCGAAAAAACAAGTTTCATATACAGATTCAGAATGTCCGTTTACCTCTGGAGCGGAAGTCCTAATGACTACAGAATAAAACTTTGTTGCTAACTAACTTTCCGGTTTTGACCGGATTCCGGACGAAGTAGTTGTCCGGCTAGAAAATAAGTTTCAGAAATGGATTAACCATGTCTCTTTACCCCTGTATCGAACCTCTAATCAAGTTCATATAAAACTTTTCCTTTGTAAAATTTTCCGATTTTGGCCGGATTTCGGACGGACCAGTCGTCCGGCGAGAAAGTATGTTTCAGATATGGATCAGCATGTCTCGTTACCCCTAAGTCGACTACCTCATTGGCTTTTCAATTTTTTTTTCCGTCCCTCAAGGTGAACCCCAGCCCCAACTCTAAATATTAGTGTTGGGCGATATTTAGGGATATCGAAATATCGATGTTTTGATATTTCAAATTCGATTATCGATATTTCGATTATCGTAAACCGATATTTGAAACTGTTTCTATTGCTACATTTTTCATGGACATAACAACTTAACAAGAAAAAAAACTGAACTAAAATAACAAAATCAAACTTTCCCATTAAGACATAGTGGCATTTTCAAGCTTTTCCTTCCCGGTCTGTTTCTCCTCCCCAATCGAAATCAAGTTTGAAATCCCTATTCGTTCTTTTATTATGCAAATCCCGAATGATAGAACTGTTGGACATTGTAATGCAACTATCGAAAATATCGATATTTGAAAAGTCAATACCGAAATATCGAAATTTTTCAATATTATCGATATTTCGATTATCGTATCGAATATCGCTCAACACGAGTATCCCTCCACTTATGTTATGGGATCCCAAAAACGGCTTTTGACCGTCGTATCAGATACCATGGTAACTGCGACAACGACTTTAAACCGTGGTATCAAATACCATGGTATCTGCAAAAAAAGCAACCAATATAATGTTACTTTGTCTGCGGCAACAAGTTAGCTTGCCGCCAGGCATGATCCGAAACAGACTTACCTGTAGCGTTGAATTTGTATCTTTTTAATGGACATGAGCTCAGTGCAGTATTCTCTCAGTTGTTCAGCCGTGACAGCATAGGTGACTTCAGAGTCTATGGCTGTTGGAATGTTCAGGTGGGAGATATCTGGAGTTGCAGTGCTCGGCGCGCCTAAATAAGCAAACCAGAGCTTAACTACTGTTACCACACATTTCCAGATTACCGGCTTCAGCCCAATCACTTTCCACCACATCCAAATGGCTGAATAATTATTATCATTACTGCAATTTTGCCTTCCCTCCCCCATTAGTACAAGACTAGAAATATGGTTCGGTGTCCCAGACAATTCTGAGACTTTGTTACTACTGCACAGGAAGCTGTCCTATTAGCTTCCCGCCCCTTACGACAGATCAACCTCTTGTTTAATGTTTTATTTTGGTTGGTTATGACTATTGACTATTGCCTTCATACGTATGACTATTGCTTCATTATGTATAATCGCCTTATTATGATGTTATGTAGTTATGATGTACCTGACAAAAGCGGCAAGTTCGGCAATCCAATCCTGTGAAAGCTCGTTGTACAATGAAGTATCGTATATATCGTTACTCCCCTATTCAGAGGTATAGTCTAGATGGGCTTTCTTTTTTCATACGTCCATGGATATTTATCGGACAAAGACATTCTTTTTCACATCAGAAGATCCTAATTCGTGTTTCTTATAAGTTCTTACAGCGCAGCAGGAGAGTGAGGGTTTTAGATTTTGTCTATTTTTCTAAACGAACACACTAAATCTCATATCGGGCAGCAGCGTGAACCTGAACCACAGGAAACGCCCCATTTCGGAAACGCCTTAAAACTTAACTGCAAAGCCAACTTATGTTTGTGTCATTTGATTAAACACACTGAATTATTTGAATTCTGCTATTTTTTTTTATTTTCCCCTATCTGCTCTAGTTATGACGTTCAGAATATCTGCGGCCGTCCTCACAACGTAAATTCTACTATGACGCGGGAAATTTTAATCTCAACATAAACGCGGCGTTTGAGTAGGCACTGGTGAACGTGGTGAAGACTGCTTAGTGCTTGAACAAAAAAAATCATAAATCTTTCCGATAAGGCATAGAACACAGATACAAGCGCATAGAGATACCAGAAATCACTCGGAAATTCCACTATTTGAAAATCGATTATTCGTGAATAGCGGAACAACGAAGTAACGCATTTTCAGGGGGTCGTCAAGCCAATTTAAGTGAAGAAATGATGGGTAACTAGATTGTCGTATCCCAGCCCTTTTCGGTGAAACTTTAACAGACGCTAAGCTTGATGGCATCCTAGCGAAAAACTATAGGAGGATCCACCCGATAGTAATCATACCTATATTAGCAAGTTATCTATATAACTCTCCCTAAAGTGCGCCGAAAAGTGTGCTGTGCCTTCTAGACGTGTTCGCCCTGATACCCAAAAATCTGGCTGGTCTCAAAATGAGAACTTAAAATCAGTGTGTAACGATTCAAAATTTTGGCTAAATCTTTGGCATCAGTGCGGTAAACCCCGTAGCGGTGTCGTAAACTCGGTGCGCATATATACGAAGCGTAAATTCCGCAAGTCCCTAGATGAGCATAGAGTGAAAATTAAGGAAGATCTCGCGGACAAAATTGCTGCAGATACTAATCTGCTTTGGAAGTGTCGCCCAAAACCTTTAAAAAATAGCCAACCTACCGTTGAAATTCCGCAAGATTCATGGGTATCGTACTTTTCTAGTGAATTCTCTTCCCCAGACCCGTCGGTTGAGGATGCATTTTCTGAAGAACTGGAATTATTAATGTCAAAAGGAAACCGGTGCGAGTTATCTGTGAAAGAAGGTGATATACTCTACGCGATTAAAAACATGAAGAAAAAGTTTTCTATGGGTGCTGATGGCATTTGTGGTAAACATCTCGAACATGGAGGCCGCTTACTTGTGTCCCACCTATCGGTTCTTTTCCAAATAATTTTCAATGTCGGTTTTGTTCCGGACTCTTTTTGCGTTGGAATTATTTCTGCTATTTTAAAAAAGGGAAAACCGAGCGGTTTTTGTTCATCGTATAGACCCATCACAGTTTCAAGTGTTCTGTGTAAGTTATTTGAGTTACTTATTATTTCAAGGATAAAAGCGAAATGTAAAATGCCCGGTTTTCAATTTGGTTTCATAAAGGGCCTAGGTTGCGCACAATTACTCCGTTCGCTATGTAATGTTTTGAAAGATGCACACGAAAGCGATGAAATGCTTGCTATTGGTACTTATGATGTGCAACGTGCTTTTGACTCGATTATACATCCCCAAGCTATGCTAGAACTTATAAAATCGGGAGTTGAAATAGATGTGGTAGCCCCACTTTACGACATGTATCGTCAACTTAAAGTGCAGGTTAAATTGCCTCATTCACAAAAGCTAACTATTGACATCCCGGTAGAAAAGGGTATCAAACAAGGGTCGATAACGTCTCCTATTGTGTTTAACAATGCGCTTCTGCCTGCCCAGAGTAACATTGATACGTCTTGTATATTCCGCGGTTTAGATGTTTCGAAGTTTTGTTATGCGGATGATCTTTTTAACATAAGTCGAACTGTTGCTGGTCTTGAACGGTATTTCCGGGATCTAAGTACTAACTATGATAAGATTGGTATGTCTTTGAATCCAGATAAATCCCAAGTGCTTTTGTTTAATTGCAAAGATCCTATTGAAGCTCCGGTTAATTTGGGAGATACTGTTGCTACTCCAGTCGATCACTTCATGTACTTGGGTATCCCAATCGGTCGGACTATTGCTGCTACGCGGAAGCTTCTGGTACAGCACACTGAGAATAAAGTGCGAAATTCTTACGTTTCAGTAGTTGTATCCCAGCTAAATTTGGGTAGGAAACTACTTACTCGAATATTCAACAGCTCAGTCATGGGCCATTTTCTGTATATCGTTCCCTTCTGGGACATATTAAGTGACAGTGATAAAGCTGAACTCCGTAAAATTTATTTTAAATATGGGAAATATCTCCTTGGAATCCCGTCTTGGTCAAGAAATAGACCTCTAGTTCGAAAATACGGTCTGCGGGAACCGGTAACTGAAATGGCCGAACACTTCAAGCGGATGACTGCTGACAAGCCGTCTCACCACCCCTGGAGCGGCATTCTATTTTAGTATTTATCGAATTTGTTGTTGTTTGTATTTGGGTATGAGTTTATTAGTTCCTTCTTTTTTTCTTTTCTTTTTCTGTACTCCGTCTCATGCTTTTGTAGCTGTTGTAGATGGGTTATAAATAAATACATACATACATACATACATATTAGCGATCATACCTATGGTAGTAAGTTTCAGCCAAAAGAGGAGCATCTTTCAAGGTAAGGTAGCAAGTGCGCAAGCGCTCAGACGTGGAGTGTGAAAGTAAAATGTTTATCACATTTTATATACTAACAGCTTTAGAGCCAAGACATTTCATATCCCTAATAACCAAACAAGTATTGAAATAACCTAATTTGTAATTATCCCACTTTTTGAGTTCCAACAATGGTCTGCCAGCCAGTCCGACTCTTTAAACCTTTTTCCATTAGCAAGGTACTAACAAGTGCAATAAACCAAATCGTAGCAGCCGAATACCCCCTTTATCACAATTCATTAAGAACGGCATATCATCGATCATATGAGAAAACAGACCAGTTTCATTAAAGATTAAAGTATGTCGCGTCTTCTTACTTGTTGCTGTTACACCAAAATCCAAGAACGGCATATCATCCATCATATGACAAAACAGACCAGTTTCATTAAAGACTAAAGTCGCGTCGTCTTACTTGTTGCTGTTACACCAAAATCCTCATCCATAGATATATCTCCCCAAATATACAAGAGTTGGACTTGAGACCTGTCATAGACGAACTTAACTTATGGGAAATCTGGGCCCAGCTGCCCTTGAACGGGAGGGGGGGGGGGGGGGGGGATAATGACCCATCAAAATGCGTATTCACACCTATTTTTCCTCAAGTATACCAGCTTAGAGTTTGATTCCAGTCACGGGTCAAAAACTTTTTTCATGGGCAATTTGGGCCCACTTGCCGATGAACGGGAAGGGTGGGGGGGGGGGGGGGGCGGGTGGTTCAACTCCACATATATATCCTCAACCCCTATGATCCAAAAGCAAAAAGGAATTACATCGCCTTATCTCCAGTTATTGCCAAGTTAAAAACATCAAAACATGGGCAATCTGGGTCCAATTGCCCCTGAACCAAGTGGGGGTGGATTTTAGGACCTGCAAAAAGTAAAAAGAGACCCCAATGCTCACAAACCTACCAACTTTCAACTTAATACCTGTTGATTCCTGTCACTAGTAACGAACTTTACTCCTGGGCAATCTGGGACCAGTTGCCCATGAACGGAATGAGTGGGGGAGGTGCAACTTTAAAAGCAATTTCCCAGCCCTAGGATCTACACGTACAAGCAATTTCATCGTTCTATGTCCAGTTCTGGTCAAGTTATGAACAGTATTCACTGGGCAATCTGGACCCATTTGCCCCTGAACCGGAAAAAATATCTTTGTCCGGGAAGCCAGGCTTTGATTCGAAGGTGCAAAAACCGACCAATAGGATGCAAGCTTTATTACTGTGGTAAAAAAATTTCTGAGCTTCCAAGATCTCATTTCTGGATGGAATTAAAACATCAACAAATGGTCGGAAAAACGTTCCCAACAATTAAGAGGTTTAGAACAGTTACCAAACGCCTGTGTAACGCCACCTAACTGTAGAAGCTAGTCCCAGTTGGAAGTGAAACTACAAGCCCTAGCTAGATAGCCCCCAAATCTAATCTGGAATCGCTGTAAGGGTCCCAGTTCACTTCCGCCGCGATTCCAAGTATAGGCTGCCCCCTACAAACAGACTGTTACAGACTAACCTGCGTGTAACAACAGCCGGTTCAGCGTTTTGCTCTGCTCAGGCGTTGGTTTAGGAGTATCTGACGCAGGAGTTAGCTGACCATTGGTAAGTTCTTTCGGCTTGTCCGCGTCATTCTGCACATCAGCACCATTTTCATTTGGGCTTGAATTTCTTCTGAGAATGTAAGGGCACTGTTTGGTTGTTTCTTCCACGTGAGCAGCGCGATACTGAAGACATGGGACGGCGCAGAGGGGGATATTGTGTCTCTACAATAGAAACAAGACCAAAGGTTTCGATGGGATCCCAAAAATGGAACATTTGTTGGACCTCTTTATCCAGACAATCGGGTCCTGCAAATTTCCGATCTCCGCCAGACCCCGTAGGCATATTACTCTTTACCATTGTATACTCATATTACTCTTTACCGTATTTCACTGAGAAGATTAACAAAAAACAAGTGAATTCTAAGTGATTTATTTTCTTATACGTAATTATTGTACATATTCAAGTATTTTAACACGTGAAATGTAATGGTCGACGTATTTAGAGCCATGTCGGCGCTACGAGTTGGATCAATAAAATATCTATCTATCTATCTATCAACCGCTAGATAATGTACAAAAAATGATACCGAATGGTGTTTTTGTTCGTTATATGTTTATCCTTGTATATATCTCTAATAGCAAGAAAATAGACTTCAGTCTTACCCATGATACGAACCTATAATCAACTTAAGAATGGACTTTTACTTTTACCATATTTCCACTACTTGTTCAGCGAGAAAACAAGTTCCAGATTCAGGTTCAGAATGTCCGTTTACCACTGGGTCGAAAGCCCAAACGACTTCAAAATAACATTTCATTGTTTACTAACTTTCCGGCTTTGGCAGGATTCAGGACGAGCTGGCTATCAGGAGAGAAAAACGTTTCAGAGATGGATTTAGCATGTCTTATTACCCCTATATCGAACCTCTATTAAGTTCAGATAAAACTTCTTGTTTTGTCAAATTTTCCGGTTTTGACCGGATTTCGGACGAACTAGTTTGAGAGTTAAGGTGCTAACTGAGAGACGGACAACTTACCGGTAACGAAGTCATAGCCTCTCTTTCGTTTTGGGATCCCAAAAACTAGCTTTCATAGAACATACTAGAGTCAGGAAGAAGCGTCGTTTCGTGACGCACACAGGAGTCGACGCTGATAAAATTTTCGTGCTAGTTTTCTAGGCCCTCAATATCACCTCTGACTGCGCTAAACTGATAAATCAGCTGGCAAATGTTCTAATGATATTTCGGTCCTTCTTGGCAAGGATCCTCTTCAGGCTCAAGCTAAAAAAACGAACCTGTGTGTTTGATCACAGGTTCGTATTTCTAGCTTCAGCCTGAAGATGACCCTTGCCTAGACCCTTGCCTAGGGGCCGAAATATTGCTAGAATAAACATAAGCTGACTCCGAGAAAAAACGAGGAAAGCCAGTAGGGTAGCCAGCCTTCTGGTTTACTTCTTCCTTAAGACAGGAGTCTAGATTAAAAGGCAGGGACCCTCTTTCGGACGACAGTTTTAGCATCGTTAGCTCATCAACCAACAAGGCTCCGACTTTCTGGACTAAGAGTGCGAACACACGATATGGGTTTCCCGGCCGGATTTCCTGCACTTTCATCTTCAAGTTGAAAAAATTTAAACTTTTCTATATGAAAGTGATGATGGTGCCGAAAATCCAGGCAGGAATTCCAGTCCAGGAGCTCCCGATCCCGATCGTGTGTTCGCACTATAGGTTTATTCGAATCGAAGGGAACGGCGAGAATAGAGGGAGTCACTCCACGCGGACTCCGCGTACAGAAACAGCGAGAACACGGGAATGCTTCCAAAATGGATTTGTTCGAAAAAAAAATATGCAGTTTACGATTAGTCTGGATCTACTTTATTTTTGGTTTTGTTTATTCTGATTATTTTTAATTAATTTTACATTGCACCAACACCAGCAAAAATTAATTCCCCTCTGAATCTAAAAGAGAGTCCTTTTTTGATGATGGTGATGCTGATCGGAGCATTCCCCATCCGTGGGGACTCGCGAGAATACGGGGAGTCAGTCCCCGGGACAAACAAAAACGCGGAGACTCCTCAAGTGGAGTCCTCGGGGAACGGCGAGAATAAGCCTTAGAAGAAAAAATTCAACACTGTTGACTTAAAGTGAGCTCTCACATGCTGACAAAGGTTTAAACCTTTCATTGGACAGCACAGAAATTGTCTTATATTTGGCAAGTTAAGTAAGTCAAATCAGTGTGAAAGGCAATGTGAAAACACCTCAAGTCGTCTGAGCACTGCTTTACAGATCCTTGCAACACACGTTTTCCGCAACAGATCTCCAGAAAAGTGGTAGTATGACTTCCACTTTCAGTACGGAATTTAACACCAGCTTTTCAGGGGACCTGGCACACACTACACTGAATAGTCCAATCATTATGTCTGAATGGACGAATTTCAGTCTGAATGAACATTACGAACGGCCACAGGGCATAAGAGTTGTACAAACCAAAAACTAAGTCTACTCCAGATATCGTTATTGGCGAATTTTACAACACATAGCCTAGAGGATCGCAATTTCTGTCCATCCGTCGATCTGTTGGTTGGTTTTGCTAGTTCGGGCACTTCCACATAAGCTAGGACGATGAAACTTGGCAGGCATACCAGGGACCCCAAATGATTAAGTTGGAAAAATCACTTCCCCGATCCGACCATCATGGGGGGAGTGGAGGGAGGGGGAATTCGGAATCTTGAGGTATTTGTGACTTTTGAACAGGTGACCAGATCTTAATGAAACTTGATCTTTGGAAAGACCTTGTGCCTCAGACGACCCACTTAAAATCCGGACCGGATCCGGTGACTTTGGGGGAGCTGGAGCGGGAAACTGGAAATCTTGGGAAACACTATGAGAGGAGGGGTCGGGATGAAACTTAGTGGGAATTCAAGTAGAACGGCAACTAAAAACACGTTAAATCACCCAGTTTGGAAATGTGGGGACAAAAGATTTTATAAAACGGGCCTCAGACGCACAAGTTCTAGATACATCATTGACCCAACCGAACTGGATTCGGGCACTGTGGGGGGATTTGGGGGGAGTCCGGAATTCTGGTCATCCCGCGAGTTCGGTACTTCCTGATGTACTAGGACGATGAAACTGGGCTGGCGTATCAAGGACTCGAACAGAATGACTTGAGAATAGTCGTTTCCATGATCTGACCATAGTGGGGGAGTGGAGGGATGGGCAATTAAAAGTCTAGTGGCATTCATAACTTTTGAACGGGCGATCCGATTTAGATGAAACTTGGCAGCGGAAAGAGGTCCGGACCGGATCCGATACTTGTTGAGGGAGTTGAAGGGGGGCACCGGAATCTTCGTGAAACGCTTAGCGTCGAGGGATCCGGATGGAATTTGGTGGGAAGAACAAGCATGAGCGGCTTTGAGCCTGAAGAGGACCCTGGCGAAGAAGGGCTGAAACATAGCTCTAATAAAATTCAGCTCACGTATCCGTTTTGCACTATCAAATATGATTCGCAGTCAGCTTGGGCTGAACGAATATTTATAAGCCCTAGACACGTTTTTGACAAACTAGACCATATCGGGCTCTTCGGGGAGAGCTGGAGGGGGTCTCCCAAAATTCCGGTGATCGCGAGTTAGGATACTTCCAGATGTGCTAAAGAAGATGAAACTTGGCAGGCATGTTAGTGACCCAACTAAATAGACTTAAGGACCTGACACAAAGTAAGTAAGTAAGTAAGTAATTTATTTATGACCCGCCATTTTTTAAAAGGCGGAGTAAATGAAGAAAATAAAGAAAGTAAACAAACACATAAACACGCAGAAAAAGACACTTAATTTTCAATCTTAGGTCAGGAAGCAGTGGACGACATCGTGCGCTGGTTGGGCCCTGTTGTCCATGATTTTTGAAAGCGATGAGGAAACGTCCAAAAGGGTCACACTTGCATCTTGAATTTTGAATTTGTCCGTCAATGTATGGTTATGACATAATTTCGACAAGTGGAGCAAGTGCTTCGCATATTTAAAATAACATGATCTCATCTTTTTAATCTCCTTCTTTCGCAGAACATGAGTGACGCCAGAACGAAATAGTATAGAAGGAGCGCAGAAGGTGCTGTAAGCTGGTGCTGTAAAGCCACAGGAAAACTTCCGTTTCTGGATCCGACCATTTTCGAGGGAGTTAACGGAAGGGTAATCCGGAAATTAATGACTTACCGTAGGTTGTGAACGGGTTGTTCGGTTCGAGTAAAAACTTTTTAGGTGATAAGAACTAATGATCTAGACATGCAAAACATGTCCCGAATCAAATGCCCCGATGATTGGAGGATTTGGGGGGGGGGAGGGTCTGGAAACTTTTTGACATGCACAAAATCCTTAAGCATGCACAAAAACGAATGGGTCGAACGGCATGCAAGTTGGACAGTATCGATTTTATGCGGCCTCGTTTGTTATTTGCGGTTCGGACGGGGTAGGAGGAGGATGAACCAGAAACCGGAAATTTGCAGATATGCTCGGGTTGGAGTCGAACTTGAAGGACAAGAAGATGAGATGTTAGAGATACGACGTCTATGTGTCCTAGTCGAATTTGGCCCCAGTGGGGGGAGTTGGAGGGGGGGGGGGGGGGGTCTGGAAGCTTTTTGACATGCACAAAAACCTTGAGCATGCACAAAAACCTTGAGCTTGCACAAAAACCTTGAGCATGCACAAAAACGAATGGGATGCAAGTTGGACAGTACCGATTTTATGCGGCCTCGTTTGTTATTTGCAGTTCGGACGGGGGTAGGAGGAGGATGAACCGGAAACCGGAAATTTGCAGAAATGCTCCGATTGGAGTCGAACTTGAAGGACAAGAAGATGAGATGTCAGAGATACGACGTCTGTGTCCTAGTCGTATTTGGCCACAGTGGGGGGAGTTAGAGGGGAGTCCCAGAAATTTTGTGGCTCGCCTAGGGGTCAAACGGTTGGGAGTGATTTGAATGAAACTTGGAAAGTATACAGGCGATGTGCCCTAGAAGACATATTTTAGAGTCTGGAACGGATCCGAACACGGTGGGGGCGAAGATTCGCAAAAATGCTCAGATGCTTTAGATGATCTGTTTATGTGTCTGAACTAGATTCGGCCGCGGCAAGGGGAGGTTGAGGGGAGGAGTAACGGAAATAGTGTGGCTCCTAGGGTCAAATTAGTGGGATGAAACATTTGCGATCCAAGGCGATGCCCGAAATGCTCAGACTCAAGTGAAACTAGATATCATATTTCTAGGTCCAATTCCAAGGGGTTGAAGGGGTATTTTGTGACGTTCCAATCTACTTTCTTGCAGCACCTAATCGTAACAAGTGCCATATGAGCTCGTAGCTCTTGTTTCAGGAACTAGGCCAAATGCCTGACTAAACCCTACAGAGGCCGAGAAGTCGAGAAGTTAGAGGCTAGAGAAGTCGAAATTTCGGATCCCCGCTGGCAAATTATCAACTGTACATTACTCATACATTGTTTGTACCGAAACAATTTAGAAACCTCGACTGTAATTTTCTCTCACCATCGACCCAAACACCCACAAAAGGGGCAACTCCACGAAATTTTTCTGAAGTCATGCAAAGGAGACGAAACAGCCCACTGCAAAACTCTTTCAGTGAAAACGCTTTTACATCAGTAAACGCAGAAGCCTTCAAACAAACTGTTGACGAGGACTAGTCAGGCTGGGACGCAATGCATCAGGACAATGGATGGGATGCGTCAGATTCAATCCGTCGCTCAGTATCACTGAACGGAGATAAATACCTGTCGGTGGCAAATGCAATTTAAGGTAATCTATCAATACTATTTTCATCCGTTGTCGCGGGGGCCTTGGCAAGTACCTACTCCGCCTATCTGGTAATCGGGCTGACTAGGACTTGGAACTTTCAGCAAAGGATCTAGTATCGCTGTCCACTCACCCGAACACTGGCTGGTCCTAGATGATAGGGTCGTGACAATGTGCAGACACGAGACTGTTTGTGCAGATACACTTTCACACCACTGTTGTGTGTTGTGAAAATCCAACCTCCAGGGAGCGCGGTGTAGTGATGAGTGCATTTTTCTGAAAGGTAATTTTATATATCACTTAGCGTCATTAAAGAATGGTCTTAAGGAATAAGTAATTTAAGGTGAACAGTTTTTAAGGTTCAGGTTCAGATTCAGGTTCATTTATTGGTATACTTACTTCTACAAAAATAAAAAAAATTACACAAATCCGGCAGGGCGCAAAGCACAAAAAGGCCGGACCTTATAGGTCAATTTATAACTGATATAGCTACAAGATCTAACTACAAAATTTGTGGTACTTTTTAAGATCTAACTACAAGATTTTTGGTAATTTTTAAGGTAATTTCGATTGCTATTGCATGCAAGTGCTTAGTTTTGGTTTCTTTATTTCTTTTTTTGTAGTTCATTCGACGCCCCACGATGATTCAATATTTCAATTTCAATACTAATGATCCCATAGCTTCGATTACGAAACGCAGGATTGAATAAGTCGTTAGACCCTACTCGTAGTTCATGCCCAGTACTTTTACCGTCAGAAAAGTAGTTTTTGTGTCATATTGATTATCATTTGTATTTGTCTATTAACTGTATCAGAATTATTACTGCTTTTTCCTCCTTTTTTTGTACTCAATCTTAACATTTTGGGGTTACGATGGGTGAATAAACATATGTATATATATTTAGCTGAGTAGCTTACCCTACTCAACGAAAACAGATCAGAGTAAATACCGGTAATGCTGACCATTGGGAGGGCTTTGACTCGAAGATGCGAAAATCGACAAACAAGATGTGAGCCTTATTTCTGTGGTAACATACTGAAAACTTATGAGGTCTCATTTATGATTAAGCTCGAATCCAAGACTGTAATTAAAAGTCAACAAAGGGTTTCCAAACGTTTCCAACAACTAACAGGTTTAGAATAGTTGCCAAACGCCGATGCGTCAGTATTTTCATACAATGTTAAATTTTATTTTTAATATCCATTTCCGTCGGGTAGGCTGCCATCTCCCTATAATAAATACTACTTCAGTCTAAGCTGAAGAATCACAGAAAAACGAAGCAAAACAGATTTGTCCGCTAAGATTTTCTTCAAAGACATTTCGCCCCTTCTTGGCAACGGCCCTCGTAAGCCAAGGATCCTCTCTCTATAGTAACCATAATAAAGTCAGCGATGATAGATAAAGCCATGGACATGCAGTCAGGAAAGCTGTTCCGAGATTCTGGCTGAACTGGCATGATTTTCCTTACAGAAGATGGCTATACATTTCAGTTGGATTTAAAGGTTAGGCTAAAGCAGGCGGTTTTGTTCAGCAGTCCTCATCAGGTTCCTAGCTTGATATTAACATGCTCCCAAAGTTTAAAACTTACCTTCGGCTGAATATTTCTCCCATACTGCTTCACCATCATCATCATGCTCTTCTATTCTCTTTCGCTTTCTTTTACGGAATTGCTCAGGTAGGTCTAGAACGAAAAAAGAAAGTAGTCTAAGGCAACAGAAAAGCAAGCCGTGTCGAGGACGCTCAAGCATCAGGCCAATATGCGCTAACTCGCCTGACTTTAAACAACTAAGCTTTTCTAGGCTAGTACTCAATTGCTGTATTTTTTCTACCTTTTTTAAGTCAGTTAAAAGTCAGTCCATCGAGAATTTAGTGTCGCTCCGAACTCTGACCACTTCATTCGAGTTACAGGTTCAGTGTCCTTGCTGTTCCAACACCATTTCAGACAGCAAGCACAATAATCTTTTGACTCATCAATGTTGTACCCAGACCTGGCACTCAGACTAATGCGTCCAATACAGAATTGGTCTTGCTCACCTAGCAAATACGCAAAGCGATGGAGCTGGTGTTGGTCCTTAAAACGAGAAGAAGACAATAAATGCTGGACACGGGAATAAAATCGGAACTGATATGAGCTTATGAGCATGGTGTAGATGTTCGACACACATGCTGTCAACTCCAACCTCTAAGCGCCTCTAAGGTAGTGACAGGCAGAAAAGGGCGTTTGACTGTAAAGGTTTTGTTTGAAGTGAACTGAAATTAAAAGTTCCTTACATTTTCACGATTTTTCGAGCATTTTTTCCTCACATCCACAAGAGAATTTGTCAATCATTGATTATGGATCGGGAAATCGGTAGTCCAGCATTCGTAAAACATTACGAAATAACAAAACAAGATACTAACTGTACTTTAAGTGCTATTGAGGAAGTTCCTACCTTCTTCAAGAAGCTTGTCGAGTTCTTCATCGGAGATATCAAAATCCGAATCATCATTAATGTCTCTTTCTTGATTCCCAGTGCCATCTTCTGTTACTTCATCAACTATATCAAACTCCCTGCTTAAGTCCGGGAAGTCGTCTTCTTGGTAGTCCATGTCTGTCTCAATATTCATTCTATTGTCACTCATCCTCTTGCCTTATTGTTAGTTGGATGGAAGAGGGGAAAGGGTGCCACAGTGCTTGACTACCGAGCTTAATTTAACGGTAGTCAGAACAGTGGGTTGAAGATTTTATAGCTTGTATGAGCTGCTTGTGATGTATGAGACTTGCTTGAAGGAAATACTATCTCAAGAGATACTGAACTTTATGCCAACTCAGACCTTGTGAGAAAGTATCTCAGACATGCAAGTAACCAATGCAAGAGCTTAATGAATGACCTGAAAAAATAGTACAGTCTAGATACGAAATGTCATATGTTTTCACCAGACGAGCTTCGAGCCAAGGTATTTGAGCCCATCCATGCACTGAAAGCTTCCGTTTCACCAAAAGACAACTGTCGAGCTTCAAGCCAAGACGTATATGAGCCCATATGGTATTTCTTGCACTGAAAGCTACCTTTTGGAACAGTGACAGCATTTTAGATATGAGCGACAAGTTCACACCATAATTATGCTTCACATTAGGTTTTCCCCCTAGACATGTACGAAATCAGAGACAACACTACAAGAATTCAGAACATCTTCTTTTTCTTTTTTAGCTTCTACAGTTACTGGCAGAAAGAATAACTCATCTTGAACTGACAAGCCAGGAAGGTATTTTGCAAAGATAGAATCAGGTAACCAGCATTGGTAGCCTACCATTAGACAATGAGCTGGTCTCTGCACGAGTTCTGTTTGCCTACTTCATACAGAAGACTCCATAGCTACTTCTCTCCTTTTTTTTCTTCAATTGCCATGGAAAGGAGAACTGAACAAATCTAGACACGACACAACCACAAATCTGATCACTCAACTTCAATTCAACCACAATACCTAGATTGGACACACAATTTTACACCACATATTTTGCAAACTTATTGGAAAAAAAGATGAGTATTTGTTTGGGCACTATGCCCTATGATAACGGGTTGAACTGAAAATCTGAAACGAAATTTTTTGTTGAAACAGGTTTTTGTGGTGGGTACTGTGCCTTTGCTCCAGAGCATGGTGCTCCAATATATGAGAACCACTGCCAAAAAACCGAGGATTTCTGTATGTATGACTGCTATGAAAATTTTATCCACCCTTTTCGAACTGCCTAGGTGAGACTACTTTCATTTCTCCCCTTACAATGCCCTTGAGTTGAGGCTTTTATAGGTGAAGGCCTAACACTGCATCAGCTTCTTCACTGCTAAGGTAAAACATCTAAAATTCGAAATTCAAACATGTTGGTCGAACAATTCAAATTAAAAGTTTTCTTTTGTTTCTTTGGACAAGTGTTACGGTTGAAAACAAAAGGGATCAGCCGTGATTTGGGAGAACCAAAAATATATTTTTCCAATGTATCTGTCACTCAATAGTGCTTTGAAGACAGTAAATTTTAATGAACAATCAAGGTTAGCAAAATTTTCAATTTGAAGGGTTCTATAAAGCAAAAAACTGAAAAAACTGCAAAACCTTATTCAACAAACAAATTGCATCTGATTAGGACTAAAGCATAACAAACAAGTGTTCGACAAAAGTGTTTGTGTGTTCATGAACGAAAGCTAGCTGTTTAAGATAGTTATTCTATTGTTCAAATACAGAAGCCTGACAAAAGCAGAGGGCTTCCACAGCAAATAGCTTTTGTTCCTGTATAAAAAAGAAAACTGCAAGGGAAGTGCAGAACTGGTACAGAACAGTCTAGTGCACTAAGCCCTTTTTTATACCCATGCTAAAAATGGGGTGGAATGCCTCCAGGGGTGAAAAGGGTACTCATGCGTATATGTATATGTACCCCTTATTCCCCAGAGGTCTACTAGTATACCGCAGTTTCTAATTCAAAATTAAATACTACTTAGTTACTACTGCATCTGGTCTATTAATTACAGCAATAAATAGATCTGCTTCAGAGCTACAATTTCTATACCTTGTGATTTTTTTAGAATCTTGGAACTAGGTAAAGGAGCAGCCAGAACAAGACCACTTCTCCAAACATGGTGGTTTGCTGCTGTACGAAGCACCGTGAGCAAGAGCTACTACATCAATATTTATAGCCTGTTCACACAGGGCTGAAACAGCAGCCAATTCTCGATCGGAGGCTGATTTATGCGCAGAAGTATATGTTGATAATATAAAAAAACAGCCGCAGATCTTCGGGGATATGGAAGTAGTATTTCATTTCAAATTATGATCTGCAGTATACTAGTAGACCTCTGGGGAATATGGGTACACATACCAATGAGTACCCTTCTCACCCCTGGAGGCATGCCACTCTGTTTGAGCAAGGGTATAGAAAAAGGGCTTAGTGTGCTAGAAACTGTAAAATGACAAAGCGAAGAGGCAATGCTGCCCTTGCAAACATCAAAAAAGAAAAAGAATCTAAAAATCTATCCAAATTTTAATGTTTCACCTTTGTGCTGACCCTCTGTTCAGGCATTTTTCCATGCTTCCACAAACAGTTTGTGGCTTGAACGAACGTGGCTTGAAAAGAGTGTTTCTGTGGCCTTTTGAGGCGTTTTTCCATGCTCCCACAAAAAGTTTGTGGGTCGATTGTGGCTTGAAAAGTGTGTTTCCGCGACCTTTTGTGCGGCCCACAAGTGTGTTTCCGCGACCAACAAGATTTTTGTGGCTCAAATTCGACAAACAACTGGCGAGGTGATCGCCGATTTTGTGGCTCGATTCTGGCGGGAAATTCAAATTAAGCAGCAAAATAGTGTCTAAACAACAAATCTAACCACTTTTTCAAGTATATAGACTTAAAACTGAAGATATATTAATGACAAAATGGTAAGGAAATAAGCCTGGAGTTCTATTTATTGAGGTTTTACATGAATTTTATTTTAATTTTCCGTTATTTGAAATTACCGCCAAAAAATTAGACAAATCGACGTTTCCGCGAGTTTCAACTAGTGGCTCGACTGTGTGGCACACAATCGTGTTTCCGCGACAAACAGTCAGAAGTGTGTGGCCCACAATTGTGTCGCAGAAAAAGGCCTTTAGTGGAGCCCACAAGTTTGCGCTAACAACAGTATTTTTGTGGCTCGATCAACAAACAGCTTCCACAGTGATTGTCAATTTAGTGGCTTGATCCTGGCAGTAAATTAAAATTTAGCGGAACAGAAACATCAAAACAGTAAAATTTAAAACTTTCTCATGTATGCTGACATAAAACTGTAGATCCTTTTAAGTTTTAGCAAGGAAAGGTAAGGACAAAAGCCATGAGTTCTATTTATTGAGATTTGTATGAATTTTGTTTTTATGTTCAGACATTTGAAATCACCCCCAAAAATAAACAAAACAGCTTTTCTGCAAGTTTCCACCTGTGGCTTGACTGAGTGGCACACAATCGCGATTCTGTGACAAACATAAAAAATTTGGCCCACAATTGTGTTGCAGTTAGTTGATTCTGTTTGGTGTTTAAATTAATATCAGTTATTTCCCTGCCCTAGCCAAGCACTACATTTGTGCTTTCCTGGAAGGAATTTTTTTGTCTTTAAATGTGTGGAGAAATGAATGAGGATACATGCCCTTTTGTGTGATTGTAGTGAGTTACGAGGACTCAGGGAGGAGATTTTCGGGGCAGGGGGAACTGATAAGAAATGGATTATTAAAATGATGGGAATTAAAGATTTTAAAGAAATAAGAAATGTTGGGAAGTTCCTCAAGTTAGCTTTTAAACACCAGAAAAATTTCTTTTGATGGGAAAGTTGTGTTTTTAGTGTTAAAGTATTCAGAGCAAATTAAAAATATTAAGTGTGTTAGTGTGTGTATACGCATGTAAAGGTGTTCACTTTTTGTTTTGTGTTGTTGCATGATGGCCTGATGGCTTTAATGTGCAAATAAATCATTCATTCATATAGTCCAATGAAACTGAAACTGAACTGAAAACATTAAAACACCTTTAGTCTCAGATTGCTTAGTTGCTGAAACACATACAAAATACATGCACAATACAGCCAGAATGCAGCAAAATCTGCCTACTGGAGCCTATACTATTTCTGTAAGAAGTTAACCGGTCTATTCCATTGCCCAGCTTTGGTTGTCTTTTTCTCACCACAGAAATTTCAAAAAAACGTAAACAATACCTCAAAAGAAAGCTATCTTCTTCTTCTTCATCCTACGTTTTCTTCCGAGATAATAGCGCACAAGCTGCATTGCCCGTACATGATTTTCTGTGATGACCCAAAAATTTTCTGGGGACTTTGTTACTGTTACGGCTGGTCATCCGAATTTTGTTTCTGTCACGTAATCATTGTTTAACCTAGGTACTTGGAAAAATATGAAAGCAAATTGTATGATCGTTAGAAACAAACATGAATTCAATATTAGAAAAACATTTAGTGTTTTAAACAGAGAAGATCTTTGTCTTTTTGGCTTACAGAAATTGACGTCGACTCTCTTGTACTGTAACGACCCGGGATGCCGTGATTCTATTTCCGTCACAACAGTGCCTAAATATCTGAATTTAGAAAGATTTATCAGTGAATATGATTTTAGACACACATCTTCCAACAGGTTTAACTATTTTAGACAGGTTGTGGTGCATCTAAGGCACATCTAAGCTAGAAAACTAATTCCATCGGGTGCTGACGGAAATAGAAACGGATGGAAATAGTATAGGCTCCAGTATTCGCCTGTTCACTGCTGACCAAGGCAAGAACCTTGATTCCATATCTAACCTAAGCATTATGTTTAATTAGACTAAACCATACAGTTTCTTATCCAGCCTAAACCTTTTGTTTTGTTCTTAGTGGACCTTTAGTCTAAACCTTTTGTTTTGTTCTAGGCAGTAAGAAAGCCTAGCAACACAGAAGTTGTTGGAGACAACTTAAATGTTTATGGTGCTTCATCCAAACAAGTGGCCTTAATCTTACTAAAGCCAGAATTTGGGCTGGCCAACTTTGCATAGCAAACAGATAGCATATGACTGGCGGCAAAAAAAAAATTTTTTTTATATTATCTGTGTATCGTTAATTATTATACATTTGTGTATTATATAAAGCATAGATTGTCATACTGTATTTTTTATATATTGCTTGAATATGTTATAATTGTTGATCGGCCATGTGAGCCATGAGTAAGCTCTTTGGCGTTTATTCCTACACGCCGAAAGTCGGCGGTGCGCCGCCAAAATAACTCAGAGAGTCGGCGCTGAAAACACTTCAGTGTGCCAAGGTTTAGGTCGGCGGCGGCGGCGCGCCGGTGAATTGTGGTGGAAAATCTTTTTAGGTGGAATACTTCAAATTATTTTTTGCCGGTAGCCAATAGTGCGGGCAGTGCAGGCCCAACCTGACAGCCATAATCAATAATTTTATGTTGGCTCTACATGCGTCAACGGCTCAATGTGGAAATATAGCGATCTTACTGTCTATTGGTCTGTCCCTTTTTCCAACTATTATTATAGTTTAGACACTTCCGGACAAGCTAGGACGGTGAAGCTTGTCATCCCCTATGACCAGAAGCACAGTTTCACTGAAAGTTCTCAAGATGTGTCTAAACGCACGAGATTCCCACAGGTGTGCAAAGTAAATCTCGATCAGACCCCTTCAACATTTTTTACTTACAGACCTGTAGTAACAACCGGTGTACGGTCAAGGTATTAATGGCACTTCGGCTTAACCCTTTCAGTCATTCATAAAATGAGCGCGATTTTTTCCAAGTTCGCTTTTTCCTGCCAAATTTAACTATTTCCGTGCAGCTTCTATCTTGTAATGTCTCTCAAATCACAAGCCTAAAACTGGTTTAAAACCCCAGCTAAATGACGCGCCCTTGCACAAAATAAAGAATACCGCGAAAGGCGCCGCAGGCGGGATTTTGGGAAATATTTATGACTAAAGCGTCTTTTTGGGATCCAAAATAAAAAGTAAGGACTACTGATGAAATCATTCAAATTCAAATTCAAATTCATTTTATTTTACCTTAATATTCTTGTCGGTGACAAAAATAACAGCGGAAGTCAGCAACAATTTAAGACACTTACAGAACACTAAACAAATTATTTACAGCAATTTATTGAATTTTTTTTCTAGGTCATCATTATAATGTGTTACGAAGTACGAACCAAATGATTTCAGGTACCGTTCGGATGTGTGGATCGGCGGTTGTTCCAGCTTTGCTGCGTTTTTAGTTCTCTCTCTGAGCCTGGTGGAATGTTAGTTTGGCGTGTCTCAAAACCCGGAAGAAGATCGCGGTGTGTTTCCGAGGCAAGGATTTTTCGACCGAAATCCAGAACCAGTTTGTGCCTTCTCTCTTTTAGGGACTCTAACTTAAGAACTTTGAGGCTCGTCTCATAATCAACATAACACTTCCCAATATTATTTTGCAGGCCCTTTTTTGCAGTCTTTCGATTTTGTCGCTTTGATCAATGGTCAGTGCACTGTGCCACACTGGGCAAGCATATTCAGTGAGCGGTCTAATGTAGCATTTTTAGCATACAACCATGATCTGAGTTTTCATGCCAAAGCGGCGAAGGTAGGCGAAGGATGTTAGGAGGAAGGCGGTTTTTGAGACGATTGACGACACGTGGGTATTCCATTTGAGGTCGGCGTCCAGGTGGACACCTAGAATCTTCACCGATTTTACAGCCTTCGGTCCATCGCATGGCGGGTCTGGAACTGGCCGTTTAAGGAAGTTAACCCTAAACAGGACAGTTTTTTCCTGGCTGAGTGTGAGCTTTACTTGGTTTGCTTCTTCTTCGTTCTTTCGCATTACTGTTAGGACTGGATCTGGCTGTATGTTCTGAGAGAGTAGTCTGGGGAGGAGAGTGGACAGATCGTCTGTCTTGTTGTGTTTGTAGATTTGTAAATTTGTAGCGTTCAGTTATTTCGCGCAAAAGCTTGTTGATCACTATGAGGAAGGCTAAAGGGCCTAACTTCGACCCTTGTGCTGCACCGCATGTCAGCTCCCTGAGATCAGATATTTCTCCATGTGGAAGTTGGACATTCTGTTTGCGGTTCGTCAGAAAGCTGCCAACCATTCGCAAGACAATTTGCCTTGCTTTAAGGAATGATGCCTCGCTGATGACAACTGTGTGGTCGAGCAAGTCGAACGCTTTCACGAAGTCAGCGATGATGCAGTCAATATATGCGCCGTCTTTCTCTAGATGCTCCAGGATGTCTCTAATGAGGCGGACTAGGTAATGCACAGTATTGTGGCCTGGGCGGAAGCCGTATTGCCAGGGATCAAGTTGGTCGCTAATATCTTCGAAGACCCATTTGAAGACAATTCCTTCCAGGACTTTTGAGAAGATAGATGTCTTTGAGATGGGCCTTAAATCATTTGCAGATTTGGCGGGTGACTTTTTCGGGATCGGTGTGACAAAAGCTGTCTTGAATCTTGTCGGGAAGGTGCCCTCACTCAGGCTTTGGTTTACAACGACAGTAAACGGTACCGCGAGCTCATTGCTGCATGCTTTGATCAGTTTGATCGGTAGTTCTCCTGGAAATGAGGCTTTGGACGTGTCCAGTTTTGAGAAAGCGGTCTGGATGGTTTCTGCTTCGATGACTGGGATTTCGGTGATGATTGGGAGGTCAGGAAGTGATGTGAAGCCAGAGTATTTTGTACAGATTGCAGCAAAGTGATCGTTAATCGCGTTAGCGGTAAGTTTCTCTCCTTTTTCGTTTGTTCGTTCGACGTTTTCCTGCTTTCGGCCGAGAATGTTTTGAACCGTGTTATGAAACTTTTTAGGGGCGGAAAATAGAAGCTTCTGTACAGTTAGGCGGCCATGCTGCTTTCGAGCGTACTTTATCTTTCTCACCACGATATTTCGCAACTAAGAGCCTGGTCACACTGGGCTCAAAACGCGGCCTGTTCGACAAATAACTGAAAATCCCTCGGGGACGTGAGATTTGATAGGCTTTGTGGCAGCTTGGGTATAATGAGCAGACTGCAATCAGGGGTCAATTAGGGTTTCTGTAACGTAATTATACATAATGTTTTGCTCTAGTTGATCCCCTGAATTTAAAACGACAACATTCAGAATTAGTTGTATCTTGTTCTTTTTTCTACTTTTGCAACCAAAAAAGCCAGGATATGAGCCCAGTGTGACCAAGCTCTAAAATAAAAAAAAAATTGCACAGAACCAAAAATGTTGAACCTATGGGCCGCAGGCACAAATATCGAAAATCTGCCTTTTCCCACTTTCAGAAAGATTTCGGTACAAGCCCGACTGTGAAATTGAAAGTTTGGTAACTACCTTTATGTAATTCTGGCAAGCTGACTGATATTCTGACAACATCAAAACCTACAACTGAGAGTCTGATTCTCTGTGGCATGTGGGCTGGTGGGGAGGGGGGGGGGTCACCGGATTTTAGGATTGACGTCGATATTGGAGATAAGCATATAGCGAATAATTATGGACTAATATTCGGGGTTCCGTAAAATGTGGTCGAAATCGGACCGAATTCAGGAGTTTGTGGTAACTACCGAATCCTGGAAAATATACAGAATAAATTACCGAATCCCAGTTATTATACCGAATAATTTTGTACAGATATATAACAGATATATATACAGATGTATAACTACCGAATCGGTAATTATACCGAATAGTTCTGGCATCGAAAAACTACCGAATAATATGGGATTCGGTATAATTTCGTCGAAGCTGGACTTGCAGTCAGGATTCGTGTTAACTACTGAATCCTGAGAAGTATACCGAATAAATACTGAATCTCAGTTACGATACCGAATAATTCTGGACCAATAGCCTATTTGGATTCTGTGTAATAACTACCGAATCTCCATAAACATACCGAACTGTTCTGGCATCGAAAAATTACCAAATAATTTCAGTAAGTTCGTTCACCCTATTTGTGATAACCAGGGGCGTCGCTAGCCAAAATTCAAGGGGGGGGGGGGGGGGGGAAGGGTGCCGGCGCCCAGCCGCCCATTTCAGCTTTTCGCGTCAAATGTATTCAGAAAACTCGTGATAACTGCAAGCGCTGAAGTCGTATCTCCTAGCTCAGGGGTGGTTCGAAGGGCTTGGGCGTGGGAGGTGACTACCTCAAAATATACGACTGGCAGACGTCCGGCAAGGCTCAAGAGTCATACCCGTTAGAAACATAGCCAAGAAACTCAACACCCATGCGAGAAATTGTACGAATTCAAAGAAACTTAAGGTGAACAATAATTCGTAGTAACAGGAATTCGCTTCCGCAATAGCCCGATCCGCAGCAGTTTTTAATTACTGTATATCAGACAGAATGAAAATGAGCGCCGCAGGCGAAATTTTTTATGTAGGCTGTGACTTTTTTCGGGCAAAATACTACTTTCCCCAACACAATCTAGCTTTTAATGTGGCACAAGCCCGGAAATTCCAAGCCTAAAACCCAAATGAAATGACGCGAACTTTCCAGTAACCAGAGCCTACTACTCCGAAAGGCGCCGAAGAGGGCAAACTTTGTGGAATCCTGTTTGATCAGAACGTCTTTTCGGATCCCAAATGAAAACAAGGACCACTTAGCAAGGATCTGCCCGTCTGTCTTGGTTCACAACGAATCTCGAAAATGTGAGACATTCAGCTGGAAGTTGGTAGTGTCATTTGACCCTTTCCGAAAAAGAAGTACTGATCGTCCAGGAAAAAAAAAACTGAAACAGAGCAGACTTGTTCTGAATTTACAGTTAAAAATAAATAAAAATCAAATGACGTGTTGAATAATCAGGCCTGTCATTACATCTTCTCTCATTGCTGACGAAGCCAATTTATTTGTAAACGTCGCACTGGAAGAAAATTCTTATCATCAAATTCTTTTTTGTTAAAATACAAAGAATCTCTGCATGAAACTAATTCTTGAAAATATACGCCACAATGAAAATCAGCCTGATTTTTACTTGAATCAAGAGAAAAACTTTAAACAAGAGTTCACTTGTCTTGTTCTGAAGAATCTTTGATTGAAACTAACAATTCGTGAAAATGTTCGCCAGAAGCAAAATTAGCCTGATTTTTACTTGAATCGAGAAATGCTGGTGCGGTACACAACAAATTCTGTTAAAAGTTGGGTTAAAACTGTGCCCTGCAGGGTGAAATTCTGGGAGCTCTCTTGGAAGCTCAAATCTGAAAATCACAGTTCTCATTCTGACAAAATATAACTGAAAAAAAAAAAAAAAATCAGAACGACTAGAAATAGCCCGCCGACTCGTACGTGAATCTGGCGAGTTCGAAACAAGCGAATAAAGTTACTTAAGTCTTCAACTTTCGAGAACCCAAAACCGCCTTTGTCCAAGCTGGATGTCAACTCAGTTTCTTGGTCGCCCTGAACTAGCCTTAGCCTACCAACTTTTCTGGTCGTTCTGTCAGTCCCCCCCCCCCCCCCCCCCCCCGTTTAGCTTTCCTGGTTCAGTGCCCAGTTAAACTCAATCTTTGTGGTCGGACGCTCTGCTCGCGCCGATTTTAGCTCAATTATTGTGGTCGGCCGCTCGCAGAGCGCCCGTTTGTTTCTTTATTCGAGGGAGGGTGGCACCCCCCCCACACACACACACACACACATCCGTACTTTTCGATGGGGACGGTGCAGACTCAAAATTTTCACCGAATCTGTCAGAAATTTAGGACTATTTGAGCTTTAGGCTAGATTATTTCAAATTTTCGAACCAGTTTTAAATATTTTAAACGTTAAAATTCAAAAATGAAAATTTTAAAATAAAATAGCAATACTGAAAGAGCGGCACGACAGCTGATTAGACAGCTACTGGGCATCACATTTGCGAAGACCACTTGGCAGGGGCGTCGCTAGCCAAAACTCGAGGGGGGGGGGGGCAGGCACCGACCGGTGACTTGCCTCCCGTTTCAGCTTTTCGTCGCATCTGTAATAATAAAACTTGTGATACCTGAAAGCGCTGAACACTGAAGAAGCCTAGTCGTATCTCCAAGCTCGGGGGCGCTTTTAAGGGCTTGGGCGTGGGAGGTGACTACCCAGAATACGCGACAGGTAGATATCCGGCAATTCTCAAGATTCATACCAGTTATAAACATATTCAAGAAACACAGCACCAAATGCGAGAAACTGTACAAATTTAAAGAAACATTATATGATTTTCTCCTTGTGATTTGCCTTTTGTTTTTCTTTGTTGTGTGATGTTTTTTTTTTTTTTTTTTTTTTTTTTTTTTTTGTGTTTCTTCTATTTTTCTTCTTATACTCCATCATTTTCTCTTTCTTGTACGATGGTCATAAATAAACATTACATTAAAGCTAGTATTTGTAAGGTTAAGATGAACATCATTCGTAATAAGAGGAATTCGCTTCCGCAATAGCCCAACCCGCAGCAGTTTCTGATAACTGTATATCAGACAGGATGAAACTGAGCGCCGCAGGCGAAATTTTAAAGTAAGCTATGACTTATTTCGGGCAAACACTACTTCCCCCCAACAAAATCTAGCTTTCAAAATGGCGAAAACCCCAAAAGCCAAACATAAAACCCGAATGAAATCATGCGACCTTTCAGTAAATACAGACTCCTAAGAAAAGCGCCGCAGGCAAATTTTATGGAATCCGGCATGATCAGAACGTCTTTTCAGATCCCAAATGAAAGTAAGGGCCACTTAAGCACGAATCTGCCTGGCTGTCTTAGTTTATGACGAATCCAAAAAAGTGTGAGACATTTAGCTGGAAGTTGGTAATGTGCTTCAGTTCGACCCTTCCCGAAAAGAAGGACTGATCATCCAGAAAAAAATTTAAACTGAGCAGACTTGTTCTGAATTTACGGTTAAAAAAAACACATAAGGATTAAAGGACATGTTGCAATAATCCCCTGTCACTACATCTTCTCTCGTTGCTCACAAAGCTGATTTATTTTTAACTTCGCACTGGAGGAAAAATTCCTATTATCAAATTCTTTTCTGTTAAAGTACAAAGAATCTCTGCATGAGATTAACAAATTCTTGAAAATGTCCGCCACAAGCAAAATCACCCTGATTTTACTCTAATCGAGAGTTAAAATTTGGGTTAAAACTGCAGGGTGAAATTCATGACGTGACAACTGTCTTTTGTCGATCCTGGAAGTTCAGATCTGACAATCATACTTCTCATTCTGACAAAATATAATTAAAAAACCTCTTGGGATCCGAACGACTAGATATAGCCCGGCTCTTTATGTCAATCTGGCAAGGTCGAACCATCTGACTGAAAATGCAATTCCCTAAGTCTCAAACGTTCGAGAACATTGAATCGCATATTTCCAAGATGGATGTTAACCCAGTTTCTGGGTAACCCTGAACTAGCCTTACTGACTTCTCCAGGCGTACTGAGAGCCACCCATTTTGCTTTCCTGGGTGAGCGCCCAGTTGAGCTGAAGTTGTGTGGTCGGCCAGCTTAGCTCAATTTCTGTGGTCAGAGCACCTACTTTACCTCAATTTTTGTGGTCGGGCGCTCTGCAAGCTCTCACTTCTAGCTCTTTTATTTCTTCGAGGGGGGGGTACCCCCCCTCCCACAGCAATGCCCCTCCCACTTGGGCAGTACAGGCCTATTGCTGCAGCTGATTCCACTGCACCTCCTAACTACCAAACCCAAGACAAAATTCAATTGACTGCTGCAGGCGAAATTTTGAAATCCGCATTTCTTGTCTGCAGAATTTTCAGAAAGAGCGGGTGAAACCCAAACTGCAGCCTCTAGCATTCTCCTGCAATACAGGTTCTCAAACAAATGTTTCTCAGATCCCAAGCCTAAAACCAGATAAAACCACACCTAAATTATGCCTCCTTCTACAAAATAGAGAATACTATGGATGAAACGTGATGCAAATATTTTATCAGATTTTTTTTTTTTGCATCCCAGTGGAAAGTAAGGTAAGGGAATGCAAGTATAGATCTGTCCAAATGCTTCACTCGACCATCTTCTCTCAATGGTTACAAAGCTGATTTTGGTCAAACCCTGCAGTATTTTTTTTTTTAAATCAACCTACTTTTCTGCTACAAGAGAGTGAACTGCGCATTAACCAATCAATTTTGGTACTATGCGCCACAGGCGAAAATTTCAAAAAAGGCTTCTTCTTTGCTAAAATGCAGAGATTTTGTTCACAGATTAATTGATGAGACAATAGAGAGATTGAACCCAGTCTACCACAAACCCCTGATTTTGGGAAAGCCTATGCCAAACGCTGGGTATATCCACCGTTTGGTATACCCTATGCCTAACGCTGGATACACTATGCCAAATGCTGGATACTGGAATCCAATAAAATATTGATGGTTTGAGTGAAGCTCAGAAATCAACCAATCAGAATTCAGCTGTAGAGAGGTAGGTCAGGGTTAGGGTGCCAAAACCTATCCAGCATTTGGCATAGGGTATCCAGCATTAAGCATAGGCTATGCAAAATGCTAGGTATATCCAACATTTGGCATAGGGTATCCAAAAATCAGGGGTTTGTGGTTGACTGATTGAACCCTACCAAATGAAAACGGATATCGCTACACCATCATCACGGGATCGCAAAAAAAAATTTAACATTGGGAGGTACGGTATAGGACTTTCAACTTTGGAATTAAATTATTTACGTTTGACCATCATTCTGAGCCAGGGACTTGCAGGAATGTTAATTGGGCTCTTCCTCAATCGAATAATTCTATTTTTGCAAAAGAGTTTCCAAGGAAGTAAGAGTTTGAAGGCTTCAAGGTTTGAACACAAAAATGGAGCCTCAAGTCCTATTGGTTGGTTATGACATATCATTCAAAAACCAACCAATAGGAAGCAATGTTCATTTTGTAGTGAAAGTTTCAAGCCTTCAAACTCTCATTTCTGATCAAACTTTTCTATCAAAGCTGTAATTATACAAATAAGAAAAACTAGGAATCGTTTCCAGCTATTTACAGGCTTATAATAGTAATAAAACATGGATAATTATATCTCAAAGCTGCAAGCCCTATACTTCATAATGTTAAATTACTCTTTTTCTACTCCTATCCATTTTTGCAGGGTAAGAAGGTGCAATCTCTCTATAAGCAGGCTGTAAGTAGGAGACCCGAAAAAAAGTAGGTAAGTCAATCCAAAATTTGGTAAGCAGAAAAGGCAGAAAATTAGTGTTCTACTGCCAAAATAGTAGAAGTGGAAGCACTGAACTAACATTCAACCAGCACCTGAGAACACCTGACTGACCTGAGAAACCTCGTTTCACCAAATTTTGAAACTTCGAAGCAGTCAGGCAGTGTTGCGATACTGATTTTTTGAACTGTACTAGACAAAGGTCTAAAAATATACTTCCCGGGAAAAAATGTACCAGACCAAAAATCAAAAAAAAAATTTTACGTGTTGAGCTTCGGGCAACACGCGCATTTTTCCTTTGCGGTACTCCACAAATCTATCCAATATCTTTCTTTTCGCTTATTTTTTGCTTACTTTGTGTCTTTGGGGATAGAGCTTGGCAGGAAGAAGTGCTCAGGACCAAATTTGCCTATCGATGTAAATTAGTTCTGCCAAACCTATGTAACCAGGAGCTGGAAAGTCACACAAAAGTTGCGTTTTTTTGGATGTAGTTTCGGCGTAGTTTCGCTTAAAAACCCTTTTATTTGTCCATTTCACTTGCTCTAGTTTCAAACCTGAAACTACGGAGCTCAAACTACAAACTACCTCGCAGACGTAGTTTGGTGTAGTTTGACTTTTCGGAAACAAGAACTCAATAAAACGCAAGTAAGACAAAACAAGAGCCAAACTACAAACTTTGACGAAACAGAAGTGAATCCAAAAAAACGCAACTAAAATCTTCCAGAAAGGAAAAGTGGTTGGGTCGCGAAAAAATATTCGAGGTTTGGACTTTGGTTTCCATAGAGGAAACAGGAAACGCTGTTAAGAGCTTGGTCACAATTGGCCCACTTCCTGGCTTTTTGGGTTGCATAAATATAAGAAATAAAAAGAACAAGAGGCGTATTCTCACCGCTTCCCCAGGATTCCACTTGAAGTGTCCCCACGTTTTTGTTTGTCCCGGGGACTCACTTCCTGAAATATCGGGACTACTCACGAGTCCCCACGGACGGGGAATGCTCCGATTATCATCACCATCATCAAAAAGGACTCCCTTTCAGATACGGAGGGCAATGAATTTTTGCTGGTGTTGGCGCAATGTAGAATTAATTAAAAACAATCAGAATAAACAAAAGCAAAAATAAAGTGGATCCAGACTAATTTCGTCAACTGCATATTTTTTTTGGAACGAAATCCACTTCGGAAGCATTCCCCTTGCTCTCGCTGTTACATCCCGTTCCCCGAGGACTCTTCGGGGAATCGAAGGGAACGGCGAGACTAGAGGGAGTCACTCCACGCGGACAGAAACAGCGAGAACACGGCGAATGCTTCCAAAATGGATTTTGTTCGAAAAAAAATATGCAGTAGACGAAAATAGTCCGGATCCACGCGGATCCCACAAGTACTAGATCCGGTCCAGAATTGATATGGAACATCTGAGACGAAAGCTCTTTCCACTTGCCAAGTTTCCGTCAAATCCGTTCACCCGTCGAAAAGCTATACATGCCACTAGGTTCCGGATCCCCCATCCCTCCATCCGCCCACTTTGGTCGGATCGGGGAAATAGCTAGTCTCAAATCAGTATGTTCGAGTCCATAATACGCATGCCAAGTTTCATCGTCCTAGTACATCAGGCAGTATCAAACTCGGGGAATCCCCAGAGTTCCGGATCCCCTCCCCCAGCTCCCCCCACAGTGCCAGAATCCCGTCCGGTTATGTCAGTTACGTATCTAGGACTTGTGCTTGTTCTTTCCACCAAGTTTCATCCCGATTCCTCCACTCTAAGCGTTTCCCAAGATTTCCGGTTACCCCCTCCACCATCCCCCAAAGTCATCGGATCCGGTCCGGATTTGAAGTGGTTCGTCTGAGGCACGAGGTCTTTCCATTTGTCACGTTTCATTAAGATCCGATCACCCACTCGAAAGTTGCATAAAACTCAGTTTTCCGGATTCCTCCTCCCTCCACCCCCCCCCCATATGGTTGGATCTTTGGATCGGGGAAGTGACTATTTCCAAGCTAATCTTTTCGGGTCCCTGATATGCCTGCCAAATTTCGTCGTCCTAGCTTATGATGAGGAAGTGCCCGAACTAGCAAAACCCGGACAGACCGAGAGAACGACGGACGGACAGAAATTGCGATCGCTATATGTCACTTGGTTGAAGGGCAAGTATCTATGACTTGTGCTTGTTCTTCCCACCAAGTTTCATCCCGATTTCCACCCATTTTTTGACCACTCACGTGCGATGGGTGAACAAAAAAAATTCCTGTCTGCTGCACTTCTCCATGGAATATGTTTATTAAAAGATATTTGTAACAAAAAGCCAAATTTTTTTTTACAAGTTGCCTCTTCCGAGAAGCAGCCATCTCATCTTTGCTGTCCTAAAAGGCGTACTCCAGAGGACTCCACTTGAGGAGTCCCCGCGTTTCTCAAGTGCCATATACCGATCAAAATTCCGTCTGTCGGTCTGTCGGTCTGTTGGTCTGTCGGTCTGTCGGTCTGTCGGTCGGTCCGAGTTTTTTGTCCCACTTATCCGAGTTAGGGTACTTCCAGATGACCTAGGACAATTAAACTTGGCAGGCATATCAGGGACCCGACCAAACTAACCTGGAAATAATCAATTTCCCGATCCGACCATATGCGGGGGAGTGCGGGCGCTGGAAACTTGAAAATATAAGGCATTTTGTCACTTTTTCCGAGTTAGGGTACTTCTAGATGAGCTAGGACAATGAAACTTGGCAGGAATATCAGGACCCAATCAAACGAACCTGGAAATAATCAGTTTCCCGATCCGACCATATGCGGGGGAGTGGGGGTGCTCGAAACTTGAAAATTTAGGGCATTTTGTCACACTTTTTCGAGTTAGGGTACTTCCAGATGAGCTAGGACAATGAAACTTGGCAGGAATATCAGGGACCTGACCAAAGTAACCTAGAAATAATAAGTTTCCCGATCCGACCATATGCGGGGGAGTTGGGGCGCTGGAAACTTGAAAATTTAGGGCATTTTGTCACACTTTTTCGAGTGAGGGTACTTCCAGATGAGCTAGGACAATGAATCTTGGCAGGAATATCAGGGACCCGGCCAAACTAGCCTGGGAATAATCAGTTTCCCGATCCGACCATATGCGGGGAAGTGGGGGCGCTGGAAACTTGAAAATTTAGGGCATTTTGTCACACTTTTTCGAGTTAGGGTACTTCCAGTTGTGCTAGGACCATGAAACTTGGCAGGCGTCTCAGAGACCCGACCAAACAAACTTAGAAATAATCAGTTTTCTGATCCGACCATTTTGGGGGGGGGGGTGCGGAGGGCAGGGGAATCCGGGAAGTTGAGAAGTGTGTAACTTTCGAACGGATGATCGGATTGTAATGAAACTTCATAACTGAATAGAAGACATATCTGCAATGTCCCGTTTAAGTCTTGACCGGATTCGGTAGCCAGGGGGGAGTTGGGGGGGGGGGGGGGAGACCGGAAATTTCAAGAAACGGTTAGAATGGAGGGATCGGAGTGAAACTTGCTGGGAAGAACAAGCATCTGCTCTAGATAAGTCCTTTAGAACATTGTACTGGATCCGGACACTTATGGGGGGGGGAGGGGGTTTCTCGGAATTCCGGTGATGGTGGTTTTGGGGATTTTCACGATGAAACTTGGCAGCCATATCAGGGACCCGATCAAACTGACTTCAAAATAAAAAATTTGTCGATCTGATAATGGTGGGGGGAGTGGAGGGAGGGGAATCCGAAATTTTCAGTCATGCGTAATTTTGGAATGGGTGATCGGATTCGAGTGAAATTTAAGAATTGAACAGAGGACATTTCTCCGATGATCTTTTTCATATCCGGACCGGATCCGGCAACTATTGGGGGGTGGGCGGAAAATACGTGACCCGTTTAGAATGGAGGGATCGGAGGGAAATTTGTGGGAAGAACAAACAGATGCTCTAGGTAAGTCATTTACTGAATCGGATTGGCTACGGGCACCGTGGGGGAGCTGGGGGGGGGGGCTGTGGACCGGAAATCTCGAGAAACGGTTAGAATGATGGTATCGGAGTGAAACTTGCTGGGAAGAACAAACATCTGATCCATGTAAATCTTTTATATAATTTGACTGGATCCGGACACTTGAGGGGGGGGGGGAGGGGGTTTCCCGGAATTCCGTTTTTTGGGGGATTTTCACGACGAAACTTGGAAGGCATATCAGGGACCCGGTCAAACTGACTTGGAATAAAAAACAAATCCTCGATATGATAATCTTGGGGGGGGGGGGTTGAGGGAGAGGAATCCGGAATATTGAGTCATGCGTAACTTTGGAACGGGTGATCGGATTCGAGAGAAATTTAAATAATTAAACAGAGGACATTTTTCTCTTGTGACCTCTTTCATTTCCGGACCGAATCCGGCAATTATTGGGGGGAGGGCGGAAAATACTTGACCCGCTTAGACTGGTGTGATCTGGATTGAACTTCGTGGGAATGACTAACAGATGCTCTGGATTAATCATTTACAGAATCGGATTGGCTCCGGTTATTGTGGGTGGAGTTGGAGGAGGGGGGGGGGGTCTGGGATTCCGGTGATCGCGCGTTACGATACTTCCAGATGTGCTAGGACAATGAAACTTCGCTGGAATATTGGAGACTCAACAACGTTTGCTTAGAAATTGCTACTTCCCAAATCCGATTATTCCTTAATGTACCAATCTTGACCGCAAAGTAAAAAAAATACTTTTAAGCAATTTATGCATTTTCATGATGCCCATCAGCCCACTAGCATTTTTGCCTCAAGGATTTTGCTTACAAATGAAGTTCCAGCTCCCTTAGAGTGCGCATCTCAACCGCAAAGTCGAAACTTACTTTTGATCAATCAAATCATCTTAACATATGCAAGTGCCATATGAGCTTACAGCTCTTGTTGTTTGTCCCGGGGACTC
This sequence comes from Branchinecta sandiegonensis, assembly GCA_030848855.1. Taxonomy (NCBI): domain Eukaryota; kingdom Metazoa; phylum Arthropoda; class Branchiopoda; order Anostraca; family Branchinectidae; genus Branchinecta; species Branchinecta sandiegonensis. The sequence continues at coordinate 18,916,873 of JAUPMV010000003.1, read as the reverse complement.
ACTCCCCGTATCCTTGCGAGTCCCCACGGACGGGGAATGCTCTGATTATTACCACCATCATCAAAAAAGGACTACCTTTCAGATTCGGAGGGGAATCAATTTATGCTGGTGCTGTGCGATGTAAAATTAATAAAAAACATATCAGAATAAACAAAACCAAAAATAAAGTGGATCCAGACTAATTTCGTCAACTGTATTTTTTTGTTCGAACAAAACCGATTTGGAAGCATTCCCCTTGTTCTCGCTGTTTCTGTACGCGGAGTCCGCGTGGAGTGACTCTGTCTATTCTCGCCGTTCCCTTCGATTCCCCGAGGAGTCCTCGGGGAACGGCGAGAGTAAGCCTCTAGATGGAACCATCTCTTCTAGCAGTTCGGTAGGAAACTCTTCCTTTTGGCCTGTTAAATTATGTGTAAAAACACAAGTTAGCCCTGGATTTGGATGTAGGACACCAGAATCCAATAGGTGCATAGCTCATAGGTTTATATAGGTGGTACAAGGGATAAATGTTTTCTGCACACACTGTAAAAAAAATCATGCAGTATTTACTACTGGGATTAATCTTGTCTCTAAAAAGATAATCTTATCTCTAATTCGGATTAATCTTATCTCAGTAGAGATAAAATCAATCCCAGTGGCAAACACTGCAGTTAATTTTAATTCTTACTCGGAGAACCTTTTTACAGTGTATATCGGTGTAATCAGGGACCCATAAATTTCCTGTTAAGTTTGAAACTTAACAGGAAATTTATGGGTCCCTGGTGTAATTCAGTAGCTCAATGCACAAGTGAAAATTAGAGATGGTACCTTACGAGTATGGTATGATGGGGTGGTAGAAATGTGCGGAAGGGTGGTCAGTGTCAAAGTACTGTGGGTTATGATCCAGAATACTGTTGGGTGGTATAGCGATAAATATTTTCGGCAAATATAGGTATACTGCTTGAATTCTAATTCGCGATTGGAAATCAGAACTAAAACAGTATTGGTGGATATGGTGTGTTAGTATATGACGTACGGAGGGGTAGTATGACTCAGGTGGGGTCAATGAATGGATACTTTTACTTCAACGAATTGAAAATGGAGCAAGTTGAAAAATGGAACCATCAGGTGATAACCACTCCTTAGATCAGTGGTTCCCAAACGGTGGTACGCGTACCCCAAGGGGTACGCGAGACCCTTGCAAGGGGTACGCGAAGGAACCAAAATTTATTTAGTCTGTAACTTCAAAATCTCGTCTCACTCATTTATGATCGCCAAAAGCCTAATATTACCAGCAGAGTATCAACATCCAAAATGTATCTTAAGGGGCAAGGTATTTTTACTGACCGACAGGTCATTTTTTCCGACTACTCTTTTTTTTAAATAACTACTTTTACGAAAAATCGCGGCGCTTCGCGCAGACTCTTTTCTTTTTATTCGTCTGGCCGACCTTTTTGGGAGGAGGGGTGTTGTCAACCTGTGCGTGACGCCTCTGATTACAAGCCCTAGTGAAAGTCAGTGAAATAATGTTGATTCCAAAACAGCTAGTCTACTGCCGTAGAATCTGTTCCTTCGTCAAACAATATTATTTCAAGAAGAATCGAAGACATTGCAAGTGATATTGTCATTCAGGTTGCGAACTGAGAAAACGAAAAAGTTTGCGATGTAGCTTGATGAAAGCAAGGAGAACATCAAAACCAAACACAGAAAAGACGAGATTTGACACAAATTTTAGCCACAAAGCAGTCGTTAGTGATTGCCTCATTGATTTTGTATATATTTCTACACATGTATGCCTTATCATCTATGATAATAAATATCGAATTTTTCACGTTCTGAAAAAGGGGGTACGCAATCTTTTCGAACCTTGATTAGGGGTACGCGGTACGGAAAAGGTTGGGAACCACTGCCTTAGATATTGGCACTTACCGGGTGTACCGAGTGGCGGCGCCATCTCAAATTTCTTCGGGTTCGAGAATGTATATAGGAGGGTAGATTTTAAGATGCGGAACACGGCAAAAGGCCCCAGCCAGCCATACCATATCCGTTTTCAAAAGGATATAGCTTTTCTTCTAAACCTTATGCGATGAATGATGAAGCTCGAAGCTTAGACGTAGGTCTTACCTCATTTCACTTGACAATGAATCCACCTTCATATTAAAATGAAATTTTTGACCCTTTCTCTCCCCACAATACAAAAAAATCGCGTCTTATGATAATTTAAATACCGCGAAGCGGTGCCGGTTCAGTGGCTACACTGTGCGGCATATACGTGGCTAAGCTAGACTCTGGGGAATGGGGACAATCGACAGAATGCATTTTGGGTCTTGGGGCATTAGATCAAATTAAACGAGTGTTCAGTTCATTCAGTTTAAAATCTATCAGACCAATGTGAACTTGTATGGTTTTGTACATCAAGCTTCCCAGGATTACTATAAATAATTTTTAGAAAAAGGTAGAATGACTTTCGAGTATCGAATGTCTATACTATTTCTGTATATTTTTGTCCTTTTCTCTTCGAAAAGCGAAACGTCCCCGTGGCAAAACTTCCCCATGGCAAAACGCCCCCGTGACAAAACATCCCCACGACAAAACGGAAGTTCAAGGTCTATTTTAGGGAACCGTGTATTGCTTGGGATTATATTTAAATTGTACACCTAGGCGATTTTATATCCTCTTTTCGTTCTCTGGTCTTAAATTAATTCACTTTGAAAGAACGCCGGATCTGGTGTAAATCATTAATTCAACAAAACAGTTGTTTGTTTAAAGAACAAGACCGAAGGTGTCGATGGGATCCCCAAAATCTAATATTTGATCCAGACAATTGGGTCTTGTCTTCGCCAGAACCAGTCTTCGCCAGGCCAATCATCAGAGAAAACCAAGGTCAGATATACCTCTATAAGCCATATCTATTTTGACAATAATGACCGAAACTTCCTGCTTTACTTCTGCCAAATTTCCGGTTTCACCCGAATTCCGAGCGAACTACTAGTCCAGCAAAAAAAAGAAAATTCAGAAACGAATCAAGCGGATCTCTTTATCCCTCTAAAGAACATCTAATCAACTTTAAATGAAACTTTGACCTTAAAAAAAAAATTCCGGTTACAACCGGATTCCGGACTTATTATATGTTCGGGTAAAAACTGATTGTCATATACAGACCCAGCATCTATTCTTACCCGTAAATCTGTCATCTAATCAACCTCAGATAAAACTTTCGCTCTTAACAAATTTTCCGGTTTTATCCGGATTCCTGGCGAACTAGTTGTCCGGCGAGAAAAGGGTTTTCACCATCGTGTTCAGCATGTCTTCTTAAATTACCCTTAAATTGAACATTTAATCAACTTCAAATGAAACTTTTACTTTTAACCAGCTTTCCGGTTTTTGCCGGATTCCGGACGAGCTACTTGTCCGACAAGAACATGGTTTTCACCATCGTGTTCAGCATGTCTCCTTACCCCTCAACCGAACTTTTAATCAACTTCAAATGAAACTTTTGCACTTTTACCCAACTTTCCGGTTTTTGCCGGATTCCGGACGAACTACTTGTCTGACAAGAAAATGGTTTTCACCGTCGTGCTCAGCATGTCTTCTTACTCCATAATCGACTATCACATTAGCTGTTTAAAAATATTTTGTTTGTCCCTTAATTTGAACCCCCACCCTCAAATATAGGGCTACAGAGCCCATCTTCGAACTTGACCTGTACTTTGACACAAAGAATCCTCCCACCAAGTTTCATCAAAATATCTCAATCCCCTCGAGAGTTATCGTGCGGGCAGACGGACAACTTTTGTGATGTCATAGGTATCCCTCCACTTACGTTTTGGGATCCCAAAAGCAGAACAGAAACAGAACAGGGTAACTGTTTTCTACGGCACCTGTTTCTGTTTCTGTTCTGTTCTTAAAATGCCCTGTTTTCTATTCGTATGTTTTCGAAAACAGAACCGTGCCCATGTTATAATCTGTATTGCCTGAACTAGAAAAAGTTGGGCAGAGGGCCTACAATCGTGACATGGCGCTTGAGCATTTACTCGGTGTGGGGCCAATCTAACGTTTGTTAATAATTGCCAGACCTGCACTGCTGACACCATTGAAAACTCTTCCTGCTTGTGAACTTGTCGGTGGCTAAAACAGAAGAAAACAACATAGAGCCTTTGGAGGCAAGGCTCATTAGAAAGATAATCTGAAACTCTTCACCTTAAAAGATTCGGCACCAGAAATTACCGGTTAATCGCCGTCTCTACCGAAGTATATTTGGAGGTACGTCGGAGTGTTTTCGGTGGCGCGTCGCAAACTTTCGTGTGGCTTCGGGGAACACTGCCAGCTGCCAGATTGGCGAATTTTAGGCCAAGCTGGCGGATTTTGTCGGAGACTGGCGTAAATATTTTTGTAACTGGCATGTGGCGTAAAACGTGGCTGTTTTTCTTTTTAACTGGCGTAATTTTTGGCGTGATGTGAAAAGTTTAACATCTTTATGAAAAACCAGAAAATAACGACTGTTTTTCAGAAAAAAACGACTGCTTTTACGTCGTTTTAATCGTCGCGACCAAGGCCGGAGAAATTTTTGGGGTTCTGTATTGATAGTCGTTGAGTTTTTGGGAGGTGTAGATTTTTCTAGCGTGTTTTTCAAAGGCTGTGGCTTTTTTTTTTGCCACGATCTGGCAACACTGGCCAACGCCGATTGGCATTATAGATTAGTACAAACCAAGGTATGCTCATCATTGGCATGTCCAATTGCCAGTAGAAGTAGGCTATGCAACCCGTTTATGAAATTTACGACTTTAACCTAGTACTCTATATGACTAAGTCCAATAGATGCCAGTGATCCTTATGAAGAACGAGAAAAACGTAGCGCTAACGATTGAAATTCAGTAACTCAATCTGTGTTAACCAATCACGGCAACGTTTAGGAGCAGCTTGTGATACCCAAGGGCGTTGCAAGTGCAATTTCGGTGGGGGGGGGGGGATGCAGAGCCAAAATTTTACCGAATCTTTCAAAAATTTTACCGAACCCTAGAGCTAAGAACTCTAGCTTTAAATTATGGAACAGAAACAATTACATAGGAAGAGTAACAATAAAGGGCAGCATGAAAGACGATAAACCAACTATTAGGCGACGTTTTGGCGCAGCCCACATGGAGAATATATTGCCGGGCATTATTGCAGTAACAGCTTCTATCTATTATACTCAATAGAAAATTAAATCGAGCGCCGCAGGCGAAAATTTTCGAAATCCGTTTTTTTTCTGTACGCTAAAATTTAACTGCTTCTCTTACAGATTCTATCATTTACCGTTGATTAAATACCGAGACTCTAAGAAGCTCCAGAAACCGGATGGAGCGACCTTCCGGCAGCAGCAGCAACTGTAGTCTAGTCAAAATAGTACCCATAATCACATAAAGTGAGCGCCGCAGGCGAATTTTTTGTTGTTGCTTTTTCCTTCCAAATTTAATTTCCATCCAAAGTCTAGCTTTTAAAGCACAACTCCTACTAGAAATGATCTTCTCCCTATAATATGGATCAGAAATAATGTTTTCGAAAATACCATTACTTTCCACCTGAAACTAGCGATTCTCTTGTTAGCGCTTGTCGATTATGTCCAGCCTTCCTGCTCTCCGACGGGGCAGCTGGGCGCAAAAGATTTGAAAACTGAAAGTGCCTTGTTTACAAAGTGGGAAAAATAAGCAAATAAAAGAAGTAATAAACAGAAGATTATCACATCCTTGTGTGTGAAAGAGTTGTCAGCGGACAATGAAGATTCGGTAACTTTTCGTTGGGTGACGGGAAAACTCGGCAAGGCTGGAAAAGCGCTAAAATTCGTAGTTACGACACGAAACAATGGGGAAAGGTGGGGATTTTAGAAGCTTATAGTTACATATGGGAGCTAAGTATAGGAGCTAAGTATAAAAGGCAGAATAAGCAAGAGAGGTCCTTTAATGTTTCGAAATCTCAATCCAAAAACTGGCTTAAAACCCCCGTTAAATGACGCGCCCTTCCACAAATAGAGAACATTGAAAAGTGCTGCAGGCGGAATTTTCGAAATATTTATGAATATATATTCTTTTTGGGATCCAAAATAAAAGTAAGGACTGTCGATGATATCATAGATCATCCCTTTGTCTGCGATCAGTGCTTCACTCGACCTCTTCTGAGTTTCGAAGCTCGTGGTAACTTTCGAATCCTGGCAATTATAACGAATAAACTACCGAATCCCAGTTATTATACCGAATAAGTTTAGACCGATAGCTTGTTCGGGATTCTGTATAACTAGCGTAATCCCGGTTAATATACCAAACTGTTTTGGTATCGAAAAAAAAAACAATATTCACATTCGGTATACTTTCGTCAAAACTGAAACGAAGTCAGGATTCGTGGTTAACTTCCTAATCCTGGAAATTATACTGAATAAATTATCGAATCCCAATCATGATACCGAATAATTTGAGCCAATAGCTTATTCGGGATTCTGTGCAACTACGAAATCTTCATAAATATACCGAATAGTTCCGGCATCGAAACATTAACAAATGATTTCAGTAAATTCTCTCACCAAATTCGTGATAACTACCGAATACTGACAATTATTCCGAATCCCGATCATTATACCGAAGAGATTTGTACAGATAGCCTATTTAGGATTCAGTATAACTACCGAATCCCCGTAAATATATCGAACAGTTCTGCTATCGAAAAAATACTGAACAATTTTAGTAAAATTTTGGGCCTCCGGCCCAAATTTTACCGAATCTCAAAAAGGTGGGGGGGGGGGGGCTGCCTCCCCCTTGCGACGGCCCTGGTGATACCGCTTCCGGGTCTTCCGCTAGGAACAGGGCGATTTTGCATCGGCAAGAAGAGTTAAGGCGTATTCTCGTCGTTCCCCGAGGACTCCTCGGGGAATCGAAGGGAACGGCGAGAATAGAGGGGGTCACTCCACGCGGACTCCGCGGACTGAACACAACAAGAGCACGGGGAATGCTTCCAAAATGGATTTTGTTCTAAAAATAAATATACAGTGGACGAAATTTCATTTTAATCCACTTTATTTTTTATTTTGTTTATTCTGATTGTTTTTAATTAATTTTACATTGCACCAACACTAGCAAATATTGGTTCCCTCTGAATTTGAAAGGGAGTCCTTTTTGATGATGGTGATGATAATCGGAGCATTCCCCGTCCGTGGGGACTCGTGAGAATACGGGGAGTGAGTCCCCGCGACAAACAAAAACGTGGGGATTCCTCAAGTGGAGTCCTCGGGGAACGGCGAGAGTACGCCTTTAGTCATCAAGAGTATCACAATCTATTTTTTCGAGGACCATCCCAAAGTTCGACTGCTTTTTAAATTCTAAATTCGTTTAGTAACTTTCCTTTTCCGTGTGCCTACCCCAAAACTCGCAAAAGCGACGGAGTTGCTCCGACCGAAGGGTCCGTCGAACACTCGAACTCGAAGTCTTGGCGTCAGTTTCGAAAAAGTTCTCAGTGACATCAGATCTGAGCAGGATCAGAGTGACGGTTCTTGAAGGAAGGATTACATGCGACTGATTACAGCTGTGGAGCTTTACTTGGTTTAAGTGAACGCGAGTGTGCTGTTCCATGGGAATTTGTAGCAGCTATTAGTCACAAAGTGCTCAAAAATCAAGTGCAAACAAGTTGTGTTAATTACTTAGCCCAGTATTACTGAACATTGTTGCAATTTGAAATATTGCTATGTTATTCTACTGGTGTTTAAGTGTGAGAGGAAGAGACCACCTAATTTGAGTTTGTGTGGATGATTACTGACCTGTCAGACTGCTAACAGTTGAAGCCCAGGCAGGAAACAAGATGGAGAATATGGATGTCCAACTCATGAATTTACCAAGGTAGGAATATTGCTTACACTATCAGAAGTTTGATAACAGATAACACATGTTTGTGTATTCTTGTTTTAAAGATTATGAGAATATATCTGTGATGCCCATGTTAAGTGTTGTTTTGTTTTGCAAAATCGTAACATTTAAAAGTGTCATAATAGATGTATTTTCATGAGATTGGACACAAGGATGTGCCAACAATGTTGGATAAGATGTTTCTTGATTTTTTTTTCCGAGGTCCAGAAAGTAAGAGACTTGTTCGTTGTTGACCAAAATCCGTTGAAATTTTCCAACCAGTCCAAGATTTGTTTGTTGACTGCGTGAAGTCGGCCTTTCCCACAAGTCCTGTAAGTGTAAGTCTGACTTTGTGAGGATTGTTTCAGGATTGTATGACATATATCTCTGTCACTCGATGTCTCTAGAGATTCACTTTAATCCTATAGGAGGAGCTAGGAGGGCAAAGCCCATGTTGCCTGTAGTTGCCGGCAGTTGTTTCAGCAGTATGAAATGAACAGCGTCTGGCAACATATTTTAAGTATTTTCAAGTTTAGTTTTAGTTTTTGGTTTTACTGTATCCAGCTTGGGGGAGGGGCTGCTACTTTGATCCACCAAGTGCTGTATAGCAATTGTAGCCTAATGTTTGTTGGTCTATCGAATTTTTGCTAGTTTGGGCACTTCCATATCAACTTGGAACATATGTAGGGACCAACTGGATGATAATTGTAAGATATATAAATCATGGGTCCTAGATAGGCCTATCCTGATGAAAAATTCTTTGACTGTGTAGTTGTATGGTAGTTGTACAAAAATGTTGCATGTAATGATATGTAGTACTATGGAATACATTGATTTAACATGCGTCCGTCTGGGTTAATCTTAAGTAGTAGTATCCGATAGCATCCAATCTTGCTGTAGCAGCATCCAGTTTGCTAGTAGTAGCATGCAATGGCAACAGTTACTACTGCATGCCACTTTTTCGAACAACTCCATAAGAGTAATTCTCGAAAATTTTTCATCAGGATGTTATTTTGACATCCAGACTGGACCTGGCCTTGGTAGGGGGTGGGGGGACAGGTCATTCCGGAAATGCTCCGATTTGAGGGTAACTTGATGGGTGGTAGGAACCATTGCCCTACATTCTACGTTGACATGCATAGGACCTAACAGATGGAGAGACAGTGATGAAACTTGGCAGGCACGAAGGTTATAGGCCCTAGACATGCCGTCTGAAGTTTGGACTGGATACCATTTCTGTGTGGGTGGTGGAGGAGGGGGGGGGGTCCAGAGCAGTCAACCACAAACCCCTGATTTTTGGAAACTCTATGCCAAACGCTGGATATGTCTAGCGTTTGGCATACCCTATGCCTAACACTGGATACACTATGCCAGGTTTTGGATACTGTAACCCAGTAAAATATTGATGATTTGAGTGAAGCTAAAAAATCAACCAATCAGAACTCTTTTATATTGAGGTAGGTCAAGGTTAGGTTACTAACAGGTATCCAACGTTTGGCATAGGGTATCCAGCGTTAGGCATAGGGTATGCCAAATGCAAGATATACCCAGCGTTTGGCATAGGGTATCCAAAAATCAGGGATTTGTGGTAGACTGGTCCAGAACGGGGCGAGAAAGTTAATGAATTTTTCATTCCCTTCCTGGCACCAAGCAATTGTTATCACGTGGAACCAGCAGTCAGCAGTCAATAGTCTTGCAAACCAGAAAGGTAGTGATAGGCATTGCAACAGATTACTTCACTCCTTGAAGATTTATGCGGCTGTCTTTTTTGCTTTTAAACTAAGGGGCTTTTTGGGATTCCAAAACGTTAGCACCTATGACTTCGTAAAGTTTGTCTCTCCGTCTATTACCATGATAGAAGGGGTTGGGATATTGCGTTGAAATTCGATATGAGGATGCGTTGGATCAAAGTAGAGGCGAAATGAACGAGCAATCCAGTTCTATGGAAACCTGACGGCTGATAGGAGCAGATGCCCTAAATTTGCTGCTTCTGTGTTCGAACGAAATCAGTCAACTGCGAGTGGAAGGTGGAGGTCACGGTAACTTTGTGATACGCCTCACAAACCAAGCGTGTTCATGGGCCCTAGAAAGTGCTCGGATTCGACTGAAAACTGTCCAAGATGTTCCATTTATCCGCGTCCGAGAAAAGGGTTGCAAGAAGGCCTCGGAATCATTGTAATACGAGTAGGGGCCGAACGGATGGAATGATTGGGATAAAACTTGAAAGGCAGAAAATTCAGGGGGCCTAGACATGTAGTTTGAAGCCCGAACCGGACATGACGTCCGTGAGATGAAGATTTTGGGCTGGGGGAATCGGACCGGTAGGCCCACTGGAATGTTTTCGGGATGCTTCGATTCGAGTGATGCTTGATGGGTGATAGGCGCAGGTGCCAAATATGTACCATTTATGTGTCCGACCTCTCCTTGCCATGGTGGTAGTGTTGTGGGGGGGGGGGGGGGGATAAAATGTGGGTCCTGGAAATTTTCTGAAACGCTTAGGGACAAAACGGGTTGAGCAGCAAACTTGGCGATACTGCAGTCATGTGACCTAGATGTGTTATTCACATATCCTGGCTTGATCCAACCTCGATGGGAGGAGTTGGTGGAGGTATCACTGATGGGAATTTGAAAGTCAGAAGTCGCCGAATAAAGTGGACCTTTTCCCGGATTGCATTTACCATGTACAGCCAGATCAACGCAAAAGGGCAGTTTGTGGTTGGGAACAGAAAAACCACTCAAGAAAAAACCAAGGAGAAAAGTTTGCCGCTGTGGTTGGCTTACCGTAAAGGAACAGAAAGGAATAAAAAAGTGTTTGGTTAGCGCTTTTACCCAAACATTTTCTGATTTATCGACTAGAGTTTTCCAGTCTCAACATCAAAAAGTTTTCGCGCTGACCAACAGTTCACAATAACTGAATTTAACTACACGATTTTTATCCCTTCCGGATGTAAACAGACGGAAAAAAAGAGTTCCCACTTTACCGACAAGACTTTTCCCGGTCACCGTATCGAGAAAGGAAAAACAACCGATATCAGGATCTCGATCCGATTATCGGCATGACTTCCCGACAAGGCTTTTGTTGGTATCATCTCCGCAGCTACAAAAGTTCCGATTTCCAAACAAGATGTTTCCTGATTACCGACAGAGCTTCTGTCGGTGTAAACAAGACCAAAGGTATCGATGGGATCCCAAAAATCTAATATTTGATTCAGGCAATTGGGTCTTGTCTTAGCCAGATCCAGTCTTCGCCAGGCTAATCATCAGAGATAACCAAGTTCAGATATACCTCTATAAGCCATTTCTATTTTGACATACTGACCAAGACTTCCTGTTTTACTTCTGCCAAGTTTCCGCTTTCGCCCGAATTCCGAGCGAACTACTAGTCCAGCAAAAAAAGAAAACTCAGAAACGAATCCAGCGTATCTAATCTAATCAACAGCTAATCAACTTTAAATAAAAATTTGACTTAAAAAAATTCCGGTTACAACCGGATTCCGGACTAATTATATGTCCGGGTAAAAAACGATTGTCATATACAGACTTAGCCTCTCTTCTTACCCCTTAATCTGTCATCTGATCAAACTTCTGCTTTTACAAATTTTCCGGTTTTGGCCGGATTCCGGGCGAACTAGTTGTTCGGCGAGAAAATGGTTTTCACCATCGTGTTCAGCATGTCCTTTTACCCTTAAACCGAACATTTAATCAACTTCAAATGAAACTTTTACTTTTAACCAACCTTCCGGTTTTCGCCGGTTCCGGACGAACTACTTGTTCGGCGAGAACATGGTTTTCACCATGGTGTTCAGCATGTCTTCTTACCCATAAACCGGACATTTAATCAACTTCAAATAAAACTTTTACTTTTAACCAACTTTCCGGTTTTTGCCGGATTCCGGACGAACCACTTGTCCGGCGAGAAAATGGTTTTCACTATCGTGCTCAGAATGCCTTCTTATCCCATAATCGACTATCACATTAGCTGTTTAAAAATATTTGTTTGTCCCTTAATTTGAACCCCCACCCCTAAATGTAGGGCTATAGAGCCCATCTACGAACTTGACCTTACCCAATACCCAATAAATCCTCACACCAACTTTCATCAAAATATCTCATTCCCTTCGAGAGTTATCGTGCCTACAGACAGACGGACATTTTTGCGATGTCATATGTATCCCTCCACTTACGTTTTGGGATCCCAAAAGCGGTGTGACAAATGTATTTTGTCAGAGATCTTTCCGGTATCGAATACTGTGCGCACCGTCTTCGCACCGACAAACGCTGCCGATTTCCAAACAAGAAGTTTCCTGATTTATATTTAAGAGCTCTTTTCGGTACTGAAAACTGAATCCGCGCACCGACAAACGCTGCCGATTTCCCTACGACAAGTTTCATGATTTACCGGCAGAGCTTTCGTCGGTATCAGAAACGGAATGAAGAAAGTGTTTTTCAGAGCTCTTGTCAGCGCACCGTCTTCGAACCGACAGAGCTTTTGTCGGTATCAGAAACGGAATGATAAAGCGTGTTGTACCCACAAACCCTGCCGATTTCCCAACAAGACGTTTCCTCTTTTACCGACAGAGCTTTTGTCGGTATCGGAAACGACCGACAAACACTGGCGAGCGTTTGCCCCCCCCCCCCCTAGTTACGCCACTGGGTGGTACGAACAATGACCCAGATGTGACATTTACGGTCCGGACCGGGTCTGACCTTGGTTGGGCAGTTGGAACTTCGAGGGGCTACCGGAGATTCTCTACAGGTGCTCCCATCCGGGTGAAACTTGATTGGCGGTGAGTGCAAATGCTATAGATTTGGCAGTTCTGTGTCCGAACTTTGTCCGCCCTCTGTGGGGGAGATGGAGGGGGTTCATTTCCTCTAAATGTTCAAACGCAAAGATGACCTAGGTGTGTCAAACCGTATCTGGCTATAGTAGGGGGAGTTGGAGGGGGTTCTGGAAGAGCCATCCGACCTAAACAACGCGAACCTTAGCTGATATACATGCTAACTACCATTACGAGCGCCGTGTGAGCTTTCAGCTCTTGTTGGTTTTTCGGTCGAAGGCCACGCAGCCATAAATACTGTTCCTCTTTGGGGCCATGGCGGCACCGCCCAACAAATTGGAGGGCTCAGAATCGACTTTTAGTTGAGCCTGAAGTGTCGTTGATGGTTTATGACAGCCTTCAGTCAAATTTTGAGATACCAACCAGATATTTTTGATGATGACGTAACGCATGTCAAGCAGGGACGTAATTAGGATTCAAGGCTTGGGAGAGAGTGTCTCATCAGGTTGAAGAAACTCGACTATTAGCCGACTAAAAGTTTGCTTTTCACGTCGTTTGTTAGTTTTGAAGGCTTATGGTTTTCGCTAAAAAGTTAATATGTACATTTTGCCAAGGTAGCCTAAAGCTAGGTGCCCACAGAACGCGAATCTTTTCCGCCTACGAATTTTGTAATTTCGCGCCGCTCGACGAATTCGTTTCGTAGGCCCCACTGGAAAGCGAATTCGCCATGATCAGATACGTATACGTTGATGCGTAGGACCAGAACGATGAAGGGTGGAAAGTCAAGTGTATGGTCGACTGGTGGTTAACTGGCGGATGGAACAAGATCGAACTGGGCTAAAATTAATTCTATTTGCACCAAAATAGGAAAAAAAAAAGAAAATAGGGAAATACTTCAATTAAACCATATTCTTCAATAGAAGCTCCTGAATTATGAATTTTAGTTTCAGAACTCAGTTCCACTCACCTCAAAAAATCTGCGCCTAATTCATTCATTCATTTATTCATACTATACAAACTACATAACATGAATATAATGCAAGAAACAAGACCCCCTGAAGCTATCTTGTTGTGGATGCTCTATAGAGAAGTCTCCACCCTCGTCCTCATTTCAATAAAAAATACAGTAATAACCACATAACAGCATTACTAGGCTTTCTTGTCTATACATTTGTCACAGCACTATTAACACTTAGTGCTGTGTCAGGTGTCACATCTGCTTAAAATTTTGTTGATAGTTTCTGCATTCACCTCAGGTCGCATCTGCTTAAAACTTTGTTGATAGTTTCTGCATTCACATCATTTCTATAATAGGACATGAAAGCCTATAAATAGGCTTACATTTTTGTCACAGCACTATTAACACTTAGTACTATGTAAGGTATCACCTGCACATCTGCTTAAAATTGTGTTGATAGTTTCTGCATTCACATCAGGTGTCATGTCTGATTAAAATTTTGTTGATAGTTTCTGCATTCACATCATTTCTGAGAGGTGATTCCACTGAGGTGACTACACCTTACAAAGTTTAGAATGAAGTAATTATTCACAATAATTCTGGTTCAAAGCTGTGTGTTTACTACAGTGTTTGCAGAACCTTTTTCCAATGTGGTGGTGTATCCAAATGAGAAGTGTTGCTTAGCTCTTCTGGTTCTGTATCCTTTCAAACAGGTGGTCATTGTTCTGTGCCACTTCTACAATCATGGTTGTGTCAGTCGAGTAATTGGTGTCATATACTGCTTATGTGCTCGTTGACAGTTTTTGCGATCAGATTGATCAGTTTCCATCACAAAGTTTGTTTTGATGTTGGTATCACAAGCTACATATGGAGCTTGAAAGGACAGGGCTTCATCATATCCAAGTTGAAGCCTTACCTACACCTGAGCAGCTTTTGAGAAACCTCTTTCTTTCTTAGATGTTCATGGCTGTATCTATGATGTTTTCCCATTTGCTCTTGCACCTCACAAAACTGAAAAGAAAAAAAAATCATTAGCTGCTGCAATATAACATTCTCTTTTAATGTTTTGAAATACAGTTGTTGGTGCTAAACAGAATAAGTCAGATGAAAATTTATCTGAGGAAATACTTAGTCCCTTCTTGGCAAGGGTCCTCTTCATGCCTTAGCTTGAAATAATTAAACTGCTTCCATTAGCACCACAAACTATGTTCTCAATCAGCTTGGGCAGAAAGAATGGTTATCTTAGACCAGTACCTTTAATACTGCATAAAGTAGCCTACCTAGAACGTTGAGTTGGGTGATCTTCTCTGGTAATTACAGCGGCCTACAAAAACAAGTCTTTACGGAACTCCTACACAGGAACATTAAAGGTATATTCAAACCTTTGTCATATTCTGCAACAATTTTACTGGATAATAAGTTATATTATAAGTTATATATATATACTGTATTGGGCTACTGGCTAATGAGATACTAGCCTATATTTGTATAGGCTGTAGAGACCAGGAAAGATATAGGATATACATCAAATATCTTTGATAACCAAAGAAAAAGCTGAACTATCAGATAGGCTACAGGAGAGGTACCCTGCCTCGAATGTACATAACCTCGAAATTGGTAAAAAAAAATGTTCAGCAACAATTTCTTGGCAGTCGTGGCTAGTTGCTACTGTCAAGTAATGAGTTATATATTATAAGTTATCTATATATACTGTTTTGGGCTACTGGCTAATGAGATACTAGCCTATATTTGTTTAGGCTGTAGAGACGGGAAAGATATAGATATACATCAAATATTTTTGATAACCAAAGAAAAAGCTGAACTATCAGATAGGCTACAGGAGAGGTACCCTGCCTCGAATGTACATAACCTCGAAATTGGTAAAAAAAAATGTTCAACAATAATTTCTTGGCAGTTGTGGCTAGCTCCTACTGTCAAGAATTTCTTTTCAACAATTTTGAGGCCAGTTTCGAGGTTATATACATCCGAGCATGGGTACCTCTTCTGTAGCCTACCTAGGCTACCTAACAGAAAGATGAATTCTCCTCTGGGAGAGAAACTACTCTTCAGAATGGAGAGTCCTTGTGAGGTCAGAAAAAAGAAGAGAGCAAAGAAAATTGGTTCAGGGAAGTTTGACAAGTTTGATGTCCACCGAAGCTCAATTGGATTTTAATAGCAGTCTACCGCAGCCCTGGGTCTTGGGATATCCTATTCAAAATGCTCTGATAGAGTATCTTAAACCAAGGACTTGAGATTGACTGGTATACTTACTCACCATCCACATTCATCTCCTCTTAGAAATGCTTCCAACCATTTTTGATGAGATTTGGGCCTTGTGCTACTTCAGTCTCTGCTTACATGTGGCTGGATAATTCCCCAGAAGAGCAACCAATCTGTCTACATCAGAACTTTTTCTTCTTTGGCCAAGTTGATCGTTGATTTCCTGAATTTCGCTGCGCGAACAAGGGGCGGCGCGAAAAAATTTGACTTGAAGTTGAAACGGTGCGGCGCGAATTTTTGCCTGGCCAAGCGGATTTTTTCCGCGCGCGACGTCAAATTCGCCCAGGCGAACGCGAATTCGCGTCCGGTGGGCACCTATCTTAATTCTACCTCCGTCTCATACCTTCGTTTCGACCGTCTCGCTAAGTTTTTTATTTGTTTAGATTTCCTAAGTGACTTCTTCTGGCACCAGTGGGTTCGATATCTATCTTTTAACAGAAGGCAAATAGCTCTCGGAACACAGGATGCAGTGGTAGGAAGGATACATTTCGGTCTGTCAGCACACCATTACGGTCGCCACATAAATTTGTATCAACATCACAAACGATCAACGGTCAGACAAGCGGCGTGAGACCGCGGCGAAGCTAACAAATGAAGCAAATGCAAGTAAAGCAGGCCTGACAAAACTTGTATTTGTCACCGCAGATTTGACCGCACACGATAACAGTCCGTGTTAAAATCCTGATAAAATAAAACAAGATTAGTCCGTTATTGATGAGGTGATGAGGCGCAGAACCGTGTGAAGCCTACCAGTCGATAAGAATGATCATTGTGAACACTACTATACCTTTTCTTTCTGCAAAATCGTAATACCAGCTAGCATTATTCACAAACGAGAGACATTGAAACGACCCTTCATGAAAACGCGTTAGTCAATCACGCCCGCTCATTAATTGTTCAGTGGATCAGACGTCAATATACACTGAACACACCTAACCTAACTGAACACACCTTAGCTTTTAAAGAATGGCTGGCTGGTTGGCATGCATGACGTTAAAGCAGATTGTTTAAAGGAATAGACACCGACAAATATTTAGTTGTATTTATGTTGTTACTTTTTGGGATCCCAAAACGTAAGTGGAGGGATACCTATGACATCGCAAACGTTGTCCGTCTGTCCGTCTGTCTGTCTGTCCGTCTGTTAGCACAGTAACGGCCATAAATCCGGATTGTTTTTGGGATCTCAAAACGTAAGTGGAGGGATACCCATGACATCGCAAAAGTTGTCCGTCCGTCCGTCTGTCCGTCCGTCCGTCTGTAAGCACTATAACTCTCGAATTGTCTGGATCAAATATTAGATTTTTGGGATATCGAAACCTTTGGTCTTGTTCTATCTGTAAACTCCTGCCAGACCAGTACCAAAAGTTCGTTACGTCCATAAATACGGATTGTTTTTGGGATCCCAAAACGTAAGTGGAGGGATACTCCCAGATGTGCTAGTGGAAAAAAAAATAACTTTTGACCATCACTTCTATCCTCTGACCCAGCCTTGCAAGTTTGGCGCATCTTAACCGAAAAAGTGAGAAAAAAATTGACCATTACTTCCATCTGACCCAACCTTGCCAGTTTTTGTTTTCCTTCTTGTTTTCTTTTGCTTTCTCTCTCCTATTTTCATATCTAAAGTGAAACCATACGTTAAATTTTCAGCCCCCTTCATTTTTTCTTGTTGGTGTTTTACTTACTACATATGCTTGCAAGTGCCATATGAGCTTACAGCTCTTGTTGTTTCTGTTGTTGGAAAGAACTATCAGAATCAGATGCGCCGCAAAGAAACGATGTTCGTAGGATAGTGCACTTCTATTATTTTACAAAGCTTAAACAATAAAATCAGGTGCCCTCTAAAACTAAACTAATAATTACAGTACTAAATAAATTGAACAAATTGTACACAAGTAAGCGAATGTTTACATTAACATCCAGCTGACTCACACTAAACACTCACGCACTTAATTATCCATGCTTTGTCAGTCACACCATTAAACAAGAACTGGAAGCTCATATGGCACTTGCAAGGCTGGGTCTGCAGAGGATGAAAGTAGGAATTCGTCAATTCTTGGGTTTGTTGTGATCATTTGTAAGCAAAACCTTTGAGATAAGAATGATCATGGGTCCTTGGAAATTACGAGAATGTATTGTTCGTAAAAACTATTTTATTTTTACATTTGACTGCAATGATGCGAGATTCATCTTTAATGAACACTCTTGAAGCCCAAATGATGATCAGCTCACCGGGATCACGAAAATGTATATTTTGCTCAAAATTTTTGTTTGTACTTTGAGATAATCACTTGTAAGCAAAACCCTGAGGCAAAAATGATCATGGGCAATTGGAAATCATGAATGTGTATCGTTAGTTTTCGGTCAAGATACGCACTTTAAGGGGGCTAAAAACTAATTTTTGAGCAAAACCCATGAGGCAAAAATGATCATGGGCTAATGGTGATCATGAAAATATATATTTTGCTTAAAAGTATTTTTTGTACTTTGCGGTCAGGATTAGTAGGCTACTTTAAGGGATGGTCGGATCTGAGAAGTGACAATTTCTATGCCAATCTTGTCAAGTCTGTAATATCCAAGCACATCTGGAAGTACCTTCATTCGCAGTCACCGGAATTACGGACCCCCTCCCCCCCCCAACTCCCCCCACAGTGCCCAAACCCGGTTCGGTTCTGTCACTGATGTATCTAGGGCCTTTGCTTGTTCTTCCAACCAATTTTCATCCCGATCGCTTCACTCTAATCATATCACAAGATTTACGGTTCTCCCCTCCACCCCCTAATATTCATTGGATCAGGTCCGGACTTGAAATGGGATATCTGAGACATGAGTCCTTTCCGAATATCAAGTTTCATTAAGATCCGATCACCCGTCCAAAAGTTGGACATACCGTCAGATTCCGGATTCCCCCTCCTTCCACTCCCCCTCGATGGCCAAATCGGAGAAACGACTGTTCTTAAGCTAAAATTGTAGAATCTCTGATACGCATGCCAAGTTTAATCGTCATAGCCCATGTGTAAGCATCTTAACTCGGGATCACCGGAATTCCGGAACCCTCCCTCCAACTCCCCCCACAGTGCTCGGAACCGGTCCGGTCTTGTCAACTATGTATCTAGGGCTTGTGCTTGTTCTTCCCACCAAGTTTCGTCCCGATCCGTCCATTCTGAACATGTCACACGATTTCCGGTTCCCCCGTTCGAACTCCCCCCAGAGTCGCCCGATCCATTCCGGACTTGAAGTGTGACATCTGAGACACAAAGTTCCAAATATCAAGTTTCATTAAGATACGATCCTCCGTTCAAAAGGGATTCCCCCTCCCTCCACTCCCCCACTGTGGTCGGATCGGGAAAGTGACTATTTTCAAGTTAGCTTGGTCGGGTCCCTGATATGCCTGCCAAGTTTCATCGTCCTAGCACATCTGGCAGTACCTAACTCGCGATCACCGGACTGACCGACCGACCGACCGAGCGACAGGCCGATCGACGGAAAATTGGTTGATATATGGCACTTGGCCGGAAGGCAAGTGCCATAAAAAAGCGAAATACAAACAAAACAAAAACAACTCCGTTTATAAAATCAATGAAAAGCGACTCTTCAAGCCTTTTTATGGCACTTGCAACTTCGCTCAAGTGCCATATACCGATCACTTATAGGTCTGTCGGTCGGTGTGTCGGTCTGTCTCTGTCGGTCAGGCCACTGTTCTCGAGTTAAGGTACTTCCGGAAGTGCTAGGACGATGAAACTTGGTAGGCATATCAGGAACCCGACCAACTAACTTAGAAACAGTCACTACCCCGATCCGACCACCGTGGGGGGAGTGGAGGGAAGGGGAATCAGGAATTTTGAGGTATGTATAACTTTGGAAAGGGTGATCGGATTTAAATGAAACTTGATATCTGGAAAGACCTCTTGTCTCGTATGTACCATTTCAAGTCCGGACCGGATCCGATGAATGTGGGGGGGGGGGGGGGGGGTCGGAGGGGGAAGCGGAGGTCTTGTGACACTCTTAGAGTGGAGCGATTGGGATGGAACTTTGGGAACAACAAGCACAAGCCCTAGTTACACCATTGACAGAACTGAACCGGATTCGGACAATGTGGGGGGAGTTAGAGGGGGGGGGGGGGAATGCCGGTGATCGCGTGCTAAGGTACTTCCAGATGTGCTAGGACGATAAAATTTGGCGTGAACATTAGAGACTTGACATGATTGGCCTAGAAATAGTCAGTTTGCTAATCCGACCATCGTGGGGGGAGTTAAGGAGGGGGAATCCTGAGTTTTGAGGTATACATAACTTTTGAACAGGTGATCGGATCTTAATGAAACTTGGGATTTGGAAAGACCTCGTGTCTCAAATCCGAAACTCTGAACCTGATCCGATTAATGGGGAGGAGGAGGGGAGAACCTGAAATCTTGTGACACGCTTAGAGTGGAGCGATCGGGATGAAACTTGGTTGGAAGAACTAGCACAAGCCCTAGATACATCAGTGAAAGAACCAGACCGGGTTCCGGCACTGGGGAAGTTGGGGGGGGGGGGAGGTCGGAAATCCGGTGATCGCGAACTAAGGTACTTCCAGATGTTCTAGGACAGTGGTTCCCAACCTTTTCCGTACCGCGTACCCCTAATCAAGGTTCGAAAAGATTGCGTACCCCCTTTTTCAGAACGTAAAAGAAGACGATAGTTATTATCATAAATGGTAAGGCATACATGTGCACAGATATATACAAAATCGATGAGGCAATCACTAGAGGCTGCTTTGTAGCAAACTTTTTGTCAATCTCGTCTCGACGTCATTAGCAGCATATCTTTTACAGTCAGCCTGTTTCTGTGTTTGGTTTTGATGTTCTCCGTGCTTTCCTCAAGCTGCATCGCAAACTTTTTCTTAGCTTATGGTGGGTTTACACACTGCGTAAAATCCGAGCGTATTTTAAAATCCGAGCGTATTTTAAAATCCGAGCGTATTTTAAAATCCGAGCGTATTTTAAAATCCGAGCGTATTTTACGCACGTTTTGAGATTGAATACATTTCTAGCAATACGGACGTATTTAGAAACAAAACGGACCGATTTCTCAAATACGTCCGTATTGCTAGAAATGTATTCAAGCTCAAAACGTGCGTAAAATACGCTCGGATTTCAAAATACGCTCGGATTTTACGCAGTGTGTAAATGGACCATTAATTCGCGACCTGAATGACAACATCACTTGCAATGTCTTCGATTCTTCATGAACAGTATTGTTTGATATAGGAACAGATTTTACGGCAGTAGGCTAGCTGTTTTTGAATCAACATTATTTCACTGACTTTCACTAGGGCTTGCAATCAAAGGCGCCACACACGGCCTAACAACACCTATCCCCCCAAAGAAGATCGGCCAGACGATTAAAAAGAAAAGAGGCGGCGCGAAGCGCCCGATTTTTCGTAAAAGCAGTTAGTTAAACAAAAAAAAATAACAGTCGGTAAAAATGACCTGTCGGCCAGTAAAAATACCTTGCTCCTTAAGATACATTTTGGCTGGTGACGCCTCTGTTGGTAATATTAGGCTTTCGGCAATCAAAAATCAGTGAGGCGAGATTTTGAAGCTACAGACTAAATCAATTTTGGTTCCTTCGCGTACCCCTTGGGGTACGCGTACCACCGGTTGGGAACCACTGTTCTAGGACGATGGAACTTGGCTTGGACATTACAGACTTGACAAGATAAGTTTAGAAATTGTCACTTCTCAGATCCGACCATCCTTTAAAGTACTAATCCTAACCGGAAAGTACAAAAAATACTTTTAAGCAAAATAGACATTTTCATGAGCCCATGATCATTTTGGTGGTTTTTCTTACAAGTGAATTTCTTAAAGTACAAACAGTAATTTTGAGCAAAATATACATTTTAATGATCCCGATGAGCTTATCATCATTTTTGCTTCACGAGTTTTCATTACAGATGAATTTCTGTCACAGCCAACTGCAAAAATAAAATAGTTTTCAGGAACGATACATGCTAGTGATCTGCAAGGATCCATGATCATTCTTATCTTAAGGGTTTTGCTTGTAAATGATCACAACTAACCCACGAATTGACGAATCTCTCTGACGCAGCCTTGCAAGGGCCACATGAGCTTCTAGCTCTCGTTTTTGTCCAAATGTTGTTCGCAAATGTCCGTCGGCATTCTTGGAATCACTGGCATCACTTAGAATCACTTCCTTAGCGCTATGGCCTAGGAGCCTGGTTGAATGTGTCTTTTTACGTCGTTACCTCGTCGTGGTCTAGCTCGCGTGCGCGTCTTGTATATCCTTTGGGACAATACAGTCGTTGATTGATACTTTCAGCCGCATACACGCTGTCATCAGTTTGGATCAGCAACTGTGCTGGACAAATACTGCATATTTGTACTAAGTATCAAGTATTAAGCACATGTCAACAAATGTGTTTAAGCAGTACTTGAATCCCAAGTACACGACTTGTCCCGCTAGCACTTCAGAGCAGGCACGTTGAGGGAATATCGGGGAATATACTCTTTGCTTGCAGTTTAGATGGAGCTCCCGTCATCGAGTTATATCCTTACCAGGGGTTCAGTGTAGGCTACTTCACAGGCTCCTCGAATTGCATATTTTTTTCTGAAGGCTTTTAACTGTTGGATAAGAAGCATTCCAATAGCAAATCATTTTATGATCTAAGCAGAATGTGATAAAGAAGGCCTAATTGGGAATGTATTGGTACTTGGGGTTCCGAGTACCTAGTTATTTACTTAAGTATTAAGTACTCCAGGAAAGTTGCAGGCTACTTATATAAAGCATAAGTAGTTCGATTTTGCACTTAAGTAGTACTTGAACTGATCTGTAACCTCCTACTGTAGGCTATGACTCCTCTTCAAAAAATTAATAAAGGGAGTGTTTAAAAGTAGCAAACCTAGGGATTTATTGCCTTAGACAATTCTTCTTCATATGGTGAATGAGTGCGGAATTTTTTTTTTTTATCAGATAAAGGTTTTATTAATACACAATCGCAAACGCAAACACTTGAAATCTAGCGTTTTCTGTTGCTCGAAAGGAGATATCGACGGTACGTCAGTGGCTAGCAACATGAGTCTCAGCCTATCTTAGCGCCTCTTTAACCAAACCGGATCTTGGGCGCTGTTTTTTTTTGCCAACGGTTTTGTTATTATGCAGACCGATCCATTTTTTCCTTGAGCTTTTTTGGTCGTCTTCCAAATCCTTTTGAAACAGATCGATTATGTAGAGATTTTACTCCACGATAGTGTGTTTACAGTTGGCCTGTAGGCTAGTCCGAATGTTTTCCAGCATTTTCGTGTAGGCCCATAGAAGTGGGGAGGGATGAGAGTGGAAGAGCAGTTTTCGAAAGGGTTAGACCTTGTTTAGCAGTTCCTTTTCGAAGGTTTGCATGATCTGAATATTATATGACTGACAGCACGTCCAGTATATTATATTGAGTTTCACCTTTTCTTCCCGTGGAGGTAGCCCTCCACCTCGTGGAGCCCTGTTTAGCACTGGTGCAATAGCAAGTTACAGGACTTCCCGTTTTGAAAGTTTGTAATGTTGTTTCCTCTGTATGATGGTTGTTACGGTGAATGTAACTATTCCTCTTGGTAGCGTTCTTAGCTGTGTTGCCACTTCTCTCTGACGGAACCACTGACTTTTTGCCGCAAAAACCTGTGACATTCTGGCGCCTACGACACTGAGTTATTTTTACCAACTTAACGATAAATCTCGCTTTATCATCTTGATAATTATATGCTTCAGCTTTGTTGCTTCTTTTTATGGCACTTGCCTTCCGGCCAAGTGCCATAAACCGATCACATTTCCGTCGGTCGGTCGGTCGGTCGGTCAGTCCGGTGTTTGCTAGTTAGGGTACTTCCAGATATGCTAGGACGATGAAACTTGGCAGGCATATCAGGGACCCGACCAACCTAACTTGGAAATAGTCACTTTCCCGATCCGACCATCGTGGGGGGAGGGGGAGGTGGTGGAATCCGGAAAATAACTCATTCATAACTTTCGAACGGGTGATTGGATCTTAATGAAACTCGATATCTGGAAAGACCTCTTGTGTCAGATATCTCATTTCAAGTCCGGACCGGATCCGATGAATCTGGGGGGAGTTAGAGGGGGGAACCGGAAATCGTGTGAAACTCTCAGAGTGGAGCGATCGGGATGAAACTTGGTGGTAAGAAAAAAAACAAGCTCTAGATACATCACTGACAGAACTGGACCGGATTCTGACACTGTGGGGGGAGTTGGAGGGGGGTTCCGGAATTCCGGCGATCCGTAGTTAATGTACTTCCAGGTGGGCTAGGACGATAAAACTTGGCAGGCATATCAGGGACCCGACCAAACTAACTTGGAAATAGTCACTTGCCCGATCCGACCATTGTGGGGGGAGGGGGAGGTGGCGGAATGCGGAAAATAGGGACATGCATAACTTTCGAACGGGTGATCGGATCTTAATGAAACTCGATATCTGGAAAGATCTCGTGCCTCAGATGTTTCATTTCAAGTCCGGACGGATCCGACGAATCTGGGGGGGGGGGGGATTCGGAGGGGAGAACCGGAAATTGTGTGAAACTCTCAGAGTGGAGCGATCGGGATGAAACTTGGTGCGAAGAAAAAGCACACGCTCTAGATACATCACTGACAGGACTGGGCCGGATTCGGACACTGTGGGGGGAGGTGGAGGGGGGCTCCGGAATTCCGGCGATCCGTAGTTAATGTACTTCCAGTTGGGCTAGGACGATAAAACTTGGTAGGCATCTCTGGAACCCGACCAGATTAATTTGGAAACAGTTGCTTGCCCGATCTGACTATCGTGGGGGGAGGGGGAGACGGCAGAATCCGGAAATTGGTAGCATGCATAACTTTCGAATGGGTTATCGGATCTTAACGAAACTTGATATCGTAAAAGACCTCATGTCTCAGCATGTCCCATGTCAAGTCCGGACCGTATCCGATGAACTGGGGGAGGGGGGGGAGGGGTCGGAGGGGAGAACCGGACATCTTGTGACACGCATAGAGGGGAGCGATCAGGATGAAACCTGGTGGGAAGTACAGGCACAAGTCCTAGGTGCATCAGTGACATCGGACCGGATTCGGGTACCAAGGGGGGGGAGAGCTGTAGGGGTGTCTGGAATTCCGGTTATCGTGAGTTAAGGTACTTCCAAATGTGCTATGACGATAAAACTATGCTGGAGCATTAGAAACTTGACATCATTGGGTTAGACATCGTCACTCTCCGATCCGACAATCCCTTAAAGAACTCATCTTAACCGCCAAGTACAAAAAAACTTTTAAGCAAAATTTACTTTTTCACGGTCGCCATGAGCATATGATCCTTTTTGCCTCAAGGGTTTTGCTTAGAAATTAATTTTTAGCACCCTTAAAGTGCGCATCTCAAACGAAAAGTAAAAAAAAAAAAAAACTTTTGACCGTCACTTCCATCCTCTGACCCAGCCTAGCAAGTTTGGCGCATCTTAACGGAAAAGGGAAAAGAATAATTTTGACCATCACTTCCATCTGACCCAGCCTTGCAAGTGCCATATGAGCTTCCAGCTCTTGTTTGTATTTACTGGTAAGAAGACGGCCACAGAAGTCTGGCTCGGTTTGTCGAAGAAACGAAAATCTCGAACAAGCCGCAGAATTCTGCAACCAGTGGCAACACTGTGTCGCAGCGATGTAGGTTGGAAAGTAGTGGTACGTTCCTTTACTTTAGAAGTTGGCAATTGGCCAAACGACTGTAAAGATCTTGGTACAACACTGATTTACAATCCTATGAAACGTCTGGAGCAAAATCAGCAGTATAAACATTACTCTTCCGGAACTGGTGAACCCAAAACAAAATAAGCCAATAGAACCTCCGTGTTTGGTCCCATGCAGGGACTATGAATGAATGAATGAATTCATTGCACGAAAAAACCCATGGGGTCATGGCAACAAAACAAAAAGAAAACAGAACAAACAACAAAAATCGCTCTCTATGTGACAAACCAACGCGGAGGAATCTAGCCACCTTACGGATATCCCCCATATTTGTACTTCCAGTCTTTTCTAATAGCCACTCCTCCCTAGTAATTCCCACCCCAAATACGTCGACCCTTAAATCACTCAATCCTTCACATTCACACATAAAGTGGAACACATCCTCATCCATCTTTCCACACATCGGGCAAAAGTAAGGACCATTCTTTAACCTATTTTTCCTATAAACCTTCTTTTCTCCCCAATAGCTAATCCTCTTCCCCTTAAACTCACCATCCCCTTCAAATCAAATCCCGACAACCCGGCTTTAAAATAAATTTCCTCCTCCCAAACATCTTTCGCCTTTGCATAAAACCATAGAGACACCGACTCAGCCTTCCGACACTGCCAATCCTGGATTTCCTGATCATGGAGTATTTGCTCCACCTTACGGGACACTTCACCATACTGTAAGGGATTAAGCTGTGCTGTAAGGATACCCCGACAAAACTGAGCTGAGCTAGAGGTAGCCAACTTGCTGAGCTTTGCGTTGATGCCCGCCGCTGTGTATGCCTGAGGAAAAAGTTCAGCAGGCTTGCTGACCCGCTCTGCAGCGCGTCAAAGCTGTTTGTAGAGGTAACGAATTGTGATGTTCCACGTAGCTCCTGTCCTCCGCTCGTTTGCATCGGGAAGGGTATAGGGAATCTATTCGACTCCACATGGTCGTATTACAGAGATAGGGAGACGGAGGTTCTGGTGGTTATTTGTCCTTGACGTAACAGAGTAAACTCTGCTCTGTCAGTTTAAACTGAAGCAAGTTAGTCGTCCAGTGTGGGGTTAGTGGACGGGCCCAGCTTGATACTTCTTGTAAGTCGTGGTTTCACTCTGAGTGTGTTCCGTCCTACTTACCGTAGTTAATACGCATGACGTAACGAATTCTGGCTTTTTGACGTCAAGGCTGGAACGATTTTTCTATTTTTCAGCAGAATATCATGCCACGGGCGAATTCGACCAATCAAGTTACAGAGATCCGTAGTTACTACGCTTACTACGCTCCCGAGCGTGGTAAGCAAATAGTTACTGTTAGTTACTATTTCGAGAAGGTTGGAACGGTCAGCGTAGTAGCTTTTGGTGAGGTTGGAACGGAAATAGTAACTAATAGTTACTATTTGTAGAAGGGAGGAACACGCTCTCTGTCGATGTTTGACGTTTGTCCGTACGCTGTTTTCTAGCGGTTTGACCGAATACCCTCACGTCACATTAAATGATTGTTTTTAGTGGAGTGTTCCTTGGAACAATCCACCATTGCGAGCGCTGTAGCAGCTTTCAGCTTTCGGTTTTCACCATATTTTGGGGAGCTCATGACTCGTGAACGAGTGAAAGTATCAAGTACAAACTTGGTACACTTGTGAGTATTGGGGTCTAGTTGTGCCTTTTGAGAGTCCCATCCCCCACACCCGCCTAGTTCAGCGGCAATTGGGCCCAGATTGCCCATTTTTTAATGTTTTTTACTTGACCTTAACTGGAGATGAGGCGATGCAATTCTTTTGTGCTTTTGGATCATACGGGTTGGGGAGAATTGAACCATCCCCACCCTCTCCGTTCATGGGCAAGGGGGCCCAAATTGCCTTTTTTTTTGACCCGTGACTGGAGTCAAACTCTCAGCTGGTGTACTTGAGAAAAAAAAGGTGTAGATATGCATTTTGATGGATCCTGACCCCCCCCCCCTCCCGTTCATGGGCAGCTGGGCCCAGATTTTCTCATGAGTTAAGTTCGTCAATGACAGGTCTCAAGTCCAACTCTTGTATATTTGGGGAGATATAGGCTATCTATGGATGAGGATTTAGTGTAACAGCAGCAAATAAGACGACGCGATGTACTTTAATCTTTAATGACCAGTTGGAAACTTGACTGTTTTGTCAGATGATCGATGATATGCCGTTCTTAATGAATTGTGACAAAGGGGGCATTAGGCTGCTACGATTTGGTTTATTGCACATGTTATTACCTTGCCAATGGAAAAGAGGATTAAAGTGTGGGACTGGCTGGCAGACTATTCAGTGTTCGAACTAATGCTATTCGTGCAAGATCGTCAACATTTCTTTGGATTTATACTGGCGGTTTGTTAACATTTAAAGCTTTTAAAGTGGGATGATTACAAATTAGGTAATCACTATATGAACATAGTATAAATGAGTCGTTCCTCTGTAAATACACACACAAAAGAAAGAAAGACTCGTTCCATTCCGCATACTTACACACTCCATACCAAACTCTCCACACGAAAAAAAAAAGGTATAATAAAGTCGTGGCCTGAGCTGAAGGAACGCTAACTTTTTCCAAAACAAAATTAATAATTAAGGGTTGGGGATCTACCGGGATCACATAAACGTGAACGTATCATATTTTAATGTCAGTATTCTGCCAACAGATGAGTTTTAATTTTCTTTTTCAAAGTGATCAATGATCGGTCCTGTTAAAAAAAGGTCTTTAAACTAGTTCCAGACTCCAATAACTTTATTCCTTATCGAAAAATGAGACCTCTCTGTGATGATTAGAGGCTGGCGTATTTTCGAAGCCGATCGGGTCTCATAAGCAGGCAATACCACATCATCCGGGAATAAATTAATAGATGTGAAATAACTAGGCAATGCTCCCCGGCGATACCTGACCATGAACAAAAATGCGTTAAATGTAACACAATGATCTAATGGTAAAATATTTAAAAATAAATACAAGGTTAGATTAGTTATATAATATGTAGTAAATGTGTACTGGTTGCGTTTTGACAGCACGTATGTGCTTTGTTTGTAACCTGTCGTCAAGCCGGAATGAATTTTTTTTTTGTAAAAATGTTGAATCCTTGAGTTGTTGAATCCTTGACCCTGTTTATGCCGCGCGCGGCCCCTTAGTTTTGATGAGAAACACGTAAAGATTTGCTCAGCCGGTCTTCTGGTCTTCTCCTAGCCTGTTTGTACCTCAACAGGCAAATTGAACCTTGAATCTCCAGGGTCTCTTTTCCAGGCTGCAGGAGAAACATAGTCTCTAGCAGCATTGTCTGTAAAAGCCAGGCTTCACCTTCATAATTCCCAGATGTCCGGGGCTTCCGCACTGTCAAGCAACCCCTTCCAGATTTTCATGATAATGATGACAGCTGATTTTGCTATTATTCAACATTTCGTAGATGTCCCCTTCCCATTTCAAATATCTATTACCCGACCACAACTGTCAATGTTTTCTTCCTACATTTGGATATTTGGTTTTCCTTCTCGAAGGGATTGCCTCTATGGCACCATTCAGACATGGGGAATCTAGAGTGTCCAACACCCCGGACTTTCAGACTTTTTTTTTGGCCTGGCTTCACCTTCCAGATTCGTCTTGACGAAAACGGCTGTCTGGGATACGGAAGAAAAATCTGGAAGGTGAAGCCTTGAATGAAATTTGACCAAGTCCAAAGTCGGGGTCGTAGCCGGGTTCGTTGACTGAAATTTGAAGTCCAAAGTAGGGGTTGGAGCTGTGTGAGGCCCAGGATTGGCCGATGGATTTGAGCTGTATCCTTTTCCGGGTGGAGACAAATGGTGACAAGTGACAGGTGGCCCCGCCTTGGAGGAGGAGTCAGGTTGACTCTGCAGCGGCCCAAAGAATCATCATTCGTTTTAACATCATCATTCGTTTTAACCGTTACAGGAAAGATGTCCATGCTTCCTGAAGATTTGCATTGTATAAGTTTAGTTTCCTCGTGTTACGGTCGTATCCTAGATGGCGCCGGAGCTTATTTTTAGTTAGTATGGTCTTTCCAGCTCAAGTCGTATAATGCGAAATATTGCCGAGAAACAGCGACGAGACAAATTGAATGGGTTCATAAGTGAATTGAGTTCCCTCCTGCCCACCGTTGCCAGCGCGCCACGGAAATTGGACAAAATCTCGACACTAAGACTCGCCGCATCCTACATCAGGCTCAATCAATGTAAGTGGAATCCCATTGCTATGGAGTTTGCTAAGCATGAAGAAAAGGTACTGCAGGAATGGGTATTTTTCTTTTTGGAGGGGGGGCGGGGTCTGATATATCGTTCGATCAGGCCACTTGAAACAAGCAACACCGCGTTGTCAGCGTACGAGAAATGCACGAGGCTGTTTTCGTTTTCGAAAACAGTTCGATTGTTTCTGTGAGGGGTTGCTCACTCGCTGGGCACCACTTGCCTCCCTCCCTGGGCCCCGGCTGGGCACCGCTAGGCACTGGCAGGCACCGGCTGGGCACCGGCGGGCACCACTGGGCCCCGACATGGCACCGCTGGGCACCGGCTCTCGCTCCAAAATGAAAAATGGCTGGGCACCGGCTAGGCACCGGCTGGGCACACCTGAGCACCGGGCACCACTGTACATCTATTTTGGGAGTGAGCAACCCCTCGTGTTTCTGAAGAGCAATTAGAGCTTTGTGGCCTTTAATAAAGCCGCCCCCCACACAAAAAACTAAAAAAAAAAGGATCAATAAGGACAAACCTTCGGCCAACGAGTTCAAATTGAAGTCGAAACTGCCGTGGGTTCCAACCCTTTCCCACCACCGGTCGCCACCGGCCAAAATCAGCGGTGCCGGCCATAAATTAGGTGATTCTGCTTCAAAGCATGCCGATTTTAATGTGCTAACACACTGCAACCGGTGCCGGCACCGGCCGCGCACCGCGCCACCGTGCACTTACTGTACACTAAAATCGAGAGTGGGAAACCCCTCGCGAAATGCATAAACCAGTGTACAACCTACTAAGATCACCTGCACTCGACCGTGAAATCTTAAGTAGGAAAGATGCTCCACCCGTTGGTCTTATACCAGTTCAGCGTTCCAAGCGGATTAATCTCCCATCTGTCCCTCCTTGCCTCATTTTTGGCGTCCATCATATAGAGGTAGTACAATAGATCCATAAGCTAACTAACATGAAAGAGAAATTTCACTCATGTAAATTACAGGGTAGTATAAAACTCTCATCCTCAGGGACGTTTGCGCGCCTTTTTGGGATCCCAAAACGGAAGTGACGGGATACCCATTACTTCGTAAAAGTTGTCCGTCTGTTAGCACGATAACTCTTGAAGGGCTGAGATTTTTCGAAGTACAGGTCAAGTTCGTTATGTTGCCTTATATTTAAGAGTTGGGAGGGTGTGTCTAATTAAGTTCAACCGAATAGTGCTGAGATCCGACAGTCTAGTTACACGTCACTTATTCACTTAAATAGGCCTGAAAACCGATAAGAATGCGTTACTTCGTTTGTCCACTATCCACAGACAATTGATTTCATCGAATGAACTTAATCTTTGGGATTTGAAGTAGCCTACCTCTATGTGATTGTCCCTCTATGCTTAAAATACGTAGCAACAACAAAGGCATCGTAAGCCATTGCTGAAAAATAAACTAAAAATCACAGTTTCCTTGAAAGACATCTTAACAACATTTTCTTACTTTCTTCAGCCGTAACTTTTCCGAGCTTAGCGTCTTTGCACGCTTTTGTTGAAATTCAAATTCTCCGCGCCTCGGTGAATTTTGAATTTGGTGTATTCGAATATCAGATGGATAAAATGAGCTGCCATTTAGTTAGACTTTAAGGAAAAAAAAAAACAGTTTTTAAAAGCCAATTTGATAGTCGATGTAGTGGTATTCATACCAGAGACTATTTTTCTCGCCGGGCAAATAGTTCGCCTGGAATCTGGCAAAAAACGGAAAATTGGTTCGGATATTTTTTTGTTTAAGTCGATTCGAAACAGGGATAAGAAGACATGCTGATTCTATTTTTTAAGCTTCATTCTCTTGCTGGACAAGAAGTCCACCCGGAATTCCGCCGAAACCCTAAGTTTTTCAGTATTAAATGTTGTTGGGGATCCCCAAAACTTTTGGGCCGCCGTTAAAGGTTAAGGCAACCAATAGGAGAAATGATCAAAAGCAAAATTCTAAAGTAATTTGAAAATGTGGAATCCCGAAACTGTAAAATTTTTAATATGATGATATGGTCGAAATTGTTTTTTCAACATAGTTTGCCACACAGAAGTAAACTAGGTAAACTTCTCGTCCGAGCAGCGACAAACCCTTCGGAATATAATTTACGAAAACCTTTTAAGAGCCTTACGAACGCTGTCATTTAATATTTTCAGGGCAACAGGTTGTTCGCAATTGCGAGTTTCATGTAAGTTGACTGTAGCATCAGATCTCCAATTGATTCACAGTTAGGGTCTAACCAATACACTAAACCGTGTTGCTAATTTTGTTACAAACACCATTACTAACACCCAACACTTTATAAATCGTACCGTTGAAATTTAACAACTACTTACCATCCGGTCATAAAATTAATACCCGAAAATCGGCTATTACACTGCCAGAAGTTTCGCAGCAGACAACACAAGGATGCGCGGTTTCAACAGACAACACGCAACAGACAGCACTTGGGATGTAATCTGTTGTCGCGATAAACGTTATGCATGAAATGTTATGCATAACAAGCATTGCCAGGAAGAGCCGAAAAAAGGCCAAAAAAGCGTCAGCTGACTTTTTTGGTTGTCGCCATGACGTCGGAAAATTCAGCCGATGCTTTTTTGGCGGTTTTTCAGCTCGTCCGGGTAAGATTGTTATGCATAACATTTTATGCATACCTTTTATCGCGACAACAGATTACAACAGACAACAGAGAGAACAGATTACGCGACAAAGTGTTATCTGTTGGGTGTTGTCTGTTGAAACCCGCGCATTCCTGTTATGTCTGTTATGAAACTTCGGACAGTATAGTACTTATCATTAAACAGTGCTAACAGTTGTTCCAAGTTTCAACTTGATATCTCTAATTGTTTCTGAGGTTATGAACCCCACTCAAGGGACAATCTGGGCCCAATTGACCCTGCACCTGGTCGGTGGGGGAGTTGGGACCCCTAAAAGGCACAACTGGACCACAATACCCACAGGTTTACCAAGCTTAAACTTGATACCTGCACTGGTTAACGAGTTATGAGCTCCGCAAAAAAGGTGAAAACCGAAAATCCGCTACTCCGGCCGCAAGAGTGGCTTGTTCATAAATGAAGACTCCATCAACAAGTGCGCAAGCGCTCAGACGTGGAGTGTGAAAGTAAGATGTTTATCACATTCTGTATACAAACAGCTTTAGAACCAAGGCATTTCACATCCCCAATAACCAAACAAGTATTGAAATAACTTGTAATCACCCCACTTTAAAAGCTTTAAATGTAAACAAACCGCAAGTATAAATCCGAAGCAAGAAATTTTGAAGATCTTACACGAATAGCTTGAGTTCCAACAATGGTCTGCCAGCCAGTCCGACCCTTTAAACCTCTTTTCCATTAGCAAGGTAATTAGAAGTGCAATAAACCAAATCGTAGCAGCCTAATACCCACTTTGTCACAATTCATTAGGAACGGCGTATCATCGAACATATGACAAAACAGTCCAGTTTCCAACTGCTCATCAAAGTTTAAAGTATGTCGCGTCGTCTTATTTGTTGCTGTTACACCAAAATCCTCATCTATAGATATATCTCCCCAAATATACAAGAGGTGGACTTGAGACCTGTCATAGACGAACTTAACTCATTGAAAATCCGGGCCTAGCTGCCCATGAACGGGAGGGGGGGGGGGGGGGTCGGGACCAAGGCCGTATCGAGGAATTTTTCGGGGGGGGGGGTCTCCCGTGGGTCGGACCTAATCTAGCCTTACTCCCAAACAAGAACATAGATCAGGTATATGAAGTCTAGACCAGAAGTGTCACTTATGGAGGGAGTGTAGACGCCTTCCCCAATGTTGTCAGGCACTCGGTAAAGGAAAAAATTAGGCGGCGTAAAGCGCCGAAATTTTCTTGAAAAATGGTCGATTTTCTGAAAAACTGTCGACTTTCATGATAGTAGTCGGTACAAATAGCCAGCCAGAAGGTTAAATACCTTGGTCCACTCTCCCCCTAACATTTTGGCTAGTAACGACTCAAGTTATGGAAAAGTTTATCTAGAAAACCAAATCAGTTTCACCTGTTTTGAGTGGCAAACACATTAAAGCATTGCTGGAAGAACTCGGAGAATCTGGAAACATTCAAAGACTCTCTCCCCCCACAGGGGTTGAATCATGTTTGGATCCTAAAAAGGCAAAACGAGGCCTAGCTCTAACTTCCAACATGTTTGGTAGAGATCCTGAAACTTCTTCTGGTAGATGGAAGTTAACAAGATTCCGGTTGTTTTACTATAGTTTTAACTGACCTGTATTGTTTCAACTAAGAAGACTGCCAAATTCAAGCGGGCATAAGATGATTTACCTGTGATTTACTAATCCTAACGAGTCTGTTGCCCTCAGTTCAAGGCAATCATTAAGCCGTCAGATGTTTACGTGAAGACACGGTTCTTTTTTCGAAGAAGGGTAACGATAAACTAAACACACATTGGGAAAGGCGACTCCATGATCCGGGTTTAGATACCCCCACTTTCCAGACATAACACATAACTTTAAAGACTGACCGAACACAAAAATTCCTGGGGACACATTTATGTCAAACCTCGAGTAACGCGTGGGAAGGCCTTTTCCAAAAACCTGCCTTTATTCTCCTTAGTCCAGGTTCTTTTCTAGTGTGTGAGTTTCTTGAAGAGGTTAAAGCATACAAATAACGATATTTTTTTCGGGATTTCGGGGGGGGGGGGGTCTAACCCCCCCCCCCCTCTGGATACGTCCTTGGTCGTGACCCATCAAAATGCGTATTTCCACCTCTTTTTCCTCAAGTATACCAGCTTAAAGTTTGATTCCAGTCACGGGTCAAAACTTTTTTCATGGGCAGTTCGCGCCCACTTGCCCATGAACGGGGAGGGTGGGGGTGGTGGTTCAACTCCACATATATATCCCCAACCCCTATGATCCAGAAGCACAAAGGAATTTCATCGCCTTATCTCCAGTTATTGCAAAATTAAAAACATTAAAAAATGGACAATCTGGGCTCAATCGCCCCTGAACCAAGTGAGGGTGGGGTTTGGAACCCGCAAAAAGTAAAAAGAGACCCCAACGCTCACAAACCAACTATCGTTCAAAAACAGGGGGGGGGGGGGGGGTAGCTCACGAGCTGCAGAAGGTTTGCAGAAGTTTTCTAGATCTACTTCTTTGCAACGAAAATTGTACCGCACCGCTCCGCACCGATGTACGTCACCGACTCTTTAGTCTATAATGGCAGATTAGGCCTATAAAGACCAACTATAGAAAAAGAATTTTCCTAGCAGGGCCGCATAAACTAAATCAAACAAACTTTACATATTCTGAATCCTCTTTTACGGGCTATCGAATGGTGTATTTTTATTTTTTAAACTTGCTTTAAACTTACGCACGGACTTACCTTAACTTACTTACTTTTTTTTAAAGAAGAAATTCGTTGGAAATGTTTGGAATTACCTCGGTTCACCCATCTTATCGTCGTAGGAGAATAATCCCAAAATACAAAGCTCCCGATATAGCGGCAAAACCCCAGGAGCTTCTTGATAATTTATCTGTACAACCGTATCAAAGGCTTACTCCACATCACGGGCTCATCCGTTTGTTCTGTTGATTTTTAGTGGAGTGGTCCTTGAAACAATCGACTATTGTGAGCGCTGTAGCAGCTTTCGGTTTCCGGTTTTCACGTTTTTTTGTGGAGCTCATAACTCGTGAACCAGTGCATGTATCAAATTCAAACTCGGTACACTTGCGGGTATTGTGGTCTAGTTTTGCCTTTTGGGGGTCCCAACTCCCCCCCCCCGGTTCAGGGGCAATTGGGCAAAGATTGCCCATTGAGTAGAGTCCATAATAGTCCATAGAGTCCATCCATAGAGTCCAATCAAGTTGAAACTTGGCACAAGTGTTGGTGCTGGGGTCTAGTTGTGCTTCTTAGGGGTCCAAGTAGGTCCACCCCCCTACCCACCTAGTTCAGGGACAATCGGGCCCAAATTGCCCCGTGTCTGAATCTAAACTTTACCACGGTTGGAGCTAGAATGACGAACTTTCCTGTATGTATATCCTCTGGCTACGAAGAAAATCTTGAGACTAAACCTCTCCCACCCTCCCCGTTCATGGGTAACTGGGCTCGGATTGCCCATGATTTGAGATTTTGCGAACCGTTACAGGTATAAAAATTTAAAATTGGTATACTTGATGATATTGGGGTCTAATTTAAAGTTATCCCCCCCCACACACACACCTTCACCACTCCTTGGTTGCAGGGGCAACTGTGCCCAGTTCATAGCTCGCAAACCATGGGCGGTATCAAGTAGAAACTTGGAACGATTGTTGTCATTCATTGGGGTCGTTCGTGTTTGGAGATTCTTTGAGAGCTCAATTGTTTCTTTCACGGATAACTGTGCAATACGATCATTAAACGTTACGGGAAGGGAGAAATCTAAGTCAGTTCAGTTCATTATTTTACACTCCACGTCTGAGCGCTTGCGCACTTGTTTGCTTCTATTTTGTAGGACTGGTGTTTTTTTCTGTTGTTTATTTGTTTCTTTCTTTTTTTTAATCTACTATCTTTGCATTGTTCTTGTGGTTTGGGCTTCAAATAAATTATTATTGTTATTACAGTTGTTCCACCCACCCATTCTAATTTCCGAGATTCCGAACGGATCATTTTGATTAATCCCAACGGTTGCCTATTTTCCTAATCTTTGTATTTACCGTGTTTGCCTTTCTTCGAGGCGGTTCAGGCTCCCGCTATTACTTCGGAGGAGGTTGTGCAAGTTAGACAAGTTTCTACTTGTTTCTCATCGAAGCCAAGTGAGGCTGAAAACGGTTGGGGTGGGTTTGTAATCTTTCGAGATACCCCGCATAAGTAATTTGGAGCATTGAAATGGAAACTGTTTCTACTGCAGCCTGTGCTTCAATAAGACAGAACAAATTCGATTGACAGGTAGACAGTATTTCCATAATCTTATGGTGTACCGTGTCGTAAATGCTTTGTGGTCCTTCTAGTTTAGAAATACATCTAGAGAATTAGAACGGGTTAGAACCAAATAATGTGGAAACAGAAGATGAAAAGAAGTAAAGGTTCTTAAATGAAACAAAACAGTTTAAGTTTTGTGAGTTTTTTGTGTGGAAAATATTGCGTTTCCGTCACTGAGTAAGAGTTCGTAGCCAAATTATGTGAGGAGTAAAAATAATTTAAGAGATTCGGCGCTGGGAGTGGCAGGACGGTGAATACCGAGTCAAAGATGTATTCAATCAATTGAAAGAACGGACGGGTCTTTACGCAGTTGGCGGTCGAATGCCGCGTTGTTTTCGAAAAGTCGATTGGAAGACGTAAAAAAACAAACAAAAAACGGTTGAATGGTCTGTCCATCGACCCGTCGCACAAGTGATCTTACCGGATCAGCTTGTAAAATTCTGTCGACAACCACACCTTTTTTGTTGTTGAGATAGTTCAGATTAACATAAATCTTTAACAAGAAATCAGACAAAAGGAGAAATAGTTAACTGATGTACGAGTGAAATTAACAGAAAACTAGATACCTACTCGTATGTTTATTTACTACTTTGATTACTTACCTACTGTTTATTTATTCAGTACGGTAGCCTAGTGTTTCTTGCGTTTTTTGTGTAGTTTCAGCTTAAAAATTGTTCAAACAATTCAGCGCGAAACAATTAGTTAACAGTTTATACAAGTTTTCCTTCAGCGCTGAACGAATAGGTCAGCTAAGATTTAAAGTTTGTAAATCCCAGCTGACTTTCACCTTTTCAAGACTCAGCTTTTCAGGAGGAAAGGGTGTAAGCGCTAAGCTAATGTCTGCTTTCTGAACCACAGAAAACGCTTATCATGATTCTTAGTCACCTTGGGCTGAAAGAGTAGCATACTTCGTTTGAATAAAATTTGTCATCACTAAGTTTGTAATCGCATGCTTCTGTCCTTTCCAATAAAAACAAGACCAAAGGTTTCGATGGGATCCCAAAAATCTAATGTTTGATCCAGACAATTGGGTCTTGTCTTCGCCAGATCCGGTCTTCGCCAGGCTGATCATCAGAGAAAACCAAGTTCAGGTATACCTCTATAAGCCATATCTATTTTGACGGTACTGACCGAAACTTCCTTCTTTACTTCTGCCAAATTTCCGGTTTCGCCCGAATTCCGAGCGAACTAAGAGTCCAGCAAAAAAAAAGAAAGAAAATTCAGAAACGAATTTAGCGGATCTCTTTATCCCTATAAAGAACATCTAATCAACTTTAAATAAAACTTTGACTAGAAAAAAAAATTCAGGTTATACCGGATTCCGGACTAATTATATGTCCGGGTAAAAAATGATTGTCATATACATGATTGTCTCTTCTTACACCTGAATCTGTCATCAGATCAACTTCAGATAAAACTTTCGCTTTTAACAAACTTTCCGGTTTTGGCCGGATTCCTGGCGAAGTAGTTGTCCGGTGAGAAAATGGTTTTCACCATCGTATTCAGCATGTCTTCTTACCCTTAAATCGAACATTTAATCAACTTCAAATGAAACTTTTACTTTTAACCAACTTTCCGTTTTTTGCCGGATCCCGGACGAACTACTTGTCCGGCAAGAAAATGATTTTCACCATCTGTTCAGCATGTCTCCTTACCCCTAAACCGAACATTTAGTCAACTTCAAATGAAACTTTTACTTTTTCCCAACTTTCCGTTTTTTGCCGGATTCCGGACGAACTACTTGTCCGACAAGAAAATGGTTTTCACCGTCGTACTCAGCATGTCTTCTTACCCCATAATCAACTATCACATTAGTGGTTTAAAAATATTTTGTTTGTTTGAAACCCCTCCCCCACCCTCAAATATAGGGCTATAGAGCCCATCTTCGAACTTGACCTGTACTTTGACCCAAAGGATCCTCCCACCAAGTTTCATCAAAATATCGCAATACCCTCGAGAGTTATCGTGCGGACAGACGGACAGACAGACGGACAACTTTTGCGATGTCATAGGTATCCCTCCACTTACGTTTTGGGATCCCAACTAGGAGGCTTGCATAAAACTGGCTTGTCTCTCATACCGGCTTCCTGCTAAAATAACCGTTTTTTATAGGCTTTAACCTCTGATGCATGTCTTTTTTGTACTTTTTGGTCCGACCCGCAGGCCCCTCCCCCAAACCACCTCCAACAAATTTGTCCCTCAAATGCGAAAATGCCTGACACTGGAGGATATATATATATATACATGATTATTGGTCAGGGTACAAGTCCCTTGTTTAAAGTGCCATCTATGTATTATTATTAATTTCCGTGACATGGGGATGTGAACTGGTTAGATGAATTTGCCTTCGGGCGGGATCACTGTTCCTATTTCCGGCTTCTACCAGACTATTGTAGTGGTTTGCGAACTCTGTTCACAAATCCCCTCGGAAGCTCAGATGGTAGAGCGACTGCCTTGTAAGCAGAGGGTCCTGGGTTCAAATCCCGGCCGAGGAGCATTTTTGTTTATCAGTTCACTACTTATACATGAAAATACATATAAAAAAAAAAAATAACTTTACATTGTTTTACCTGTATTACTACTTTTCATAATTATAACAATAAACATGCCGTCCCCTATCCTAATTTTACTGCCAATAGGTTGCTATCAAACAAATATATCTCAATGCTTTTTTTCAGCGATCCCGGATCAGCGGCTCCCAGAAAATGGTCAAACAGTTTTGACTTCATGTCTGCAGGTGGACCAGCTTTTAACGGTAAGGACCCTCTTTGCCTCGTAACTTTATCACATGGGCATATACGGATTTTGTTCCAGCAGTTTGCTCCTTCTTCCCTGTTTATCCCGCATCCTAATCTTTATTCCCGGATCAGTCGAAACCTCTCCATGTGGAAAAGTCAGTAACAACTGGAGCGGCAGATCAAATTCCCGCGAGTGCCAAGTCTGGGCTTTCGGTGTGGGCATATTCGTGAATAGTCATTGAAATGCCAGCGGTTTAACCTGCGTTCGATTTAAGCCCTCCTTGTCTCGGTCTTGTCTTCTTATTACTGCCTTTCAAGAGTGTGTGCCTCAGATACCTTAACAATAGGAAAAACAGGAAACTCCGCTGAAATCGCGACATGGAAAATCGAGCTGCCCGCCGCCCAAGGTTTCTTTGTCCATCTTACGATGAACGTGAATGTGAACAGACAAAATATCTAAACAAACCAAGTAGATTCGCAAACAACAACACATGAAATGTTTAGTCAGAGCGATTCGTTTTTACAATATGCCAATCGCTAGAGGCCGCTAAGTATCGCGAATCATGGGGCTTATTAGAGTTTCCATTCTTTGGTCTGCCTCCCTGCGTGACTAACTCTTGATGACTAACTTTTCGTGACTATGAAGAATCGCCGTGTGCCCAGCGAAGAGCCGGAAGCGGCACCACAGCTGTCCCCAACGAACGCCGTTGATTGGTTGAGATGGGATTTGAGGCATCGTTCGGGCGCCCTTCCTTCTTCTTCCCGAGGTTCATTGGCGTGCTTTGGATATATAGAGTATAGGCCTACTACTTTACAGCCATCATTGAATCTCACGAAGCCTAGCGGGTGAACTTCAGCATAGGTTTTTAATAAATTTCCGAAATTCCCG
The DNA here is from genome assembly GCA_030848855.1 of Branchinecta sandiegonensis. Classification (NCBI taxonomy): domain Eukaryota; kingdom Metazoa; phylum Arthropoda; class Branchiopoda; order Anostraca; family Branchinectidae; genus Branchinecta; species Branchinecta sandiegonensis. The sequence goes on along the minus strand of JAUPMV010000003.1, from coordinate 18,876,508 downwards.
ACTTCCAGCTCAAAGCTGTTACAACAAACATTGTATGGGGTTTCCTTCGTTAGGGCGAAACTAGCCTAAACAATGTCGTGCCGAGTAAGAAAGTGTGTTTTATTCTTTGATCTGGATATTGATTGTTCTGTCTTCTACCGTCGACCGGCCCTGAAAAAATAATGTATAATTTTTTCCCGCAGGGAATGGATATGATCCAGATCGTCCTTTCTTCCAACACTGGGAAGATAATGCATGTCTCGGAGAACGTAGACGAGATTATCTCCTTTAACCAGGTTAGACCTACTCACTAATTTCTGTAGTTCGCACTGGATGCGGTTGTGGGTGAGATAACATTTGGTGGTGCTAAACAGATTAGCTAGTCAGAGAAGATCTCCATGCCTGTAGCCTTCGTTCTTGCAGCCACCCCAGATAATCAACCTGTCCGGCCGGGAATATCTAGCATCCTATTAGTTAACGATTTTGTTTTGGCGTTATTGTTTTTGTTCATGTACCTTGTGTTTTTCTTTTTTAATTCGGATTTTTTTCCTTTTTATTAATTTCCTTATGGTGCTCAGGATGTTTTGTTTTTTTTACATAGGAAATTAAATCAGATCCAGCTCTTGTCGAGCGAAGACAGAAAGTCGTCGGTAAATCGAGATTTCTTTTTTTGGACGTAAGTGGAGGGATAAAGTTGTCCGTCCGTCCGTCTGTGAGGCAATAACTCTCGAAGAGAATGAGATATTTTGATGAAACTTGGTGTGAGGACTCTTTGGGCCAAGGGAAAGGTCGAGTTCGTAGATGGGCTCTGTAGCTTAACGTTTAGGGGTGGGGGAGATGGTTCAAATTAAGCGGCGAATTTTTTTTTTTTAACAGCTAATGAGATAGTCGATTTAGGGGTAAGAAGACATGCTGAACATGAATATGAAAACCATTTTCTCGCTGGACAAGTAGTTCGCCCAGAATCCGGCCAAAATCGGAAAGTTTGTTGAAAGTAAAAGTTTTATTTAAAGTTGATGAGATGTTCCCCTCCCCCTCGCCCAGAATTCGGCCAAAATCGGAAAGTTTGTTGAAAGTAAAAGTTTTATTTAAAGTTGATGAGATGTTCCCCTACCCCTCGGGGCGCCCCTGGGTGGGGGGTCCGGGTCAGGTCCGTCTTAGGTGGGGAGGAGGTACTGGGGATTTCCAGAAATGTACCAATTGAAGGGTGGTAGGAGTATATGCTATAGATGTGTCTTGGTTGTGGATCAACCACATCCGGCCACGGTGGAATGTCTGTTTCAAGCTAAATATTCCTTGAGCCCAAGCTGACTTTGAAACATATATTCAATACATTTTTGTCTCAATATATTTCTGTCTAAAGCATTTGTTTCACTTTATTTAAGTAGTGAACTGAATGCCAAAACTGGCCCTAAGCCGGGATTTGAACTCGGGATTTTCTGCCTACTAGGCCACTGCCACGACTGAGGTATAGAGGGGCTTTTGAACATAGTTCTAAACCGCTATAGTAGTAAGATAGAAACGGGAAGTAGGACCAGATTCGTCTAAGTAGTGCAAATCCTTACGTTACGGCATTAGATAGATTACGTAAAGATAGAATTTCAGAAATGGGACTCAATGCGACAAATAAAACAGATGCAAATTTTGAATTGAATTTGGACGTCAAGGACTCCAGTGTCAGATCCTCGTTGACAAACCAGGGCCCACTTAGCTGAGCCTAATGTTTTCAGTTTGACGAAGAAGACGCCATTGAAATTAACACATTATTTAAGTAGTTAAATGAAAGACAAAAATGCTCAGCCGGGATTTGAACCCGGGAACCAAAAATATGCTTTTGATATATCTGCCACGTTAATAGTGAATGAAGGATTTATACAGTGCTTTACATATCAAGCACTGTCCAAGGGCATAAGTGCAGTAGAAAAGGACAAAGAAATACAAAATAATAAAAAAATCACTCAAAAATATTTTCCATAAAGGTTATTCGCTAATTTAGAATCATATTGATGGAGTCGAGGACAGGTAAGTTTCCAATCGGAGAACAAAAATTATAGGGGAGGTTTTCAAGCGTCAACAAGGGGTCAGAAATTAAGAAACAGCGGATCAGGTAGCGGTTCCGCGTGCCCCGCGGTAAGTTGAGCGTATGCGCCGAAGGTCCTTTTTTTTAGGAATATTGAACATAGTCCAGCAAGGAAGCAAGTAACTTCCCAAGCTCAGGTCTGCTATAAATCGAGCGGTTCGGCAAGAGTTTTGCAGTAAGCAATTACAATTCCATTAGCGGCGTATTTGACGGCTTCCTCGCAGATCTTTCGCATGATTTGCGCAATCGTTATCCCAAGCCATCGAATTTTTCCTCTGTTGCGAGAACATTATTTCCAACATTAAGAGAGGGTTTCCGCAGACCAGCAGGAGCGTTGAATCAAACGTACTGACATTTACTAGCGTTGATGGAAATGCCAATCTCGCCTAGGGATTAGTTCAGGCTAGCAACGTTTGTTTCAAGGCCCTTCCTGGATCGGCTAATAAGGAGGACATCGTCGACATAGGCCAGGTAGATGGCCTTCCGATGCCCCGGAAGTTAAAAGTTGGCGTAAGCTTTCTTAGGCATTGAGAAGTCGCAAATTTAAAAATCTGTGGAGATAGGACCTGCCCTGTGGAACTCCCTTTTTCACTGTAATAAGGTCATTTGACTACCAGCTTGCATTTGGAGTACCGCGATCTCAAGACTGATATGATTGACCTATTTACGCCGGATTGCATCAAAGAGAGTAGAGCCTGGACGTAGTCAATGTTGTCAAACGCGCCAGCGATGTCAGTTGCACAAAAATGAACTGTATCTGTCTTTGCTGATGCTTGCTTTAGAATCTGGATCAGTGACTTGTGGGCGTGGAGGCTTCCAAAGACTGCAGGCTTCCAAAGTCACATTTAGAAGTAATTTGTGGTGCCAAAGTGTATTCGGAAATTTTGCTGATGGTGCATGGTACGGTAATTGGCCAAAACCGGAAAGCTTGTTAGAAGTAAAGGTTTTATTTGAAGTAGATGTTCGATTAGGGGTAAGGTGGCATGCTGAACACTTACGTGAAAATCATTTTCTACGCGGACAAGTAGTTCGCCCGGAATCCGGCCCAAACCTGAAAATTTGTTAAAACAAAATTTGTATTTGTAGTTGATTAGATGTCCGATTTAGGGGCGAGAAGATATGCTGAATCTGTATATCACAATCATTTTTTAGCCGGACATATAGTTCGTCCGGAATCCGGCTAAAACCGGAAATTTTTTTTATAAATTAAATCTTCTTTTGAAGTGAATTAGAGCTTGGATATAGGGGTAAGGAGGTACGCCGAATTTGTTTTTAGCTTTAATTTTCGCTGGACAAGTGTCCGTCTGTCTGTGAGCACGATAGCTAAAAGATGATTATAAGTTTAGAACATTGTCAACCTCCACTATTAGCTTTGATCTTTTTGAATTTTTGAAGTAATAACATCTAATTGTCTGGATCAAATATTAAATTATTGGGATCCCATCGAAACCTTTGGTGTTGTTGATAGTAACAGTTCAGATCCATTTCTTTTGTTCTGGAAGGCATGAAGTCTGAAGTAGGGGGAAAGGGAGTTGATTGAGGCCAGGAGAAAGGTAAATGTTTGGCAAAAAAGGAGGTGGTTCGCATGCTTCCAGTCGCGTCGCGTATACCAATTTGAAGTCCGACTAGATTATGTGGTCTTCCAAGCCCCTAGTAGGTTGACGTGGCAGGTCAAGCTGAGAAGATCATCGTCGATATTTTCTTCATCAACATGCACTTTGTCAGTTACCAGAGAAGGATTTTCCCAGCTCCCATATTACGTCTTCTATATTTTCCCCTGATCCACCCTTACATTTTATACCGTTGTAGCGTTTGGCTCGGGACATTTTCTTCTATTATTCGGCCAATGCGGGTTATACAGAATAACGCTATTAGATTGCTCGCTGGACTTCAACCCTGTGAATCAGCACGTGATGTTTATGAGCGGTTGAAAATATTACCAGCCTCTGGATTAAGTGAACTGTGTACGGTTCTGTTCATTTTTAAGTTAAAAAGTAGACAAAATCTTTCATGTTTTGAAGGTTTAGTTATTTTATGGTCATCGATCCATGACCACGATACCCTAAATTCTAAACATATTCCCTTAGCTGTTACAACATGGTCTACATTTTCTTTGCTTCATAGGGTGTTAGAAGTTGGAACCAGTTAGGTCAAGATCTAAAAAGCATTCGCGATATTCCTTCATTTAAGCGTCAAATTAAACAGAACCTGTTTAGTAAGTATGAATTTTGAGAAATAGTAATAATTTTCATTATGTTTAGGTTGTTATTTATTATTTGTTGTGGGTGTTCTGAGGATGATTATTATCTCTATCCGTTACATTTTTTTTTGTGGTTTGGTCTGTGGTCTCGATTAGGACAATTCAAGTTGACTTTTTGTTCAGTAGTTGTTCTGCATTAATGCAGTTTATTTTTTGCTACCCCCTAGGACAAGGTTACTTCTTGGGGTGGTTGTTAAACGAAAGTGTTTTATTATTTTATTCAATAAATTGATAGCAGAACTATTCGGTATATTTACGGGGATTCGGTAATTATGCAGAATCCCAAATAGGCTATCGGTACAAATCTATTCGGTATAATGATCGGGATTTGGCATAATTGCCACTATTCGGTAGTTATCACGAATTTAGTGAGAGAATTTGCTAAAATCATTTGGTAATTTTTGATGCCAGAACTATTCGGTATATTTATGGAGATTCGGAAGTCACACAGAATCCCGAATAAGCTATCGGTCCATAATTATTCGGTATCATGATTGGGATTCGGTAATTTATTCGGTACAGCTTTCAGGATTCTGTAGTTACCACGAATCCCGACTTTTATTCCAGTTTCGACGAAGTTATACGAATACGAATACTATTTGGTAGTCACTCGATACCAAAACAATTCGGTATAATAGCTTGGATTCGGTAATTTAATCGTAATGATTGCCAGGACTCGGGTTCGGGAGTTACCACGAACCTCGAAACTCGGAAGAGGTCGAGTCACGAGTGAAACAGTGATCGCAAACAAAAGGACTGATCTATGATATCGTCGATAATTTTAGTTTTATTTTGGATCCCAAAAAGAAGATCTGATCACAAATGCTTCGAAAATTCCGCCTGCGGCGCTTTTCGTGCTATTCTCTGTTTTGTGGAAAGGCGCGTCATTTGACTGGGGTTTTAAGCCAGTTTTGGGATTGGGATATTGAAACATTAAAAGCTAGAATTTTTATGAAAATAGTTAAATTTGCCAGGAAAAGCTAACTTTAAAAAATCTCGCCTGCGGCTCTAACTTTATGTGATCGTGGGCAGTATTGACTAGACTACAGTAGCCGCTGCTGCCGGAACGTCGCCTCATCCGGTTTTTGGAGCTTCTTAGAGTCTCGGTATTTAATCCCCGATAAATGATAGAATTTGTAAGAATAGCAGTTACATTTTAGCCTACAGAAAACAAAAATGATGGATTTCGGAAACTTTCGCCTGCGGAGCTCGATTTAATTTTCTCTTGAGTATAATAGATAGAAGCTGTTACTGCAATCATGCCCGGCAATATATTCTCCAAGTGGGCTACGCGAAAACGCCGCCTAATAGTGGCCAATCGTCTTTCACTGCCCTTTAATGTTACTCTCCTACGTAATCGTTTCTGTTCCAAGGATTTGGTTTAAAAAAATTGAGATATTCCAGCACTTGCGACGCCCCTGTATATAGGTGTGCCATAGTCCCCTGTGTAACAATCCATCGTTACGTAATGTCTAATTTGTTTCACGCTGGAGAGCGAACCAGTGGAGGTTTCCGAGAATTTGCCATATTAAATGTCACTTGTCCGTCACAAATGTCAAATGAACTCGTATCTCTTGTTTGTTTTACCTGTGAAGTTTAGTCGATCTTTTTGGTTTGGTTTGGTTTGGTCGATCTTTGTGGCTTGGATTGACATAATGTCAGTCCGATGCGGTTGCCGCTTTGACAGATTTGTACCATGTTTTGGCACGTAGATGCGGTTGTCATCGATGAGACTCTAATCACTCATTTCTCATCTTCTGTCCGTTTATGCTCGTTGTCGTTTCATTCCTTCTTTCTTAAGACAGAAAAACGTCAGTGAGGAGATAAATATGGTATCGTGCAATTTGTCGATCCGTTTGTCAGTACGGTATGCCTTGTTGTGAGGATGGACGAGTGGAGGCGAGGTTTAATGAAGTTAATGGTTCCTGGGGTGTGGGCTGAAGACATTCTGACACCGTAGGTGCCCACTAGCCCCAGGACCAGTCGGGAAACCGGACAAAAGAGACAAGGGAAAGTCTCAGGGAATTCTATAGCTCAGCCGCAGTCAATCCAGAAATCCCTAATCAAGCTGGTTCACACATCCTAGCGAAGCTGGAATTCACATATCCAGTCAAGCCCGAGGCCTACTAGCCGAGATGGACCATAACGTCAATAGTTAATTTACTCGTATTACGTGAACAAGAGTTTGACGCATAATATATAATCAAGTATGAAGCGAATACTGAGTCCCTAACTAAATATATAAACTGATCCTTACCATAAATACTAAAATAACAGACAGGTCCTGCTCGGACTAAAGATGAAAGAGAACTGTTTTGGCTACGACTCATTCCGTAGCCAAAATACTTAGAATGAAATGGATCAGAGCCTGACCTCGGATTAGCCAGCAGCTAACTGTAGCTAACGGATAAAGACCGAGTGAGATATATAGAAAAGTAGGCGATAGAGGGAGGGAATAACTAGGAGGACTATTGCAGAGCAAAGTGCTATGGGATGTCTCCATAATAGCCTCGAAACTTGGTGTGAGGATCCTTTGAGCTGAAGCCCAGGCCAAGCTTGTACGTCGTCCCCGCAGTCCTAGAGCTAAGAGTGGGGTTACGAATTAAGGCGTAACCGAAATAGTTTACTCAAGCTAATGAGACTGTCGAGTTAAGGGCAAGGATGTACGCTCTGTCGGTATCTGAATTTTTTCCTTGCCCGACAAGTTATTCGGCGAATCCGGCTAGTACAAGTGGTCTGTCTCTTCTTTTAGTCGTCATAACAAGACCGGTTGTTCCACCTTAGTTCGGTAAAACTGCCACGAGCTGCAATGTCCTGGCGTTCGCACCTGTAGCCCATGCACATCACTTGTGCATGCGATCAATATTTCCTTTACGTATCTTAGCACAACCGATCACACCCCCCTCATGCTCCCCCAATAGTGCCTGGAACCAATCCGGCTCTGTAAATGATTTATCTAGAGTAAATGTTTGATATTCCCACGAAGTTCCATCCCGATCTCTTAAGTCTAAGCGGGTCACATATTTCCCCCCCCCCCCAATAGTTGTCGGATCCGGTCCGGACATGAAGAAGATCACCACAAATATGTCTTCTGTCCAAGTATGAAATTTCCGTGGAATCCGATCACCCGTTCCAAAGTTGCGTATGAACCAATATTTCAGATTCCCCTCCACTTTCCAAGTCAGTTTGATCGGGTCCTTGATATGCCTGCCAAGTTTCGTTGTGAAAATTCCCCAAACCACCATCACTGGAATTCCGGGAACTCTCCCTCCCCCCCCCCTACTGTCCGGATCCAGTCCAGTTCTGTAAATGATTTCTCTATAGAAGATGCTTGTCCTTCCCAGCAAGTTTCACTCCGATCCCTCCATTCTAACCGCTTCTCGAGATTTCCTGTCTCCCCCCCCCCTCCATAGCTGTCGAATCCGGTCCGGACTTCAAACGGGATATCAGAGATATGTCATCTCTACTCGGTTATTAAGTTTCATTCCGATCTGATCACCCGTTTGAAAGTTACGCAATAGTCAATTTTCCAGATTCCTCCCCCCCCCCCCCAGATGGTCGGATCAGGAAACTGATTATTTCCAAGTTACTTTGTTCGGGTCCTTGATATGATGCCAAGTTTCATCGTCCTAGCACATCCGGGAGTACCCTAACCCGAAAAAATGTGACAGACCGACAGACGGAATTGTGATCGGTATATCCGGTCATAGAGGCAATACATTCGAGAGACCCAGTAAATATGCAAATGAATGGGGTAGGGGAAAGGGGGAGAGTGATTGATAGTTTTGACAGGGAATCAAAGTGAATTTGAAGGGGAAATCTAGGGCATGTTGGAAAATAGCAAAATTAGCTGTCTTCGTTATCGTGAAAATCCGGATGGTTTGCTAGCTTGACTGTCCGAGAACCCCAGACCAGAGCAAAATAACACTAGAGAGTAGCGCCAAGACCTATGCTTTCCATGCTTTCCAAACGGGCCATACTGGTAGTGCCGCCCACTACACTTACGCCATTTAAAGCGAGACAAACTTGCGGGTTTAGAAATTTCTAGTAAGCAAAGGTGCGGTCTGCAAACACCAAGGAAACAATGGAGGCTGTGTCATTTTTTTGCTATGTTTAGAGTATGAAGTTTCAGTAGGGATGTTCACTATCGCTAGTGTTGCTAGTTTCGCTGTTATTCGAGTGTGTTTCACTTTTTATGGCACTTGCAGCCTCTGGCTCAAGTGCCATATACCGATCACAATTCCGTCTGTCGGTCTGTCGGTCGGTCCGAGTTTTTTTGTCCCACATATCCGAGTTAGGGTACTTCCAGATGTGCTAGGACAATGAAACTTGGCAGGCATATCAGGGACCCGACCAAACTAACCTGGAAATAATCAGTTTCCCGATCCGACCATATGGGGGGGAGTGCGGGGCGCTGGAAACTTGCAAATTTAGGGCATTTTGTCACTTTTTTTCTGAGTTAGGGTACTTCTAGATGAGCTAGGACAATGAAACTTGGCAGGAATATCAGGGACCCGACCAAACGAACCTGGAAATAATCAGTTTCCCGATCCGACCATATGCGGGGGAGTGGGGGCGCTCGAAACTTGAAAATTTAGGGCATTTTGTCACACTTTTTCGAGTTAGGGTACTTCCAGATGAGCTAGGACAATGAAACTTGGCAGGAATATCAGGGACCTGACCAAAGTACCCTGGAAATAATAAGTTTCCCGATCCGACCATATGCGGGGGAGCTGGGGCGCTGGAAACTTGAAAATTTAGGGCATTTTGTCACACTTTTTCGAGTGAGGGTACTTCCAGATGAGCTAGGACAATGAAACTTGGCAGGAATATCACGGACCCGACCAAACTAACCTGGAAATAATCAGTTTCCCGATCCGACCATATGGGGGGGAGTGCGGGGCGCTGGAAACTTGAAAATTTAGGGCATTTTGTCACACTTTTTCGAGTTAGGGTACTTCCAGTTGTGCTAGGACCATGAAACTTGGCAGGCATATCAGAGACCCGACCAAACAAAATTAGGAATAATCAGTTTTCTGATCCGACCATTTTGGGGGGGGGGTGGAGGGCAGGGGAATCCGGGAAACTGAGAAGTGTGTAACTTTCGAACGGATGATCGGATTGTAATGAAACTTCATAACTGAAGAGAATATATATCTGTAATGTCCCGTTTAAAGTCTTGACCGGATTCGGTAGCCAGGGGGGAGTTGGGGGGGGGGGGGAGACCGGAAATTTCAAGAAACGGTTAGAATGGAGGGATCGGAGTGAAACTTGCTGGGAAGAACAAGCATCTGCTCTAGATAAGTCCTTTAGACCATTTTACTGGATCCGGACATTTATGGGGGGGGGGGGGGGGCGGAATTCCGGTGATGGTGGTTTTTTGGATTTTCACGATGAAACTTGGCAGGCATATCAGGGACCCAATCAAACTGACTTCAAAATAAAAATATTGTTGATCAGATAATGGTGGGGGAGTGGAGGGAGGGGAATCCGCAGGGGAATCCGGGAAATTGAGAAGTGTGTAACTTTCGAACGGATGATCGGATTGTAATGAAACTTCATAACTGAACAGAATATATATCTGTAATGTCCCGTTTAAAGTCTTGACCGGATTCGGTAGCCAGGGGGGAGTTGGGGGGGGAGACCGGAAATTTCAAGAAACGGTTAGAATGGAGGGATCGGAGTGAAACTTGCTGGGAAGAACAAGCATCTGCTCTAGATAAGTCCTTTAGGCCATTGTACTTGATCCGGACACTTATGGGGGGGGGGTCCCGGAATTCCGGTGATGGTGGTTTTGGGGACTTTCACGATGAAACTTGGCAGGCATATCAGGGACCCAATCAAACTGACTTCAAAATAAAAATTTTGTCGATCAGATAATGGTGGGGGGAGTGGAGGGAGGGGAATCCGAAATTTTCAGTCATGCGTAATTTTAGAATGGTTGATCGGATTCGAGTGAAATTTAAGAATTCAACAGAGGACATTTCTCCGATGATTTTTTTCATATCCGGACCGGATCCGGCAACTATTGGGGGGGGGGGAAATACGTGCCCCGTTTAGAATGGAGGGATCGGGAAAGAACTTTGTGGGAAGAACAAACAGATGCTCTAGGTAAGTCATTTGCTGAATCGGATTGGCTACGTGCACCGCGGGGGAGCTGGGTGGGGTGGGGGGGGGGGGGTGGACCGGAAAGCTCGAGAAACGGTTAGAATGATGGTATCGGAGTGAAACTTGCTGGGAAGAACAAACATCTGGTCCATATAAATCTTTTACATAATTTGACTGGATCCGGACACTTGAGGGGGGGGGAGGAGGGGTATCCCGGAATTCCGTTTTTGGGGGATTTTCACGACGAAACTTGGAAGGCATATCAGGGACCCGGTCAAACTGACTTGGAATAAAAAAAAAATCCTCGATATGATAATCTTGGGGGGGGGGACTTGAGGGAGGGGAATCCGGAATATTGAGTCATGCGTAACTTTGGAACGGGTGATCGGATTCGAGTGAAATTTAATAATTAAACAGAGGACATTTTTCTCTTGTGACCTGTTTCATTTCCGGACCGAATCCGGCAATTATCGGGGGGAGGGCGGAAAATACTTGACCCGCTTAGACTGGTGTGATCTGGATCGAACTTCGTGGGAATGACAAACAGATGCTCTGGATTAATCATTTACAGAACAGGATTGGCTCCGGTTATTGTGTGTGGAGTTGGAGGAGGGGGAGGGGGGTCTAGGATTCCGGTGATCGCGCGTTAAGGTACTTCCAGATGTGCTAGGACGATGAAACTTCGCTGGAATATTGGAGACTCAACAACATTTGCTTAGAAATTGCTACTTCCCAAGTCCGATTATTCCTTAAAGTACCAATCTTGACCGCAAAGTAAAAAAAATACTTTTAAGCAATATATGCATTTTCGTGATGCCCATCAGCCCATTAGCAGTTTTGCCTCAAGGGTTTTGCTTACAAATGAAGTTCCAGCTCCCTTATAGCGCGCATCTCAACCGCAAAGTCGAAACTTACTCTTGATCAATCAAATCATCTTGACACATGCAAGTGCCATATGAGCTTACAGCTCTTGTTTCAAGTCTTACCGCTATTCTCTAGTGTTATTTTGCTTTGCCCCAGATGTACTGGAATTTCGGAAGGTGAAACCTGTCTTTAAATCGCTTATCTCCTTTTGTCACTCCGGACATAGTGCCAAAACATGGGTTCCAAAAAACAGTAATGAGAAATCTTTTTGAAGATAACTCGTAACACAACACAAGTTGAAGAAGTAAACACAACACAACAACAAGACACGGTGAACCAAAGATCGTGACGTTTATCATTGTTATTTATTCTATTTTCTTAGTTGTAGTCGCATAATGAAATTACTGTCCGTACCGTCAAGAAATGGTACCACATGCTTTGCGATTCTATTGAGCTGAGTGACTGGAGAAAAGAAGAGTATGATGTGTGCATATTTGACGAAGAGTGGTTAAAACGAATTTTTAGGGATGAGTGTTTTGCTGGTATAAAGAAAATGGGGTGATTTTTGAGGCTAGCGATGGAACACAGAAGTAGATTTTTGGAATAAGTAAAACAAATTAAACGGAAACGAGTATTATTATATGTTAGTGTTTTTTTTTCTGTTAAATTTTTGCCATGGCCCTCGGGCTGCTTATAGCAATAAACTATTTATTTATCTATCTATTACACGCTACTCGTGTTTTTGCCATTTCGCCCAGATCCCATGCTGACTGACGCCCTTGCTCCCGCTGCTAGGCGTCGAAAATGATAAACTGGTATTTAATGAGAAATGTGATATGCCGCACTTCCAATAGTCAACTTTGAATTCGGGCAGAAGCCGTAGTTTTTACTGCATTGTTGGGTTTGATCTTGATTTATTTGACTGATTCACATTCGGTCTTGGTAGCCGTTTGGGGGCGTCTCTCCTTGTGAGCGTGTGGATGTGCCGTCTGTAATGCTCTACTCTCGTTGTTTGGCCATTCTGAGAAGACTTGGAAGAGGGTGGTCGGCAAAGTTGGAAGGAAGAAATGATCATACCGATACTTCTGTTCTTTTTACGTGGTGGGTTGGAGTCAGTGTTGTGCCAAGTACTTCTAATTTTTACTAAAGTGCAAGTACCAAGTGCTCCGCGAAATTTTACTGAAGGATAAGTATTAAGTACTTTTCAGAAAATCTACTTAAGTAATAAGTACTTTCCAAAAAGTACTTCAGTACTTAAGTACTCAAGTATTTGGGTAGGCTTATAGTGGTAGGTGCAAAAGATCCCTGATCAAAAGATCAAAGGCCAAACAACACCTAGTTCCCATATAAGGGGATACGACAAATCAAGTTTTTGGGATCCCAAAACCCAGTGACGGGAAACCTGTGTGACTTCATAAAGCGTATCTGCCCGTCTTTTAGAGTGATAACTCTCGAATCAGTTAGGAAGGCAATCTTGTTCAAACTTGGTGTGTGGGTCTTTTGCGTCAAAAGTATAGGTCGTTTGTTTTGTGGCACTATAAAATAGAATATATTTACACGAAAGCCCGAAGGCCATGGCAAAAACATATAAGGTTTACATTGGCTTGAATAACCATACACTACTAACAATACAAATAAAAAGATTACAACTATTGGATAAACAAGTCGCGGTGGCGCAAACCAATCCGATGGAATTTCCCCAACGATCTCACGTCACAAAATTGTTTACTTTTTAATATTTTAGACATCCACTCTTTACCAAACATTCTTTCACCAAATACCTCAGATCTTAAATCATTTAGCTCTCTGCACTCAAGCATAAAATGGCTCAAATCATCGTTCGCCATCCCACACATTGGGCAGAAGAAAGGAGGACCAGTCTTTCCACGACCGTTACCAATATAACTTCTCTTCTCACCAAGCGGTAAACAATTTCCCCGAAAACTTAACAACAACCTTATTTCCTCCCTTTTTAGCCCCGCTTAGAAATAAACCTCCTCTCCCGAACTCTCTTTGACAGTCGCATAAAAACTCAGGGACCCGGAAGCCACCAAATCAGCTTGCCACCTCTGAATTTCCTGACCCCGGAGGACCGCTTGAACTTCCCTGCCAATCGAACCAACCTTAATAGATGGGTACCCCTTACCTTCATTCCAGTAACCTCCTATGCCACATTGGTCCAGGATGCCCTTCAGGCGCTCCGGCTAAGGATCCGACCTACCATCCCTCAGTACCTCTAGGTACGCCGCTTTGACCAACCGTGTACGAGGTAGGGCTATCAATTTTTCCCAGTACCTGACCATCTGGACCAATCTTAACGACTTTAACGTAAGAAGACCTAAATCCCCCTTGAGAACCTTACTATTCATAGAACTATGTAATCCTAATACTCTCTTAAAGTATCTAAGCTGAATCCTTTCTAGTTGTGGACCATCCATGTAACCCCAAACTTCTGATCCGTAATGGAGACCAGGCAATATCTTAGACTGAAATAATTGTTTGTGGATCTTAAGGTTATGAATTTCCTTCAGATCACTCCTCAAAATCATATTTACTAATCTATTTCCCTTTAACGAATAAAAATCAACATGCTTCCCGAACCTACCAAAAGATGAAAACTTAACTCCTAAATAAATAAATTCATCCTTTAAAGCTATTTCTTTTCCTTCAAAATAAACACTATCACCTGGACCTATCTTACCACCCTTCCGAAAAACAATACACAGCGTCTTATCTAGGTTAAGGGTTAGGCCTTTCATTTTTAGATATTCCTCCACCAGAACTAGCAATCTCTGAAGTTTCTCCCTAGATTCCGCAACCAAAGCAATATCGTCAGCGAACAATAGCATGCAAAGTTCTGCAATATCTACCGAAACCAGCGGCGCTCCGCTATTCACCATAAACTTTTCAAAATCATTTATAAACAATGAAAATAGAATTGGTGAAATTGTACAACCTTGTTTTAACCCAAACCTTGAAGAAATAACGTCTGATAATTTACTGGCCACCTTGACTACTAGCCTGACACACGTATACATTTCTAGGATCACTAAGACAAATAAAGATGGTAGACCCATATTAATTAAAGACTCTCCCAACAGCGTCCTATTTACATTATCAAAAGCATATTTAGGCGTGGGGGGAGGGGTCTCGACTTCAAGCTAAGATTTGATCCACGAGAGAGAGACAAATTGAATCCCCGTCATTTTGTTTTATAAATAGTTTATTGATCAAGTATATAGAACTCTTGAATCAAGATACGGGGCTGACATGCTGACTCGGTCTCTTGATTTGTCGTGCTTGGTCGCTACTACGGAATCAAGTCTGATAAAAAACGAAAATTCCGTAGGCTTCGTTTTACTGGATAACGAGTTTCAAACTATGGATAAGAAGACATAGGAAATCCATCCCCTAGCTTCGTGTTCCTATAAAGTTGATAGTTTGGTCGGATTCGCCTGCGAAAATTAGAACTCTCCTTAATAATGTATTTGTCCAGTTGTTTGCGTTGGCATAGGGCTAATAAGATGACTGACCAATCTGTCAGCTCCTGCTCATGGGAAACTACCAGGTAAGAAATTTACCCTACTGGGTGGGTAGGAAATTTACCCTACTGGGTAAATGGTCATGACCGGAATCTGATCATTTTAACCGAAAACCGAATAATTTTGGAAAAACAACATCATGTGACCCAACTTATTAGATAGTGTATTTCGAGGTAAAGGGCGTGCCTACGTTTTCAGTTAATCAATCAATCAAGATAGAAAAATATTACTATTATAAAACTATTTGGTTTTATTTATTTTTTCGTGTGCGCTCGAGCTCCGCTCTCAGCAGCGGAAAGTGATAATGATAGATTTTTTTTTGCAAATAAAGATAACCTTGAACCTTGAACCTAAGAAGGTTTCTGGTTAAGGGGTTGAGTGGGGATGAATAACATTTTCGCGATCTGGCAGAGATCGGAAGTGTATATTACCCGATTTACTGGATGACGAAGTAACACAAATATTTCCTCTATGTGATCTCGCCGAAACCTTTCGTCTTATTCTAACGTGAAATGCATGGTGGACAGATCCGGATCCAGGAGTTTATTGCAGGGGTGGGGGGTCTCCCCGCTCTGCCCGCGGGTAATCAGTGTAACAGTAAAACAAGAACATGAATCAGAGGCTTCGAATAAAATGATGACAGATTCAATAACAGTCAGGGTTGCCTCAAGCCTCTTTCCATTAGTGGGCGGGAACTTCCCACACATTTACGTTTTATTTTGTTTTTTAGTTTAATGTTCTTTATTATACAAACCAATTTTTACATGCTAAACTATATGAACACACCTTTTATAATCCTCTTACCATCCTTTGCACAGCTCTAGGCTATGGCATGGTTGATGAAGAAAAGCTACATAGTTAGCTATTCTTCAACTACATAGTTAGCTATTCTTCAATCAACCACTTTAGGCTCACAGAAAGAATAACTAGATTCCTAATGTCCATCCAGTTTCAGCGAAGATGATAAACAGGGTGCTGAACCTCGTGCTAATTGAACCTTTCACTACTATGAAAGTACTTGACTACTGAAGTACTGTTAAGTAGGCTACTTATATTTATTACTTAAGTAGGCTACGAGTATTAAGCACTTCCTAAAGTTTTTCACTTAAGTGTAGTACAAGTACTAGAATTTTCAACTTAAGTAATTACTTAAATACTTTTACTTAAGTATTTCCCAACACTGGTTAGAGTGACATCTCTACTATCCAACCACATGTTTCCAGGGGGTGCTATAACTCGATATATTATACTAAAATTATCTACAAACCTAGTCTAGAAAAAATGACAAGGATCTTAAAACTAGGCTGTGCTTCCAACAAATAACCCACGGTTTCGACTGTTTTAAGCCATTTCTGAGACCCGTTGACTTAAAGCGAAACAGGGAAACAGTTTACATAACCAGTTTTTCTGATGGAAAAACTTCTCGCAGACAACCGTCGACTGCGTGATATACCTCGAAGGTAGCAAAACACGGAAAGTGAAAATATCAGCGTGGTTCTATTAGAGGGCTTAGAATTTACCGTTCGGAATTGGGGTCTCCGGGTTTAGAAATGTATGGAGCGATTTGGGGAAGTAGGTTGCTTTATTATTATAGGTAAAGACTGGTCCTCTAACTGATTCTCATCTTCGACATGTGTCCTATGACTCCCCACTCCAGCTTTCGATTTACTCAGACTTCCAACTCCACTCTCACTACCAAATTCCTAGCAATTGCAAAACCGCGATTATGATGATTAATCTTTATTTCATCGAAAAAGCCATAACTTACTGCGACAACAACAAGAAAACAACGACAATTGAAAAAGTACCCTACAAACCAAATCTGTAGAAACCGCTTCCATCAAGTAGGTTATGAAGGAGCGGATTAGCAACAACTCGAACTAGAGTTATCATTCGTCATAATTACTCTCCTCCGGAGAGACGAACGAGCTTTTACGCTCAGATTCCGGAACAGTACAATATGAGCCCCGCAGATAAGCCTGCGTCGTGCTAACCAGTGGTGAATGAGACCTTTTTCGTGCTCGGCTGTTTGTCAGCGCACGTTCAAACTCTCAATTCACCGGATGCAAACCTAATGGTAAAATCGTAGGCTACACTAAAAGAATAAGCTGTCTACGTTCGAAAGCTGAACAAACCTTCCTATTTGCCCAGTATTTTACAGGTTAGGTCCAACGATTCTGTCAGTTTATCACCGCTGTTTAGACTTTAGTCTAGGCTGACCAGCAATAGAAGTCTCAAGTCTCCGGCCAAAAATTTGTCTGATAGTCCGTGACGACAGGGGCCTGGTAAGCCCTAGAAACGTGACCGGTTGGATTTGAAAATACCTAGTAGGAGAGAGGGGGCGAAAAGACTATCTAACTCGTTCAGAAAATACCACGAGATTAATATTCTGAGATAGATAGATATGTAAAAAGTTTGTTTTACAGATCGGCTTCCGTGGTTGCGCAGCCAAATGTCGACAAAAATATTTACAATATCTGCATCGATACACTTACAAATGTACCTTCGCAAACAAGTTTCACGAATTCGGGAATGAAAGTTTTTGTGTATCTGGCGTGTTTTGCAGGTATAGGACAGAGTTGGGGTATATACCCTAGAACTTGCCATTCGTTCTGGTCGAAAGTAGTTCGAAACTCCTATGATCTAGTTCATTTGTACTTTCTAGGTGGTAGGTAGCCTACATCTTATCACGTGTTTTGTGAGACAACTTTGAAAACGTATCCCAAAAACCCGCGTGGAAACTGTGAAATTGTAGACAAAGTCATGCGTGCCCATCGGGCGCTCTTTTGGTTCTTTAGTTTTAAGTTGAGGTCATTAAACAAAGTTTCTGATTAATTTGTTCACTAAATTCCGAGGAAAATTCTGGAAGTATGAATACTGCAAAAATATACAAAATGACGCTAAACCGATCAGTCGGTTAATGTGGTGTTTCATCTGAGTATATACAATGTACCATTTTCATTTGTTTTCTTAGGACTATTTTGTTTTTGTTTGATGTGTTACGTGAGCAAAACTAAACGGCTAGATTTTGATATATATTTTTGGGGGGGGAATTTAATAGTTGATTCTCCAATTGACAAATCGAATTGATCGTGTATTTCGTTTAATTTATGTGACCTTTTGCCTTTTTTTCCCATTTTGATTGGATCTACGAAGTGACCTGTAGTTTACTTTGAATGTTCTAGTTGTGTTATGCTGTAGTTGTAAAACGCCGCAATAATCACGAAATAAATTTAGTGACTGAATTTTCTGGGTCTGATAGGAAATATTATTACTATTGTTAAAAATTTGGTACCGATTGTGGCACAGAACTGTACAAAAAGACGGAGTAATTTGGCAAATAAGAGAGAAAATAAAAGAAAGAACTGTTCGTTTGGATTGGATTGGATTATTTTATTTCTAAATTGCTTAATAACCCATCTGATAGGTAACCGCCCATCAGAAGACATAAATGCACTGGCACTGGGCGGTTACCACAAACTACTTTAACTTAACTTAAACAATAACTTAATTTCATTTAAACACTAATTAATCATTTTTTTCCATATGCCACAGAGAAGAAAAAAGAAAAAAACAAAAAGAAGAAGAAAAATAAATAAATAAATAAAGGTAACAAAAAAAGAAAAGATAACTTATACCTTCATCCTCTGAATCGTGACTCCTCACCCCTCCAACAAAAATTTCTTTACTCTATTTTTAAACAACTGTTGGTGTTCAGCCGCCTTAACACTCTCTGGGAGTGAATTCCATACCGCCTGGCCCAAATGTTTAATTAAAAAGGGTTTTAATGCTTTCAAGCGCCCAGTAATCGCGTGACATAGGGATATGATATGAACTACCTAGACGAACTCTCCTCCACTGTTCCTGTAGCCAGGGACCATAAATTTCCTGTAATAACACGCCATTCAGGGGGCTTGTCAATAAGAGGTTTCTGATGCGCTCTTGACCGAGCGTCAGATAGTTCGAAAAATACCCACGGGGATAAAATACCCGACTATCCAGACAGACAAAATTTTTCGCAGCTGTTCTGCTGAACTAGGAATATTTCTCTGTAATGGAAGAGAATCCTGGATCTTTTGTCCTAGCTTAGGTACCTGGTGTCATGCTGAATAGTCCCAACAAATTTTGTCTATCTGAGCAAGAACGCCGATTCGACCCAAGCGGAACTTTTGGAAACTAGGTGAGGCTCGGGCAACATAGCAACATTGAAGCATAGGAAATGACAAGCCCCCTGGATGGCGAGTCATTACAGGAAATTTATGGGTCCCTGCTGTAGACGCTTTCTGTCTGGCAGTTATGGTGGTAGTTCGTTAGCTCAATGGTAAGTTGTAAGCGGAAGATCTTAGATTCAAATCATGCCGGAGTAGCATTTATGTCTTTCAGTTCACTACTTATGAAGATTGTTAACCATGGGTCAAAAAGGACCCGTGACAAAAAGTGCCGAAAAGTAGAGTATCACCAATCATGATTCGCAGTCAACTTGGGCTCGAGCTTGGGCAGTTTTTATAGGATTGGAAAAGCAGGATCGATTCTCGGTGCGAAAAAAAATCTTAAAACAGTTGGATTATTTTAGTTTTTTTATTTATGGAGTTTTTTTTCTTTTCCTTCTTATTTACTCCAGTTTTGTTTTTGTTAAAAATTTTAGTGGGTCATACTTATACTTACTTGTCTATATTTCTAGGTTGACATGCTTGGAATCCCGTTTTACTCTTTCGTTCACCCCGAGGATCAGATATTGGTAAAAAATCACATCGCGGCCCATCCGAAAAATAAAGGTAATGAAGACCACGGGATACGTTGTTCATATCATTTACTCGGGTCTTTAACTAGCGTGAGGGCAATACTCTTGCTGACTATCTCTCCCTGCCGATGCAGAATCGGCAGCTGCTCCCAAAGATCGCGCTGATTGTTTGACACAGGATTTGAGCCGTTACAGAGACGTTTTACTCCTTCTTCCTGAGGATCACTGGCGTATTTTTGGACTTAGTCGTTAGAGTATTCTGGCGTTCTTACGGATTCGCTTTCCAAAAAGCAAAGCGAGTTTCCGCCAAGCCCAAGAAAAAACTGAAAGTCCTTGCGCCTTTACAACTTCTCGCTGCCTTGCCGAATTCACTTTCTGCGTACGGAGTGGATCCACGACACTTCCCAAAACTAGTGAAGCGCAATAACAGCATCGGAAAGCGAAGCGAGTTTTAGCCGCAGACGCTAGAACACACGACGAAATGCCAGTGGAGCTTTCCAGACCGCCAGAATCGCCTTTAAATCTCTTTTAAGTTTCCTTTACCTTCCACTAGATGATCCGCAGCGCCGACAAAAAGTAGATGTCGCCCTACGCGTCTACTTTGGACGATGAAAATTGGCTTGGTCATATTAAAAACAAAACTAGCAAATGGACTTACTCGAAAACCAACAAAATTGCCTTCAGCGCCTCGTTAAACTGTAGATAAGGTGATGGTAGTGAAAGACCCATATGGATAAGTAAGTACAAGCAGCTTATATTGAGCCCTTAGCAAGATTAAGCACTTTTCTCAAGTCCGGGGTTGTCAGGGCGTTAGTCACATGCTCGTTTTAACGAAGTCATGTCATAGATAGGATTTGGTTTGGAGTGGTTATGCAGTCCGCGTATAGGACTCCTAAATTCAAACGTCCTTGCGTATCTCTGTGTTCACTAGACTAGATGAACTCTACAGGCCAAGTGCGTGGTGAGGGCGTAAACTGGCTCTGTATGTTGGCATTTATGTGTGTGAGGGAGGCTTGGAAATCCAGGGTCTGGTTACGTTTTCCAATCAAATTGATTGGTATAGACGTAAAACAGCGAGGTACAGCTGAGGGCGTCATTACATCGGTGAAACGAGCGCGGTCAGCGTCAGGTTCAGGTTCAGGTTCTTTTTAATAACAAACTAAATAACAAAATGTCCAGAGGCCGGCTGAGAAGACAAATTCGTCATGGGGGGATTGTCTGCAGAGGAGAAACCCATTCATGTTTATGCCAGCTTGCTTTTGACTTTATTGGTTACACGTCGTACCTGAACCACTTTGTCGCGGTTATGTTCGCCACGGTTGCCGTTTTGCACGTCGACGGGGAAACATTTGCAGATGTATTCAGCCAGACCGCCACACAACGTACTTGGCGAAACAGACACGTTGTATAGAACATATTGTAGCGAAGAAAAGTTTCATAGAGCCGGTATCATTTCTTCTGCGAAGCTGCCAGCCGGCAGTCTGTGTTAACAAGGTATTTAATGAATTTATCTGTTTCATTTCCCATGAGTAGCAGCACGGAAGCTGAGTAACCACAGCACATTCATACATAGATCCTTTTTCGGGCACCGAACCCTGGAGCGAGGGGCCATACATCATATTTTACGAAAATGTACACGTTGCAGTGAACATATTGTAGCGAAGCGATGTTTCCTGGTGCGGTATTATTGCATTTGCGAAGCTGCCTCAAGCCGCCGCGAAGAACGAGGAAGGACAGGATCCCTGTTCCGAAGATTTTCTTCTTATTTCTCAAGACAGGAGCCCTGTTCTGAGACAGGAGCACTGTTTCAATCAAGTCAAGAGCCCTGTTCTGAAGCAGGAACCCTTGTTGATTGACCATGAAAACCCCCATAATTATCTGTTTCAAACCCAAATTTTCATGTCATATTTTCAATTCAGTACAAAATAATGAGGCAAGCCTGCTTTGTCCTTGCTCTAGGGCATGGTATCACGACTTTGGAGCAGTGTGCCCAAAAACGGAGGATTTGTGTAGGCTATAACTACTACAGAGTAGGTATAACAAAAGCTATTCTACATGGCCACGAATTTAAGGAATACAACACACAATCAGAAAAACACACGATTTCATTTCATGACCGTTCTTGGGACTTCGTGCGGGCTCTGGTACTGCGAGTAGCCAGGGTTGCCACATCAAAAATATTTAGAGAGTGACTTTTGGCCCAAAACAGAGAGTGAATTAGGAGTGAAATTTATTTTCATGAAATGTTCATTTTTGATCGGAATCGCCTCTATAAAAATGACAAATCTTAATTTTACTTTCATGAAAAAAACTTGAAATAGTCATTTCTGGTCGGAATCCCTGCTGCAAAAATGACACATTTGGTCATTTTCTGAAATAGAGGGATCTTTATGTCCTACGTAGGACAAGAGTGACAAAAACAAAATAGAGTGACAATTCACACTATCGTGCGACATGTGGCAACGCTGCGAGTAGCACAACAGTCGGCCATCGGTCCAGAGTGCTCTAAGCTGCAGACGCCTGGCTACGAGGCTTAGAGCGTGTTCCACCCTCGTACCAATAGTAACTATTAGTTACTAAATCCGTTCCAACCTCACGAAAAGTTACTACGCCGACCGTTCCAGCCTTCTCGAAATAGTAACTAATAGTAATTATTTGCTTACCACGCTCGGGAGCATGGTAAGCGTGGTAACCACGAATCTCTGTCACGTGATTGGTCGGATTCACCCGTGGCATGATATCCCGCTGGAAAATAGAAAAATCGTTCCAGCCTTGACGACAAAAAGGCAGAATTTGTGACGTCATGTGTGGTAACTACGGTAAGTAGGATGGAACACTCTCTTAAACGATGGCCTCTCTTCTAGATTACCTTCTCACAGCTTCCCCCAGTCCCAAGAGGACTTGTACCTGCTTCCGAATCGGGACAAGGGGTGTGTCTCGGAATGAACAGATGATGTACGAAAAGGCTACAATCTGGGGGAAAATGAGGAAAAGAGTGGCTACGAAAGCGGGGAGAACCAAGGATCGATTGCGACACAAGAGTGCGCCATCTGAGGGTAAGAACTGTTTCGAATACTGGGATATTAAGCCTTTAGGGATCCCAAAATGGTGCGATATGTACGCTTCTTCCAAGATTTTCCCGAGGGGTGCCAACTCTCGAAAATGGGACACAGTGTGCCCGAAAATCGAGTGTGCCTGATGTGATCGCAACTCTTCGGGACACAGTGCACAAGTTGGCACCCCTTCGAATTTCCCTTGACAAATCAAACAGCTAAAAGAAATAAGTGGACATCTTCTGCCACCATCCAACTGCCTTACTGCCCATTCCCCAATGCGCCTGCTAATGCAGGGAATTTATTGTTCTTTTCGTGTTTCGTTGTGTGTTTCTTGTTTTGCGTTCGTGTTATCTTTCGCTGTTGTTGTAGATTCTGTGTTCCCTCTGTATTTCTTGTCAAGCGTGCATTTACCTTTTTTTTATGTACTGTACAAATGACTTATTACTAGGCTGCAAGTAATAAATTCATTCATTCATTCACAGCCGCGCCCGCCAGCGCTCAGAACAAGGAGGGATTTTTGTGTGTTATTTGTTTATTATTTCCTTTAATGCTTCTGATTTATTTTAAGATCTGTAAGCTTTTGACAGTTTGAAAATCAGTTTTTCAAAGGTAGCGAAAAGATACCTTTAAATAGACATTTCTTCAGCCCAAGCTGACTGCGAATCATATTTGACGATGCAAAACGGCTACGTCAGCTACATATTATTAGAGCTCTATTTCGACCCTTCTTGGCCAGGGTCCTCTTCAGGCTCAAACCGCTCAAGCTGGAAAATGAACTTGAGGAAAAACATTTAAAGATTCTTCCTTAAATATCTGATTTTGTGAACTTCTTCTCTGAAAATTGATTGGAGTTAAAGCTGGTGCTGTGATTTCATTCGGTCATGGCTGCTGTTTTTGCTGTTCAATTTGGTCGTCGAGAGGGTAGAGATTCTTCTGCATTTTGGTTTTGGAGTCACCTGTCTCTTCTCCTTCTCTCCAGCTAAGATGGATACTTGTCGGCGGCATGTCTGGGCGATTTGAAGTTCCGTACTTCTATGATAGACATGCCGCCGACATTAATTGTTGTTAACAAGTTCATTTTCCAGCTTGAGCGGCTTGAGCCTGAAGGGTAACCTTGCCAAGAAGGGCCGAAATATAGCTCTAATAAAATGTAGCTGACGTATACGTTTTACTTCGTCAAACACGTTTAAATGTCTGGTGGAGCGAATCAGGGAAGTCAGCTGAGATTTTATTGGCCCTTCTTGGCAAGCGTCCTGTCAGGATGTAACCGGAAATACGAACCTGCTATCCAGTTATCGATCCTGCCATCCAGTTGCAGCCGTATGTTAGCATGTTCATATTTCTAGCCACAGCTTGGAGAGGACTTTGGTCAAGAAGGGCCAGCAAACTTTTAAGAGATAAAATCTCAGCCGCCATCAACCGTGCTTCGCAGTTAGCTTGGACTGAAAAGAAAACATATGTAGATTGAAATAAATGAAACCTTTGAGTTTAATTTGTACGTATATATCTTATCTAATCTTATACGTACGTATATAAAGGTTTCACTGTAAAAAAAATCTTGCAGTATTTGCTACTGGGATCAATCTTGTTGAATCAATCCAATAAGATTATCCCTGATTTGGATTAATTTTATCTCAATAGAGATAAGATTAATTCCCAGTAGCAAATACTGCATCCTTGTTCGGAGAAATTTTTTACAGTGGATGCGTGCTTTTCCGGAAGGTTTGAGATATTCTTCCAGTCTTTCTGAAGCCGGGGTCAGTGGGGACCGTCTCAAGCCTGTATCCTGGAACGCTGGAGAATCCTGGATTCTGGTTGCTAAGTAGATAATCTCCCGACAGCCCTAAGAATGATCGGAGAGAACCGTTCCGAAAAAAGAGGAATGAGACATTCTTGGCTGTATATTGTCACAACAGTGTTCGAGGGGCATGCGTTACTCTCTTAAGTTCGTTGGCTAGCAACTAGACAGTGGCGAGAGCACTACAGAAACTAATAGATTGGTGTTTCCAGGGCTATTTAAGGTCGGCTGTCCTGGAATTGATTATGTTGCTTCTCGTACCGTCTGCAGTTGGAAGCACACAATGTACTATAGGCCATTGCCAAAGGCCATTGAAACAAAAATTACACAAATACATCAGCGGGTTTGACACTAACAATTATAAAATAAACTGCATAATCTTGTAATCTCGTTCTGTTCTCCATCATAAGCCTCAGGTAACGCCCCGAATTTTTCTTTGCTAAAGAAAACACTCGTCCATCATCCTTACCATATGCATTCGTTGCCCGCAAGAGCGGGTAAACACTAGTAAGGAGTGGTATAAATAAAAGAAAAGGAGGAACACGAGAATTCCAAACTAGAAAAAAACTACGTTAACTAATTAACGGACATCGTTACGGAAAACGCACTGACGTTCTCAGTTTGATGTGTTCGATTTTTCTTTAAGCCAAAATAAGCTGAAACGCTTGGCTCTAAGCTGATATTTATTTATTTATTTATTTATTTTTATAACCCGCTGAAAAGACAGAATAGCGGAGTACAAACAATATTAAGTTCTTAATTTACTGTTTCCTGTTGTTTACTGTTTCCTGTTATTTACTGTTTGAGGTGCAAAAAGAGCCAAGGTGGTCTAAAATTTAAAGAAGCGCAGGCTACCTTTACTATAACTTACTAAGGTACTAAATTGAAACAATGCACTGTCGTGACTTACTGACAAAGTATCTGTAGAATTTATTAGCATGTGCCTCAAACCTTCTTTAAAGTAGTGTAATGAAAGTATATTCCGTAATAATTATTGAAGTAACTAAAGTACCCTACAAGTAACAAGACCAAAGGTTTCGATGTGATCCCAAAAAATGAACATTTATTGGACTTGAGCCAGACAGTCGAATCTTGTAGATTTCTGATCTTCGCCAGAGCCTTTAACATTTTGCCGTTTACCCGTAATCAATCGCTTGAATATGTAAAAAAAGAAATGTTACCGTTTTGGTGTTTTTATGTCACTTGCCTTCCGGCCAAGTGCCGTATACCGATCACTTTTCCGTCGGTCGGTCTGTCTGTCAGTCCGGTGATCGCGAGTTAGGGTACTTCCAGATGTGCTAGGACGATGAAACTTGTCAGGCATATTAGAGACCCGACTAAACTAACTTGGAAATAGTAATTTCCTCAATCTGACCATCGTACGGGGACTGGAGGGAGGGGGAATCCGGAATATTGAGGCATGCGTAACTTTCGAACGGGTGATCGGATCTGAATGAAACTTGAAAAGGAAAGAACACATGTCTCATGTGTTCCTTTTAACGTCCGGAACGGATCCAACGGCTGTGGGTGGAGTTAGAGGGGGGGGGGGAATTTTGCGACACACTTAGAGTGGAGGGATCGGGATGAAACTTGATTGGAAGAACAAGCACCGATCCTAAATACGTCGTTGACATAATCGGATCGGATACGGACACTGTGGGGGGAGCTGGAGGGTGGGTCCCGAAATTCCGGTTATCATGGTCAAGATACTTCCAGCTGCGCTAGGACGATGTAACTTGGCAGGCGTGTCAGGCACCCGACCAGATTGACTTGAGAATAGTTATTTCCTCGATCCGATCATCGTGGGGGAGAGGAGGGAGGGAAAATCCGGGATCTCGAGGTAAGCATAACTTTCGAACCGGCATCGGACACAAATGAAATAATTGGCAGTTGGAAAGAGCTCGGGCCGCGGATGTCCTATTTCGTGTAATGGACCGGATCGGCGCATTGTGGAGGGGGGTAGAGGAGTTTTCCCGGAATTACGGTGATTGCGAGTTAAGGTACTTGCGTATGCACTAGGGCGATTAAATTCCGCATATGTAGTAGGGACCCGATCAGATTGACTTGGAGGTAATCATGTCCCCGATCCGGCCATCGGAGGGAATTGGAATCCTGATAACCGGAATTTCTTGTCATGCATAACTTTTGAACGGTTGGCTGGATCCGAAGGAAACTTGATGATTGACAAGAAGACGTGCGCTGGAGAGGACGTGATAGTATACCCATTAAGAAAATGTTTCCTGGGGTCTGAGGGTTGCTCGCATTCAACCAGAAAATGCTTTTCCCTCTTAAAGTTTAACTGAAAGCCAACATGTATTTGTGTCATTTAACTGTAAACACTGCATTTTTTGGATTGTGTTAAGGGAGTTTTTTATTTTTCACTATTTGCTCTAGAATGCCGGTCAGAATATCTACGGTCGTCCTCACAACGCAATTTTCTACTATGACGCAGAAAAGTTGAATCTCAATACATACGCGGCGTTTCAGTGGCCAGTGATCAGCTTACGGAAGGTAGCTCACTGCGTGAATACTTAATTTTCGTATATCGTTTTCGTCGAGCCTACAACACAGACACAAGCGGATAGAGCGTACAAATCAGACGAGGAAATTCCACTATTTGAAAATCGATTATTCTTGAATAGCGGGGCAACGACGTAACGCATTTTCGCCGGGTTTTCAAGTTTCTTGAATAAGTGATGAGTAACTAGATTGTCCTATCTAAGACCTTTTCAGTTAAACTTAATAGTGGACATTTTAACCGCAAAGTGCATAGCATATTTTTTTTTACTAAACCATGAATTTCGTTAATCCGAAAGGCCCATAATCGTCTGGGGCCCAATACAGCGTAACTATTAGCAGATACCCTTAGGCACTACGTATGCTTGCAAGTGCCATATGAGCTTACAACTCTTATTTGACAACTTACTGCCTCACAACTAATCAGATGAGAAAACCAAGTTCAGATATGGATTTAGCATGCATGTTTACTCTACAATCTACAATAAATATTATCGACTTCAGAAAAGTCTTTTACTTCGACCAAATTCCTCTATTTTAGCATATTCCCGGTGAACTGCATGCAGAGCAAAAGAGCTGGTGACCTGCAGGGGCGTCACGACCGGGGGGGGGGGGATGCCCCCCCAAGAATGTTGCCGGCCAGTCGGTAAAAAATAACCACGCGATTTTTCGCCAAAACCCGTACGGAAAATCAACACCTCGAATCTAGGTCGAAACGGCCTCGTACATTTGAAACACAAACTAGGTCGTTTTCGCTCTTGTTTTTAACCTCATATTTGGGTCTAAACGGCCTCGTACATTTGAAACACAATCTACCTCGTTTTCTCTCTCGCCTCATTTGGTAGCGAATCTACCTCGTACATTTGATACAAAAACGACCCCGTTGGCCGTTTTCTCAGTAGGCATCACGAGGTCGAAACCAAATAATGTTGGTAAAAATCGAGCCGCTTAGCGTCGAGGGATCGGGATGGAATTTGGTGGGAAGAACAAGCATAAGCATTAGATACCTTCTTGACAGATCCAGATCATATAGAGGCTTTTTTGGGGGAGTTGGAGTGGGGTTCCCGGAATTCCGGTGATTGCGAGTTAGGATACTTCCAGATGTGCTAAGGACAATAAAACTTGGCAGGCATATTAGTAACCCGACCAAATAGTCTTAAGGACCCGACACATTGCTTTAGGAAGACTTCTGACCATTTTGTGGGTAGGCGAGGGAGGGGGAATCCGGAAATTACTGACTTCCATAGGTTGCAAACAAATGGTCCGATTCAAGTGAAATTTTATGGGTGATAAGAGCTGATGACCTAGAAATGCAAAGTGTGTGCCGAACCCCGTGCGGCCATGGTCGGGGGGGGGGGGGCCGGAAACTTTATGACACTGCATAAAAACCAAACGGATGGGCAGAATGGGATGCAAATGGGACAGTACCAAGTTTATGCGGCCTAGATTTGTCATTTGGTGTCTGAACCGGATCCGACCAAGGTAGGAGGAGGATGAAGCAGGAACCGGAAATTTGCAGATATGCTCCGATTCCAGTTAAACTTGATGTAAAGGAAGAGGAGACAGTGGGGGGAGTTGGAGGGGGAGTTCCGGAAATGTTGTGGCTCGCATAGGGGTTAAGCGAGTGGAGTGATTTGAATGAAACTTGGAAAGTAGAGACATCGTGCGCCTTAGATGACATATTTTAGGTTCCGGACCGGATCTTAGCAAGGTGGGGAGGGGTACCGGAATTCCGGAAAAATGCTCCAGAGTTGCTTTCTCGTTTCTCACACCACTTACTTGTAACAAGTGCCATATGAGCTCGTAGCTCTTGTTGAGCTTTCTTTCTTTGGCGGATAAACACTTCGCTCGGAATCCGGCCGAAACCGGAATTTGGTAAAAAATAAAGTTTTTCATGTAGTCGATTAGAAATTCGACATAGGAGTAAAGCTACATTCTGAATCCATATTTGTACTTTATATTTTCACCGGCCAAGGGATTCGCCAAAATCCGCCAAAACCCCGAAAGTCGATACTGGAATAAAAATTCATTATGAATTCGTATAGAGCTTTGGTTCGAGGGCAAGAATGCAAGGTAAATCTATATCTGTTCTTGGTTTTTGCTGCGGATTTAGCCTTAACCATCACTTTCACTTTTTGTACGTTTCTAGTATATCTCTCTGTCAGCTTATTCCTGTCGGTATAAAGATATAAGACTGAATCCATGTATCTGCGCTGTTTGCCACCGGTTAAATAGTACGATCAGAATCGGATTTTGACTGGAAATTTCGGAGAAACCAAAATACTTTAATAAAAGTTGTAATGTGGTGTAGTTGTATGTAGATAAAAATCACGTCGGACAGAATATTCTATGGGGGTTTGGAATAGCATTGGTATTCCGATCATAACCTGACCACGATTTGGGCAATCTGACCTGGGACAAATAACATGTTCACGCCTCACGGGATCTGGCGGCGAAGACAGCAAATCTACAACACCCGATTTTATGGATTTCTAAGCCCAATAAATATTCATTTTTGGTATCCAATAAAAATCTTTGTTTTATTAATGGTGACAAGTTGACCCTTCTGGTCAAACGTCCCGTGATAAGGCGGTGTATTTATCCGTGGAACGTTGGACCAGATGTTCAAGGCTTTCGTTGTTCCGTATAAATATATAACGTTGGGCATTCCTTGCAGTCCGTGATTGATTTGTTTCTTGAGTATCTGATTATTTGTTTCTTTGAGTCCCAGTAGTCCAAGCGTGGCCATGTGGTAAAAAATGTTATCGCATTTACAGAAACGTTACACGAATATCATCGGGCAGCTAGGTATGCGATAAAGATGTCACTGGCTTTCTTGACTCCTGTTTTGCTGTTGGCCCAACAAAGCTACTCTGCATGGTAATAACTTTCTGGCTGGACTACATGGCATACTCAGTGACAAAGACTACGTTGCTTACGCTTCACGTATTTCAAATACGTCCGTTTCCTGCTAGCCTGTGCTTACCCCGTCGCACACGAAATCGATATTGATCATCCGTTTGTCGATTTAGTTCCCACTACTGACGATGGAAAATCACGAAAATTATTTCCTCCGATTGGCCGTTACCTGTCCACAGGCCCGTATCCAGGAATTTATTTCGGGGTGGGTGGGGGGGGGGGGGGTTGCCCGCGAGTCGGACAAAAAAAACATAGATAGAGAGTATGTTTCGGGGGGGGGGGGGGGCTGAACCCCCTACCCCCCCCCCCCCCCCCCCCCTGGATACGGCCCTGCCTGTCCACCACCCCATTAGATCAGTTCTTATTTGAAGTCGTTTGTCTTTTTGTATGTTTTTTGCATATTTTTACTCTTCTGCTGCACTTATGCCACAGGGCCGTGCGCAATAAATCATTCATTCGTTCGTTCATAGACATTTTTTCGCTCCTTTGTTGTTTATGAAATACCATGAAATCGTTTTCGACTAATAACTTCAGACTTGGACTCTTTATTCAGCAGTTTGTGTTACAGGAGTTTCAGCGTCTGTTGCGAATGACTGGGTATTTGTTGGAGTTATCCGATTGCTGGATAGAAGATTGCCGGAGTCTTTAACCCTTCTTGACTCATTGAATGACGTCTATATAACGAAGCATGACATGCCCGATGCCAAAATCATCAACTCGGATCACAGGTAATTTTTCAAACTTTTTTTTCTTGTCTATATCAAGCTATTGAGCAGCTCGATCTAAAAATAATGTGTTAATCCAATCCTAGCATTACGCCAGGAAGAGGTAAGTTTCTGTTTTCCCGCCTCCTATCATCGCTGGATGAAGACTGTTTCCGAATTTAGGTGGTTCACACTCTCTCACTCAGTGGCTAGTTCAAGTTCTGTTTATTTCAAACTGAATTCAACATAAAGAGCCAATTTGGCAGACAGAAGGCTCGAGGTCTGAACAGTCTCTAGTTTGAACAGTCTTAGGAAAGACGCTCCATTCACTAAGCTTACGGTGTGACCACGATGACCAAGGAGAAGTAAACGGGGAAAAGCTCTTCCTGGCTACCTTCGCCGTGTAAATTCGCCACCGTGAATTATTTATTTACTTGTTGATTTTATTTTATTTTGTTTTTTCTTTGTTTGAGTGCTTCTGATTTTTTCCCGCTACGACCTGTGCAGAGTCGTTACTAGCCAAAATGTTTGGGGGGGGGACAAGGCATTTACCGACTGGCCGGTAAATTTTACCGACTGTTTTTGCAAAAAAAAGACTGTTTTCAAGAAAAAAATTACAGTTTTGAAAAAAAAATCGACTGATTTTCAAAAAATTCGACTGTTTTGACGAAAAATCGACTGATTTTCAGAAAAAATCGACGGCAGTCAACTGTTTTGACGAAAAGTCGTGGCGCTTCGTTCCGATTTGGTTATTTTTTATCGACTGGCCGACAGCCTTGGGGGCATTTTATAAGTAGTGAACTGATAGACTAAAATGCTCCTCAGCCGGGATTTGAACCCAGGACCCTCTGCTTACAAGGCAGTCGCTCTACCATCTGAGCTACCGAGGGGCTTGTGAACAGAGTTAGCAAACCACTACAATAGTCTGGTAGAAGCCGGCCATAGGAACAGTGATCCCGCCCGAAGGCAAATTCTCTCTCTGCGCTGCCGGTGGACACCTCGGCGCGGCAACCAGTTCATATCATATTTCAAATGTTTCTGGTTTATTGGTCACGGTACAAGTCCCTTGTGTAAAGTGTACAAAAGTATTGTAGTATTAGCAATGGGGGGGGGGGGGCACACTGGGTTAGTTAGCACACTAGTTTAAAACCAGGAAGTAAACTGTTTTTTAGATTGCCAGAGTAGTCCCCAGACCGTTCACCAAAGTACTAATTTGCCATTTTTAGCTAGCCAGACGAAAATAGCCCGCTTCCTGTAATAGTCCCGCCACTGTCCGTTTGAGCAGCTTATAAGGCGTTTTTGGGATCCCAAAACGTAAGTTGAGGGATACCTGTGACATCGCAAAAGTTGTCCGTCCGTCCGTCCGTCCGTCTGTAAGCCCGATAACTCTCGAAGGGAATGAGATATTTTGATGAAACTTGGTGTGAGGATTCGTTGGGTCGGCGGACCAGTCGAGTTCGTAAATGGGCTTTGTAGCCCTACATTTTGAGGTGGGGGTTCAAATTAAGGGGCAAACAAAATATTTTGAAACAGCTAATGTGATAGTCGATTATGGGGTAAGAAGACATGCTGCACACGATGGTGAAAACCATTTTGTAGTCGGACAAGTAGTTCGCCCGGAATCCGGCCAAAACCGGAACGTTTGTTAAAAGTAAAAGTTTTATTTGAAGTTGATTAGATGTTTGATTTATAGGTAGGAAGACATGCTGAAGACGATGGTGAAAACCATTTTCTCGACGGACAAGTAGTTCGCCCGGAATCCGGCCCAAACCGGAAAGTTTGTTAAAATAAAAGTTTTATTTGGAGTTGATCAGATGTCCGATTTATGGCAAGAAGACATGCTGAATTTTTATGTGAAATCAGTTTTCTTCCCGGACATGTAGTTCGCCCGGAATCCGGCCAAAACCGGAAAATTGTTAGAAGTTAAAGTTTTATTTCTAGCTGATTAGATAACCGATTTAGGGGTAAGAAGAGACGCTGAATCCGTGTGTGACAATCATATTTTACCCGGACATATAGTTCGACCGGAATCCGGCTGGAGTCGGAAAATTTGTTATAAGTAAAATTTTTATTTGAAGTTGATTAGATGTTCATTATTGGGGAAAGAAGATACCCTGAGTTCGTTTTTTTTCGCCGGACAAGTAGTTCTAGAGTTCGGCCGAAACCAGGAAATTGGCAGAAGTGGCAGGACAGATATGACTTATACGGGTAAACACACATGTTGAATCCATATCTGAACTTGGTTTTCTCAGATGATTAGCTATTTGGCCTTAATCTGTTTCTGAATTTTAATTGTAAGAATGTTCAAGGATTCTGGCGATGACTGGATCTGGCTAAGACAAGACCCAGTTGTCTGGATCAGATATTGAATTTTTGGGATCCCATCGAAAAGTTTGGTCTTGTTGCTGTTCGAACCCACAGGCCAAAGTCTACGTCAAAAAGCGTGCGAAAACGCCTTAGCACACAGGCCAACTGCTACGGCTACAGTCCACAGGAATGCAAAAACGCAGCTAATCTCGAGGGTCTGGCGAGGTAACCCTATAGCAAATCGAGTGGTACAATATTCATTAAATAACATACATTAGGTGTACATCGGCATCGCTACCTCAAAGTAGATTGATCAAACTGCAGCTGAACTTTAACTCCCGTCAACTCGAACTCTCAATTGGAGTTATCCCATTTCTTCTAACGTAGATCAATATCCTGCTTCTAACTACGGCGATGTTTTTATCTCCATCGCATGTGACATTGCTTGACAGTCAATCTTGATCACTCGGAAGCTTACACAACTCCAAAGGCGTTTTTCCGCGGCAGGTGTCCCACACGTTTCTGAGGTTTACTGTGGTTGTTTCAGTTGCCTGAAAAAAAATAGAACCCAGATGAAATGTCGATATGTTAACATCAAGCCTACGCCCTTGCCATTCTGTAATAGAGCGATCCTCAGTTTTTGTCTATCTGCTTGACGAAGTAGCTCATTTTCTCATCTGGACTTCAATTAGCTGATAAATTTGAATTTCCCGCTAAATCTCGAGCAACAAAGAGCGTGTTCCATCCTACTTACCGTAGTTACCACGCATGACGTCACAAATTCTGCCTTTTTGTCGTCAAGGCTGGAACGACTTTTCTATTTTCCAGCGGAATATCATGCCACGGGTGAATCCGACCAATCACGTGAGAGAGATTCGTGGTTACTACGCTTACCACGCTCCGGAGCGTGGTAAGCAAATAGTTACTATTAGTTACTATTTCGAGAAGGCTGGAACGGTCAGCGTAGTAACTTTTCGTGAGGTTGGAACGGATTTAGTAACTAATAGTTACTCTTGGTACGAGGGTGGAACACGCTCAAAATCAATCACCTCGAAAGTTGCTTGTTAAATTTGAGCCAGTTTAATACTTATCCCAGGAGGAACCGTCGAGTAGTCATCTATCTCATGAAAGTCCATTTATCATATGATATGATATTTACAAAAAATACGAATATTATAAAATGACGAACTTATCTCTAACAACCACTTACAGCTGCACAAAATTTTCTCTGTGAAGCTCGATATCCAGCTCCTGTCCTAGTGAGAAAGTAGTCAGGATTTGTTCACCTAATAAACGGAACATGAGAGTAAAACCCAGGCTTCACCTTGCATATTTTTCTTCGAACCGTGCAGGCCACACAAATCTTGTTGGTCGCGTCAGACTTGCGGGGCTACACAACGATCTACCAAACACTCTTTTCGAGCCAAAGCTTCTTTGTAGAATCTCGGAAAACGCCTTAAATTAGCATTTCGTTACAACCGGCTACACGCAACGGGAAAATCCGCAACCGTAAAAGGAGGGACCGCCAAGGCTAGATTCGCACAGATTACGGTTTTCGCTTCACCTGCACGGGGAGCTTCACTCCGACGGGGAAACTGTGGAGCGGGGAAACACCGCTTTCTCTGGGAATCTAGCTTAAGAGCGTCATTCCATTAGGTTATAATGCAAGTATTTCGAAGATAAAGGGGAGAAATACCAGTAGCTGTTGTGCGGACGTAAGGTTTGGCAGTACGGATTAAATAATTATGTGTGCCCGACGCATGCTTGAATTAAGACGCATGAGAGAGTGTTATGTATGTTCAAGTTCTTTTCAGTATTACTTGCATCACACACCATTATTGTAGGCCTATAATGAACATTCTGAGAGGGTAATGTATTTTCAAGTTCTTTTCAGTATTACTTGCATCACACACCATCCCTGTAGGCCTATAATGAACATTCTGACAACAGAATCTACTTACTTAAAGCACACCTCGCAGTTTCAGAACCATTTGAATAGCCTACTGTAAAACTGAGCTCTGCATTTCACAAATTATCCACGGCTTTGGCTGTTTTAAGTCTTTTCCCAGGCCCACTGACTTCTATCAAAAACTCGGCAAAATTCAGAGAACCGGTTTTACGTATCAGTAGCACGATGCATGAACACTCGTCGGGAGCATATTGCGCATGGAAAATCGTGAATCGTAGCAAGTGCAGAGATAAGCGTGATGTCGTTAGCGGGTTTAGAATGTAACACATGAAATTTGGGTCTCCAGGTTTAAGACTTATTGTATGTCAATTCCGAAGTAGGTTGCATTGTCAAAATAGGTACTATACGGGTCCTTAAAACAAAATTTAGAAATGAAGATGCTAAGTGTTCCTTTATCAGGCGCATACAAACCCATTAGCATACTCCTGTTCAGGCTATCTACTTGAAATCGCATTTTCGGGTCGGTAAATCGGACATTTAACGTCAAAACTATTTGACAAACTGTATTTATCGCAGCTACTTTGTAGTGGAGCTCTGTTTACGGAGAAAGAGTTTTAATTATTAAGTATTAAAGTAAAACCACAGTATTAAAACTAAATTAATTATAGATTATTATTATTTATTTAGTTTTAGGGTTGGGAGGGATTTGTTGGGATGTTGGATGCGCCCATCTTGTTGGTTCTAGTTATTTATTAATTAATCATTATCATCAATTAACTTTATTGTTTATTGCGAGTTTGAACTGGCGACTACTACTGTTTTTCTTATCTTTTGAAGAAGATAATTGTTATTCATTTTTCACTCCCGTGCCACTCGTGGTTTGCCCTCTGCCGAGAGTATTCGGTATGTGTGTAAAGTTAGTGAAAATAATAAATGAACCTGAACTTTAAAAAATCTTCTTAGCGGGACTTTCTTTGCTAGCTCTTTCTGTATCAGGATTGTATCGCTTCCGCTGTCCATAAGCATATCGGTTTCGGTTCTTTTTATGTCACCTACGACTATGTGCGCAGGCAGGGTTACTCTCTGACAGTCGTGAAACAATACTCCATCAGATCGGGGGTTGCGAACCCTACCCTTTCAAAGTACTAACGTGTGCGCTTTTAACGTACTTAGCTTTCGGCTTTATTCCTGTGCGTTTGTTCGGCTTTCTGTCAGGTCCGATTTCGTTTCCTTTCTTCAGGAGGAAGCATACTCTAACAGCTAACATTATTAAGCATGTGCACTATACCTCCTGGCTTTTTGATAGAGAAAAGTGTGTCAGCTCTGTTGCCGTACTTTTCATCTCGGCTACACCCACGCTTTCGTTACTGCATGCTTTCAGTTCTTCTTTTGCCAGAACATATGATTAGAAATGGATAATCGATCCGCTTTTCGTAAACTTCTTTTATAGATGGTTGAGAATGGTTGAGGACATCATGTTGACCGGGACGGATGTGTTAGAGAAAATGATTGTAACATTTGTCAGCGCAAAACGAATACGTCAGCTGAATTTTATTAGAGCCTTATTTCGGCCCTTCTTGGCAAGGGTCCTCATCAGGTTCAAGCTGGAAAATGAGCTTGTGGAAAACAACAAAAGATACTAGCTTAAGTATCTGATTTTATGAATTTCTTCATGAAAGTTGCCTGGAGTTAAAGCTGTTGCTGCTCGATTGGGTCGTCGAGAGGGTAGAGATTTTTCTGTATTTTGGTTTTGTTTTCCACAAGCTCATTTTCCAGTTTAAGCGTGAAGAGGACCCTTACCACGAAGAGCCGAAATGTAGCTATACAAAATTCAGCTGACGTATCCGTGTTGCACTGTCAAGATCCGCAGTCAGCTTGGGCTGAAGGAAGATTTTAATAACTTAAATTGACGTTGCGTTTACGACCTGGGGTTTTGGGTTAGGTTTTGGGGCTATAGAGTGTCCCTGGTAGGCGGGGACGTCCCGACACCTTCCTTGATAGGGGGGGGGGGGGGGGGGGGCTTCAGAATTTTACTGGAATTTTTCGATTTTTACCGGAAATTCTCCGTAGTGACCATCTCTGCAGAAACTCTAGAATACTGTTGTATTCTGACTTCGATTATGCTACTAACAACAGTAAAAAATAGGCTCGCTAAAATTCTTACAGCCGATATTTGGACACACTGCAATATTTTGACTCATCTGAGAGATTTTTTCACCCGAGGGCCTATGTTCAGAATATGCGCTGCTTGCACGGAAAACAAAAGCAGGGACAACAAAA
Source organism: Branchinecta sandiegonensis (assembly GCA_030848855.1). Taxonomy (NCBI): domain Eukaryota; kingdom Metazoa; phylum Arthropoda; class Branchiopoda; order Anostraca; family Branchinectidae; genus Branchinecta; species Branchinecta sandiegonensis. The sequence goes on along the minus strand of JAUPMV010000003.1, from coordinate 18,839,444 downwards.
AACAAAATTAAAAACAACACACTATACTACATTACTCAAAATCAGGGAAAAGTTGCAAAACAGCAACTTCCCCACGACAATCATATTGGGAGCCACAGCCTCATTTGCGGCCTAGCCAGGACAACCAGCAGCGGGTTCTGAGGCTCGAGAATGCGCTTCTGCATAGAATACTATCAACTGTCTTAACTGACCATCCCGAACTATCAAAAGGTGCGGGTACTGGACACAATAAATCATCCCTCTGTTCATTGAACTAGGCTTCCGAGGGGTTGCTGTCTCTGCGCCGCCGGTGTACACCTCGGCGCGGCACCTGCACCGCGGCATGCGCCACTTGGTGTACATCGTTTTTGGGAGTGAGCAACCCCTCGTAGGCTACAAAATCTCAAATCTCCGCCTGAACCCGATAAATCGCACCATGACTACCTGCAGTAGTGCCAATCCTCAGAAGTAAATGGTCTGTTGTCGCTAGGCTGCGGTAAATTCGGGCGTGGCTTCGGCCCCCTCTGACCACTTCTTATACTTCAGCTTCACGTGTGGTAGTGATGATTGAGTGCGTGGAAGGCGTGTACTCACTGACCTATGGGTGAGATGAATATTTCCATAGAAAAGTTCGAGCGTTACTTTAGATTTGCGATAGAGAATAGAGCAATGTTCATAGGTCGGAGTACAGTATGATCGATATAATAATTATTGTTGACGTGGCTCTCGGGCTTTTGTGAGTAAATTCATTCATTAGAAGCGTTACGTGACGTTAGGATCCAAGAAAACAACTTATTTTGAACGTAAATGGGTCACAAGTTCCAACTTGGAAGGGAAGGAATTTCTTCTCACTTGGACAAAATCTAGGATGATAAAAGCCTACAAAGTTAGCAGGAAGGCTATTCGCATCCTTGATGCTTCAAGATATTCATGAGAGTAGAAGGAAAAATCTTACTTTTTACGAGTTCTTTTCTGGGAAAACGCGATACGAGGAAAATAAGTTTCTCTACGTCGCTTGCAATTTGATGACCAAATTTTGCAACCTTTGTTTAGAGATCTGGTTGAAGAGCGGCAGTGTTGCCGACAATACAGCCATTAAAGAAATGTATTGCGTCTGTAGAGCGGGCGGATACTCACTCTAGGGCACCCGGTGTAAGTTAAGAAGTTTCCCGGTGTTCAGAATCTTCTGTCTATCTGGGACACTACTTTCTCAGGTCCTAACGGCCGATTTGCATTCGTACTACTTTTCATGCGTAACCTAATCGTAACTTAATTTTGCATGACCTTCAGCTCTTTCGCATTTTCTTTTTGTTCTGACAACCATTGTAGCCCACGAAGGGTTGTGATTTCTGTCAACACTTTTCACTATTCTGCCGTCTGTTATTATTTATGTTCTCCCAACATGTTTGCGCGCTTTAACAAATATTCCCCTTTGGGATCCCATTGAAACCTTTGGTCTTGTTCTTCGTGCTTGTACTCCCCGTTTTCAGTTTTCCTAGCGATTGTAAATAAATATACGGATGATACTAAATTTGAATCTTAGGAATATCAACCCATCCAAGCATGTCAGGTTGGTATCCCACTTTCTTTTCTCGAGAATCACTTAGAACGTTTCCACGGGTACCTAGGAGGAAAATATGAATGATGTGTAATATTGAACTAGTATTGAATTTTTTTTGGTCGTGTTCCCATGCCGACGCAAACGCAATTACCAATTAGTCAACATTTCTTTTCGCCCTGGTTTCCGTAATTCAAAAGGATCCTGGTGGCTTGGCCTCGTACGGCCGAGATTGTATTGCAAATTTAGAATGGAAATACGGACTATTCTTTTTTCTGTGCTGTTCCTCTTTTTTATGGCATTTGCCCTTCGACCAAGTGCCATATAGCAATCGGAATTTCTGTCGGTCTGTCGATCGGTCACTTCCACATAAGCTAGGACGATGAAACTTGGCAGGCGTATCAGGGACCCGAAAAGATTAATTTAGAAACAGTCACTTCCCCGACCCGACCATAATGGGGGGAGTGGAGGGAGGGGGAATCCGGAATCTTGAGGTATTTATAACTTTTGAATGGGTGATTGGATCTTGATGAAACTTGATATTTGGAAAGACCTGGTGTCTCAGACCACCCACTTCAAATCCGAACCTGATCCGGTGACTTTGGCGGAGCCGGAGGGCTGGGGACCTGAAATCTTGGGGAAAGCTTAGAGGGGAGGGATCGTGATGAAACTTGGTGGAAAGAATAAGTCCTAGATACATCACTGACATAACCGGACCGGATTCGGGCACTTTGGGGGGAGTTGGTGGGGGGTCCAGATATTCCAGTGCTCCGCAGCGAGCTCGGTACTTCCCGATGTACTAGGATGATGATACTCGGCAGGAATATGAGGGACCCGAATAGCTGTCTTGAGAATAGTCGTTTGGACGATCTGAACATCGTGGCGGGAGTGGAGGGATGGGGAGTCCGGAAAATAGTGACATCTTATGGAAAAAAGGTGCCCGGATTCCCGAGTCCGGAAATTTGGAACAACATTCCGGACACTAACAATGTTTAAGGAAATTCGGAGATATTTCTGGAGCGGGGTTTCCCTGAACGTTTTCGTGCCCGGAATGCTGTTCCAAATGTCCTTGTCCGGGAATCTCGGAGTACAGGAATTCCCGAAGCGGGATTTCCTTGACGGTTTTCATGCCCAGAATGCTGTTCAAAATTTCCTTACTCCGGAATTCCGGCATACAGGAATTGCTGAAGCGGGATTTCCGATTTCCGTTTACAAAAAAACAACACGAAACTAACTTCTATCAAATTGAACCAAAATGAACCAAAAATCCTCCCGTCACCTCGTCCGTCACTTGTTGTTTCGGATACGGCGAAGAACATGAGATCTTGATGAGTTCGAGATCATGAAGCCGAGTTTATAACTCAAATTCCTCGTCTAGAAAAACACAAAATTATACATAAAACTTTTTTAACACGAACATTCTAATATTTGTATTTGTGGGGGTTCTGTTTGCAAACCGTTGCGTCGCTCTTCTGGTCTTTAGTTGCATGCAATATTATGGTTTGTCGTCTTTTTATGACACTTGCCTTCCCGCCAAGTGCCATATACCTATCACTTTTCCGTCGGTCGGTCAGTCCGGGGATCGCGAGTTAGGGTACTTCCAGATGAGCTAGGACGATGAAACTTGGCAGGCTTGTTAGAGACCCGATCAAACTAACTTGGAAATAGTAACTTCCCCGATCTGACCACCGTGGGGGGATTGGAGGGTGGGGGAGTCCGGGATATTGACATATGTATAACTTTGGAACGGGTGATCGGATCTTAATGAAACTTGATTTTGGAAAGAACTCGGGTCTCAGATATCACACGTCAAATCTGGAACGGATCCGGTCACATTCGGGGGAACCGGAAATCTTGCGACATGTTCAGAGTTGACGGATCGGGATGAAATTCGGTGGGGAGAACAAACACAAGCTTGAAATCGGGATGAAACTTGGTGGAAAGAATAAGTCCTAGATACATCACTGACATAACCGGACCGAATCCGGGCACTGTGGGGGAGTTGGAGGGAGGATTCCGAAATTCCGGTGATCCAGAGTTAAGGTGCTTCCAGAGGCACTAGAACGATGAAACTTGGCTGGCGTATCAGGGATTTTTATCTTAAGAACAGTGGTTTCTCCGACTCAACCATTGTGGGGAAGTGAAGGGAGGGGGAATCCGGAATCTTGAGGTATGTCCAACGTTTGAACGGGTGACTGAATCTCAACGAAACTTGATATTTGGAAAGAACTCATCTCAAATGCGGACCCGATCCGATCAATGTGGGGCGGTTGGGGGGGACCGGGGACGCTTAGAGTGTAGCGATTGGGATGGCACTTGGTGGGAAGAACAAGCAGTAGCTCTAGAGAGATCAGGGACAGAACCGGACTGGATTCGGACATTCTAGGGGGAGTTGGAGGGTGGAGGGTCCGGAACTCCGGTGGTCGCGATTTAAGTTATTTCCTGATGTGCTAGGATGATAAAACTTGACTTGAACATTAGGGACTTGACAGGATTGGCTAAGAAATTGTCACTTCCCAGATCCGACCATCCCTTAAAGTACACATCTTAGCCGTAAAGTACAAACAAATGTTTTTAAGTAAAATAGTCATTTTCGCGATCCCGACGAGCCCATGATTATTTTTGTCTCAAGGGTTGTGTTTAAAAATGAATTTTTGGCACCCTTACAGTGCGCATCTTAACCGAAAAGTAAAAAAAAAATACTTTTCACCAAACCATATGTATTCATGATTTTAATGGGCCCATGATCAGTTTTGCCTCAAGGGTTTTGATTACAGATGAATTTCTAGCGCCTTTAAAGTGCGCATCATCACAGCCAACTGCAAAAATAAAAATATTTTTTACAAAACGATACATTCTCGTGATTTCCAAGGGTCCATCATCTCATGGGTTTTGCTTACAAATGATCACAACATACCCATGAGTTGGCAAATTCCTACTTTCATCCTCTTACAGCCTTGCATTTAAGATTTGGTTTGTTCTTCGCTAAAGCCGATCGCGGGAAGTGCAACCAAATATCCGAAATTGTATTTACCCCTCGCTTAAGATCTTAGAGGGAGAATTAGCTGATCAAGAAAACTCTGGAAATCCCATTTTCGTTTCTTTCTTTATGAATGGTCAGCTTGGCTTCAAACCTTATTTCGACCGATGTCAAACATTGAAGCTAAGACTACACTGTCAGAGTTTTGATAGGATAACATATAACGCATAGTTACGCATCCTTGTGCTAAATGTTATGTTAGCTGCCGAGAATATTTCTGACCATTTAAAAGTTATGTTTCGCGAAAAGATAACATTGAAAAGGGTAATAACATTTATGTTGATAATGTTTAACGCATTGATGACCAGACATGTGTTAAATGCAGGGGCGTCACGTATGGTGGGGAGGGGGCACGCCCTCCCCCCAAAGTTGCCGGCCGCAGTCTGTGAAAACAAGACCAAAGGTTTCTATGGGATCCCAAAAATTCAATATCTGATGCAGACAACTGGGTCTTGTCTTCGCCAGATACAGTCTTCGCCAGACTCCTTGAACATTTTTACTATTAAAATTCAGAAACAGATTAAGGCCAAATAGCTAATCATCTGAGAAAACCAGGTTTAGATATGGATTCAGCATGTGTATTTACCCCTATAAGTCATATCTGTTTTGACGAAAACTACCTGCCACTTCTGCCAATTTCCCCGTTTCGGCCGAACTCCGGAACTACTTGTCCGGCGGAAAAAGAAAGCTCAAAAACGAACTCAGGTATCTTCTTTCCCCAATAATGAACATCTATTCAACTTCAAATAAAAATTTAACTTATAACAAATTTTCCGGCTCCAGCCGGATTCCGGTCGAACTATATGTCCGGTTAAAAATTATTGTCGCACACGGATTCAGCATCTCTTCTTACCCCTAAATCGGATATATATCCAATCAACTACAAATAAAACTTTATCTTTTGACAATTTTCCGGTTTTGGCCGGATTCCGGGCGAACCACAAGTCCGGGTAGAAAATTGTTTTCACATAAATGTTCAGCATGTCTTCTTGCCCTAAATCGAACATCTAATCAACTCCAAATAAAACTTTTACTTTTAACAAACTTTCCGGTTTTGGCCGGATTCCGGGCCAACTAAGTGTCCGCCGAGAAAATGGTTTTCACCATCGTGTTCATCATCTCTTGCTACCCCTAAATCAAACATCTAATCAACTTCATATAAAACTTTACTTTTTACAAACTTTCCGGTTTTGGCCGGATTCCGGGCTAACTACTTGTCCGATGACAAAATGATTTTTACCATCGTGTTCGCCATGTCTTCTTACCCCATAATCAACTATCACATTAGCTGTTTCAAAATATTTTGTTTGCCCCTTAATTTGGACCCCCTCCCCACCCCTGAATGTAGGGCTACAAAGCCCATCTAAGAACTTGACTTGTCCGATGACTCAACGAATCCTCACACCAGTTTCATCACAATATCTCATTCCCTTCGAGAGTTATCGTGCTTACAGACGGACGGACGGACAGACGGACAACTTTTGCGATATCATAGGTATCCCTCCACTTACGTTTTGGGATCCCAAAAACCGAGTCGGCGCGAAGTGTCGCAATTTTTCGTAAAAACAGCTGTTTTTTTCTTTGGAAATTTCTGAAAAATGTTGGGTCTTCTTAAAAACAGTCGGTTTTTCGTAGAAAGAGTAGATTTTTCTTACAAAATAGTCGGTATATCTGAAAATCAGTCGATTTTTCATGGAAACAGTCGTTTTTTTCTGAAAAAAGTCGGATTTTCTGCAACAACAGTCGGTAAACACGGTGTGAAGGAAAGTGTGAAAAAGTTCAAAGTTTCGATATAGACCTCGCCTTGGCGAGTTCAGCCGCATACAAGTGCGAATCATATTTGATAGTGCAAAACGGATAGGCTAGGTCAGCTGAGTTTTATTAGAGCTATATTTCGGCTCTTCTTGGCAAGGGTCCTCTTCAGGCTCAAAACCGCTCAAGTTGGAAATACGAACTTGTGGGAAAACTTGAACTTCTGGGAAAACTTGAGCGGTTTTGAGCCTGAAGAGAACCCTTGCCAAGAAGCTCTAGTAAAATTCAGCTGACGTATCCGTTTTGCACTATCAAATACAGTTTTAGGTTGTTCGTACGCTCGTAAAAGTGTCGACAGTTGTGAATAATTCACATGATACTAATAACTAATTGTGGGATTCTCGTTTCATTGGGTTCGTGTATAAAATTTGAAGCAGGAAAATAGTAATGATCGTCTTTTGCCTAGTTCGTTAGGTCGTGACGTAAATGGGTACCAATGAGGCGTGAAGTCGGTATGTTTTGTGATTATGGTGCAGCGGAGTGGTCTGTGGGGTTTATTCGTGCCGGCTAATTGCATTTTCTAATTTTCAGGAAAGCATTTTTGCGAGGAAAAGCTTCCGGAAAGACATAGAGGAATATGTTAACTATCCTAACAATATTACTGCTTCGTTCTACATCCCTATTTGTTTCATCGGTTCACATTTCCGGAATTACGAATTCCTGTGTCGTTTTTATCCACCGTAAATGTTTTGCATCTGCCGGGTTTGGGTCTTTGTGAGGCGGATAGGCTCCCGCTTTTTGCTTCCGAGGAGCTCATTGGTGATAAAACCGGGTACGCAAGTTTTGTTGTATTACTTTGCGTCCGAGGAGCTCATTGGTGATAATACCGGGTACGCAAGTTTTGTTGTATTACTGGCCAAAACCAAGGGGGGGGGGGGCGAGTGAGGTTAATAACAGCGGGTACGGGTTTGTAATCATTGAGAATCCCAGCAGAGTTCCGAAGGAGTCACGACGTTACCTATGTTTCTATATATAGTTCCAACTTCTGAAGATAAATATTCTTTGAGCCCAAGCTGACTTTGAAACATTTATTCAAACAATGTTTACAACGGGTACGTCAGCTACGATTCTTCATCAGCGATATTTCGGCCCTTTTCGAGAGAGGTCCTGACGAGTACCCTTGCCAAAAAGGGCCGAAATATCGCTGATGAAGAATCGTAGCTGACGTACCCGTTGTAAACATTGTTTGAATAAACAATTTCTGAAACATTCAATGATAAGGACCGACTAAAAATTAAACGTATTTACTTTAAATTCGCAAAATACCTTCTTCGTCTTCCTCCTTGGACGCATAATACCTACATGACCAAGAAATATGGTATCGATGACCCGATTCGGAAGCTCGATGAGCTGTGTCAACGATTAAAATGCAATCAGAGCGGCCATGAGTGGCAAGGGAATATACTTTGACATTTCTTGAATTATAAATGTGATTTTCCCTCTGTGATTTGCCCTTTGTTTTCTTCGTTTTATGATCATCGTTTTCTGTGTTTTTTCTACTTTCTTTCTGTGATTTTGCCTTTTGTTTTTCTTTGTTGTGTGATCTTTTTCTGTGTTTTTTTTCTTCCTACTCTTCTTATTAATATACTCCATCATTTTCTCTTTCCTGTACGATGGGTGATTAAACAAACATTACATTACATTACAGGATTGCGACTTTCTATTTTGAAGAACACCGCGCGCTACCTATTGTTCAGAGCAAAACAACACCAGGGAGTAGCGCCAATACCAATGCTTTCCATGTTTGGCAAACGGGTCATACTGCTAGTGCCGCCCACTACGCTTTCGTCATTTAAAGCGAGAGAAACTTTTGGGTTCAGAGATTTCTAGTAAAGCAAAGTTGCGGTCTGCACACACCAAGGAAACAATGGAGGCTGTATCATTTTTTGCTACGTTCAGAATATGAAGTTATCGGAGCCAGCGCTGGTGGTAGACTGATTGAGTTTTAATAGGGACTTTCACTATCGCTAGTGGTGCTAGTGTCACTGCTATTCGAGTGTGTGTCACTTTTTTCAAGTCTTGGCTCTACTCTCTAGTGTTATTTTGCTCTGCTATTGTTACTGCTAAGATTTTCTGAGATAATTTACTACTTTAAAACTCAGCTATGCGTACAGTAAATTACACAAGTCTTCGGCTGTTTTTATCCTTTTTCCATGCCTTGAATGACAAACATGGCAAAATTTGCATAACCGGTCTTTTGACCAATAGTCTTCTCGCAAACATTGATCGAGAGCCTGATATATCACGTAAAGAGAATAAACCTGGCAATCGTGATAACCAGTGTAAAGCCAATATAGAAGATCTACGGAACGAGAATGGATGGAAATACTACTGAAGTAGAAGTAATTGGTATCATAAGTACGACGTCTCCTTTAAAGCGTCAAGACATTGTCGTCTCTGATTTAGCCCTTCATCTGAAGTATTGGTGACTATGTTGGCTAAAAAGTTGGTGTATATGTTGAATTGTTATAATAATAATAATAACTTTACTAATTTAGAAGCCCCAGGGCCATGGCAAAACAAACATGGCGGAAAATAAAACAGAATCCCTAATTGTCTATTAAACATCACACAAATAGTTAACCAAACTTCAAAAATCTGTACCGGTGCGTTCCATTTCCAGCCCGAGAAAGTGACATAATCTTCCCGCGCTTACAAAACATTCACAACCAACTGTATTGATCCGCCATCCGTCATCAAACTGACAAATGTGATACGCAAATGTGGTGCTATCCGTTATTCTGTCAGTCCGTCTTAATAATTTTAATTGTGTCATTTGAGTCTAAACTGAAAATTCTCGCCTGTGCTGGCGAAAAAACAAAAGTAGATTTTATTCTAAACTGAAAGATTTTGGCTGGCCGTCGGACGACCTACAGTTTTGAAGCGTTCCCAAGATTCCTGTCTGTTCCTGAACTGACCATAGCGTTTCCTCAGCGAATGATTGTCCTATTTATTTCCAGGATTTCGACGATCACTGGATACCTGGCAGGCGAAGTTCTGGGCAAATCGGCTCTGTGTTACATTTCCAGCGAGGATCTCCCGCTAGTTGGAAAGGCAATGAGAATGAGTAGGTTTAGTCTCTTAGTAACTTTTTAAATTGTTGTTACTCCTTCAATTTCCTTGTACCTTGAAGAGCAAAATCACTGCCTGGCAATGAATCTGTGCCAAGGACGGGCTAGACCCCCGTCTCTCAAAGTACTTTCTTCTTTGTTGTATTAGCAGGGTTGGTAGATATTCTTTCAGCCCAAGCTGACTGCGAATCGTATTTGGCGGTGCAGGACGGGGAAGTCCGCTACATTTTCTTAGAGCTATATTTCGGCCCTTCTTGGCAAGGGTCCTCTTCAGGCTCAAGCTGGAAAAGGCTTTTTGGGGGCTGAGGAGGACTGACTCAGCCTTGAAAGGCTCAAGATGACATATATTCAAATATTGTATACAACGGATACGTCAGCTAAGATGCTTCATCAGCGATATTTCGGCCCTTCTTGGCAAGGGTCTCCAAGGGTCCCAGGTTTCATCCCGATCCCTCCGCTCTGAGCGTTTCCCAAGATTTCCGGTTCCCCCCCTCACACTCCCTCCCCCCGAAGTCACCGGATCCGGTCAGGATTTTACGTGGGTCGTCTGAGACATGAGGTCTTTCCGATCAAGTTTCATCAAGGTCCGATAACCCGTTCAAGAGTCATAAATACCTCTAGTTAAATATTGCCCAAGCTGACTGCGAATCATATTTGATAGTGCAAAACGGATGCCGTATCCATTTTCCACTATCAAATATATACCTCAAGATTCCGGATTCCCCCTCGCTCCACTCCCCCCACGATGCTCGGATCGGGGAAGTGACTATTTCCAGCTTAATCTTTTGTGGTCCCTTTGTCATCGTCCTAGCTTATATGGAAGTGCCCGAACTAGCAAATCCCGGACCGACCGACAGACCGACGGACGGACAGAAATTGCGATCGCTATATGGCACTTGGCCGAAGGGCAAGTGCCATAAAAACAGCGACGGACAATAAAGCGATGATCAAAATAGTGACAGGCAAAAAGGGTGACGGTCAAAACAACTAAAGCAAAAACATTGACAAGCAAAAACAGCGAAAGCAAAAAATACTGGTCAAAACCGTTCCTGACAAATGTGTTAGTTGTCAAATGTCACGAGACGCAGGAGTTTTGGCTGCAGCATTTAAAGAAACAAGGAAAGGTACAGCTTTATGGCATTTAAGCTGTCGGTTGACGTGCGAGTCTAAATCTGTATCGTGATATTAAAGAGTATTTTGGTGTGGAGTATTATTTAAAGTTGAAAATTCCAGTAAAATTTCTTCGTGTATGGATCCAGGCGAGAGCATTGGTGTGGATGTCTACCTTGAAGGAAAGGGAAGATTACCAGAGAGAGCAATCTGCTCCACAACCTACTGACATCCAAGAAGGAAGTTGATGAATATTATTCAAGCCTTGTGCAAATTTAGAAGAAATGTAAATTAAGAATTTTGTAGAGGCTTAACGGCCTTCCATCCAATTTGCGAATATAATATAATAACTTTTCGCGAAAAGATTTGCAATGCATAACTTCCTATATCCCACAAGAAGTTATTTTATGACAATTTCTTTTGTGGAGGACGTTACGACATCGTATCATCCTCCAGGATGATACATCGTATTATCCTCCAGAGAGGCTGATACGAAGCCGTAACAGCCTCCGCAGAAGTTCATCAAGCACTTTTCCTCAAATACTGAATTCATCGAGCACTTTTCCTTAAATAGTGAAAAGCAGAAGCTGACCTCCACAAAATAAATTAAGAGCAATACTTTCAGTAAAAAAAAACACAAAACAATACTTAAAAAATACAAAAAAAATAAAATAAGAAGCAAAATATTTGTTGAAAAATGAAAGAACATCTTACTCTCTTAGCAACCAGCCTATGACCTAGGTCAACCTTGTCACAATCAAATTTCCACTGAAAATACAGCTTGTCAACTGAAACAACATCCTACTTTCTAAAAAGATAGTTAATGAGCACTTAAAACTGGCTCTGAGTGAAGAAAGATATATTATAATTTCAAAGACAACGTGATACCCAGTGTTGCCACCTTTTTCTGAAGGAACCTGTGACTTTTGGCTGCAAAGTCTTTTTAAATTCTGGCGCCTAAGAAATTGTGCCTTATGTACCAATTATTAGCTAGCAATCTTGCTTAATCATCTTGTCGTCTAATCATCAACCTGTCGCAGAACCCGGGCTCACTTTTCGAGGAAGTCCAGAATATGTGACAAATATCAGAATTCTGCAACCACTGGCAACACTGTCATCGTAAAAAGCACGTTTTCACCTGAGCAATCTGATCTTCTGCAAAGCTGTCGCTATCAAGTATACTAAACGCGTGTGAACATACTAAAAGCAAAGTCGGAATGTAATTACACCCTGGTCACACTAGGCACAGATTTGAGGAAAAGAGTCAACTGTTTTGCGCAGATTCGTGAAATGTTGTGCTGTCACCCGTGAGGATTTGAAACAACAATATTCAGAATCTGATGAATTTTCTTGATTTTGTATGGCACTTGCAGCCTCTGGCTCAAGTGCCATATACCGATCACAATTCCGTCTGTCGGTCTGTCGGTCGGTCCGAGTTTTTTGTCCCACATATCCGAGTTAGGGTACTTCCAGATGTGCTAGGACAATGAAACTTGGCAGGCGTATCAGGGACCCGACCAAACTAACCTGGAAATAATCAGTTTCCCGATCCGACCATATGGGGGGGAGTGCGGGGCGCTGGAAACTTGCAAATTTAGGGCATTTTGTCACTTTTTTCTGAGTTAGGGTACTTCTAGATGAGCTAGGACAATGAAACTTGGCAGGAATATCAGGGACCCGACCAAACGAACCTGGAAATAATCAGTTTCCCGATCCGACCATATGCGGGGGAGTGGGGGCGCTCGAAACTTGAAAATTTAGGGCATTTTGTCACACTTTTTCGAGTTAGGGTACTTCCAGATGAGCTAGGACAATGAAACTTGGCAGGAATATCAGGGACCTGACCAAAGCAACCTGGAAATAATAAGTTTCCCGATCCGACCATATGCGGGGGAGTTGGGGCGCTGGAAACTTGAAAATTTAGGGCATTTTGTCACACTTTTTCGAGTGAGGGTACTTCCAGATGAGCTAGGACAATGAAACTTGGCAGGAATATCAGGGACCCGACCAAACTAACCTGGAAATAATCAGTTTCCCGATCCGACCATATGCGGGGAAGTGGGGGCGCTGGAAACTTGAAAATTTAGGGCATTTTGTCACACTTTTTCGAGTTAGGGTACTTCCAGTTGTGCTAGGACCATGAAACTTGGCAGGCATATCAGAGACCCGATCAAACAAAACTAGGAATAATCAGTTTTCTGATCCGACCATTTTGGGGTGGGGGGGGTGGGGTGGAGGGCAGGGGAATCCGGGAAACAGAGAACTGTGTAACTTTCGAACGGATGATCGGATTGTAATGAAACTTCATAACTGAAGAGAATATATATCTGTAATGTCCCGTTTACAGTCTTGACCGGATTCGGTAGCCAGGGGGGAGTTGGGGGGGGGAGACCGGAAATTTCAAGAAACGGTTAGAATGGAGGGATCGGAGTGAAACTTGCTGGGAAGAACAAGCATCTGCTCTAGATATGTCCTTTAGACCATTGTACTGGATCTGGACACTTATGGGGGGGGGGGGGGGGTCCCGGAATTCCGGTGATGGTGGTTTTTTGGATTTTCACGATGAAACTTGGCAGGCATATCAGGGACCCAATCAAACTGACTTCAAAATAAAAATATTGTCGATCAGATAATGGTGGGGGAGTGGAGGGAGGGGAATCCGCAGGGGAATCCGGGAAATTGAGAAGTGTGTAACTTTCGAACGGATGATCGGATTGTAATGAAACTTCATAACTGAAGAGAATATATATCTGTAATGTCCCGTTTAAAGTCTTGACCGGATTCGGTAGCCAGGGGGGAGTTGGGGGGGGGGGGAGACCGGAAATTTCAAGAAACGGTTAGAATGGAGGGATCGGAGTGAAACTTGCTGGGAAGAACAAGCATCTGCTCTAGATATGTCCTTTAGACCATTGTACTGGATCCGGACACTTATGGGGGGGGGGGGTCCCGGAATTCCGGTGATGGTGGTTTTTTGGATTTTCACGATGAAACTTGGCAGGCATATCAGGGACCCAATCAAACTGACTTCAAAATAAAAATATTGTCGATCAGATAATGGTGGGGGAGTGGAGGGAGGGGAATCCGCAGGGGAATCCGGGAAATTGAGAAGTGTGTAACTTTCGAACGGATGATCGGATTGTAATGAAACTTCATAACTGAACAGAATATATATCTGTAATGTCCCGTTTAAAGTCTTGACCGGATTCGGTAGCCAGGGGGGAGTTGGGGGGGAGACCGGAAATTTCAAGAAACGGTTAGAATGAAGGGATCGGAGTGAAACTTGCTGGGAAGAACAAGCATCTGCTCTAGATAAGTCCTTTAGACCATTGTACTTGATCCGGACACTTATGGGGGGGGGGGGGTCCCGGAATTCCGGTGATGGTGGTTTTGGGGATTTTCACGATGAAACTTGGCAGGCATATCAGGGACCCAATAAAACTGACTTCAAAATAAAAATTTTGTCGATCAGATAATGGTGGGGGGAGTGGGGGGAGGGGAATCCGAAATTTTCAGTCATGCGTAATTTTAGAATGGGTGATCGGATTCGAGTGAAATTTAAGAATTGAACAGAGGATATTTCTCCGATGATTTTTTTCGTATCCGGACCGGATCCGGCAACTATTGGGGGGGGGGGGAAATACGTGCCCCGTTTAGAATGGAGGGATCGGGATGGAACTTTGTGGGAAGAACAAACAGATGCTCTAGGTAAGTCATTTGCTGAATCGGATTGGCTACGTGCACCGCGGGGAAGCTGGGTGGGGTGGGGGGGGGGGGGGGGGGGGTCGGACCGGAAATCTCGAGAAACGGTTAGAATGATGGTATCGGAGTGAAACTTGCTGGGAAGAACAAACATCTGGTCCATGTAAATCTTTTACATAATTTGACTGGATCCGGACACTTGAGGGGGGGGGGGAGGGGTATCCCGGAATTCCGTTTTTTGGGGGATTTTCACGACGAAACTTGGAAGGCATATCAGGGACCCGGTCAAACTGACTTGGAATAAAAAAAAAATCCTCGATATGATAATCTTGGGGGGGGGGAGTTGAGGGAGGGGAATCCGGAATATTGAGTCATGCGTAACTTTGGAACGGGTGATCGGATTCGAGTGAAATTTAATAATTAAACAGAGGACATTTTTCTCTTGTGACCTTTTTCATTTCCGGACCGAATCCGGCAATTATTGGGGGGAGGGCGGAAAAAACTTGACCCGCTTAGACTGGTGTGATCTGGATCGAACTTCGTGGGAATGACAAACAGATGCTCTGGATTAATCATTTACATAACCGGATTGGCTCCGGTTATTGTGGGTGGAGTTGGAGGAGGGGGGTCTGGGATTCCGGTGATCGCGCGTTAAGGTACTTCCAGATGTGCTAGGACGATGAAACTTCGCTGGAATATTGGAGACTCAACAACATTTGCTTAGAAATTGCTACTTCCCAAATCCGAGTATTGCTTAAAGTACCAATCTTGACCGCAAAGTAAAAAAAAATACTTTTAAGCAATATATGCATTTTCGTGATGCCCATCAGCCTATTAGCAGTTTTGCCTCAAGGGTTTTGCTTACAAATGAAGTTCCAGCTCCCTTATAGCGCGCATCTCAACCGCAAAGTCGAAACTTACTTTTGATCAATCATATCATCTTGACACATGCAAGTGCCATATGAGCTTACAGCTCTTGTTTTAACAACCCCGAAAAACTTTTTTCTTGGATCTAGTGGTCGACAGATACTTCGGTGCCTAATTATGCAAAGAAAAAAGCCTAGTGTAGTTTGACCAAGCTCTTAGGGAGTACTGCATCAGTTAAAATAGAAAAAAACATAACTTTCTGTTATAAAGCAAAATTATAAAGCAGATTGTAACTGTCGATAACTGTTCGAAAAAGTATAATAGTTAACATACCTCCATCTCGGTTGATATCGGAAGAACAATCTCGACGGCCATTTAAAAATATCAACCTCGCTGCGCTCGGCTGATATTTTTATAACCTGCCTCGCCTTCGGCTCGAAAAGGTTATTTTCAATGGCCGTCTCGTTGTTATTTTCCGAAATCAACCTCGATGTCTGAAGTTAACCTTTAATAATAATAATAATATAAGATGAAACCCAGTGAATTGGACTGCAAGCGGTGTCAGTACGATTCAAGCTGTTTGAAGCAGGTGCTCTGTTACATGGCAGCACTTGTCTCGATGCCATAAATGAGCGTTGGGGAGCCTATACAGTCGAATTTCTCTGTTTTGACCGTCACGGTATTTGTCTGTCTTTTCGCGGTTTTTGCTTTTGCTCTTTTGACCATCGACGCTTTCGCTTTTCTAACCGTCGCTTTTTTGTTTTCCCTATTTTTACACGTAACCTAGCTTATGGCAAAGGAGAGGTCGATAATTAAAAGTGGCGAACAAAGTTATACTCTCGGCTACACTACACCGCTGAATTGCAAATTACGGATTGAAAGCAAGCATTATAGTTCTTTCCTTCTACACTGCTCTCTTGCAGTAGTGGCAATGCTGGTTGCTCATCATTACAACACCTCCTCTATAAGTATAATGATAACAACGGACAGAAACAATTTTTTTCGCTAGACTACAAACAACCTAGCTGCCAAGAAGCTGTCAGCTATTGACTTGAGTACTTTTTTTCTGCCACGTTTTATATCTTCATTAATAACAGGATAAGCACTTGGCGATTAAAGCGGATATTGCATGACAAAAGGATATGAAGAATACGAAGTACAACCGAGCAGACAAGGATTTTGCTTTATTTCCATTATAGATCGGTAAAATATGGGTAGCCGGGGATCGTCAAGATATAATACAGGTCAAACAGTGACGCATAGTATATGCAGTCAAATATCAGAAGTTAAAACGCAAATGAAATAAGGTACGTCTGATGGCAACTGTCGGTCAGACGAATGTGATAGTGGGGGGTAATTCGAAGGCGATCTTTTTTATTAATTCTTAGCCTATTGTTAGTCTGAACAGGGCGATTGATAATCTGGTAGTATCAATTTTGTGGTTGTCAAACGATAGAGATTTTAGTCCAAAATCCTTAGTAAGACAAGCGAAAGTAGGATGATGATATTGGCAAGAAATAAACTGATTGATTGATTGAGTATTCCGTTGCAGGGCATACAAAGGATACGTGTAATACAGGCATGTCGTGATTTTTTTTTATTTTTTTTTTAAATAAATAAGTAAAAAACAACACTTTCGCGCTGGAGAAAAAACCTAGGAGGGTTTGCATTCGCGCGAAAGTCCACATAACTACTTCGCAAGGGATTTTAGAAGTAGAGAAGACTTATGTAGGATAGTATCAACGTGAGAATCCCATTTTAATGCGGGCCACAAAAAATGGTCTTTCTACCACACACACAATGCTAACTATCCCTACTGTCACTATGAATGTCCAAAACCACTAAAAACACCGTGAAACAATGAGCAAATTAAAAAAAAAACACACCAAATTTCCTAGGTTTGAAATAACTCTGTCTGGACTAGATCTCAGCCGATTATCCCGGACAGCTGTTATGGCACGTAGGGAGCCAAGGGTCAAAATAATAATTTCCATCTAATGCTCTAACTGTTTATTACAAATACAAATAAATTATAAAACAAAGACCAGTGTGGTACCTCTGAAGACATACAAAAATTATCTGTTAGGTCTTATAATTCTTTGCTAATCAATCCTGGAAAATTCTGCCATCTAGAAAATAAGACGTCGTGCGTGGGTTTTTTCTCGAGCCAAAACAGCAACTCGGCAATCGAGTTCAAATCTAAACAAACCCATGTCATGCGATCACTACGAAAAGGTAAACAGAATGTTTGGATTAGGTCTTTAAGTTATTATTGATTGTGACACCGAGGAGTTTCACCTAAACACTTCTCAACTTCTCTCTCTTTGAAAACGCGAATCGTATGATCATACTCTTCGGGAGGCTTACCGTAACTTTACCTCTCACTGATCATTTGTGAGAATTTCAGACGCTTTTTGCTCAGACGTATTTGAAAGTATTCCGCAACGATAGACTTGAGAGATCATCCGCGACCCTAAAGTTTAACTGGAAAGCCAACTTATTTTTTTTATCGTCTCTTTGAATACACTGAATTATTTGGATTGATTTTTTTTTTGTGATTTTTTTTATTTTCCACCATCTGCTCTAGTAGCGACGTTCAGAACATCCACGGCCGTCTCCACAACGCAAATTGTACTAAGACGCGAAAAATTTGAATCCCAATACAAACGCGGCTTTTCAGTGGCCAGTGATCAGCTTGCGGAAAGAAAATCACTGTGTGAACATTTATTTTTCGCAAATCTTTTTCGTCAAGCATAGAATACAACACAGATACAAGCACATATAGGTCCCACAAGTCCGACGAGGAAACTCCACTGTATGAAAACTGATCATTCGTGAATAGCGGAGCAACGAAGTAGCGCATTTTCGTCGGGTTTTCAAGCCTCTTTAGGTGAATAAGTCATCGGTCGTTAGATTGTCCGATCTCGGCCCTTTTCGGTTAAACTTTAAATTTGTTAAAATAATCACGTAAACTTTAAATATTAGTTGTATACACTAGTTTGTACACAATACACTGACTTCTACAATCACGAAGATTAAGTTTACAAAGTTTGTTTTTCAGTTACTCTTGATTGTCGGTACTTCGTTGACCTGCTAAGATACCACAGCGCAGGAACAATAAAGCGAATAGAAAGTAAATTCCTGGACTTCTGGTGTGTAGTACCGTCACTTTCCTTGTGAAGTGAAGAAAAGACAAAGCGTCATCCAGGTTGCAGCATTTCCAGTCATTATTTTTGTTTTTGTGTATTTAGGCTGTTGGTTTTTGCTTAGTTTCTGTTTACTTACTGTCTCCTACTTGCAGTGCTTACAAGTTCTGCTGGTGAGGGACTGATCGTTTACCGGCTTATCACATCCGCCGGTTTACCGGTTTACCTGAAGTCACGTGGTATTGTCGAGTTCGACGCGTCAACGAAGTCTGTGAAAAGTTTTGCCTGTGTCAACTCTGTTATAGAGTAAGTAGCTTCAGGTAGCGTTCCACCGACTTATAACTAGTTACGATCGTTACACGATTATCATTTTCGTTTTCCCGCACGAATTAGCAACAAAATTAGCTCCTCCCTCTTATAATTTTTTTGCACAAGAGTAATGATCGTGTCGTGAATCAGAAAGTCTT
The DNA here is from genome assembly GCA_030848855.1 of Branchinecta sandiegonensis. Taxonomy (NCBI): domain Eukaryota; kingdom Metazoa; phylum Arthropoda; class Branchiopoda; order Anostraca; family Branchinectidae; genus Branchinecta; species Branchinecta sandiegonensis. The sequence goes on along the minus strand of JAUPMV010000003.1, from coordinate 18,820,695 downwards.
GGCAGAGTGGCGACGCCTCTCCTCGTTGTTAATTATTCTCGTTTATGTCAAGGTAGTATCTACTACAACTAAGAGCTGACTCCTCTTCTGAACGGAACTCGTAATAGGTTATGTGGAACGCACTCTTAGATGTTGCTCGCGTTGATTGCTCTTGTATCTGTTAAGGGACAACTGAAGGGCAATCAAGGCATACGCCAGATTACTCGTAGGATCGTTTTTTAACTTGTCTCTTGCTAATATAGTTAAACCGCAGCGCGTAACCTGAGTCCCGGAGATGAATGACGAAAGGGTTGTGGTATTGGCTCAAATGACGTAACAACGTCATGTTCTATTCAGTAAGCGTCCTACTCGGCTGACTCATAATACGGAGAGAAGTGGTCAATTAACCAGAACACTAGCGTGGACTAAAGACAAAGCAGGGTATCGAGTAGGATCAAAAATACAATTTACTGCTTGGGAACGGGTCTGTCCTAGGGACTGTCGGCTAGACCCCAGCTCTCACAGAGCTCTCGACTTCGTCATACTGGCAGGGTTATAGACACCTGGATGATTACTGACGAAACACCACTTGGAAGCGCAGGGGAGTAGTGGCGGAGCAAATAGCCTGGCCAGCTTCGGCGTGCGCGTTTGAACAATCTTTTGACTACCTGTACCCCTTATTGAGAGCGATAAGAGCCCCAGGGGAACCACTTTGAATGTGTTCCACCCTTCTAACAATAGTAACTATTAGTGACTATTTTCGTTCCCACCTCGTGAGAAGCTACTACGCTGACCGTTCCAGCCTTCTCGAAATAGTAGCTATTTGCTTACCATGCATGGGAGCGTAGTAAGCGTCCTAACTAGGCATCTCTGTTCGTCGGATTCGCCCTTGGCATGATATTCTGCTGGAAAATAGAAAAATCGTTCCAGCCTTGACGGCAAAAAGTCAGAACTCGTGACGTCATGCGTAGTAACCACGCCAAGTAGGGTGGAACACGTTCTTTGTTCAAGTTCAAGTTCAAGTTCAAGTTCAAGTTTTTTTAATTATACACAAAAATACAAATACATGACACAAGCACTGTGGAGAACACGAATTCGTACATGCAATGCTTGTTAACAATTTTACTATAAATAACAACAACGTACCCTATAAATCCAACAATAATAATATAATATAACTTAATTTATCTAACCTGTATAATATCTTAATTTAAATGACCTGCCATCTACCAAATAAATAAATGAAAAATAGAAAACTACCCTTTTGCAAAAAATAAACAAAAATGACAAACTATTTGACATAAGTAAGCGAGAATGCGTACAGCATAAACCAACCACACACGAAACAATCATTCAATTAACCAACCACACTCTAACAAACACATTCTTATACAATAAATTTCATAATAAATTATATTGCAAACATAACTATTATAATTTTTAAAAATTAAGAATCAGTAGTACTTTGAGTCGGGACCTGATAAGCGATGGGCTTCCTTCCAACCATTCTGCAACATCATTTTTATATTTTTCCCACACAGATGGTATTGTATATCGTAGAGAAAATCTGGATCTTTCACACTTAATTTTTGGGAGCCGAAGGTTAGTGTTAGATCTCGTGTACAGATCTCGTTGTAACTGCTTTTGTTGGAAGAAAAGAGCCAGTTGACACTTGGGGTCTAGCCGGCGCCCCCGAGGAAAGGCCTGTTCCGTTTAGCCTCACAGAACGTCATTTTCTCCCTGTATACATACGTCATACGTCACAACAACGTCATGTTCTATTCAGTAAGCGTCCTACTCGGCTGACTCATAATACGGAGAGAAGTGGTCAATTAACCAGAACACTAGCGTGGACTAAAGACAAAGCAGGGTATCGAGTAGGATCAAAAATACAATTTACTGCTTGGGAACGGGTCTGTCCTAGGGACTGTCGGCTAGACCCCAGCTCTCACAGAGCTCTCGACTTCGTCATACTGGCAGGGTTATAGACACCTGGATGATTACTGACGAAACACCACTTGGAAGCGCAGGGGAGTAGTGGCGGAGCAAATAGCCTGGCCAGCTTCGGCGTGCGCGTTTGAACAATCTTTTGACTACCTGTACCCCTTATTGAGAGCGATAAGAGCCCCAGGGGAACCACTTTGAATGTGTTCCACCCTTCTAACAATAGTAACTATTAGTGACTATTTTCGTTCCCACCTCGTGAGAAGCTACTACGCTGACCGTTCCAGCCTTCTCGAAATAGTAGCTATTTGCTTACCATGCATGGGAGCGTAGTAAGCGTCCTAACTAGGCATCTCTGTTCGTCGGATTCGCCCTTGGCATGATATTCTGCTGGAAAATAGAAAAATCGTTCCAGCCTTGACGGCAAAAAGTCAGAACTCGTGACGTCATGCGTAGTAACCACGCCAAGTAGGGTGGAACACGTTCTTTGTTCAAGTTCAAGTTCAAGTTCAAGTTCAAGTTTTTTTAATTATACACAAAAATACAAATACATGACACAAGCACTGTGGAGAACACGAATTCGTACATGCAATGCTTGTTAACAATTTTACTATAAATAACAACAACGTACCCTATAAATCCAACAATAATAATATAATATAACTTAATTTATCTAACCTGTATAATATCTTAATTTAAATGACCTGCCATCTACCAAATAAATAAATGAAAAATAGAAAACTACCCTTTTGCAAAAAATAAACAAAAATGACAAACTATTTGACATAAGTAAGCGAGAATGCGTACAGCATAAACCAACCACACACGAAACAATCATTCAATTAACCAACCACACTCTAACAAACACATTCTTATACAATAAATTTCATAATAAATTATATTGCAAACATAACTATTATAATTTTTAAAAATTAAGAATCAGTAGTACTTTGAGTCGGGACCTGATAAGCGATGGGCTTCCTTCCAACCATTCTGCAACATCATTTTTATATTTTTCCCACACAGATGGTATTGTATATCGTAGAGAAAATCTGGATCTTTCACACTTAATTTTTGGGAGCCGAAGGTTAGTGTTAGATCTCGTGTACAGATCTCGTTGTAACTGCTTTTGTTGGAAGAAAAGAGCCAGTTGACACTTGGGGTCTAGCCGGCGCCCCCGAGGAAAGGCCTGTTCCGTTTAGCCTCACAGAACGTCATTTTCTCCCTGTATACATGCTTCTGTATTTGGTCTTCGCTGTTCCATGGCGCTGCTTTTTAAGACAGTTTCTTGACGCACTTTGGAAAGCTTTGAAATCTCCCCTTTCGAAACATTCTAGAGATGACAAACAGCATTACCTTGGGATTTGGGGGACTTTGATCTCTGAAACTCAAGCTTGTGAACGTGCCTGGGAAGGATGTCTTCGTCAGACTACGGAATGTGAAACGTTAGCTAACATTCTAGAAAGAATGCGTTTTGCAAGATAGAATTAGAATCTAAAAGGCTGGCTTTCCTTCACAGTTATGCTGTGCTGCGAATAAACATATCAAGTTTTCTTCCATCATGAAGTTGAAAACAATCTCAGCTTTTCCGTATGGAATTGATGATGGGTCGAAAGGCCTGGCAGGAATTCCAGCCCGCATCCGCCATTGGTCGCTTGTCTGCGCCATTAAAGCAGGAAGTTCAACAGGTTTCGTAGACTGCCGTTAAACGCATTCCAGAGTTTAGTATCAGTAGGTACAAGAAAGGGGAGGTCCTTTTTCACCGCAGTGTAATACGATATTGTATAGTATCCTGTTGGGAATACAGAAAACACATACGCGAAAGAAAGCTGCACTTAATGCATCACCTGGGTTTTATTTGGTAATGTCTGAAAATTCACGTACTTTTTTGTAATTTTTGCTTTATTCTGGGTCTCGATTATGCCCGGGCAAGCATTCGTGAGTTGCTTGCAGTGCATTGCAGTCTTTATTTCTTTCAGTTAGTGAATTTCTTATACAATTTTTGTTGCCATGGCCCACGGGCTTTTTTCGGTAATTACGTTCTATTCTATTCTATTCTATCTTCAGAAGATGGCAGTCTTCTTCTGTTATAGAGGGCAAGGACTCGTAGTAATTGGGTTATTTTCTTTCCAATTATCTCTGTCACGCCGCCAAGCATCCAGCATCCGGAGTTGATATATTCGAAAATGTGTGACTTTTTAGTGGAGTGTTCGTTGCAAGGCCGTATCCAGGAATTTTTTTCGGAGGGGAGGGGGGGTCTGCCGTGCAAAAAGTAAAAAGAGTCCCCAATGCTCACAGACCTACCAAGTTTCCACTTGATACCCGCTGATTCCTGTCACGGGTAACGAACTTTACTCCTGGGCAATCTGGGCCCAGTTGCCCATGAACGGGTTGGGTGGGGAGGGGCAGCTTTAAAAGGAATTTACCAGCCCTAGGATCTACATGTACAAGGAATTTAATCGTCCAATGTCCAGTTCTGGTCAAGTTATGAACATTATTCACTGGGCAATATGGGCCCATTTGCCCCTGAACCGGGTTGGGGTGGGGGGGGGTGAGAACCCCAAAAGGCACAACTAAACCCCAATACGCACTAGTGCACCAAGTTTGAACTTGATACTTGCACTGGTTCACAAGTTATGAGCTCCACAAAATATGGTGAAAACCCTAAACCGAAAGTCGAAAGCTGCTACAGCGCTCGCAGAAGTGGATTGTTCCAAGGAACACTCCACTAAAAACTGTCGACTTTCATGAGAGTAGTCGGTAAAAATAACCAGCCGGAAGGTTAAATACCTTGGTCCTCTCTCCCCTTAACATTTTGGCTAGTATCGACTCAAGTTATCGAAAAGTTTATCTAGAAAACCAAATCAGTTTCACCTGTTTTGAGTGGCAAACACTTTAACAGTAAAGCAATGCTGGAAGAACTGGAAGAATCGGGAAACATTCGAAGACTCCCTCGCCCCACATGGGTTGAATCATGTCTAGAGCCTAAAAAGGCAAAACTAGGTCAAACTCTAACTTCCAGCATGTTTGGTAGGGATCCTGAAACTTCTTCTGGTAGATGGAAGTTAACAAGATTCCAGTTGTTTTACTAAAGTTTTTAACTGACCTGTATTGGATCAACTAACATTCAACTTGGAACATTCAAGCGGGCATAAGATGATTTACTAAATCCTAACGAGTCTATAACTGTTTACAAGTTCGTATCTGAAAACCACAAGTATGCCATTGCTAATTATTCGCAGATGACTTTTACTGCTTACGGCGGGATTTAGGAATCCCGGCATCACTTATTAATCCTTCGAATTCAGTGAGAACTTATGACAAGCGACGAGCAAGGGTTTAAATATTCTGCAACTGAAGGGAGTGAAATTATTCGCCGTTTTGTAGTAATACTGTGATACTTTGGTAGAAGGAAACATCACAGGTGTCAACAAAAAGAGATTAAAGTGTTTCAAACAGAAATAGCGTATTCTGAGACCGTCTTTAAACACCGTGATTGAAACGAAGGCAAACGAGTAAATCTTTGAGGGCGGTTAACTTGTTCGAGTAATTAAAATTCTTGAGTTGCTATGCAGCATAGTGATACGGTATCCGACCGGTTCGTCTGTGATAAAATTAGCACTCTCAGAACTGCATATCAATATCTGATTTATGTCTTACTTGATAATTGGGGCAGGTTTCTTTTCGTCAACGCCGTAAGTTATACAGGCTTTTAGAATGGTTCTCCAAATGACGTGGTCACAATTACTGTTTTACGAATAACTGGATTCATTTATTCTTTCACTAGGCTGTAAGATGTTAAGGTTTTATGAACGGTTTTACGGTTCAAGCAAGCAGGGGCGTCACGACCGGGGGGGGGAGGAGGGGGGACGCCCCCCCCAGATGTTGTCGGCCAGTCGGTAAAAAATAACCGAGTCGGCGCGAAGCGCCGCGATTTTTCGCTAAAACAAAGTCGCTAAAACAGTAAATTTTTCTGAAAATCAGTCGATTTTTCGTCAAAAGAGTCGTTTTTTTCCGAAAACAGTCAATTTTTTCGAAACTGTTTTTTTTTTCTTGAAAAACAGTCGTTTTTTCTGCAATAAAAGTCGGTAAAAGTTACCGGCCAGTCGGTAGATTCCTTGCCCCCTCCCCCCCAAACATTTTGGCTAGTAACGCCTCTGCAAGCAAGATACTATCCTTAATGAGTCATTAGTCTAGGATATGGTTTGTGCTTTATCTGGAATTATGTTCCCTGCTAATATATTGTTTAAAACCGAATTGGTTATCTGATTCGAGCTTTCACAAACTGTACATAACTCATCAATAAACAAAACTACACAGTCCTGCAGAGAACTAGGGCAACTGTTATAGGGCGGTGAGAGCAACATTGAGTAGGACGTATTCCTTTCTATAGTACCGGTGCGACAACTCCGACACAAAAGGAATAAAGGAAAAAGGGATATAAGATAAAACAATCTAGTTATCAATCACTCATTCACTTAAATAGGCTAGAAGATAAGATGAAAGTGCGTTTCTTCGCTTCCCCACTGTTCGCTCACATAGTAGTTTTTCCGTGTTGTATATTTGTAGTAAAGCTTTGTCACACTGGGCTCAAAAAGCCGCCTATTCGACAAACAACTGAAAATCCCTAGGGGACGTGAGATTTGATTGGCTTTGTGGCAGCTGGGGTACATGAGCAGACTGCAATTAGGGGTCAATTAGGGTTCCTGTAACAGAATTATACACGCTGTTTTGCTCCAGTTGATCTCCTGAATTTAAAACAAAACATTCAGAATTAGTTGTACCTTGTTCTTTTTCTTTTTTCTACTTAGCAACCCAAAAAGCCAGGGGATGTGCAAAGTTTGGCCAACTCCAACTCCATGCGCTTGTACCTGTGGTTTATGCTTGACGAAAACGTATTACAAAAAATATAAATAAAATGGCAAGTTAAACCGATTTTGAGACAGGCGAAAGTGACGATGAACTGCTTGGCATTCGGCCATATATGTTTGAACCAAATTTTTCACCAACCTAACCACTTGCCATTGAATAGCCGCGTGTGTGTAGAGATTCAGATTTTCCGCATCATAGTAGAACTTTGACTTGTGACGACGGCAAAAAATCGCATAACACAATCCAAATAATTCAGTGTGTTCAGTTACGTGATAGAAAAATAAGTTGGCTTTTCAGTTAAACTTTATAGACGGTCTCAAAGTATGCTGTTTCTGCTTAAAACCGACTTAAATCTCGATTTCCTGACACATGTCCCTATTCACCCGGAATCCGGCAACAACCGGAAAGTTTGTAAAAGGTAAAAGTTTAATCTGAAGTTGATTAGAGGTTCGATTCAGGGGTAAGAAAACATGCTAAATCCGATTATGAAAATTATTTTCTCGCCGGACAAATAGTTCGCCTGGAATCTGGAAATTAACATTAAGTCTAAAAACCCAATTACATAGGCTAGTTGACATAGGGTGACGAAAGGGGGGAACCGGAAATCGTCTGACATATTCAGAGCGGATGGATCGGGCTGAAACTTGGTAAGAAGAACAAGCAATAGCCCTAGATACATAGTTGAAAAGACCGAATCGTACCCAAAGCACAGTGGGGAGAGTTGCAGGGAGGGTTCCGGAATTCCGGTGATCCCAACCTAAGATGCTTACCCATGTGCTAGGGCGATGAAACTTGGCAGGCATATCAGGATCTACAGTTTTAACTTAAGCATCTGGGGGGAGTGGAGGGAGGGGGAATCCGGAATCTTGAGGTATGTCCGACTTTTGAAGGGGTGATCGGATCTGAATGAAACTTGATATTCGGAAAGAACTCAAGTCTTAGATGTCCCATTTCAAGTGCGGACAGGATCCGATCAATGTGGGGGAGTCGGGACCGGAAATTTTGTGACACGCTAAGTGTGTAGTGGGTGGGATGACACTTGGTGGGAAGAACAGGCGTAAGCCTTAGAAACATCAGTAACAGAACCGGACCGGATTCGGTCACTCCGGGAGGAGTTGGAGGGGAGTCCGGAATTCCATTGATCGCGATTTAAGGTACTTCGAGATGTGCTAGGACGATGAAACTTGGCTTGAACATTAGAGACTTGACAAGATCGGCTTAGAAATTGTCACTTCCCAGATCCGACCATCCCTTAAAGTACTCATCTTAGCCTTTGCGGCTAATAGGCGCAAAGTACGACAACACTTTTAAGCAAAATCTGCATGTTCGGGGTTCACATGAGCCCATGATCATTTTTGCCTCAAGGGTTTTACTTAGAAATTAATTTCTAGCACCCTTGAAGTGCGTATCTTAGCCGAAAAGTAAACAACAAAACTTTTGACCAAATCATGCATATTGATGATCCTATAGGGTCCAGGATCATTTTTGCCTCAAGGGTTTTGATTACAGATGAATTCCTACCGCCCTTCAAGTGCGCTTCATTACAGCCAAGTGCAAAAAAAAACTTTTTTCTTCTTGTGATTTCCAGGGGTCCGTCGTCATCCTAATCTCAACGGTTTTGCTTACAAATGATCACAACAAACCCACGAATTGGCGAATTCCTACTTTCATCCTTTTACCAAGCCTTGCAAGTGCCATATGAGCTTCTAGCTCTTGTTTGACAAATTACGGCCAAACGGCTAAACGGATATGGATCCTAAATATATGTTTATCCCTTTATATGTCTCTAGTAGCAAGAATATAAACTAAAGCGAACCTCTAATCGACTTAAGAATGAATTTTGACTTGTACCAGATTTCCGGCCTCGGCCTGATTCCGGGCGAACTACTTGTTCAGCGAAAAAACAAGTTCCATATACAGATTCAGAATGTCCGTTTACCTCTGGAGCGGAAGTCCTAATGACTACAGAATAAAACTTTGTTGCTTACTAACTTTCCGGTTTTGACCGGATTCCGGACGAAGTAGTTGTCCGGCTAGAAAATAAGTTTCAGAAATGGATTAACCATGTCTCTTTACCCCTGTATCGAACCTCTAATCAAGTTCAGATAAAATTTTTCCTTTGTAAAATTTTCCGATTTTGGCCGGATTTCGGACGGACCAGTCGTCCGGCGAGAAAGTATGTTTCAGATATGGATCAGCATGTCTCGTTACCCCTAAGTCGACTACCTCATTGGCTTTTCAATTTTTTTTTCCGTCCCTCAAGGTGAACCCCAGCCCCAACTCTAAATATACAGATATGGGGCCCACCTACGAACTTGACATGTACTTTGACTCATAGGATCCTCACACCAAGTTTGAACAACATATCTCAATCCCTTCGAGAGTTATCGTGCTAACAGACAGACGGACAACTTTACGAAGTCATAGGTATCCCGTCAGGATCCCAAAAAGAAGAAACCGAGTTATATTTTGTGCAGTAGTTTTGGACGCTGGATGAGGATATTATTGTACAAAACATTAGGAAGACACCTCGGAGCCTATGCGTGTCCGGTCGAGATTATGTATGGCAGTCATTACGCACTATCACTGCCAGAATGTTTCTGGTTCCGACTCATCATGGAAAATCCCCATGGACACTCAATTAGGTCTTGGCTTCTCTCTCCCCTTTTTCTAGTCCTGCTGTGATGTTCCCGAAAATATTCCGATCACTCTTATTTTTCTGGTCTTCTGATCGAAGCAGACGCAGTAGGGATGCCAAGTTCCTGTAGAAATCAGCTCGAATAGGCTTATCAAGTCGTAACTGGGTAAAATGCAGCTTACAAGAACGTGGTTTATTTCAGATTTCTCTACAGTGTTTGCTTTTCGATGTCGCAATGGGGGAGGGGTCACCCCTTCGGTGACAGTGGGTACTGAAAAACTCTCTAGTGACAGGTTCGTTGATGGCTAAAGCTTGCGGGCTCTTGACGTACTCTGTTTTTTGCAATCGAGGAAATTTACTCGAATTTCATCGTTCAAAAATCAGGTTTACGTAATCTTAAATTTTACAAAATTGCCAACCGGAAAAATGCAATCGAAACCGGAAAAATGCAATCGGTGATTTCCTTTACATGCGGAATTCAGTGTTTTACCAGTCATGATCACAGACATTATATGCACTCTACCCTAGCTGCCACAACAAACAACGAAAAAAAACAAAAACATATTGATCCCAACTTCTGCCCTGTCGAAGTTGGCCTCCTGCGTATATCTATCATTCTTCCTTATATTCTCCTTTGAATTGAGTGGTTAAGGAGCACAGAATAAATTGGTATGGAAAAAGAAGAAAATCACTTGCGCGAAATTACGATTTCATTCGTTAATCGCAAAGTTTGGATTCACCACTTCCATACTCTTTTTTTTCGTCGAACAGTTTAGGAGTAAAAGCGTGTCCTTTTCTTTGGTGAAGTCAGGGCTGAGTTTCCGAGTTCTGTCACTGGCTGTGTTAAAAGTTTAAGTTCCTGTCACTCTACTTTTGTGTCAAAACTTCGGTAGTCTGTAGCAGTCTGAAAAGACTGCCTTTCTTTTAAATGACCATGCCCTAATGCTGAGGTACACTGGCAGGGCTGTGCATGGTGTATTCCCCAGAGGGGTACCAGTATTTGGGGGAAGGGGTACATATAAGTATGAGCACTATGCACACCCCGCCAGCATGAGCATGGGTTATCAAACAAGAGCTGGAAGATCACATGGCAATTGCAAGGCTTGGTAAAAGGATGAAAGTAGGAAAAGCAGGTTATCTTTGTTTTACGTTTGTTAAATGACACTTGTCCTTTTATTTACCAGAGAGGAAGAATGGCAGAGAGAGATGGCAGTCATGCGGCAACAGTTGGAACAGTTTGCTGCTGCAGGTAGCGAAGTGATTACAGCAACGGCGTCAGGATTTCGACTGTATGCCGGACAGCAAAGCAAGCAGGTAAATGACAACCCCTTGTTATGTTTGAACTTAGTCGTTGACCTGTACGTTTAGAAAAAAAAAATTAGCCCAGTCCTATTTCCTTGTAGATCAAAAACAAAAGATGTAGCCTCGAAATTGCACATTTACACAAGGTACCAGTGCTAGCGCTCAGCATCTTCCCGGCTCGCCTTTCTACTCTGAAATCAGAATCAAGAATCTCAAACCAGTACGCTGTTACTTTACAGTCAGAATTTTAACCCATTTCATATTTATATAAGTAAATAAGTAAGTAATTTATTTATGACCCGCCATTTTGAAAAGGCGGAGTAAACGACGAAAATAAAGAAAATAAACAAAACACATATATACACACAGAAAAAGAAATTTTTAATCTTCGGTCAGGAAGCAGTGGACGACATCGTGCTGGTTGGGCCTTGTTGTCCATGAGTTTTGAAAGTGATGACAAAACATCCATATGAACCTATGCTGGGTGAAGCAGAGGTAAGTTACTTAAAGCACCCGTCTTACTTACATTACTATTCCACTCAACGCCCTTAATCCTTCGATCCATTACATTTGTGAGATTACGAACTTCCTTTACATCTTCAAACTCCCTACATGTTCCAATCGGCCATATCTTCTTGTCTCGATTCTTTACACCCTGCTTACTTTTATAAAGACCATGCATTCAGCTACGTAGCTTACGCGGACGACTTGCTCTTAGTAAGCCGTACCCGATCCACACTCACCAAAAATGTCTGAAAGCTGTCGTCGGAACTTCTCAAAATCGGCCTTGAAGTTAACCTCTCAATGTGAGAACCTGCATTTCAACCCTTCGTCAAATCGTTTGAATGCATCCAAAGCTTCTATCTCTCTTGGATCGTTCGTCATCAAATCAACAGAATCTCTACGATGGCTTGGCATAACATTCAAATCTTTCGTTGTCAAAATTTTTGCTCTTCGGTCGCTTCGGGGGCGCTATGATCGTAAAGCTTTGGGAAAATTGTACAGCACCTTCTGCGCTCCTTCTATACTATTTCGTTCTGGTGTTACTCATGTTTTGCGAAAGAAGGAGATCAAAAAGATGAGATCATGTTATTTTAAACAAGCAAAGCACCTGCTCCACTTGTCGAAATTATGCCATAACCGTACATTGACGGAGAAGTTCAGAGTTCAAGATGCAAGTATTACCCTTTTGCACGTTTTTTCGTCGTTATCAAAAATCATTGACAACAGAGCCCAACCAGCGCACGACCTTCTACACTGCTTCCTAGCCGATGACTGAAAATTAGTGTCTTTTCCTGTGTCTTTATGTCTTTTATTTATTTTCTTTTATTTACTCCGCTTTTTGAAATGGCGGGTTAGAAATAAATTACTTTCTTACTTACTTTATTATCATTATCCACCTTATAGCCACCAAGCGTTCGGCTCTTTACGAAAGGCTCACGGTTACGATGAGCTCATTAAGAAGAAAGACCGATTATGCAATTTTCATGTGTTTCTCACCAAATAGAAAGGGGCGGTGCTTGGCTAAAACAGCCAGGATGGGAAGGATTTTTTTTTGAAGAACACAGCACAGTTTCAAAGGAGTCAAGTACCGTACTTTAGTTAGCTTATTGGAACAGAAACTGAATCTACTGCGACGCTTTAATTGGGGGTTATTAACTTTGGAGGTGGAGTTTTTGGCTAAAATGTAAAATAAAACTCTCAAAGACCACTTAAGCTGCAGGTGCATGCAACATTCGCGCGTCACTGTGGGGAAAACCTGCATGGGATGCGTCACAGTTTTGGAGCAAAGGAGCAAATTCACATCCGACTGCGAAAAGCGGACTGTGTGTGAATGTACCTTTTGGTCCTTGACGAACTACTTTGACTCACCAGTAGTTGACTCTTCATCATGACAGGCGTGAAAATGGCCCGATGCAAAATTTATCTCAAAATAGTAGTGTGAAGTTGTACGAAAAAGTACCATGCAGTACGAACTGATGCTACTACATGCTTCTATATCAAGGCTACCGTGTTACTGCATGCTACTATTAGCAAGACTGGATGCTACTATAGCAAGACCGGATGCTACTGGATACTACTGCTTAAGATTGGCCCAGTCTGAGGCACATTAAATGATAGTCTTATTTACTATTACATACCAATACATGCAACTTTTTCGTACAACTATCATACAACTACGCAGGCTAAAAAATTTTCATCGGGGGAACAGTCTCGAGATACCTACCCCTCCCCCCCAAAAAAAAAATTATGCCAGTACATTACAACATCCCCACAGGTCTAAGAGACATGGTGTTTCCTAGGAAATCGACTCTTTTAGTATCACTTTAAATCTTGCCGCACCAGTTTGCTCCTAAGACGTCAAAGCTTCTAGAGGTCTGCCTTGGCCGAATGGCTAGGACGCTGGTTCGAGTCTTGGGGTGAGGACAGTATACCACAAACCCCTGATTTTGGGAAAGCCTATGCCAAACGCTGGGTATATCTAGCGTTTGGTATACCCTATGCCTAACGCTGGATGCACTATGCCAAATGCTGGATACTGAGACCCAATAAAATATTGATGATTTGAGTGAAGCTCAGAAATCAGCCAATCAGAATTCATCGGTAGTGAGGTAGATCAGGGTTAGGGTACCAACAGCTATCTGCGTTTGGCATAGGGTATCCAGCGTTAGGCATAGGCTTTGCCCTAGATATACCAGCGTTTGGCATAGGGTAACCAAAACCAGGGGTTTGTGGTTGACTGGGTGAGGGTCAGTGGCGTTTCCTGTTACCACCAGCGTCTTTCATACACGAAGTATGACAAGTGTCTTGTATCAGTTGTATCCTTCATACCTGGTAGGCTGTTGCCCAAACATCTCTGAATCTCCACATAATTTCTGCACTTTTGATAGCTTGATTATGACAAAGGAAACTGAACAGCCTCCTTCCAAGTTAAAAAGAGGACCCTTGCCAAGAAGGACCGAAATATAGCTCTGATAAAATTTCAGCTGACTTATCCGTTTTGACCGTCAAATATAATTAGCAGTCAGCTTGGACTGAAGGAAGATTTACCTTGTTAATCGGAATGAAAGTTTATCTGTTAGGATGTACGTCCTTGGAAGTTTTATCAGCCCAGCCTTTCATTGAAATTTGTCAGATTCAGATTTGATTGCAGAACACATAAATATTACGCAAAACAGAACAGGACGTTCCTCTTTTAATAATTCAAACGTTTGATCCACATCAAAGAATACAAGAAAGAAGGAGCAGAAAGCAAAAGAAAGGAGGGGCCAACAAGTCGTTGAAGTATTATCTAGCTACCCCAGCATTACCTATCGCGACGTTGCTGTTATTTTTTTTCTAATGTCGAGTGTTTTACAGGACAAGATGGTCGAGAACTTGGAATACCAAATACCTGGAGAATACTCAACTTTCCCCCAATGCCCCACAGCAGTAAATAACTGCTGCTCGAGTCTGAATGCAGCCGTAGTGCCATTTGCTCAGAATCAAAGCTGTACGAACTCGGATAACTTAGCCTTCCTGTCGCTTAAACGCGCCGCACCAGATAATTCAGAGACGGAAGCAAAGTTGGCACGGTACTCACCATACGGAAGTGTATCGGAGAGTATAGAAGTTTTGGCCAGGGGGGATCTGTCATTCAACCCCCAAGAGTTGGAGCTAAATCAGAGTGTAGCGAGAGACTGGGGTCATGGTTGGGGAGCAGTACCAAACTACCCGTACAATTAAGTAATAGGCCCGTCATTTCAGCTTTTGCTAAGAGGCTGGTAAAGCGCCAGCGGCAACCTGAAGGTTTTGAAATCAGCATTTTTTGCCCAGTATTTTCAGAGTCACATCCTTTTAGTCGGTAAAACACAACAGCATGTAGTAAAAACCCTGGAAGCTGTTGCTCTACCTAAAAAATGACGAGCCTAGTCTAAGCTGTCTCAGGAAAGCTGAAAATGTGCTCAAATGAATTTTCTCGTCCTTGTCATGTGATTGTAAAACTGTGACTCATCCCGGTGTGTATGTGATATAGAACGAGTAGCCGCGTTTGGAACATAGCCGAGGAAAAGCGATATTGTGTAATCAAGGGTTCATAATAAGTTATTAATAGTTTACGTTGTTCGCAAGAACCTCCTAATACCTGTCTTTTGTTAGAACGGTCTTCTTTCGTCTTTATTTAAGGTCATGGAGACCACCCATTTGGGTCACGGAGAATTTAGGCGTTTTCCGTTTTAAAGCTTTGGGTATAAAAATAACGTAAGTCGGCTAAGATTCTCCTCTGGGATATTTCGGCCCTTCTTGGCTGGGTCCTCCTCAGGCTGTAGCCGGACGAAACGAACCTGCAATAGAAGCTTCTAGCAAATAGAAGTATCATGTTTTGGACAAACTTTGAAGACTTTGTAGGAAGAAGAACGCCAAAAAATCAATGCTACCTGATTGACTCTTTTAACTATGAACAGTACATCTTGGCCACTTTGTATCCCGATGAAAAATTTATCTCAAAATAGTACTATGAAGTAGTACGAAAAAGTTCCATGCAGAACTAACGATGCTACTACATGCTTCTACTTCAAGGCTACCGTGTTACTGCATACTACTATATGGTACTATTAGCAAGACTGGATGTTACTATGGCAAGACAGGATGCTACTGGATACTACTACATAAGATTGGACCAGTCTGAGGCACATAAAATTATAGTATTATTTTCTATTACATAGTATTACATGCAACGTTTTCGTACTACTACCATACTACTACGCAGGCTACAAATTTTTCATCGGGATATTGAACAGCTTTGTGGTTTAAGCTTCGTTTTCTGTCCGTAGACAAAGGAGGCGATATACACCCACCTTAGAATTGTATTGTCTGGTTACGAGGCTTTAGGCCGGGAATGGGGGGGGGGGTCGTCTACTACTCGTGTTGGTGGAGGTTATTTGTCAAGAACACAAGGTTTAACTGAGAACAGTAATCAAAAGAAAGAAGTTCCAAAGGATTTAAGCCAGTGGGGGGGTTTCCTCATTGCACTTGGTGGCGTTTATTCAAATTTCCTAATTGTGCGGGTTGTGTGTACCATTAAAGTTTAACCGAACAGGGTTGAGATACGACAGCCGAGTTACCCAACACCAATTTACTTAAATAGGCTTGAAGACCCAATGAAAATGCATTGCTTCGATACTTCGCTGTTTTCAAATAACTGATTTTATCGAATGAATTTGTTCTTTCGTACTTGTACCTCTACGTGCTTGTACCTCTATACTCAAGGTATTTAAAGGACTACAACGGTAATTAATTGCCGAAAATAAACTAAACATGGCAGCTTTTCAGTCCTCGGAATAGAAGGCTTTCTTCAGAAGTAATGGTGCAGAACATTCATAAGGTTCGGTTTGTTAGCCATCGAAACCCACGCTCTTGCTAACATTCAAATTTGCCGCGGCTGGATGAACTTATCGTGCAATCAGAGCATATTCTGAACGTCACTACAAGAGCCTGAGTTAAAAAACATCAATATCCCTTAGAAGAGTTGAAATAATTCAATGTATCCAAATCTAAGATAAAAAAAAAATCCAGGTAAACTTTAAGGACGACTAGGTTTTCTCCTGCCTGTGTAATACAAGCAACAAGCAGGGTGAATTAGGGAAATTTCCGGTTCCGGCGTAGTTTCGCTTACTCCCAGGCTAGAGACGTTTTTCCGCGGAATATTTGTGTTCCACCCAGGTTTGAAAATGTTTGTTACAAAACAGAACTGTGAAGGGCCTACGACTCACTCGACCCAAATCCCCGGAAACGCTGTTTTTTTTTTTTCAAATGTAGATATGAATAAATCTCAAAACCCGAACATCAGGATTACGACCTTACCACACTAGAAGTGTCCTCAGTTTTCTGCTTACATAAGGCGGGCTTGACTTTGACCCTGACTTCGGTTTTCGAGCCACAAAGTCGAAAATCACCTCGGAGAGTTTTTGTAAAATTTAGCCACAGTGTGAGCCACAAAAGTTTTGTGTGCCGCGGTAACAAACTTGTGAGCCACACAAACGATCGTGGAGAGACTCGTTTCGAGGCACAGCCTCATTGTGGGATCGCGGAAAAACGCCTTAGAGCATGATTGGTCATTAAACTATGTAGTAAGCGACTGATATAAACGAACATTTTGTCATATCGCGGCCGGTATACGAAATCGGGAGTTTAGTATGAATTTATAAAAACGCTGACTGATATTTTCGAAGGTTTGAACGCTGCAGCTGGTTTCGGGGGTTGGCCAATCGGTTGCGGAGGTAACCGGTACGTTTTTATGCAGCTGCCCTTTGGATATTTTCTGTCCGTTTATCCGTTCTTGATACCACACATTCGTTCACTTTATTGCCAAAGAAGTTAGCACGCGCTAGCCGACTTATAGCCATAAAGCGTATTCTCGCCGTTCCGAGGACTGCACTTGACGAGGCGTTTCTGTTTGACCCGGGGACTCTTTCCCCATATTCTCGCCAGTCCCCACGGGCGGGGAATGCTCCGATTATCATCACCATCATCAAAAAGGACTCCCTGTCAGATTCGGAGGGGAATCAATTTTTCCTGGTGTTGGTGCAATGTAAAATCAGTTAAAAACAGTCAAAATAAACAAAAGCAAAATAAAGTGGATCCAGACTAATTTTGTAACTGCATATTTTTATTTCGAACAAAATCCATTTTGGAAGCATTCCCTGTTTTCTGGCTGTTTCTGTACGCGGAGTCCGCGTGGAGTGACTCCCTCTATTCTCGCCGTTCCCTTCGATTCCCCGAGGAGTCCTCGGGGAACGGCGAGAATACGCATATAGTGCAAATGGAGGAAAACATTCAGAAACCTTGGGATGAGCTGCAGATCAAAACGCAGTTACCTCCCACTGAGAGCAACTGTTGGGGAATTACACTCTTCAGGTGCTACTTACCTTTATTACAAAGTATTTCTGTTCTGGATTAGTACTCCTTAATCCGAGAGGCAGAAATTAGGTTAGAAGTTATCTTAGGTTAGAAGTGATCAAGAAGTGTCAATTCTTCTGTTGCTCAAATTTTGTAAAAAGTATATTTATTGAATAGGGTTGTTCACTTGAATTATGGTGCTCAGCTTATGGTGCATTTACACACTGCGTAAAATCCGAGCGTATTTTACGCACGTATTTGGCTTGTTTAGATCTCTAGCAGTACAGACGTATTTGTAAAATCGGTCCGTTTTGTATCTAAATTCGTCCGTATTGCTAGAAATCTTTTCAAGCTCAAATACGTGCGTAAAATACGCTCGGATTTTACGCAGTGTGTAAACCCACCATTATTGTATATCCAAATACACAGGCCAGTTTATTAGTTGTTCAAGTTATATCGTCCTTGCGGTTAAATTCTGGTTTCTAACCTTCGTTATGTTCCGTAAATAAACCTTGATTGTTGTTAAAGTATTTGTTCTGGAGGATTAAGTACGAGTTAAATATTCAGCTTGATCCCAAGCTGACTGCGAATCATAGTTGATGGTTCTAAACGAATTAATCAGCTGATATTTCGAGCTTCCACATAAGTTACGAGGATGAACTACCAGTGGGGTAGAGGGAGCAGGAATTTGAGGCCTTTGACACAAGTAAGCTACGAACGGGCGATCTGGTTGGAGATAAACTTGATGGGTGGCAAGACAAGATGCTCTAGATGATCATTTTATGTGTCCGAACCTGATTCTGCCACGGTGGGGGGGGGGGAGAGGGGTCCCGGGAATTGTGTTGCACCCCTAGGGATCAAACGAGTGGAGGGATTGTGGTGAAGCTCGGAGGGTACTATGGACATACACCTAAATGTGATGCATTTTTGGCCGCGGCCTGACTCGTTGAGGGAAGTTTGAGGGGGTACCGGATATTTGTGAAACTTGTTCGATGGTAAAAGAAGATGTCGTAGATGATCCATTAATTCGTCACTCGGAGCCACATTTGTCCACGGGCGGAGGTGGGATTTCGGCCTACAACTAATGATCAAACAAGTTGAAAGATTAGGAAAACAACTTGGAAGGTCACATGCCCAGACGGTCCATTCTGGGGTTCCGGCCGGATGCGACCTCGGTGGGGGTTAGAGGGGTACCGGGCATTACGTAAACAGAATGTTATACAAGGAACTTGTACAGTGACAAATACACCAGAAGTAGAATTTTAATTGAATTTAGAATTCTAGGACACAAATTTTCAAAGCCTCGCAGGCAAACAGGCCCACATGGCTGGGCCTCATGATGAAACCAAGCTAAACCAAAAAATCAATTTGATGTGGAAGACGCCCTTCCCCAGGAAGCCGAAGGTCCTGGGTTCTGATCCCGGCTTAGGAGCCGGGATCAGAACCAGACATTTCCGTGAAATGCTCAGATTTGGAAGATGCCCTCAATTCACTCGGTTACGTTAGTGGGATTTGTAGTCCTAGAAATTTTGTGACGAACCTAGGACGTGGAATTCATAAGCTCTAGTGTACTACCCGGAACTATGATGGTCTCTCACAAACATATAATTTGTATTGCAGTTCGAGTGCCACACACCGATCGTTTTCGTCAGTCGTGGTGATAGCGAGTTAGGGTATTCCAAATGGGCTGTGACGATGAATCTGTCAGGCGCATTAGAAACCTGACTAGATTAGCTTGGAATTCTTGGAAATTGTAACTTCCTAGACCCGACCATCCAGGGAGAACGCGAGGAAATCCCGAGGCATGCATAACTTTCGAACGAATGCTCTGATCTGAATGGCACTTGAACCCGATTTAATGATCCCATCAAGGTGAAACTTGGCATTTGGCGCGTGGACATGTCCTGCATGTTCAAACAGGTCTTGACCGGATCCAGCCGCGGTGGGGGAGTTGGAGTATGGGTCCCGGAAATCCTGAGGAACCCTACGGTTGTCTCGAGACCCAAAATGGCAGGCCGGAAGGTCATGAGCAGAAGATGTACCTTTTATAGATCCAGAGTTGAGGGGCACCGTGGGGGATTTCCCAAAATGTTGGGATCGGGACAGAACTTTGCGTGCAGGAGATTAATGGTCCTTTATGTGCCAGTGTACAGATCCAGACGCGATACGGTCACAGGGGAGTTGCAGGTAGGGGGTCAAAACTTGGTGGGCGTGACATGCCATAATGCCTAGATCTGCATTTTTTTTTTCATTGGCTGATTTACAATCCAACTACCGTCGCAAGTTCCATATGAGCTTTCAGCTAATGTTGGATTGGCTACGCAAACATTGGACGGGTAGGAACTTAAAGAACAAAAGTGTGGTTGGTTCCATCTGGCCAAAAATGATGTCCGTCAGTGCCATATCAGACAGGTCAGGTTGACGATAAATAAACGGGGGGGGGGGGGGGGGGGGGAGATATGGCTCCGATAAAAGAGAGGTAAAGTTGCCAGGCCCTCATGCGAAGAACACGTTATGAACGACTTGGAATGGGCAGTTGCTTCTGAGCATGTGATGTGACTCGGTAAGTGAAAACGCAAACCTTCTGGTCGTCAAAACATCTGTGATAACTAGTGAACAAATTTATGATCAAAACTACATGCGTACAAACATGTCAAATCGTAGAAATGGGCCTACATAACAGATGAACCTGTATTGAGCAAACTGTCAACAGCCAAGCATGATTAATGTATTAATTTAAAATTAAAGCAACCCGACAACACAGCCTGTACCGAGAACTACGAGTCATGAATCCGTATTTTTTCAAGTCGAATCAGGACGAAAAAAACTACGCGCTGGATCCACTAAGCTGCGAGACTAGTATTGCAAAGACTTACTGATCTCTGTTTTTTTTGTCTCTTGTCTTCACTTCTTTGGCTTTAATTTAATTTCCGGCTCTACCTGGCCTCATGTCTGTACGTATGCTAATACAAGCCAAGAAATCAGGAATTCTACATATACTTTAATCCGCTTCTTGCTTGAGGCTGAGCTGCCAATGCGTACAAAGACACGAGAAAGAAAATAAAATGAAAGGCGGATTTCAAACGGAAACGTCGAGCTAAACGCAGCTTGTGTCGGCTTAAAATTGCACTAGATACTTATTGATCATCGCAATAACGTCAAAGTTTCCAGTTCAGACGAGACTGACCCCCCCCCCCCCCCCCCCTCACTCATTCGTACAGTCGAGGTATGTTACGTCGGAGGTTATCTAACTGCAGTCGATGTGCTTATTATTGCTAGTTTGTGCAACCCTGGCAACTATGCCGGCACGGACTGGGTCAATCAGGTCCGTTGCAGAGCCGATACCGAAACTTCTCCCAGTGACTATTTCATCGATCTGGGCATAGCTTTCTTTATGCCTTCATTTGTGAAGCGTTTCAATGCCGGGCCCGCAGTTTAATTTATATTAACTGTATATGCTGAATTTTTTGTATAGCGATTTTTACTTAACTTCAACTTTTATGTTTTTGCTTTGGTTTTTTTTTTTACACCGAAAAATATTCGGCTTTGTCTGTCAAAGTTTTCTTATTTCTAACAAAGCAAAACTGAATTAAAATTATACTATGCTATTCGCTGTAAAAAATTAAAGGCGCCGTAAGAAGATAACGCACGAAGCAGCATATCTCCACTGTACCAAACAACAATCCAGGACATTAAATCAATCAGTAGTTCGCGAACAACTGCAAAGTGGCACCCTTCTAGCATCACCTGTTGCCCTTTAATTTGTCAAGCTATACATAAACTGTTACTGACAACTTAGGCACACAGTCAATGGAGCACCCAGTGAGTAGTGTTTATTAATGAATGCTAGAACCATTAATCTTCCTTCGCGCCGTTTTGGAGGAACTAAATTGCTTGGGGTGAGACTGAGCTGAAGTGCCGCGAGTTTGCTGGTTTTGTTCACTTAAAAGCCGGAATTTCTGGGAGTTACTTATTAGCTGCCAGGGCGAGATGGCCAACGCGGAATTTAGATCCCCTACTCCCCCCCCCCGTTACGAACGAAAACGCAACAAATTTACCTAAAATTAAGCTAAGTTGAGGGCCTAAAGAAAATCTTTTTATTTTAATAACCTCCTTTGCCTCCAGCCACTTTATCATTTTCGCTGAAGTGCTAAGTCGTTAGTTTGTGAGAGCATGAACAGCTGCTGAGTTGTCAGAGGTTGCAGACTGATAATGCCTTACATAATGACTACTTGACAAAAACGGCAAGTTAGGTAGTCCCATGCGCTGAAAGTTCGTTTTACAATGAAGTATGCGCATGAAAAGGAACTCAAGCAAAAATTCCGGCAATACTGGGGATGTTATGAAATATATGTAAAAAAAAAACCCAGCAGAAACCGACGCTGGAGTGGCGACAAAATTTACCGAAGAAAAAGATAGACGAACAAACGAAAAAAAACGGATTCATGCCAACCAAACCTTTCGGATTTTCTCCATCCCATACATGTAAACATACGCAACGCTTTCAAACTGGGGATACTAGCAAACGTATTCTCGAAAGCAAAAAATATCACGGCTTCACCAGGACGCGTTTCAGTTGCAACAACAACTCGATAAAGGACCCATGCGTGAGCGAAACATGGGTTATCCCAGACACAGATTAATGGTACTTCCAGAGATCCCAAACTTTCATTTGATATTGCTCTTCTTTTGCAAACGACCAAACAGCAAGCCTCAAAGCTTGTAACAGTTGGAGAAGGAATCGCTGGATGTCGCTCTCTCGACGCTCAGATTGTCCGTTTTCGCCAATTTTTCGGTGCTGACGGACTCATATCCGAGTCTGAGGAATTAACACCTACTCATATTCATATGGTTTCACTTCACACAACAATTTCCGGAGTCTTCCGACTCTTCCTTTGTTTGCTCCTAAGTCATTCTTTTATTGAGGGGTTGGCTCACAGCCCTAGACCATCCTCCTACAACGGCCACACTTGACCCCCCAGGGGTGGGAGGGCAGCTGCATATTAAAAATCATAAAGCCTTTAAGACACAAATTATTGACATCATTATGACAGGCAGTCACGTAAACTTGATTTTAATAAGGTCTTTCATCAAACTTTGACCTTATCAGACCGAGTTAATGATCAGGAATTACGCTATTGGCTCCCCTAGGTTTCTTCGAAATGACGCATCTGCCCTCCTAATCCCTAGCCACTGCCGTTTCCTACTTGGCTCCTCATCGCACATCCCGCACGTCAACGAGAGCCATTATTATGGTCGACAGGGGAGATGAGAGGCAACATGCAAATCTTTCTCGGTTTGCTTAGGCCTTGCTTCTTCAATACTCTTGATGACTATCACTCCCTGCCGATGCAGAATCTCGGGGTACCTGCGGAAGAAAGCAAGAAGCGGTGTCACAGCTGCTCCCAAAGTTCGCCGTGATTGTTTGACACAGGATTTGAGTCGTTGAGTTTGAGTCGTTACGGACACGTTTACTCCTTCTTCTGAGGATCACTGGCGTGTTTTGGACTTAGTCATATAGAGTATTCAACCAGGCGACTGTAACCTCAGCAGTAGGAAATCGGGTTCACAATCATTCTTCTGATTCTCACTACAACGAGCGCATATCATTCTCGTAAACTCGTGACAAAGTAAGGTCGAGTTCTGGGAAGAAGGGGTTCTCCTACGCCGCTTCAGCTGGCCCCACCTAGCTTGGAACTAGGAGACGTCAATTCTCCGAATCAGGACACCGCGTGGCGCTACTTGTACGGTTCATACACAAAGGAGGTCCGACGCTTTCTCGTCACCAGATTGAAGCTTGAGTCACCCTTCAACCACTCTGATCTCTCACTGTAAAGCTTAGGGTAGGCCAAATTTAGGGGCTTCCCCGAGTCCAAGTCCGTCACTGTGAACGATTCGTTTCCGGTGAGGCTGATTCCGGAATCCGGTGACGCGGGTTCACGGTTGCTTGGGTTCCGGATCCTGATGCTGGCATCAGGTACAGGTGTAAAGGTCGGGTGTGGGCTTTCCGAGATCGCGACTCCCGGAACCTAAAATAGAAGACTAAACTGGAAAAACTCCAACGGGATAGATTTTACATCGCGAAAGGTAGGGAGACAGACAAGGCACAGTATAATTATCATTCATTTATTTAGTTCCTTTCTGCGTTCTTTCAGAACAGCAAGAGGAATGGGGCTCCCAAGAGCTACCAACTATACGGCGTGATTTAGCAATCCAAACAGAACGGTAAATGGTAATATTACCCTACTATATCATCTATAAAAAATCCCACTCCGCGCAATTAGATCAGTTTCAAACAGACTATTCTCACTTCGCCATGGTCTGAGAAACGAAGCCTTTGAATTTGGGCTTCTGCAGTTTTTTTATGGGTTGTCACAGCCTTATAGAGGCTCTGAGAGGGAGGTGAGGAACTGATAAGAAATGGATTACTGAAATGATGGGAAATAAAGATTTTGAAGAAATAAGAAGTTCCTCCAATTAGATTTTAAACACTGGAAATATTTCTTTAGATAGGGAAGTTTAGTGGTAATAAAGTATTAAGAGTAAATTAAAAAAATTAAGAGTGTTAGTGTGTGTATACGCATGTGAGATAGTTCACTTTTTGTTTTGTGTTGCTGCACGATGGCCTGATGGCTTTAATGTGCAAATAAATCATTCATTCATTCACTCATATGCTGAACCCGAAGAAGCTTAGGCGGGTTAGTTCTTACGAAGTTGCGGGAAGGTAAGGCTGATAGCCCTCGGCGACTGGCGACATTGCAAATTCTCCATATTTCAGAGCAACCATGCGGTTTGGTTCCTATTCTTCAATCAGAGTTGATGTGTATTTAGTTTAATTTCTTAAGCAGAAAAAAGTGCATACCTCTGACAGTTGCTCACCACTCTTTAATTAAAAAAGTGAAAGCTTCTTTTTTCTGTTCATCACCTTTTGGATCTACTATATCTATCTCTGTGTGACGGACGCTGATAATGAGGAGAGAAGGACAACCAATCCGCTTAGAATTTACTGATATAAGAGCGATTCTCCGAAGAAGCAGATCAAACCAGTCTGCCCGGTCAAAGGCCTTACCAAAACGAACCCTCACCCGTCTCTCCGAAGCTCATGTTGCTTCATCGTTAATATCTTTTTCCTGGTTTGTTTTATTGCATAGTAAACTACTATTGTCGCTTTTATTGCAGAACAGCTATGGTTAGAATATAAGGTAAAACGAAAAGCGTGATGTGCGAAGGAGTCGTCCTTACGGTCGACCAACTAAAGGACCTAACGACCACTCAAACGAAAGTACATCAAGGTATGTCGTCCCGTAAACCACAACGGCAGAAATGCGCAAATTCCCTGGGGCGAGCAGGAGCCCCAAACCAGTTTGGCTACTCACAGGTCTTTGAAGTTTTTCCCCTACACAAGAAAGTAAACAGAAAGACGGAGCCTTGTTCGACTCTTGGACTTGAATTTGACAGTGCAAAACGCATATGTCAGCTGATCACATTACTGCTATATTTCGACCCTTCTTGTCAAGGGTCCTCTTCAGGCTCAAGCCAATCAAGCTGGAAAATCAACTTGTGGAAAAATGGCAGAAAAGCGCCAATTTTCTTCGTGCTGTTTTTTTCCACAAGTTCATTTCCAGCTTGAGCCTGAAGTTCATTTCCAGTTCGAGCCTGAAGAGGACCCTTGCCAAGAACGAAAACAAAACGAAGAACAAAACACGTTCCTTTAGAGCTCCAGACTTTCGACGATCTTTGCAATGTCAGTTAGTCTACTGTAATAAGTCTAGGTGTTCACCAACCGCAATATGGTTTTACAGTTCTGTAGGATCGCAGAACAACTCGTCTCGCTTCAAGACACACCCATCGCATAACCAACAAGTTCAACGGACACATAAAAAATAAAATAAAAAAAAACGCAGATTAAAAACGGGCTTACAATATCAGCTCGATCAGGTCTGGACCTGTTTTTGTCTGAAGATAGTATTATAGACACATACATGGTTAATCTCATATTCGTCTGAAGACGTGGACGAGAACTCAGGATCCTACACAATCATATTCAGCGTTCGTAGGCAGTTTTCAACAGTGAAAACCTCTCCGGCATAAATTCGAATTCGCACCAGCAATTAACCTATTCATCTAATCATATAGGAGAAATGATGTCTCTCAATCCGTGAAGCATGCACAAATTCGCGACGACCTTTCGATAACCTTACTCATTTTATAGCCATCATTATCTGGCATCCGTGCCAACCACAACGTAGGAAAAACCTTGCTCTTTCACCCGTCATCTCGTGGAAAGTTACCCCCTCCCTACCACACCCTCCCGGAACATCTTAAAATATAATACACGCAGGTTTGCTTAAAAGGCCCAAGGCACACACAAATAACAATAATTTTATTTGCCATCAACAGTGTTGGGACAAGTAATTCAAAGTTGTATGTATCAACTACTTCCAAATTCTGTAAAGTCTCAGAAAGAAGTAGTGTTGTTTCCAATAATCATCGAAGTCAACTGATAACTGTTTCTCCCTCATTTTGCGTCATATCAAATCTGATATCAAATCTTCCCAACACTGCTCATCAACGAGTACAATGTACAGATAGAGTAAAAGTAAAATAACGGAAACGGAGATGAAACCACAACAAAGGACAGAAACAATCATCATCACATGGAAACATCGGATGCACAAGACATTCAGTCAATCAATCAAGTTTATTATCCAAATAGCTTACAGCTAGAAGTGGAATACAATATTTAAACACATAGACCCGAAACAAATTAACTAATACACTTACAAGGAAGGACCAAAAATAAATGATGGGATGAAACTACGTAAAAAATGGGCAGAAGAATTAGCAGGATATGGAGAAAACTGATTGCCAGTATTCCTCTCGGACCGACGCACAGAAGACGGGAGGGGAGGGGCGTATTCCACCCTTCTCACAATGGTAACTATTAGTTGTTATTTCCCTTCCAGCCTCAAGAAAAGTTACTACGCTGACCGTTCCAACCTTCTCGAAATAGTAACTATTAGTAACTTTTTGCTTACCCTACTCGGGAGCGTAGTAAGCGTGGTAACTGCGGGTCTCTGTACCATGATTGGCTGGATTACCCCGTGGAGTGATATTTGACAAAGGTAGAAAAATACGTTCCAGCCTTGACGTCAAGAAGCCTAAATTCGTGACGTCATGCGTAGTAAACTACGGTAAAGTGGTAGGTACAATGTAAAAAGGTTCTCCGAGTAAGGATTAAAGTTAACTGCAGTATTTGCTACTGGGATTAATCTTATCTCTACTGGGATAAGATTAATCCGAATTAGAAATAATCTTATCTCATTAGAGACAAGATTAATCCCAGTAGCAAATACTGCAAGATTTTTTTTTACAGTGTAGAATGGAACGGTCCGAGCCTTTCCAGAACTGTAAGCTAAAGACCAGTAAGTAAAGTAAAAAGTAAGTAAAAAGACCATTAATTTGATTCATGGTTACGACCCTCTGCGGACATTCTTTGTTATCGATGCTGGTTAGCTTGTTCATGTTGTTTTGTTAGTTTTTTTTTTTTTTTTTTTTCGTTATTTATCGTTTTGCTTCTTTCATAATACTCCGTTTTTTGTGTTTTGCACTTTTACGGGTAATAAAGTTCATTCATTGATTCAAAGCTTGAGGTAGAGGTTTAATTTACCTTCCAGATGTTTGCGTTCATGGGTTCAGCTCAATATCTCATGTTGTTACAACAAAGTATCTTGGTGTGACTGTGGATCAAAATTTGTCGTTTAATCCGAAAATTACGACTAAAAATATCAAGATCCGTTGGTTTAACCAGAAAGCTCAAACGGTTTTTGCCCTTCACTTCTCTCCGCAACAATTACTTTGCACTGATCCACGCAAATATTAATGATTGTTCTTTGGCTTATCTATCAACATTTAAAAGTCACATAAAAGCTATTCAAATTCTTCAAAATAAAGCAATACAAATTTTGAAGTCTTTTTTCCCTTCTCCAGTTGCGTTACCAAACAAGTCACCTACTACATCTTCATTTATTTATCTAGAAATCCTTCCCGTTCTTCAACGGTTACGATATAACAATAGTAACAATATAACAATATGACAATAGTAAAATACCACCCTCTTGTTGTGCAACTACATGAACATGATACATAACAAAGGTCTAACATCTATATCGACCAGTATCATTCTGAAAGATCTAAATTTGCTCCGAAGGTTGCTATTGCTCGATGCTGGGATGTGCACAGGATATAGCAAATATGTATAGGTCATTTTGGACACGGAAGAAAAAACCTACAATTCATCTTTTATTGGCATAAATAGTGATGATTATTATCTCTTTACAACTCTACATTATTTATTTATTTTGATATCTGGGTCTGATCGTAACTCTTTAATCAGATTTAGATTTAAAACTGAAGTTTGTTCATTATTGTTTAGTTTGCGAACAAGCTGTTGCTTTCACATTCGGTTTATTTAATACATTGTATGTCACTGGCTAGGCCTAGTATCTTCGAGTGTTCCTCTCTATAGGCCTAGCCAACTATGTATTGATTTATTGTACAAATAAAACGAGCTTGAACCTTCATGGTAACAAAAACAAAATAGATGAGTACTCTTATGCACAAATTTATCAATATAACTGTTATATTGACATATACAACTTCATAAAGCTGTTCCCAGAAAAAACTGTTACTATTACTATTACTAAAACTGTAACTATCTGTACAGTTGGAACATTTTCGGATTATAGAACAAAGAAAAGTGAAAGTAATAAAACTTGAAAACTGGAATTCGTGAAATTACAAGTTAGTCCGTATGCCTGTGTATAATTAGTTATTATTATAGCATAACCCAAGGGTTTTAACACACATCTATTGATCAATCACCAAGCACTAAGAAAAGGAATTTTAAATGCGTAGAACCATCTGACCGAACGCCAAAAATTAGCTACTTCTTCTATACCTGAAATCCGGTTTGAAACAAAGCATACTCAACCATATTCGTCAAATTCCTCTTTCCCATCTCAAGTTTCACGATCCCTTTTTTCGACATGGTTGACAGCGCCAAACACTGACATTGTTTATCATGCGACCAGCTTTTTTCTACGAAGGAATCCCTTGAAAAAGACCGACTCCGTCTTCCGCCTTTGAACTATCAAGTGCTGAAGTCTGCTGAAGACGACGAGCAACCGACTCTGTAAAACGAGCGTATTGATCCGGCCAAGAACAGTAGAGAGAAAGGAAACTCCGACGACTCTCTGAACGCGCCACCGGAATACGAGAAAAGTCATAGCAAGAATAAATAAGGGAAGAACTGAGAACTCACATAACCTCAATGTCAGCATCCTGGATCTCTTTTGGTCCGATCTTATGTATCAGGGGTGGAGCTTCGCGTGTTGCCTCTTACAGTATTAAGTGTTACCTCCAGAGCAAAAGCGAGGAAGCAGTCAGAAAAGGCGGGAAGTTCAAACGGTGCTGATTCTGAGGATTATATGAATGGAAACTAATTTTCAATCTCGGGTCAGATTTGCAATATGAAGCTTGTGTTATCACGACCCTTCACAAAGACGGTGAAGCCCAAGGGAATGCGGCATTTGGTGACTCGAGGGAGCAATTAAGCAACTTGAACGTTGAAGGGTAGACCTAACCTGCATGCATTTAGTTCAGATTCAATAGGATCTGTGTGAACATTAGTAATTTTATTTTGGTCTTCTCAGGACTGTACAGAATAGCTTCTAGAAAAGGTATTAAGCTTGGACAGTTTAGGGTATTTAGCTGTCGAAATGTACTCAATGAGTTGCTATGTCTTGTTTTTAAGTTGTACTCTCGTGTAGTTGCGAAAAACAGTAGGCTCTAAAGTCCTGATTTTAAACTAATGATTGCTGAGTGTAAGATATCTTTCAAGACGTATCAATTTGTGATAACAAACAACTTATTATTCTTGGTCAAAAATGTATATCATTATTTCGGATACTTGCATTTTACATCTGCCTAAATTTGTCACTGTCTATGCTATTAACAGTCCGCCTTTTCGTCACGTTTTTTTTATTATCATGTTTTTACATTAACTCAAATTCGAATTTGGGCATAGCTGGCGAACTGTACTCAATGAGTTGTTATGTTTTGCTTTTAAGTTGTACTCTGTACACAAAATTCAGTTTCTAACAGTTCTCGGTTAGTTGCGAAAAATAGTTGGCTTGAAGGATTTCCTAATTTAGTTGTTATGTTTTGTTTTTAAGTTGTACTCTGTACACAAAATTCAGTTCCTAACAGTTCTCGGTTAGTTGCGAAAAACAGTTGGCTTGAAGGACTTCCTAATTTTAAATTTTAATTGATTACTGAAACAAATTATTGTATGGTATTATTCAAAACGTCTACATTTGAGATAACAACTTATTAATTTTGGTCGAAATATATATAATTATCTCGGGTAGCCGGCTAAATGTTTCACTATCTATCCTATTAACAGTCTTTTTTTCATCACTAACGATCTGCCATAGATATTACACGAATGATTTGTGTGAAAAAAAGTAAATCTTTCTTCCCACTTCGCCAGAGACGGATATTCTAACTGACTTTCTAAGCCTAGAGTAAAAACATTTGGAAGCATGTCCCTTCCTTCTTTAAACTCTTTGTGTTCAGTCGAACGGCCCTTTTCTGCCTTTATTTTCGTCATCCTTGAATGTAGGATTGCACGACTTCTATCATCTCAACTTTAGCCCCTTATCTCGTCTTTTAAACTAGTGGTAGCTGCGATTTGTTGGAGGGAGAAGGGCAAAATGTCGGCCTCTTTCTGTTTAATTTGAATTCGGAGCACTTTATTGACGCGAAGTACGGCGATCAGAAGAAATAGCGCCAATAATTACTGTCGGGACAGGCGCCGAATAGACTCCACCCCCGCTACTTGAGAATCGGGTAGAAAACAACGTCGCATGATTCAAGTCTTCTCAATTCTTCCCTTATTTATTCTTGGTCATAGGGATGGAGGGAAATTAGTGCAAGGGGAAAGCGAAAAGGAATGCGGGAATCTGCTAGCTACACTAAGTTTCATAACAGGTAAAAAAAGGATGCGAAGTTTAGACGAATGACATTGGGATGTTATCTGTTATGAGTTTGCAAACGTTACGCATACCAAGCATTGCTAAGAAAAGCCGAAAAAGCAACTGCTGACTTTTCCGGTATCATCATGATAAAAAAAAATCAGCAGATGTTTTTCAGACGGTGTTTCGCCTCTTCTTGTCTGCATATCGTCCAATTTTGACACCGTACAGATCGACATTGCTCTAAGACAAACCAGGATAATTATACTCCTAAAGTAAATCCGAGTGTATCTGGTGCTAGGGATTGATCAGACCTATAGTGCTATAGGTTTACAATCAAGAACAAATAAGCAAAAGAACCTCCTTCTCCCAACCACGCGGAGTCGAATAGATTCCCGATACCCTGCCCGATGCAAACGAGCGGAGGTAGCAGCCACGCGGAACATCACAATTCGTTACCTCTACAAACAGCTATATCGCAGTATAGAGCGCGGTGAAGAAATGTCGAGAAGTAACAGCCGATTGTTTGTCTGCGATTGTGGCTTCAGATGGGACGCGCTGCAGAGCGGGACATGAACGCCTGCTTCAGTATTTGCTCTGACATGCGCAGTGGCAAAGATGGAAGTAGACGGGAGGAAGGGCTAGGATGATGAAACTTGGCAGACATATCAGGGACCCGACCAAACTAATTTGGAAATAGCCGCTTCCCCGATATGACCACCGTCGGGGGAGTGGAGGGAAGGGCAATCCGGAATCTTGAGGAATGTACAACTTTGGAACGGGTGATCGGATCTTAATGAAACTTGATATTTGGAAAGACTTTGTCTCTCGGATGTCCCATGTCAGTTCGGACCGGATCCGATGAATGTGGAGGGGGGGGGGGGCGGAAATCTAGTGACACGCTTAGAGTGGACCGATTGGGATGAAACTTGGTGGGAAGAACAAGCACAAGCCCTAGATACATCTGTGACAGAACCGGCCCGGATTTGGGCACAGTGGGGGGATTTAGAGGGGGGGAGGAACAAGAATTCCGGTGATCGCGAGTTAAGGTACTTCCAGATGTGCTAGGACGATGAAACTTGGCTTGAACATTAAGTATTCGACGTGATTGGCTTAGAAATAGTCAGTTCCTCGACCTGACCATCGTGGGGGGAGGGAGAATCGGAATCTTGAGCTATGCATAACTTTTGGACGGGTGATCGGATCTTAATGAAACTTGATATTTGGAAAGACCTCGTGTATCAAATTTCCTATTTAAAGTCCGGACCAGATCCGATGAATGTTTGGGGGGGGGGGGAGAACCGGAAATTGTGTGACACGATTAGAGTGGAGCGACCGGGATGAAACTTGGTTGGAAGAACAAGCACAATCCCTACATATATCAGTGACAGAACTGGACCGGGTTCGGGTACTGTGGGGGAAGTTGTGGGGGGGGGGGGTCCGTAGTTGCGGTGATCGCGAATTAAGGTAGTTCCAGATGTGCTAGGACAATGAATCTTGGCTTGGACATTGGAGACTTGACGAGATCGGCTAAGAAATTCTCATTTCTCAGATCCGACCATCCCTTAAAGTACTAATCCTAACCACAAAGTACAAAAAATACTTTTAATCAAAATATACATTTTCATTATCCAATGAGACCATGATCATTTTTGTCTTAAGGGTTTTGCTCAAAACTGAATTTTTAGCACCCTTAAAGTGCGTATCTTAACCGAAAAGTATAAAATTACTTCTGACCAAACGATATATTCGTTACAGATGAATCTCTAGTGCCTTTAAAGAGCACAACATCATAGCCAAAATGCAAAAATAAAATAGTTTTTACGAACGATACATGCTCGTGATTTACAAGGGTTCCGCTTACAAATGATCACAGCAAAGCCACGAATTAACGAACGCCTGCTTTCATCCTCTGACCCAGCCTTGCAAGTAGCTTCCAGCTCTTGTTTGTTTGTTTTGGAAGGCTGGTAGGATTTCAGGTATATCTTCTGTTTTGTTTGGTTTTCCCACTTTTTAACCACGGCGCGTTCAGTTTTCAAAAATTTTGCGCCCAACCGCCGCGTCAGAGACCGGTAAGGCTGAACAGAGTCGACAGGAGCTAACAAGAAAATCACTAGTTTCACACGAAAGGTAGCCTAGTGTTATTTTCGAAAAACCATATTTCTGAGCAACTTCATCGTGAAAAGATCATTCTCTAGTAAGAGTTGTGCTTTAAGATTTCTGCAACACTCGAATGTTTCCGGCATGACTAACGGAGCCATAATTTTTTCTTTTTCAATGGCGGACCCGAAATAATCCCCCTAAAAAGTTCTATAATGAAGTTTTCTAGTTACTACCCCACCCATCTCTTAGGTCGAGGGGGGGGGGGGGAGTGTGTTGTCTGAGACTGTCCTCGGCTTCAGACTAAAGTCCAGTTCTTGCCCTCGGAAAAACCTTCGTCAGTTCAGAGTTTGTGGTTAAATGCGCGCAAGACAGGTTTTCAGAGAGGGATTGCATGTCCAGTCTGGATACTATTTCTACAATCTTAACATCTTGACAACTTCTTTACGGCCTGACATTAAACCGAATTCGGTCACGAAGGAGTGGCGTCGCCAAACTGCGGGAGAATCTTGAAGGATTTTATGACGATACCTTATTAGCGACAATACAAATGCATGAATTTGACAGAGGGTGGCCAAATTCACGAACTTCAAGTAGCTTGTCACTCAAGAGTTTTACAAACCGAATATTCAACTTCGAAAGGGACCAAATAAGGTAGAACTGTTTTCCCTTTACAACCTTTCCTGGCGGTGTTAGCTAGTTACCCATACAACTCCCCTAAAGTTTCAATATAAGTTTTAAGTTTCTAAAGTTTTAGAAAGTTTCCATCGCTCTCGCCATTCCCCTTGGTTAACAGCGGTTGGACAGTTATTCCTCTACCGATACTGTCATAGTATATGCTTGCTGATTCCACTATGATAGTTCGAAATACTTTAAGTATCAGTCACGTCAGCCACGTCCTTGGTTGGTGAAAACGTCATACAGGATAGTCACGATTCCAGCTTTCAGTAACAATTGGTGCGAGGTTGGAATACACCCATTTTATTTCATTTCATGCGTTATCGTACTACACATATAACAGATAGCATCTAAATATATATACATATATATATATATATATTTATTGGCAATTTTTTGCCAAAACAGTTGATTTTTTCAATGAAACCGTCGATTTTTCTGAAAATCAGTCGATTTTTCGTCAAAACAATCGTTTTTTATGAAAATCAGTCGATTTTTTCGAAACTGTCGTTTTTTTCTTGAAAACAGCCCTTTTTTCTGCAAAAACAGTCGGTAAATTCCTTGCCCTCCCCCCCCCCCCCAAACATTTTGGCTAGTAACGTCTCTGGCTGGCGTATCCGTTATATATATATATATATATATATATATAACGGATATACATATGTATATCATCTTTAATCAGATTGCAGCTGAGAGGAGAGATAAGCAAACAGAAAACAAGAGCTAGGAGCTCATATGGCACTCGTTATGGTAATGGGATTGAACAAGAAAGTAAATACTGACGTTTCAAATTTCCCCTTCTCCAACCAACCCCCCCCCCATACATTCCCCTTCCCCCACCGCCGCGGGAAGTGGTTCAGACTTATAAATGTAACTTCCTACTGAAAATGCATTTCTAGTAAATATCCGGTGAGCCCTCCAACTCCCTGCGACGTCGGACTAGCAAAAGTTGGACGGAGAGACAAACTTTGTAATTGTTATATGGAAAAAAAGCGGGACGTTTTCATTCAATGAGCAACCAAGCGACATCTAAGACGTGGTTGAAAGAGTCAATCAAGGTTTCACTACAGAAACTATTTCTAGTGGGACTTAGACTTTGTGCTTTTAAGCGACCCAGAGTTGTCAGTCATAATATACAGGTGGCAGTAGTTGCGTTTTCGCATATACCATGGTATCTGATACCACGGTCTAAAGTCATTTCCGCAGTTACCGTGGTAACTGATAGTGGTATCTGAAAAAGTCATTCCACTTTCATTATCCCCAACACAGGAGCCTAGGATATTGTCAAATTGGTCGGAAAGAAGTTTGGCACTTGTGATGTGAGTGAATATCAGTTTTTCTTCTGTGGTTACTTCTAAAAGCGCAAATTCGGCACTATTGGATTTTCTAAAGCAACCGCAGTATAACATACTACAGTAACTGCAACAATGCAGATCCAGTTACCGTGGTATCTGCAAAAACGCAACTCATGCCACCTGTCTGTTGTGACTATTTGTAGCGCAACTCGTCCCACACCCGCTCATCTCTGCAACAAGGCTTTTCCTACACTTGCGCAATTAAACATTTCGAAGTTGTTCTTTTAGATGTTTAAAATGATATCGTACTCTTTCGCAAACGAATCACATATAACAAGTAACTTATTTCGTCTCCCGACACTGGTCGCCATTATAACCAAATCGTCAGCATAACTCAAACTGTTCATGCATCTAGAACCAATATGGCAACCCAGACCGGATTTGCTCAATCTAACATTGAGCTCATCACAATATACTATATACAAGAGTGCAGACAACACCCCTCCTTGCCGGACACCATTCTTCATGGAAAAAGGGGTACCTTGGACCCTTGCACCTTCTGAAGACCAAACACAAATAAAGGGGCAAGGCTTCACTGCTTCACCAAGAGAATGGCGTCAAGTATTTAAGAATAAGGTGAGCCTTACCCTTTGGACGTTGCAGGTAACTTGGGTCTCAGTCAGCGCTCCCATCTGGAGCATCAGCTGAGCTTTTGCCTCATCTAACGCTTTTTCCCCCTCCTCCTCACTGTAAAGAAAAACGCAATTAACGTAGTACACGCAGTGCAACAGCCTACAATATGTTCTCATTTGCGTTTCTCTCCATATCCGCTGGGATCTTTATGGATCCAGATCCATTCAACAAAAGGAGGATTAGGCAGTTGGACTGGAAATGGCGTTCGACTTGAAAATTAGAGGCTGGATACGTTTATGTCCTCTCGTTTGTCTAGAGGCCCATGTGTTTGTACGAACTGATTAGTCGTTCCCGCTGAAAGATTTTAGCCTGCGTAGTTGTATGATAGTTCTACGAAAAAGTTGAATGCATTGATATGTAATAGTAAAGAATACTATCATTTAGTGCGCCTCAGACTGGACCAATCTTAAGTAGTAGCATCCAGTGGCATCCTGTCTTGCCATAGTAGCATCCAGTCTTGCTAATAGTAGCACGCAGTAGAATTCAGTAACACGGTAGCCTTGAAGTAGAAGCATGTAGTAGCATCAGTTAGTACTGCATGCTACTTTTTCGTACAATTTCATGCTACTATTTTGAGATAGATTTCTCTTCGGGTTCCCGTGTAAATTCCAATCCCACCCGACATTCTTCTCAGGACACGGAAAGAACAAGAACAGACAGACATCTGACCGCTAAGGTGAGACTTCCAAGAACCTGATGTATCTGTAGTTCGGGGATTCAGAAATAGAACTTAACCGCAAGCAGAGAAATTACGGGAGCCAATTCCACAGATCCACATTTCACATATAAGTTTCCACACATGACAAGAACAGACAGATAACTGACCGCTGTGACATAACTCGCAAGAAAAAGAAAACTTAACTATGCAGGGTTTCAGAGATGCAATTTTGACCATTAACTACAGCAGTGGTTCCCAACCGGTGGTACGCGTACCCTAGGGGGTACGGGAGACCCAAGACCAAGGTCCCGAAATCAAGTTTAATATCTCACATCAATAGTTTTTGAGTCTTTCGACTCGGTTTAATTGTCTTCCGCAAGATCAGATACCTCATCGTATGCAATTCCGATACACATTTATACCTTGCAATTGATGACAGTGAATATCGTTTTTTCGACGTTCTGATTGTGGTGAAAAGCCGTAAAACAACGATTCGTCAAAAAAGTGGCATGCAACATTTTTGAACCCTGTTAGGGGTACGCGCTACGGAAAAGGTTGGGAACCACTGAACTAGAGAACCCACGAGAGCGAATCACCGATCCGTTTAAGTGTTCAGTTCCGACATATGGCAAGAGCGGACAGAAAACTGACCGCTGTTGTGCAACTAGCAAGAAAAATAACAAGATACTGATTTATCTGCTGTTTAAGGGGTAGTGCTATTACCCCCGGAGGCCAACGCGTGAGTAGGAAAATGGGTAATTAATTCCTTGAGATTACCTCTGACCATCTTCTAAGGTTTTCAGAAATTACGCTGCTGCTTTAAGCTGTTATTTACAGCTCTCACATTCAAGATGCTATTTTATGCATTTATGTCTGTGCTAACTGCACTTTAGGTATCTTTTACTGCTACGAAAAGACGCCATAAAAGGAACTGGTTCTTCGTAATTTAAAGATAAACTAAGAAAAGGCGTGTCGGAATGTCGCACTAAGTAAAACAAGACCATAGGTTTCGGTGGGATCCCAAGCGGAATGCTTTACTTGGCGTCTTGCTAAAAATTCCAGTCAAAATTCGGCCGGAACTATCCAGCCAAGAAAGCGACAAGTCATATTTAACTGCGCTAAGGATACGTCAACCGAGGTTTTTTTTTTAACATTTAGATTACAGGTTCGTTTTTCTAGCTTGAGGGTGAAGAGGAGTCTTGCCAAGAACGGCTGAAATATCTCTTGAATAAAATTCAGCTGACGCAAATCCGTTTAATGTAGCCAAAGGTGATTCGCAGTTCACTTGCGTTGAAGGAATTCACGCGAAGAAGTCTTTAAAGGACCCGTCCTACCTACAATGCCAATGCAACGTACTTCCGTGATAACATCCATTAATTCTTAAGCCCGGAGACCCATATTTCATATGTTATATTCTAACCCGCTGCTGACCGACACCTCCACTGATTTTCACACTAGTCGCGTTTCGCTATTTTCCATGCGTATCATACTCTCGGCGAGTGTTCGGGAACCATTCTGATGATATGTTAAACGTGTTGTCTGAACTTCGTCCTCTTGCTAGAAGTCAATGGGCCTGGGAAAAGGCTATAATACCAAAGCCGTGTATAATTTATTAAAAGCAGAGCCTAGTTTTACAGCATATTAGAACATAAGCAGTAAATAGTGCGAGGTGTGCTTTTAGGATTGCATACTACAAGATTTTACTCCAGCCGAGAAATTTGTGTTCCTGGCCCAGGTCGGCAGTTAAGATTTCGCATGTGAAATAGGCATGGTCACAATGGGGTATGCATGCGATGCGTCAGAATTTTGGAGCGAAGGAGGAAATTCGCATCCGACTGCGAAAATCGGACTGTGTGTGAATACACCGTCACAAGGAGATTTCCCATTCAACCGGAATTTCTTCCGTATCTCTGTTTCAAGATTATCAGTCATCCTAAAGCTTGTAGTTCAGGCAAATGAGCTCCAAAAAGAGGTTGACAGGAAACAAATTGCAACAGTAATGATTGTTACATAATCTTGTAGAGAAAAAAAAAACTGAACAACATATCCAAAGTTGCATATCCTGGCTAGACACAAAATAAGCTTTTTTTCGCTTTAGGTGCATTTTTTTTCCGTTTTCCGTGGTCGTCCGTTACTCTTGAACTGAAGTACGGTTCTGATGCAAGATGCCAAGCTAAAACCGAAAAGGAAGCCTGATTTTGCATACCAAGACCAGAAAAGTGTCATTTTTTTTAACCTATTTCGCAAAAAAGGGCAATTTTCTACGTGGCCCGATTTTCTTGAATGAAAGTGCGATCCTCACATAGAATCATGAGCTGGGACTGAAAATGGGATCAGATCGGGTGTCTAGCGTCCCTGAAAGAAGTTTCATAACCATAAATATGTTATCTTTACGATTTTTTAGTAACAAGAAGAAATTATTAAAAAAAAGTAAGGTACAATCCCACTTTAAAAGCTTTCGAAAGAAATGTGGAAGATCTTGCACGAACAGCTTGGTTCCAACACTGAATGGCCTGCCAGCCAGCCCGACCCTTCAAATCTCTTTTCCATTCGCAATGTAATAACTTAAGTGCAACACACCAAATCGTAGCAGCCTATAATGGGCTACTCGCCACTGATCCCATCGAAACCTTTGCTCTTGTTTTCAGGCATGTATCGTCAGTGGAATGTGCTTACCCTTTTCTCACTAGAAAGTAAATATTTAGGTTCGGACTCTGTTCGCAATTAGTCGTAAGAAACGGTGACGCAACGGATTATTTTCCTTAAAGTTTAACTGAAAAGGTCTTAGATATGACAATCTAGTTACCCCTCACTTATTCACTTGAAGAAGCTTGAAAACCCGGCGAAGATGCGTTACTTCGTTGCTCCGCTATTCACGAATAGTCGATTTTCAAATAGTGGAAATTCCTTGTCTGATTTGTATTCTCTATACGCTTGTACTTGTGTTGTATGACCGACGAAAACGATTTACGAAAAATAAGGGTTCACGCACTGAGCTACCTTCCGTAAGCTGATCACTGGCCACTGAAACGCCGCGTATGTATTGACATTCAGTTTTTCTGCGTCATAGTAGAAATTTGCGTTGTAAGGACGACCGTAGATATTCCGAACGTCATTCTAGCGCAAATAGAAAAAAATAACAAAAATCCCTTAACACATTCCAGAAAATGCAGTGTATTCAGTTCAATGATCCAAAAATAAGTTGGCTTTTCAGTTAAGCTTTAAGAAGTTTTCCGCACGCTTACAGTGAGTTAAAAATAGTATCTCTTGAGCTAAATGAGACGGTCGCTGAAATACTTCGTAGTGTTTCATGTTCGCACATGTTTGTCCTCTGTCGTGTTAGGTAGAAGCCTCTAGAAACTTTATATCGCTGATGAAGCCGTCGAAAAAAGGTTCCGCCCGTGCCAGTAGTTTCTAGAGCGACTTCTTCGGGACATTTCAGGGGCTACGAGTTCGCTAAAGGCGTATTCTCGCCGCTCCCCGAAGACCCCACTTGTGTAGTCCCCGCGTTTTTGTTTGTCCCGGGTCCTCGCGAGTCACGGACGGGTAATGCTCCAATCCTCATCACCATCATCAAAAAAAGGACTCCTTTCAGATTAGGAGGGGATTAATTTTTGCTGGTGTTGGTGCAATGTAAAATAATTAAAAACAATCAGAATAAACAAAACCCAAGAATAAAGTGGAACCAGACTAATTTCGTCAACTGCATATTTTTTTTTGAACAAAATCCACTTTGGAAGCATTCCCCGTGTTCTCGCTGTTTCTGTAAGCGGATTCCGCGTGGAGTGACTCCCTCTATTCTCGCCGTTCCCTTCGATTCCCAGAGGAGTCCTCGGGGAACGGCGAGAATACGCCTTAAGGTAGTGTTGTCGTTGGAAGGTTGAATGGGACTGTTTGTCAGCGGTAGATAAATAGGTTCTAGGATGCATTTCTCGGTGCGTATTGTAAGAAAATTGTCCCCCCCCCCTTCGAAAATGGGCTAGTTTCACCACTGACTGTAGTGTATGATGGACGTACATTATAATTACTACCTACATCCATATTGTGGGGAATAAACGAACTGGGAATAGATCTGCGTTGCCTGGGAAACGAGAAGTGTTGCAGCAGCTCACCAAGTTCGACGCTCAAAGACTGAAGGAAAAGAAGAAATCTACCAGCTAGTTGCGGACGATAAAGATACAGATTCTTTAATTCATCCCAAAAAAAGATTGGTGTTAAAAAAAATAAGATTAAATTTACTGCCAAAACGATAAATTTCGTTTTTGCTGACACTTACAGCTAACCAGCCACGGCGACATGGGGACGGCGATGCTAGCGGAGTTTTAGTTTAAAAGTTTATGATCACAAGGGGACTAATAGGGACTAAACCGCACGGCTGCTTGAGTATAAGGATTCCCCGTGCCGCTTTGGACAAGCCGGACTAGCGATCGAACAAAAAATTAAACAAAAGAGGGGTTATATAGGCTTTCCGGTTGTTTTTTCCCGATTAGAAGACTAAAAACCAATTAACGGAGCGAAGGGGGGGGGGGGTGCGTAGATAGATTGTCGAATTACGAAATATCATCTGAATTATCTCCATCGACCGATAGTAGTTAGGGAGATAGAGGTGCAGTGATCTCGCTCGAGAAAAGTTTGTCTCACCGGTTCACATCCCCATGTCACGGGATAGTTAAATATTTATGTTCATCCATCATTCATCTGTGAGAGATAAGAATACAGAACGACGCGAATACTATTACTGGCTCTCTAGCGGAGCTTGCACCATCACGTAGTCTCTCCTTCAAATAGGTGGCTCCCAATACTCTATCCAAAACACGCCAGCGATCCTCAGGAAGAAGGTGTAAGCGTGTCCGTACGACTCAAACTCAACGACTCAAATCCTGTATCAATCAATCACCGCGATCTTTGGCAGAAGTTGTGACACCACTTCTGCCTTTCTTCCGCTAGCTACCCGGAGAGGCCGGAGATTTTGAATCGGCAAGGAGAGATAGTCATCAAGAGTATTCACTGAGAAGTTATCAATCAGCAAATTAATCTAACGATGTGTCAAATTGTGACAATGAAATTTATTTCTGGCCGCAGATAACCAGGTAAATAAGATTACTTTTTGCTGATTTTCAGTAGTAAAATGTGTACACAATCTTTCGTAGAATCAACTCCCTTAAAGTCTCACTGAATAGGTCCGAGATCCGACAGTCTAGTTATACATCATTTATTAACTTAAATAGGCCTGAAAACCCGATAAAAACACGTTGCTTCTTGCTTCTCGTCCGTTATCCACAAACAATCAAAATCATCAAATGAAATTATTCTTTCGGACTTGTGGTAGTCGGACTTGTGGTACCTGTATGTGCTTGTCCCTCTACGCTTGAAACATTCATCAACTACAAATACGTAAGCCATTGCCGAAAATATAATAAAAATGTTCGATTCCTTGAAGGCATATCTCAATATCATTTTCCTACTTTGTACAGGCGTAACTTTTCCGAGCTTCACACACGACACAGCGGAAATGCAGGCCTTTGTTGAAATTCAAAATTCGCCACGCCCGGACGACTTTTGGGTTGTCGTGCAAGCAGCGAACACTCTGAATGTTATTACTAAAACCCCGGGTGAAAAAGTTAGAACCCCTTAAATGAGTCAAGTACTTCAATGTAGTCAATTCAGTTCAATTCAATCTATTTCTAAAACGTGAAGCGGACAAGTCGAATATTCGTTTGGTCGTCAATAAAAATCTATATACAATTTACAGTCAACACTTATGAATTAATTTAAAATTAAAATAATCGTCCAATACTTCAATAGAAAGAGTTAACCTCAGGTACACAATTACTTACTAGCACTGGCGTTAAAAAACTTGGCAAAGGAGGGAACAAAGCTTTTCAGATATCGGTTTCGAGACACCTGAATAGGCTGTCAAATATCGCCGTCGCGGCTTACTGTTATGCTGACACGGACTGACGGATCAGCCTAATTTATTCCGGTTTGTTTTTAGTCGCGATCAGGCAAGCTATCTGGCCACATCGCTGGCCCCGGGGAATTGCGTAAGTATGTGTGTTCGCGACTCGACATTTGTTTGTCTCTTGACAACTTGCTGGAATGTGTTTATAACCATTCTGATGGGCTACGTCACAAACAATTTTTCTAAGTGACTAACCTCTAAGCTTTTCCCATCTAACTCCGCCCTAACATGTGGTATTTCATATTTCTTCTATGATGTACATACTGACTAAACATATATTTTTATAACCATTCTGATGGGCTACGTCACAAACAATTTTTCTAAGTGACTAACCTCTAAGCTTTTCCCATCCAACTCCGCCCTAAACATTTGGTATTTCATATGTGTTCTATGAATTACATACTGAATAAACTTATATATACTGAACTATTTATACATGTTCATATTTGTGCGTTCTGATTCTTTGGGGGATGGGTTGCGCTAGCACAAACGTAAAAATAGGCTTCCGTAAACAAGTCCCGCGTCTTCGCAAACGCATAGCAAGACTTACGTAGCTCAGTGTGAAAGGCTTCCGTTTCAGGATGAACACTCTTGATGACTAACTCTCCTTGCCGATGCAAAATCGCCGTGTACCTAGCGGAAGAGCCGGAAGCGGCACCACAGTTGTCCCAGCGAACGCCGTGATTGGCTGATACAGGATTTGAGTTGTTGTGTTTGAGTCGTTAGTGAGACGTTTTCTCGTTCTTCCTGAGGATCACTGGCGTGTTTTGGACTTAGTCATATAGAGTATACATTATTAGACCAAAGCTCTGGTAAGCTTAGCTTTACAGGTCGGAATGAGGCTGAAAGGAAACCCAACCTGGGAACATACCTTAAGAGGGTGTTAATGCAAATGAGGGATTTGACTGCTTTCGTACCAGGTTCGAACTCCATATATCCCCGTGTTCGCAGGTATATCGGACTCCCATCGCAGCGAATTAACCGGTAGGTGATTGTACTTTCGCCTTCAGGACTCGAAAACACTGCGAAAAAAACTATAATAAACCATCTTGAACATAACCATGGGGGGGGGGGGCTTCGTCAAAGAGACTAGTATGCGACCTCTATATGCCATTGTGACATCTAGGAGGTGCACCAGATTTTGTTTAAAAAATAATCAAGACACGCCAATTTATACAAAGTGCTTTAGCTAAATAAAACACAAGGGTGACGTACGAACGCTGAGTGTTGCAAAAAGGTGCTTTTGTTTGTTTTCTACCCACAAGTTCGGTTTTCCAACTTGAGCGGCTTTGAGCCTGAAGAGGACCCTTGCCAAGAAGGACCCAAATATAGCTCTAATAAAATTCAGCTGACGTATCCGTTTTGCACTATCAAATATATTTATACTTTTTGTTTATTTAATGCTATACTGATATACTGATTTTTATACGCTGATTTTTATTTATAAATATCATAATGGGTACCTTCCAGATTGTTTTGAAGGTATATTTTGTGAGAGGTCAGAGGTTCACCAACACGATACTCGGGCAAGAGGTGATATTCAGGTTCCTCGTTTGATTTCAAGTAGGTCCTCCTTTTCAATTATTTACAGGGCGTCTAAGCTTTGGAACAAGCTTAGTAGAAGTTCTAAGAAATTAGGTAATTTTGATCAATTTAAATCAGAGCTACGTCTGGAGGTGCTTGGTAGGTATACTTTCGAAATGGATTAAGGAAAGTTATTTACATTTTTTTTTCTTTATTCTTTTTTTTGTTGCCTCGGGATTAGAAAACATAAT
This sequence comes from Branchinecta sandiegonensis, assembly GCA_030848855.1. NCBI lineage: Eukaryota > Metazoa > Arthropoda > Branchiopoda > Anostraca > Branchinectidae > Branchinecta > Branchinecta sandiegonensis. The sequence continues at coordinate 18,776,886 of JAUPMV010000003.1, read as the reverse complement.
GTTTTTCTTGTAGTGTAAATAAGTGTGTGGAGTGTTTTGGTACATGGTTGTTTAATAGCACATCCTCGCAAGCAGTGCTTTTGCTGTGCTATTTATGAGACCCTCGATTGTTTTGTTAATAAAACTGTTCTGTTCTACTACTATTTAGTCTGGCCAATCGACTACTAAACTATTTATTCATCCAAAAATTACAACGGCGCAAGTAGGACGTCGCGGCTAGCTTCTACCTCCTTTACAAATATATTTTTTTATAGTTAAGTAGCTTTACTGAAAAGAAAGACAAGGGCCACAAATGGAGTGTTGACTACACTGTGAAAAGTTTCTCCGTATAAAGATTAACGTTACATGCAGTATTTTCTAATCGGATTCATCTTATCTCTATTTGATATTAATATTATCTGCGTAGAGATAAGGATAATCCGAGTAGCAAATACTGCAGTTAACTTTATTCTTTATACGGAAAAACTTTTTACAGTATAGTCAAACACAAATCATCGAAACTTACAGTACGTAATCTGAAATAAGAAGACCAAATCTTCGATGTGATCCCGAAGGGGAATATCTATCGGTGTTCGTCATCCATACTATCGCGAGACATACAGATTCCGGCGCCGGATTTACGGCAAACTACTTGTTTAACTAAGCTACTACTGCACAAACAACTTTAAGAAATGGGTTAAGCTTGTTTCTTTACCCCTGAACAGACTATATCATTAACTTTAAAACAATGATTCGTTAGCCCCTTAATTTAAAACCATCTACCTAAAACACTAAATATAGGGCTACCCCATCCCCTAAAATATATACTTTGACCCAGAGGATCTTCACATCGAATTCGAACAAAATATATAAACCCCTTCAACATTTATCGTGCTAACAGACGGGAGGACAGACATACTTTACTAAGTCATCGGTATCCCGTTACTAACGTTTGGGATCCCAAAAACTACGCAAGGACATGAAACTATATATCATTTTAAAAATATGTACGGATCCGTGTTGGTTAATAACAGATAATGAAATGTCAATGCGGTCTGGTCCGGTTGCAAGTGTATGATTGACGATTACGACAAAAATTGAGCTGGTACTTCGCGATCGACTTATAGGTTCAAACTAACTTGATTACAGATAAACAAAGAATAAAACAAAACGGACTTCCACAAATGGACCACAAATTCGGACCAAAAGGAACCCTTCAACCGGGAGGGTTTTGCGCGAAGGATACTTTTTCACAAGACAGTCTACGTACAAGTGTAACCATGAACAGAGGTGAAAGAACACCGCTCTGTTAAGGGGTAGTTGACGAAAACCGTAAAACGACTTATTATGGTCCTTTGGTTACATCTGTATTTTTGCCTCTCGGCACAGCAAACTTTTTATTGATGACCGGACATTCCATCAGCAAGGAAATGCTGACGAATGGGTAACCTACTGATTCAGCCTAAGCCGACTGCGAAACATAATAGACGGTGCTAAACGGACTCCGTAAAGTTTGTCCGTCTGTTAGCACGATAACTCTCGAAATGATATTTTGCTCAAGCTTGATGTGAGGTATCTTTGGGTCAAACTATTTGTCAAGTTCGTTGATGGGCTCCGTAGCCCGTACCTAGGGATGGTGAAGGGGTTTCAAATCAAGGGGCGAAAAACACCTTTTTTTTTGAAGCTAGTGGGATAGTCATCTAGAGGTAAGGAGACACACCGAATCCATTTCTCCATGTTCTTGCCGGAGAAGTTCGCTAGGAATCCGGCCAAAACTGGGAATATGGTAGAAATGAACAATAAGTATGAAATCGATTAGAGCTTTGAAGTGAGGCTAGAGATGCACACTGAATCTGTTCTTGGTTTTTCCCAGCGGATGAGTCGTTTGCCCTTAATCCGAAAAAAAAACCTGATTTTTTTTACATTTTCAAGTGTTTGATTACGGATGGGCTAAACAACCTTCCTAAGAGGCCTACGAAGACAGGAAGTTAACAAGACCCGATTGTCTGGATGAAGAAGTCCAATAAATATTCTCCTTTGGGATCCCATCGAAACCTTCGGTCTTGTTCTAGCTAGAGCCTGAAAAGGACCCCTGTTAAGACGGGCCGAAGTATTGCTAGAACAAATCTCAGCTGACATATCCGTTTAACGCTATCAAATATTTCTAAAATTCAATCCGTTTAGAGGCGACAAGCAAAAAGGGTTATCACAACGAAATATAACCGGTTTCAAACTGCAAGCGGTTACCAATAGTTCCGGTTGCCAACGCCTCTGTCACCGGGAGTCCTTGGGTTCGTTCCGAACAACAACCTTTGCCAAAAACATTTAACTGAGCCACACTTTCTTTCCAACCGAACCAGTAGATTTACCCTCCACTATGTTTCCGCTTAATAGTCTCATTTCCGCACACTTCTAGTGCCACTCCCCACAAATATTGCCATTCTTCTTTCTTGAACAATACTGAATGGGATATTTTGTACTGGGAGACTCGGGGAAGTATGTAAAGCTCAGAGGAATCGCAGATATGGTGTCTACTCAATGAGAGCCAAACTCTGTTTCAAGGAATCCCTACACAAATTAATGTAACAATCTGAACTACATCAGCCCGGAACAGCCACTGTCAGCCGCCACTTTCTCTATATAAGATTAAAGTTGCGCTTTTATGGCACTTGCCCGTCGGCAAAAATACCTAATTTTTCCTGATTCCCCAATCACGGGGGAATCAGGAAAAATTAGGTATTTTTAACTTATGAACGGGTGGTCGGATCTTAATGAAACTTGATATACGGAAGGACCTCGTGTCTCAGATCTTCCATTTTAAATCCAGACCGGATCCGGTGACATTGGAGGGAGCTGGAGGGGGAAACCGGAAATCTTGAAAAACGCTTAAAGTGGAGAGATCGGGATGAAACTTGGTGGAAAGAACACACACAAGTCCTAGATACGTGATTGATATAACCGGACCGGATCCGTTCACTGTGGGGGAGATGGGGGGGGGGGGGTCCGAATTTCTAGTGATCCCGCGAGTTCGGTCCGACCATCTGGGGGGTGGGGTGGGATGGAGGGAGGAGAATCCGGAAAGTGAGGCATTTTTAACTTGCGAGCGGGTGATCGGATCTTAATGAACTTGACACATAGAAAGACCTCGTGTCTCAGACGCCCAATTCTAAATGCGGAGCGGATCCGGTGATATTGGGGGGAGTCGGAGGGGGGAACCGGAAATCTTGGGAAACGCTTAGAGTAGAGGGTTTGGGATGAAACTCGGTGGGAAGAACAGGCACAAGTCCAACATACGTGAATGACATAACCTTTACGGATCCGGTCAATGTGGGGGAGTTGGGGGGGGGGGGGGGATCCAAATTTTTAGTGATCTCATGAGTTCGGTACTTCCTGATGTGCTAGGACGATAGAACTTGACAGGCTTGTCAGGTGCCCGAACAGATTGACTTGAAAATGTCGTTTCTCTGATCCGACCACCGTGGGGGAGTGTAGGGACAGGGAATCCGGAATCTAGTGGCAAGCTCAGCAACGGGTTATCGAATTTAAATGAAACTTGATATTTAGGAAGACCTCGTGCTTCAGTCTTCCCACTTTAAATCCGGACCGGATCCGGTGACATTGGGAGGAGTTGGAGGGGGGAACCGGAAATCTTTTGAAACGCTTAGGGACAGGGATGGAACTTGGTGGGAAGAACAAGCACAAGTTCTAGATAGGTCATTTTCATAATAGGGCGGGGTTCGGGCACTGTGGGGAGTTGGGGGGGGCGGATTTCTAGTGATCGCGTGAGTTCGGTACTTCCTGATGTGCTAGGACGATGAAACTTGGTAAGCACGTCAGGGACCCGAACAGATTGACTTGAGAATAGTCGTTTCCTTGATCCGACCATCGTGGGAGGAGTGGAGGGATGGGGAATCCGGATCTGGTGGCATGGGCAGCAATTGTACGGGTGATCGGATTTAAATGAAACTTGATATTTAGGAAGATCTCGTGCCTCAGACGTTCCATTTTAATTCAGACCGGATCCGGTGACTTTGGGAGGGAGTTGTAGGGGGAACCGGAAATCTCTGGAAACGCCTAGGGTGGAGGGATCGGGACGAAACTTGGTGGGAAGAACTAGCACAAGTTCTAGATACGCACTGACATAATAGGATGGGATTCTGGCACTTTGGGGGAGTTCGGGGGGGGGGGGGGGCGGATATCTAGTAAGCGCGCGAGTTCGATGCTCCCTGATGTGCTAGGACGATGAAACTTGGTAGGCATGTCACGAATGTTTTGTGAATTTCTCTTCTACTTTCTTGTACCACCTACTCGTAAGAAGTGCCATATGAGCTCGTAGCTCTTGTTTTGGATGTAGTTTCGCTGTAGTTTGACGTACTTTTGTTTCAGTTATGAAAGTACAGTATGTGTATCGTTTTATTTGTCCATTACACATACTGTACTTTCATAACTAAAACAAAAGTACGCCAAACTAAAGTGAAACAACATAAAAAAAAACGCATCTTAGGTATGTTTTTAAGATAACCAGACTCCTGTCTCCTTGTTTGTGCACTAGACTGGCATTGTTTTTGCTATAAACTCGGAACAAATCTACTTTGTGTCTACTTAATTGTTTCGATGGGCACTATTTCGACGGGCAGATTTGTTATTTCATAGCTATTCTTTATATTTCACTGAGATCGCAATGAGATGCTCGGCTCCTCGGCGTTCACAAAATTTCGCATGTGGCGCACTTCGTAGTATTCTCTATTTAGAAGAGCGGTATATATGTCATTTATTTGGCGATTAGGCTTGGAATTTTTTAAACTTGAAACATATTAAAGGCTAGAATCTGTATGGTAAGTAAAATCCTACCATACAAAGACAGATAAAAAAAAATTAGCCTGCGGCTCTTGCTTTAGTTTGTCTTGGGTACAGGCGTTGGAAGCTTTCCTCTTTACACCAGTTCTATCATTTGTTGGCGGGGAATGTGCGCTGTTGCCGCGGAGTAGCAACAGTTCAAATTTGTCTGTACGTGCGAATCGTACACTATGATCCAGAAGTCGTTGAAATTAGGGATCCCCCCCCCCCCTGGTCTGAGTAATGCGGGCCACCCCTGAAAGCAGCTGTGGTATCAGATACCATGGTAACTACAAAAACGACGAAATTCAGATTCAGTTACCGTGGTACCAGATACCATGGTATCTTCAAGAATGCAACTACTGGCTCGTTTTGAATTCGTACCGACTGAGCTGCTCAATCCTGCATAGCTGTTTGGTTGAGTGCGGTTGAATTTGATTGCGGTTGGTTGAGTTGCGGTCCAGAACGGTAACTTAAGCTCGCGTAACTTGAGCAGACGCCTCGACATAGGAGGTATGGATTTCATTGTGGTTGACTGGATAATGGGATGGATTCACGTGAGGCCTAGTTCAGGTGTCTAACAACGGACGACGCTTGACGGTAAGAAAGGACAAGCAGCTTCAAAAGAACCATATATGAACTGGGTGATCATCAGAGGTATGTGGACTGCCGGCTGATTTCGACGGAATGGTCACCAATTCTGAGTGTCCGGGCCCTGTCAAAAGTTAAATAACATTTACATAAGGAGCGCAATTTCCATTCATCTGAGATAACACAGTATCTGTTGACGTTACAGAATATTTCCGTAATTATTCGCTGTTTATATAGTGTTATGTTTTATAGAGATGTAACACTTAAAGGACAATAACACAACTTTTCTGTAACGTCAACAGATAGTGTGATATCTCATATCTGTTAAAACTATGCAACCTTTTATAAGTGCTATCCAACTCTGAAAGGAGGAGGGGGGCTAAGGAGCAGTGACAGGATATTCTATGTACGTCTAGTCTAGCTCTACCATAAATGTATGCATTCACATATTCAGGACAGTAAAAACACCGCTCGTCGCCTTTCCAGAAAATCTCTAATACCACCAAGTTCTAATAAGCCAACAAGTCTAACAGTCAAGTCTAAGTTCAAGTCTAACAAGCCAAACTCTAAATAAAACCAAGAGACTTACGCATCCTTAGCGCCGCACCAACAACCGGTAAATCTCCGGGGTGCATGAACGAAAGCGCCGACTTTCCGGTGACCTCATCGGACAGGTATCCGGCGATTGTCGATATTCTGAAAAGATAGAAAAAAGGGGCCTTGAGTACTGTAACAATATCAGTATTCTGGCGATATGTCGGCCCTTCTTGGCAAGGGTCCTCTTCAGGCTACAGCTGAAAAACGAACCTTTTTTCGCAAAAAAAAAAAAATTGACAAGCTGGAGTCAAACTTGCTAACGATATTTTCACGACCACCAAAATGGATTGACAACTTAGCACTACGCTCAAACATTCCCAATATTTAATGTCAAATGAAAGATCAGGTTCATGCACCGACCGAACAACAATTCCGAAAGGCTTGATCTAGCAAAAATCCGTCCGGCCAGTCAGAGCGGTAGCTGGAGATAGCCGACCGCGCACAGCGCTATACAAGACAACCGAATGTGGAACCCCTCCGTCAAGGGTGAGGACTATTCTGACCCGTGGTCAGCCCGACCAAGGGGTTAAGTGCCAGAGGGAAATCCACGAGGATCTCACCTCCCAACTACCTGAAACCTTTGGTTCTTTTGCCGCGGTTGGTACTGAAACATCGAGAAGGGCAAACTACTTTTCTAGTCCCAATCAAAAGTGATGACTGATGCAGGACTGCTGTTACAACATCTTGTAGAATATACCAAAATACCACTGCTGTAGAGGCTTACCTACGAAACGTCCCCATGGCAAAACGTCCCCGTGGCGAAACGTTCCCAAGCCCAGATTTTGAAGATCGCCTTGGTCTTCAGCCGCATGATCGAGGTAAAAGAACTCCAAGTTTTTATTACAGATGTAGGAACATCCTCAGTAGGCAGGAAGAGGGGACGTGGGACCAGTTGCTTCAGATCGACATCGTTTTTTTTTTTTTTTACGAATAAGAGAGTAAACAAGCGGAGACCCAAATCTGGCTCAAAAGAGTCAAACAAGGATACGGTGCAGATCTTCCTATTTTACCTACGGTTCAAGCATCCTACCACAAAATCTGTAATAGTTCATAAGTCGGCCGAGTCCCGTCCTTACCGAGACCCCACTAAAGACATGAGCTAAACAAGTCCCAGTGATGATGATGTTGATGAAATTTTATTTACGCACTTAAGAAGAGGAAAATAGCGCAGTACAGACAAAGAAAAGGAAAAAATACACTGAGCTTTCAATAATGTAGTAAATGCACAAGCTAAAAACATTTCAAACAAGACGCCAAGTACCTAGTTTATTTTAACCTCTTATCCCTATTCCAAAAGAAAACAACCATCGATAACAAAATATTATAGTATTTGCGCTATCGGTCTATTCTAGCTGGAGAAGTTTCGCCATGGACGTTTAGCCGCGGAGACGTTTTGCCACGGGGAGTTTCGACTGGGGACATTTCGCCGACAACCCGTTGTAGAATCCTCGTGTACACAACAACAGACTTCTATTAAGACGGCACAACCAAACGAGTGAACTCCAACTCCCGAAAAAACCTGTTATTTTGATGCAGGTTGGTTTATAGGCTCGTCAAGTCACGAGTGAGGTCAGAGTCATATTATGTCAGACAAAATGGACATGAAAAGCACAAATCCACGACCAACGGCTCTCAGGAACGCAATTTATATCAGACAATTAAGTATTCAAGTTACTTTCTAATTAGTGAGAAGAGCCAACATCAAACTCCTGCGCCCGCGGACACCACAAACAAGACCGAAGGTTTCGATGGGATCCCAAAAATCTAACATTTGATTCAAACAATTGGGTCATGTCTTCGCCATTCAGTCTTCGTCAGATTCCTTGAATATTTTTACTGTTAACATAAAGTTCAAAAATGGATTCAGCATGTTTCCTTGCCCCGATACTGAATCTCTAATCGATTTCAGAAACAACTGTGAGCTTCAACCTAATTTCCAGTTTCAGCCGAATTCGTGATGAACAATTTGTCCAGCAAGAAAACTAAGTTCAGATATGGATTCAGCGGACCTCCTTACCCCCAATGAATATCTTATTAGCTTATAAAACATAAATGTTTTTACCGTAAATTCGAAACCCCTCCTCTACCTCTAAAGATAGGACTAAAGGATCCATCTACGAACTTGACCAGTACTTTACCAGTAAATCCTCATTGAATAACATCCTCGCTTGAACAACTCGTTTGAACATTATATAACAACCCCTTCGACCTTCGATTACACTAGATCTCTCCGACGTCCATAGAATAAACAAATGAGTCGTCATCCAACGCGCAGAGCTATACAGGTTTGAGAATAAGGGGGTAGGGACTGCTATAGCCGAAAATTGGTCGACAAATTTTTGTGTCTGGTTTTCGCCGGATTCCGGGTGAACTACTTGTCCGGCAAGAAAATAACTTTCATATTCGGATTCAGCATGTCTCCTTACCCCTAAATCAACTATATCAACAAATCAACAACTTTTGCGATGTCATAGGTATCCCTCCGCTTACGTTTTGGGATCCCAAAAAAAGAAGTAATGCAATCTAGCGTAGGAGGGGTTGCCTTGGCCGCCGACGAAGGCGAATCAACGTACCTATGATCCGTTGTGATGATTCTAGCTCCAGGGTCTAACGAATGCCTTGTTATGTACTCATCATTGAGGGTCTCCAACAGAGTCAATCGGGAGGGAAGACTCCGGGAGAGTAGTTTCACAACGCCCACGAACACCAAGTCGTTCTGTTTGGAGGACAAGGCGGATTCAGGAAACGGGCCTGAGAAGAAGATGACAGTGTAATATGGGGAAAAATAATGTCGTTTTCGGCAAAGCAGGTTTAAGCTTTTACCGTTGAGACGTTAATTGTGGTAATTACAATTTTTTACTTTAATCCACAAAATCTGTTCGTACCGGGAAAAAAGACCGGATATGTCCATACGAGAAAAATAATCATTACACATTATACACACATATGTAGGCTATGAACATAATTATGTTGAGTAGCATTATCACGGGCTCTGAACAATTTACAATTTGGGTCAATTCAAAACTGAGACTCAAAGAAAAAAGAAAAACAAGACCAAAGTTTTCGATGGGATCCCAAAAATTCAATATCTGATCCAGACAACTGGGTCTTGTCTTAGCCAGATCCAGTCATCGCCAGAATCCTTGAACATTCTTACATTAAAATTCAGAAACAGATTAAGGCCAACTAGCTAATCATCTGAGAAAAGCAAGTTCAGATAGGGATTCAGCATGTGTGTTTACCCGTATAAGTCATATCTGTTTTGACGAAAAGTTCCTGCCACTTCTGCCAATTTCCCGGTTTCGGCCGAACTCTAGAACTACTTGTCCGGCGAAAAAAGAAAGCTCAAAAACGAACTCAGGGTATCTTCTTTCCCCAATAATGAACATCTAATCAACTTCAAATAAAAATTTAACTTATAACAAATTTTCCGACTCCAGCCGGATTCCGGTCGAACTATATGTCCGGGTAAAATATGATTGTCACGCACGGATTCAGCGTCTCTTCTTACCCCTAAATCGGTTATCTAAAGAGCTAGAAATAAAACTTTAACTTCTAACAATCTTCCGGTTTTGGCCGGATTCCGGGCGAACTACATGTCCGGGTAGAAAATAGTTTTCACATAAGAGTTCAGCATGTCTTCTTGCCCTAAATCGGACATCTGATCAACTCCAAATAAAACTTTTAATTTTAACAAACTTTCCGGTTTGGGCCGGATTCCGGGCGAACTACTTGTCCGTCGAGAAAATAGTTTTCACCATCGTCTTCAGCATGTCTTCCTACCTCTAAATCGAACATCTAATCAAATTCAAATAAAACTTTTACTTTTAACAAACTTTCCGGTTTTGGCCAGATTACGGGCGAACTACTTGTCCGATTACAAAATGGTTTTCACCATCGTGTTCAGCATGTCTTCTTACCCCATAATCGACTATCACATTAGCTATTTCAATATATTTTGTTTGCCCCTTAATTTGAACCCCCTCCCCCACCCCTAAATGTAGGGCTACAAAGCCCATTTACGAACTCGACTGGTCCGCCGACCCAACGAATCCTCACACCAAGTTTCATCAAAATATCTCATTCCCTTCGAGAGTTATCGTGCTTACAGACGGACGGAAGGACAGACGGACAACTTTTGCGATGTCATAGGTATCCCTCAACTTACGTTTTGGGATCCCAAAAAGCCCTACATCTATGGTAATAAGGTCAGTAAGTTTTAAACTCGAAAACAATGAGCAGATAAAAACGACAAAAACATATTTGTAAGTAAAACGTCATCAGGACATGTGTGAATTTCATGTAGAGAGTGGAGCGAAGGAATTAAGACAGCCTGAGGTATCCGCTGGTCAGATGAATGTCTTAACATTTTGTATTAACATAATAATTAATGAATACAATTCGACAGTAAGTTGCATCTGTATTACCCGTACAACGGGTCCTTTAAAGCTGCGTGCACACACAGTCAGATATGTTTCCCATGCGAAAAAATGACGCATGGGAAATTCGCAACGACTCTGGGGAAACGTCTGCACTGACGCGTCAAGATTTCGCAAATGCGAATTCAATTCAATTCAATTTAGTTTACTCATTAAAAATCTTGAAAAGGCGGTAGGACCACTAGTTGACTTTACGTCCACAATACATACACTAAAATTATAGTATATCAAGCTGAATAATGTATACGCTATCCAGCTGAATCACTAAGGCCCATAAATGGTCATTGTCTGTCAAATCACATAACTTGACGATAAAATTTCAATGACGAAAATGACATAATCTTAGTGTCAAAGTTCACAATATACAGGTCATGACAGTTATTTGATTATAACAAAAATATGATCAAATAACCAATATATAAGATGACCTTAAAATCGGATGCCGGATGCGAATCGCACATGACTGCGAAATTCGGACTGTGTGTGCAATTACCTTCTTATTCACAGGCTAAATTCCCTGTCAGTATTCACAACTGAACTTCTGATATACACCCCCCGAATCAGGACACATTGCACTTCCGCGATAACGGTTCTAACCCCATCCTAAATTTTCCACAATGACGTAGGGTATCTCTATTTTGTTTTAGCGTTGCGCAGCTGCTAGAAATAATGCGAATTTTTCTTTTGGGGGTCAATAAAACGGAGACAGTCCTGAATGATACAACATGAAAGAAAGAGAATGGAGGACGAGGGGGCTGCCAACAAGAAACACGTTAATATAGAAAGAAAATATAAAAAGAAACATAGAAAGAAAAGTTAATATAGAAAGCAAATGAAGATGTAATGGTTTGGCAGGGATCTGAATGAAAGAATTCGTTAAGGGTGGGTGCACACACAGTCCAATTTTCGAAGCCGGATGCAAATTTCCCCATTCGGTAAAAAAAATTCTCGAATCGGATACAGGTTTCCGTGAATTTCGCATGCTTATTTTTTGCCTGCGAAATTTTTTCGAACTGTAGAAACGCCAAATTTAGTGCACGAGTTGACGTGTTAAAAGGTGTGGCGCCATCCCTTGTAATTTTCAAAAATATTTCAAAAGCGTAGAAGTAGAAGCGCGAGCCGAATACCGACGTTACTTACTGAGTAGTTTACTATTTAGACAGCACAGGTAGATGCTCAGTTACATTTATGTATGTGTGTGACGTTCACATTTTTCTTTTTATCTCATTTTTCTGGCACTTGCCTTCCGGCCAAGTGCCACATACCGATTATTTTTCCGTCTGTCGGTCAGTATGGTGGCCGGGGGTTAGGGTACTTCAAGATGTACTAGTGTAAAGACATGAAAAGTGAATTATAATTTAGTGTTGCATTTGTGATAATTTAAATGTGTACGTGACCCAAGCAAGTGTCCCTTCGACATGCCTGACAACGGTCTTCAAAAGAGAATGGTTTATTGCCACCCGGACAATAAACCAAACGGTCGTCGAACAAAAAGCCGTTTTGAAAGTGGATCAACCACGTCACATGTCGAGAGGAGACTTCTTTGGGAAACTACTGACAAATATCAGTTAGTTCAGTTCTGGGTCGAAAGCTGTGAAGAGTTTGGCAGCTGGGAGGCTGCCAAGTGCCAACCCATATCTAGAGTCCAGTTCTAGCTCTCAAAGTGTGTGTAAGCAAATAGTACCCCTGCTCATCTCAGCAACTTGGTAGATCTTAGTCTGCCGTCTGCAACTTGGTGGATCTTAGTCTGCCGTCTGCAACTTGGTAGATCTTAGTCTGCCGCCTTCAAGTGCCGTCTACTAGTATACCGTCTACCACCCGTCTAGTTGGCCGTCTTCAACTGCCGTCTACCAACAGCCATAGTCAGCCGTCTACCGACCTGCCTAAGCAAGAGACCCAACTATCGACTTACCTGAATCCCCCAGTAAAGTAAGAACTTACAGGAACCATATTGTTATACCTTGTAAATAAAGTCCTTATAGTAGTAAGAACTATTTCGAACGCCAAGCCTCCGCAAACTCACTGTAGTCACCTGAAAAGGGACTACGCGCGCTACCGCACAACCAAGAGAGTAAACCACGAAAAACCTTACACTAGGACGATGAAACTTGGCAGGCATATCAGGGAACCGAACAAACTAACTTGGAAATAATCAGTTTCCAGATCCGACCATCTGGGGGGAGTGGAGGGAGGGGGAACCCGGAAAATTGAGTAGTGCGTAACTTTCGAACGGGCGGACGGATTAGGGTGAAACAAAAGAACTGAATAGATGACATATCTCTGATCACTGATTTCCCATTTGAATTCCAGACAGGATTTGACAGCTGTGGGGGAGGGAGGTTTCCCGGAATTCAGATGATGGCGGTTTTGGGGATTTTCACGACGAAACTTGGCAGGCATATCAGTGACCAGATCAGACTGACTTGGAGATACAAACTTTCTCGATCGGATCATCGTGGGGGAGTTGAGGGAGGGGGAATCCGGAATTCCGGAATATTGGGTCATGCGTAACTTTGGAACGGATGATCGGATTCCAGAGAAATTTAATAACTCAACAGAAGACATGACTCTGATGTTCTTTTTCACGTCCGGACCGGATCTGACAACTTTGGGGGGGGGGGATAGGTGACCCGCTTAGACCGGAGAGATCGGGGGTGGGAAGAACAAACAAATGCTCTAGATAAATCATTTACATTACCGGATCAAACGTGCATTTTGGCCCATGATCATTTGTGCCACAAGGGTTTTGCTTAAAAACAAATTATCTCTAGCACCCTTAAAGTGCGCATCTTAACCGAAAAATGAAAAAAAATACTTTTGATCAAACGATATATTAATGATCCCCAAGTAACTATTATCGTTTCTGTCTCAAGGGTTTTGCTTACAAATTAATTTCTAGCGCCTTTAAAGTGCGCATCATTACAGCCAAGTTCAAAATAAAATACTTTTTACCAAACGATACGTTCTCGTAATTTCCAAGGGTCTATGATCATTCATATCTCAAGGGTTTTGCTTACAAATGATCAGAACAAACCACGAAAAGGCAGATTATATTTCATCCTCTGAACCAGCCTTGCAAGTGCCATATGAGCTTCTAGCTCTTGTTTTATGTGCTCCGTGTTTTCACTTTGTTGTATGGGCAAAAAGTCAAATAATTTTTTTTTAGTAATCCACAATCACGCTAAGACCACGTAACTTATAGGCTGGTAGACACCAGGTCCTTCAGAGAAGTTGGTGGCGCACAGGTCGTCTACAAAGCGATAAGAAGGAAAAACAAACTAGCCTTGTGTCGAATCTAATGCCACAGCCATAAGCAATGGCCAAAAGCTACTGGACACTCGGAAAACGAGAGATCCTCAACACCAGTGGTTCCCAACTGGGGGTACGCGTACCCGTACGTGAGACCCTCGTAAGGGGTACGCGAAGGTCCCAAATCTCTGAATTCGAAAACGTCTGCTTTCGTCAAGAAATTAGAGTTTTGGGCTTACGAAGTTTCAAATAAACAGCGCAAGTGTCTTTTTGATCCTTGACCAGCTTATGGGCAAGAATGAGATTGACAGCCTTGCAGCCTCAAGTATCCCTTTTATTTATATATATTTTTACACATTAATTGCTTACCATTTATGACAATAAATGACGTCTTTTTGCTGTTCCGATCTGGACGGCTCTTAGTGAAATAATAGAACAATGATTCTTCAAAAAGGGGTAAGCAACCATTTTGAACCTTAATAAGGGGTCCGCGATACGGAAAAGGTTAAAAACCACTGTTCCATACTACCTACACACCCGATAAGGAAAACCCGGTTAGCATGGCTGCTTTTGCCCCACCGAAACTCCAACCACCGCGTGTTTTCATTAAACGCTACGAGAAGCATTTTTCGTAAGGGGCTACAAAACCGGCATTTGTTTCTTATGCATGGCTGCTTTTGCCCCACCGAAACTCCAACCACCGCGAGTTTTCATTAAACGCTACGAGAAGCTCTTTCGTAAGGTGCTATAAAACCGGCATTTTTTTCTTGAAGTCATTGGTTGGATAAATTAAGCATTATTATACATAGCCTATATTTTAGTCTTTTTGTTAGCATAATGTGAGACGTTCGTGTTAGTGTAGCATTAGACATTTAGCTATACAAGACATTAATTATTATACTTTTAGTTACAAATTACTGGGCACAAGTTGTAAATTACGATAAACTCAAGCTTCAATCGCACATACATTTTTATATTTAATGCTGTTTTGTAACGACGATAAGTCCGGCTGCGGTTTTTTAGAGCAAAGATAATAATAATAATATAATGCAAAATATGCAATTGGCCTCTGCAAAATTAGATGATAGATCACCAATCACCAATCACTTAACTTGAGTATTTGATTGTGTAAGTGTTGGGCCACGTTTAATCACTTAACTTGAGTATTTGATTGTGTAAGTGTTGGGCCACGTTTAATGTAATTTTTGGCCGTGTTGTATTCTTATTTCCTTTTTTATACTCGCCAGCTTTGGCGGTCAGAAATAAATGAAATGAAATGAACCCCCCCCCCCAAAAAAAAAAAAAAAAAATTGGCGTAGGCCATGACAAGTTTTTGGTGGATAAAAAGATTTATCTATCTAAAGGCACTGTTATATCCACGCCCAAAACTTACCTGGGTATCTGAATCCATCGCTGTAATCCGTAGTCTTCAGACCAGATGCCACTGGCTCTGACAGCTTACAATGACCCCAGAGCATAGCGCGTTCATAAATAATTGGCTCATTGCGCGACACTCCTTTTGTGCCTATACGGAAACAGAATGTCCGCTGGTCGGAAATTGAGTCCTTCCGTAAACGCTTGAATCCTACAAAGAAGAAAGGGTTTGTCTCAAAAACATCAGATCTGGCTAGGATCTTTCATAATTTCATTTACAGGTTGGTCTACCAGAGAATATAGCCTATAGGAAACAGAATGTCCGCTGGTCGGAAACTGAGTCCTTCCGCAAACGCTCGAATCCTAGAAAGAAGGAAGGGTCTTGTCTCAAAAACATCAGATCTGACTAGGATCTTTCAAAATTTCATTTACAGGTCGGTCTGCCAGAGAATATAGCCTATAGGACACAGAATGTCCGCTTTTCGGAAATTGAGTCCTTCCGCAAACGCTCGAATCCTAGAAAGAAGGAAGGGTCTTCGAATCTGAAAAGATTCGACTCCAACCAAGGAGGCCTCCCCGTTTTCTAAAAGTCGTATGTGCGAACTAGATCCCGAAGCCGCGCCGAAAATAAATCAGCGGGCCGTCGCAGAAAACATTACGGCGTGCCGGCGCGCTGCCGTTGGGGTTGACGACGGCGTCCAGCCGGTAAAGTTCTGACGCCGAATCTTTTTAGGTGACACACACGTATCAAATTCTCTTTCCATTGAACTTCATCTTCCCAGGGCTCCAGGTTGTTGTTCTGTTTTTGTCATCAGCAGGTGCAGGAATTGCAATATCTACCAAAAATTGTATGTTGGCTCCAAACCGTGTGACAAAATAAGTGCCAAATAGCGATCGTGCAGCCTGTCGGTACGTCACTCTCTCCAACTTTTGCTAGTTCAGACAACTCAGGACAAGGTAGGACGGTGAAACTTGTCATTCCCTCTGGACGGCTGAACGTTGGTCAAACGTCGGAACGTTTAGTCATTTCACAACTCTGAAATTCCCTTGAAATCACCTCTATATTCTTTCTAGGAGTCCCCTCATTACTGGAGATCCTCCCTTTTAATTTTTGTATTTATACTACAACAGCAGGTAGCTTATAGATTCAAGGATTGTATGGCACTTGCAGCCTTCGACTCAAGTGCCATAAAGCGAGCATGATGTCTCTCCGTCGGTTCGACTATCTCACTTTGCCCTATGTCTCAATTTGCTAGTTCCGGCATTTCCATATTAGCTAGGATTATGAAAGACTATACAGGACCCGACCAATACTCAACGAAACCTTCTTTTCCGGATCCGACGACCGTCTGTGGGTGGAGGGGGGGGGGATCCGGGACCTTGTGACCCGCGTACATCGCGAAAACCGTCATGGGTCACGAAATTTGAACCCAGAACCTTCGGCATTCAAGGCCACTGCTCTACCACTGAGGTACAGAGGGGCTTTTGAACATAGTTCGCAAACCACTACAATGGTAAGGAAAAAGCAGGCTAAAGGAACAGTGATCCCGCCGAAGATATATCTATCTAAGCACTTCACATCCCCGCGTCACGGAATTAGATAAATATTATGTAGATGGAATTTTACAGAAGGGACTTGTCCTGAGACAAATAAACCAGCTGATTTGTCACGGTAAAGTCACTTGAGTAGTATTCCATGTACATAATATCTGGTCGTATCCGGTCCAGACCTCAAATGGCTCATCCGGGTCCATGACTTGTGTGCCGTCTTAGTTTCTCACTCTCTTCTTTGGTCCTTTATGCGTATCACAAAATTTCCGGAACCTCCATCTACCCCCACCACCCACCCCCACCGTGTCCACATCCGATTCGGACACATTAATATAAATCTAGGGCATTTGCTCATATAAACCAACGAATAACTCGAATGCAAGCCCTCCCGGATCTTGGACCCGTTACCTTTGCACAATAAAAATTTCATCCCAATCCCTCCATCTATTTGGTTCCTACGCAAGTTACAGAGCGTGCCCTTCCATCCAACCATCTGATGCGATTCGGACAGTCAAATGTTGCATCTTCGCTCACTTACCACCGAACAAGCTTCCCTTGAATCAGAGAGCGTCCGGAAAATTTTCGACTCACCCCCGACGAGACCGGACCCGGTCTGAACCTCAAAATAACACATCTAGGTTCCATGACCTTTGGACGCTATGCATGTTAAACGATTTCCGGATCTCCCTCTCAGTCCGACCAAAGTCGGATGTAATTCGGAAAACTTAATGCCGTATCTAGGGCATTTGCTTATATCAACCACCAAGTTTCTCCCGAATAGAAGTACTTCCGGAAATTTAAGCATGCCCCTTCCAGCTCCCTGCACCGGGGTAGGATTCTGTCCGGGCTCCAAATTCACACATCTGGGCCCCAAGTTCCATCTCAATTCCTATATTCCTTTGCAACGAATGTTCCATAATTCTTCGCATGTTCCAAATATGGAAGCTCATATTCCATTGTAATGTATGTTCTACCCCCCCCCCCCCCTCCCCCGCCATCTGTGGTCGGATGCGGTTCGGACATATAAAAAGTAATACCGATCTGCTCCTTTGAATCAGGTCACGCGGTTCACAAGCTTCCGTATTCCCCCTCCCTCCACCCCCACACGAATAACTGGATGTGATACTGTAAGACATGAGTTCGCTTAGCATTCAGTCGGGTCCTTCATAAGCATGTTAAGTGTCTTCGTCTTCGCTTACGTGGAGCAGATGTACCCAAAAGTGAGACAGATGGTTCACCATTACGATAGCCATATGGCACTTGAACCGAAGACTGCAAGTACCATAACAACGCTGACGATTTGTGGTGGGAAAATAGTAAAGATTAGTTGGAAAATTTAAAAATAACTAAAAAAAAGCTAAAAACAGCAAACGCCGATAAATCAGCGGCGCATGTTGTCAGAGCAACACTTTGGTTTTCTTTCTTCGCTAACGGTTAAATGCTGAATTTTTTAACCCATCGAGGTTTCCGAAATGGTATGTTCCAATCCAAGAATATTTTTATCTGAACTGATGGCACAATCTCTAATCACGTCGCTATCCCTCAGCGTTGAAAAAAAAAAAAAACAGAATTCCGCAAGTAGGGACTAAATTGACTTAGCAACCAGTTTGAACTTTATCCTTTTCAATCGTAGACATCGTGATTGGCGAAAACTTGGAACATTATCTTATATAACCTAGTTGGTATTATAAAGCTATCCGTAACTTTTCAGGATCAAAATACCATAAGTGCCACTCTAGGGGAGACCAGCCATGATTGGGACAAAAAACGTATGGCTTGCTATAAGTCCAAAAGTTGATGCTCTTACTGATTTTCTTGCTGAGTAAGACAAACTGAAGTCTATAATTTACTCTGCTTATCAGCTTTTTTCCGATGTTGTATTGCTGTTAGTTTGAGAGTAGAACGAGAAATAGCAAAGTCCTCTATTTTGTCCTAATCATCAACTCGCCGTCTACCCTTGGGACATAATGCTGGGATTCATTGGGACACGGAAATGATTTAAACGTGAAAAAAAAATGTAAAAAGAAACATGAGATTCACAAAGGAGATAGAGAGAAACAAAAAAACAAAAACATGAGGTCTTAATTTTTGGGGGATCTTAAGCCAAGACCAAGTGCTTCACCACTCGTTCTGTTCCACCCGAGCTCAAGGGATCTCCCAATTTAAGCAAAATAATTATTTCTTCTTCTGCAGATTCCTCATCTGTCCACACAAATTTGCGTGATTTCTGCATATTTTTTCATGTCGTGGATTCACAATTTCTGTGGAAAACAATGAAGTGTTTTGACTTTCTTTGCCAGATAGATGACTAAAACAAAGCCATTCCATGTTTTCTTCCTTCTCGGAAGACCTTCCCCGTGAAGAGATTCGTCACTGCTTTCTTCGCTTAATATGAACTGGTCATAATCAGCAGTAAAGCTGGGAAATTTTTCTTCCTTCTTTTACATCGTTGTCGATTTTGTAATTTTGTCTTCTTCTGTTTTTTGTCTTTTCATATTTATTTGCGAAAAAAAAACTAAAACACCGAAAATGCCTTTGTTTTACATCTTCGGGATACTAAGGCATTCCATGCTGTTAACAAACAGACTGGAAGCAGAAAACTAAAGTGAATTGATAATACAAAACTATCCTGTTTAGGACCGCGATGGTTGGGACATAGTGACAAAAGCCCGATTTGCATTGTGCCCCCAGGGCCAGGGATTTCTGATACAAAACTGATCCAATAACGTCCAAAACTAGGCTAAAATGTCTGCCGCCAGATGGCGATTCAGCAGTGAATTAACAAGAACTTTTGCTCAAACTTTTCATCAGAAAAACCTCAACGTCCCATATATAGACGTGTCCCAATCATGGCTGGTCTCCCCTATTAATTATTGCGAAACTATATGATTTGTTTTACAATATACAAATTCGGTCAAAAAGTTTGCTGCAGAGTTCTTCACTCTTGACGCGATTGTCGCTGCGAAAAAGTTTCTGTGGGCTCTTGCTTTTCCTAGTGAGCTCCCCCCGAGAAGAAATGCCCAGGCCAATCATCTGTGTGATATTGTTGATGCTTTCCGTCGCTGTGATGACTTGGACGTTGCTGTTCCGGATTTCGTCATACGATTTCCGATCGAAGTTCCAGTCGTTCCGGCTGTTGCCATATCAGTATTGAGTAGCAAGCTAAGCGCTGTCGCTAATGATGTCCGTTTTATTGCTGAAGCAGCTTCTACCCTTGATCGCTTCACTGCTATTTCCACTCGTGCCGAGGCTTTGACAGCCACCCCTTCCTCACCACCTTCCGATACGCACACTGTTGTTGTTAGTAATATCCCTTCGGATCTTCTTAACATTGATTCCAGGACGCAACACATTGACACCGTTGAAGGTAACGAAGGGATCACTAATGTCAGAGTGAATACTCAAAGAAATCGCCTCACCGTTCACACTTCAAGTGCTTCTTATGCAGAGGTTGTTGCGAGATCAATCACTAAAGGGTTTGCCGGAGGGTACTACTGCCAGAGTTATCTCTCCTACATTTTTGGGTGTTGTCAGGAGTGTTCCAGTCACCATTACGGCCGACGCCTTGAAGACCCTGATTCCTGATGATTGTGAAGTCGTGCCTATTTCGGGCTCCCGTTCTTTCAAAATTGGGTTCAAAAGTCAAGTAGGTCTCCTTACAGCTATGAAAATCGGGGTAAAAATCGGGTATGAAGTTTTTCGTGTTCATGAATTCCACCTAGTGCCCAAGCGCTGCTTTCGCTGTCAATCCCCAAACCACGGTGTAGCCATATGCCCGCATCCATCTGATTCTCCAAAATGCGCTCGTTGTGCTGGTTGCCACAGTTATCGCAAAGACTTGCCTTGCTCACTGCGTCCAAAGTCTGCCAATTGCGACGGTTGTCTTGTCTCTTTTAGCCTCAGATGCAGCGTTATGAGGAACGCCGTGGGTCTTGGCAAATAATGTTTTTTCAGGAAAAGAAACTGCGTTTTGTGTCATTAAATGTAAACGGCACAAAGGACAAAGATCTTCTACTTGATGATTTGCTAGGCAGCTTGGACATTCTTTGTCTCCAAGGGCATCTGCTATCCGCCCCTAGTAGCGAAAGTTTGTGCCGATCTCCTGAGCATTTTGTGTTCATCCAGCCGGCAATGAAAACTAGAGGTCGTCCTTCCGGTGGGTTAGCCATTTTTCTTCGAGCCAGCGAGTGTTCAGCGCCACCAAAAATGTTCCAGTCTGGGCGTTATGCTCTTGCCGTTCAGTTGGACAATATTGTTCTTGTTAACGTATATTTACCTTGCGACCGGCGGAACATTGCATCACATAGTTCATTTGCTAAGGCTTGTCAGAAAATCAGGACACTTCTATCAGACATTTCACGGAAAGGAATGAAATGGGCTCTTGTTGGGGATATCAACACTGATCTTCTAACTTCTTCTGTACGGACTGACTTATTTTTCGATTCTTTACCGGTAGCTCACAGTCTCATTGAGAACTCTCTACCCTTTTCATATATAAATAATCGTGGCGCTAATGTTTCCAACCTTGATCATTTGATTGTTTCTGAAACAAGTCTCATGGACGGTATTGTTGAGGTTGGCGAAGAGAAAATTGAGGACGACCATCTGCCTCTGTCTTTCTGTTTGGTTGTCCCTGTTTCTCGAATAAGTTGTCCAAATCCAAAGAAGACTTGGATCCAAAAGCGTAACTGGAATTGTATAGACGCTGTGCTCTACATTTCTA
This sequence comes from Branchinecta sandiegonensis, assembly GCA_030848855.1. NCBI lineage: Eukaryota > Metazoa > Arthropoda > Branchiopoda > Anostraca > Branchinectidae > Branchinecta > Branchinecta sandiegonensis. Next base: position 18,755,547 of record JAUPMV010000003.1, on the reverse strand, counting down.
CGTTAAATAATCTTCTCTCGCTTTTAAAAGTTCCTTTTCACCTTCTTCAGACTGGTATAGCAGCTACTACTTCGTCCATTGATATTAATTGTTATTATAGCGAGCTTGTCCATTGCTTGAAATTGGCAGCCGATATTGCTGTACCGACTGAGAGAATTCGAGTTGGTACAAGGAAACCTATTTGGAAAGTCAGTCCTGAAGTTAAGAAGACAAAAAACACGGCAAAATTTTGGCTAAAAATTTGGATTGCTTGTGGACGCCCAGGGAATGGTACTGTCTTTAATCTAAAAGCTAAGACGAAGCGTAAATTCAAATCTTCAATTAAAAATGCTCGATTGAATGGCTTAGATGCTCCCAGTAACAAAAAAGCGTGGCAAAAGGTCCTTCGTACAGATAAAGGTTCAGCTGTACCTCCTTCCGCGCTAACTATGGCTGGCTGGACCAGCCACTACAGTGGTCTATTCAGTGGTTACCAAAAATCAGATTCAGCAGCACTTTTGAAAATTTACTTCTTAAATACCTACCAAGGAAAATATTTCAACCTTCTGTTCTTCCTGTTACTTGTTCTTCCATCGAACTTGCTTTCCGAAAATTAAGAAGAACTGGCTCTACAGATTCTGATGGCCTTAGTGCCGATTTTTTCAAAACTTAGTGTCCAGCTTTAACACAACAACTTCAGCTGCTATTTCAAATTTGTTTATGCCAGGATTTGGTTCCGAATAGTTTCCTCTTGGGTACTATAACATCGGTGATTAAGCGAGGGAAAGACGCGGGACCTTTGCAAAAGCTATCGGCCATTAACAGTTTCTTGTACCATAAGCAAAATCCTGGAATACGTCCTTCTTTCAAAAATAGTTAAAAAATGCAGCTTTGTTTCAATGCAGTTCGGAATCCGTTCGAGCGCCAGTTGTGCGCACGCTCATCACATATTGGCAAAAATGATGAAACAGGCTACCCGCGACAAGTCTTCTCTACATATATGTTCTATAGATATTGCTGCTGCTTTTGACAATATAACGCATTCTCAGGCCCTATTTTCTCTCATTACTTCTGGCGTGAATCTGTCTGTTGTCTATCTGTTAAAATTTTGGTATGGTCATTCTTCAGTAAGGTTCAAATCGCAAGGTAGCTTGTCAGAGATTATTCCTGTCCGAACTGGTGTTCGCCAAGGGGGAGTCTTATCTCCCTACATCTTCAAATCGGCCATATCATCTTGTCTCGATTCTTTGCATCCTGCTTACTTCTATAAAGACTATACCTTCAGCTACATGGCCTACGCGGACGACTTGCTCTTAGTAAGCCGCAGCCGTTCCACACTCACAAAAAATGTAAGTAAGCTGTCGTCAGAACTTCTCAAAATTAGCCTTGAAGTTAACCTCTCAAAATGTGAGTACCTGCATTTCAACCCTTCGTCAAATGGTTCGAATGCATCTAAAGCTTCAATATCTCTTGGATCGTTCATCGCCAAATCAACAGACTCTCTACGGTGGCTCGGCATAGCATTCAAATCTTCATTGTCAAAATTTTGCTCTTCGGTTGTTCAATAAGTTTATAAGTCAATTATTACCCTTTTGGATGTTGCCTCATCGCTTTCAAAAATCATGGACAACAAGGCCCAACCAGCGCACGACGTCGTCCACTGCTTCCTGACCGAAGATTAAAAATTAAGTGTCTTTTTTGTGTGTTATAAGTTTTGTTTATTTTCTTCATTTACTCCGCCTTTTCAAAATGGCGGGTCATAAATAAATTACTTACTTACTTACTATTACAGGGTTCGTGCGCTTGCTCTTCCACGTTTTTCCCTGACTTCCCTGACCTTTTTTGGTGATTTTCCCTGACATTTTCCAGCAGTTTTCCAACACCTTTCGATTAACTCATTGAACAAATTAACTCTTTTATTGAAAACAAGAGCTAAGAGCTCATTTGGCACTTGTTACGAGTAGGTGGTGTGAGAAGCGAGAAAGGGAATCTGAGTATTTTTCCGGGGAATTCCGATACCCCTACCCACCATCCTCGGATCCGGTCCAGACCCTAAAATATGTCATCTAAGGCAGACAATCTCTGTACTTTCCAAGTTTCATTTAAATCACTTCACTCGTTTAACCCCTTTGCGAGCCGCAACATTTCTGGGACTCCCCCCTACTGTGGCCGAACACGACTCGGCTACATACTAACATCTCTTCTCCTCGTCCATCAAGTTTAACTCGGATCGGAGCATATCTGCAAATTTGAGGTTCCTACTTCATCCTCCTCCTCCCTTGGTCGGATCCGGTTCGGACGCCAAATGACAAATCTAGGCCGCATAAACTTGGTACTGTCCAAGTTGCATTCCATTCTGCCCATCCGTTTGGTGAATGTCACAAAGTTTCCGGACCCCCCCCCCCCCACTCCCCCAACCATGGCCGCATGGGTTCGTCGCTTTTTGTCACCCATAAAGTTTCACTTGAATCGGACCATTTTTTCGCAACCTCCGGAAGTCAGCAATTTCCGGATTCCCCCTCCGTCTACTCCCCGAAAAATGGTCGGATCCAGGAACGGAAGTCTTCCTAGGGCATTGTGTCCGGTCCTTAATCAATTTGGTAGGGTCATTAATATGCCTGCCTAGTTTTATCGTCCTTAGCACATCTGGAAGTATCCTATCATGCGATCATCGGATCTGGGAAATCCACTCCAACTCCTCCCAAAGAGCCCCGCCACGATCCGCCTGGTTCCATCAAGAACGTATGTAATGCTTATGCTTTTACTTCCCACCAAATTCCATCCCGATCCCTCAACACTAAGCGTTTCACAAAAATTCCGGTGCCCTCTTCCGACTCCCCCCCCCCCAAGTATCGAATCCGGTCCGGACTTGACACGGAACATCTGATTCAACAAATTTTTCCACTTGCCAAGTTTCATTCAAATCCGATCGCCCGTTCAAAAGTTATAAATGCCACTCGATTCCGGATTCCCCATCCCTCCACTACCCCTACGATGTTCGAATCGCGCAAACGACTATTCTCATATTGGTCTATTCGGATCCCTCATATTCCTGCCGAGTTTCACCATCTTATTAGACCTGGAAGTACCGAACTCGCTGGATCAACAGAATGCCCCCCCCCCCACTCCCCCCACTGTGTCCAAATCAGGTCCGGTTATGTCAATAATGTGTCTAGGACTTGTGCTTGTTCTTAACACCAAGTTCCATCCCGATCCCTCCACTCTAAGCGTTTCCCAAGATGTCCGGCTACCCCCTTCAACTCCCCCAAAGTCACCGGATCCGGTTCGGATTTGAAGTGAGTCGTCTGAGACATGAGGTCTTTCAAGATATCAAGTTTCATAGATCCGATCACCCGTTCAAAAGCTATAAATACCTTAAGATTCCGGATTCCCCCTCCCTCCGCTCCCCCCACAATGCTCGGACCGGGGAAGTGACTAGTTCTAACTTAATCTTTTGGGGCCCCTGATATGCCTGCCAAGTTTCATCGTCCTAGCTTATGCGGAAGTGCCCAAAACTAGAAAAACCCGGACGGACCGACAGACCGACGGACGGACAAAATTTGCGATCGCTGTAAGAAAAAAAAACTGAACAAAACATCCATAAGCTTCGTAAAGCCGTTCAAACTGTACGAGAAATTAACAATGCGATTCCTCATTTTCTAAAACTATTTGTTTATAGTATTGCAATCACAGAGATCGACAAACGTCTCAAAACACTATGTCTTAAACACAGACGACAACTGTAACGTCACTGACAGCAACGACTTCAAATACGTAAGTTGGCAAGAAAGACTTCAAATAACCGACTGAACTTGAAAGCAAACCAAAAGAACAAGGAGAGGAAAAAGCGAAATCAGGACAGACGGGAAAATCATACCGTCTATCATGACCGCTAATGATATTAGGCTATAATACGCGAAGATGATCTTAGGATAACAAATTCAGTCGAGCCTGCAAGCTTTTCACCTCATTTTCAAGCCTTTGCAAATGCTCGCGGCCTTCCTGCTCGACTATAGCCTACCCTTCCTTCGTTTGGCCTCTTCAATTCAAACAAACAAGCCGTCATATACGTTGAAGCATAGACTGGGGCGGTTCAAAGAACAGAGTTATCAACTCATAAACTTTGGGCAGAGAACCGACGAAAAAGAAACTTCCAATAAAAAAAAAAACTCGATGCATAAGTATAGACTGAACTTTTTCATTAATTTCCCTGACCTTCTGCGACTTTTCACGATTTTCCCTGACTTTTCCCTGATTTCACTGACCAAAAAAAAATTACCTGACTTTTCCCTGATTTCCAGAGCCGCACGAACCCTGTATAATTATCATTCGTATCCGTTCGGTCGTGTTAACACTTAACTCTAGATTACAGTGATGGACCATCACCAGGTCCGTATCCATGAATTTATTTCGGAGGGGGTTTTTACCCGCGGGTCAGACCTACTCCATACCAAAAAGTACAAAAAATACATAGATCAGAATCATCTATAAAAAAACGATTATTTTTGTATATTTCGGAGGGGGTTCGAACCCCCCAACACACACCCCTGGATACGGCCCTGACCATCACCATAGACCATTCTATCATCTCATGAAAATGACAATGCTTTAACAACCTATTCTTGAACGATGACATGAACCAAAATCTTTTTCCCTGATCTTCCTGAAGTCCCTGACTTGTTTCACAATTGGGTTCCGCCTATTTTTTGTTTGAGTGTGTATCCTACCACTAAAGTTGTCAATCCTTAAAAGACTTAATTCTAAGTTACAGTGATAAAGACTAAGTTTACAGTGAAGCATGGAGACTAATTTACTTACCCTCAGATTTACAGAGATCAAATAAAATGTGCACCAATTTGCACTAGTTTCTAGCCCCTCATGAACCCTTTCTAGCAACCGATTCTTACTTACAAGTCCATCTTCCCGTGATAGATAATTCATGACCTGTCCTAACTAGCGAAAGTCGGACAGATCGACCGACATTACGATCGCTATTTGGCACTTGAGCCAAAGACTGCAAGTGCCATAGCAACGAGTTTTTAACTTTATCTACCATTTCAGTATGCACAACGTATTAAATCACTCAGAATTTTAAAGTTAGGATTCAAAGCAATGCAAAGATGCCTACATTTTGTCCAGTAGAAAATCTGTAAGTTGGAGCCTTCGACAGACAAGAACAATAATTCGAAGGTACAATCCGTAACAAAACATGGAATGGCATTTCCGACGGCACCTCGGCAGCGGAAAGTGGCTCGATCTTACTTTTATCAAATGTCTCTACCATTATTTTAAAGGAGTGAATGTTTGCGTTGGAAATTGACTCTACCTTTTTTTTATCAAGGAAAAGCACGATAGGATAGCCGAACAAGACCAATGGTTTCGACGGCATCCCAAACATATAATATTTGATCCAGACAATTTGGTCTTGCAAATATCCGGTCTTCGCCAGACTCCTTGAACACTTTACTATTAAAATTTAGAAAAAGAATAAGGCAAATGGCTAATCATTTGAGAAAACGATAGATTTCAGCATATGTATTTGCCCCTACACGTCAAATCTACTTAGACGAAACTGATCAAAACTTCCCTGACTTTTACTTCTTCCACATTTTCGGTTTCAGACGGTTTGAGCTCAAAAACGAATTCAGCACATCTTCTTATCCTTATATCGAACCTCTAATCAACTTCAGAAAAAACTTTAACTTTTAAGAAATTGTCCGCGCCGGATCCCGGGCGAACTATATGTCCGGGTAGAAAATGATTGTCATATATGTCTTCTTACCCCTAAATCGAACATCCAGACATAACTTTTACTTATAACAAATTTTTCGGTTCTGGCCGGATTCCAGGCGAACTACTTTTGCGACGAGAAAATGATTTTCATATAGATGTTCTGCATGTCTTCTTAGCCATACATACTTTTAACAACTGTTCAGCATGTCTGAATCATTCGTGTTCAGCATGTCTTCTTACCCTTAAATCGACTATCTCATTAGCTGTTGAAAATATTTTGTTCGCCCTTAATCTGAAACCCCTCCCCACCCCTTAATGTAGGGCTATAGAGCACATCTGCACACTCGACCTGTCCCTTGACCTAAAGGATCCTCACACCAAGTTTCATCAAAATACTTCATTCCCCTTCGAGAGTTATCGTGCTCACAGACGGGCGGACAGACGGACAACTTTCACGATGTCATAGGTATCTCTCCACTTACGTTTTGGGATCCCAAAAATCTGGTGCTCGAAACAAGGTTAAAAAATATGAAGAGAGAAACTCTTTCCGGATGCTGCCAACTAATTCTCAGAAGCGATGGGATGATCACTGTCTCCGTTGGGTGTACGCGCTGCAGTCACTCCAGGCAGACTCCGCTACTCTTAAGTGTAAACAAAGCTGAGTCAGTTGGCAGGGGTGGCCCGAACCACTCAGGAAAGGGGGGGGGGGGGGTAACACCCCTCATTTCAACGACTTCTGGGCCACAGTACACGACTCCAACGTACCGACAAAAATGCCCCGTTGCAGATTCCCCGCCAACAAATAATAAAACCGGTGTAAGACTAACTGCAACGCATAAGCTGAAATTATTCCTGTGATGAAATTTCGTACATGTAAATTCGCAACCTCAGCTTTTAATTCGGCTTTCGCTGATGATAAAAGCTTCCAACGCCTGTACCAGGACGAATGAAAGTAAGCATCGCCGGCAAAAAAAATTTAACCTGCTCTTTTCTGGCAAGAATTACCAACTACTTCCCATACAAATTCTAGTCTTCAATAAGTTTCAAATAAAAACATTCCAAGCCCAATCGCCAGATAAACAAGAGCTGTAAGCTCATATGGCACTTGCAAGCATATGTAGTAAGTAATACCCCAACAAGAAAAAATGAAGGGGGCGGAAAATTCAACCTATGGTTTCACTTTAAATATAAAAATAGGAGACAGAAAGCAAAAGGAAACAAGAAGGAAAACAAAAACTGAAAAGGCTGGGTCAGAGGATGAAAGTGATGGTCAAAAGTTTTTTTTTTTACTTTTCGGTTAAGATGCGCGCTCTAAGGGTGTTAAAAATCAATTTCTAAGCAAAATCCTTGAGGCAAAAAGGCTCATGTACTCATGGCGATCTTGAAAAAGCAAATTTCGCTTAAAAGTATTTTTTGTATTTTTGCGGTTAAGATGAGTTCTTTAAGGAATGGTCGGATCGGAGAAGTGACGATGTCTAACCCAGTGATGTCAAGTTTCTAATGCTCCAGCAAAGTTTGATCGTCCTAGCACATCTAGGAGTACCTTAACTCACGATCAACAGAATTCCGGACACCCCCCTACAGCCCCCCCCTCGGTACCCGAGTCCGGTCCGATTCGGTCACAATGCACCTACGACTTGTGCCTGTATTTCCCACCAAGTTTCATCCTGATCGCTCCACTCTATGCGTATCACAAGATTTCCGGTTCTCCCCTCCAACCCCCCCCCCCCCCCCCAGTTCATCGGATCTGGTCCGGACTTGAAATGGGACACCTGAGACATAAGTTCTTTCAAGATATCAAGTTTCATTCAAATCCGGTAACCCGTTCGAAAGTTATGCATGCCACTAATTTCCGGATTCCGTCGTCTCCCCCTTCCCCCACGACGGTCGGATCGGGCGGGTGACTGTTTCCAAGTTAATCTGGTCGGGTCTCTGATACGCCTGCCAAGTTTTATCTTGCTAGCCCCCCCTGGAAGTACACCAACTACGGAGCGCTGGAATTCCGGAACCCCCCTCCAACTCCCACCACAGTTTCCGAATCCGGTCCAGTTCTGTCAGTTATTTATCTAGAGCTTGTGCTTGTTCTTCCCACCAAGTTTCATCCCGATCGCTCCACTCCGAGAGTTTCACACGATTTCCGACTCCCCCTCCGACTATCCTCAGATTCATCGGATCCGGTCCGGACTTGAGACGAGACATCTGAGACACGAGGTCTTTCCAGGTATCAAGTTTCATTAAAGGACACATCTTGCTTATTCTGCCTTTTATAATACACTTAGCTCCCGTATCGAATTATAAGCTTCTAAAATCCCAACCTTTCTCCTTTGTTTCGTTTCGTAACTACGAATTTTTAGCGCTTTTTCGGCCTTGCCGAGTTTTCTGATCACCCAACGAAAAGTTTGCCGGAATCTTCAACATCTGCTGACAACTCTTTCACACATAAGGATGTAATAATCTTCTGTTTAATACTTAGTTTATCTCATTAGTTTTCACACTTTTTAACCAAAGCACGTTTAGTTTTCAAACGTTTTGCGCCCAGCCGCCGCGTCGGAGAGCAGGAAGGCTGGATACAGTCGACAAGCGCTAACAAGAGAATCGCTAGTTTTAGGTGGAAAGTAATGGTATTTTCAAAAACATTTTTTCTGATTCATTTCATAGGGAAAATATCATTTCTAGTAAGAGTTGTGCTTTAAGATCCGATCACCCATTCGAAAGTTATACATGCAGCTATTTTCTGGATTCCGCAACCTCCCCCTCCCCCCACGATGGTCGGATCGGGCATGTGGCTATTTCCAAGTTAGTTTGGTCAGGTCCCTAATATGCCTACCAAGTTTCATCGTCCTAGCGTATCTGAAAGTACCCTAACTCGCAAACACCGGACTGACCGACCGACCGACCGACAAACCGACGGAAAAGTGATCGGTATATGGCACTTGGCCGGAAGGCAAGTGCCGTAATGACACACCGTTCAATACAACGAAATTGTGCGAAATTTTGTGAAACGCCGAGGAGCAAGAGCGTATTTTTGCAATTCTTATGAAACGTATAGAATACCTACGAAATCACAAAACTGCCCGTCGAAAAAAGTGGCAAAATAGTTGCCATCCCGAATGAACTAGACACAAAACAGATTTGTTCTGAATTTGCAGCAAAAAAAGTAATTTTCACGTTAAAAGACATACTTACTCAGAAAGAAAACGAGGAAAACAGGTTGGCCGGTGCATTTAAAAAAAAAAAATCCCGATTTATGGACGTACGGTAACAAACTTTTGGCCCTACAGGAGTTTGCAGATTCGGACTCGACTTTTAATGTTTAAAACGGGTCCCGATTCGCCGACGAGACTTAATTTGTGTCTTTTCGGGTGTAGTTCCACTTCAGTTTTGACGTATTTTTGTATAGTTATGAAAGTATCGTGCACCGTTTTATTTTTTTATTCGATATACTGTACTCTCATAATTAAAACTAAAGTACGTAAAACTTTATCCGAAAACATGCAACTTTAAACTGGTTTGCAGAATTTGACTCCTTCTGTGTAAAAACAAAACCCGATTCATTGACGCCACAAACTTTCGGCTTTTGCCAATGCAGCACATTAAAGGACATCTGAAAGGTTTCTATCTGCCTCAATCGTCATCTGCGACCTTAACACCAACTTAGCTTCGAGTCTCAGCACGCAATGGAAGATGCTCTACACAGCAAATGAAGAACGAGAAGTTCGCTTTCAGAATAACTTATCATAAAAAGAGATCGTTTTCAAATTGTAGGCGTGTCCTGATATTTCCATCTGAGAGACTGGAATTTTACGACGGCTTTGCAGATGTGCCTTAAAACTAGTACGATAGCCAAAAATTTACCTCTCGACTTTAATGAGCTATTCTAGCGTCTGCAGAACCACTCCTGCCCTGGGAAACAAATTTCGGGTGTATATATATTATATATATACATACGTGGATTTAAAAGCCAGTGGCCGTATACACAACTACAAACATAAAAATAAACAAAAAGAAAAACAATAACACTCAACAGGTTCAAGTCGCTGCCTTCCGCGCCTCTACGCCTTTCTCTATAAAACAACATAACGCAATAATTGAATCTGTCGAAGTAGTCCCCAAAATACCAGGGAGCAGCGGCACACCCCCTCGAAAAAATGTATCCCTCAAATTCCCCAAACTTTGGCAACTAATCAGAAAATGATCCAGCCCATCCCCAACCTCCCACAAGGGGGGCAAACACACCTACCTCCCGAACCACCATCAACAAAAAACTCCCAGTATCTTTTATGCAGTGGTATGCAGTTTGCCCGCGCCTGCAACCAACACTTAAGGAGCCTCCACAGTAGGTTCAGTTTCAGATAAAACTCCTCTCCAAACACTTCTTTAATCTGGCGATCAAAACGCAGGTTACTAGATTTCTCAGACCTGTTAGCCAAACCTGAATCTCCTGGTCCCGAAGGCGCGATATAAACTTACCGAGAAAATCTTCCTGTACCCAACTCAACCTTGCTTTGAAGTCGCCATTTTCTCACTGTCGAGGATACACTTGCTTCGAAAGGGTTTCCCGGGGCTCCTATCATTTGAATTCTGATGGCTTTTCCATTGTGTTCAAAAATTTCATGCCTTCTTTTCCACTTTCAGTCACATTTTACCCACAGTCCACGCGCGTAGCCTTGTCTTTCGCTTTTGGTTTATTCATGTTATCCAGTCAGACTTCACTTTAACAACTAACCTATTGTAATTTTGACAGGCTCAAATCTTAAAGACCTAAGGGAGACAGTTACAAATCATATGCGAGTAAAACACGTTTTAAAACAAGGGGAGTTGCTGACAGTCCAGACCCTTCGTTCGAGAAACTGAGAATGGTGTCTCCGACCTAACGAGGTTGTGAAACCTGGTTTTAACGACTCGATTTTCCTTTGACTGGGCAGATTTACGACTGAAGCTGGGTAGTGCCAAAATTAAAGCACAACTCTTACTAGAAATGATCTTTTCTCAATGAAATAGACCAGAAAAAACCATTCGAAAACACCATTACTTCCCACCTGAAATTAGCGATTTTCTTGTTAGAGCTTGTCGACTCTATCCAGCCCTCCTGCTCTCCGACGCGGCGGCTGAGCGCAAAACGTTTGAAAACTGAACGCGCCGTGGTTAAAAAGTTGTAAAACTAAGCAAATAAAAGAAGTTAAAAAGAGAAGATTATCATATCCTTATATGTGAAAGAGTTGTTAGCGGGACATTTAAGATTCCGGCAAACTTCGTTGTCTGACGGGCAAAACTCGGCACAGCCGAAAAAGCGCTGAAAATTCTTAGGCACAAAACGAAACAATGGAGAAAGATGGGAATTTTAGAAGCTTATACTTCCACAAGGGAGCTAGGTATATTATAAAAGGCAAAATAAGCAAGAGGGGTCCTTTAACAATATTTTGAAACGACACGGATTGTCTTTGACTAAAATGAGCACTCGGGACCTCGGTGGGGCCAAACTAAACGACTCATAAGACTTAGCAAAAGACAGGGGAGGGGGGAGTTAATCCCCACCCCCCTTTCGGGCCACCCCTGGCAGTTGGCAATCCCTCAATCAAACAAATAACTAGACTGTGTGGTCTTACCAGAATGTGGTGAAATCTGGCTTCGAAACAACCCATGGTCTTCAAGGTGAACGAAGTGGTAGAAGGGGATACCAAGCATCTCCACCTGCAAAAAATACGAGTTCAAGTCCGCCGATATTTTTTGTTAGCGACATTTCGGGCTTTCTTGGCAAGGCTTGGCAATATTGTAGGTTCCTTTGTTTATTATACCATTGTTTAAAACATCGATATCGATATTTAGTCCGATGAATACCGATACGAATGCCGCCCATTACTAATAGATGGTATACAGCTGCACTGTAAAAAGTTTTTCCGTATAAAGATTGAAGTTAACTACAGTATTTGCTACTCGGATTATCCTTATCTCTACGCAGATAAGGTTAATACCAAATAGAGGTAAGACGAATCCGAGTAGCAAATACTGCAGTTAACTGCATGTGTAGTAGGCCACCAGACGCCCTAGGCTGTCCTGACTCCGATGACTGTATCCAAGGACATTTACCATCTCTGTCCGGCCTACTACACCCCTCGCCATAACATCAGGTTGAAAGTGCTTCTTCACATACAGATACAGTCGTCGTAATAATGGATGGATAAATACGGAGAAACTTTTTACAGTGTGTTGGGTATGAACACCCTGTATTTACGAAAGTCGATCGCGGATTTTTGCTTTCTACAGGGCCAAGGGCTCAAGGCTGTTAGTATATGGACAAAAAAAATGATTAATTAGTGTTGAAATGAAATTAAGTTATTGTTTAAGTTAAGTTGAAGTAGTTTGAGGTAACCGCCCAGTGCCAGTGCATTCATGTCTTCTCATGGGCGGTTACCTATCATGATGGGTTATTATGTAATTTAGCAATAAAATAATCTAACCTAATCCTAAAGCCAAGACACAGTATCCGTTCTTGCTAAAAAAACACAATCGAGGTGTCATTACCGCTGTCCATCGCAAAAATAGTTCGGTTCTTTTCTTGATTTCCAGCGAACAACTGTCGGACGTGGCACCGAGTCAAATAAATAATTCGTCCCCCAAAACAGGCGGATCTGACGGAAAAAGACACAAATAACAAGCGTTAGATGCTTTGCCTAGCGATGAGGAAGAATGTTTGCAAGAATGGCATGTTGATGTCAGAAAAGAGACAGACCAGAAGTAGAGACAGGTATGTAGCATATCAGTTAATGGGAACTGGTATACAATAGCAACTCATCATTGGTGAATGAAAGCAGAGGCGTTACTAGCCAAAATGTTTTTTTTTTTGTGGGGGGGGGGGGGCAAGGCATTTACCGACTGGCTGGTAATTTTTACCGACTGTGTTTGCAGAAAAACGGCTGTTTTCAAGAAAAACATTACAGTTTTTAAAAAAGTGACTGATTTTCAGAAAAAAAGGCTATTTGACAAAAAATCAACTGATTTTCAGAAAAACCGACTGTTTTCATGAAAAATCAACTAAAAATCGCGGCGCTTCGTGCCGACTCGGTTATTTTATACCGACTAGCCGACAAGATGGGGGGGGGGGGGAAACGGGGCGTCCCCCCCCCAGTCGTGACGCCCCTGAACGAACATGTTTAGCGGTTTTCATCGTTCTGACGCAAATTCCGGTTCAGTTGCAAACTCTCGAAATACAATGTAAAAAGTTTCTCCGAGTAAGGATTAAAATTAACTGCAGTATTTGCTACTGGGATTAACCTTACCTCTGCTGGGATAAGATTAGAGTTAATCTTATCCTCAATAAAGACAAGATTAACCCCAGTAGCAAATCCTGCAAGATTTTTTTTACAGTGCATTCTCGTTATCAGGGACTTCAGTGAACTGTAAAAAAAACTTTTTACAGTGTAGGTAGGTACCGCAGAGGTATGATCCATTGAAGGTTATTTGTGACTTTTGTAACAGTATGTGGGTGAAATGGAACTGTTCAAATTTAAGTAACTGTTCAAATAAGCATACCTTTACCAGTGTGTCCCACCAATTTGACTAGTACTGAATTCGAATGAAAGTGTTTTTAAGATTCTTCCGTACTAAGGCAAATTTCAGGACCAGCTCCGAAATTTGATCCGGTAAGTAATCCCCCCCCCCCCCTCCCAGACAGAAAAGATATTTCTCACAGGCGGTCTTTTGGGAGCATCACCGACGGCATTGGGCGTCCTTAATAGGGCTAATCTTTCCGGTATAGCGCATGTCGACAAACCACGAAAACAAATTAGCAGGTAGCAGCAGGAGTTAAAGACCTTTTCAAACTAATGTACTTGATAGCTCTATCTATTGTACTTATAACCCACGATCTGATTCAGCGGGCCCAGCAGCCTACGCCACATGGGCTTAAGACCCAGGGTTGGTCACCAAAAGTAACTTCATACACCCTGGAAAGTAACCCAAAGCAACCAAAAGCAACCCAAAGTAACCCTGAGTAACCCGAAGTATCCTGAAGTAACTCGTACACCCTGGTTCTTGGTGACCAACCCTGGCTGAAGACTGTAAGAACCATTGCGTGAATATCGACCGTGTATTCTTCTAATCGCCGTTTCGGGTTAAAGGACACCTGAATGAAGAGTACCAAGTATAATCCCTATCTGTATGACTTCCGTTAACATTGCCTGCAGAAAACCCAATCCAAATACGAAATAGTGTTTCCAAGCTATGATTTTGCTCCATTTTGCATCTGTCCTTTTTCAGTACCGACCAATTTTAGAAATGAACAAATGTCTGCAATCAATCCTTCTTCTGGAGTATCTTTTAACCAGTTAAGCCCAAACGTGCATCTAGAAGAAATTCCAATACGATCCGGCCAGCGCTGTACAAGATTTGAATGAACTGCGCTTTTTGTCTTGGAGTCTGCATGTGCAAACCTCCAGAAACGAACATCCCTATTTTGAAAACGTCACGCTCAGGAAAAGAATGCTCTCCGTGGCCATGTCTGTAAATGCATTCTCCATGGTGTGTTCCAAGTATGGTTTCATTGTTCAGGTGTCAGCCCGACTCGTACTAGAAATGATCTTTCCACGATGAATCTCTCAGGAATATCGTTTTTCGAAGATACCGTTACCTTCCACGTGAAATTACCGATTTTCTTGTTAGCGCTTGTCGACTCTATCTAGCCTTCGCTCCCTTCGACGCGGCGGCTGGACGCAAAATATTTGAAAAGGAAAGCCCCGTGGTTAAAAAGTAGGAATATCAAGCAAAACAACAGAAGTAAAAAAAGAAGGTAGGCTTATGCATCAACCTCCTCTTCCAAAATGAGAAACAATACTTTGGAGCTTTTCATGTCCTTATGTGTGAAAGAGCCGTCGGCTGACCTTGAAGCTTTCGGCGAATTCCGCGGTGCCTGAATGGCAGAACTCGGCTCGGTCCAAAAAGCGCTAAAAAGTCACAGGTACAACACGGAACGATGGGGAACGGCGGGCCTTTCAAAAACCTATAATTCCATAAAGGAGCCAAGATTAATATAAAGACAGAATTAGCAAGTGGTGTCATTTAATCATGCTGGCGAGAGAGAGATTACATCCTAACCAACTGTTAGGCTTGTGTCCCTTAGTTGGCCAAGAGTGGTTGCGAAATCATTCCAATTTATTCATAACACGACGAACACAAAATACTGAGTCGCGAATACAACATATTTACAGACGACCGGAATGAATTACACTGACTAGTTAATCGACAATAAAGAGCCACGACAGCGAGCGCGAGGGGTTAGTGCCTTCTGCAAATCCCAAGAAAGACAAAAGTTGTGCTAGGCACAACACCAACGAAAACGGACCTGAACCAACATGGCAGTATTAACCAAATAGGAATCCAGGTATTTGAATCGTACGACCATGGGATCATCTAGTGGCGCGATTCGGAAAGTATAGGCTACTGTTGGGCACTGTCAAAGTAGCTCCAGCAAAACAACCAAAGAAAAAACAGATATTTGGCAAGTGTATCAATGAAGATTAAAAAAAGCTGAATATTTGGCAATGTTTAGTTCTTTCAACAAATTGTTTTGTGGTTACACCACTTCTGCTTAAGAATCCGCCGTGTTGTGAAGAAGAAATGGTGCCTCCTAAGCTAGTGATTGCCATCCGAATAATTAATGAGTAGATCAGATCATGTCTATAGGGTTGACTGAGCTTCTGCTAATCAAAAGATAACCTTCGCTGGTGTTTCAATTCTGCAGACAGAAAATAATCATTAGGCTACTATCGAGTAATGGTTTCTCCTCCAATTTCCGCTACAGCCTATCAATCAACTCCTTTAACTTTTCAAATATTCGGACACAAGTCCTTTATAGCTAGTAGCCTACTAAAACACACATTTTTGTTTGGTTTCAACCATTACAGCTTGAATAGGAGGCGAACGACGGCAGTGGGGCATCTCTCCTTGATCGAATGATATTCTTCCTCCGTCTCCTTTGCTTTCAGTAGGGAAAAAGCTTTACGATTTCTATGAGTCATGCGTGACCTTACCTGTGAGTAAGACAGAAGGTTCTCGACGTTCTCTGTAACGTGGAGAACTTTGGCTTGGTTGACTGACAAAACCACCAGGAACGAGTCGAATGCCTGGGAGATATAAACATAAGAATGTGCACATAGCTCATCAATACGAGACCGCGAAATAACAAGTTTGAAGGAATTTCAACTCTTCATTCCGCGCCAAGTAAGACGGTAGCCGACAGTAGGCGAACATAATACTGACTTCATATCAAATTGAATCACGTCTATCACACATCCCTGACTTTGATGATGGAATTTTATTTACGCACTTAAGAAAACAAAATAAACAGACAAATAAAAAGAAAAAATACACTGAGCTTTGAATAATGTAATAAATGCACAAGGTAAAAAACAAACATTAAAAAAAGAAAAGGGACTAATCGGGTCTAAAAAAATCTTCTTCCTAGATGGAATGCGGAGAAATGGCCAAGGGCAAAAACGTGAAGGTCCTGAGCATCTGAAGACTTTCGGATAGGCTCTGAGAAACTTGGGGTATACCCACAGTATGGAAAAGCCTATGTCAAACACCAGTGACATTATTCCAATACTGGGTACATGTACATTAGGATGAAACTTGGAAAGTACGAAGGTCATTTGTGCTAGATGATCCATTTCGGGGTCACGTCCGGATCCAACCTTGCTGAGGGGAGCTGGGGGGGGGGGGGGGGGGGGGTACCGGACATCTCCCGGGGGAAGAGAAGATGCCCTAAATATGCCAGTAGGCCAAAACCGGATCCGGTCACTGTGAAGGGATTTGGAGTTGGCGACCCGGAGAGGAGCGATAGGATGAAACTTGGACGGTGAAAACAGCATATGCCTTACGCGATCTATTTGTGGGTCCTGCCAGATCCGACCTCGTTAGGGGAAGTTGGACATTTCCCGGAAATACTCAGATCGAGTGCTACTAGCAAATGCACCAAATATTCCATTCTAGGTCGGAAATTAATCTGGCGACGGTGGGGGAGATTGAAGGGAGGAAGTTTGTGACGTCCTCATTTACTTCCTTATACCACCTATCCGTAACTACTCCCATAGGAGCTCGTAGCTCTTGTTGGACTCTGATGGACTTTTGACATTTCTTATCATGTTTTGCGATTTTCCGAATATACTTATTATTTATCTACCCAACAAATGTGTTGTCATGCGATATTCTTTTCCAGTAGGCTGCCAGTTTTTGGTCACGCAGCACCCACCATAATAGCCTACTGTTTTATACTCAGTTACCATCAACCACCTATACACGTATCTTAAAATCACCGAAAGTCAGTCAGATGGCCGGCTACCGCAATGCCACGAACTTCAGAGCTCGCATGCGGGATCTTGGGTTAAGCCGCTTTCACATTGAGGCTTTCACACTGTGCTACGCAACCTCTGCGTCAACGCTTGCGGTGACGCAACGCAGAGCTTACGCAGACAAATAAACGCAACGAACCAAGTTCTATTCTTGCGTTGCGTCGACACATACGCATCAGATTTTTCAGTGAGAAACGGAAGTTTTTGAAGACAATTAGTAGGAGAAAACCTACTAACGATGAAGAAAAATTTAGTAATGATGAAAGAAAAGAGAATTCAGCATAAGAAACCGGAAAGGAAAACGTAAATACACATCCAGCCTGAAAGCTTGTCGCGCAGGTGTGAAGGGTACTCTACGCAACCTGTACTCAGCGCAAGATAAACGCATACGCAGCGCATCGCAACGACGCGTCAATGAGAAAGCGACTTAAAACAAAATATTTTCGTTACGAAGAACTTTTTGCGTCTACGTAACGGCTGTAGGGGTCTCGGTGTGAAGCGAGTATTAAATTTGTAAACAAAAAGCGAAAGTTAACCAAGATGTTGCGTGGGAAGATGCACCTGCAACCTAGAAAATGGCAACGCATAAAGCTGCTTTCACATTGACGCGCTGAGCCTTTCACACTGAGCTCCGCAACCTTTGCGTCGCACTTGCGGGGACGCAACGCAGAGCTTACGCAGACAAATGAACGCAACGCAAGAATAGAACCAAGTCCTATTCTTGCGTTGCATCGACCGCGTACGTATCCGACTTTTCAGTAAAAAAAAAGAAGTTTGTGAAGAAAAACTGGAGAAAACCTGCTAATGATGAAGAAAAACTTAGGCTACTGATGATGAAAGAAACGAAAATCAGCAGAAGAAACCGAGGAAGGAAAACGTAAATACCCGTCCAGCCTGAAATCTTCTCGCACAGGTGTGAAAGATTCGCTACGCAACCTGTGCGCTAGGCATGATAGACGCATACGCAAAGCATCGTAACAGCGACAATGCGAAAGCGGCTTAACATCATGACGAATTTTAGAATCGAATTTTTACTTAGAGGCAAAATCATTACGCTGTCCAAGACCGAGACTTGTAGGCGTGGCTTCCATGGCTCCTGCAGAGAAGCATACTGCAAATAGCCTCCTGCAGAGAAGAGCGAAATTAAAATATTGTGTAACTTTTCACAAGAGTAGGCTACCCTTCCAAAATAGCCTAAGGAGCTACTAAACTTTCCCAAATTTCATAATGATAACACAATGATGTACAATTTCAACAGATGGATTTAAGATAACACAATATGTTCAGTTTGGTGTTACGTTTCTCTAAAATAAACGACACGAAACGTGGTTTGCCACGTTACTTTCAGCAAAAAAATTACACTTAAAATGTCATCGCATAAATATTCTGCAACGTTAATCTTGTGTAGGCTAGCCTAAATGTTATCAAACTTCAGGCTGTTTAGCAGCTAAGTAAGTAAAATACGAGTAGCCTAAATGTAATTTTGAGTTCAGCGCGACATTTTCTCAGACCTAATAGCTACTATTAAGATAAAATACTATTATAAATTAGATATCCCTTCAGCCCAGTTTAAACTGAGTGCTGACGATGAAAAACGGATAAGTCAGCTGCACTTTTTTAGAGCTATATTTCCGTCCTTCTTTGCAAGGGTCTTCTTCAGACTCAATCCGCTCAAGCTGGAAAATGAACTTGTGGAAAAAAAGTAAAAGATTTATCTCATTTACATACCGCCGACAAGTATCCATCTTAGCTGGAAAGAAGAAGAAGAGACAGGCGACTCCAAAACCAAAATGCAGAAGAATCTCTACCCTTTCGAAGACCCAATCGAACAGCAACCAGACCAAAGGCTTCGATGGGATCCCAAAAATGTAATTTTTGATCCAGACAATTGGGTCTTGTCTTCGCCAGATCCAGTCTCCGTCAGACATTTTTACTATTAAAGTTTAGAAACAGATTCAAGGCCAAATAGGTCATCATCTGAGAAAACCAAGTAAGATATGAATTCAGCATGTGTGTTTACCCCTATAAGTCATATCTATTTTGACGAAACGGATCGAAACTTCCTGCCTCACTTCTGTCAAATTCGGTTTCGGACGAATTCCGGAACCAATAGTCCGGCAAAAAAATAAAGCTAAGAAACGAGCCCAGCGTATCTCCTTGCCCCTATATTGAACATCTAATCAACTCCAAATAAAACTTCAAATTATAACAAACTTTCCAGTTTCAGCCGCATTCCCGGCGAAAAAAAAAGATTGTCAGATACGGATTCAGCATTTCTGCTTACCCCTAAATCGGACATCTAATCAACTACAAAGAAAACTTTTGTTTTAAAGAATTTCCGGTTTTGACCGGATTCCAGGCGGTACGGGTAGAAAATGGTTTGCACTTAAGTGCTCAGCATGCCTTCCCTCGACTGAACATCGAATCAACTTCAAATAAAACTTTTACTTTTAACAAACTTTCGGTTTTGGCCGGATTCCGGGTGAAACAAAATAAAAATTTTACTTTTAACAAACTTTTGGTTTTGGCCGGATTCCGGGTGAACTAATCCGGCGAAAAAAATGGTTTCATATTCGTGTTCAGCATGTCTTCCTACCCCTTAATCGACTACCTCATTAGCTGTTTGCAAATATTTTGTTTGACCTTTAAGTTGACCCCCCCCCCCCCCCTGAATGTAGAGCTACAGAGCCCATCGCCCTTTCTCTTGATTCAAAGAATCCTCACACCAAGTTCAATCAAAATATTTCACTCCCTTCGAGAGTTATATCGTGGTCACAGACGGACAACTTTTGCGATGTGATAGGTGTCCCTTCCCTTACGTTTTGGGATCCCAAAAACAGCAGCAGTGTCCAGAATGAAATCACAGCACCAGCTTTAACTCCAACCAATCTTCAGAGAAGAAGTTCCCAACATCAGATATTTAAAGAATAATCTTTAACTGTTTTTCCACAAGTTCATTTTCCAGCTTGAGCGGCATGAGTCTGAAGAGGACCATTTCCAAGAAGTGCCAAAATATAACTGACGTATCCGTTTTCCACCGTCAAATTTGATTATAAATATAGACTATATACAAGTACCTGAAGAAGATCCAGCGTCTTGGCGAACTTGGAATCGAGCTTCACCGTAGCTGGACATTGCTTGAGCACCGCTTCTGGAACACCTAGAAAGAATAATCAAATGTAGCATACAACCAAAAAGATAAACCAAACAAAAGAAACACTGGAAAACTTGCAGAACCATTATATCTGACAGATGACTTACTCGGAAGCAATAATCGGGAGCCTAATCCGCCTCGAAAAACGCCAAACATGGAAAATGAAAAAATCAGCGTAGTGATACATTGTAAATGCTGTTAGTGTGGGTAAAACTGAGTTTGAAATCTCGCGAGATGAGAATGGATGGAGCGATTAGGGAGTAAGAGTGACTCATTAATACAGGTAAGAAGGGATCTTTAATTCTTGACTATTGTTCTCTTACCCCGTCATCCATTGGAAATGCGCATTTTCTGTTTTCCCTGACAGATCTCAGGGAACGTTTCTCTGAACTACAGTGAAGCTCGTTTTTACGTGGCAGTTTTTACGTGACAAGATTCTTGGCAACCAATACAGAACTCCTAACTGATTAATTTTGTACTCAACAAAGTGCCGCATTATCGATATGCCAAGTTTGGGACACTGCTTGTCATAACTAGATCCCGGTTTCTTTCTTAAAGGACCCCACTATTGTGTTGCGAGTAAAACACTTTGGTTTTGTCCTAGTTTTTATGGCCAAGTACCATATACAGATCACTTTTCTGTCGGTCGGTCAGTCGGTCAGTCAGTCCGGTGTTTGCGAGTTAGGGTACTTCCAGATGTGCTAGGGCGATGAAACTTGGCAGGCATATTAGGGACCCGACCAAACTAACTTTGAAATAGTCACTTGCCCGATCCGACCATCGTGGGGGGAGGGGAGGTGGCGGAATCCGGAAAATAGGGATATGCATAACTTTCGAATGGGTGATCGGATCGTAATGAAACTTGATATCTCGAAAGACCTCCTTTCTCAGATGCTAATTTCAAGCCCGAGACGGATCCGATGAACCTGGGGGGGAGTCGGAGGGGGGAACCGGAAATCGTGTGAAACTCTCAGAGTGGAGCGATCGGGATGAAACTTGGTTGAAAGAACAAGCCCAAGCTCTAGATATATAAATGACAGAACTGGACCGGATTCGGACACCGTGGGGGGGAGTTGGAGGGGTGTTCCGGAGTTCCGGCGATCCGTAGTTAATGTAGTTCCAGGTGGGCTAGGACGTTAAAACTTGACAGGCATATCAGGGACCCGACCAGGTTAACTTGGAAACAGTCACTCGCGCGATCCGACCATCGCGGGGGGAGGGGGAGACGGCGGAATCCGGAAATTAGTGGCATGCATAATTTTCGAACGGGTTATCGGATCTTAATGAAACTTGATATATTGAAAGACCTCATGTCTCAGCTGTCCTATTTCAAGTCCGGACCGGATCCGATGAACTGGGGGGGGGGGGGGGCGGAGGGGAGAACCGGAAATCTTGTGACACGCCTAGAGTGGAGCGATCAGGATGAAACTTGGGGGGACGTACAGGCACAAGTCCTAGGTGCATCAGTGACAGAATCGGACCGGATTCGGGTACCAAGGGGGGTGTCCGGAAATCCGGTGATCGTGAGTTAAGGTACTTCCAGATGTGCTAGGACGATAAAGCTTTGCTGGAGCATTAGAAACTTGACATCATTGGGTTAGACATCGTCACTTTTCCGATCCGACCATCCCTTAAAGAGATCATCTGAACCGCAAAATACCAAATATACTTTTAAGCAAAATTAATTTTTTCACGATCGAACTGAGTACATGATCCTTTTTGCCTCAAGGGTTTTGCGTAGAAATTAATTTTTAGCACCCTTAAAGTGCGCATCTTAACCTAAAAGTGAAAAAAAAACTTTTGACCATCACTTCCATCCTCTGACCCAGCCTTGCAAGTTTGGCGCATCTTAACCAAAAAGGGAAGAAAAATGCTTTTGACCGTCACTTCCATCTGACCCAGCCTTGCAAGTGCCATATGAGCTTCCAGCTCTTGTTTTTTTTTCCTATGCCGTCGATTTCAGCAAATTGCTCGAAAGTGAAGGGTCTAACCTGTGCGGTTTTTACGGAAAGTGTGGACCTTAGGCCGGATTGACGAATATGACATTACATTTCGGAAAGCTCCGTGGAACTCTTGCCCAGGGCCAAAAAGGATGGTTTTTGCTTGTCCTCGAGCCAGAGCCTACCGTGTGAAGTGAAGCGGAGTTAAATAGCTTCTGTCAGAGAGGATTATCTGAGGTTGTGCAGCCAAGCTTTCATTTCATCAAACATGTTTCTGCTTTCGAGTGGAAAGCTCCGTTCTAGCAGGCAAGCAGGCAGGCACCAGCTTCAAACTGAATATGGACTAAATTCTATAAGTGCGAAATATGTGAGGCAGTTGCCCCGCCCCACAGCCAATATATCTTCTTTGAATGATTAGTAGAAAAATCCGGAGAAACAAAAAAGTGTCATTTTCCCACGGGTCTGAAAGTGCTGCCATCTACTGTTTCTACCAGGGGGGCACAAGTATGAAATCTAGTGATAACTAGCCTAAAATCAGTCAACTTTCAAGAAAAGGACCCAGCCCACCCCCAACCATAGGGTATAAAATCCGTTTTTGGGTTTGGGACCCCCACCCCACCCCCGGGAAAAATCCACTATTTTAGTTCCAAATCACCCACCCCACCACCCCCAGACTAAAAAAAAAATGGTCTAGATTGATGATCTGGATAAGTTTATGTACAATATCATGCCGACATTACGATAATTGCGACGTTCTGAGCAAAAAACAACAACAAAAAACAAGCTGCCTCATCTCAGGTACGAGAGTGCTACAGGAGGGGTATCCAACCTCGAATTTATGTGCGAATTTATACGGCCTGAAAACCTTATAAGGAAATTTCTGTGGAGTCCAAAACAGGTCCTGGGTCACACAGGGTTTCCTTCTCGACAGTCAGGATCTTTTTAGGATTGGATTAAAATTTCCTTCCATCCTTTTTAGGCCAAGTTCGAGGTTGTGTAAATTCGAGGTTGGATACCCCTCCTGTACACCAGGAACTGAATCCAGTACAATAACTAAATCAGAACCGTCGGGATGGAACTTGGCGGGAAGAACAAGCATTTTTATGGCACTTGCAGCCTCTGGCTCAAGTGCCATATACCGATCACAATTCTGTCTGTCGGTCTGTCGGTCGGTCCGAGTTTTTTGTCACACTTTTTCGAGTTCCAGATGTGCTAGGACAATGAAACTTGGCAGGCATATCAGGGACCCGACCAAACTAACCTGGAAATAATCAGTTTCCCGATCCGACAATATGCGGGGGAGTGCGGGGCGCTGGAAACTTGAAAATTTAGGGCATTTTGTCACACTTTTCGAGTGAGGGTGCTTCCAGATGAGCTAGGACAATGAAACTTGGCAGGAATATCAGGGACCTGACCAAAGTAACCTGGAAATAATAAGTTTCCCAATCCGACCATATGCGGGGGAGTGGGGCGCTGGAAACTTGAAAATTTAGGGCATTTTGTCACACTTTTTCGAGTTAGGGTACTTCCAGTTGTGCTAGGACCATGAAACTTGGCAAGCATATCAGAGACCCGACCAAACAAACTTAGAAATAATCAGTTTTCTGATCCGACCATTTTTTTTGGGGGGGGGAGTGGAGGGCACGGGAATCCGGGAAATTGAGAAGTGTGTAACTTTCGAACGGGTGATCGGATTGGAATGAAACTTCATAACTGAATGAATATATATCTGTAATGTCCCGATTAAAGTCTTGACCGGATTCGGTAGCCAGGGAGGAGTTGGAGGGGGGGAGACCGGAAATTTCAAGAAACGGTTATAATGGAGGGATCGGCTGGGAAGAACAAGCATCTGCTCTAGATAAGTCCTTTGGACCATTGTACTGGATCCGGACACTTATGGGGGGGGGGGGGGGGTCCCGGAATTCCGGTGATGGTGGTTTTGGGGATTTTCACGATGAAACTTGGCAGGCATATCAGGGACCCGATCAAACTGACTTCAAAATACAAATTTTGTCGATCTGATAATGGTGGGGGGAGTGGAGGGAGGGGAATCCGAAATTTTGGAATGGGTGATCGGATTCGAGTGAAATTTAAGAATTGAACAGAGGACATTTCTCCGATGATCTTTTTCATATCCGGACCAGATCCGGCAACTATTGGGGGGGGGGGGGAATATGTGACCCGTTTAGAATGGAGGGATCGGGATGGAACTTTGTGGGAAGAACAAACAGATGCTCTAGGTAAGTCATTTACTGAATCGGATTGTCTACGGGCATCGTGGGGGAGCTGGGGGGGGGGGGCGGAAATCTCGAGAAACGGTTAGAATGATGGTATCGAAGTGAAACTTGCTGGGAAGAACAAACATCTGATCCATGTAAATCTTTTACATAATTTGACTGGATCCGGACACTTGAGGGGGGGGGGGGGTTCCCGGAATTCCGTTTTTTGGGGGATTTTCACGACGAAACTTGGAAGGCATATCAGGGACCCGGTCAAACTGACTTGGAATAAAAAAAAATCCTCTATATGATAATCTTGGGGGGGGGGGAGTTGAGGGAGGGGAATCCGGAATATTGAGTCATGCGTAACTTTGGAACGGGTGATCGGATTCGAGTGAAATTTAATAATTAAACAGAGGACATTTTCCTCTGGTGATCTTTTTCATTTCTGGACCGAATCCGACAATTATTGGGGGGAGGGCGGAAAATACTTGACCCGTTTAGACTGGTGTGATCAGGATCGAACTTCGTGGGAATGACAAACAGATGCTCTGGATTAATCATTTACAGAACCGGATCGGCTCCGGGTATTGTGGGTGGAGTTGGAGGAGGGGGGGGGGATTCCGGTGATCGCGCGTTAAGGTACTTCCAGATGTGCTAGGACGATGAAACTTCGCTGAAATATTGGAGACTCAACAACATTTGCTTAGAAATTGCTACTTCCCAAATCCGATTATTCCTTAAAGTACCAATCTTGACCGCAAAGTAAAAAAAAATACTTTTAAGCAATATATGCATTTTCATGATGCCCATCAGCCCATTAGCATTTTTGCCTCAAGGGTTTTGCTTACAAATGAAGTTCCAGCTCCCTTAGAGTGCGCATCTCACCCGCTAAGTCGAAACTTACTTTTGATCAATTCATCTTCACCCATGCAAGTGCCATATGAGCTTACAGCTCTTGTTTTATTTTCTTTTTGCGAGACAAAGCGTTAGAGTGAGAGATATTTTTTTGAAGAAGCATTTTTTTTGCGAGACAAAGCGGTAGAATGAGAGATGTTTTTTTATCAATTGCATTATACAGTGATGAATCACCATCAATTGTGAACTGGGGGAATGAGACAATGGGCCATTTGTGGCCTGAGTTTCGGCTAGAGTGTTTGGCCTACCCCACAGAATAGTAAAAAAAAAAAGAACAAGCACAAATCTTAGAGAGATTATTGATGGAACACGACCGGTTAAGTGCACTGTGAGGAGAGTTGAAAGGGGTTTCCCGGTAATTCCGGTAATCGCGAGTTAGGACGCCTCCAGATGGGCTAGGAAGATGATACTAGGCGGCGACCAGATTAACTTGGAAATAGTCATCTCCTCGATCCGAAAATCTTGGGGGGAGTGGAGGGAAAGGAAATTAAAAATATTGTGTCATGCGCAACTTTCGAGCGGGTGATCGGATCCGAATAAAACTTAATAACTGACAAGAGGAAATGCCACAGGTGTTCTATATGATGATACAGACGGAATGCGACAACTGTCGGGGAGGGGGGTAGCTAGCGGTGCCGGAAATATCGTAATACGCTTAGAGTGGAGGGATCGGAGTAAACTAGTGGGAATAACAAGCCTTTGCTCTAGATACAGCTTATCGGACTGAACCGGCCACTGTGGGGGAGTTAGAGGTGGTTCTCAGAATTCCGGTGATCGCGAGTTAAGGTACTTTCAGTTGTGCTACGATGATGAAACATGACAGACACACTACGGACCCGAAAAGACTGACTTGGAAACCGCCACTTCCCGGTTCCGACCATTCTGGGGGCATTTGAGGGAGGAAAAAGCTGGAAACTTTCGACATGCTTAAGTTTCGAACGGGTGATCATAACTGAAAGCAACTTGATAATTAGCAAGAGTTGTGTTCGTTGCACTCCGGGCAGTCTCTGGTGTTTTGTCACCGGTGTCCGGTTCTTCCCTTGTAACGCGCTTTTTGGTTCACCGGTGAGTGCAAAAACGACCTAAATTCTGGGTTTTGCGCGAAACCGAGTAAATAATTTTTTTTCGCGCAGCCTTCGTTCGAAGCATCATTCTGTAAGTTACCTGTGGGCACCCGCCGACGGCAATGCACCCCTGCAAGCGTTCTAAAGGTTAGCCTGGTTGTTTCATATATCCGACAGATTTTCAATAAAAAGTTTATGCTCGCACAAATGGCTTACAGATCAGGCTTTCATTGATTAGTGGGATCTAATGAACAAGATTTTGGTGCATGGTAATGGCCAGGAAGATTAAACTAATTCCAGACCATGTTTACATAAAATACTGTCTTCATCATTGCATAATACATTCTACTGTAGTAAAGAAAATTGCCTGCAATTTTCTTTGACGACTGAGTGAGATAATGCGACAAAATTGCTACTGTGCCGTAGTTTCCATGCTGTCTATTAGGCGTAAGAACGTTAGATTTTTTGCTACGCATCGTCAGCTCTTTTCTGGTGTTGTCCGGAATTACCCCGACGGAATGGGGTAATTCCAGACACCTGGGAGTGTCCAGAGTCTGGGTCTTACGCCCATTAGAGTATCAAACTCGCCATGTTTCGATACAGCAAGTGGTAGCTAAGAAAGCCAGCTACATCACGACATCAACATTTTGTAGCTCAGTGCAATACCTACTTAAGGGGAATTTGTTCAAACACTGTCAGAAGTTTCATAACAGACTGCGCATAACACTTTCAAGAATAACACCTTTTCACTTAGAAATAAAGTGTTATGACCAATTAAGTTTATACTATTTCGTGCCTAGATCTCCAACAACACCTTCAATAGGTAAAAATACTACACTGTCAGAAGTTACATAACGACAAGAGAAGGATGCGCGGTTTCAACAGATAATACTTTGGGATGTTATCTGTTATGTTTCTTTCGTTCCCGTTAGTATTTTTACCAATTGAAGGTGTTGTTGGAGATCTAGACACGAAATAGTGTAAACTTAAATGATCATAACACTTTATTTCTAAGTGAAAAGGTGTTATTCTTGAAAATGTTATACCCTATCTGTTATGAAAGTTCTGACAATGTGGGAATTCGTCGGATGTGTCCGGTTTTATATGCCTGCTTTAAGGCTTACTGTGGACTAAAATTCGATTCGATTTGCAGATCACAGATCAAGAAGAGATACATGATTTCAGGCCATTTCTTCACCAGAGGCGATATTTGTATCAAATTTTCAACTACCTAGCGAAAATAAATAAATCTGCGAGAAACGAAGTGATTTGTCAAAACCATGACAAGCACGAGTGAAAAGTTGATCTTAAGACGCTCTCACCAAACTTTGCCCTCTTGAAGCCGGGCAAATGACCCGGAATGAAGACGCTGCCCCACTAGGTTTTCGCGAAATGACGCCCTGTTTCTCACCACACCGGCAGTCTAACAGGATTCCGCAAAAACTGACGCGGGATATAGTATCAGGGGATCGGTACCTCCAATTTACGTAATGAAATCGTGCAAGCGGCCACTGTCCTTTTAAAACGTTCCAGAAAATCCGTACCGCAATTTGTGATCAACAGAAAAGTTCGACGTTGCTACAGCGGATTTCCTGTAGTGTAAAGACTTTCTGAGCTTCTTCCTGGGGTCGAACGAGGCAAGCCGACCACTCAGATCGGATCAACCAAGGCTTAGCCGAGGCCCTAAACTGCACATTTCATTCCTTTGCTAGGCACCCAACACTCTGGAAGATTATATGTTCCGACACAGCTCTTAAGTAAGTTCGATAACGTCCTTGAGGATGCTTAGCACCGTGTTCTATCCTCGTGTATAGTCTACCGGCCGGGAATTTCGCTTTGATTTCCTGATATTGTTGGAGAGAATTTTAAGACTTTGTTTTATAGCTGAACAGATGCGGAGAAGATGTTCGAGCGTCGTCAACCGCAAAATTTCCGAGAACATAAGCTGTCACAGGCAAAATACAATGTACAGGTGGATGTATTAAAGACTAACTTAGTGCCCTTAGTTACCCGGCATTCGCAGTAAGGACAAGAAGACAGAGAAGAAAAGGAAGACCTTCTCATGGCACTTGCATCATGTGCCATTTAGCCATCGTGATATGATGATGATGATGATGAAGTATTATTTACGCACTTAAGAAGAGGGAAATAGCGCAGTACAAGACAAATTAAAGGAAAAAATACACTGAGCTTTCAATAATGTAGTAAATCTATCTTTCTATCCACATTTTTGCTAGTTCGGGCACTTCCACGCACATGTTTATTGTTGATCTTGTGCATTTTCTACATTATTGAAAGCTCAGTGTATTTGTCTGTACTGCGTATTTTCCTCTTCTAAATGCGTAAATAAAATTTCATCATCATCATCAAAGTAGGAGGATAAAACTTGGAACGCATTTAGAGGACCCGATCCGATGCTCTAGGAAACTTCCCTTTCCCGAACCCGATCACAGATTGGGGGGAAGAAAGGGGAATATGGAATCTTGTGACTCGCCTAAATTTTGAGTGGGTCAGGCGATGTCTTAAAATTTACGATTTACATGTCCAAGCCACAGTGTGGGGGGGGGGGGAGTTGAAGGGGGGATTCTGTGACACGAGTAAGGACTAAAAGGATAGCAGGATTGATATGAAACTTGCCGTAAATGTGCTATTCTGGGATCCAGGCCGAACCCGACCTCAGTAGCCAGGGTTGAAGGACATTTCCCGGAAATACAATTTTCAACACGAATGGGTGATTAAACTCAAGTGAAAGTTGACGAGTGGAGCAGGTCCACGACGAGGGAGCTGGAGGGGTCCCAGAAATTCTGTCTAACGCGTAGGGACTAAACGGCTGGAGCGATTGCGATTAAACTTGGGGATCATACGGGCTTTATATTTGCTTTTTATGGCACTTGCAGCCTCTGGCTCAAGTGCCATATACCGATCACAATTCCGTCTGTCGGTCTGTCGGTCGGTCCGAGTTTTTTGTCCCACATATCCGAGTTAGGGTACTTCCAGATGTGCTAGGACAATGAAACTTGGCAGGCATATCAGGGACCCGACCAAACTAACCTGGAAATAATCAGTTTCCCGATCCGACCATATGCGGGTGAGTGCGGGGCGCTGGAAACTTGAAAATTTAGGGCATTTTGTCACTTTTTTTCCGAGTTAGGGTACTTCTAGATGAGCTAGGACAATGAAACTTGGCGGGAACATCAGGGACCCGACCAAAGTAACCTGGAAATAATAAGTTTCCCGATCCGACCATATGCGGGGGAGTTGGGGCGCTGGAAACTTGAAAATTTAGGGCATTTTGTCACACCTTTTCGAGTGAGGGTACTTCCAGATGAGCTAGGACAATGAAACTTGGCAGGAATATCAGGGACCCGACCAAACTAACCTGGAAAAAATCAGTTTTCCGATCCGACCATATGCGGGGAAGTGGGGGCGCTGGAAACTTGAAAATTTACGGCATTTTGTCACACTTTTTCGAGTTAGGGTACTTCCAGTTGTGCTAGGACCATGAAACTTGGCAGGCATATCAGAGACCCGACCAAACAAACTTAGAAATAATCAGTTTTCTGATCCGACCACTTTGGGGGGGCTGGAGGGCAGGGGAATCCGGGAAATTGAGAAGTGTGTAACTTTCGAACGGATGATCGGATTGTAATGAAACTTCATAACTGAAGAGAATATATATCTGTAATGTCCCGTTTAAAGTCTTGACCGGATTCGGTGGCAAGGGGGAGTTGGGGGGGGGGGGGGGGTCCCGGAATTCCGGTGATTGTGGTTTTGGGGATTTTCACGATGAAACTTGGCAGGCATATCAGGGACCCAATCAAACTGACTTCAAAATAAAAATTTTGTCGATCAGATAATGGTGGGGGGAGTGGAGGGAGGGAAATCCGAAATTTTCAGTCATGCGTAATTTTGGAATGGGTGATTGGATTCGAGTGAAATTTAAGAATTGAACAGAGGACATTTCTCCGATGATTTTTTTCATATCCGGACCGGATCCGGCAACTATTGGGGGGGGGGGGCGGAAAATACGTGACCCGTTTAGAATGGAGGGATCGGGATGGAACTTTGTGGGAAGAACAAACAGATGCTCTAGGTAAGTCATTTGCTGAATCGGATTGGCTACTTGCACCGCGGGGGAGCTGCGGGGGGGGGGGGGGACCGGAAATCTCGAGAAACGGTTAGAATGATGGTATCGGAGTGAAACTTGCTGGGAAGAACAAACATCTGGTCCATGTAAATCTTTTACATAATTTGACTGGATCTGGACACTTGAGGGGGGGGAGGAGGGGGTTTCCCGGAATTCCGTTTTTTGGGGGATTTTTACGACGAAACTTGGAAGGCATATCAGGGACCCGGTCAAACTGACTTGGAATAAAAAAAAATCCTCGATATGATAATCTTGGGGGGGGGGGGAGTTGAGGGAGGGGAATCCGGAATATTGAGTCATGCGTAACTTTGGAACGGGTGATCGGATTCGAGCGAAATTTAATAATTAAACAGAGAACATTTTTCTCTGGTGACCTTTTTCATTTCCGGACCGAATCCAGCAATATTTGGGGGGAGGGCGGAAAATACTTGACCCGCTTAGACTTGTGTGATCTGGATCGAACTTCGTGGGAATGACAAACAGATGCTCTGGATTAATCATTTGCAGAACCGGATTGGCTCCGGTTATTGTGGGTGGAGTTAGAGGAGGGGGGTCTGGGATTCCGGTGATCGCGCGTTCAGGTACTTCCAGATGTGCTAGGACGATGAAACTTCGCTGGAATATTGGAGACTCAACAACATTTGCTTAGAAATTGCTACTTCCAAAATCCGATTATTCCTTAAAGTACCAATCTTGACCGCAAAGTAAAAAAAATACTTTTAAGCAATATATGCATTTTCGTGATGCCCATCAGCCCATTAGCAGTTTTGCCTCAAGTGTTCGCTTACAAATGAAGTTCCAGCTCCCTTAGAGTGCGCATCTCAACCGCAAAGTGGAAACTTACTTTTGATCAATCAAATCATCTTGACCCATGCAAGTGCCCTATGAGCTTACAGCTCTTGTTGTTATTCTCGTGTCATTCTTGAGATCCTTATTTCAATTTAAATGTCAAATACATTTTAGAAATTCTCGAATACTTTTCATCTTTTCTCGAATACCTTTTGTAGTTTCTCGAAGACGTAGTTTCGACGAAGACCTTTGAGTCCGGGCCGGATCTGGAGATCGGTATGGCATACTGGACATTTCCATACGAGCAGTTGCCAAAGATGTTCCATTTCTAGGTCCGAACCGCATCAGGCGACAGTGCGGAGTGGGGGGAATTTTGTGACGGGCACATTTACTTGTTGTGCAATCCAATAAAATAGAACCAGTGCACATTATACTGGTATTTTTTCAGAACTTGGCGTAGTTTAGCCATGCAAATACTCAACTAGATGTTTCGCAATGCATGCAGGTATTGCAGCGGGATAGAAGGGAATGAAACTATGTCTCAAGATAGGTAAAATATACTTACTCTGGTACAAACGTATGTAAGATGCCGCCAGACGCAATATGGAGGTCTTGTCCAGCTTCCGCGGCGCTTGTAGAACAGTCGGCACTAAGGTACTGAGTTCGCTGATAAAACCATTCAGCTTATCTCTTCTCTGCTTCTCTGCGATGTTTCGCATGGCCCGGCTAGAGCTGAAAAGCAAAATTATGGAATTTAGAAATAAATCTTGGCATTAAGAAGACGGGGGAAGGGGCAAAATATCTAAAGTTGAGGCGGGAAAGAGAAAAATATCGCAGACTTATTCTTTTTGGAGGATTTGAATGCGATTAATATGAAAACACGGGTTGTAGGCATACAGAGTCACTGAAATGAGAGGCCTTGAGACCTGTACTGACTTTTACGCAGGCGACAGGAGAAAGTTTACTTCGAAAGGAGTCAGCAGCTCGCATCAATAGCTGTCCGCTTCACAAACAGCACATATCAAAGGAAAGGAATAAGCTGCCGAGCCCAAAAATAAAACACTTCACCCTCTTTATTTGGGTGTTCAGATGTTCAGGCCTTTTTTTTAAGTTTAACCGAAAAAGGCTGAGATAGGACAATCTAGTTACCCATTCACTTAAACAGGCTTGAAAATCCGTTACTTTGTTGCTCCGCTATTCACGAAGAATCGATTTCCGGATGGTGGACTTTCTCTGTCAAATTTGTGGTACCTCTATGCGCTTGTACCTGTGTTGCATGCTTGACGCAAAAGATTTACGAAAAAATTGTGTTCAGTGTGTGAGCAGTCTTCACCAAGCTCACCGCTGGCCACTGAAAGCCACTTTTGTTTTTAGATTCAAATTTTCCGAGTAGGGGAGAGGGGGGCAGGTTCGTTACATTTTTGCTTTATTGCTTACCAAGATTTCGTTTTAGGTTCTGTTGATTCTATTTTTTCCGACTGTCTGGAATCGTGTCTGCAAATTCAATTTTTCTATTAGCTACTTTTGTCCAGACCTGCCTCCAGACTAGGGGCAGGTTCGGACATGACTGGGGCAGCTCCGGACATTATTTTTTTAACCCAGGAAGGACTTTCAAGAAAGTTGTATATACATTTTTTCATTGCCTTCGTTGCCCGAATTCAATTTTGTTCGTCTGCTTCCGTTTGGGAAAACTGTACAAGTATACCGTCACTTTATCAACATCTGTTATTATCATCCAGATATGCTGTTACCGCTGGGTCTGAATATGACTTGTTTTCTTGCGGAATGGGTCGTAAAGACTGTCTGAGCATTTTTGCTGACTTTTTCCTTCCCTGGTCTGATTTTCTCGTCTTTCATTTTTTCTATTTTTCCCTTCAGCTTCCCTTTCTTTGCTGTCCGAGCTTGCCCCAAGTGTTTTTTTCCGGACCTGCCCCTGGTGCTGTTTTCATAGAAATAAATTTGTAACTCTCAAACTGTTGTATCAGTTACGGAAATTCGTTTTTGACATGATAGAGCCAATCTTAAACAAATGTCAAGTGGTTTCAAAATGAGGTGCCAACCCCATGACGTAGAACTTACTTTCGTGCAAAACGAGACCTAAGGTTTAAATGGGATCCCGAAAATTTAATATTTGATCCAGACAATTTGGTCTTCTAGATATCCGGTCTTCGCCAGACTGCTTGAACATTGTTAATATCAAAATTCAGAAACAGATAAGGCCAATGGCTAATCATCTGAGAGAACCAAGTTCAAACATGGATTCAGCATGCGTGTTTACCCCTATACGGCATTTGTAATTTGACGAAATTAACTAAAATTTCCTGCCTTACTTCTGCCAAATTTCCAGTTTCGGCCGGATTCCGGGGGAACTACTTCACCAGGAAACTAAGGGTCGAAAAAGAATTCAGCATATCTCCTCACCCCTTTATTGAACCTCTAATAAAGTCCAGATAGAACATGTTACTTATAACAAATTTCCCGGTTTCAGCCGGATTCCGGGCGAACAATCTGTCCGGGTAGAAAATGATTGTCATATACGAGTTCAGCATATCTTCTTATCCCTAATCCGAACATCTAATCAACTGAGTGCAAAACTTTTACTTTTAACAAATTTTCCGGTCTTGGCCCGATTCCGGTCGACCTACTTGCCCGGCGAAAAAAAAGTTTTTCATGTTCCTGTTAAGCATGTCTTCTTAGTCCTGATTCGAACATCTAATCAACTTCAAATAAAACTTTTACTTTTAACAAACTTTCCGGTTTTGGCCGGATTCCGGGCAAACTACTTTACGGCGAGAAAATATTTTTTATATCCGTGTTCAGCATGTCTTCTTACCCCTTCATCAACTATCTCATTAGCTGTTAAAAAAATATTTTTTCGCCTCTTAATTTGAATCCCCACCCTTAAAGCACAGCTCTTACTAGAAATGATCTTTTTCCTATGAAATGGGTCAGAAAAATAATTTTCGACAATACCATTACTTTCCACCAGAAATTAGCGATTTTCTTGTTAGCGCTTGTCGACCATGTCCAGCCTTCCTGCTCTCCGACGCGGCGGCTGGGAGCAAAATATTTGAAAACTGAACGCGCCGTGGTTAAAAGTGGGAAAATTACGCAAATAAAAGAATTAATGAACAGAAGCTTCTCAGACCTTTATGTGTGAAAGGGTTGCCAGCGGACACTGAAGATCCCGACAAACGTTTGGTTGTGTAAAGAGCAAAACTCGGCAAGGGCAAAAAGCTCTAAAAATTCGTAGGCACAAAACGAAACAATGAAGAAAGGTGGGGATTTTAGAAGCTTACAGTTCTGTATGGGAGCTAGGTATGTTACAGAAAGGCAGAATAAGCAAGAGGGGTCCTTTAAATGTCGATCTATAGATCCTATCTACGAACTCGACCTGTCCCTTGACCCGAAGAATCCGCATACCAAGTTTCATCAAAATATCTCATTTCCTTCGAGAGTTACTGTGCTCACAGACGGACGGACAAACGGGCAACTTTTACAAAGTCATAGGTATCCCTCCACTTACGTTTTCGGATCCCAAAAAGTGGCACTAGCATCGGTTTGCTATGATTGCAAGGGTACAACTGCGGGAATGTTTGACAGAAGAAGCATATAAGTGTACCAGCTCTGAAAAAAGATTTCGCGTAATTTAAATTTCAATAGCGAGGTTTGCAGAGCCGATGTCCGGACCTGTCCCTATGACGGACCTTCCCCCCCCCCCCCCTAATCGTAGAATTTGCGTTGTGGGGCGGCCGTGGACATTCTGCACGTCACCACTAGATCAGATAGTGGAAAAAATTCGGTGTATTCGATTAAAAGATACGAAAATAAGTTTGCTTTTCAGTAAAACTTTAAGTACGCTATTTGAAAGGAATTTTCCAACGGTCACGAGCTTCACAAACTCTATTATTCTCTATATTAACATGAAGGGGGTGCGGCTTCAACCAAAATTAACAAGACTAAAGGACAACATAAACTAAGATATTGTTTGCGAGTTTAGATTGAAAAGTAGCGTGAGTGTAGGGCCTGTTAGACATGAGGGTATATAATGTGCTAGGTTTAATCTTCAGCACTACGCTTTTCTGGTTTGGCATACAACCTAAAAAGGAAGTAGTGGAAGCACTACACGTACCTTGGGGAAACGGACGGAAAACCTTAAGGCTAACTCTGTCTATGGGTTTGTAACTCTCAGACTTATACTGCATATAACCTGGTACCGTATCTTGCAAATTGGCTACCCTGCTACTCTTAGCGTCCATTTTTCTACAACCCGGTCTCTTGGATTAAAATCTGATTTTCCGATCGCTTTGTCTTTAGCTACAACAAACTCGGCCCAAGGATTTGCAACTCTAAGGCTCATCAGTACACCTTTCATTTAGAAGGTTGGCTACCCTCGGCTAGGCTTACGGTTAGTCTCTGCATCCAGTTCTCATGCTTTTGAGTTTAATAACCCATCATCATGCGGTCATCAAATTGACACGTTAAGAAACTCGTCAATGATATGTCAGTACTGTGGCGCTAGACGTAGTTACAAACCAATCAGCACTACAATTATAGTAGGCTCTCGAAAACAATTACACTCGCCCTCCAACGCAAGACTGGTCTCTTAATAAGCACAGTCTGCTCCATGTAGCAGTTATAGTAAAATTTAGAGGCCAGTCTTCAGTCATGCAGAAATCGCCTAGTTTGGGTCACGTACAATCAATCAATTTTTTGCTCTTGCTCTTACCGCTGGGTCTCAATATGACTAGTTTTCTTGCGGAATGGGTCGTAAAGACTTTCTGAGCCTTTTTGCTGACTTTTTCCTTCCTTGGTCCGATTTTCTCTTCTTTCATTATTTGTTTTCTTTTTTTCCCTTCAGCTTCCCTTTCCTTGCTGTCCGAACCGGCCCCAAGTGTTTTTGTCCGGACCTGCCCCTGGTCAGCTGTTTTCACAGTAATAAATTTGTAACTCTCAAACTATTGTATCAGTTACCGAAATTCTTTTTTGACATGGTAAAGACAATCTTAAAGACCTATCCAAACATTATGTTTACCTTCTCTTAGTGATCGCATGCCATGGGTTTGTTTAGATTTGAACTCGATTGCCGAGTTGCTGTTTTGGCTCGAGAAAAAACCCACGCACAACGTCTTCTTTTCTAGATGGCGGAATTTTCCAGGATTGATTAATAAAGAATTATAAGACCTAACTGATAATTTTTGTATGTCTTCAGAGGTACCACACTGGTCTTGGTTTTATCATTTATTTGTATTTGTAATAAACAGTTGGAGCATTAGATGGAAATTATTATTTTGACCCTTGGCTCCCTACGCGCCATAACAGCTGTCCGGGATAATCGGCTGAGATTTAACCCAGAAAGAGTTATTTCAAACCTAGGAAATTTGGTGTTTTTTTTTTAATTTGCTCATTGTTTGACGGTGTTTTTAGTGGTTTTGAACATTCATAGTGACAGTGGGGATGGTTAGCATTTGTGTGTGGTAGAAAGACCATTTTTTGTGGCCCGCTTTAAACAAATGTCAAGTGGTTTCAAAATGAGGTGCAAACCCCATGACGTAGAACTTCCTTTCGTGCAGAACAAGACCTAAGGTTTAGATGGGGTCCCGAAAATTTAATATTAGATCCAGACAATTTGGTCTTGTA
Organism: Branchinecta sandiegonensis; assembly: GCA_030848855.1. NCBI lineage: Eukaryota > Metazoa > Arthropoda > Branchiopoda > Anostraca > Branchinectidae > Branchinecta > Branchinecta sandiegonensis. Next base: position 18,718,619 of record JAUPMV010000003.1, on the reverse strand, counting down.
GATCGATAGATTGTCTTCGCCAGACTGCTTGAACAATTTTAATATTAAATTCAGAAACAGATAAGGCCAATGGCTAATCATCTGAGAGAACTAAGTTCAAACATGGATTCAGCATGCGTGTTTACCCCTATACGTCATATGTAATTTGACGAAATTAACCAAAACTTCATGCCTTACTTCTGCCAAATTTCCAGTTTCGGCCGGATTCCGGGCGAACTACTTCACCGGCAAAAAACTAAGGGTTAAAAAGAATTCAGCATATCTCCTCACCACTTTACTGACCCTTAAAACAAATTCAGACAAACATGGTACTTATAACAAATTTTCCGGTTTCAGCTGGATTCCGGGCCAACTATATGTCCGGGTAGAAAATTATTGTCATATTTGGATTCAGCATGTTTTCTTACCCCTAATTCGAACATCTAATCAACCGCATGCAAAACTTTTACTTTTAACAAATTTCCAGTTTTGGCCCGATTCCGATCGAACTACTTGTCCGGCGAAAAAAATGATTTTAATTTTCGTGTTAAGCATGTCTTCTTAACTCTGATTCGAACATCTAATCAACTTCAAATGAAACTTTTACTTTTAACAAACTTTCCTGTTTTGGCCGGATTCCGGGTGAACTATTTTACCGGCGAGAAAATAATTTCCGTATCCGTGTTCAGCATGTCTTCTTACCCCTTAATCGACTATCTCATTAGCGGTTAAAAAATGTTTCATTCGCATCATAATTTGAACCCCCACCCTTAAATGTCGAGCTTAGAGCCCATCTACGAACTCGACCTGTCCCTTGACCCGAAGAATTGGCATACCAAGTTTCATCAAAATATCTCATTTCCTTCGAGAGTCACTGTGCTCATAGACGGACGGACAGACGGACAACTTTTACAAAGTCATAGGTATCCCTCCACTTACGTTTTCGGATCCCAAAAGTGGCACTAACAACGGTTGCTATGATTGCAAGAGTACAACTGCGGGAATGTTTGAAAGAAGAATCATATAAATATACCAGCTCTGAAAAAGATTTCGCTTAATTTAAATTTCAATAGCGAGGTTTGCAGAGCCGAAGTGCGGACCTGTCCCTATGACGGACCTGCCCCCCCCCCCCTAATAGTAGAATTTGCGTTGTGTGTGTGGGCGTTGTGGACATTCTGCACGTCACCACTAGATCAGATAGTGGAAAAAATTCGGTGTATTCGATTAAAAGATACGAAAATAAGTTTGGTTTTCAGTAAAACTTTAAGTAGGCTATTTGAAAGGAATTTTCCAACGGTCACGAGCTTCACAAACTCTATCATTCTCTATATTAACATGAAGGGGTGCGGCTTCAACCAAAATTAACAAGACTAAAGGACAACATAAACTAAGATATTATTTGTGAGTTTAGATTGAAAAGTAGCGTGAGTGTAGGGCCTGTTAGACATGAGGGTATATAATGAGCTAGGTTTAATCTTCAGCACTACGCTTTTCTGGTTTGCCATACAACCTAAAAAGGAAGTAGTGGAAGCACTACACGTACCTTGGGGAAACGGACGGAAAACTTATGGCTAACTCTGTCTCTGGGTTTTTAATTCTCAGGCTTATACTGCATGTAACCTGGTATCCTGCAAGTTGGCTACCCTGCTACTATCAGCGTCCATTTTCTATACAACTCGGTCTCATGGATTCAAATCTGATCTCCGATCGCTTTGTCTTTAGCTACAATAGACTCGGCCCGAGGATCTGCAACTCTCAGGCTCATCTGTACACCTTTCATTTAGAAAGTTGGCTACCCTCGGCTAGGCTTACGGTTAAGCCTAGACACATCCAGTTCTCATGCATTTGAGTTTAATCACCCATCATTATGCGGTCATCAAATAGACACGTTAAAAACTCATCAATGGCATGCCAGTAAGTGGAAAAAAAATCACACAGCCTAGGCAGAAAATATGCCGACGCCAAAATGTCGCGCCTAATAATTTTACTGTGGCGCTAGACATGGTTACAAACCAATCAGCCTACAATTATAGTAGGCAGTCGAAAACAATTACACTCGTCCTCCAACGCAAGACTGGTCTCCAATAAGTACAATCTGCTACATGTGGCAGTTATAGTAAAATGTAGAGGCCAGTCTTCAGTCGTGCAGAAATCCCCTAGTTTGTGTCACGTACATTCAGTCATTAAACATATGCCCAATTTATACACGGGTATACCCCGGCGTAAGGCACAGTGCCAAAGCGAGGATGAAGGGAAGCCACTGGAAGGGGGGAGGGCATGACAAGGCAAAGATTCCAAAATCATCCTCATTGATGGGTAGTTTTGGCCACTAAATAGATTTTAAAACGCAAATAACGTTAATAATTTAAGTTAACCCAGAAAGGACCCCCCCCCCCCCAAAAAAAAAAAAAAAATTGCCCCCCCCCCCTCCCCACACACACACCTTAGGGTTTACTAAAATGGCATGACTGCGATGATGCACTGGTTTCCAGCAGCTAGAGCAATGTGCTTCCACAACATCACTCATGGCAAGCCTGTGCACATTTCTGGAGCAATTCCACATCCTATCTATCACCGGCTCTTTTGAGGCCACTTTGATGATTTTACTGTCAAGTACCCCACCTGAAACTCAGAAATCTACAACACTGCAATCCTTTTGGCTATCCTCTACCCCTGGTCATTAACAACAACGGTAAGAATCCTATTAGATCAACTTCTTGACCCTGCTAACGCGATGAAGGGTAGATCCGATTGAGACTATAAACTATTGGAGAACAAATTCTTGACTGGGATTGCGGCTGATAAAATTTATTAGAGGACAAACCTTATCTATAGGGGAACACGCCCAGGGCGTCAGCATTCAAAACAAATAGCGGGTTTGGATGGGAGAATCAGCTGAGTACAGTAGGCTAAACCAGCTTAATTTTACCTCGATTTATTTGTTAAGTTTCTCCACATGGGTTTATCCGAAGTTTCGTGATGGCTAAAGGACATACTTTAAGTACTAAGTACAATTTATGAAATCCCACTCTTACAGCTTTTGCACTCAAATGGAAGTACTATGCCCCTTTTCTTCTAGAATAATTACGCATAGATACAGTCTAGCCACACAGGCCCCTTGGCCTGGTACGCCAGCGTATCTTCTCGTGTCTTACCTTCTTTATTTCTCGTAAAATGCATTGGGTAATCTGTAGTTGTTTTAACGTATTTGGTAAATATTTGCATGTTTACCTATTCTAGCCAATAGCTAGGCTATTTATATTAAGGTTGATCGACTGATCGTATTAAGGTTGATACACTGATATCTCCAACCGACGCAAGACGCAGACCCACCTATAATCCTTCTTAGCAAATTGACCTAGACGCTCTGCGTTTTTTGGGAGGTTTTTGTTATTTCGTCTTGTATCGCCGCTTTTTCTGGCATGCATTGCCGACACTAGAAATAAAGCTATCCGGTTCACCGCTCGATCATTGCCTAATCCTGTAGATATGTGTTTAACTCTATTTGGGTTGCTTCTTCTCGAGGACCGGTTCGCTTTTATCTACAGATGGGACCGTTACAGACGCTAAACCGGTGTGGAGTGTAATCGTACGATATGAAAAGTAGGGTTTCACCTTTGCTTTTAATTTAATGTCCGGGCCCTACTATAGTCACACCTGGTAATAGCGCCGGTAATAAGCCCCTTTACGGTCGGAACTGGGAAGAAAAGACGCTCAAAACAGAAGATAGTCAAGATGCAAAAATCCATCCCCGCCATTTTGAAACGTATCTTTGAACCAATCACAGACCAGAGTCACTGACTTTTAGCTATAGTTCTGCTTACGTTTGAGTAATGATGGTGGTGATATGTCTTGAATTGCTGTGTTCCAATGTGTGACCAGGATGAAACGTAAAGCGTGGGTAATAACCAAATTAACGAACCAAATTACGTACAGATGTGACTGAATGTGGCCCGGGCATAAGAATAAGACCCAGTCTTCATCAGTTTTCGGGCCTAAACCGCGAACGGTTGGCAGTTTTCCAAAGGCGGTTTTCCGCGATCCCACAAAGAGTTTGTAGCTCGGTTGTGTCTCAAAAACAGTGTTTCGCGATCGTTTGTGTGGGGGGCGGTTCGAAGAGCTTGGGCATGGGAGGGTGAGGACTTCAAAACCTACGACTGGCTAAAAACACAGAATAGTACTCCTTTACAACTTCTACCTTTTAGTGTAGCTCAGACCCCAAACCTCAAGCTTAAAGCCGCACAGAAATGATGCACACTTCAACTAAACAGAAACAGGTTAGGACTATGAAAGAGCCGAGGCAGAATTTGCTATAACGGCCTTTATTCGGCAAAATTCGACTACTTCCCACAGAAACTCTTGCTTTTAACGTGGCTCAGACCTAAGCAGCAGCTTTTACCGTATGTACCCAGACAAATTTAAACTCAGCGCCGCGGGTGATTTTTTGGTAATCCCTAATACGACCTTTTTCTCTAGCTTTTAAGGTGGCTGAAATCTTAGGCCTAACACCTCACCTAAATTACGGGCCATTCAACCAGATAGCGAGTAGGCTACTATGAATGACGGCGCAGGTAAAGTTTTGCCAAACATTTTAAATCACGTATCTGTCCGGGCTCCGATAACTCGCAAACGGAGTGGGATATTTTTCCGGAAGTTTGTACGTGGTAGTGCTTCCACTTCGAATTTAGACTACAAAGAAAATAGGACAATCATCAGGCCCGTCATACAGCGCTTACAAAGCCTGTTTATGTGCAAACCTTACTTTGCAAGCCATTTAAAAAAAATAAACCTGTTTCTTTTTAAGATAAAGAGATTTTTGCACAAAACCAGATAGGATAATGTTGAAACGTCGCGACGCAGGCGAAACTGGCGACGCAGGCGAAACCGATAACGCAAAACTGTGAATCTGACAAGATTCACAAACATACTACTAAAATCTCTATGGAACAATGCGTCCAGAAACAGGTCATTTGAAGGCGAAGTTCACGATTAAGCTAACTGCTTTGTTTGCCTTTATCTGGAAAGGTCAAAACTTACGACTGTCTCTAATTTACGACTAGAAATCCCTTCGTAAAGTACGACAAGAAACGGGTCTTTTCAGGCGAAATTCGCGGTTGATGTCATTCTGACAAGCTCAGACGTACGACTTTCATTCTGGAAAACTCAGAACACCCAACTGTGAATCTGAAAACATACGAATAGAAATTTCTTCATAGCCATACAACTAAAAACTGTGATTAGTGGGTGAAATTCACGTTTGGTAACTGCCTGTATGTCATTCTGAAAAGCTCAAAACATACGACTGAGAGTAGATTCTCTGGAGCATGGGGGGAGTCACCCCCCACGCCCCCCCCCCCCCCTTCGAACCGCCCCTGTGTGGCCCACAAGTGTGTTTACAGCCAAAAAGGTTTTTGCGGTTCGCTTTGCGGCTCGAATTTGACAAACAAGTGTCGAGGTGATTTTAGATTTTTGTGGCTCGAATTTGGCAGGAAATTAAAATGTCACAGCAAATTAAAAGTGGAGATAATAAAATTAGCTACTTTATCAAGCATATAGACATAAAACTGAGGATCCTTCTTGAAAATGATGATAAGGACGTAGCCTGAAGTTAAATTTGTCGACATTCTATCTGGATTATTTTTTTTTTTTAGATATCAAAGGTTTAACTTCAGACATCGAGGTTGATATCGGAAAATAACAACGAGACGGCCACTGAAAAAAACCTGTCCGAGCCGAAGGCGGGCAGGTTATGAAAAATATCAGCCGAGCGCAGCGAGTTTGATCTTTTTAAATGGCCGTAGAGGTTGTTAGACCGGTCTGTACCGAGATGGAGGTATGTTAACTACTATAGCTTTTTCGAACAGAATATTTTTATAGGTAGGTCTTACTCTTCTTCGCTAATGGGGTAGGGAATTTTATTTTAGTAAAGTAGCAACACAGGCCTACTGCTGACCCAGAGGCGTTACTAGCCAAAATGAATGTTTGGGGGGGGGGACGAGGCATTTACCGACTGGCTGGTAATTTTTACCGACTGTTTCTGTAGAAAAACGACTGTTTTCAACAACAAAAAATGACAGTTTCGAAAAAAATCGACGGATTTTCAGAAAATCCGACTATTTTGACGAAAAATCGACTGTTTTCATGAAAAAATCAACTGTTTTGACGAAAAATCGCGGCGCTTCGCGCCGACTCGGGTTTTTTTTACCGACTGGCCGACAGCATTGGGGGGGGGGCGTCCCCCACCCAGTCGTGACGCCCCTGTGCTGACCTACTAAAATTACTACTGTTGAGACAGGAAAATAACATTGAGACGGCCATTGAAAATAAATTATCCGAGCAGAAGGCGAAGTTGATATTTTTAAATGGCCGTCGAGGTTATTATAACTTTTTCGAACACAATATTTTTTTATAGGTAGGACTCATTCTTCTTTTCTTGTCCTTTTTTGCTCCTTGGGTAGGGAATTTTATTTTAGTGAAGTAGCAAGCCAAGCCTACTCTAGACCTACCAAAATGATTACTGCTGTGACCCGAGCACTTCTGTTTCTATCAATACACTCTTTTACTGTTTGTCGATGCAGATGCTATTTAGCGGATGTGTAAGCCTATTGTAGATCTACTATAATGACTAATTTAGGGGTCGCGGAAGTAACATCACCGTCGCAACCAGTGTTGCCATCGGTAGCAAAATTCTGCGATTTGTCACAGATGTTGGCTTCTTCGACAAAGCAAGCCGGGCGTCTGCGACTGGTTCCATACCAGTAAATACCATAATCAAGCAAAAAAGTTAAGGTATATAGTTAGGAAGTTAATAAAGCGAGATTTCTCGTTAACAGGTGGTATAAAGTACCCACATTCATACGCGCGAGGATATCACTGTCTTTTGCTGCCGTAAGTCACAGGTTCAGTCTGGGAAAAGTAGCAACGCTTAACAATAACAAAACGACGTGTTGGCTCTTGAGAAAATCAAGAAAAAGTCGAGAAAAAAGACAGTGAACAATGCTGAATAACTAGCTTTTGAATAGTAGGATGTTGTTTCAGTTGACAAGTTGTATTTTCAGTGGCAATCTGATAATGCTTGTGACCTAGTGCATAGGCTGGTTGTCTAAGAGAGTAAGTTGTTCCATAATTTCTTCAACATTTTTTTTTCTGTGATGTTTTAAGTGTTTTTTATTGGTTTTTTTTTTACTGAAAGTAATGTTTTTATTTATTTTTTGAAGGTCAGCTTCTACTTTTCAGTAAGCTATTTGAGGAAAAGCACTCTACCAACATCTGATCCGGCTTCGTATCAGCCTCTCTGGAGGATGGTAGGCTACGATCTGTAGGATATAGAAAGATATGCATTGCATACCTGTTCGAGACAAGTTATTTGAAACCGCCGCAAAAAAACAAACACACGACGTTGTTGCAGCGAGTTTCAACATGTGGGTCAATTGTGTGGCACATAATTGTGTTTCCGCGACCGACAGTCATAAATGCGTGGCACAAAATGTGCCATGAAAAAAAAAACGTAATTCGCGACTACGAACCGGGACCCGATACGAGCCTCATTTATTCTTGATACGAGCGTGATATCATCTAGTGGAGTGATTCGGAAGCAAGCTTATGGGCAAGCTTAAAACAGATCTTGACAAGAAAATCAGACAAAAAGAAAAACATTAAGCTGGTACATCAGTGGAAATAGCGAACAGTGAAACACAGAAAGAAGTTGTAGGCTACAGGTCGTGTACGGGTGATATCAACCAGCCCCTGTGAACGCAAACATAACAAAGAAGAAGAAGAATGTACATAAATAAAAATAAAAGCTAAACCAGGGACCCATAAATTTCCTGTAATGACTCGCCATTCAGGGGGCTTGTCATTTCCTATGCTTCTATGTTGCTATGTTGCCCGAGCCTCACCTAGTTTCCGAAAATTCCGCTTGGATCGAATCGGCGTTCTTGCCCAGATTGACAAAATTTGTCGGGACTATTCAGCATGCCACCAGGTACCTAAGCTAGGACAAAAGATCCAGGATACTCTTCCATTACAGAGAAATATTCCTAGTTCAGCACAACAGCTGCGAAAACTTTTGTCTATCTGGATAGTCGGGTATTTTATCCCGTGGGTATTTCTCGACTATCTGACGCTCGGTCAAGAGCGCATCAGAAATCTCTTATTGACAAGCCCCCTGAATGGCGAGTCATTACAGGAAATTTATGGGTCCCTGGCTAAACGTAAATATACAGCTAAGTATTTAGCAGCAGTCTATATTTATTTCAATAATTTGTCTAGTATGCAGTCTTACACACTGAATAGTTTGTGAGGGGTGGGACGGACTTATCATAAATGATCGAGTCAGTTTTTGGGATCCCAAAACGTAAGTGACGGGATACCTATGAATTAGTAAAAATTGTCCGTCTGTCTGTCAGTCTATCCATCTGTCAGCACGATAATTCTCAAAGGGGTAGAGATTTTGGTTGAAACTTGGTATGATATGAGGGTCCATTAGGTCAAAGTACAGGTCAAATTCGTAGACGGGCCCTGTACCTAGCTCTATATTTAGGGGCGGGGAGGGGGTTTCAAATTAAGTGATGAAATAACACATTTTTTAAAGCTAATGAGATAGTCGTTATAGGGGTAAGGTGACGTGCTGAATCCATATTTTAACTTTTTTTTGCCGGACAAGTAGTTCAACCGGAATCCGGCGAAAACCGGAAATTTGGTAGAAGTTAAAAGTTATATTCAAATAATGAATAAAACGGATATGTCACATTTGATGCTTTGGCAGCGTTATTTCGTCCCTTCTTGGCAAGAGTCCTCGTCAGGCTGTCAATCTTCAGGGCCAACTTCAGGCAGGAAACAGTCCTTGGTTTGTTTTCGATACAAGGCAAAGGAGACATGCTTAGTCCATTTTTGAACTTTATTTCCTTGGCGGATAAGCAGTTCGCTGGGAATCCAGCCAAAACCGGAAATTCCCTTAAGTATTTTTTTTTTCTGAAACTAATTAGAGATTCAATTTAGTAGTAACAATAAATGCTGATTCCGTATGAAATTCCGATACTCATAAGTATATTCGACAATGAATTCGTCCGGAATTTTGCAACCCAGAAATTTCGTAAAAGTGAAAGTTAATTCTAGAGCTTTGGTTTGAGGGCAAGCATGCATGCTAAATTTATTTTATTTTTATTTTTTTTCAGCGGATCATTCATCTAGCCATAATCCGTGGAAAACCAGCACTTTTACTTTTTTACATTTCTGATTAATCTCGATTTGTCGGTATGAAGATAATAGGACTTAACTGATCTGCTCGCTTTGTTTTACTACAGCATGGGGCGAACAGAATCGGAAATAGTCAGAACTGACAAAATCCTCCGATTAAATTTACTAGGTGGTGTATATATAAAAATCATGTTGCATCGGAACAGTTAAGCACAGCACTTACTAGAAATGATCTTTTCCCTATAAAAATGGATCAGAAAAAACGTTTTTAGAAAATACATTACTTTCCACCTGGAACTAGCGATTCTCTTGTTAGCGCTTGTCGGTTATATCCAGCCTTCCTGCTCTCCGACGCGGCGGCTGGGCGCAAAAGATTTGAAAACTGAACGTGCCTTGGTTAAAAAGTGGGAAAATAAACAGAAGATTATCACATCCTTATGTGTGAAAGAGTTGTCAGCGGACAATGAAGATTCCGGCAAACTTTTCGTTGGGTGACGGGAAAACTCGGCAAGGCTGAGAAAGCACTAAAAATTCGTAGTTAAGAAACGAAACAATGGAGAAAGGTGGGGATTTTAGAAGCTTATACTTCCATATGGTAGCTAAGTAGCCTCAAAAGGCAAAATAAGTAAAAGGGGTCCTTTTATAATTTTTTTACTAGCACTGGTATGGTATCCCGGTCGTAATCTGACCCCAGTCTGTGTAATCAGAGCTGGGGCGTTTGCGGGATCTGACGAAGACAGAAAATCTACGAGACCCGATTGTCTGGATGAAGAAGTCCAATATATTTGGTCTTGTTTCTAGGCTATCAGTGAACAGTTGGGTGGTGTTATGAGTTTTCGAAAGAAGAAAAGATACCGTAGTGTTTACAATGATCACTCGTTGCGCCTGGTAAGGATGTTTCCCCTATTTGCCGTCATATCATTCAAATCCTTTGATGCCATGGACGGATAATCAGGATCGGTTGCTCACGGATTGGAATTCCTGCCGGGATTTTCTGCCACACTACCATACAGAAAAGTTGAGATTTTTTCAACTTGACGATAAAAGCGCACATTATCCGACCCGGAAATCCTGACCGTGTGTTCGCATTATATGCGAAACGCTCAGGGAAATGGCAACTTCAAACACTTGTCTACACTACCGTAGCCTACCGATCCGCGGAAAAAGGGAATGGAGACCGGTTTTAGGTCTCACAATTTGTCATCGCTGGTTCAATGGCCTATAGCTGATCAAATATCTTATCGAGCTTCTTAATCTTTGACGTTGGATATTTCATAAGACGAGTCAAATACAAGATAAAGGGTAATTGGTAAACAAAGCCTCGCCTTGCATTTGTAGGCTCTAGACTAATTATACCTTAGCAAAGCATAGGCTATAATTATTTCGTGCTACAGGCCCAAGCGTAACAATAAGAGACAATAGTCAAACTGCAGTAAATTATATAAGACTAGGAAATTTTCATAAGAACTGGACCGAGAAGTGAGCTATTAATTGCTACTGTTACAACTGCCGAGGGTATCGGAAAAGTGTCCTTTTCCGGGTTAAAGCATCACACACCCTTACAGATAGTTAGCCTACAGGAGGAATATCCAACCATGAACAACATTGCAAATTTCGAGAAAAATCTACCTTTCAGAGAAATCTGTTTTGCTTAAAGGAACTAAAAAAAAAAATAGAAACCTGCTAGCCTGAAGCTAAGAGGACAGTAATAATAATAATAATTTATTTTTGACCCGCTAATTTAGACTGGAAAAAAGTGGTAAATTCAGATAAAATCGGCGATTCTTTGTCAACGAGTAGCCCAATTAGCCCTGCTGCTTGGTGCAAATATTATGACCAGATTTTCAACACTATCAACCATTTTGTTCATGCTACTTTTATGAAGCTTCTTAATTCTGCGCTTCCTACATCACTGCGCCAGAACCAGATCCTCCCAGTCAATTTATCTTCGGTGGCACAAGCTATAAAGAAGCTTAAGTCTAGTTCTACTGACTGTGATGGTACAAGTGCAAAACACTTAAATGCTGATTGTGAAGCTCTTGTCCAACACTTACAAATTCTGTTTCAAATATGTTTATGTACCTCGGTTGTGCCTGAAAGTTTTTTGTGCGGAACAGTTACCTCAGTCCTGAAAAAAGGAAAGATTCCGACTGAGTGTGCATTTTATAGGCCAATTACGGTCTCTTGCAACATAAGCAAAATTTTCGAATATCTTCTCCTCCGACCAGTTAATTCTTTGGCATATTTTGGTGAAATCAGATTGGGTTTTCAGCTGGGGTAGGTTGCCAGCAGGCCCATCGAATTTTAGCTCATGTTCTTACTGAGGATACTAAAAAGGGATTCGAGTTACATTTATGCGCCTGGGGGAGTAAATTCTTCTTTAATGATTCTAATTCAATACCTCGCTCTCAAATGAGCCAGAACTGCTAGAATTCCCTGCCGTGTTTTAACAAGAGCTACAAGCTTTTATGGCACTTGTCACGAGTAGGAGGTGTGAGAAACGAAAAGTAAATCTGAGCATTTTTCTGGAAATTCCGGTACCTCTCCCCACCGTGCTCGGATCCGGTCCGGACCCTAAAATATGTCATCTAAGGCATACAACCTCTCTAATTTCCAAGTTTCATTCAGATCCCTCCACTCGTTTAACCCCTATGAGAGCCACAGCATTTCCGGGACTCTCCCTCCAACTCCCCCCGCTGTGGCCGAATACGACTGGGACACATAAACTTCGCATCTCTAACATCTCCTCTTCCCATCCATCAAGCTTTACTCGAATCGGAGCATATCTGCAAATTTCCCGTTCCCGCTTTTTCATCCTCTACCTTAGTCGGATCCGGTTCGGACGCCAAATGACAAATCTAGGCTGCATAAACTTGGTAGGCCTACTGTCCAACTTGCATCCCATTCGGCCTATCCGTTTGGTTTGTGTGCATGTCACAAAGTTCCCGACCCCCCACTCCCCCAACCATGGACCATTTCAACCATTCGGACACATGCTTTGCATATCTAGGTCATCATTTCTTATCACCCATTAAGTTACACTCGAGTCCAACGATTTGTTCGCAACCTACGGAAGTCGGTAATTTCTGGATTCACCCTCCCTTAACTCCACAAAAATGGTCAAATCGTGGAACGGAAGTCTTCCTAGGTTTCTAATTTAATATGGTCGGGTCCCTGATATGCCTGCCAAGTTTCATGGACCTAGCTTATGTGGAAGCGTCTCACCAGATTTCCGGTGCCCCCTCCCCCCGTTATCGGATCCGGTCCGGATTTGAAACTGAACATCTGAGACACTTGTTCTTGACACTTCTCAAGTTTCATGTATGTCCGATTACCCGTTCTAAAGTTATTCATGCTGCTAGTTTCCGGATTCCCCGTCCCTTCAATCCCCCCCACGATGGCGGGATTCGGGACGTGATTATTTCTAAGTTAATCTGGTCGGGTGCCTGATATGCCTGCCAAGTTTCATCGTCCTAGCTTATGTGGAAGTGCCCAAACTAGCAAAACGGGGACAGACCGGCAGACATTACGATCGCTATATGGTACCTGAGTGTGCTCAAGTGCCATAAAAAGGCAACTAATTTCAATTAACTTAGACGCATAGCCTAGATGTTAAAAATAGCGAGATTCTGTTCCCAGGGCTGCACGAATATTTCATTTTTAGTGGAGTGTTTACTTTTGAACAATCCACTCTTGCGAGCGCTGTAAGAAGCTTTCGGTTTTCACCGTTTTTTTTGTGGAGCGCCCCCCCCCCCCCCAGGTTCAGGGGCAAATGGACCCAGATTGCCCAGTGAATAATGTTCGTAACTTGACTAGACCTGGACACAGGACGATGAAATTCCTTGTACTTGTAGATCCCAGGGCAGGGAAAATACTTTTAAGTCGTACCTCCCCCACCCACCCGTTCATGGGCAACTGGGCCAAGATTGCCCAAGATAAACTTCGCGACCCGTGACAGGAATCAACAGGTATCAAGTTGAAACTTCGTAGGCTTGTGAGTTCGGGGTCTCTTTTTAGCTTTTTGGGGGTCCCAACCCCCCCTCCAACTTAGTTCAGGGGCAATTGCGCCCCGATTGCCTATGTTTTAATGTTTTCAACTTGCATAACTGGATATAGGACGATGGAATTCCTTGTGCTTTTAGATCTTGGGGGTTGGAATATATATGTGGAGTTGAATCCCCCACACCCACACCCTCCAGGTTCATGGGCAAGTGGGCCCAAACCGATGAGTTAAGTTTTTGACATGTGACTGGAATCAAACTCTAAGCTGGTATATTCAAGGATATATAGGTCTAGATACGCATTCTGATGGGTCCCGACCCCCCCCCCCCCCTCCCCCTCCCGTTCATGGGCAGCTGCGCCAAGATTTCCCATGAGCTAAGTTCGTCTATGAAAGGTCTCAAGTTCAACCCTTGTATACTTGTAAATATACATGTGTAAACGTGAATTTTGTTGTAACAGCATCAAATAAGACCACGCGACGTACTTCAATCCTTAATGAAAAGTTGGAAACTGGATGGTTTTGTTATATGATCGATGATATGCCTCTCTTAATGAAGATGTGACAAAGGGGGTATTAGGCTGCTACAATTTGGATTATTGCACTTCTTATTACCTTGCTAATTGAAAAGAGGTTTAAAGGGTCGAACTGGCTGGCAAGACATTCAGTAATGAAATTGAAACCGTTCTGCCTACATGCGGTTTGTTTAAATAAGAAGCTTTTAAACTGCCTGAAAAATTTCCCTGCCGCCTTTCCTTAGGCGGGATGACTTCAAATAAGGTTAGTTCAACACCTGTTTGGGTACTGGGGATGTGACATGTCTTGGTTCTAACGTTGTTCGTATTTAAGATTTGATACATTTTTACTTTCAGACTCCACGTTTGAGCGCTTGCGCACTTGTTAACATTTATGCGGACACATTTATAGGTACATAGTAGAAGAGTAAGATTATCTGCCATCTAGAGAGCAAAACAAAACCTTTTCAGTAACACATGGTAACTTTCGACATTGAGGTTGAAATATGGACGACAATCTGATTCATTAAAAGACCTGTCTTACCTGTAATTCTAATGCAACCTACTTCCATAATCACTCCACAGATTTCTAATCCCGGAGAACCCAATTTCGTACGGTACATTCTAACCCCTCTAACAAAGCCACGCTGATTTTCTCATTTGCTGTGTTTTGCTACCTTCGATGTGTATCACGCTGTCGACGGTTGTCTGCGAGAAGTTTTTCCATCAGAAAAACCGGTTATGTAAATTGTTTCCCTGTTTTCGCTATAAGTTTATGGGTCTCGGAAAAGGCTTAAAACAGCCAAAACCGTGGGTTATTCGTTGAAAGCACAGCCTAGAAAGTATTCAAATATTTTAAAATACTGTAAGTTGAAAAGTAAATAGTGCAAGGGGTGCTTTAAGTTTAACCGAATAAGACTGAGATCCGACAGGTAGTTTACGCGTTGTCCGCTATTCATAGATAATCGATGTCATCAAATGAACTTATTCTTTCGGATTCGTGTTAGGCTATCTCTATGTGCTTGTCCCTCTATGATTTAAATATTCAGCAACTACAAAGGTAGCTACAAAGGTAATTTTGGCTACTACAACAGAAAAAACGGCACCCCCCCCCCCCACTTCGGAAATTTTAATCACATCTAAACTTTCAAATACCAAGCTACAATACATATTTACTTATCACCCAACAGGCCACTCCATCTAAGAAAGGTTATATATAAAAAGCGTTTACCTTGGCAAATTCGGTAGTTTCGATCCTTCCTCCATTTCCATATGTTATATCTCATATCACAAATTCTTCCTTTTTATTTTGCACTGTCACGCACAGCCCTACTGTTTCACTCCCTCACAGAAAGTGTTCCAATGCAGGTCCAACTTGACCTTCCTTCTGTCAACAAACTCACGTGGTTAAAGATCAGAATCACTTAAAACACACGAATCAGAACAATCGTTTTTGCTCCGAGGTACTCCACTGCAACTCCCGCCATTCGTACTTGGTAGTATGGATACACAGGTCCAGCTTGACCTTCCTCTGTCAACAAACTCACGTGGTTAAAGATCCAGAATCACTAAAACACGCGAATCAGAACAATCGTTTTTGCTCCTCGCGGTACTCCACTGCAACTCCCGCCATTCGTACTTGGTAGTACGGATACGCTGCAGGAGTCAAATTAGCGTACGGGAGGCGGCGCCGGTTACAAAAAAAAAGACAGGCGCGTTGGTTCAGGGAGAAACAGTCCCGATGTTGATGCAGCCGGAACAATGTAGAAGAATGAACGATTCTCTGAAACAAATGAAGGGTTAGAAGTGACTTTTGCAATTAGAACAGTACCAAATAAGTATTTTTCACACATAGACAAAAACGGCTGTCTGGAATCCGGAAGAAAAATCGTGAAGGTGAAGCCTCACCTTGACTCTGTTTGTTTTCAAATGGTGTGGTGATGTAGGTGTAGCGCTGCGGAGAGGAGCTTCGTATCCTTTTACCACACAGAAAATTTAGGTTGACTTTGGCAGATTCAGAATGCTGGACTTATAAGAAGTAGTCAAAGGCACTACTTCGAAAGCTGGGCCATTGATAGCATGATTCAAAAGCGGCCGTGGCCGACATTTTGTCACGGAATCCTAAAACCATCATTACACAGTATTTTTATTACATTTCGCCTGAACATGGTGCATGAAACAAAATTACACAGATGGGGACCGAGTAACTGGTATGAATGGATGAATATAACCCCAAGAAAGCTATTTAGGTCATTGCGGGGCAAAAATATAAAAAAGGTGTCTTAGAGTTCCTGTGTTATGTTATGATCAAACAATTTATTACTATCCTAGCAGCACTGGACTGTTGGCAGTTTGTTTTCCTAAATAACTGGAGTAAACGCTAAAACTAAACGAAGAATCTGGTGCGAAAAAATGACATGAGCTGAAACAATTAATGCACTCATGATATTTTTTCCATATTTCAGCCAAATTACATAAACTATAGGGCGGTCGCTCTGTGAAATGAGACGTTCTTCTATGGTAGATTTTTCAAAAATCGGCCAAGATAACTGACGTTGCGCAGCTGACATAAACATGGCCGTTCCTATTTTCTGACTAATAATTTTAGTTCGAGAAGTCAGTAGGAGGAGAGGGGGGCTATGCCGAACGATTTTTGCTTTTTCTACTGCTGGAAGCTTATTTTTCAATCAATATACTCGGTTTTTACGGTCAAGGGAGAGCAGACACTGGGCATTCTATGGTGAATTTATGAAAATTTTAGGAGTCAAGGTAAACCCTTCGCAGCTCCAAAACCAGTAGACTCTCAGACGTTCGGGGTAGCCCCCACCACGGGGCGAAAGCGGATGGGGTAGAGGCCAATCCGGACGGGTTAAAAACTTCAGCTATTTATTTGAAAAGCAACGTAAAAAACACAAAACGACCAGATCTTCAACTATATAAGCATAAATGGCACCCTCATCACCTAACATTTTAGGCAGAAAGGTCGTATTCAAATACTACGCCTCTCACTGACCTTTCAGTTCCTCCTGTGAACTGAGGGACTGCTAGTCTAAGCTCAATATCAGTTAGATCTATCTCTGCTTTATCAATTTGCTCTGGGAAAACAAATTTCTCGCCACTTTTGTGCAGAAAATTCACTGTAGCTCGGCTTAAAAGATACACAAAACTAATATGAAGCTTAAGTAGTGACATATAAACCTCAGAATCTGCAAAGTTGAAGGTCGTAGGCATATCTGGTCAACAAGGGGCGAAACCGAACGCTCAAAACTTCATTCGGAATAGCCCCAAAATCTTCGTTCGGAATCGCCCCAGACAGACAAAAAAAAATTAAATGGCGGCCGTGGTCAAACCCGTCGGCATATCAAAATGAAAATCACACAGGATAGAGAACGAATACTAGTCTAAACGCCTGCAAAACACGGAATTCTAGCTATCACAATTATTCAATTATCTTTCATCGACCTGCTATATTCAGATTTCTAGCGAGAGCAAAAAAAAACTTCAAGGGCTCCCAAAACTTGTACAGTTCGTCCAACTGATTTGAAACTTGCGCCAAATGGGCGCTAGGTAGAGGCCATCTAGCGTTAGTTTTTAGAGTAAAAAGCTGCATGCTAGGTGGTGAAAAAAATTTCGGTTTCGCCCCCGTGCGGTATGGCCCCCCTCCAACGGCACATGAATTATTTGGCGCTTGTTTCCCTTTTGCGTTGGGGATCCCATGAGATACCTACGACTTCGTAAAGTTTGTCCGTCGATCCGTCAATCTGCCTGTTAGCACAAACTCTCGAAGGAGTCGAGCTACTTTGTTCAAACTTTGTGTAAGGATCTTTTGGGTCAAAGTGCAGGTGAGGGGGTGGCTCCGTAGCCTACTTCTATATTTTTTCAATCATCAATCCATCAGTTTATTTTCCATAATAGCTTAAAGCTATAAGAGGAATAAAATATTTACGAAATACACAGACACGAAACAAATTAACTAAGACACCTACAAGATATGACCAGAAATAAATGATGGGATGAAAACATCTGTTTCTCTCTACCCAATGAAAAATTTATCTCAAAATAGTACTATGAAGTAGTGCGAAAAAGTAGCATGCAGTACTAATGATGCTATTACATGCTTCTACTTCTAGGCTACCGTGTTCCTGCATACTACTATATGCTACTATTAGCAAGACTTGATGCTCCTATGGCAAGACAGGATGCTACTACATACTACTACATAAGATTGGGCCAGTCTGCGGCACATTTAATGATAGTATTCTTTGCTATTGCATAGTATTACATGCAACTTTTTCGTACTACTACGCAGGCTACAAATTTTTCATCGGGTACTCCTTTAACATAATGGAACCAAAGATAAGGACATTTGCATTGACCACCTGCCACCACCTTGCCTGGCGTCAGTGTGAATTTTCTACGGCAGAGTTCCGAGCACATAGTATTCACAACTTACGCCCGAAGAACTTGGGGCCGTCCATCTAGAGAACTGGCTTGTATTATCAAGCGACGGCTCTCTTTTTTGTCTCCCCAGTGTCACGGATCAGACGAAAACTATCTAAGTTGCGTTTTCAGGCTCGCGATTCTCAACCCGTGTTCGTCACAAGTCGTTTTTACGGAGCGCATCTAACACGGGTTCCG
This sequence comes from Branchinecta sandiegonensis, assembly GCA_030848855.1. Taxonomy (NCBI): domain Eukaryota; kingdom Metazoa; phylum Arthropoda; class Branchiopoda; order Anostraca; family Branchinectidae; genus Branchinecta; species Branchinecta sandiegonensis. Next base: position 18,700,289 of record JAUPMV010000003.1, on the reverse strand, counting down.
TGGCTTCAAGCGTTTTTAGCTACCGTTTTTCTTCCGAGTTCAACACCGAATCCAAACACAAACGGACTCGGTAGAGTATCAAATCCTGTGCCGGGTTCTGTTATGCAAAACACGGGCGCTGAAAACGGGTGACAGCGCAACGTGTTAGGATTCGAGTTCAACTCGCTAATCGCTGAAAACGCAACTCTAGCTATTAGAATCGGCGACGCAGTGTTGATTAATACGCATTCTCGGCACAATAAGAACACCCTTGCTATCTTCACCAGTGTTGCAAAAGGCATGTAAGAAATTGGATAATTTGATAACCGGTATCGAAAATAAATATTCTTTGAGAATATTTATTGAGGAATATTCTTGCTGATGAAGAATCGCAGCTTACATATCCGTTGTAAACATTGTTTGAATAAAAGGTATCGAAAAGCTTGGTTTTGATTGGGTACTTATTGGTAATATAAATTGCGACATTACTAGTGTTTCTCATCGATCTGAAACCGTACTTGAATGCATCCCACCCGGTTTCCGCATTGCAACCAAAGACCTGCCATTCACCTATATACATTCCAGTGGCTCCCAATCAAACCTTGATCATTGCCTCTGCTCTGCTGCTGTTACCATTTCCACTGTACACGTCGACGAGGACGAGAGAGATAATGACCATATGCCTTTATCCCTAAATGTGTGTATCACTTCAAAACTAGCGTTAAATGCTCCCCAATCACAAGATAGAAACTGGTTCGAAACGGCTTGAAAAAAAATCAAGCTAAGCTTTGGTTGCGGATCTGGATTGCGTGTGGGCGTCCCTCGTGTGGTAATGTGTTTGAAATTAAACGTAAAACGAAATCTGCTTATAAGCGACAGATACGCTCTTTCCGTGAACCAGGTGCTTGTTCTCCGACAAGTTCAAAGGATTGGAAGCGGGTGCTAAACTCTTCAAGTTTGATGATCATAATAATCATAATATTCCACAGTCTTCTTGGACTCGGCATTACTTGAATGTTTTTCCCGTATAAATTTTGCTGTTCATCACCGTTAGTCACAATTACTTTCGATTTGCCTCCCTGCCAAAGTCGAACAAAACATGTACCTCCCCGTATATGTTGCAGTAATGTAATTCGACAAAGCGGCTGAAATCATCTTCGGTTGATACTGATGGCATAAGTGTTCGGCATCTGCATAAAGATTCCCCTGGTTTGATGAATCATTTGCAGTTACTTTGTCAAATGTGTCTATGTTCGTCACTCGTACCTGACAGTTTTCTTTGTGGGACTGCAACTTCGGTATTAAAAAGAGTGTGATGTGATTCTTACCGGTCAATTACTCTTGCCTGTTATATAAGTAAAGTTTTCGAGTATGTACTGCTCCATCTGGCATTGTCAATGTAAACTACGATGTCAATCAGTTTGGTTTTAAAAAGATGCCAGCATGCACACAAGGCGTTTGCTGTTCTCCTCAAAGACGTGCATACCAAAGGTCAGTCATTACATATTTGTGCTTTGGACATTTCTAAAGCATTTGACACTGTTGTCCATTGACAAGCTCTGCTGTCACTGTATCAGCTTGGTATAAACATTTCAATTATATCTGTGCTACGTTTTTGGTATTCAAATTCGTCTGTGAGACTGAAATCTAATGGTCATATTTTCGGGAATATTCCTTTGAAGTGCAGAGTCAGACAAGGAGGTGTCCTTTCGTCGTATATATTTAATGCTTGTATCGCAAGTGTTCTGACATAGATCCCATCAAGTTGTTTTTTCGCGTTTACTGAAGCTCACTTGAGCGAAATGTTCGTCTGGTTGGATCTCTGTTTAAAGATATTGGCCTTGCTCTAAATATTGCTAAGTGTGAATATTTGTCCTTTAGTAATGATCAATGTGTCAGTTCTCTGAATTGCGGGAGTTTTGCTGTATCTAGAGTTAAGACGTTTAAGTGGCTGGGTATATCTGTTTGTGATTCTCTTGCTAGTATCCGGAGGAAGTTTCTATCTGATACTAAAGACAAATTAAGAATTGGGTACGCAAAAATCGTTGCTAATCGTGGTCGATTCAGCAGAGGTGGACTGGCTAAACTTTATTCTAGTTTGTGCAACGATGCCGTGTTGTCTGCGTCAGGTTTATATCCCGTATTTACAAAGACTGATTTTAAGCAAATGAGGGTGGATTATTTTCGGTATGGCAAATTCCTTTTGTACTTACCCAGATCAGTCCGAGATAGACGCCTTGTAGATCGTTACGAAGCTAGTGACATTTTATGTTCGCTGGAAAATCTGCAGACCAGTATTGGTGATGACGCACGTTTCCGCCTAGGTGCGAACGGCAACATCCGGCTTTTTCATTGAGTGCTTTTCTTTTGTGTGTGATATACTGTCCTCTTTTTTATTTCTTTTCTTTGATTACTCCACTATCTTAAATCTGTACAGTGGGTCACAAATAAATATTTTATTATCTATGTAAAAATAGAGCAGAAGAATTAGCAGGATATAGAGAGACCTGGTTGCCAGTGTTCCTCTCGGACCGATGCACGGAAGATGGGAGGGGAGCGGGGGGGGGGGATAGACGGCCCATCTGGGGACAACACATTATCTTTGCTCCAATTTTTCTCTTGTATTTAGGGGTGGGATGTTTGAATTAATGGATGGACATTTCTTTAAGCTGGTGTGACAGTCGATTAAGAGGTAAGAAGACATGCTGAATCCATACCTGAAAACAATTTTCTTGCAGGACAAGTATTTCGCCTACCGGCCAAAACCGTAAATTTCGGCAAAAGATTTTGCTTCCAGATTCTCATACAGCATCACATGATCACTGCCCCAGTGACGTCAAGACCGGCAATCCCGTCAGTATATCGTCGAACTGTTTTCTAATGAAAACCACCACATTTTTTTTCTTCTGTTCTGTTTCTTGTCGGCAAATCTGCCATATCGGAAAACCTGTCTCGAAAATGCAACAAAATTTTTTGCAGCCCCCTCCAACTCCCCCTCCACCATGGCTGGATACTTTTCCAGCCTATGACTGATGGCATCTTCTCCAACCAAACTCATAAAGTTTCACTCAAACTGAACCCCCCGTACAGACAGAAATTGCATTTCAGTTACATTGCCAAGATATGCCCAGTACCCCCTCCAACTAAGGTCTGGCTTGTGTCCCAAAACAGCACAGCTAGAGCATATGACCACTAAACCATCCAGTTTTTGTTAATCATTAAACCTGTTTGGTCCCTATGTGATTCTTAGGACAATTTTCAATACCGCCAAAATCCCCCCCACCCTGCCCCACCCCATGGCCCAAACAGAAAAGCCCATGTCACAACCAAAAGTCAAAACCAAACAGCCTACTAGCATAGGGATGCTATCTAACCATAAATAAAGCAAGGGAAGCTGAAGGGAGGATCCTTAATTCTTCTTGGGCTCAGAACAAAGTAACATCCATAAAGTCTGTTCACATTCCACTAACAACATTAAAAAAAACAAGTAATATGCCAGTGAGCAGATGTGACAACAACATCTACCAGCCAAGGAATGTCGGCTACACTGGAGTGCCAGTGAGCCGATGTAACAAAAACTATATGTAATTTTAAGGCAATATTAATCTACTAGGTCTATATAGGCTATATCCTATATTACAGCCTAGGTTAATCCTGAAGTGACAGCTAATTTATGGTAGGCCTACAGTCAAGGCTGTATCCAGGGGGGGGGGGGGGGTAGGGGGTTGAAACCCCTCCCCCCCCTGAAACATACAAAAATAGTCATTTTTATAGGCTTTTCCCTCTGATCTATGTCTTTTTTGTACTTTTTTGTCCGACCCACAGGCAACCCCCCCCCCCCCGAAAGGCAAAACCTCCCCCGAAAAAAAAATCCTGGATACGGGCCTGCCTACAATGTGCCCATCTGCTTATCATTGTACAATAAAGGTATGCTTATTTGAACACTTTTTTAACTGTTCCACTACCTTGGCTTTGTTACTTGCATATAAAAAGTAAATGGAAAAAAAAAATAACAAACTTGATATCAGCTAACAACCAACTATTTCAGGGTTATCCTGGCACAATTTTTGTTTTAGTGTTGATGTGTGATAGTTGTTTGTTTGTTTTTTCTTTACAATGCCTTAGGCTAGAATTGTATTAATAATTTTACAAACCAATTAGAATTAGTGAAGCCTCGTTTTTTATGCCACTGGCATGTCTGATGCTTTTGAGAAACTCCAGGTTTATTTATATTTGCCATCAAAAAAAAATTGTACCTTACAAATTTGAAGTAGAAATTCAATATACTTTCTTTGATTTTGAATTTACCAAAAAGCTCCTTCCTATTTTGACGGCATCTGCAGGTTGGACCACCATCTTCTCCATTGAGCACTGAAGATGCGTTCAAACTATAAAAAGCAGACCAGAGCCTCGTTTTTGTTGAATGCTGCAGGCCCACTTCTCAGCCGCTTCCGGACTGATTCTTTATACATCCGTTTTAGCGCTGCATTGCTTCCGAGGAAGACAGCAGAACTTCTCGAGAATCACAGACTCGCTCACCGACCAAGTCCGTGCTTCCCTGCAAGGTGCTGCAGCGCTGCCGCTTCAAGCAAGAAGAAAGGGAATCCAAGAACGCATATTGTACAAAAGCAAAGAAGTGCTGCAGCAGCGCTATTGCAACAAAAAGGAGGCTCAGGTGTTGAGTCACTTTCAGCTGTGAATTAGCAAAATATTCAAAAAATTACAAAAGCGTGAGTGGTTATTACAAGAGTTCATAGTGAAAAATGCCTGGTTTTGGTTTTAGCTTTTTCTTTGGCGATTGTTCATTGTTAGCAGTCGTTCACATAAGCATACCTCTACTGTATGCCATCATGTTGCTTGATAAAAAATATATCAGTGGACAGTGGATAGAGTGGTTCTCATTTTTTATAGAGGGGCAACCCAAGACAAACAGTTTCAAATGTCTTACTTCATTATTTCACGCTTTCGGTCAACAGAGCTTAGCATACATATGTGCTCCTGTCATCGGCACTTATTCTTAGCCCACTTTGGTGCTGAAGTTGGCTTCAGACGTTTTTAAACTTTAGGTTGGAACAGAATGTACCAGTCAACAATAAAAGCTTCAAAGGTCGTGAGAAAAGTCCGAAATGACTACTACTAAATGGTCGTCTTTGCATCAGTGTTGCCAAATATTTCTGACCGCAAGCGCCACTTTTTTAGCTCAAAAGTGTCTTTCTGTATCATTTGAAATTCAACAAGACGTAAGTTTTCAATGGGGTCCCAAAAATTTAAGATTTATTGGATTTCTTGATCCAAACAGCCAATCTTGTAGATTTCTCGAGATTTCCAGTACATTTCTGGTAGGGCATTGTTCAAATAGGTAGAACAAGCTAAATACGCGGTGTTTAGGTCTTAATACACGATTGTTCTTTGACACTTTCTGATTTATAAGTGTGATTTTTCCCTCTATGATTTGTCGTTTATTTTTCTTTGTTGTGTGATCTTTTTTCTGTGCTTTTTCTACTTTCTTTCTTTTTTATACTCCATCATTTTCTCTTTCCTGTACGATGGGTTAAAAATAAACAGTACATTATATTACAAGTCATATTTGACGGTGCAAAACGGATAAGTCAGCTACATTTTATTAGAGCTATATTTCGGCCCTTCTTGGCAAGGGTCCTCTTCAGGCTCAAACCGCTCAAGCTGGGAATTGAACTTGTGGACAAACATTTAAAGATTCTTCCTTAAATATCTGATTTTATGAACTTCTTCTCTGAAAATTGGTTGGAATTAAAGCTGGTGCTGTGATTTCATTCTGGACACGGCTGCTATCTATCAACACGTTACAAGTCGTGCACATGTCAGTTCAAATCGGAACTCACAAGGTTCTTATCGATGCAGCGTTTGGTGTTGCCACGCTGATACAATTTTTCAAGCTACTAAAGATTAGAAAAAGCATTCTTAAGTGAACGAGTACAATTTGACGCCCTTTATATTGTAAAAAGCTATTAGATTTACGGATGGGCAGCATTGGTCCTAAAACTAACAGTACGCAGTTTAGTTCTGTTTCTTTAACAGAACAAAACGTGTTCTTTTAAAGAAAAGCTGTTTCTTCAGCTTCCAACGGAGAACTTTACTGCTTCCCGCAGCAACACTGATGACGCTGCACCTCCCATCGGCCCGCTTTCGAAACCAACCAAGCGATCTGATTGGCTCTGCATAAGGGGACAGGGGCGTCACGACCGGGGGAGAGGGGGGACGCCCCCCCCCAATGTTGTCGGGCAGTCGGTAAAAATAACAGAGTCGGCGCGAAGCGCCGCGATTTTTTGCCAAAACTATTGATTTTTTTTTTCTTTTAAACAATCGATTTTTATGAAAATCAGTCGATTTTTATGAAAATCAGTCCATGTTTTCGAAATTGTCGTTTTTTCTTGAATACAGCCGTTTTTTCTGCAAAAACAGTCGGTAGAAATTACCAGTCTGTCAGTAAATTCTTTGCCCCCCCCCCCCAAACATTTTGGCTAGTAACGCCTCTGTAAGGGGAAATAGAACCTGGCTCTATTCTCCTTATACGCCGAGGAATCTGTAATAAGCCTTACACGCCAGTTATCACCTTACAACCCCTATCTGAACTATTTACATAAACCAGTAAGATTTCACAAGTTGCGTTCTTGCAGATACTGTGGTATCTGTTACCACGGCAACTGGATTTGCAATTAGTCGCTTTTGCAGTTACCGTGGTATCTAAATATTCTTTGAGCCCAAGCTGACTTTGAAACATTTATTCAAACAATGTTTACAACGGATACGTCAGCTACGATTCTTCATCAGCGATATTTCGGCCCTTTTTGGCAAGGGTCCTCGTCAGGCGTTCCTCTGGGTCAACGTCGGGGAAGGAAACAAACTGTAATCAAAAACCTGTAATGTTTACAGGTTTGTTTCCTTTCCCGACGTTGACCCAGAGGATTGACAGCCTGACGAGGACCCTTGCCAAGAAGGGCCAAAATATCGCTGATGAAGAATCGTAGCTGACGTATCCGTTGTAAACATTGTTTGAATAAACCGTGGTATTCGATAAACGGTTGCTCTGCAAAACCGAAAATTGCCGAAATTGCGCTTTTCGAAATCATCCCAAAAGAAAAACTGATATTCGGTCACATCACTAAGTGCCAAACTTCTTTCCCACCAATTCTGCACAAATTTGACAAAAATGATGAAAGTGAGATGACTTTCCAGATACCACGATCAGTTACCACGGTCGGACGCCAATGACGAGCTCTCTGAGTCTCGAAACACAGTTATGTCCATCTTTATGCGTTCAGTTTTGCTCGCAAAAAGTAGGCTAGTGTAAGTTTGTAGAGTATACCAATGGCTTCCGCGCGAAAACATGTTTTGTTTTAAGAAGCGCAATTCGTAGCTTGAGGCGCAAACGATTAATTGCCAATATCTTTTAGCCCAAACGGGAGCAAGTATAACAAATATGTCAAGTCTTAACTTAATATTTCTAAGACTCTCGTGCGGTTAGATTCAGGAAGGAGCAACTTGGGCCAGTCAAACATGAACAAATTGTATAGAATATTAGCCAAAATTGTACCAAAATTGTATAGTGCATGAAGTTTATAGTATATTATGTACTTGGACGTTAGTGAAATTTTATTGACATTTTCCTATGCTATTTTTCGCAATGAAGAATTTTTGGATAAATAAAGGGAATTTGAATTTGAAGTATAGGGAGGGGGTGGGGTGGGTTTTCCCCAGCTTGTTCACAGCGGTATCGTCGAATTATCCCAAACCGTTGTGAGGTTGTGGAATAGGGTCGAAAGGGTTGTTACTGGACAAAGTAGCTCCGTTTACCCAAGAACAGATAGGGAGGGTGGAAGACAAAACTTCCCAAAAGGGCTCTACATCCTGTAATCCACGGGCGTCGCTATTGGGGGGGGGGGGGGGGGTACCACCACCCCTTGAAGAAAGAAAAAAGCTAAACTGGGCCCTCGCAGATCGCCCGACCAAATAAATTCAGCTAATCTGGGCGCTCGCAGAGCGCCCGACCAAAAAAAAATAGCTAAACTGGACGCTCGCAGAGAACCCGAACATTAAAGTTCCGCTAAATGGGTGCTCACCCAGGAAAGCTCAATGGGGGGCTGGCAGTTTGCCCGAAAAAGTCAGCAAGGCCAGTTCAGGGTTACCAAGTCACTTAATTGACATCCACCTCGGACCTACCTAGGCCGTTCTGGGTTCTCGAGCGTTTGAGACTTCAGGAATAGAATTCTTTCGAGCTTGCCGGAATGACAATTTTAACACGATCTGTTATGTACCAATATCTCTTAATTCATGTAAAAATCAGGTCATTTGCTTGTGGCGTACAATTTTAAGAACTTGTTAGTTTCTAGTTAGTTAGTACGACGTTTAAAAATAAATCGGCTTCGTCAGCAATGAGCGACGGTGTAATGACTGACATGATTGTTGCAACATGTCATTTGATTTTTATTTTGTTTTTCAACTGGAAACTCAGAAAGTCTGCTTTGTTTCAGTTTTTTTTCTGGGTGATCAGTACTCCTTTTTTGGAAAAGGTGAAACTGAAGCACGTTACCAACTTCCAGCTAAAAGTCTCACATTTTCTGGATTCGCCATCAACAAAGAAAGACGGGCAGATCCGTGCTAAGTGGCCCTTAATTTCATTTTGGATCCAAAAAGACGTATTCTGATCATACAGGATTTCACAAAATAACTTTGCCGGCGACGCCTTTTGTAGTAGGCTCTATTTACTGGAGGCTCGCGTCGTTTCATTAATGTTTTAGGCGTGGAATTTCGGGGCTTGGGTCACCTTAAAATTTAGATTTTATTGGTAGAAGTAATGCTTTGCCCAAAAAACGTCATAGCCTACTTACAATTTTTGCCTGCGGTGCTCATTTTCATTCTGTCTGATATACAGTCATTCGGAACTGCTGTGGGGCGGGCTGTTGCGTTAGCGATTTCATGTTATTACAAATGACGTTCACCTTAGTATTCCGTATTTTCGCACAATTTCCAGCATGCGATGCTGTGTTTCATGGCTATTTTTTTCAAACTGGTGTGACTCTAGACCCTTGCTGGAAATCTGTCGTATATTTTGAAGTAGTCACCTGCCACGCTCAAGCCCTTCAAACCGCCCCTGAGCTCGTAGATACGACTAGGCTTCTTCAGACTTCAACGCTTGCAAGGTATCGCACGTTTTCCTCGAGTTTTGGCTAGTGACGCCCCTGCTGCGATCTGTAAGTACACGATGTTTAATCGTCCAGCTCTAAGAGCTGTCAGGTCGTGAAATTGACTTGCTGGGTTATTTAAGCCCAGTTGCCATGGTGGGGAATGCAACTCCAGAAAGCTCTTCAACTTCCTAAGATCTATAACTGCGCTAATTTTCATCGACCTATCTATCCCCAGCCGTGGTCAAATGAAGAAAATAAGGTATTGGGCATTCAGGGTCCGGTTGCCCCTGATCCGGGTGGGTGGGATTAGTCCCCCGAAGCCGTTCCGAAATTGGAAATGCGCCGCTGAAAATAACTTTGTGGCGCCCCGCCCCCCAGTAAATTCTGGCTCCGAATCTTTTCAGGTGAAATATTTCAAATTATCTTTCTGTTGGTCCCTCTCTTCCAAAGCCTTAAGACTGTTCTTTCGAAGACCAGATTGTGAAAACCGTTACTTTACAACAGAAATTGGAACCAATATTGACACAAATTTTGAAAACTGTCGCTTGAAAACACACCTTAGATCTCGAGAGGTTGAACGGGGGTACGCTGCCCGTCGGTGGCAGCGGCGGCCGTGTGCATTTCCATGGAGGAAAATATCTCGATAGTGACACTGTTTGGTATCCCAAAACGTAAGTGACGGGATACCTGGGACTTCGTAAAAGTTGTCCGTCTGTATGTCCATCCGTCCGTCTGTAAGCACGATAACTCTCGAAGGGAACGAGATATTTTGTTCAAACTTGGTGCGAAAATTCTTTGAGCGTGTTCCACCCTTCTAACAATAGTAACTATTAGTTACTATTTCCGTTCCAACCTCACCAACAGTTACTACGCTGACCGGTCCAACCTTCTCGAAATAGTAACTAATAGGAAACTATTTGCTTACCACGCTCGGGAGCCTAGTAAGCGTAGTAACTACGGATCTCTGCAACGTGATTGGTCGGATTCACCCGTGGCATGATATTCTGCTGGAAAATCGAAAAATTGTTCCAGCCTTGACGGCCAAAAGACAGAATTCGTGACGTCATGCGTAGTAATTACGGTAAGTAGGTTGGAACACGCTCTTTGAGTCAAAGGACAGGTCAGGTTTGTAGATGGACTCTGTGGCCCTATATGGGGCGGGGGTTCAAATTAAGGGGGGAAAAAAATATTTTTTTAAAGCTATAGTGGATTGAGGGGTAAGTGACATGCTGAATTTGTATATGAAAATTATTTTCTCCCCGGACAAATAGTTCGCCCGGAAATTTGGTAAAAATAAAAGTTCATTCTTAAGTCGATTAAAGGCTCGAACTGGATGTGAGAACACACGATGAATTCATTTCCGAACTTTATTTACTTGTCAGACAAGCAATTCTGCTGAAATTCTCCAAAACCCGGAAAATTGGACTCGAGAAGTTGAATGTTTATTTGAGTCTCAACAAAACACAGAGGAGGAATTCTTGCTTCGCCTCTTGGTGTCACCAGCTCTTTTGGTCTGCATTCATTTTGCGAAGTTTTACAGTTTTATAGTGCAAAACGGATACGTCAGCTGAATTTTATTAGAGCTATATTTCGGCCCTTCTTGGCAAGGGTCCTCTTCAGTCTCAAAGCTGCTCAAGCTGGAACAGACAGGCTGAAACCGTTCTTGAGCTTTATTTTCCTATCGGTGAAGTAGTTATCCCGGAATAAAGGAATTTTGTCAAAGTAAAGGACTGTTCTAAACTCGACTAGGGATGAACTATACAGGCTAAACATGCATGCTCAATTCATATCTAAACTTGGTTTTCTCAGCTAATTAGCCTTTTGGCCGTAATTCGTCAGAAAACACCACTAGAGGAGACCAGGGTCGTCCCGAAGGGGGGGGGGGCTACAGCCACCCTCAAGGGACCCATGGAAAAAAAACACCTGAACTTGATGATTTTTAGGGAAACTACCTGATTATTGCTCAGGGATCCTACCGGAATTTCGCTCAGGAAATCTGCTCAAGGAATCTAGCAGAATTTATTCTCTACTCAGGGAATCTATCGGAACTTGTCTCTGGGAACTTACTGAAGGTTCAGGGGATCTACCGGACTTTGCGTCACGGAATCTACCGGAATTTGGTTCAGGGAATCTACCGGAATTTTGCTGCTTACCTGATACGTATAGACTCACAGCTTACCGGGATGACCCCAACACACAACTTACCAGAGTGATTCTTACAGACAGACATTATAACGTACCGGAAGGTTCACTGGGTGATTTCGGTAAACTTCTAAATTTCTATAGCTTTCAAAAATTAGGTAACCTATTGAAATTTACATCATTTCCAACTGGAAATAAAGTTCCAGGAATAATACCACGGTATTTTCTGCTCCAGTTTCGACAGCTTTCTCGATTCCTTTCCGGTGGTAAGCCGGGAAGAGTTCAAAAGCGAGTTACGGTAACCTTGATCCGAAATGATATTTCATGAATTGAAAGATGTCTTTCCACTAGTATGGAAAGTGTTCAAGCTGGCTAACTGAATCCCTGTTACCTCAGCCAAAGGGAAAATAATTTTTATCAAGATGAAATTAAAACCACCTTGAGTTCAACAATGGTTGGCCAGCGTCTTGAAATTCTGTAACTAATCGCTTGTGAAACTGATTTAGTTGACGAATGTGAAATTGGATGTGTTGTGAAAAATGGGTAACGCTTAAAACGCGACAAATAAATGTGTAGCGTTGGTTCGAGATAAAGGATTTTTTATCATAAAAGGTTTCGGATGAAAGCAGGTCTACTAGGGGGAGGGGTAGAGTGGAGAAATAGCTAATTAGGTCGCTGAAGCTTTAAGGTTTAACCGAACTGAGATTCAACAGTCTAGTAACAAATCACTTATTCTCTTAAGGCGTATTCTCGCCGTTCCCCGAGGACTCCTCGGGGAATCGAAGGGAACGGCGAGAATAGAGGGAGTCACTCCGCGCGGACTCCGCATGCAGAAACAGCGAGAATATGGGGAATGCTTCTAAAATGGATTTTGTTCGAAAAATGAATATGCAGCTGAAAAAATTAGTCTAGATCCACTGTATTTTTGGTTTTGTTTATTCTGGTTCTTTTTAATTAATTTTACATAGCACCTACAACAGCAAAATCTGATTCCCCTCCGAATTTGAAAGGGAGTCCTTTTTGATGATGGTGATGATAATCGGAGCATTCCCCGTCCGTGGGGACTCGCGAGAATACGGGGAGTGAGTCCCCGGGACAAACAAAACGCGGGGACTCCTCAAGTGGAGTCCTCGGGGAACGGCGAGAATATGCCTTTAGATATTCCTGAAAACCCGATAAAAATGAGTTACCGCGTTTGTCCGTTATCCAGGGATAATCGAGTGCATAGAATGAACTCATTCTTTCGGATTTGTGGTACCTTTATGTGCTTATCACTCAACGCTTGAAATATTTGCAAACTAGAAATGTCAGCCATTCCCGAAAATAAAATAAAATATCAGATTCATGGCAAGACGTCCGTATCCCCTGGAAATGCGGGCTTTTGTTTAAATTCAAATTCTCCGGTCCTGGATGAATTTTGATTTGTCGTGCAAGCAGCGAACACGCTGAACATTATTACTAGAGATGGAAAAAATACAAAATCCTTCAGATGAGTCAGAATATTTCAGTGTATGCAAATATCTGATGTAAAAATAAGCTGCCTATTCAGTTAAATTTTATCGAGCCTATTATTTTCTACTGTTGTTTGTAACAAATTATCAACACAATATCAAATGGCTCGGAAATATCGTTTTTCGAAAATACCTTTACCCTACGTTTACATACTGCGTAAATCCGAGCGTATTTTACGCACGCATTTGAGTTTGGAAAGATCTCTAGTAATACGGACGTATTTGAGAAATCTGCCGTTTTGTATGTAAATACGTTCGTATTGCTAAAAATCTTTTAAATCTGGGAGGGTTTGCTTGACAATGCGAAAGCCCGGACGTCTGGGAATCTGGAAGGTGAAGCCTGGCTTTTGGCGCTTGTCAATTCTATCCAGCGTTCCCAGTCCCACTCTCCAAAACACGCCCCTCATAAAATTCCTCTCAGATTAGTCTTTTTTTTGCCGCCAGGTGCGCTAACATAATGAAAACAATGCCACGTTACTTCTTGGTGTAAGTTCATCCAGGTTTGTCTGGCTATTTTCAATTCTTCTTAGGCTTAGCCATGTTTCAAATTGTTTAAGATGCCACTTCCTCTATTTTTGCTTTATCCCAGCTCTGTTCCGTCAAGCGTCATTTCCGGCTTCCGACTTCAGTGCTGAGTGCTGGTTGACTTTTCTACGGGGTTAATACGCGACTTGATATGAAGCGAAAGCCTAATCGCTTCTTCACTCTTCAGATAACTTAAGGTCTCACGTGTGATTCTTATTGTTAGCGCGTATGGAATACCAAAGAGGACAAAATGATAAGCGCGTCTCGCGGCGACTCTTCATCGGATTTATGAGGGACGTATGCGTGCCTAGCTGGCGTAGGTACAAAACGAGGTTTTCGTGGCCAAAAGTTGTATTTCGTCCTGATTTCGTGACAAAAACTGGCAACACTGCGCCATTGTTTGTTGTTAAAATTGAATGTTGAGATTTATGCTAGCCTAGTGAGTCATCAACTGCTTAGGATCTAGCCTTGAATTTTTCCATAGCTGTGTCATAAGTAACTTCTAGGCATTAGCTTTCATTTGATGGAATACAAGATTAGTTGTGTTTTTTGCCTTTCCTCCGTAGGTCGGTTAACCTACCTACTTTCCACTATTGACCGTTTTTTCGTCTCACCTGTCGGTTCGACTGAGCTCTAAGAAACGGGATAGAAGAAAAATTGCCGTTTTCCAGTTGCAGGCGCCTATCTCAGCCTATCTCCAGTGAGAATTTTGAATTTTGCGCCGTGCCAAGACCATAGGTCGGTTGGATGGAGCTCAGACCTCAGTCCACAGGTCAGTTAACTGACAGACGAACAGCGATGAAAAAACAACTTATAAGGATTTAGGTCAGTTAACCGAAGAAAGAAAACAGCTTATAGAGAGAAATCTCGCAGGTCGGTTAACTGGATGACAGCAAAAAATGCAAGCATTACTTTATTATTGTGTCAGTCACCGCATCCACTCTGGCCATACTCTGTAGGGTCCAGGACCAGACTTCCACTTAGCCCCAACTGCTTTCAGTTTAGGCTACGTTGTCTATGTCTTACTACTGTTGTCTATTAGGCTTGATTTTTTTAATCATAAGCCTGGACTATTTATATTTTTTAATTTTTATTAGTATTTTTAGCATTTGACATATGACTTCCAGGTTTGAGAAGAAGAGAGGCTTCCACTTTCATAGATAGATTGTACCCTAGGGTACCCGATGAAATAGATATCGCTGCACAATCATCATGGGATTGTAACAAAAAATTTCAACTTTGAGATTAAATTATCGGGCTTTGACCATCATTCTGAGCCAGGGACTTGCAGGAGTGTTAATTGGGCTATTCCTTAAGGGCAACTCCATCGTTACCTACATAATGTTTTGTACGCTTAGAAAGGCTGTAGCATCATCGATTCTCAACTTGGAGGATTTGTTTTTATTCTGTGTCAAAGGTAAAGCCTTCATCTTTCTTATGTCAAGTGCTCCAGCGATTTCCTTTGAATGGTTTGTGTGCACGGCTCCAAAAACCACGCGTTTCCAACGTAACAAAAAACGGAAGTGACTTTTTGGCAGTGTGTACATAGTCTTAATTTTTAGAGAATCTGTAAGGTCTGGCGAAATGATTTTTTTTACGTCAGTTAACAACAGTCTTAGGACTGTTAAGGCAGAAATTCAGAACGATTGAGCCCTTTGCTTTGATTCCATGATTTTTTTTTCCTCTGTTACTGACGTAACAGATTTTCGTTACCAACGTAACTCGTGCAAATTCTCACCAAAATCTTCAACAAAACGGTTTTATTCGTAAAAGAAATGTGAACGAAATTTAAAAATCGGACCCTACATAATTGTTTGAAGCACGGGTACTACTACCACCAACAGGTGGGGGGGAGGGAGGTTGCCTTTTTAATACGTTTTGTCTCAGATAAAAGAGAATGTCACTCTTTTTGGGCCATCGCCATCTACTCTGCCCTGCGACAAAAGGCGCACATTGCATCGATTTAACAGATGTACCTTCTTTCTCTAAGCTTTGGATTATCCCAGGGAAGTACTGGGTAGGAAAGTACAATTGAGTTAGTTTTACTCCTTGAGCCCAAGCTGACTGGGAAACATATATTCAAGCAATGCATCCTGGATACGCATGGTTATGAGTGCAGGCTTGTTCCTTCCCCAACGTTGGTCCTGAAGTTTGACAGCATGACGAGGACCCTTGCCAAGAAGGGCCGAAATATGCCTGCCAAACCATCGTAGCTGAGGCATACGTTCTACGGATATGTTTTATGCATTGTTTGAATGCATATTCCCTCGAGGCATTCCTTCTCGGAATTCAGAAATTTTTCAGGTCATTTAACAGTGGTCTGAAATGCCCCCAAAAATCACTGATATGCCTAAAGGCGTAACTAGCCGAAATGTTTTTCGAGGGGGGGGGGGAGGGGTAAGGTATTTACCGATTGGCTAGTCATTTTTACCAACTTTTTTTGAAAAGATTTTTCAGAAAAATCTGCTGTTTTTTAAAAAAAATACGACTGTTTCAAGAAAATCGAAGGATTTCAAGAAAAGCTGACTGTTATTACGAAAAATACACTATTTTTGCGAAAACTGACTGTTCATAGAAAAATCGACTGTTTTTACGAAAAATCGCGCCAGATCGTCTGTTTTGTACCGACTGGCAGACAAATATTGGGGGGGGGGGGGCTCCCCCGCCTCCCCCCATACGCCTGAATATACCCCTAGCCCCCCCCCCATCCTCCAATCAACTGATATGTAATATTTTCTTATCAAGGTCACTTTACATAAGTCGATACTACGATTAACACCTTGCCAGATTTGCAGACATTTTCAGCGTTACTGACGTAACAGTGGGCTGTAACGTCAGTAACGCCAATTTTGTTACGCTTGTAACATGTTTTATTGGCTTCAGGTATGAATTAAAAATTTCGTTTTTTGTTTACTGGAATAATCACTAAAATTGCTATTTGCTCACGTTCTGACACTTTCTTAACTTGCTTGGACTCAGTTGTAGACGAACGATATGCCACTTTTTCGTTACAAACGTAACATTCGATATCTTACCGTGCAGCACAAATAAAATACAATCCGTCAAGGATAGCGACTTTGAATGAACTCAACTCCGTTCAGGGCTAGCGGGTCTTTAAGTATGGGAAATAAAGAGGATCAAGGGTTATGCCCAGGTAGATTCTCATAGCCTCAAAAATGATTGTAAAATCTGGCAATCCCTGAAACTAATCAGCTTAAGATTTAGACAGCTGAAAAAACCAGAAAGGATGCTCCAGTTCTACTTGGAATAGATTCTTAAAGCCCAGGGTATGGTCTATAAGAGAAACCTAAAAATGTTCCACCAGCTTTTATTTGAAAATTTATCCCTCGGTAGACCATCTCATGGAGTTGCCCTTAATCGTATACAATCGTATATTTTTATTTTTGCAAAAGAGTTTCCAAGGAAGTAAGAGCTTAAAGGCTTCGAAGTTTGAACACAAAAAATGGAGTCTCGAATCCTATTGGTCGGTTATGACGTATCATTAAAAAGCAAACCAATAGGAAGTAGTATTCATTTTTGTAGTGAAAGTTTCAAGCCTTCAAACTCTCATTTCTGACCAAGTTTTTTTTTATTAAAGCTATGATTGTACAATTCAGAATAAGCTAGGAATTGTTTCCAGCTATTTACAGGCTTATAGTAGTAATAAAACATGGATAATTTGGTCTCAAAGCCGAAAGCCTTATACTTCACAATGTTAAATTACTCTTTTTCTACTCCTATCCGTTTTCGTTGGGTAGGGTGCAGAAAAAATGGACAAAGTAGAAATTGTTGCAACATCATATTTGTTATTTAAAGAACACTTTTCTCTAATCTTTTGTGGTACAAACAATTTCACCAGTGTGGCAATCCTGCTTTGATGCTTTAATGGAAGCCAGTCTACCTCATTAAGTGCATCAAAGCGCAAAGCTGCATTCTGCTTTTAAATATGATCCTTTTTCAGGACTGCAAAGAACAAGTTCTGACATCAAATGGAAAGTATCCTTTTCTATCTCAGATGGTCATAAGAATAAAAGAGCAGAGGTCTTACTTCATCCTGTCTAGCCCCACATGTTGCATAAATGCACAGCCTATTTGAGATAGTACAGTGTATCTGAGGCCTCTGTGCCTCCAGCCAGGCAAAAGTAACTAGGCTACCTACACTCAAAGCATCCGGAGTAGCCACCACATTTCTGTGGTTTTTTTTCGTTATTCACGAAATTGTGAGGTGTTCTGTAGGCCAAAAATAAATTTGGACTCGGATTAGTAATATGAAGTGGTTTTCTTTCCTGTTGAAGTAAGATGACAGACGGCACGGCAGACAGTCTACCATTTCTTATTTTTCTTTAGGGAGTATCGAACAGGTAAGCAATCGGAAAGGTTTTGTAACTAGGCAGCACACACAGTTTAATCTATCCTTTGATCAACATATAGGCTCTGTGCTGGCTCGATGGTTGAATGGAAAAAATCCTTGGGGAATACAGTTTGAGCGTCATTTTTTGCAAATGTACATGATGATACAGCCGCTAGCCTAATTATATTTTTGGCAAATTTTCGATGAGATAAGCAGTGAGTCTTTGTGAAAGGTAGTATGGGTAAAGAATATTTCCCACACAATCAACAGTTAACCTCCAAAGAAAATCCTTGTTAGCTGATGCAGTAAAATCCGTATCCTTTAAAGGACCTGTCTTACCTATAATACTAAGGCAATCTACTTCCATAATCACTTCATATATTTCCGAACCTGGAGACCCCAATTTCGTTACGGTACATTCTAACCCCTCTAAAAAAAACTCGATGATTTTCTCACTTGGCATGTGTTCCTACCTTCGATGTGTATCACGCTGTTGACGATTGTCTGCGAGAAGTTTTTCCATCAGAAAAACCGGGTATGTAAATTGTTTCCCTGTTTTCGCTACAAGTCAACGGGTCTCGGAAAAGGCTTAAAACAGCAAACCCTAGTATATTTATTGAAAGCACAGCCTAGTTTTAAAGTATTCAAATATTTTAAAATACTGTAAGTTGAAGAGTAAATAGTGCGAGGGGTCCTTTAAGGACTAGGCTAGGCTAATGCTGAGTAAAGATCATCCCTTCCAGTTTGATATTTTTCTCTGATAGCTGGTTCTGACATTCCTTCCTTAACTCTTTGCTAAAGATTATCTGTTCAACCTCAAGTTTGCTGTTAAAGAACTGGAAAGGAGTTCAAAGAAGTGTGAAAAAGAAGAGAAAGTTGAGAAAACAAAATGCAAGAAAGCAATTACGAAAGGAAATATGGAAGGAGCGAAGATCCATGCCGAGAATGCCATCAGACAGAAGAGTCAAGCTCTCAACTATCTGCGAATGGCTGCCAGAGTGGATGCAGTTACGAGCAGAGTACAGACTGCGTTATCTACTAGGAAGGTAAGATATGACAAGTATTACGGGTAACGGCTGAAGATGTGACAGAAACCTTGAAGCCTAGGGAAAGTAGCCTTGTCAACATAAAAATATTCCTAGGTCTCTGAATTCGATTTTGCAATACAAGTTTCCCGAAACCATGACCTATCTTTCTAACTTCTTTTGCAAAGTAAAATTTTGTCCTAGGTCCGCGGATAGAATTTATTGTCGTTCCGCAAGAGTCACGATAGTTAGAGTTGTTTATGATGGTGGGGAGCATCATAAGTGGGATTAGAATAGAATAGAATTTATTGCACAAAAAGACCGAGGCCATGGCAAAAATTGAAACAAAAAAGGGAACACTTAAACGAAATAATAGAACTAAACTAAAAGAAATTTTCTCTGTGGGCTAAAGCTACCTTTAGGAACCTTACCAGCCTCTTCACATCTTGAAAACACTTACTTCCAATAACGTTCGTCATCCATACTTCATCATTCATTGTAATCCGTCCGGCAGGAGTCCTCAGTTTACTTATGGGTAAAATGGTTATGGGTATGGGTAATAATACCCATCTGTTCCGCAGGAATTCCCGTCAGAATGTCCGCGCTGTTTATGATTTTCGTGGCTATTTAGCTTATTACAATTTCATCCGGATATCGGCCGAATTGCAAGAGGCTGAAGCAGGGAAGCCTCAACATTTACTGTTTTTTTCGTTTTTGGGATCCCAAAACGTAAGTGGAGACATACCTATGACTTAGTAAAAGTTGTCCGTCTGTCAGCACGATAACTCTCGAAAGGGTAGAGATATTTTCTTCAAGCTTGGTAGGGGGATCTATTGGGTCGAAGTACAGGTCAAGTTCGTAGATGAGCCCTGTAACCCCATATTCGGGGGTGGGGTTCCAAATTAAGGGACGAAACAAATGTTTTAAAAGCCAATGAGATAGTCGATCCGGAGGTCAAGACAGAAACTTGTTTTCTCGCCGAACAAGTAGCTCGTCCGGAATCCGGCCAAAACCGGAAAATGTGTAAGAAGTAAAAGCATAATTTGAAGCTGATTGAATGTTCGATTTAGGGTTAATAAGACATGTGGAATACGTATATGACAATCGCTTTCTACCCGGACAAGTAGTTCGCCAGGAATTCGGCCAAAACCGGAAAAATTGTTAAAAGAAAAAGTTTTATTTGGAATTGATTAAATGTTAGATTCAGGGGTAAGAAGATATGCTGAATCCGTATATGACAATCATTTTCTACCCGGATATATAGTTCGACCGGAATCCGGCCGAAACCGGAAATTTTTAAAAGTAGGTGAAGTTGATTAGAGGTTCGGTGTACTGGTAAGGAGGCATGCTAAAACCGTATATGTAAATTATGTATGAATGAATGCATTTATTACCCATCAAATAAAAAACAGATGGAGCACAACAAAAGACAAGGCAAAAAAGAAGAAACGGAAAACATTAATTCCTCTGACAACAACAAAAAAGAACGATCACAACAACCAACAGCATATACCAACTATTGTTGCAGAATCATAGCCCAGGGGTGGGACTCGACTGACAAATTATAACGAGCAATCTGCGCTACGATTGCTTCTTCCGGACTCGTAACGCCGTACCGACGCGAAACATATCTGTTGCTTGTCCACGGTGGCAAACGCAACAGAAACTTTGCATATTTGTAGTAGACCGAGCGCAATTTCAGTCTATCTGTAGCCGTAAAAATACGCCAAAATGGGCTAAGGTACAAATAATGGGGCAAAACCATAGCATTGTACAAACGGGCCAACAGACGACGGTCAAATTTCCACTTATTTGCAACTATCCGGCCATACGTAAACGAAACCGTCTTCTGGAAGTGAGAAAGTAGTAACCGCCGCGTCTCAAGTATTGACCGTCCAATAGGAAGGCCCAAATATAAAATACTATCCGCAAGCTCAACAATAGAAGCACCAAGTGTGATGCTTCGACCAGTATCGGCTTTCGAGTTAAACCGGAGTACTTCAGATTTTTTCTCGCCGAACAAATTGTTCGACCGGAATCCGACTAAAACCTTAAAACTTGTTAAAAGTTAAAGTTTATCTGAAGTTGATTAGATTTTTGATATAGGGGTAGGAGATATGCTGAATTCATTTGAGCTTTAGTTTTTGCCGGACAGATAGTTCACCCGGAATCCGGCCAAAACCGGATATTTGGCAGACGTAAAGCAGGAAGTTTTGATCAGTTTCGTCAAATTAGATATGATGTATAGATAGGGGTAGGCTAAACACGCATGCTGAATCCATACCTGAACTTGGTTTTCTCGGATGACTAGCCATTGGCATTATTCTGTTTCTAAATTTTCAATAGTAAAGTGTTCAAGGAGTCTTGCGAAGACCGGACTACAAGACGCAATTGTCCAGATCAAATACTAATGTTTGGGATCCCATCGAAATCTTTGGTCTTGTTCTCCTTATAGTCTGTCTTGTTTGAAAATCGAAGGAGTTTCTTTTAATTGGGACTCTGAGAGTTGGGTGATCCATCTACCCATGAAATCGAAAATTGTACCCTTTGTACTCTGATTTTAAAATTTAAAGTTTAACCGAAAAGGGCTGGGATAGGACAATCTAGTTACCCATCACTTATTCACTAAAATTGACTTGGAGACCCGCTGAAAATTCGAAATTCGCGAATAATCGATTTTTAAACGGTGGAATTTCCGTGTGATTTCTGGTACCTCTATGCGCTTGTATTTTTGTTGTATGCCTTACGAGAAAGGTTTATGATTTTTTTTGTTCAGGCAGTAAACAATCTTCACCAGTCTCACCACTGCCCACTGAAAAGCCGCGTTTGTATTCAGATTAAAATTTCCGGCTTCATAGTAGAATTTTCGTTGTGGGGACGGCCGCAGATATTCTGGACGTCATAACTAAAGTAGATAGTGGAGAAAAAAAAATCCCTTTGCAGAATCCGAATAATTCAGTGTATTCAGTTAAATTACACAAAAATAAGTTGGCTTTTCAGTTAAACTTTAACCGGTAATCTTCGGGTTAAAACCAGAATGGCTAACATCGTGCTTTATTGGCCCAGAGCGGCGAGTAGCCTGGTACGAGGGCCTGAGTTAGAGAGACTACATATCGATGGCCATCTTGCTTTTTCTCTCGTAAACGTTTATTTTCCTCGAAGCAAAAGATGGCGGGGCCTTCGTCACGGAAAGGACGACCTGCATGGAAATGGCTGTTACTTTTAAGGAACTTCGAATGCTTGCTTAAAGCACGGATTGGCACATGTCAGGCTGCATATGTAATCGCTTGGATTTGGAAATGTTGCTTTTATAGAAGAGATGTGAAGTTTAGCCGCGTAAAAATATTAGGGTCACGTGTGGTAAATTGCGTCGCGTAATTCGCACCAGCCTTGTAGCGTGGCCAATTGACTGCGCCAGTACTCTTTACATGCTAATTTGTCACGCTTGGTTATACGCAGTGAAACATCAGCCATCAGGTCTCTTATACTGACGCAAAATTTTAAAATTTCTTTTCCTTATATTCCTTTGATTTCTAGATTCTGGATTCATACGATAAATAATTCCAAAGAAAGCCCATCGGGCCATAGCGGAACAAAAATGTCGACTCTACAAAAACCATATAAAATACATCAACTGTACAGCAACCAATATAGTTAGTATCAAGAAGATTAAAAGTCAAGATATTCCATAGTCATCTCCAGGAGCCTCCTAGTCCCCTTATTTCCAAAAAAATCGGTCCCATATCATTTGAACTACTCCACCCTACCCGTATTCCAGCCTATTAAAAGGATCCCACCTTATATCAGAGAATCCCTTACACTTCAATCGGAGAAAACCATCGTCTCCTCCAGACATCGGACAGGGATGATTATTGGAAACACTGCTGTATCCTTTCTTTCTGAAAGAGCCTAACACCAGCCAATCTTATTCGCCACTAACAAAAAGTTAATCAACCATTTATGACAACGAGTTTGTCAGTGCCGCCATCTCATGAGTTGTTCTGGGGTCAGACAGTGCACAATAGCGGACAAACCTTTTTTCCGGAGAAATCAGCTCATTGAACAAAAACATCAAAAAAGGATTATCAAAAGAAACTATCGGACATTTAGCTGTTTTTTTTTTTTTTACTTAGAATTTAGAAACTATCAAAATGTCTTTCCTTTTGTGTGATCTTCTGGGTGGGATCGATTGTTAGCTTGTCCGTGTGGGTGCTTCGGGATCGCCCCACTAGATGCTCCCACGGTTCTGGCTTGAACTGGCGATTTGGATGGGGTTGATCGAGACTTTACAAATGATAGAATGCTCTGGTTTTTGTAGATTCTGAACATGAGGGATTGAGATTATTCGGTCCAGGATCCTTCCTTTGACTGACATCACTTTTCCTCGGGTCTTGTTATCTTTTAGTTTTTTTTTTTTAATGTAGGTTTCTCTGGACGTGTCACCGGGGGGTGTTGGGACCGGGTGCTGACGTGAGAACACGCATGCGTCCATTAGTATGGATGACATGTACTGAAATATAAATACTGTATTTGGTTAAATTTTAACTGAAAAGCCAACTTATTTTTGTGTCATTTAATTGAATACACTAATAATTTGGGTTCTGCTAAGGGATTTTTTTACTTTCCAGTATCTGCTCTAGTTATGAGAGCAGATAGTGTGCGTAAATTCTACTATAACGCGGGGAATTTTAATCTCAACACAAACGCGCTTTTTCAGTGGGCAGGGGTGAGCTTGGTGAAGACTGCTTAGTGCCTGGACAAAAAAAAATCATAAATCTTTCTGGTAAGGCATACAACACTTATACAAGCGCATAGAGGCACCACAAATCACACGGCGATTCCACTATTTCAAAGTCGATTATTAGTGAATAGCGGAATAGCGAAGTAACGCATTTTCAGCGGGTCTTCAAGCCAATTTAAGTGATCGGTAACTAGATTGTCCTATCCCAGCCCTTTTCAGTTAAACTTATCCGTCCCATGCATTACGAATTGTCTTCTTGCCGGGCTCTGGATATTTTGTTATTTAGTTTGTTATTAAAAAGAACCTGAACCTGCTAGAAGAAAATAACATCGTTTTGAGTGGAGATATGGCTGGTAGGCCATAAACTTCTTCTTCTGCCCTGGGCCAAGTTAATACGAACTATTTTATTGTTTAAAACGAAAAAAAGAAGAAAAATCATATGAATTCACTCCTGCTTTATATGGTTAAGGGAAGTGAAACAGAATTAAGAACAAAATTCCACTAGGATGGGGCGTATAATGTAGCCTACCCTTCTTATTTTTGAGAAGAAGGAAATACTTATCAGCTCATTACGGAAAATTCGAGGGGTTATACATTTAATTATTCCCGTTGCCCGGGAGTGGTCAAGGTTCAATCATCAGCTCAAGCTTACTCTGACCGGGTGTTGACTCTTTTAGGTCACACAATCGATGGCCGGTGTTGTGAAAGCGATGGACTCCGCGATGCGTTCTATGAATTTGGAAAAGATATCAGCACTGATGGACAAGTTCGAGGGTCAGTTCGAAGACCTGGATGTCCAGAGTAGCTACATGGAGGGCACCATGTCTCAAACAACCACCGTCTCCGTTCCTCAGGGAGATGTTGACAGTTTGATGCAACAGGTGGCTGACGAAGCGGGGTAAGTTCGTGTTTTAGATTAAAGCGCAGAGCCCACAGAACGCTAGTCTTTTCCGCGATACGACGCGAAGTCTGGAGTTGAAATGGCGCCTCATGATTTTTTGTTTGCTAACGACGCCGAACTCGCCTAGGCGAATGCGGATCCGCGTTCTATGGGCATCAAGCTTGAAGCGTCCAGATTAAAACATCGATTCTTAAACAGGTTTACCAACTACTTTCATCTTAAACTCCCAAACATTTCATCAAGTCCACAAAGTTCAGACATATCGCTGAAGGGACTGATAGTTTGACACGTTGGCAGTTTGCTGGCTTATTTGCAGGGGGCTAACGAAGAGGGGTAAGTTCGTGTTTCAGTTAAAGTGTTTAACTGAACTTACAGATTCTGATCTATTTCTACCAACTTGTTCAAAATCGACGTGTTTCCCCCTACACGTTTAATGAAGTCCTCGTAGCTCAGACAATCTCCTAAATGGAAGTTCAGTAGGTTCGCGATAAGTCGGTGGTGCCTTAATAGTGACATACCACTTTGTCCAGGATCAACCGACACCTTTCTGTAGCCTACACTGTCAGAAGTGTAGCCTACACTGTCAGAAGTTTCATAAAAGATAACACGAGGATGCGCGGTTTCAACAGATAATGCGTAACAGATAACACTTCGGATGTCAACAGTTGTGTTTCAGTATGTTATGCATATAAGCGTTACCATTACGAAGACCCGAAAAACCGCCTAAAAGTATCTGCTGGGTTTTCTGACATAATGACGATAAGGAATTAAGTCAGTAGATGCTTTTTTGGCTCTTCCTAAAAAACTTGCAATGCATCAAACACAACAGATAACATCCGAAGTGTTATCTGTTACGCATCATCTGTTGAAACCGCACATCCTCGTGTTATCTGTTATGAAACTTCTGACAGTATAGTACTTAAACTTTATGAACCTTATAGGCTTGCCGCTGTCAGAGTTTCGGTCCAAATATTTTGGCCCAAAAACGAGGTCAGTCAATCAATCGGTCTGTATTGTTCAGACAAATTTCGAACGGTATTATTGATAAAACGAATATTTGTTCTGCAAGTGAAAGCAAATGACAAAGCTTGCTGTAGAATGAATATCCGAGAATTGCAGGGTTGTCATTGTCGTGCCAAATTCGCCAAGCTTTAGGTGTATTCTCGCCGTTCCCCGAGGATTCCACTTGAGGAGTCCCCGCGTTTTTGTTTGTCCCGGGGACTCACTTCCCGTATTCTCGCGAGTCCCCGCGGACGGGGAATGCTCCGATTATCATCACCATCATCAGAAAGGACTCCTTTTCAGATTCGGCGGGGAATCAATTTTTGCTCGTGTTGGTGCAATGTAAAATGAATTAGAAACAATCAGAATAAACAAAACCAAAAATAAAGTGGATCCAGACTAATTTCGTAACCTGCATATTTTTGTTCTAACAAAATCCATTTTGGAAGCATTCCCCGTATTCTCGCTGATTCTGTACGCGGAGTCCACGTGAAGTGACCCCCTCTATTCTCGCCTTTCCCTTCGATTCCCCGAGTAGTCCTCGGGGAACGGCGAGAATACGCCTTTTATCATGCAAACTACTAGAGGGATATTGGAAGAAAGGAGAAATTGTGTTGCTGGTACCTTTAGTATTTGGTTCCACGTGATGATCATTGTGAGCCCGTGTCTTCTTTGGGCGGTTTGTTTGTTCATTTGACTTTATATGCAGTTCAGCCCGGAAGTTCAGTACGGAAAATCTCCACGTCGAATGCCATTTTACACCTCGAATCACGAATCGAGGACGAAACGGAATTTTTGGTAGCGAAATGCGGGCGAAAGTATAGCGAGGACGAATATTGATGACGAATTCTACTTCGACCCACATTTCGCCGCGAATATGAAGGCGAAGGAGATCTCGCGTTCGCTATCGTGTTTAATAAAGGGCGAAGCGGATTTCCCTTCGGCCTTAGTGTTCGCTGCGAGAAAGATGGCGAAAGAAAGGGTGATTCTACCCCCGCCTCATATTTGGCGAAGGGTGAGGGTGTATTCAACTTCGGCTTTGTGTTCGCTGCGAAGAGGTAGCGAAAGATCAGGGAGGTTTCATCTCCGCCTCGTAGCTGGTGAAGTGCGAGGGAGGCCTTATAGTTTAACTGCGAAGTTGCCATCAGGTGATGGCGAAAGACTTATCGTATAATACTTCGACTTTATTTCCGCTGGCAAGGTAATTGACGAGATTCAGAGGCAATTTTTTTATTGTTGCTTTTTATCTCGCCTATAGGCATTCGGTGAGCAATGAGAAAGAAACAACTTTCGAGATTTACGTTTGCAAGAAACCTAGGGGCAAATAGCAAGTCAGTTCGACTTTATGTATCACTATATTAATCAAATCCAATGTACGCAGTAAATGGCACCTTCTTCCCTAATTAATTGTTTCGAGAGAGGAAAACAAACTGCTAATTGTAAGAGCCACGGAAATACTTTAATTTAAACCCTGTCGTCTATAGTTTTAAGATATTGCTATACTGTTAAGTCAAAAAATTTCAGAAGCAGCTTGCGTGTTTAAACCTTGTTCGATGGTGCAAAAGCATCACCCGACAAATTTCGAGAGTTATTAGTCCTAAATTGATAACAACATAGTTTTGTCTTCTATATTAAGAGCGTGTCCGAAAGCTTTCAGGACTGTAAATGCTGCATTTAATGCTGCATTTTTATTTTTATTTTCGTCTGAAAGCTCTTACCTTATATGCAGCATTAAATGCAGCATTTACAGCACTAAAAGCTTTCGGACACGTTCTTTATTTCTTCTCTAACACTTCTAATTCCGAAATTTAGCCTTAATCGCCAGCTCCCCAGTTTCTTCTTGAAAATTCAGCGTAAAATTTAGCATCTTCGCTGAATTTTTCGATGAATTTTATGCTGAATTAATGCTGCATTTACTGAGCAAAAATTTAAGTCCGAAAGCGAAATGCTGCATAAAATGCTGAATTAATTCAGCATTTTCGTTCGTTTCCGAGCTTTCGGCCCTACCTGGTCATCCGCTGTCTGTGTCTGTGAAACAGTTCTGTAATAAATCAAACGATAAGATTTTTTGTTTTCTACCAACAGTATTTTGTTTCGACCTCGTGATGCTTACTGCGAAAACAGGGTCGTTTTGTATCAAATGTACGAGGTGGATTCGCTACCTAATGAGGTCCATCCGCGAAGGCCCGTTGTAAAGCGAAAACCGGGGTATATCAACGACGGCGAGGTCGCGCTCGCTGTCCAGGGACAGAGAGAGAGAAAATGAGGTAGTTTCTGTTTCAAATGTACGAGGTAGTTTTGACCCCAATTTGAGGGGTAGAGACGAGAGCGAATAGCGCTCGTTGGCAGCGAAGGCGAGGGAGAAAACGGCCCAGTTTCTGTTTCAAATGGACGAGGCCGTTTTGACCTGGATTTGAGGTGTAGATTTTCCGTACGGGAGTAGCAGATTTGTCGAGCAGACCGAAAGGGAATGACGTAAGCTACTTACTTCCCTTTACTTGTGTCAGGGCGCACGCAAACGAGGTAGTTTCTGTTTCAAATGTGCGAAGTAGTTTTGACCCCAATTTGAGGGGTAGAGACGAGAGTGAATAGCGCTCGTTGGCAGTGAAGGCGAGAGAGAAAACGGCCTAGTTTTCTGTTTCAAATGTACGAGGCCGTTTTGAACTAGATTCGAGGTGTAGCTTTTCCGTACGGGGTTAGCAGATTTGTCGAGCAGACTGAAAGGGAATGACGTAAGCTACTTACTTACCTGTACTTGTGTCAGGACGCAAGCTGTGCGTTAAACCGATACGTCAGCTGAGTTTTATTCGGGCGATATATCGGCCCTTCTTGGCAACAGTCCTCTTCAGGCTCAAGTCACAACAAGAGCTAGAACCTTATCTGGCACCTGCAAGGCTGGTTCAGTGGATGGAAGTAGGAATTTACCAATTGATCGATTTGTTCTGATCATTTGTAAGCAAAATCCTTCAGATAAGAATGATCATAGGCCCATGGAAATCACGAGAATGTATCGTTTGGTAAAAAGTATTTTATTTTTGTACTTGGCTGTAATGATGCGAACTTTCAAGGCACCAGAAATTCACCTGTAAGCGAAACCCCTGAGGCAAAAACTAAAATGGGCCCTTGGGGATCATTAATATATGGCTATTCTGTTTGGTCAGAAGTAAATTTTTTTTCACTTTTTGGTTAGGGTGCGCACTTTAAGGGTGCTAGAAATTCATTTTTAAGCAAAACCCTTGTCGCACACAGATCATGCTCCGAAATATATCCTTTGATCGAAAGTACATTTTTGACTTTGCGCTTAATATGCGCACTTCGAGTAATAAGTTGTTATCTCAAATGTAGACGTTTGAATGATACCATACAATTATGAGTTTCAGTAATCAGTTCAAATTTAAAATTAGGAAATCCTCCAAGCCAACTGTTTTTCGCAACTAACCGATAACTGCTATGAACTGAATTTTGTGTACAGAGTACAACTTAAAACAAAAAAAATAACAACTCTTTGAGTACAGTTCGCCAGCTATGCCCAAATTCGAATTTGAATTATGTAAAAACATGATAAGGAAAAAAAAAAAACGATGACGAAAAGGCGGACTGTTAATAGCATAGACTATAGACAATGACAAATTTAGGCAGATGTAAAGTGCAACTATTCGAGATAATGATATACATTTTTCAGCAAGAATAATAAGTTGTTTGTTATCACAAACTGATACGTCTTGAAAGATATCTTACACTCAGCAATCATTAGTTTAAAATTGGGACTTTATAGCCTACTGTTTTTCGCAACTACAAGAGAGTACAACTTAAAAACAAACTCATTGAGTACATTTCGACAGCTAAATACCCTAAACTGTCCAAGCTTAATACCTTTTCTAGAAGCTATTCTGTACAAATAAAATTACTAATGTTCATACAGATCCTGTTGAATCTGAACTAAATGCATGCAGGTTACCCTTCAACGTTGCTTAATTGCTCCCTCGAGTCACCAAATGCCGCATTCCCTTGGGCTTCACCGTCTTTGTGAAGGGTCGTGATAACACAAGCTTCATATTGCAAATCTGACCCGAGATTGAAAAGTAGTTTCCATTCATATAATCCTCAGAATCAGCACTGTTTGAACTTCCCGCCTTTTCTGACTGCTTCATCACTTTTGCTCTAGAGGTAACACTTAAAACTGCAAGAGGCAACACGCGAAGCTCCACCCCCGATACATAAGATCGACAAAAAGAGATCCAGGATGCCGACATCGAAGTTATGCGAGTTCTCAATTCTTCCCTTATTTATTCTTGGTAACATTGGTATACCTTATGGACCAAAAGCGAGAGACAAGGTTATGCGCATTGATTGTTGTTCATCTTTGGCTATAAGTGAAAAAAGAAGGAATATAATTTTTATACAGAATGGAAAAGCCATCAGAAATCAAATGCTAGGAGACCCGCGAAATAAGTGTGCCAAGAACAGATGGAAAAATGTCAATTACAAAGAGAGGTTGGGGTGGGAACAACGCTTGAAAAGGACAAGGAAGATTTTAATATACACCCGAAATTAGTTTCCCAGGACAGGAGGGGCTCTGCAGACGCTGGAATAGCTCATTCTAGTCGGGAGGTAAATTTTTGGCATCTATGCTAGCAGAGGCGTTACTATCCAAAATGCGAGCAAGGTATTTACCGACTGGCTGGTAAGTTTTACCGGCTTTTGTTTTGCGGAAAAAACGACTGTTTTGACGAAAAATCGACTGATTTAAAGAAAAACCGACCGTTTTTGACCGACCGACCGACTGACACATCTGAAAAGACTTCGGAAAATTCAGGACACTCATACAACTCGAAAATGATCTCTTTTATGTTTAAGTTATTCTAAAAGCGAACTTCTCGTCTTCATCTGCTGTGTATAGTATCTTTCCTCAAACACGTTTTAAGTTGCAATTCTTCAGATGTAGCTCAGTAGCTTTACCTCCTCTAGTTTTCGACATAAAAGTACAGTGTGTCGAATGATAAATAAAACGGTACATGGTACTTTCATAATGAAACATAAGTACATCAAATCATCCGGAAAAAAACGCAACTCAAGTCTCTTCGGCGAACCGGCGTCTTTTTCTGTCTGTAAACTCCTGTCAGGCCGTTACGTTACGTCCGTAAATCCGGATTTTTTTTTATTGCACTGGCAAACCTGTTTTCCTCGTTTCGTTTCTGAGGAAGTGTTTTGGGACGGAAGGAACGTGAAAATCACTTTTTTTGCTATTAGTTCGGAGCAAATCTACTTTCTTCTCTATGTGCACGATTTTGTCACTTTTTTCTAAGGATAGAGCCGTGATTTCATAGCTATTCTTAACTTTTCATAGGGATCGCAAAAAGATGCTCTGCTCCTCGGCGTTTAAGTCCATAAATCTAGTTTTTTTTATTATTTTAATGCACTGGCAAACTTCCTCGTTTTGTTTCTGAATATGCGTGTCTTTAACGTGAAAATTACTTTTTTTGCTTTAATTCGGAACAAATCTACTTTGTGTCTACTTTATTTTCTATGGCAACTATTTGTCACGTTTTTCTACAGTCAGATTTGTGATTTCAAAGCTATTTTCCTTTTCAATGGGATCGCAAAAAGACGGTCTGGTCCTCGGCGTTTCTTCTTTCTTCTTTTTAGATTTGAAACACATTAAAGGCTGGCTAGAATCGTTCTAGACAAAGGCAGATTAAAATAATTTCACCCGCGGCGCTTGCTTTAATTTGTCCCGGGTACCAGACGTTGAATGCTTTCCTGTTTAGCGAAAGTTGGAATGTAAAGCTGAGGCTATGAAGGTATGTATACAAGAATAGTTTCAGCTGATGCATTGCAGCTAGTTTTACACCGGCTCTATTATATGTTGGTGGGGAATGTGCGCCATTGCCGCGTAGTCGCAAAAGTTCATTTTTGTTGGTACGTGCGAGTCGTATATTCCGATCCAGTAGTCGTTAAAATGAGGGGTCTCACCCCCCCCCCCCCCCCCTGGCCTGAGTGCTTCGGGCCACACCTGTTGATCGGGTCCCTGACATGCCTGCCAAGTTTCATCGTCCTAGCACATCTGGTATTACCCGAAATCGCTACTTACCTTGATATGCCTGCCAAGTTTCATCGTACTAGCACATCTGGAAGTACCCTAACTCCCTGACCGACAGACCGACCGACGGAATTGCGATCGGTATATGGCACTTGAGCCATTGTTGTATCGGACATTTTCCCAGTCGTAAACAATTGGAAACGATAGTTAACACTTGTTTTTTTTACGATTGGAAACAGTTGTTTACGATTGTAAACAGTTGTTTCCAACCGTTTGCGATTGTAAACAGTTGTTAACGACCGTATTTTTACAATTGGAACTGATTGTTTCCAGTCGTATTGTTTGAAAACAGTTGTTTACGATCGTATTTTTACGATGGAAACCGATTGTTTCCAATCGTAATTTTACGATTGAAAACAACTGTTTCCAGTTGTATTTTTGCGATCGAAACCAGTTGTTTCCTTTTCCAGTCGTATTTTTACAATCGGAATTTCCGACTGCAGATTCTTATTCAAAACACCCTCCACTCCCACCCCTATGCCCCGAACTGAAGCTTGTCGCTAAGTGGAAGGGCTCCAACTTCACTCCAACTCCAACTAATGCTAAGCTAACACTA
The DNA here is from genome assembly GCA_030848855.1 of Branchinecta sandiegonensis. Lineage (NCBI taxonomy): Eukaryota > Metazoa > Arthropoda > Branchiopoda > Anostraca > Branchinectidae > Branchinecta > Branchinecta sandiegonensis. The sequence continues at coordinate 18,668,292 of JAUPMV010000003.1, read as the reverse complement.
GTAATTCCTTGCTAGCTGTAGATTGGGATGCTACCGCTGGATGTTGTTGCAACGAACATGAACTTCAATCTCCCTGTATGGATGGCTTTTTCGCTTCTCCCTGTGGTGACAAACTCAACGGCAAAGCTTTGATCACCAGATTGACATATCCTTTTTCTGAGCTTGTGGTTGATACCTAGCAACCGCCCACGAAGTTAGTCGGATTGTCAATTGCCAACTTCCTTCGTGCAAGTTTGTCTTTAACGCTCTTTCTCCATGGGTAGTTGCTTTGTACGCACTTGTATATGGGAGTTACGAAAGACTAATTAAGTCTATTGAGAATTGCCAAATGACATTTTCCCGTTAACTTTCAGTGTCTTTCAGTGAGATAAAAGTAGAACTACCGTGTGCACCTACCCACTAGCTTGACGCTGTTTTTGGGATCCTAAAAGTAACTTTCGAAGGGGCTGAGATATACTCTACATGACTAAGCCCAAAACCCGCCAATGATCCTCAGGAAGAACGAGAAAACGTCTCCATAACAACTCAAACTCAACAACTCACATACTGTGTCAACCAATCATGGCGATCGTTGGGGACAGCTGTGGCGCCGCTTCCTGCTCTTCCGCTAGGCACACGGCGATTTGCATCGGCAAGGAGAGTTAGTCATCAAGAGTATTTTGATCAAACTTGTTGTGAGGGTGCTTTGGGACAAAGTACAGGTCAAGTTCTTAGATACGCCCTGTAGCCCTAGATTTAAAGCACAACTCTTACTAGAAATGATCTTTTCCCTAAGAAACAGACCAGAAAAACGATTTTCGAAAACACCATTACTTTCCACCTGAAATTAGCGATTTTCTTGTTAGAGCTTGTCGACTCTATCCAGCCTTCCTGCTCTCCGATGCGGCGGCTGAGCGCAAAACGTTTGAAAACCGAAGTGGTTAAAAAGTTGTAAAACTAAGCAAATAAACGAATTCAAAAAGAGAAGATTATCATATCCTTATATGTGAGCAAACTTTGTGACGCAAACTTTGCGTTGTCTGACGGGCAAAACTCGGCACAGCAGAAAACGCGCTAAAAATTCGTAGGCACAAAACGAAACAATGGAGAAAGGTGGACATTTTAGAAGCTTATACTTCCACAAGGGAGCTAGGTATATTATAAAGGGCAGAATAAGCAAGAGGGGTCCTTTAAGGGTGGAGAGGGGCTTCAGATTTAGGGGTGAACAAAAATATTGTTTTGAATACGACGATTTGGAAGTATATGGACATACTCAATCCAGATTTGAAAGTTTGTTAGAGGTAAAAGCTTATTCTGAAGTCGATTAGAGATTCGAAATAGAAGTAAAAACACGCTGAATTCATATCTTAACCTTTTTTGTCTTGCCGGATAAGTAGTATGATCGGAAAAGGGTATTGATAATTCGATAAGAGACCCAACGAATGGGCAAGAATACACGCTGAATCCATTTCTGAATTTTATTCTCTTGATGGGCAAGTAGTTAACCCAAATCGGAAATTCAAGAGAAGTAAAGTTTGTGTCTGAAATGAGTGCGAGCGTCGAAATAGTGGTAGGAAAACACAGTGGCTCGGTACCATCTCTTGATTGATATTTGATATTTGGCCGGAATCTAGCCAAAAACGACTTTCGATAGTAGGTTGCTTATTATTTTTTGACAAAATCTTTTAAGAATGTCGATAGTGGGGTAAGCTGACATGCTGAATCGATCTATCTGGTTTGTTTTCTTGCTTGGTTGGTAGCCTACTGCGGAAGGAATCTGTCGGAACCGGAAATTGATTAGGCCCCATAGTATGTCTCCGTCACAAATTTTAAATATCGATGTAGGGGTAAGAAGACATAAGAAATCGACCTTCCCGCTTTGTTTTCATATTCAAGTAGGTATTTCGATCGGACTGGTCGGAATCCGGCGAAAATGGTAAATAGTGTTAGCCCAAGAAGACAGCCGATCGAAGAATACCTGTTTCGTTTTCCGACTGGGTAAATGGCGGGACCGGAATCTGGTGTAAACCGATAATTTGGAAAGAACAGCATCACCTTATAGAATTATAAGGTTGTGTACTTTAGGATAACAGAGCATGGACGCATGGAGTGTTCAATGGTTTCTTAAAGGACCTGTCTTACCTATAATACTAACGCTAATCACTCCGTAAATTTCTAAACCCGGAGACCCCAATTTGGTTCGGTGCATTCTAACCCCTCTAACAAAACCACGCTGATTTTCTCATTTGCCGTGTTTTGCTACCTTCTATGTGTGTCACGCTGTCGACGGTTGTCTGCGAGAATTTTTTGGGATCCCAAAACGTAAGTGGAGGGATACCTATGACTTCGTAAAAGTTGTCCGTCTGTCCGTCCGTCCGTCTGTTAGTACGATAACTCTCAAAGGGGTCGAGGTAGTTTGTTCAAATTTGGCACGATGCCTCTTTGGGTCAAAGTACAGGCCAGGCTCGGAGATGGGCTCTGTAGCCCTATATTTAGGGGTGGGGTAGGGGTTTTAAATTCAGGGACGACACAAAATATTTTCAAAAGCGAATGAGATAGTCGGTTTAGGGGTAAGGAGTCATGCTGAGTCCGAATATGAAAATTATTATCTCGCCTGACAAGTAGTTCACCCGGAATCCGTCAAAAACCGGAAATTTTGGAAAAAAGTTAAAAGTTCATTGTAAAAAGTTTTTCAGTATACAGATTGAAGTTAACTGCAGTATTTGCTGCTCGGATTATTCTTATCTCTACGCAGATAAGATTGATACCAAATAGAGATAAGATGAATCTGAGTAGCAAATACTGCACTTAACTTTAATCTTTATACTGAGACACTTTTTACAGTGTGGTATCTGAAGTTGATTAGATGTTCGATTCAGGGTAGAAACACATGCTGAATCCGAATATTAAAATTATTTTCACGCCAGACAAGTAGTTCGCGCTGAATCCGAAATTTAGCATGAAGTTTTGACTTTGTCGATATAGAGTTTCGAACATACTAATGATAAACAAAAAGTGTATGCTATCAGTTTAGTTATCTCCAAAGTCCCAACCGGCATTTACTGGGTCGAAAGGTCAGAATACATCCGACAACTATCTGGGAACAATTTAATAAAATTTGTTGACCAATTTTCGAGTCCCTACCCTACCCCTTTTGTTCACACTGGCGAAAGCTCTGCGCATGGATGACGTCACTTTGTTTAATCTGGAGGCCCAGGAGGGATGGGACTACGGTCGCGTGTATACGCGCAAAGTTAATTGGGTTTAATAGAAGACTGTTTAAACCTAGCGTACGTATTCGTTGGGCTTTGGCTTGTCGGGGGGGGGGGGGTCGAAGGGGTTGATATATGTTGTTCAAATTTCGTATAAGGATTCACTGGCAAAGTACAGGCCAAGTCTGTAGATGGGTCCTTTAGCCCTATATTTAGAGGCAGAGGAGGGGGTTTCGAATTAAGGTTAAAAACAACATGTTTTATAAGCTAATGAGATATTCGTGTAAAGGGTAGGGAGGCTCACTGAATCCATATCTGAACTTAGTTTTCTTGCCGGACAAAAGGTTCACCGGCCAAAGCTGAAAATTTTGTTGAAGCTCAAAGTTGTTTCTGAAGTCGATCAGAGATTCAGTATCGGGATAAGGAGACATGCTGAATCGAATTTTGAACTTTATTCCTTGACGGATAAGCTGGCAAAATTTGCAAAAACCTGGAAATTTTGATTGAAAGGTTCGGCTCTCAGTGTCACTAGATCTTTTGCTGTGCATGCAGTTCGCCGGGAATGCTGCTAAAATTGAGGAATTTGGTAAAAAAAAATAAAAAAAATCTGAAAGACCTTTTTGAAGTCGATTAGAGATGAGATATTGGAGTAAACATGCTTGTTGTTCAAATCTGAACATGGTTTCCTCATTTGATTAGTTGTTTGGCCGTAACCAAAAGACTTCAGAACGGTAAAAAAAAAATTCTACACATTCAAGCGGTTGATTATGGATGAATAGCAAATATGTTGAAGGGGTCTGGCGAAGACTCGGAAATGTACAAGATTCGATTGTCTAGATCAAGAAGTCGGATAAATATTAAATTTGGGATCCCATCGAAACCTTTGGTCTTGTTCCATCAGAAAAAACGGTTATGTAAATTGTTTCCCTGTTTTCGCTATAAATCAACGGGACTCGGAAAAGGCTTAAAACAGCCAAAACCGTGGGTTATTTATTGAAAGCACAACTTAGTTTTAAAGTATTCAAATATTATAAAATACTGTAAGTTGAAGAGTAAATAGTGCGAGGGGTCCTTTCAAATAGTATTCCAGTCGTAATCTGTACAGGCTGGACGGCACATTAAAGAAATAACCCAACGGGCCGGGTTAAGTGGTTGATTAGGGGTAAATAACATGTTAACTCGACGCAGCCCTTCTTATCCCTAAATCGACTATGTCATTAGCTGTTAAAACAAAATTTGTTCGGCCCTTTTTTGAACACCCTCCCTCACCTCTAAATGTAGGGCTACAGAGCCCATCATCTAGGAACTCGACCTGTCCCTTGACCTAAAGAATCCTCGCAGTAGGTTCCATCAAAATACATGCCAAAATATTTTTATTAAATGTTCCCCTTTTGGATCTTGTTCATTCTGGGAATCCCCATGGTCCTTTTGGAACAGTGTTTCCCAAGGGTTTGCTTGGATAGGGATAGTCAGACAAATGTCGGTGCGACCGAGTGTCTTTTTGCTTGTTTGTTTAAACAAGGACTACCAGGGGCCTTGGGCTTGGTTTTGAAAGTTTCTACGTGCTTTTCTTGGCAAAGATCATAATTGAACTTCTCATTAGCTTTGGTAGGCTTTATTTTAAATGGTAGGGTCTAGTTTTTGTCCAAACGTGCTTCCTACGTTGTTTTGGACCTGCAGAAATTACGATGAACTGAAAGCTAGGAAAGAATGTCGGAACTAATTGAGACCAATTAACATGGAATTTAGGGATATTGCGTGATTTAATCCGTTTTTGGGATCCCAAAACGTATGTGGAGGGATACCTATGACACCGCAAAAGTTCTACGTCCGTCCGTCCGCTCGTCTGTCCGTCCGCTCGTCTGTCCGTCTGTCAGCACGATAACTCTCGAAGTGAATAAGATATTTTGATGAAACTTGGTGTGAGGATCCTTTGGGTCAAGGGTAAGGTCAAGTTCTTAGATGGGCTCTGTAGCCCTACATTTAGGGGTGGGGGTTCAAGTTAAGGGGCAAACAAAGTATTTTCAAACAGCTAATGTGATAGTCGATTATGGGGTAAGCAGACATGTTGAACATGATGATGAAAAACCATTTCCTTGCCGGACATGTAGTTCGTCCGGAATCCGGCCAAAACCGGAAAGTTTGTTAAAAGTAAAAGTTTTATTTGAAGTAGATTATATGTTCTTTTAGGGATAAGGAGATAGGCTGAATTCGTTTCTGAATTTTCTTTTTTTTTTCTGGACAAGTAGCTCGCTCGGTATTCGGCCGAAATCGGAAATTTGGCAGAAGTAAAGCAGGAAGTTTCGGTCAGTATCGTCAAAATAGATATGGCTTATAGAGGTATATCTGAACTTGGTACGTTTCTAAGATGATTAGCCTAGCAAAGACTGGATCTGGCAAAGACAAGACCCAATTGTCTGGATCAAATATTAGATTTTTGGGATTCCATCGAAACCTTTGGTCTTGTTCTCATTCGTTTGAAGTGGCAATCCTCAGCAAAGTTAAAACAAGACCAAAGGTTTCGATGGGATCCCAATAATTAATATTTATTGGAATGCTTCATCCAGACAATCGGGCTTTGTAGATTTCCGGTCTTTACAGTGGTGTAAGAACTAACAAGGAAGAAAAAGGTCTAGAGCAAATATTGAATTTTTGGGATCCCATCGAAACCTTTGGTATTGTTTGATCTGATTGGTTTAGAATACATCTCTCAGTAGTGGTTTGTAAGACAAAAATGCTCCTCAGCCGGGATTTGAACCGGGGACCTTTTCACTTTCTAGACCACTGCTCTACGACTGAGCTACAGAGGGTCTTTTAATCAATCACTCAATCAAATTTATTTCCAAGTAGCTGAAAGCTAGAAGAGGAATAAAATATTTACGATTTTCACAAAAATGAAACAAATTAGCTAACACACTTATAAGATATGACCAGAAATAAATGATGGGATGAAGCTATGTAAAAATTGGGCAGAAGAATTAGCAGGATATGAAAACTGGTTGCCAGTGTTCCTCTCGGACCGACGCACTGACGACGGGAGGGGGGTGGGGGGGGAGTAGGCGACCCAACTGGGGACAACACACTATCTTTGCTCCAACATTTTTGGAAAGAGTATATCTGCAGTCTGTGAATAGTAACGTCCAGTTTAATGAGAGCCTCTTCATATGAAATGTAATGAGCACCCAGAATGATTCTCACTGCTCTCTCTTGGAGATTTTCCAGGCGATGAGAGAGCTGTGCAGAAAGAGAAGAATGCCAAGCTGTGCAGAAATAGAAGAAAGCCAAATCGGTGAAGCATATTCAAAATGAGGACGGATATAAGTTTCAAAATAACAGAGGAGGCATTTGGTAGCCAAACCGAAAGATTTGAGGGTAGAGAGGGATTTCATTAGAAAGTTTGTTTTACGGATAATGTTATCAACATGAGAACTCGATTTCAGACCGTCATCGATTATTACTCCAAGCAATTTATCGGATTTACACTGACTGAATGACGATGGATATTCAGCAATTTCACTTCTCAGTCTGCTAAACCCCATAACCGAAGACTTACTATCATTAATTTACATTTTCTTGCTTGACAGTTGAGTTTTAAGTGAAGTTGTGGGGTCACGTGCCGGATTTGAACTGTTCGGAAGTGTTAAAGAAAGCTTAGAAATAATGGGAAGGGAAGGATCATCTGCGAATTGAACATAGTTCGCAAACCACTACAGTAGTCAGATACAAGTGGGCCGTAGGAACTAGGAACAGTGATCCCGCTGAAGGCAAATTCGTCCAAGCAGTTCACATCCACATCACATCACATTCCAAGTCATTTATTTTCTTGTATGTAATCAGGGGCGTCACGACTGGGGGGGGAGGGGGGGGGGACGCCCCCCCCCAATGCTGCCGGCGAGTCGGTAAAAAAATACGAATCGGCGCGAAGCGCCGCGTTTTTTCGTCAAAACAGTCGATTTTTTTCAAAAATGTCATTTTTGTTGCTGAAAACAGTCGTTTTTTCTGTAGAAAAAGTCGGTAAAAATTACCAGCCAGTCGGTAAATGCCTCGTCCCCCCCCTCAAATATTTTGGCTAGTAACGCCTATGTATGTAATAATTATATATATTTTAACACACAGTATTTTAACACACGGTCGACCTATTTAGTGCCATGTTGGCGGTACGGGTTAGATCAATAAAAATATCCATCTATCTATCCTCATGTCACGGGATTTAGATAGATATTACGTAAAGATGGAATGTTCCATCTTTATGTAATAGCTATCGGTCTAGAATTCTTGCACGGAAGGGGCATGAGCCATGGTCATGATTGGCATTCTTGACTGAGCATTTCCCCTTTCTCAGGGATCTCTTTACACTTCATATAGCTCATACAACGTTGCTGTGAAGCATTTTCGAAGTTGTAGTGTAAAATAAATAAGATTCCATGGCTGTCATTAACCAAAGCCTTCGCTTCGTTTATTTCAAAATTATGGTCTAGGCCTATTGTAATTCCAGCATTGGGCAGCTGTTTGTTACTGGCCGGTTTTCCCGCTAAGGCTCTGTTGCTATAGAAAAGATCAGTATAATGCCTTAGCACCGCCAAAGCAATAGCTCAATCTCTCAAATATTAAACCCAATTTTTCAAATGGAGAAGATCGCCACCAAGACTTGATCTTGTCGGATACCTAGCTGAAGTTTGCTTTTCGCCTGAAAAGATCATAAGCTCCCACTCAAGGGATTTTCAGTCTGAGCTCGTTTTGAAAGCTTGGCTGAGGTATTTCGGAAATTAGTTGAAAGCTCTGTGGTACCAGCAAGGCGTGGTACGTAACATAAGAGGAAGAAGTGAAAAAAACACGAAACACTAAGTTACCATTTCCTTGTCTTTTAAAGAGCCTATGGCAATTGTTGTCTGTTAGTGCGTATGCCATGTGATTGTTTTCGAAGCCGATCAGGCCCCTCCTCAGTGTTGCCAGATTGTGTTTGCAGAAAGAAGCCCACGGCCTTTGAAAACAAGCCCGGCTTATTTTCCCCAAATTTTTGCTGTTCAAGCCCGGTGGTACTGCTTCATTAAACCCGGATGGGGGGGGGGGGGGCAAAGATCAATCCCCCCCATCCCAGGTTTGTTACTCAGCCCCAAAATATATTGTTCTCCTTGGATTAAATTTCGAATATACCATGAGGAGAAAAACAGACGCGTTTTTTTTCTAAGTTAGAAGGTAGACATTTTTTTTAGAACTCAGAGTAAGCTGTTTCATTCTTTCAACCCTTTGAGGCTTTCGAAAACATCCAAACATTTGATGGTTTCTATAGAAGCTATGGCATCTGAATCTATCATCGAAGTACGCCGAGATCTCGAAAATAGATGTAAATTCATAAAATTTTCTGATTCGGGGCTAAAACATCTTAAAGCTTCTCCAATACAATTTTAGCTTTTGATTTGGCTCGTTCTTTCAAATTCCGACGCTATAACCCTACTAAAAAGAACGAAAGGCGCCAAAGGCGTTTTTTTTTCTAAACATTAATCATCAGAACATCTTTTTGGGATCCCAAATAAAATTAAGGGCAACCTATGTTATCATAAGTCGCCCGTCCAAGCCCTATATTTAGGGGAGGTAACATTAAGGGGACCCCGCACTAGATAATGATGGACATATAAAGTTTTTACCCTCCGAAGTTTCATCTGAATTGTTCCACTCATTTGAGGCCATCGAGCTTCTTATTCCGGTATCAACCGAGATGAAGACATGTTAACTGTTATAAACTTTTTGAATAGAATTAAAACAAGTAATCACGTGCAGTTACATTATGATAATCGTTAAACAGTTACTTAGTAGATTCTACTTGATATCAACCTCCAAGATTATCGTGATAAAACTAGCCAAGGGTCATAAGAACCCAGTTCGGACCCCCAAAAATATGTCAAACACTATTCCGGCCTGAAAAAAGGTCAGTAAAGTCAAAGTCCGCGTCTAATTTTGAAATGGCGATTATTACCAGAAGCTCATATACAACCATAGGGAACCTGCAGCTTTGTATCTAAAAATATAAGAGAACCCGAATAAGAAATGGTCCGAGCGACATGGTTGCCAGGCTCCACGTTCAGTGGTATGCAACAGTTGTATCGGTAGGATATTGGAAAAGTTTTGATTTTGAGTTAGGTAAAGCTTGGGGTCCCCCCAAAAAACGCTCCAAACAAGCCACATTTAACAAAACAAGCCCACTCTCCCGACCCAAGCCCGCCGCTAACTTCGCCCGCCCCAGTCAATAGAAACAAGCCCATCTGGCAACACTACCCCTCCTTGTTGCCTTCGAGGAGCTTACTGGTAGAGAATACCAGTTATACAGGTTCCATCATATTTCCCATTAATAAAGCCAAGGGACCACGCGCCCTTAAAACAGCCGGGATGGACCTGTATTTTTTGAAACACGCGACACAGTCTCAAATGGTCAGGTACCTATGGGAATATTAATAGTATCTTCTGCGAATGTGCTTTAAGAAAACTTCGTCTGTCGTTTAAGAATTTCGCTTTCTTCGAATTTTACTCTATGGAAAACACCTCTTACAGGGAGGGCTACGCCGATCTTTGCTGAATTAAGTGCGGAGATAAAAAAAAGTTCTGTCCATTTTTATATTTTGACTCAGTACATTGGAATATAAACTGCATCTACTGCGAATTTTTGCTTTAATAAAGTTTCGTTTGTCCTTTAAGAATTTTCCCCGTCTTCGGTGCCTCTTAAAGGGAGAGCTAAGCCGATCTTGGGTAAACTAACAGCGGAGATAAACTGTCGACTTCTATCCCTTTTATATTTTGACTCAACAGGTGAAAGTTTTCACACTGAATAGAGAATCCTCTGGTTGTCAGAGAGTAAAACACACAAAGGAAAACAGCGTCTTGCGTCCTCACCGTAAAGTCCCATTTCCCCTCCGGCTTTGGCACTGGAGCGAAAGTTGTCGGGCTTAATGAAGTGGGTTTCCTAATTTATTTGCTCACCGCTCATGCTTAGAATGAGGCGGTAAAAGGATCAGGTCGTTTAAGTCGGTATCCTTAGTCGGGTTTCCATGGTCAAGAGCATCTTGGATTCTTGCCGTGAGAACAGAATAAACCAATTTGGTGTGGACATGGAAGAGGGAAAAGACGGATCAATTTCTTAAAGGAGGATTTGGGGCTTAAAGGACCCCTTTTGCTTATTCTGCCTTATATAAAAACCTCTATATAAAAACCTCACTTTTCTCCATTGGTTCTTTTCGTAACTACGAATTTGTAGCGCTTTTTCGGCCTTGCCGAGTTTTCCCGTCACCCAACGAAAAGTTTGCCGGAATCTTCACTGTCCGCTGACAACTCTTTCACACATAAGGATGTGATAATCTTCTATTTATTACTTCTTTTAGTTGCTTAGTTTTTCCACTTTTTATCCAAGGCACGTTCAGTTTTCAAATCTTTTGCGCCCAGCCGCCGCGTCGGAGAACAGGATGGCTGGATATAATCGTCAAGCGCTAGCAAGAGAATCGCCAGTTTCAGGTGGAAAGTAATGGTAGTTTCGAAAACGTTTTTTCTTATCCATTTTATAGGGAAAAGATCATTTCTAGTAAGAGTTGTGCTTTAAAAGACAGCGTACAGGCATATCTCTCCAGTGTCCAGTTGTGAAAGACAGAGTGGTGAAGAAATTAGAGACAAATAAGAAAGTCGAAATAGCACTGCAAGGTAGCCAATCTTTTAGAGGGAACTTCGGAAGATTGCATCTTTGGAGTAAAGAAATCATAAACAAATTTGGAAAGGTCCGATCGTACGTAAGGGGGGGGGGGTTAAGTTTACGGAAAGGTGTATCAGTGTGTATTAGCAGAATAGCCTCATTCAACTTATGACAGAAAAAAAAAAATTGTTTCTTCTCGTTTCTCTTACAGTGTTTGTCTCGAAACTTAAAATTTCTTAAATCCTATCATAATTGTTGGGCTACATACATTTGCAAACAAAGCACAATTAAGCGTAAAAGCTTAGGCCAGCTTTTGAAAACCTTTTGTAGAGGAAGCGCCGGGTGACGAGAATCTGTATCTAGCCACTGGACAGAATTTCCACTCCCTTGCGAGATATTAGGTGCCGTATTTGACCTCCGCTGCAGTGATAGGGGTCGTTTCCCCGTCGCGGCAGTTCGACTGAGAAACGTGCTTTAGCGCCACCGTGATTTTTCGCCACTGGGTATTTTTCGCCACTATAGGTGGCGAAGTACAGATAAGTGGTGGGATTAGCGAAAGAATCTCAGTAGGATTTTGCGCCACTCCTTGCTACTCCTTAAGCTATAAAGGATTCAACTTTGGAAAAGTATTAAAAGAAAAACTGCTGATTTGATACTATCACTATATCGGTGACAGATTTTTGTTTCGCTACAAGTCCAAGAATGGAGACAACTAAGTACTATGCCTGCCCCAAGGTTCTCTTTAGAGCAAGAGCGGTTTTTCGAGCTACGAGGGAATTCGTGCTCACCAAACCGCACGAGGGACATGGGCCTGAATGTGGAAAAATGGAAGTTATTCAAGCGAAAAGGGGCGATTCGGAAACGTGTTCGCGAAGAAGTAACAACGGCAGTAGCAACCATACTTCGAGAAAAAGTGTCTCATCTTTTCGAGAAGAGTGTCTCATTTAGTACACTTGGACTAGACATCTTGCAAGTTTTAACGATGGTTTGCGAGTTTTCGTGCTTTTACTGTATTGTATTTTCTGTAAATATAAATCAAACGCTTCAGGAAATTTTCTGATGAGGTCCTAAGAAGTCATAAGATTTTACTTGTTGAATTGCTAGGCCAGTTGGATTATTTAATTAGTTATGAGAGTGGCGAAAAATCTTAGGTCACTAATCTCACTAAGCTTTCAGGTAACCAAACAAGGTTCAGCTCGTCATTAGGATATGGGTCGAAACCCAAAGTGGCGAAAAATACCCAGTGGCGAAGAATCCCGGTGGCACTAAAGCACTGCTACGGTTCGATCATTCCAAAAAGTCGACAGTTCGCTGCCCACACGTTTGAAATATTGGTAAATTGAAATTCGCATGAATGAATGAATGAATTTAATCTCCAAAAAGCCCGTGGGGCCATGGCGGGAGAACGAAATAAAAGAAAAAACAACCGTCACAACTTAATATACACCAAAATAGATCGTCTTTACTCAGAGGCGTTACTAGCCAAAATGTTTTTTTTTGTGTGTGTGTGGGGGGGGGGGGGGGGGGGTAGGTGTTTACCGACTACCTGCATGGTCATTTTTACCGACTGTTTCCTCGGATTAGTAGCCTACTTCGTCGTCAATACTCTTGATGACTAACTGTTCTTGCCGATGCAAAATCGCCGGGTACCTAGGGGAAGAGCCGGAAGCGGTATCACGTCTGCTCCCAAAGATCGCCGTGATTGGTTGACACAGGATTTGAGTTGTTGAGTTTGAGTCGTTAGTGAGACGTTCACTCGTTCTTCCTCAGGATCACTGGCGTGTTTTGGGCTTAGTCATATTGAGTATCCAGGTAGATGACTAATACACTTTCAAAAGTTTGATGAAAGATAACACACGTTTGCGCAACTCTGTGTTAAATGTTATGCAAATATATCTGTTAGAACCCTATTAAATGTTATCTTTTCGTAAAATTAAACACTTAAAAGGATCATAACAGAAGTTTTGCCTCGAAACGTAATACCGAAAACGTTCGTAACCGATATATTTTCATAGCGTTTAGCACAAAGATGCGCAAACATGTTGAATATGTTACCTAACTTCTGATACTGTAGTCATCTCCGCGAGATTCTGGATGAGTTGGAGGGATATTGCCAACGGTCTTGGGCATTTTTCGACGATCCCACAAAGAGGATGTGGATTGGTTGGGAAAAGAGTGTTCTCGCGATCGTTTATTGTGGCAAAGTGGTCTGTTTCCGTGACGAATAAGGTTTTTGTAGCGCGCACTGTGACTCGAAGTTGACAAACAACCCTCGAGGCGATTCTCGTGTTTTATGGCTGGGAAATTCAAATTAGTGGCAAATAGAAGCCCCCAAAAATAAAAATATTAAGCTATGTTATCAAGCAGACATGAATCTTCTAGTAGCCTACAGAATAGTAAGGGCGTAAGCCTGATCTTCTACTTGTTAAGATTTTATCTGGATTTTATTTGTGGTATCCCAAAGCGTTTGTCCGTCCTTTTGTCCGTCTGTTCTCGAGTGACTCTTGAAGGGTGTGATTGAAATATTTTATTCGAGCTTGGTGTAAGGATTGTTTTGGTCCATACAGGTTAAATTTGAAGCCCTGTAGCTCTGTATTTCATGGTGGGATAGAGTGTTTCAGATTAAAGGGCAAAAATGATTCTTTTAAGCTAATGCGATAGTAAATTTAGGAGTAAGGAAGGAGACATGCTGAGTTCATATCTGAAACTTTTTTCTCGCCGCTCAAGTAGTTCGCCCAGAATCCGGCCAGAATTTGAAAATGTTGTAAAAGTAAAAGTTTTATCTATAGTTGATTAGAGGTACGATATTGGGGTAAAGAAATATATTGAATCCAGTTTTGAGCGTCGCTTTCTTGCCTGAGAATTAGTTCGCCTGGAAGCCGGCCATAACCAGAACTAAAGGCTTTTTCGAAAGTCAATTAGAGATTCGTTATTGACGTAGAAGATACGTGCTGAATCCATGTCTGCAGATTTTTTTCTGGAATCTAGCAAAAAAAAATAATTTGTTTAAGTGAAAGCTTCAGGTCGGCCGGATTCTCCGGAATCCGGCGAAATTTGGAATTTTCAGTTCTGATATTTGTCAGAACTGTCCAGTTTGTACCAGTATAGAGTTAAGAAGACTTAAATCCATCTAGCTGGCCTGTAATATTAGCCTACCGGGTGAATGGTATGATTGCGCTCTGGTGTAAACCAAAAGCTTCTTATTTAACAAAAGATGTTGAATCACCGGCACTCATATTCCTGTCGTAATCTGGGCTAGACTGGAAGTTAAAGTCATAAAGGAAATTATCCATGGATTTGGTTAAGGGTCTGAGTAGGGATAAATAACATGCCCATGGTATCTAGTGAAGACTGGAAACCTTACAAGACCCGATAGTCTTGGGGAAGAAGTCCGATAAATAGTCCTTTCGGATTTTTGATCCAGTCGACGCCTTTGGTCTTGTTAATTCCAGACCTTTGATATTACCGCTAAAACAGACAACTGACGAGTTGCAGCTTGTGGGTCGAGCGTGGGGCACACATTTCTGTCTCCTTGACAAATACTCAGAAATGTGTGGACGCAAAAATACCATTGAAAACCGCCTTTACTCAACGTTCCATGGTTCAAGTTTCCGGGGATGAGTTGGAGTGGCAGGATATTTCAAACTGTCGATGTCAGGCGGTTCTCTTGTTAGTCCTTTCATTGTTAGTGCTGGAACTGGCTTAAAAGGGAGAATAAACCAACTACGACTAGCTGGCTGAGTCGGAACTATAATCAGATAGGATTCTCAATTCGCAACAATAAATCTTTTCAGAACCGGAAGACAAATTAGAGGCGTATTCTCGCCGTTCCCCGAGGACTCCACTTGAGTAGTACCCGCGTTTTTGTTTGTCCCGGGGACTCACTCCCAGTATTCTCGCGAGTCCCCACGTACGGGGAATGCTCCGATTATCATCACTATCATCAAAAAGGACTCCCTTTCAGATTCGGAGGGGAATCAATTGTTGCTGGTGTTGGTGCAATGTAAAATTAATTAAAAACAGTCAGAATAAACAAAACCAAAAATAGAGTGGATCCAGACTAATTTCGTCAACTGCATATTTTTTTCTCGAACAAAATCCATTTTGGAAGCATTCCCCATGTTATCGCTGTTTCTGTACGTGGAGTCCGCGTGGAGTGACTCCCTCTATTCTCGCCGTTCCCTTCGATTCACCGAGGAGTCCTCGGGGAACGGCGAGAATACGCCTTAGGTGTTTAGAATTCCATTGTCAAAGCTCTGACGCTGCTAGCATGATCTTGCTTATGCCTTGAACAAACCATCAGGACCTGGTGCTTACGGACCGGAATTCCGGCCCTGATTTTCGGCACCATCATCATTCCATATAGAAAAGTTAAGATTTTCCAACTTGATGACGAAAGTGCAGGAAATCCGGCCGGGAAATCCTGATCGTGTGTTCTATTAGCAGATATCTGTGGAAAAGGGTAGCGAGGCCCGGGGTCACTCTTATAGAAATGGATCCAAATTGGAACCAACTTGTAAATGCCGGTCTTACCTTAAAAAAGTAATTTGGGTTTCTTTGTTCGAGTCCCATTATGTGTCCTAATAATGAAACAGTAAAATAGTGAGGTCGCTTCCCACAGGAAAGATCATTGGATCGTCAATACAAGAGTCCGGGGCTGGATATGATTACAATGGAGATCTTTACTATGAGAGAGCCGTAATAAAGGTGTCAGAGAAAAACCTCTAAGTTACCAATCAGGCTGAAATCGTCAGCCTAGGTTACGTCCAGCAGGGGCGTCACTAGTCTTTTACCTTTGGGTGGGGGGGGGGCATCCGGTTTGTGCCGACGGACTCAATAGTGTGCCGACAAAACACGCCGTTAGCGGCAACGGCGTACATTTCCCGCCAGCACAGAATAGAACCGGGGTAAAACTAACTGTAATGCATCAGTTGAGGTTATTCTTTTGATGCAATTTTGTATATTAAAGTTCACATATTTGGCTTTTCATTTTAACTTTCGGTAAGAAGCGAAGCTTCCAGCGACTGTACCAAGACAAGTTAAACCAAGCACCGCAGGCGAATTTTTTTTAATCTGCCTTTTTCCGGAAAAATTTAGCTATAGTACCATACAATTTCCGGCTTTTAACGTGTTTCAAACCCCAAAAATTTTATTCTAAACGAAAACTAAACTATACACCATTCTTCCAAGCAAAGAATACTACAAATGCGCCACAGGCGAAATTTTGTGTAAAACTAACTGTAATGCATCAGTTGAGATTGTTCCTTTGGTGTAATTTGTATATTTAGGTTGACAAATTCGGCTTTTCATTTTAGCTTTCGCTAAAAAGCGAAGCTTCCAACGACTGTACCAAGACAAGGTAAACCAAGCGCCGCAGGCTAAATTTTTAAAATCTGCCATATTCCGGAAAAATTTAGCTGTAGTGCGATTCAGTTTCCGACTTTTAGCGTGTTTCAAACCCCAAGAATTTCTATTCTAAAACGAAATAAATTATACGCCATTCTTCCAGATAGGGAATACTACAAAATGCGCCGCAGGCAGAAATTTTGTGTAAAACTAACTGTCATGCTAACTTTGATGTAAATTCATATATTTAAGCTCACATATCCGGCTTTTCGTGGAAGCGAAGCTTCCAACAACTGTACCCAGAACAAGTTGAACTAAGCAACGCCGGCGAAATTTTTTTAAATCTGTATTTTTTCCGGAAAACTTGCGCCCGACATATGTTTCCAGAATTCAATTTCTTACGTATAAAAATACCCGATGTGCCGACAAGAATAACGACGCCCGACAAAAGAATTCAGAATTCGATTTATTCTGTGTTTTGCCCGACAAGACTGTAAAGAACTTTATTTTTACGTGTAAATAGAAGCCGACGTACCGACGAGACTTGAACTTCCCGGGTGCGCCGGCAAAGTTTGCAGAATTTGATTTCTTACGTCTAAGTAGAACCAGATGTGCCGACGAATCGACCGACGCCCGACAAAAACATAAAAACTTGTATTTCTTCTGGATTCCTTACGTATAAAAAGAACTTGATGTGCCGACGAGAATACCGAGACACGACAAAAGCATGCAGAATTCGATTTCTTCAATCTTTTGCCCGACAAGTGTTTGCAGGATTTCATTTCTTGCGTATAAAAAGAACCCGATGTGCCGACGAGTCGACCGACGCCTGACAAAAGCATACAAAATTTTATTTCTTTATCTTCTTCTGCCCTTCGCCCGACGAAAGTACTTTCTCAAGACCTTTGGGAGGGGGGGAGTCCCCCCCTCCCTCCCATAGTGACGACCCTGACGTCCAGTGAAGGTAACAAAGGGGATATACGGCTAGATTTCTGTTTTTCAGACAAATGGGATCCAGAGAGAAAGCTGGAGGTATAAAAGATAACAAGAATCGATTCCTCTGTTATTTTCCTTAAACTTACCCATCACTGATTCACTTTCTTAGATTTGAAGATCTGATGAAAATTCGCGTTGTTACTCCGATATTCATATAATCGATTTTCATCGAATGGAATTTTTCTTCTGGATGTGTCGTACCTCTATGTCTGTGTGATCGGACCTCTATTCTTGAAATATTTAGCGAATTGCCTACAACGGTAAACGATTTCCGGGTCAAGTAGCTTCCCTTCATCTGCCATTGAAATGGACGCTTTTGTTGAAATTCAAATTCACCATGTCGGGGCCAACAGTGCCAGCAGCTCTGAACGTCACTACTAGAGCGTAAGGTGAAAAAAGAAATCCCTTAGCAGAGTCAATGTAATTTAGTGTGTTCGATCAAAGATATAGAATCTATTTTTTGTATCAGTATAGCATTAAGAAAATCTTGAAAATTCCCAAAACCGCCATCACCGGAATTCTGGGACCCCCCCCCCCCCTCCCGACAGTGTCCGGATCCAGTCTAATTGTGTAAACAATTCATCTGGAGCAGATGCTTGTTCTTCCCAGCAAGTTTCACTCCGATCCCTACATTCTAACCGTTTCTCAAGATTTCCGATCTTCCCACCTCCAACTCCCCCACAGCTGTCGAATCCGGTCTGGACTTCAAATGGGATATCAGAGATATTTCATCTATTCAGTTTTCAAGTTTCATTCCAATCCGATCATCCGTTCGAAAATTACGCACTACTCAATTTTCCAGATTCCCCCTCCCTCCACCCCCCCCCCCTAGATGGTCGGAGTGGGAAATGACTATTTCCGGGTTAGTTTGGTCGGGTCCCTGATGTGCCTACCAAGTTTCATCGTCCTAGCACATCTGGAAGTACCCTAACTCGCCAATGTGGGAAAGACCGACAGACCGAAAGACGGAATTGCGATCGATAAATGGCACTTGAGCCAGAGGCTGTAAGTGCCATAAAATAAGATGGCTGTTCAGTGAAACCTTAGTATTTATTTCGATATCTCTAGCGATATTTAGGCCCTTCATGACAAGGGTCCTCGTCAGGTTGTAGCTAGAAAGATAATGATTTCAGTTTGGTGCTACTCTTTCATTTCTCTTTAGATTAATGTAGATTCTTATTCTGGTCATTCTTCCCCCCTCACGTGCGTTTCAGAATTTATTGATTCCACATCCTTCGAATCTTGATTTTTTCGTTGTTAAATTCGATTTTCGAATTATTTCCGATCCTTCCTTTTATTGGAGTTTATTAGATTCCACATTGCTCGAATTTTTTCGTCCAGCTCGAACACAGGTTCATTAATTTTCTATCTGTTTTTTGGATCCCAAAACGTAAGTCGAGGGATACCTATGACTTCGTAAAAGTTGTCCGTCTGTTAGCACGATAACTCTCGAAGGGAATGAGATATTTTGATGAAACTTGATGTGAGGACTCTTTGGGTCAAGGGAGAGGTCGAGTTCGTAGATGGGCTCTGTAGCTCAACATTTTGGGGTGGGGAGGGGGGTTCAAATTAAGGGGCGAAGAATTTTTTTTTTAACAGCTAGTGAGATAGTGAATTTAGAGGTGCTGAACAAAAGACATGCTGAACACGAATACCACCGTAATATCTATTGTTTTTCGCGATTTTTTGAATAACCTGTTCGACCTGGTAACCGGGAAAAACATACACGGATGATGAATCATTCCATGTTTCAATAAGCGATATCACGTCCAATGAGTATAAGTCCTGATACAAAAAAGGTATCTTTTCACGCAAACCTTGCACATTCCACGAAACAAGACTCAGTATATGGCCCTCGTCTGCCTATGCAGCTACTTTCTCAGACGTCGATTTACTTTGCCCAGCCACGGCGAGGGGCTCGTCACTTGTTCCTTGATCAGGATCACTCGGGGAGAATGCAAAACGATAGTAAATCGCGACAATGGCTATTATACTGACTAATATCCTCTCGTGGACTATTTACCGAGAAACCACGGGAAAACCCAACCTGGGGCCGTTGCGCAAACCCACGTCCTTGCATACTTCTCCCTCTAGGTTCAACATTGCGGACTCCTGGTATGAAAACCATTTTCTCGACGGACAAGTCGTTCGCCCGGAATCCGGCAAAACCGGAAAGTTTGTTGAAAAGTAATTGATAAGATGTTCGATTCAGGGGTAAGAAGACATCCTGAACATTTATATGAAAATCATTTTCTGATCGGACTAGTAGTTCGCCCCGAATCCGGTCGACCGGATGGAAAATTTGTTAAAAATAAAAGTTTTGTCTCAAGTTGATTAGATGTTCGATTTAGAAGTAAGAAGACATGCTGAACCCGCTTTTGACAATCATTTTCTACCCGGACGTATAGTTCGCCCGGAATCCGGTCGAAACCGGAGATTTACCAGAAGTAAGGCAGGAAGATTTGATCAATTTCGTCAAAGTAGATATGACGTAAAGCCTAAGGGTAAATAAACACATGATATCTGAACTTGGTTTTCTCAGATGATTAGCCAGTACTTTCTTCTGTTTCTAAATCTCAATAGTAAAAATGTTCAAGGAATCTGGCGAAGGTCGGATATCTACAAGGCCAAATTGTCTGGATCAGTACCTTTGGTCTTGTTTGACTTTGCGGTTAAGATGCGCACTTCAAGGGAGCTAGAAATTCGTTTATAAGCAAAACTCTTGAGGCAAAAATTATCAAAGGCTCATGGGGATCATGAAAATGTATGTTTTCCTTAAAAGTTTTTTTTTTTACTTTGCGGTTAAGATGAGTGCTTAACAAACGGTCGGATTTGGGAACTGACAGTTTCTGAGCCAATCTTGTCGAATCTCTATAATGTTCCAGCCAAGTTCCATCATCCTAGCACATCTTTAAGTACCTTAACTCACGATCACCGGATACCCCCCCCTCCAACTCCCACATAGTGCCCGGATCCAACCCGGTTCTGTAAATGATTTATCTAGAGCATATGTTTGCTGTTCTTACAATTTTTCATCCCGATTTCTCCGGTCTAAGCGGGTCACGTATCCCCTCCCCCCCGCCCCCCACAGTTGTCGGATCCTACCCGTCCTGTGTTCAGTTATTAAATTTCACTGGAATCCGATCACCCGTTCCAAAGTTACGTATGACTTAATGTCCGGATTCCCCTTCCCTCCACTCCCCCCACGATCATCGTGAAAAGATCATTTCTAGGCAGATTTGTGCTTTAAAGAATGAATATAGGTATTTGTCCGAAATTTGTTCAGCGAATTCCAGCTCCTTCTTCTAAGTCCCCGGCAGACACTCCCAGGAGCTTCTAAAACAAAGCTTACGAATTCCCTTGCGGAACTTCAGATATTGCCTCATCTTCGCTGGAAATCGAGACCATTTTGACCACAATCCTTCTTGATGTTAATGAGATTGAAGCAATTTTTCTCTTTTACGATACACACGAAAAACAAATTCACTAATACGTGACCAAAATATTACTTTTCCGCCTTAAATTATGTCAAGAAGACCTGCGCGAGATCGAAAAAATGTTAATAATAAGAAACACGATGATAGCGAAAAAACACCGTCAGTACTCAACGCTCTTCAAATCAACTTTCTTCCCTCAATCATCTCTGATTCCCAATCCCAAAGCTTATCCCCCGTCCCATTTTACATCATCCTACCTACACTTCACAATCATGAATTAATTACCCTTTTTTTTAATCATTCTTGAACAACAAAAGCTCCCTAATGCTTGCGGATAGGTTATTCCAATCTTTCGCACTACTATTTCTAATTAAAAATTGACGCTCTGCTAATCTTGCGTGTGTTGTTAACTAGCCTATCTGTATTACGTATGTATAATCAGAATTAATACATAATATACAAAACTACCAATTTGCTGATCTCTTACGTGTTAGTCAGTGCATTAACCCGATGAAAAATTTATCTCTATGTAGTACTATGAAGTAGTACGAAAAAGTAGCATGCAGTACTAATGATGCTACTACATGCTTCTACTTCAAGGCTACCGTGTTACTGCATACTACTGTATGCTACTATTAGCAAGACTGGATGCTACTATGGCAAGAAAGGATGCTACTACATACTACTACATAAGACTGGACCAGTCTGAGGCACATTAAATGATAGTATTCTTTGCTATTACATACAACTATTTCGTACTACTACCATACTACTACACAGGCTACAAATTTTCCATCGGGAAGATCTCGGTAACAACCTTCCGTGTGACGACATTTTAATATTGCCAGTATTTTGTACAATTTCAGTACTTTTCAGATTTTAATTAAAAATCAAAGTAAAAATCCAACATCCGAAAATAAATATGGGTGAACACTGGGTGAACATTGGAAAAATATTCATCCCTACATTACCTACGTCATCACCTCTATATCTACTCCCGTTATGGGAACCTCGTTTTTGAACCGGCGTGGCTTATTACACCTAGTCCTTCATCATTTTTGTTGCAATCATATCACAATATTTTTGTCTTGTTTGGGTTATGGATGAATTTCCAGTTAATACATGACCTTGTTTGTTGACAGTATGTTTGAGTCTGCTAAATATTATGTAATTCGTTTGCGAGGGATTCACTGTGATAAAGCTTGGCAGATTCACAAGTGCTGCGTTGGCTTTGAGTATGAGCTTGCTCATGGATCTAGACCTAGACAGCCACAATAAGCCCTGTCCGTCCGTCCTAACCGAATGATTAGCAGGCTGAGTTCACAAGCGAAGGGTGCCGGCAGTTTGGTTTGTGGCGTGACCCTGTAAGGCAGCAGTCCACCCAGCTTCAAATGGGCACCCAGAGGAACCTGGAAAAGGCAACAGCGAAGGTGTGCGAAAGCAATAGGATGGCTTGTCCAACCGCTCATTGCATCTTGGTTGAGGAAAGAGTATTTGAGATCAGCACCGCCTAGTGTGGCCTGACAAAAGTCAATCCTGTACTGTCACCTTTTACCTATACCAATAAGCGTTATGTCATCAACAAGGGCTATAACCCAGGCATCAGGTAAATACAACCTGAATATGTCCACGTACACTAGACAAAAATTAGTCAAAGCATGGGGGTGTTTCAGAGCACCACTCTCTGAAGTTGTATAGTACGGCCAAAGAGACATGTGGAGAAGAATTATATTTTAAGTTGGGATTGGGGGGGGGGGGCAGAATTGAGGTGGATGGTGAGTCTTAGCGCGGACGCTCTTCTGGTGGGGATGCGGAGAAATTATATTGGTAGAGATAGGAAAGGTACTGGTCCTTATTTTTGTCCAATGTGTGGTATTGAAGGGGAGGATGCGGTACATTTGATATGTTATTGTGAGCATGGGGGTGTTTCAGAGCACCACTCTCTGAAGTTGTATAGTACGGCCAAAGAGACATGTGGAGAAGAATTATATTTTAAGTTGGGATTGGGGGGGGGGGCAGAATTGAGGTGGATGGTGAGTCTTAGCGCGGACGCTCTTCTGGTGGGGATGCGGAGAAATTATATTGGTAGAGATAGGAAAGGTACTGGTCCTTATTTTTGTCCAATGTGTGGTATTGAAGGGGAGGATGCGGTACATTTGATATGTTATTGTGAGCATGGGGGTGTTTCAGAGCACCACTCTCTGAAGTTGTATAGTACGGCCAAAGAGACATGTGGAGAAGAATTATATTTTAAGTTGGAATTGGGGGGGGGGGGGCAGAATTGAGGTGGATGGTGAGTCTTAGCGCGGACGCTCTTCTGGTGGGGATGCGGAGAAATTATATTGGTAGAGATAGGAAAGGTACTGGTCCTTATTTTTGTCCAATGTGTGGTATTGAAGGGGAGGATGCGGTACATTTGATATGTTATTGTGAGGAGTTGAAAGAATTAAGAAAGGAAGTGTTTGGTCGGGAGGCTCGGGAGGAAAGGGATTTGGTTTCAGGTATGGGAAGTAAGTGTTTTGGTGAACTCCAAAGGCTGGGTAGATTCCTGAAGCTAGCTATGACCGTGAATTATTTTTATAGAAGTTGATTTTTGGTTTGTTTTGTGAGTGTATGATATTTTTTTTTTGTTATTGTCTTATGTTTCCCGCCATGGCCCTTGGGCTTTATTGGGAATAAACTCGTTCATTCATTCATAGCCCGGGGCACTCTACAGCGTAAGCTTTTCCAATAGCACTATCGACTGCTACTCTAATGGACCTTCCATGCATGAACAGAGTCATTCAAGGGATTTACTGTGGACTCATAGAGCCGATAATCTTTTCAGACGCAGTTTAAAGTCGAAAGTACCGAATGCCCCCGAGTTACCTAAGTATGTATGAATGTGTATATATTCTTTATAACCCGCTACATTCAAACTGAACAAGAACGGAATAAATGGAAGAAAAAGAAATAAAGAACAAAAGAGAGAAAAGACAGTTAGCGATCAATGACAAAATGTATACAGCTCTACAAATGAAGAGAAACACAAAGGGCGAGTTAGTCAATGGTCATCCATTGGACACAAGGTACTGGAACCACTGGAGTGCGACCGTTCCAAGAACTTTCTGAACTAGCTTATCTACAGCCTCGTTCGGTTCTACCAGGCTGAATTTTCTTATTGCGTACCTGTTGCATGTCCACGGTGGCATTTTTAGTAAATATTTTAGGTACCGAAAATAAAACGACCGGACTCGAGACTGCTCGATAGTCGTGAATAGTTTCGAAAGTGGAGCCAGATGACGTAGGGTAGCGCCACAGCGCTGGAGAGTTTGGCTAGCAGACCTAAGTTACCTAAGTCATTAACGTGGTGCATCTCATGGGAAGTTCAGTCATTTTCCTGAAATCAGATTTCATCTAGCCAAATTTCAGCCTCATTTAGCATTCACTAAGCATCGTCGGAGGAGAAGCTTAGAAATTCTATAGGTGTTTACCTTTTCCGTGGTTCCGGATAATTATTCGTTGCCTAATTTTGGAAAGGAGATCCATCCTACCTAAGTCCTGAATGATACCAAGCAGTTTCATCAGCGTATCTTCAGCTGGGATGGGGCAGTGGCGAGATACGACCACACACTTTTCTTGTGTGTTCTAACTGGATTCTGGAGGGGCAGGAGGAAATAGGGCCTAAAGTCTAATCACCCAGTTGGGAGAAAATAATGGGATATTTTTTTGCAGTCTCGATTTGAAGGCCTCTCTTCCGGAGGGGGAGACAGCTTCCGTTGGGTCTTCTTCGACAGTCCCGGACCAGGACGAACTGACGGAAAGGCTGGCAAAGCTCAGACAAGCTTAGAGGCGTAACTTTTTGAAAGGTAAGCTGTAAATGACAACATAACATTACGTCCATAAATGACATCGTGTAGTGCCCATGCCTTGCTATTTTCTCATTTATAAATAGACCAGCACCTCCGTTCTGCCTATGAGAGTGTTCCTAAGTATTCCTCCAGCGCATGCCGACTACGACGAGAATCATATTTGACAGCACTAAGTGGATCAGTCAGCTGAGATTTATTCTTGCGATATGTCCGACCTTTTTGGCAACGGTCCTGTTCAGGCTCAAACTTGGAAAATATTCTAGCAACCATACTCTAGCAGCTAACAAATCTTCCTCCCCCTATAAAAATGTTAGAAGTCGACCAGAACGAATGGTAAGTTCTAGGGTTCCCAAGCTCTGTCCCGTACCTACAAAACAGGCTAGATATGCAAAAAGTTTTATTCCCGAGTTCGTGAAATATTTTTAACGAAGCGTGAATTTTTTTTTTTTTAAGCGTACCGACATTGGATACATATATTGTAATTTATCCTGTTTGACAATAATCGCAAATTTGGTTTATAACCTCAATAGTCATTTTTTACAATAAACCTTCTATCTATCTATCTATCATATAATATCCAATTTAGGCGATATGCTTCGGAGAAGTTGCTGGGGGTTAAAGCTGGTGAGGGGATTTCGTTTTGGTCACGGCGGCTGTTTTTCTTCAGTGCTCCATTCGGTCGTTGACCCATGTCAAGCCAAGAGATAAGATAAATTAAAATATCGTTCCTACACGTGATAAGATAAGATAGATAAGATAAGATTTAATTGCACAAAAAAAGCCAGAAGGCCATGGCAACAAAATAAACAAAAAAAAACAACAAAAGAGCAAAGATCTATACATTAACCTACTTACTCTAGGCATAATTTTCGGTGTTGAAAAGCGACCCTGAGGAATCTTGCCAGCCTCCTCACATCATCAAACTGACGGCTACCAATCATACTACACATCCATTTCTCATCGAACACCCTCACGCATTCTTCAAACACTTCATTCCTCAGCTCTCTCAATTCTTCACATTCACACATGACATGCACCACACTTTCATTCTCATCTCCACACATTGGACAGGAGAAATACTGACCAGAACGTTCAGAAGAACTTCCAATATACGTTCTTCTTTTCCCAAGCGGTAAACAATCTGCCCGGAGACACCACACCAACTTTACTTCCTCCCTTTTTAAACCCACCTTGAAAAATATTTCCTCACCCCACACCTCTTTAGCCTTAGCATAATACCTCAGTGAATGTGATAGATCCTTTGCAACCTGCCAACTCTGAATTTCTTGGTCTAAAAGCCTAGCCTCCACCTCTTTTTTTATTTTTCCAAATTGCAAACCAGGACCTACGCCATCATTCCACCACATAGACAGTCCGCAACCATCTAAAATACATCTTATTTGTGAAGACCACGAATCTATTCTAGTATCTAAAATACTCTCTTTATAAGCCGCCTTGAGGATCCTTACTCTCGGCAGCATCAAAATCTTTTCCCAGAAACCTATCATAGCCACCCATCTATGTCTACGCATACTTGCTAAACCTAAATCCCCCTTAACTACTAACGAATTAATTTTTTCACTGACCCCTACTATTTTTTTAAAATAACTTAACTGTAACTGTTCTAACTTTTCCCCCTTACCAAAACCCCATATTTCAGATCCATAGTGGATCGCAGGTATAACTTTAGACTTAAATAAATGTTTGTGTAATTTTAAATCACCGATTTCCCTAAGGCTACTCCGTAACATCATATTAATACAACGCTTTCCTTTAACAAGACTATTCTCAAACTGCTTTCCAAACTTTCCATTCCACGTAAGCCTACATCCGAGGTAATTAAATTCTTCTTTATAACTAATCGGCTCTCCTCTAAACTTTAACAACGGCTCCTGGTCTATTTTACCTCCTTTCCTAAAAACCATTACAACTGTTTTTTCTATATTTATCTCTAACTCCTTTACTGCGAGATATTCATCCAAAATATCCAGCAGCTTCTGGAGGTTATGCCTTGATTCTGCTATCAATGCAACATCATCCGCGAATAACAACAAACAAATTGTTACTATGTCAATATTTACTGTTGGCGCATTTTTTCCAATCATAAATTGTTCCAAATCATTAATATAAATAGAGAACAGCTTCGGGGATAGAGTACACCCTTGTTTAACTCCCTTTAACGATTTAATTCTCCGTGACACATTTTTAAAAACTCTAACTACTATGTATATCTTAGCATATATTTCAACTATTAACAAAACTAACCGGCTAGGTAGGCCAATACTCACCAGTGCTTCCATCAGTAAATGGCGCTTAACGTGATCGAACGCTCCTTTAAGATCTACGAACGCAACATATAACCTTCCTCTTCTTTTCGCTATATATTTCCTAATTATTACTTGTAAACTAAATATTTGGTCCAAAGTACTGTACCCTTCCCTGAAACCTGCCTGGACCCTAGTTAACTTATCTGTCGTATCTAACCACTTTTTTATCCGAACGTCTATAATTTTACAAAATAACTTACTTATTGTAGATCCTAAATGGATCCCTCTATAGTTACCGTGACATGTCCTATCCCCCTTTTTAAATATTGGTACAACTATCGATATATTCCACTGACTAGGCCATATTGCTTTTTCCACCATCCAAGAAAACGCCAAAGCTAGGAACGGTAAAACGTAAACTCTGCTCCACTTTAAAACTATTGTCGGTATACCGTCTGGTCCTGGAGCTGATCTCCCTTTCATAGATTTCAGGGATGACCACACTTCCTTTTCTGTAACAGGATCTAAAAGCTGCGAATCTACCTCATTCAATGGAAAACAATACATAGTCTTAAGATCCTTCACAAAATGTTCAGGTAGCTTATCCCCATCACTCGTTCCTCCTTCTTTTTCTTCCAGGAATTCCGGCCATGACTCCGCCGGTGGGACGTTGAATTGTTCCTTATTACTAATCGTACACTTAACACTATTCCAAAACTCCCTCGTGTTCTTTTCCCTAAAATTCTTTATCACTTCTTTTCTATTTTCTTCGTCTACCCTACTTTTCTTACTTTTTAACAGGTTTTTATATTTTTTTCTCTCAATACGATACTTTACTAAACATGCTTCTACGTTTTCTGGGGGACTACTTTTCAACATTTTCAAACATGCAACTACGACCGTTCTCATTTGTTTACATTCACTATCATAAAATGTTTTTTTATTTCTATTTCCTTTCTTCTTATTTTTACTCACCTCCAAACCAACTTCATGCAATTTACCTGTCAGCTGTTCAAGGGAACTTTCAATCTGACCTTCCGTAAGTCTTTCCACGCATCTTCTCACATGGATCTCCATATCAACTTGAACCAGCTTTTCTGCCAACTCTTTTTCCGAAAATTCCTCAATTTTTAACGATTTCCTAATATCCACAGGACCTTCTACATGAATAAGTTCATTTTCCATCACCACATGCGTTGTCCCTGTACCATGATTATTTTCAAATTCAAACATCACATTCAATGGGAGGTGGTCAGAACCGATCACATTCTTAACACTCAGATCCTTGCAACAAGGCCAAAGTGTAGGACTGACTAACACATAATCAATTAGGCTTGGGAGCTTACCCGCATAACACGTAAAGCCACCCCCTACTTCCCGATCCTCCCCTATCCTCCCATTCAAAATTATCAACTCTTCGTTTCCCGCAAAATCCAACAAATTTTGACCCCACCTGTTTTTCCGGCGATTCTGGTCCTTACTTCTCCTCTCACCATAATTTCCGATGTACTCCTCTAGAAGCTGGGAAGACTCCTCCGGGTCCATTCGCAGTTCAACATTTTCCATCATACGACCGGTATAAGCATTGAAATCACCTAGAACAATGAATCCATGATTATGAAATCTTTTTCGCAAAGTAGACATTTCATCACACAATATACTCCAACTATCTTCATTCGAGTATGAACTTGACTGGGGCGGTATATAAACACAACACACAATTATCTTACGGGCAAAAATATTTCCTTTCAACCATACAATGTTTTCCGACCTACTTTTTATTCTCTCCAACCCTTTCAAACTATCTTTTTTAACTAGAATGCTTACCCCCCCATATACCCTACCATTTTTACTTGGCTCTCTATAACTTCCAAAACTTTCAAAACCTTCAACATTCATACTTCCCCTTTGCCACGTTTCAACCAAACATATTATGAAACACCGGCAAACACACTCATTTATCAAACTTTGTATCTTTGCACTCGAATATCCTTGGACGTTCCATAACGTTATCCCTAATTGGGTCGAGCTCGCTAAACGTGAACGTTGCACATGGCCTACGTGACACTAAGCTTCCATATGAGTGTCTTGAGTGCTTGGCCCCGGGCTATTTGTACGCTCCCCATCTAGAGAAAATCGTCGACGACCTTGAACATTTCTATGCTCATCTGGGGGTTGCTCACGAGAAACCCCACCTGTCTTCGAAGCCACAAAAACACTCGTGGCCGGCTGGCGATTTACATCACTCGGGCTAAAAACGTGTTCACTATTTCTTTTTCCATAAGCTGCTCTGTCTCCAGACCTGTGGAACGATGCCGTCGACGGTGTATTATAGACCTCCACCTGATTCTCACTCGCATCGTAAAATGCCGATAACGAGGTATTGGACCCACTTCTACTCCTTGTTTCCATGTCCGTTGCCCTTTCAGGCTGATAAGATCTCGTTGTCTCTACAACTCGCGGAGGGATCACATCCACTTGAGTATGCGATCTTGCGTTTCCCCTTTCTTCCAGTAACTTAACTTTGTCCGACTTCGCGTCATAGACGTACACGTCGTGACCCACATGGAGTTTCACACCCCTCATGTGCGCTTCAAAACCCTCGTTACGGGCTCTTTCAAGAACAGGCTTCAGTTTTCCCCTTGCCGTGCGTTCAATCTCCGTATAATCAGGAGCCGCGCTCAACTTGAATCGCCTCAGGTAAGTATTTGCTCTTAGGATGAGGTCACGACAATATCTGCTGTTCAGTTTGACTAACACTGGAGCAACACCAGTCGTGCTTCGAAGACGGAAAGTGTCTTTGATATCGCGGATAAACATTTCGAAATCCGGGATTATGGAGTTTAGGGCCTGGACAATATCATGTTGGAGGCTGGTTCCTCTCACATTTGGTGAAAAGTTATACAGTACTATATTGCAGCTTTTTGACTCGGCCCCCGTAGGGAAAAAATCGGCCTGGAATCCAGGCATCTGGAAATTTGGAACCTGGATTCCAGGCTGATTCTGGAATTCCAGACTTCATCCGGATTCCAGGTTCCAAATTTCCAGACTAGGATTCCGGGCTGAATTCCAGGCTCTGTCTGGATTCCAGGTTCCAAATTTCCAGACTAGAATTCTGGGCTGGATTCCAGGCTTTGTCCGGATTCCAGGTTCCAAATTTCCAGACTAGAATTCTGGGCTGGATTCCAGGCTTTGTCCGGATTCCAGGTTCCAAATTTCCAGACTAGAATTCTGGGCTGGATTCCAGGCTTTGTCCGGATTCCAGGTTCCAAATTTCCAGACTAGAATTCTGGGCTGGATTCCAGGCTTTGTCCGGATTCCAGGTTCCAAATTTGCAGATTAGGACTCCGGGATGAATTCCAGGCTTCGTCTGGATTCCAGGTTCCAAATTTCCAGTTCCGGGATTCCAGACTACCTGTAGCCTATATTCTGGATTCTAGACGGCTAGTCTGTGCTGGATTCCAGACTGCTCGTCTGTTCTGGATTTCAGCCGGCTCGTCTGTTCTGGATTCCAGACTTCATTTGTTCCACAACTGTCCAGAAACATAACTGATATGTTGATACCTTGCTTTGACTGGAAGGATATATATCTAGGATTTCGCTCTGATCAAAATAAGACAAACAGAACTAAATCGTTCCCCGACGTTTTCTGACAGTACGATTTTTGAAAGTCACAACAAAAAAATTACTTCCGTGGCATACATTGCCGCATTACTTGGTTACAACTCTTTCTAATTTCTAAGAAAACCCTTTTTGTCTGAGAAACCACTTTCTTCGTACTCAACCAAGCACGACTGAATACTTGTACACAAATGTGAGAATTAATGCTGATTTACTGATTCAGATCAAAAAACCAACAGTCCGCAGAGAACGTTGCATACTGAACAGATTTATTTACAAGGTAAAACGGTAGATACCAAACAACGCTGATAATGCCTCAATCGGGGTCTTGAATCTCAGTCGGTCACAAAGCCTGAAATTGTGTTCTCTTCACATGCTGCGTAGAAGTTTCTGCAAAACGCTGGATCCCTTACACCAAAGCTGCCTTCGCATTGAGCTGGATTACCTAAATAAAACGCTCATTTCAGTGATCGACCCAAGATTATCCCAAGCGGTGACTAGTGAGCAAGTGCTCAAACGTGGAGTGTGAAAGTAAAATGTTTAAAACGCTAAATATACAAACAGCGTTACAACCAAGGCATTTCACATCCCCAATAACCAAACAAGTATTAAAACAACCAAATTTGAAACCATCCCACTTTAAAAGATTTTAATCGAAACAAACCGTATTTAGAATTTGAGATCCAGAAGATCTTAAAAGAACAGTTTCAATTTCAATACTGAATGTCTTTCCAGCCAGTCCGAGCCGTTAAGCCTCTTTCCATTAGCAAGGTAATAACAAGTGCAATAAACCAAATCGTAGCAGCCTAATACCCCCTTCGTTACAACTGCATTAAGGATCCTTATCCTTGATCATATGACAAAACCGTCCAGTTTCCAACTTTTCATTAAGGATTGAAGCACGTCGCGCAGTGGTATTTGTTGCTGTTACACTAAAATCCACATCTGTACATATATCTCGCCAAGTATGCAAGAGTTGAACTTGAGACCTTCCATAGACGAACTTAACTCGGGAGAAATCTGGGTCCAGCTGCCCATTAACGGGAGGGTGGGAGGGAGGGGGGAGTCGGGACCCATCAAAATGCGTGTCCATGTCAATATATCCACAAGAATACCAAGAGTTTGATTCCACTCGCGGGTCAAAAACTTAACTCATGCGCAATTCGGGACAACTTCCCCATGAGCGTGGAGGGTGGTTCAACTCCAAATGTATATTCCCAACCCTAAGATCTAAAAGCACAAGGAATTTCATCACCCTATTTCCAGTTATTCTCAAGTTAAAAACATTAAAAGTTAAAAAATGGGCCCAACTGCTTATGAACCAAGTGGGAGTGGGGTTTGGGACCCCAAAAAGCAAAACGAGACCCCCATGCTCACAAGCTTACAAGTTTAAACTTGATATCTGTTGATGCCTGTCACTGGTCTCATGGGACGGCCCAGCTGCCCATTGACGGGACGGGGAGGGGGGGGGGGGGTCGGGACCCATCAAAATGCGTGTCTAGGCCTATATATCCAGAAGTATACCAACTTAGAGTTTGATTCCAGTCACGGGTCACAAACTTAACTCATGCGCAATTTGGGACAACTTGTCCATTAGCGCAGAGGGTGGCTAAACTCGACATGTACATTCCCAACCCTAAGATCTAATCTTTCATCGCTCTATCTCCAGTTATTGTCAAGTTAAAAACATTAAAAGTTAACAAATGGGCCAGTGGGCCAGGGACCAAGTGAGAGTGGGGTTTGAGGGACCCCAAAAAGCAAACTGACAAATGGGCCAGTGGGCCAGGGACCAAGTGAGAGTGGGGTTTGAGGGACCCCAAAAAGCAAACTGAGACCCCGATGCTCACAAGCCTACCAAGTTTAGACTTGATATCTGTTGATTCCTGTCCTGTCACTGGTCATGAACTTTACTCTTGGTCAATCTGGGCACAGTTGCCCATGAACGGGGTGTCATCGTCCTATGTCCAGCTCTGGTCAAGTTATGAACATTATTCACTGGGCAATCTAGGCCCATTTGCCCCTGAACCGGGGTAAGTGTGGGGGTGGTACCTTCAAAAGGCACAACTGGACCCGAATACCTACAAGCGTACCAAGTCTGTTCTTGATAGCCTACCTGCACTAGTTCACGAGTTATGAGCTCTACAAAAAAAAGTGAAAACCGAAAGCTGCTACAGCGCTCGTAGTAGTGGATTATTCCAAGGAACACTCGACTAAAAATGTATTCACTATTTCATATGTGCGACTTTTGGCTTGTGCATTGTTCAAACTGGTACTCTCACTTATGGTGCTACTGAGAGATTTGCTGGCATGTCGCAAAGTAGAAGTTAAATATTAATGAAAAAAAATATTCAAAATTTTTCGAAACTACCATAAATTTTACCCAAGTTCAACACACTGGTAAAATACTCCGATTCATTCCAGCCTAAACTTAATCTTTTAACCTATACTTCAAATTAATACTGATATAGTAGGCTATAGCCTACTTGCAGTAACCCACTTTTGATGTCTGTCGATTGTGTGACCATGCTTAAGTAGTTATCCAGAACTTGAGTCTGCAGGTTTCGAGTCACATTCAGAAATAAGCCAGAAAACTGTAGAGGCATGCTTATTTATTCATCAAGGGAACACTAAGACCCATACCAGGCAGGCGACTTCTTTGCAATACTCGTTCTAAAACCTTTTGTTCTATTTCTAGTTTGCCCTATGTAGTAGCCTAGGCTCAGCCTTATTTTGAAATATTTATCTTAATTTCCTTCTGTTTCTTCTGTCACGTTTTGCAGATTTTACTCAGTGTCACTTAGTCTACCACAAACCTCTGAATTTTGGACGACCTATGATAACTGATGGGTATGTTTTGGATGCTGAGTACTATGACCGAATAAAATATTGACTATTCGAGCTCAGCTGACAATACAAAGACAAGCTTGAACACCACCAAGTCCGAACTCGTTAACACATATAACCTATTCTTATTTTAATATTATTACGACTGAAAACATTAACTCCCATACCAGGCAACATGAACTTCAAAATATTTGCTGAAAATGTTTAATTCATAGACTGATTTCCTGTATGTCAACAATTATAGAATAATTTCCATTGTCTCTGCGATTTCTTCTTTTGAGGTTACAAGCATTCTATCAGCCACACCTACCCATGTAAAATAAGAAAATATTACTGTCACTGATGCAATGCAGACAACTGGTTGGCATTTTTGTCGGTCCTTGGTAGATAGGCAAGCGCCAAAACAAGTTGATTATCCAAATTTCATTTCCTTGCCCCTTTCCGCCCCATAATATGGAAAAGAAGGAAGTTTAAATTTGAGAAGTTTATGTTAATCCAACATTAAACTGGTGCCAAAAATATTGCTCAAATATATAGCTCTTAAATGGTACAAATTTTTTTATTAATTTTTTTGACTGTGTTATAAGCACAACAAACAAAACAGAGGTATGGAGAATTTCTAAAGATGCTAAAAAATAGGCATACCTCTACTGCTGCTACTGTACAGTTGAGTTTGAGTCAGTCCACCACAAATCCCTGATTTTTGGATACCCTATGCCAAACGCTGGGTATATCTAGCATTTGGCATAGCCTATGCCTAACGCTGGATACCCTGTGCCAAACAATGGATACCTGTTGTTAATCTAACCCTGACCTACACCAATATAAAGGAGTTCTGAGTGGTTGATTTTTTAGCTTCGTTCAAATCATCAATATTTTACGGGGTTACAGTATCCAGCACCAGGCATAGTGTATCCAGCGTTAGGCATAGGGTATGCCAAACATTAGACATATCCAGCATTTGGCATAGGGTATCCAAAAATCAAGGGTTTGTGGTTGACTGGTTTGAGTAGGTTGTAGTTGAGTAGGTTGGGGCTCGGAGTTGGAACCTACATATTTGGCTTAATATTTGAAAATAATGGTTTGTGGTAGACTTGTTGCCTGCAGTTTTGCGAGTTTTAACAAATAGATGTCATTCAATGTAAACAATTAAAGAGATCACCAATGGAAAAAGAAGTATAGGGTTATCAACATCAGCAAAACTCTAGAAAAAAGCAGAATTAAGAAAAAAGTTGTTTATGCCAAATGTAAGCTGAAACAGTTGGCTGCTAGTTGATATCAGGTTGATATCATCTTTGTTATTTCTCTTTCCATTTGACTGGAAACAAACAAATTAGTGAAACATCCCGACCAATTATTAATACAAAGCATACAGGAGAGGTATCCAACCTCAAATTTACACAACCTCGAACTCTGCCGAAAAAGGTTGGAAGGAAATTTTAGTCCAGTCCTAAAAAGGTAGTAACTGTCAAGAAGGAAACCCTGAGACCTGAGTGTCGCAGGACCTGTTTTGGACTGCACAGAAATTTCCTTGTAAGGTTTTCAGGCCAAGTTTGAGGTCACAGGTATGAACTAGAATAGACCTAACTAGTAAACTTTATACTGTACTTACATTTAAGAACATAATTCATCCTGCATGCAGCAGCAATATCTTCATATCCATCACAAGAAGATCCATGACAGATGATGTAAACACTCCACAGGATATTACTTGACCTTCCTTCTTCTTGGCCAGTGTTGCCAGATCATGATCCAAGGTTTACGCAGCTGTCTTTTAAATATACGCCAAAGTTTCTTTTTAACCCAAAATTCCAAGAAATCTCCCACGCTAGCAAAACAAAATCCGCAAGTCGGTCGAAAAATCCGCCAGTTTGACGTAAAATCCAGCAATATGGCAACACTGACCTTGCTTGACTAGCGCATTTGAATTTGTTGTGAGTGCTGCGACCAGGCTTTCTTGAACCTCTCTAAAATCCTTAACAACCTCGTCCTGTTGACAGAAAAATCCTAAAACCCATGTTCTAAAACGGAGATTCTTTTGAGACAAACAAGAAAATTTGTTCTTTCTTTAATTCGTATCACTTTTGGTTACAGAATGTACGAATAGGCCTACACAAAAAATGCCAAACGAATGAGACACCAGAGGCGTATTCTCGCAGTTCCCAGAGGACTCCTCTGACTCCTTCTGTTCAATTTGTTTATTCTGATTGTTTTTAATCAATTTGATTCCCCTCCGAATCTGAAAGGGAGTCCTTTTTGATGATGGTGATGATAATCTTAGCATTCCCCGTCAGTGCGGACTCGCGAGAATACGAGGAGTCAGTCCCCGGGTCAAACAAAAGCGCGAGGACTCCTTTAGTGGAGTCCTCCGGGAACGGCGAGAATACGCTTCAGGCCACCATTGACTAAAAAAGTTGCAGCCTTTCCCTCCTTTATATTTTCCTTAATCTAGGCTTCTAAATTATATATGATTCAAAGCGGACCTTGAACGTGAAACCAAAGCTAAATTATTCGGGTAACAAACCTTTCGGATGTTCATGTGAAGTCGGAGCCATGCAGAGGAAAGTCGAAGATAATTCGGAAATTCAGATTTAGACAAATAATGCCGGATCATTTCTGCATTTTGTATTCTATATATTAAACATGATTTTTTTAGCTTTTTTTCGATAAACATCGTAGCAAGGTTCCGGAACTCCAATTTGACACCAGATTTTTTGAGAATTTTCTGTGCAAACTCGCATCTTCACCCCGTTCAAGATAGACAATCAAATATAGTAAAATTTTCTCGAGACTATATATGCAGATGTTCTCTTGGAATCCATTGGATTTCTCGTTTGTAGCAGTGTACAGTAATTTAACAATTACAGCCGTGCGTCACTGATATCAGAACTCGGCCGTGCCGCTCAAATTTTCTTTTAGACCTACCCTACGACTACCTATTATTTTATTTGTCTAAGCAAAAGCCAGTTCGAGCCGCGGCATACTGTCATTTGCATATATAACCTGGACGAACCTTTTATCCGAACAGTATTTTACTGGAATTTCTATAAAGCTATGTCCAGTTGCTTGAAATTAGCATCATGGGGTTTGGCAAACTTTCATCGGAAGACAACGTTCTAATTCTGAACTGTTAACACTTTTTAAGAAAATCTGACGTTGGCAAATTTACTGTCACAGTATTTTTTTATTGATTTACTCATGTTGACCCGATGTTGATATATAAACTTGTATGCAACACTGTCTTACTTTTAAAAAATTAGGTACTAACCAAGATTCGACTCCTCTATCTGGGCTCTTGTTGGTGATATTAACACTGATCTTCTAACTTCTTCTGTACGGACTGATTTATTTTTCGATTCTTTACCGGTAGCTCACAGTCTCATTGAGAAGTCTCTACCCTTTTCATATAGACATAATCGTGGCGCTAATGTTTCCAACCTTGATCATTTGATTGTTTCTGAAACAAGTCTCATTGACGGTTTTGTTGAGGTTGATGAGGAGAAAATTGAGGACGACCATCTGCCTCTGTCTTTCTGTTTGGTTGTCCCTGTTGCTCGAATCAGTCGTCCAAATCCCAAGAAGACTTGGATCCAAAAGCGTAACTGGAATTGTATAGATACTGTGCTCTACCTTTCTACATTAACTAATCTTCTCTCGCTTTTAAAAGTTCCTTTTCACCTTCTTCAGACTGGTATAGCAGCTACTACTTCGTCCGTTGATATTAATTGTTATTATAGCGAGCTTGTCCATTGCTTGAAATTGGCAGCCGATATTGCTGTACCGACTGAGAGAATTCGAGTTGGTACAAGGAAACCTATTTGGAAAGTCAGTCCTGAAGTTAAGAAGGCAAAAAACACGGCAAAATTTTGGCTGAAAATTTGGATTGCTTGTGGACGCCCAGGGAATGGTACTGTTTTTAATCTAAAAGCTAAAACAAAGCGTGAATACAAATCTTCACTTAAAAATGCTAGTTTGAATGGCTTAGATGCTCCCAGTGACAAAAAAGCGTGGCAAAAGGTCCTTCGTACAGATAAAGGTTCAGCTGTACCTCCTTCCGCGCTAACTATGGCTGACTGGACCAACCACTACCGTGGTCTATTCAGTGGTTGCAAAAACCAGATTCAGCAGCACTTTGAAAATTTACTTCTTAAATACCTACCAAGGAAAATATTTCAACCTTCTGTTCTTCCCGTTACTTGTTCTTCCATCGAAATTGCATTCCGAAAATTAAGAAGAACTGGTTCTACAGATTCTGATGGCCTTAGTGCCGATTTTTTCAAAATTGAGTGTCCAGCTTTAACACAACACCTTCAGCTGCTATTTCAAATTTGTTTATGCCAGGGTTTGGTTCCGAATAGTTTCCTCCTGGGTACTATAACATCGGTGATTAAGCGAGGGAAAGACGCGGACCTTTGCAAAAGCTATCGACCAATTACAGTTTCTTGTACCATAAGCAAAATCCTGGAATACGTCCTTCTTCCAGAACTAGTTGAAAAATGTAGCTTTGGTTCAATGCAGTTTGGATTCCGTTCGAGCGCCAGTTGTGCGCATGCTCATCACATATTGACAAAAATGATGAAACAGGCTACCCGCGACAAGTCTTCTATACATATATGTTCTATAGATATAGCTGGTGCTTTTGACAATATAACGCATTCTCAGGCCCTATTTTCTCTCATTACTTCTGGCGTCAATCTGTCTGTCGTCCATCTGTTAAAATTTTGGTATGGTCATTCTTCAGTAAGGTTCAAATGGCAAGGTAGCTTGTCAGAGATTATTTCTGTCCGAACTGGTGTTCGCCAAGGGGGAGTCTTATCTCCCTACATCTTCAAATCGGCCATATCTTCTTGTCTCGATTCTTTGCTTCCTGCTTACTTCTATAAAGACTATGCCTTCAGCTACATAGCCTATGCGGACGACTTGCTCTTAGTAAGCCGTAGCCGATCCACACTCACAAAAAATGTAAGTAAGCTGTCGTCAGAACTTCTGAAAATTGGCCTTGAAGTTAACCTTTCAAAATGTGAGTACCTGCATTTCAACCCTTCGTCAAATTGTTCGAGTGCATCTAAAGCTTCTATATCTCTTGGATCGTTCATCGTCAAATCAACAGACTCTCTACGGTGGCTCGGCATAACATTCAAATCTTCATTGTCAAAATTTTGCTCATCGGTTGTTCAAGAAGCTTATAAGTCGATCCGTAGCGCCTATGGGCGCATCGTCCCCAACCGGGGGCGCTATAATCGTAAAGCTTTGGGAAATTTGTACAGCACCTTCTGCGCTCCTTCTATACTATTTCGTTCTGGCGTCACTCATGTTCTGCGAAAGAAGGAGATTAAAAAGATGAGATCATGTTATTTTAAATATGCAAAGCACCTGCTCCACTTGTCGAAATTATGTCATAACCATACATTGACGGAGAAATTCAAAATTCAAGACGCAAGTGTTACCCTTTTGGATGTTTCGTCATCACTTTCAAAACTCATGGACAACAAGGCCCAACCAGCACACGATGTCGTCCACTGCTTCCTGACCGAAGATTAAAAATTAAGTGTCTTTTTCTGTGTGTATATATGTGTTTTGTTTATTTTCTTTACTTTTGTCATTTACTCCGCCTTTTCAAAATGGCGGGTCATAAATAAATTACTTACTTACTTACTTATTAATTTACCGCGATGTGTTCTTATTTTCAAAGTTTGTGCTTCAGTTTCTGTGCTCTCGCGCTGGACAGAATTTTTGTTCAGACCTGAACAGTTTCATAAAAAGGTATTGAAAGCGAGACATTTCAATAAAAATGTTGTTCGGCAGACAATTTATTTGGATGATTTTCCTCAGACGTTTTTGAAAATGCTGATGAGGTTATTTTCTACACGAAAATGTCGGAATCTTTGAACAGTGTAATTTTTTCCACTACACTTTAAAATCCAACAAATACTATTTGACGGTGCAAAACGGATCAGTCAGCTACATTTTTGATGTAGAAATGTAGCTGACTTATCCGTTTTGCACCGTCAAATATGATTCGCAGTTAGCTCGGGCTGAAGGAACATTTACCAACTAATACTGAAATCCAGGCTTTCTTGTCGTCAAACCAGACTTTCTGCATGTATTCCCTAGATTTACGGACGAGGAAGCGCAAAAATCCAGGACTGTCTGGAATTTCAAGTAGGTCAGTTCCTGGAACATATGACTGTTACCCTGGAATTCCAGAAGAGGCGGCGTAGAAATCCAGGTTTGTCTGGAATTTCAACCAACTGTCCGGAATTCCAGGCTCTTACCAAACGTAAATTCGGGTTTGTCTGGAATTTGAACAAAGTGTCTGGAATTCCGGAATACTACCCTGGAATTCCAGGAAAGTAACATCATTACCTGGATTTCCAGAGAAAACTTGTCCGGAAATCCAGGAGAGTGTTTTAATTCCGTGCTGCAGCCTGGAAATCCGGGCAAAATGCCTGGATCTCCAGGCAAAATGCCCGGAATCCAGCCTTTGTCCGGATTCCAGGCCGTTTTTTTCCCTACGGGCCTCTAACTGCTGGAGCTTGTGTCGAGTAAATTCTAATTCTTTACTCAACTGATCCGTCTTGGCTACCGCTGAATCAGTCTTCTTTTCCAACAGAGAATTAGAAGCGTTCATGCTCGTTCCCATGTTTGTAACACTAGTCCGGAGTTCGGACATCTGCGACGAAATTCCTTCCAATTGTGCGAAACGACCGTTTATGTCTTCTCGGAGGTCGCTTAACTCCTGGAGGACTCGGTCTAATTTGTCTGTCATGTTATACAAAATACCGGAAACAAACTTATCTTTAAAAGGGCAGGCCCACGTAGGCGTTGGCAATCACCTTGGCGGTGGCCCGGTGGAGCGTGGAACCTGCTTCTTGATTTTCCACCGTACTCTGACAGCCAAAAATTGGATCCACGTAAATCC
The DNA here is from genome assembly GCA_030848855.1 of Branchinecta sandiegonensis. Lineage (NCBI taxonomy): Eukaryota > Metazoa > Arthropoda > Branchiopoda > Anostraca > Branchinectidae > Branchinecta > Branchinecta sandiegonensis. The sequence continues at coordinate 18,628,145 of JAUPMV010000003.1, read as the reverse complement.
TCAAATATTTATCCAACTTTCACCAAACAGTTTTACTTCAGGAGCATGCGACCGCGCGGAATGAATGCTCGCTGACGACTATGATAGATTAGATGAGATGACCTTTAAATGTTCTTCAGGGTCGGTGTCATTATCCGAACATGTCCTCACAGTTCAAGGGTTCATGGGCCCAGTTGTCCATGAACCAAGGGAGGCGATGAGTTGAGATCCTGTCCATTCGGAATCAGCTTCGATCAACTAAGCACAGCATTTTTTTTTATTTGAAGAATATAAATACTAAACTTTTCTCGTCTGTTTCTGGTAATCTACTGGGTTAAGTCAGAGTATCGTTCCAACTTCTTCAGATCAGTGCAAAGAAGATTCATGCCAATCAGGAACTAAGGTCATCATTAAGTGTTTATTCCACTGAAAAACACATGCGAGTAAGTGCTCTGAAAAGTGTTCCGCAGCCGTGCCCTTCAGGCGTGTCCACCCTGATGCCAAACAATCTGTTTGGTCTGAAAATGAGAACCAAAATGGTGGCAAAATCTTTGGCATCAGTGCGTTGAACCCCGCTGAGGTAGCATAAAGTCCTTACACTGCAAAAAAAAAATCTTTCAGTATTTGCTACTGGGATTACCTCTAATTCGGATTAATCTTATCCCAGTAGAGATAAGATTAATTCCAGTAGCAAATACTGCATTTAACTTTAATCCTTACTCGGAGAAACTTTTTGTAGTGTAGATCAGCACAAAGTGAAAATCAACGAAGACTTCTTGAAAAAATGCTACTCATCAGCTAAAGATGTTAATCGGCCTTGGGAGTCTTAAAAAATAGCAAGCCTGCCGTAGAAATTCCCCAAGATTCGTGGATGTCGTACTTTTTTTCAGAAACCTTCGTTGTCCAAACCAAACCATTGGATAGTCACAAAAGTTCGCTTACCGATATGGGCCAAGTTGCTTACCATTATGGGCCCGATAGGATGGGAAGATTGAGCCTTTAAAAGGTGCTTCTCTCCCGATCCACGAGATGTTTGATCGTCGTACATACCCGTTGTCAAGCCAAACGATATTATTTTATATTTTATTTAAACCAGCACAAAAGTAGACATATCAATCAGGTCAAGAGACCTACCGTTTGAGATTTCTTCTGAGGGGGAAGCAGCTGGGAGAAGGCATCACTATTTTTATTACACTGGGAAAAGAAGCATCTGTGTTCTTGATGCCAAAAAGTAAACCTCCTTAGTTATCGATAATGTGGGAGTTCGGGCTGTGGGAGCATGAGCTAGGGAATGTCGGGTTTCTCAGTGCTTAAAGGGCTCTTCGATTCTTCTCATAATAAGGTTAAGGAAGTTGGTCTTTTCAGCTTTTAGTAATTCGCTCCATCACTGCTTTTCTGAGCTCCTGAGTTGGAATCTGGCAAAAAATCGCAAAAACAACATGCGAAATCATAAGTGTCTTGACCGCTCGTTCTTCGGAAGAGCCAGCGATAGGTAGGAGGATCCTAAAGTGTTCCCAGAATTTGCGATCGACAGGGAGTTCAATGGACGAGTAAATCACGAATCTTTTAGGTTCTTTCTCCAATTTGCCGCTCCCTGTTTTCTTCTCGTCGGTACGCTGTGTGATACTAGTTAGTATGTTTTTACGTCTGTTCCGTAGGTTTTATACAATATATTATTGTTGATTATAATTTAGTGAGTTTATTGTCTCGTTAAACTAGTTAAAGACGCCTTCAGAAATGTCGGGTTAGGTTGAATTTCGGCTATAGCAGTCCTTACCCCTTTATTCTCAAACCAGTATAGCTCTGAGCGTGGATGCCGACATTCATTTGTTTATTCTGTGTGACGTCGGAGAGATCTAGTGTAATCGAAGGTCGAAGGGGGTGATCTATAATGTTCATCTTGTTCAAGCGAGGATGTTGTTCAATGGGATTCACTGGTAAAGTACAGGTCAAGTTCGTAGATGGGTCCTTTAGTCCTATCGATTTTCGAATTTACGGTAAAAACATGTATTTTTATAAGCTAATAAGATATTCATTGAGGGGTAAGGAGGTCTGCTGAATCCATATGTGAACTTAGTTTTCTTGCTGGACAAATGGTTCATCACGAATTCGGCTGAAACTGGAAATTTGGTTGAAGCTAAAATTTGTTTCTGAAATCAGTTAGAGATTCGGTATCGGGGGCAAGGAGACATGCTGAATTCATTTTTGAACTTTATTTTAACAGTAAAAATATTCAAGGAATCTGACGAAGAGTGAATGGCCAAGACATTGTTAGACTTTTTAGGATCCCATCGAAACCTTTGGTCTTGTTCATTTAGAGCACCCGTGAGTTCATTTTTGCGTATCAGCTAATATATGCTTGCCCTTTAGGCAATCGGGACATTGAAGACGGTAGTTGATACAAAACAAGACCAATGGGGTCCTGTTTATTGGACTTCTTCATCCAGACAACCGGGTCTTGTCTTTATGTTGTCTTCACTCCAGTACCACTCGTGCTCACTACCGTGCCACTCGTGCTTTGCCCTCTTCCCGGAGTATTTGTTAATTTACGTCTGTACAATTAGAGAAAATAATAAATGAACCTGAACCTGTAAAAAAAAATGAACCTGAATGTTAGTTACAACAACCGCTTCACATAGCAAATTCTCACATAGCAAGTTCTTTATCTCTATATTATGTACCACGTTATAAATTTCATTGGAGGATTTTGTTCCGATTGTTGACGATACTGTTACTGATCATAAAATTTACCCAATACTAAAACGAAGCAGGTTGATGGATTTAGTTTTATTATCTTCGTACCGACAGGAAGAGCTGGAGAAAAGATTCATTAGAACTAATGAGTTTCCGGTTACCGCCGGATTCCGTTCTGAGTATCAACCAAGAAGGAAAGCTTGAAAGAAAAAAGCAGACAGGTCCGTTCGACATGTCAACTTACCCCACTATAGATGCACTAAACCACTTGATCAAGAAATTATAAGCAGTACCGAAATTCAGGTTTGGCCAGATTCCTGTCGCATGTTGCTCGAGAAGTACAAGAAAGCAAAATATTCTGATCTAGCGTGTTATCGACCTTATCGACACTTCAGACAAAACGTTTGCTTTTCACAAATGTCCACTTTCTGCCTTATTTCGGGCGAATTACTTCTTCGGCAAGAAAATAAATCAGAAGCGGGTTCAGCATGTCTGCTTGCCCTTACATCGCGGGTGAAGCTTCAGAAAAGAACTTTTACATTTACCAAAATTTCCGGTCTAGGCGGATCGCGGTCGAACTACTTTTTGTTCGGAGACAAAATGTTAACTTCTCAGAGTTGTCCAGTTTTTGCCGGATTTCGGGCGAACTACTTCTGCGGTAAAACATAAAAATCAGAAATGGATTCAGCATGTCTGCTTACTCGTAAACCAGGGCTGAAGCTTTATCAACTTCAGAAGAAGAAGAAGCTTTTATATTTACAAAAAATTCCGGTCTGGACGGTTTCCGGGCGAACTGCTTGTCGGATATGGAAATAAGAGTTTAGATTCATGAGCGTGTCCACCCTACTTACCGTAGCTACTACGCATGACGTCACGATTTTCGGCTTCTTGGCGTCAAAGCTGGAACGCATTTTTCTATTTTCTCCAAAATATCACTCCACGGGGTAATCCAGCCAATCACGTTACAGAGATCTGTAGCTGCCACGCTTACTACGCCCCCGAGCATGGTAAGCAAATAGTTAATAATAGTTATTATTTCGATAAGGTTGAAACGTTCAGCGTGTTAACTTTTCGTGAGGTTGGAGCGGGAATAGTAACTTCTAGTTACTATTGTTAGAAGGATGGAACACGCTCCTTGATCCAGTATGTCTGATTACTCCTAGGTCGACTGTCTAACTGACTTTTTAAAATATTTGCTTCGCGTGTAGTTCGGAATCCCCCTTCCCACCCCTAAATAAATTGCTACGGAGACTGTCTACGAACTCACACCTCTTATGCAACCCAAAGAACACTCCTAGCATTTTTGAACAAAGTGTATCTATCCCAATGAGAGTTATCGTGCTAACCGACGTAGCCTACAGACTTTACTAGGTCATAGCAAGAACAAATAATCAGATAGAACCTTCGTCTCCCTATCTCCGAAATATGCGGAGTCGAATATTTCCCCGTACGCTGCCCGATGTAAACGAGCGGAGATTGAGCTGCAAGGCACATCACGTTTCGTTACCTCTACAAATAGCCATATCGCTGTGAAGCCGCGTAGAAGAAACTTTCAAAGTCAGAGTCGATTGGTTCTCTGGAATCGCTCCAGAGCGGGTCAGCGTGCCTCCTGCACTTATAGTTCTGCGATGAGACACACGGCTATCAACTTAAACCTATAGCTAGAACCTCTAGCTCCGCTCAGTTTTGTCGGGGTATCCGTAGTCGCTGCATGGGACCAGAGACGGAGGTTCTATCTGATTATTTGTTCTTGGTCATAAGGCTTATTCTAGCCGTTCCCCGAGGACTCTACTTGATGAGTCCCCGCGTTTTCGTTTGTCCCGAGGAGTCAGTCCCCGTATTTTCGCGAGTCCCGACGGACGGGGAATGCTCAACTTATCATCACCATCATAAAAAAAACTGCCTTTCAGATTCAGAGAGAATCAATTTTTACTGGTGTTGGTGCAATGTAAAATAAAGACAATCAGAATAAATAAATCCAAAAATAAAGTGGATCAAGATTAGTTACATCAACTTCATATTTTTCGAACAAAATCCACTTTGGAAGCATTCCCCGTGTTCTCGTTGTTTCCCGTAGGCGGAGTCCGCGTGGAGTGACTCCCTCTATCGCCGTTCCCTTTAATTTCCCGAGGAGTCCTCGGGGAACGGCAGAAATACGCCTATAGGCATCCCGTTTGGGGTCACAGAAACGCATATCCCAGCATTTCACGCAGAGGGCTCGCGGTTGCTCTGAGGTGGCGTTCTCTTGTTGCGGATCGTTAAAAAACGTATAGTGTAGGGTGTAGGAAAGGAGTCTTGAAACTACTTAGGCTGCGCGAAATGCAGAAGACCGAAACATAGCCATTTCTGTTTCCTGGCTACGAAATTTTTTCTGAAAGTTTTACCGAAGTTCGGCAGACCGGTGAATTGGCGGCTTGACTGGTAAGAAATATTTTGCACTTGTGTCATTTTCGTCTTACTTCTACTTACTTGCTTTTGTAAGGTGACCTGTGGATATTTTGACGACACTTTCTTTCAGGTTCTCGTTTTTGGTCGAAATTCAGGCCAACATATTTTGCTTAACAACGTGCGTGGTATGGAAAAGACTGATATAAAAACAATTCTAAACAATGATTGACTAAATAAACACAACAGGAATTAAGAAAAATAATGAATGGGCATAGTTAGTGTCATGGATCCTTTAAGGACATCTTCCCTGTTGCAAGCCCCTCGGTTTTTTAGGAGCAGCTGCATGGAAATCATAACTGGAAATATTTAATGATAGGAAGAGGAAATCAATTTACTATTCAGTACTTGGGGCTGGATATGTTCTTTGAGGGTCTTATAACCTTAGAGATAGGTGTTAGGGCATGCTGCTGGACACCCTCAGCCTCACCCACATATTCATTAAAAGGTGTAGACTAGGCCGAATGTGTCGGACGACGCGTCGGACACTTTCTGTATTACCGCACGTCTCACCCGAGTACCAGCACAAAATTTGTATATAGTATAGTAGTTAGAAATAGCGATGCCCCGAGGCAGGGGCGGAATAACTAGGTAGGTGCTGTTATGGAGCCGCTTCGTCGATGCATTTTATCGAGTCATGTTTTCGTTCGGTCCAGTCCGGACCAAGTAACCGTGTTGTACCAATCAAGTTTTGTGTGTTCTTTCCTGCAGAATTGTTTCCCCTACGTACTCTAATGGTATTTTACGGAGTTTTTGTCAATCGACCTTGTGTCTCAGTCTTGACCCTTTTGTTATTTTGTACAGAAGTGTAAATTAAAACCTTGAACCTATCTCGGTCAAATCAAAGCCCAGGGCTTGGCTGGATATCTGAATTCCAGCTCTGCTAAGATGTGTGGACTAGCTTGATAAGGGATTTCAGGGTTGATTGCGTCTGAACCGATGCTTTCCAGTCCCTTATTTCTGGTTCTAGGGGTATTGGACAGCTATGGTGTCAGTTATCTTGTGTCCATGCCCCATGAATGTTAACTTTGCCTACCCCGCGATCAGCGTTCACAATAGTGAGGCCGGATGATGGGGTATAACAGATCCATCATTGACCTTATTCGCTCTGACGTGCGAATTAAGGTAGTCGAATAGTCACGTATCATATTAGCCAAAGTCTAGGTGACTGTAGACGATACATTTTCCTGAGATGATAATAAAAGCATAGTTGTGAATCTGGAAAGCATCAAGAATTATTTGAATTGTTTTCACAAATTTGTATAAAAGTATCAAAAACCTTGCTGAGGGTTTGACAGACATTCTGTTATGGCCCTTCCTTCGATTAGTAAAGGTAGGTATGCTGTCAATACACTAAATATAGTGAACATAGCGTGTCTACTCTGTGTCTACTAATTGGAAGCTCAGGCTTGAATTCGCGGGCAAGAATGCATTCTAAATCCATGTCTGTTCTGATGATTTCTCGGCGGATATGTCGTTTAGCCATATTCCACGGAAATCCAGCATTTTCACTTTTTATGGCACTTGCAGCTCCGCTCAAGTGCCATGTACTGATCACTTTTCGGTCGGTCGGTCGGTCCACTCTTCTCGAGTTAGGGTACTTCCAGAAGTTCTAGGACGATGAAACTTGGCAGGGATATTAGGAACCCAACCAAACTAACTTGGAAATAGTCACTTGACCGATCCGACCATCGTGGGGGGAGGTGGAGGTGGCGGAATCTAGAAAATAGGGGCATGCATAACATTCGAATGGGTGATCGGATCTTAATGAAACTTGATATCTGGAAAGACCTCGTGTCTCAGATGTCTCGTATTAAGTCCGGACCGGATCCGATGAATCTGGGGGGGAGTCGGAGGGGGGAACCGGAAATCGTGTGAAACTCTCAGAGTGGAGCGATCGGGATGATACTTGGTGGGAAGAACAAGCAAAAGCTCGGTAGATAAACAACTGACAGAACTGGACCGGATTCGGACACTGGGGGGAGTTAGAGGGGGGGGGGGGGGGTCCGGAATGCCGGCGATACGTAGTTATGTACTTCCAGGTGGGCTAGGACGATAAAGCTTGGCAGGCGTATCAGCGACACGACCAGATTAACTTGGAAACAGTTACTCGCCCGATCCGACCATCCTGGGGGGAAGGGAGAGACGGCGGAATCCGGAAATTAGTGGCATGCATAACTTTCGAGCGGGCTATCGGATCTTAATGAAACTTGATATCTTGAAAGATCTCATGTCTCAGATGTCTCATGTCAAGTCCGGACCGGATCCGATGAACTGGGGGGGGGGGGGGGGGTGGAGGGGAGAACCGGAAATCTTGTGACACGCATAGAGTGGAGCGATCAGAATGAAACTTGGTGGGAAGTACAGGCACAAGTCCTAGGTGCATCAGTGACAGAATCGTACCGGATTCGGGTACCGAGGGGGGGGGGGTCCGGAATTCCGGTGATCGTGAGTTAAGGTACTTCCAGATGTGCTAGGACGATGAAACTTAGCTGGAGGATTAGACACACAACATCATTGGGTTAGACATCGTCACTTCTCCGATCCGACCATTCCTTAAAGAACTCATCTTAACCGCAAAATACAAAAAAATACTTTTAAGCAAAATTTACTTTTTCACCATCGCCATGAGTACATGATCCTTTTGCCTCTAGGGTTTGTCTTAGAAATTAATTTTCAGCACCCTTAAAGTGCGCATCTGAACCAAAATGTAAAAAAAAAAAATTGGCCATCACTTCCATCCTCTGACCCAGCCTGACAAGTTTGGCGCATCTTAACCAAATATTGAAAACAATACTTTTGACCATCACTTCCATCTGAGCCAGCCTTGCAAGTGCCATATGAGCTTCCAGCTCTTGTTGTTCTCTGCTATTACTGCAACGGTACAGTCAGAATCGGATATAAGACGGAAATTTTGGAAAGAACAAAATGCTCAGATAAAATTTATAGGGTGTTGTGGATATGGATAGCGAATTATTATGTGTTTATATGTGTTTTGATCTACCATTGAAATTCTGGTCGTAATCTGACTTTGGGACACACACTACCTTCACGGAATGTGGCGAAGATAGAAAATCTACAAGACCCGGTTATCTTGATGAAGAAGTCCAATAATTATTTGCCTTTGGGATCCGATCGAAACCTTTGGACTTGTAACAATTATTAGGTGGGCTGTATTTGGATGTAAGGAATCTACCTTCTTTCCAAATAGTAATCTTTCGACTCTTTACTTGCAAATCTCTAATGAGTTTTGAGTGGTTTCTCTCCAGGAACTGAAAACTACTGTAGATGCTTCGCCATCGATCTCTCTGCCTCTAATGAATTCCTTGAGATCAGAAAACTCATGGGATGAAGTCGAAGTATTTTAAACAAACGCTCAAAACGGTAGAGTCAGCTACGATGTTCGTCAGCGATGTTTAAGGCCCATTCACAAGAGTTTTTAGCTAATACTCGATACCAGCCAGTTCCGGAAATCGCTATGAGACCGAGAATCAGCTGGGTTTCTGCCGTTTGCAATTGATCTTGGTGCCAGTTTCGGATACCAGCTTGTCTCGCACCCAAGTTGAAATCAGTTCAACTTTCGAGGGTACTAGCCAGTCAGATTATTTCGGGGAATATTGATGAATATTCTGATTGGCTAGTTTCGAACCAAGGCCAAATAGATAAAATCACATCCACTCCTTGCTGTCTTGAAAACCGAAAGTGAATTTAGGTCATTGTTCTTCGGTCTGACGTATTCAGCGTAATGTGATTGGCTAGTACCCTGAAAAGTTGAACTGATTTCAACTTGGGTGCGAGACTAGCTGGTACCCGAAACTGGCACCAGTATCGATTGCGAACGGCAGAAACCCAGCTAATTCTCGGTCTCAGAGCGATTTCCGGAACTAACTTCCGATAAATTAG